>OZ024927.1:24859159-27359159 GCA_964017235.1 Sabellastarte sp. h YS-2021
GTGAATTTTATAATGAAAAATATTGAAAGCACCACTTTTATTGCGCTACAATAGCTTACCATGTGGAACTGAATGCTGATCACGGATGGCCGCAGGCATCTGGCCAACATCTAAGAAAAATAGACATTTATAGTTGGCCGTAGCCTCGGGTTGTACTCTCGTGGAACTCTTCCTAATTCATCCTCCTTTTCTTGTTGGCCGCGTGATTTGGAAGCGTCCACTATTTGTAGTCATATTTTACTGTTTTTCCCAGTTTTTACGTATTGTTGGATGTTATTACTTGGCTATTTTGTTCAATTAATGTTTTAGATTATTCTGTGAAAGTTCTGTTTCGACAGGATAAGTATTTCCTTACTTTTTTGCCTTTTGTGAATTTTCTCGCTTCAGGCTTGCTTGTACGCATACATTTGATTGCATAAAAAGATCTTCCAATTCCCAAAGAACAAGCAAAGATAAACCTAGATCTGTGAAGTGTTGGCACTTCTACCTCGCCTGTGATAGCCATAACAATTGTCCTTCCTGTAGAGAAGCAAATAAAGGTGATGATCCCTGTGTTACCCTCGAATCTCCATGTGAGATCTGTGCTAGCTTCTCGGATGAACAAATGAATAAAATAAAAAACAGGAAACGTTATGTAAGGAAGCAGAAGGCTGACACTTCTAGAGACAATGAGCTGGACTTGCTGGGTGATGAGGATGTGGATTCTTTTACAGGATCCCAGGCAGACCTTGAGGGTGCTGCGGACCAACTATTTGCATCCCCTCCACATCCTCAGCCCTTGCGTTTCGAGTCACTGTTTCTACAAACTCCAGCAAAATCTGTCCCTCCTACCCCAGGTACTGCCTTACAACAGAAAATCGAAACCAGACTTGAAATATCCATGGGTTCTCATTTTAACATCCAATTACAGCAACAAATTGGGTTATTTCAGGCTTCTATGCTTGAGGCAATGAAGTCTCTCCAAGACGAATTTCAGTCTCTCAAAGAGACGTCTAAAGGAGAGGTGGATCAGACCTCTTCTGCCTCTAAGCCTGGTACTAGTAAACAGCCAGAGAACCTGGACCTAACCCCTCCGAGAACTCAATTTTCCTCTTAGGCGGATGAGGCTATGGATGTGGACTTGTATGGTCCATCCCTTCCTCCTCATCTCGGAGGTAAACATTCCATTCAGGACTCTGACCCGAGACATCATCTCTGAGATCAACAACCTATGCATGAATCTGACCCGAGACCTGTCTCAGATGAACATTCGGGTCAGTCGGAGGAACCCTCTCAGGTAGTTTCGGACACACGTAGGTCTTCCAAGCCCTCTAGGGCCCTTTCTGATCAAGGTCAACCTCAACACGACCCAGATCCTCTTTTCTGTAGGGAAGTAGCCATGGCTGACTTACCCTCACAATATGCTGAGGAAGTGGAAACCTTCAGGCATATTCTCAATCTCCCTGACCCCAGGAAAACTATGTCCAGGTCTTCCATCTCTGTTCTGGGTCTGGACGACCAAAAAGGCCAACAGGAGCTTAGGCCAAGAGGCCCTTCTTCTATGCTCCCTCTTAGTTCTCACATCAAAGATGCCTTTGAAAAGTTTGTAAATGACTTTTTGGCCTCTAACTTACCTGAGGGTAAGTAATATATTAAACCCCCTCCCTCCACTGCAAAGTGATACAAGGTGGGACAGCCTTGTTATGTAGACAAGATCCAGAAGTTGAATACAGACTTTTCGAAGATCTGTATCTCTCCAAAACCCTCTGGAGCCCCATGGGCAAGGTTCCCATCAAGGAACATCAAGCTAGGCAGAACCTCTCCACTATAAACTTCATGGCTGCTTTTGCCAAGACTTCATCTTCCTGTAATTCCACTTTAGAGAAGTGTCAACACAGTCTGAAGTCTTCGTTCAAGAAAGTTAAATCTCAGATTCAAAAAGGTGCCAATCCTGAAAAAGCAGCCAGGCGTGGTTACAAAGAGGCCTGTGAATATTTGGAGATTTGGAATAAGACCATTCTTATCCAACAAAGAGTTCTTGCCTGCCTAAGCAAATCCCTGGCCCATATCCTCCAGAGGGAATGTTACACCATGGGTAACACCGGCCTGCTAAGGTGTGAGGCCGAGATGACTCAACATCAACCACAATTAGGGGATTCCAAGAGCTCAGGAATTCACCTTTTTGGCCTTCCTCGCTGTTCAATTCTCAGTTAGTTAAGGGAGGTGAAGACTTCCTCCTCAAAAAAGCACCTCTAAAGATTCTTAGGGTTTTGGAAACAAGCCCTTTCATGGTCCCCACAATAAGAAAAGAGGCGTCCTCAGGTAGGGGGAAACCGAATTTCAGAGGCTCCAGAGGTCGTTTTCGAACCCCACCCCAGGGGACAAGGATGTGGAAACCCTTCCCCCCAATGACTCCTCAAAAGCCTCCCTCAGTCCATCAGTAGGAGGTCGCCTCCGTTCTTTCAGAAGAGACTTGAAAATAAACAATTGTTTAGACAGCGTATTAAACATTATCACCAGTGGCTACGTTCTGCCATCCATTTTTCTCAAAAACCAAAATTGGTCAGAGCTCCCCTGATTCAATCAGGTTACAAGGCCCTTCACAAAGAACAAGCTCTGACCTCTTGCATCCAGTCTCTTCTGTCAAAGAATGCAATAGAAAGGGTGGAAAATGTAAAATCTCTCAGGTTTTACAGTCGCCTGTTTCTAGTCCCCAAGCCTCACCAAAGGTGGAGGCCAGTAATAGACTTAAGCAGGCTCAACACTTTTCTACTTGCAGTAAAGTTCAAAATGGAAATTCCAGAGTCCATCAGGACCTTCCTGAATCCAGGGGAATGGATATCGTCGATAGACCTATCAGATGCTTACCTTCACATCCCCATCCACCCATACTCAAGGAAATACCTAAGGTTTTGCCACAGGTCACAGGTGTTCCAGTTCACCTCCCTTCCATTGGACTAGCAACAGCCCCCTGGTCTTTACAATGATTGTAATGGAAGTGAAGCTAATGGCCCTCTCGAGGGGACTCAGACTTCACCAATACCTGTACGATTGGCTGATCAGGTCCCAGTCTCAGGAGGAAGCCCAAGTGAACACTCAGGCAGTGGTAGACCTAACCCAGTCCTTGGGGTGGATAATAAATCAGGAAAAATCCAAACTAAAGCCAACTCAGGTGTTTTCGTTCGTGTGCTACGAATACCATCTAGATTCAGCCCTTGTAAAACCCACTCAAGAGAGTTGGCTCATACTTCAGGATTGGATCCTACGACTCAAGTCAAAACATGTTTTTTGACTGCAAGATGTTTGATGTCGCAAATTGGGTTGCTTGCCTCAATGGAGAAAATGGTCCTGGAGGGATGCCTTCACATGTGGCCCTTTCAGTTTCATCTCAAGGAGCACTGGAGATATCCTCAGTCGCTGGACAGCCTCCTTCCTTGGATAGAAACCGTTTCTGTACACCTAGACTGGTGGCAAAATCCCACTAATGTGATGAGAGGTACAGACCTTCATCCCAAAGACCACACATCCAACTCTTTACAGACGCCTCAAATGAAGGTTGGGGCGCTCACTTAGAAAAAACCTCTACAAAGGGTCTGTGGTCAGACAGGGAAAAAAGGCTACACATAAATGTTCTACAGTTGAAGGCGGTCTCTCTGGCCCTTCGAAGCTTCAAGGACCAGTGTCAGAACCAAACAGTGTTGGTTCCAGTGGACAACTCAACAGTGGTAGCCTACATAAGCAAACGAGGAACTCACTCAGCAGAGATGTGCGCTCTCCTGTGGAAGATCATGACATGGTGCCATCACTACCAGATAACATTGAAAGCCAGACACATCCCAGGGTGTCTGAATGTGATGGCTGACCCTCTGTCTAGGTCGAACCAAGTGCAGTCAACAGAATGGTCACTGCATCCGCAGGTGTTCCATTAGATCAGTCAAAAGTGGTTCACTCCTCATGTAGATCTATTTGCCAGTCATCTGAATCACAAACTTCCACTGTACGTGTCTCCAGTCCCAGACCCAAATGCTTGGGACATAGATGCTCTGAACATAAACTGAACGGGTATTACTGCCAATGCTTACCCTTCAACGGGTCTCCTTCACAGGGTGATCCAAAAAATCAGGCAATGCCATTGCCTGATCATCATAATGTTATGTATGTATGTTATGTATGTTATGTATGTATTTATACTCAGCGCAATATCTCCATATACTACAGGACTCAAAGCGCTATTTAACCAATCCGACTGTACAGGTACAGCCCCAACTCACAAGTAACTGACATTCCCCTAACTGGAAGATAGAGGCTCAAGGATGACCATTTATCAACGTCCTTGAGGTTCTTTAACCTGCCACTGGGGATAGGACCCAATGACAGAGGACCGCCATTTTAAGTGGTCATCCGAGCCACTATGTATCTGCCTGTACCTGGGATTGAACCCACGTCCTCTGAGTTCCTAGACAAGTGTGTTACCCGCTAGGCCACAGTGGCAGATAATAGCCCCAGGCTGGCCAGGGATGCCCTGGATTTGGGACCTAGTGCAACTCTCAACAGAGATCCCGCTTCAACTTCCAGTATCAACAACTCTTCTCAAACAGTCCCACAATTATGTCTTCCACAGCAATCCACAACATCTCCATCTCCATGCCTGCTGTCTAGGAGTGGACAGCTCCAAGAACAAGGCTTCTCTGTGGAGGTGGCAGAGAGAATTCCTGCCCCTCAAAGGTCTTCAACAAGGACCATCTACATTAACTCAAAGTGGGCCCTATTTGAGAAATAGTGCAGAGAAAATTTGGTGGACTTCTCCACTCCCTCTGTGAAACAAGTCTCAAATTTTTTCGTGTACCTATACCCAGTTCTAAACAGGCCCCCTTCGACCATTGACGGTTACAGGACGGCCATTGTTGACACCTTGGGGACAGGTGGGCACCATATTCCCCAAGCTCAAACCTTAACAGGTTACTCTCCAGTTTTCTCAGGGGCCGTCCCTAAGTTCCAGGAATCTTCCAACATGGAACCTTTTCTGTCGTTCTTAATGAGCTCACAAAAGCACCCTTTGAGCCTATGAAGGACACAGACCTCACACATCTTTTCTCTCAAACTGCTTTCTTGCTAGCTTTGGCCTCCGGCAAGCGCTGCAGCGAATTCCACGCCTGGGCTGCAAACAAGTATTTAATTTAGGCCAATGGGATAAGGTTACCTTGTTCCCCTCTTCAGTTTTCTTAGCCAAAAACCAGCTAGCGAGAGAAGGTTCTCAAAGTTTGTCTCTGGTGACTATTCCTGCTTTGACTACTATTGTAAATAGACAATTCAAGAAGTCAGGACCTTGTGTCCAGTACGGGCCCTGAGGTATTATCTGGATCGAACCAAAGGCCTGAGAGGGTCTCGATCCCTTCCATTTAGTTCCTTCAAAAGGACACACCTCAGACATCAGACCCGCTACGCTCTCTTCTTGGTTGATATAACTATCTTACTTGGTTTTCAAAGAAGCAGACTGTCAGCCTTGGATTTGGTCCAAGTTATAGCGCATGACATTAGGGCCTTCACGGTCTCTAAGGCCTTATACGGTGGGGTTTTTTGGTGGAACAAATCATGCAAACCTTTCACTTGAAAGTTCACACATTTACAACTATTTTCCTAAAAGACCTTCCTTGGTCAGATAACAACAATATGTATCTGGGTACATTAACAGCTTCAGGAGTCTAAATCCCAGGGTCTAGGTAAATGCCTACCTTCTCAGGATGTTTGGTAAGGTCTTTTAGCTTTTTATTAAGACAGTACTTAATATATATAAGGTATTGTGTTTTCCCTAGGTGACCCCATAATCCCCTTTTAGTTTTTCATCTTTTCGTGGGTGACAAGATATGATATTTCCAAGCCAGGGCTTGGCGTCATTGGTAGTGTAGCCCCTAGATCTATTTATGCCTTTTTAATGAGCATGGTTTCACTCCTTCCTCCAAAGTCCAGACATCCAGACAGTATCGGTACTGTCATTTCAATTACTTTCTGGTTTTTGGCTTCTTACAGGCCCAGTTTTACGAAACCGGGGCACTGTAACCGGGACTCAGACTGGTCATTCTAATTCATCCATTCCAATCTGATTCTTTCAAAATCCAAGAAAAATTGACTAATACTTCCAGTCCCAGCTGTAATCCCTCCACCGGACGGTTGGATTCAGCATTCAGTTCCATATGGTAAGCTATTGTAGCGCAATAAAATTGCAAATTTTCAAATTTATCTCATTCCACAAGCTGTTTACTGTTTTCAACAATTGAAGAACTAAAGTGGACTTAAAAGTTTGTTTCAGAAGTTTATGTATGATTCTTGAAAGTATATGACACTGATGTTCTGAATGGTTTATTTTGATTTCCTCCCTGCTGAAGCCCTCTATTTGTCTTTCCAAGCTTTAATATTCTAAAGTAATACAAACTTTAATACTCCAATAAAGACTACAAAGACTTTATGAACTTCACAATTATACATTTCATATTTATGTCTTTGAACCAAGTTCCATGTACCTATTCATGTCCATCTCTAAAATAATGACAGTCAAAGCTACAAAATAAATTATTATTATCAATGTATATAATCAATTTTATCATCATCTATGAAGTAGTAAACATATTTACTGTAAAAAATTATAATTTTTGAAGAAAATCAAGTTAGGGTAATTGTTCCACAACTAGTAAAAATTGACGAGACAATCAGTGGGGGGAAATAACATGAGTGCAAATCAGAGTCAGTCATTCAAAATGCCCTTTGTAGAATTGTTTTTAGACTTGATAGAACTAGCCATGTCACTCCTTTTCTTCAAAAACTACACTGGCTTCCTATCACTTACCGTATATTGTTTAAGTACAATCTAATTACTTTCAAGGCTATAAATTTCTCTCAACCCACATACCTATCATCCTTGATCAAAACCAGGTGTCTAACACGTGGAAATCGTCTTTCTCTTTCCTCAGCCTCTCACAAAAAGGCCATCGGTAGGAGAGGTTTTGCAGTGGCTTCCCCCATAGAATGGAACAGACTCCCACAATCAGTACGATCACAACAAACAATAACAGGTTTCCGTAGCCAGCTAAAGACCTACTTGTTTAGATTAGCATATCCTCCACCATAGTACATCTACCTGGCGGGCGCTAACCTTGGATCATGACCTCGAACGTCCCTTGACTTTCCCTTTTTGATTTCAAGCGCATTAGAGGATGTTGCATCAATTTTGCGCTATATAAATGTTTCTATTCTATTTCTATTCTATTCTATTCTAAATATTGTAAGAAATTCTATTTGAGATGAATATAAATGTTTTAGTCTGAATTTATGACTAAGTAATGCATAGAAATATTATAAATGAAAATATTTTGTGAAGTAACCTATTTTTTTGGTGCCAGGAAAGATATGGTTCAAAGAAATTACTGATTTTTTTTTGTGCAAGGGATTTTGAAAAGGCCTGAATTGGTGACAGCTTTAGCTCTCCAAAATCTCTTAGAATGAGATACTATTGTCACTGGAAATTTTGAGGGACTTCAAAAAATATCCCTGTGACATATATAAGGGTCAGCAGATGGACACTTTGGTGCAACATTTGGTTGTGGCTTGCTGTTGAATTGCATTGCAGAAACTCAGTCAATTCTGCACTGTTTTCCTCCACCACATTAATACCACTGTTGATATATTCTGTACAAGGTGTTGAAGTGTTATGTTAAAAATTAATCAACAATTTGAAACCTGTTAAGTCAGATCCCAAAGGTCCCAGATTGTTATTTCTACTTGCCCAAAACTTCCAGATGACAGGGTAGGTCTTAGTAGAAAATTCACTTTGGCCTTAACTTAAATAAGAATACTACTTATCACAGTTCTAGTTAATGGAGTCCAACTGTATAAAGAAAAGTGTGTATTATTTTTTCAAATAGTGGCTGGAGAATTGCAGGAAGTGCAGTCATCGAAAGTCAGCAGTGACATCTGTTTCGCACTAAACGTCACATGGATGAAACCAGCCATTCGAGATGAGAATGGAATTATAAAGGGATACAATATTGAGTGGATTACACCTCAGTCTCAGGTTGGTATTGTATCTGTAAATGTTTGTATTACTGTTTATTTTTGTTGTTTGCTGTATTTCATATACAAATAAGATTTTTGTACTAGTAACTAGTTCTTCAAAATACGGGGTGCTATTCAGAATGTAATAAACCACTCTTTGCTAGGTCCTCGAAAGCAAGGGCTTTTGCGTGCATGTAATATTGTTCAACAGAGTTGTAGCGCTTTCCTTCAATAGTAAAGGTGCATGGATGGTGGTTGCTTAAAGGAGAGTATTTCGAGTAAAACCCAATCATATTTCCTTTTTCCTGAGTAAATACATTAACTGACAGCAAGTCACTAGGCAGCTGATGAAGAGTGTCTATAGTGTACATAATACTGTTTATGATAAGTTTGTCATCAAGAACCCTGGATCTGTACCTTCTGGAAGGAGAAGAAATTTTTTTTGAATACTGCATAATGGGGACCAAAATTTTGCGAGCTGTTGCCACCTCTTGTGGTAAATCATCCATAAATGTGATATTATGATTCACTTTCATGTCCCCTGCATGCTGAAAAAGGCCTTTCTTGATTTCGTTATTGGTCAGCTGAACCGAAATTGGACGTGGTTTGTATGCGGAGTGTATTCGATGTGCAGTAACGATATCTGTACTTTGAATGTCAACACCACTGCTTCTAAGAAAGTTGGGAATCATTTTCTTACAATCTTCACTGGGACTTTCTTGGAAACCGAAGCCCTTCACATTGTTTCTTCGAGAGTACAGCTCAAGTTTGTTTAACGTGTCCTTTAGATCAAAATTTTCTCTTTCAAGGAGGTTACATTTATATTCCAGTTCTTTCTGCTTTGTTTGAACACCCTTGATATTTTCATGATGCATTTTACAAGTTTCTAGATCAATTTGAAGACCCTTCAAACTATCGTCTAATGTTTGTCTGATACCAGACTGGATGGTTTCAAGCAAAGTTTCTTTCAGGGTTTCACTAATTTTTTTGAATTCTTTCTTAATAGAGCCAGTAATTATGTCCACCCCACTGGGGGGTGGACATATTATTTTTGCTTTTTCTGCCGTCCGCCGTCCGGCGTCCCACTTGGTTTCCAGACATTTTAGGCAACAGTTCTTATCCTATCTTTACCAAATTTGGCATGTAGGTTTATTGGGTTAATAGCTTGTATGGGATTGCTTTTGGTGATGATAGCTCTATAGCTAACTGAGTAATAGCTACTTTGTTACTTTTGAGTAGCTCTTTGGTTTCCAGACATTTTAAGGAATGCTATTAAGCCTAGCTTTCTGAAATTTGGTATGGAGGTTCATTGGGTTAATAGCTTGTATGGGATTGCTTTTGGGGGGAATTGCTTCATAGATGAGTGAGTAATTAATTAAATAAATGAGTAATTTGCTATTTTGAATATTGAAAAAGGCAAACGTGCTCATATCTCCTAAACCGTGCGAGATAGAGCGATTTCATCGAAATTTTCGACCCACAGGGTATCTAAGGAATGTACTCTTTGCAATTTTCAAAAAATTTTCCCCTCCCCAAAAATGGCGGCCATTTTGAATTTTCGAATTTTTGCCAAAAATGGCAAAACACAATTTGCTTCTATCTCCTTAACCGTGCGAGATAGAGCGATTTCGTCAAAATTTTCAACCCACAGGGTATCTAAGGAATGTACTCTTTGCAATTTTCAAAAAATTTTCCCCTCCACAAAAATTGCGGCCATTTTGAATTTTCAAATTTTTGCCAAAAGTGGCAAAACACAAATTTGCTTCTATCTCCTTAACCGTGCGGGATAGAGCGATTTCGTCAAAATTTTCAACCCACAGGGTATCTAAGGAATGTACTCTTTGCAATTTTCAAAAAATTTTCCCCTCCACAAAAATTGCGGCCATTTTGAATTTTCAAATTTTTGCCAAAAGTGGCAAAACACAAATTTGCTTCTATCTCCTTAACCGTGCGGGATAGAGCGATTTCGTCAAAATTTTCAACCCACAGGGTATCTAAGGAATGTACTCTTTGCAATTTTCAAAAAATTTTCCCCTCCACAAAAATTGCGGCCATTTTGAATTTTCAAATTTTTGCCAAAAGTGGCAAAACACAAATTTGCTTCTATCTCCTTAACCGTGCGGGATAGAGCGATTTCGTCAAAATTTTCAACCCACAGGGTATCTAAGGAATGTACTCTTTGCAATTTTCAAAAAATTTTCCCCTCCTCAAAAATGGCTGCCATTTTGAATTTTCGAATTTTTGCCAAAAATGGCAAAACACAATTTTATAGCGAAATACCCTTACCATTTCCTAACAGTAGCTATTTGTTGGAGCCATCCAACCCAATGGCCAACGCAGAGATGCGATTTTTAAGGTTATATAACAACCTTAATCAAGCCATTGGGTTACAGTAGTCCGTCCTCCCGCCAATTAGGTCACATGACCACATTGTTTACTTCTTTATTTTTGTTGGCCATCATCAGTATGGACGTCTTTGGAAATTAGGACAAGTTTTGTCAGGGTTTTATTTATTTTTTGAGATTTTACAGTGAATCTCACTTCATTTTTCACATGTATATGATACATAACTTATTCATTTATTATCTTCGAAGGTATGCATTATATTATGCAAAATAGGGACTTTTGGATGGCGACATCGGAAGTTCCATCGTCTTCTACCTCGAGGAAGTAAATCAACATTAAGAAGGTCATAATGCAACAATAATTTCTTTATATAGCTTGCCAGTCGTTTGGTTCAGTTTGCTGGACGTTGGGAGCTATAAATTTGAAGCATAAATACCTATAAGAAACAACAGAAATGATCATGGGTGACGCCATTTTTGGACGAGAAATGACAATTCGATTGTCACTTTTGCTGTTCACACGTCGGGTTCTAATAGCCAGGCGTTGAAAGCAATTTTATCACAGTATGCATCCCAGTTGAATAGATTGTCGACTATACAGTAGAAGGAATCTCCCTTGGGGGCAGCCATTTACGTTGCCGTGGACACTGCATCGTGGAGAAGTTTTGAATGCAGGAAAGACTACCTCGTCGGAAAACTCTTCCGTCGAGGTCCAGTCGGAACATTCAGTGGAGGAAATACCTACATGACGTCATTCAAGGACAATCGAATTTCTATTCCTTCCAAAAGGTTTAGATTCGGGTTGTCAGATGCCCGGGAGTGTCATTCATATCTACAAGGAAAGGCTTTTGTGTCAATAGTTTTAGACAAGAATTGAGTACAATCAGGTTTCTATACCTCTCAAAAGGTTAGATTCAGGTTGTCAGGTGATGGGGATTATGAGGAATCTATTCCTTATTTTAGATTTGGCTGACTGTTATTGAGTGGCTAGGAATTGATTTAACAGGCACAGTTTCTGTGAATGCTCCCTTATTTGGTCACATTTACATACTTTTGGAATTCCCACATTCCTTGGGTGAACAGCCAGCATTGAATGTGGCTTTTATGTTGGGTTTCAAGGAGTTTGAAGCCTCTGATGTTTTAAAGAGCAGCTATACAGGAAGAAGTTTTGCTTGGACTTCCTTACATACATCACTTTCCTGGACAGCTCCTTAGTTGCAGGAGGTCTGCAGGAGGAACATGACCTTTCAGACACTTTGAAAACGAGGTCCCTGGTAGGGGACTGTAAGAGAGAGGAAGCGTGTATTGACTCACTTCTTCAGTTCAGGTCAAATTTAGAGGATCCTGGGGATCACTATGATATGTTATAGACTTCAATATGCCTTAGACTGGGTGTAATGATGTTTGCATTTCCAGTCCAGTCAACCAGTTTGTGTTCAAATCTTCTTGTTGCAGTTTGACCATGTCTAAGAACATGTCACTCAACAGGAGGGATGTAACTTAGAATGCCTTTAGCAAACCAACAAAGCATTTTTCACTCCTAATAAGGTTCTCTTGCTGGACATATCAGATGTTCAGAGGATTTTCATCTAGTGTTTTCATGAAAATAAGGATGATTAGTAAGTCTAGAAGTGAGCATGCTCCTAGTCTAGACTAATAAAGGGACACCAGGCCTCAGGACAGATTCTTTTTGTCCTTATCATGACAGTTACCCTTTAAATAGAGTTACAAGTGCTTCCTACTCCTCAGCTAGTTAAAAGGGGAGAGGATCTTACTTTTACAGGCCCTATGGAAGTAGGGATGGTAGGGGGCTTCCTGTGGTTTCAGGGAATCGTTGCCCAGTTTTTGGTAGTATACAAGTCTTGGTAACAGGATAATATTCAGCCAGACCTTTCAGAAGTGAGGTTGGCAGAAGTAAAAAAAAAAAAAAAAAAAAACGAGAGAAACACCAGTTTTGATAGAAGCTGTTTATGGAATGATCGACAAAAGGGCGATAACACCAGTCACCAGTGTCACATCGCTTCAGTTTTACAGTTTATTTCTTGTGACAAGCAAGGAAGAAATGGCAGCCAGTAGTTGTTAAGGTCTGGTAAATGATCTTCCATGTACCTTACTTAATATATAATGTTTAATATTTGGATTCGTCTATAGAAGGCGAGTGGATGACGTCACTCAACCTTATGGGTACACACTCGTCACCGGTAGACTCAGCTAACAAAGTATCTTCGCTTCATTGGAGGCTACAGATTCTACCAGTTCACTGCCTTACCCTTCAGTATTGCTACAGTTTTCTCTCGAGTCCACCAAGGTAGCAAAAGAGTTGAAGCTGATGGCTCTCGCAGAAGGCATCAGTATTCGCCAGTATATAGACGGTTGGCTAATGACAACAAATTCAAAACAGCAATGCCAGGGATACACCCACTGGGGGTGCATCTTGTCGAGAGCCTGGGTTGGATCACAAATTTCTAAAAATCAGATTTATTTCCAACTCCATTAATCGAAGTTATGGTTACAATTCGACCTCAGGGTAGGTCTAGTCTTCCCAACTCGAAGGAAATCTATTGTCTTCTTGGAAAGACAGTTACCATGTTGAAAGCTTCTCACTTATCTCCAGGGAAGTTCATGTCACTTGGAAAGCATGGTTTCAATGGAGAAGACTATACCATTGGGTTATCTGCACATGAAGTCATTCCAATGGTATCTGGAAACACTGCTGATATCTTCAGTCTCTGGATATCCCATTTCTTGGGTCTTTGGTTCAGGGATCATCTTCACTGGTGGACCAATAGTTCAATTTTGAAGGAGGACTCACCACTCCTTCAGGAGCACAGTTTTCTCTCCATTCACAGAAGTTTTCCTAATGGGTTGGGGTGCTTTCGTGAGTCATCCACAGTCATTGGTCTGTGGAATCAGGAAGAGTCAAGACTTCTCATAACATAACATTATACAGCTGGAAGCTATGTTGTTACCTAAAAATGATTCAGAAATCAGCTTCTGAGTTGAAATCAGTTGATTTTCACAGACAATTCTTTAGTGGTTGCCTATGTGAACAGCCAGGAGGCTTCCACTCAGGGAATAGATACCTTCATCTGTAGAATCAGGGTTCAGTCCAATGCCAGAATGATTCAGATTCAGGGAAGTACATCCCAGTACATGTTCTGGCAGATTCCTTGTCTAGGAAGATAAGTTATTTCAGACCAAAGGGGCTATGAATCGTCAGGTTTTTCAATCAAATTAGACATTGCTGCCATCAATCAGTGGTTGATGTGTTTCCAACAAGATGAATCACAAGCTTCCTATGTAGCTCTGCTGTCAGGCTCTGAAAACAGGTGCTTCAACATCTCTTGTGAAGGTCTGGACAGACATGTGTTTTTGCCCAGGGTCTTGGTCCTGCAGGTGTTGTAACATGTATATGTCTCATGTCCCAGACAGTCAGTCTTGGGAAACAGATGCATTGAACGTCTCTGGGGAGGGTCTGGTCAGTTATGTCCAGTGGCCCTCATCCCTCAGGTGATTCAACAGATGACCACCTACAGGTGCAGAGTCATCATGCTTGGGTGGCCAGGGATTTTTTAGTTTTGGGATCTGGTGAATTTGTCCACAAAACTTCTTCTAAGACTTCCCTTGGGGGTAAATCTGTTGACTCAACCATTCAGCAACAGACTTCACAACAATCTAGTTTACTTGAATCTTCATGTTTGGCATCTGGAAGTCAGGCATGAATATTATGGAAGATTCCCAGAGGAAGTGATGAAACAATGAAGGAGCACTCCTCAAGGAGAATCTGAGAATCAATTGTTCTTTTTTGGGAGGTGGTGTGAAGAGAGCCAGGTACCATTCCACATGGAGCAAATTTCCTGAAATACTAGTTTAAGGAAACATCCTAATACCATCCATTATTGTGGGCTATAGAACAGCATTTGCGGATGCTTTGGGGTCAAAAGGGTCAAGAAATATCTAAGAGTTGAGATAAATAAGACATTAACAACTTTTAGTAAGAGACAAACCAATGTTTGGATTTTGTCATTGGTCCTACATGCTCTTATCAGACAACCTTTGATCTTGTGAGGAAGGCTTTCTTGAAGTTATTTCCTTTCAAGACAGTCTTTGGTCTTGGCTTCAGGTAAAGTAGTGACATTCATGTTTGGACCCTTCCCTTAGTTATAGGGAGAATGGGTCACAAGTAACTTCGGCCCATTGACTGCCTTTTTGGCCATGAACCAGTTGGCTTCAGATGGGCCTACTGCAATTACTGCAACTGAGCCAGTGGTCTTTGTCTCTGTGGATTGCAGAGTCATGGTAAAGGAGTGACATTAATGCTTGGACATATTCTTCCTTTAGTTTTAAGGAGAATTGGTCACAAGTAACTCTGGCCCCATCAATTGCCAGATCCAGTTTGCTTTGGATGGGCCTACTGCAATTAAGCCTGTGGTCATGCCAGCTCTTAGCCTCTTTGGACAACAGTTTGACTCAATGTGGGTCTGTCTGTCCTGTTAGGGGTTGGTAATCAAAAGGTTTGGGATAGAACAAAATCTTTTGTTTTTACTGCCATTAAGAAAGTTTCTTAATAAGACTTATCTTTTGGCACCTATTTCATCTTGATTGAGTCACGGAAACTATTGATGTATGTTTTTGATTGCATCTTTAGTTTTTATAGGTGATTTCCTTACATGAGTTTCTTGATACATGTTATTGGAAATTGCATCATATGTATACCAATTTCTGTCTGAGAAACCTCTGTTGTCATAGGGTCAGATTTGAAATTGGGTCCGACAGTTGCAGTTACAGTTTTGTTACTTTATAAGTATGTGTTTCATACTTATATTGGTACATTTGCAGTTTGTGGCTGGTATGTCTGCAATGCTGGATGTATTTGTAGTTAGATATCAGTGTTGCCTAAATCTGCCTTGGGAAGGATTTGGCATTATGCTGATGACACTTACAGGTTGGTTTGACTTTGTTTTGGGGTCGGATGTTACAGTGTAGATGGGCTATCTATTTATGACATCCTTTTGCAACACCAACATTGTCAGCAGTTGTGAGAACTACAGCTACATACTACCATTTTTTGGAGTTGTATGTTGTGAATGTTTGGAAGTTATATGTTCATTAATGCATGTAATTCCATTATGAAGTTCTCATGATGTTTAGTTGTAGGTTAGGTAGTGGTTTTCTTAAAAGAATTCCCTCCATCCTACAAGGCTGAATTCAGCTACTGTTAGGAAATGGTAAGGGTATTTCGCTATAAAATTGAAAAATTTAATAGTAATTTAAATTTTTATTAGAAATACTTACCATTTCCTAACACTCATATTTCCCTCCCGCCTCCCCACAAGTCATTCTTTTACTTGCAACAAAAATAATGAAGTAAACAATGTGGTCATGTGACCTAATTGGCGGGAGGACGGACTACTGTAACCCAATGGCTTGATTAAGGTTGTTATATAACCTTAAAAATCGCATCTCTGCGTTGGCCATTGGGTTGGATGACTCTAACAAATAGCTACTGTTAGGAAATGGTAAGTATTTCTAATAAAAATTTACTATTAAATTTTTCAAATTTGCTTCTATCTCCTTAACCGTGCGAGATAGAGCGATTTCGTCGAAATTTTCAACCCTCAGGGTATCTAAGCAATGTACTCTTTGCAATTTTCAAAAAATTTTCCCCTCCTCAAAAATGGCGGCCATTTTGAATTTTCGAATTTTTACCAAAAATGGCAAAACACAAATTTGCTTCTATCTCCTTAACCGTGCGAGATAGAGCGATTTCGTCAAAATTTTCGACCCACAGGGTATCTGAGCATTGTACTCTTGGCAATTTTTTAAAAGTTTTCCCCTCCCCAAAAATGGCGGCCATTTTGAATTTTCGAATTTTTGCCAAAAATGGCAAAACACGAGTTTGCTTCTATCTCCTTAACCGTGCGAGATAGAGCGATTTCGTCGACATTTTCGACCCACAGGGTATCCAAGGAATGTACTCCTTGCAATTTTCAAAAAATTTTCCCCTCCCCAAAAATGGCGGCCATTTTGATTTTTCGAATTTTTGCCAAAAATGGCAAAACACAAATTTGCTTCTATCTCCTGAACCGTGCGAGATAGAGTGATTTCGTCAAAATTTTCGACCCACAGGGTATCTGAGCATTGTACTCTTGGCAATTTTTAAAAAATTTTCCCCTCCCCACATATGGCGGCCATTTTGAATTTTCGAATTTTTGCCCAAAATGGAAAAACACAAATTGGCCTTAACCGTGCAAAATAGAGTTATTTCGTTGAAATTTTCGACCCATAGGGTATCTAAGAAATGTACTCTTGCCAATTTAAAAAAAATTTTCCTTTTCCCAAAAATGGCGGCCATTTTGAATTTTCAAATTTTGGCCAAAAATAGAAAAACAGGAATTTGCTTCTATCTTCTTAACCGTGCAAGATAGAGTGATTTCGTCAAAATTTTTGACCCAACCAATGCAAAAAGGCATGAAGCTGAAATAATTTACATCTACACTAATAAATATTTAAGCATCATTGGTATATTTTACAAATGAAACAGGGTCTTGTAAGACTACTGTACAATTTTGGCAAAAGGTTCATGGGGTGAACATTACACATGATAATGTGTGTTCTTCTATGCTATCCCGTTTCTATTCGCACCTACTATCAACAGGGCGTCCTATTTCTAGTTAACTCTTCAATTTCTGCTTTGGTATTCATTTGATCTGGTAGATCATCGTCAGTTGTACGCATTCTTTTTGATGGGGTCCCTGGTGTACTGGGTAGTGCTCTTAAGCTCACATTATTTGTAGAAAGGGAACGAGGAAGTGATCTCATTACATTCATTGTTGAGGGGTTTTAATGATATTTTATGCACTGAATATTTTTAGATCAATAATTATATCCCCAGACGAAAGTCGGGGATATATTGGATTCAGGTCCGTCGCGCCGCCGCCGCCGTAGAAATTTCCTTGTGTACGCGATAACTCAAAAACGGATTAATATTTTTTTTCAAACTTGGTACACATGTTAAGGATGCCCAAAGGAAGATCCCTATTTTAAGGTGACCTTAAACTCCCAATAATAAAGAACTTATGGCCACCTTAAGGTCAGAAATTGCACTTTTGGCCACTTAGAGCCCTCTAGGTCACAAACTATGAGGCTTATCTACCTCAAATTTTACCTGAGAACACATTAATATATTCTTAGTACATGTGCCGAAAATCAAGACTTTAAGTTGAGGAGAAAATTGTCTTTGAGGCCCATAAAGACCCCACTTAGGACTTTTTTCCTATATTTTTAACTTATTTTGCCCTATAATTTGGAAGTGGTAATTCTGATGAGTCTCAAACTGCACTAGATGTAACTCTTATATGTAATCCTTGTCTGTGAAAAATTTAAAGGCTGTAGGTTTACCTGTTAGGCCGACTTAAGATCTCAAAATTGCCCACAGAGACCCAATTTATGGACTTTTTGCCATCTTCAAGCACTGTAGCTTTCAAACTATGTCTCTCATCTAAGTGAAATATCATCTGAGAATATATAATATGTTTTTCTTGTATGTACTCCAATATTTAGGCCTTTAATAGACATTCCTTATTTATATATTTGATTTGATTTTAGTGATAAGATTAACTGAGCTTTTTGTATTTGATTACCCCTTTTATATTATAAGTGTTTGTTTACCATTTGTGCTGCAGCACTCCATCTCTTTGTAGTCCCACCCCCCATCCCCCACCCACCTCTGGGACCTCCAGCTATTGAGTGACACTAAATAAACAAAGGTATACAGATCTTCTGTAATAGTGAGAGAGGTGTGGAGAAGGGGAGAGAGGTGGGGTGGGGGTGGGAGGTGGTGTTTGCTTCATTATCTAATTATCTAAGACAAAGGGAGTCAGAACTGAGATTGTGTCACATATTAAGGTTGCATATATATGGACCACATATATAGGAATTGAGGAAATGAATAACTGAAAAACAATGCAAATTCTAAAAGTAATATAATAAAATAATAATATAAATAATATATGATTTTTAAATAATATTTTATTTGTGAACAAATATAGAAACAGAGATACGCTTTTGGAATTATGAATTTAGAATGGACATTCAATCATCAATCATTTAAATACTTTGAAAATAGGTTCAGAGTTACCCTTTGCAGGAAGATTGAAAAGTATGATGAGTTGAGTTAAAAATAATATTTTATTTGTCAACAAATATAGAAACAGATATGCTCTTTTGAGATTATTAATTTAGAATGGACATTCAATCATCAATCATTTAAATACTTTGAAAATAGGTTCAGAGTTATCATTGCAGGAAGATTGAAAATATGATCTGTTGAGTTATGTATTCGACGTCTGGGGATACACCATCTTCCTTGGGAAGATATAAACTTAGTAGATTGATGTGCTGAAGTTCATATAACATTTCCCAATATTTATGGCATACAACAAATGGATTAAATAAAAAATTCCTGATCAAAACCTGTGGCATGAGTGATGACCTGTCTGGGGATATGTTGGCGCCGAGTTGGCCCAATCTAGTTATTTCTAGTCGCTGATTGCAGAGATGAGCATAACATGCAATCACGCGTACAGTATCTAATTGTATCCCCGACGCGAAGCGGGGATACTATGGATTCATCATCGTTGTCGTCCGCGCCCTGTCCTCGTCCGCAGAGATTTCTTGTTAGCGACCTACAGTCCACATTTCTTTCTGGATTTCTTTCATATTTGGCAGGTGGCTTGATATGGTAGAGGGCTCGCCACCCTATCTTTTTGGTAGGCTTTATGTCTAAATTAGGCCTGTGGTAGACAAAAATGTCTAAAATGTGGAATATTGCTTGTTAGTGACCTACAGTCCACATTTCTTTCCAAATTTCTTTCATATTTGACAGGTGGCTTGGTATGCTAGAGGACTCGCCACCCTATCTTTTTGGTGGGCTTTATGTCTAAATTAGGCCTGTGGTAGACAAAAATGTCTAAAATGCATTAAAAGTCATGAAATCATGCACTAAATCACTTATAACTTGAAAAGTGTTGCATTTAGAGCATTTTGTTAAAATATGTTATTCAGCTACTTTTTTCATAGCTACAACATGGTGAGTAACTTGGGTGTCTGTCTCAATAGCTAAGTGAGTAATAGCTACTTTTGGGTTTTTCAGTAACTTCCATCATGAGTAAAATCACTTGTAACTTGAAAACTATTGCATTTACACAATTTTGTATAAATATGTTATTCAGCTACTTTTGGGTCAGCTATAACATAGTAAAATTTCAGACCTGTAGCTCATGGCATAGCTGAGTAATAGCTACTTTTAGGTTATCACTGTTGAGTAAATTACTTATAACTTCAAAAGTATTACATTTAGATTATTTTGTTTCAATATGTTATTCACCTATTTCGGAGTCAGCTATAACATAGTGAAGTTCCAGACCTGTGGCTCATTGCATAGCTGAGTAATAGCTACTTTGAAGTTCACACTGTTGAGTAAATCAGTTGTAATTGGAAAACTATTGCATTTACAGAAATTTGTGTAAATATGTTATTCAGCTACTTTTGGGTCAGCTATAACATAGTGAAATTACAGACCTGTAGCTCATGGCACAACTGAGCAATAGCTATTTTCAGGTACTGTATGTTGAGTAAATGACTTGTAACTTGAAAAATATTGCATTTGGAGTATTTTGTTAAAATATGTTGTTCACCTACTTTTGGGTCAGCTATAACATCGTGAAATTACAGACTTATAGCTCATAGCATAGCTGAGCAATAGCTATTTTCAGGTTCTCACTGTTGAGTAAATCAGTTGTAACTTGAAAACTATTGCATTTACAGTATTTTGCTTAAATATGTTGTTCACCTAATTTTGGGTCAGCTATAACATAGAAAAAATTCAGACATGTAGCTGATTGCATAGCTGAGTAATAGCTACTTTGAGGTTATCACTGTTGAGTAAATCAGTTATAACGTGAAAACTATTACATTTACAGTATTTTGTTTAAATATGTTATTCACATAATTTTTGGTCAGCTATAACAGAGTGAAATTGCAGACCTCTATGTCATGGCATAGCTTACCAATATCTACTTTCAGGTTCTCACTGTTGAGTAAATCATTGTATCCACTGGATAGCCGCAGTGTGTAGAGAGATTTCACCATTACCGCTTTAACGAAAAAAAATATTATAGCTAGCCTTCTCAAGTTTGCAAGGTATATTAGAGGGTGCACCACAGTATTCTATTGGTAGGCTTTATGTCTAAATTAGGCCTGTGGCTAAATTACTTGCCTACTAAAAATGAGTAATTCTGCATTTTCTCTAAAAGTATTGCAGATAGCAAATTTTTCTTAAATAACTCATTCACCTACTTTTGGGAGAGCTTTCACATGCTGAAGTTTCAGACCTGTAGGTAATTACTCACCTACTCAAAATGAGTAAATGCGAATTATCTCTAAAAGTATTGCAGATAGCCAATTTTTCTCAAATAACTCATTCACCTACTTTTGGGAGAGCTTTCACTTGGTGAAGTTTCAGACCCGTAGGTAATTACTCACCTACTCAAAATGAGTAAATGCAAATTATCTCTAAAAGTATTGCAGATAGCCAATTTTTGTCAAATAACTCCTTCACCTACTTTTGGGAGACCTTTCACTTGGTGAAGTTTCAGACCCGTAGGTAATTACTCACCTACTGAAAATAAGTAAATGCAAATTATCTCTAAAAGTATTCCCGATAGCCAATTTTTGTCAAATAACTCCTTCACCTACTTTTGGGAGACCTTTCACTTGGTGAAGTTTCAGACCTGTAGCTAATTATTCACCTACTCAAAATGAGTAAATGCTAATTATCTCTAAAAGTATTGCAGATATCCAATTCTTATCAAATAACTCATTCATCTACTTTTGAGAGAGCTTTCACTTGGTGAAGTTTCAGACCCGTAGGTAATTATTCACCTACTGAAAATGAGTAAATTCAAATTATCTCTAAAAGTATTGTAGATAGCCAATTTTTCTCAAATAACTCATTAATATGAAAACAACTTATAGGAAGTCATGGGCTGCAAATCTTTTCATGTGGTCAGATTTGACCTTGGGCCCCTCCTGCTTATTATTGGTCCTAGAGGTTTGCAATGTGAAAACGACTTATAGGAAATCGTGGGCTGCGAATCTGTTGATGTGGTCAGACTTCACCTTGGGCCCCTGCTACAGGGTCAAATAAGGGTAGCCAAACTTAAAAGTCCTTTCAGCTTGCTTATTAACGAAAAATGCTGTTTATCTTCTAAACTATGTTAGTTGGCCTTTGTCGGTGGATACATCCAGCATCTGGCCACAGATGCGTCCTTAGTCTAGTTATAAACAGTGTCTTTTGAAAGTACAGTATCTCTTTATAAACAGTGTCTTATAAGGGCTAACACTTGAAGATGCTTGGATAAAACATTGCAAATGTGCAAGTTCTGGTCTGCTGTGTTTTCTCTGTACTGTACTGTACACAATGATGTATTGACTGTAGTTCAATGTCTGTATAAAAATATGCATCATGACTCAATTTATCTCACACTGATTCACTGTCAGTACAAGTCAGCACATAAAGGAATTTCTGTTTACCTTATTTCAAGCCAGATTTCAGAAGCTTATAAACAGTTTTCCTTTCATATTGGTTGTAGTTTCTCAGAGCTTAGTGCATCGTAACTTCAGCTTTCATAATATCGCTCACTCTTCAAAGTGAAAGTGACATAGCCTGAGGCTTAGTATTGTTATTTCAGCTAGTCTGTAGGAAGATTAACTTTATTGTCACTGTTTACATAAACAAATACATCCCTCCCCTATGCGGCTTGATAATTACTTACATATTTGTTATTGTCAGTTTTCAAACATCGTGCTTTCTCGGTACATACTAAAACCCAAACCCTAAACACAATTTTATAGTGAAATACCCTTACCATTTCCTAACAGTAGCTATTTGTTGGAGCCATCCAACCCAATGGCCAACGCAGAGATGCGATTTTTAAGGTTATATAACAACCTTAACCAAGCCATTGGGTTACAGTAGTCCGTCCTCCCGCCAATTAGGTCACATGACCACATTGTTTACTTCATTATTTTTGTTGGCCATCATCAGTATGGACGTCTTTGGGAATTAGTAGAAGTTTTGTCAAGGTTTTATTTATTTTTTGAGATTTTACTGTTAATCTCACTTCATATTTTATATGTATATGATACAGAACTGATTCATTTATTGAATCTTCGAAGGTATGCATTATATTATGCAAATAAAGGACTTTTTGGATGGCGACATCGAAAGTTCGTTCGTCTTCAACCTCGAGGAAATAAGTCTTCATAAAGAAGGTCCTAATGCAACAATAATATTATTATACAGCTTGCCAGTCGTTTGGTTCAGTTTGCTGGACGTTGGAAGCTATAATTTTGCAGCATACATATATGGAAAGAATGTACTCTTCCATAACAGAAGCTATCTGGACGACGCCATCTTGGATGAGAATGACAATTCGAGTGGCCGTTATTGCTGTTAACATCGGGTTTTAATAGCCAGGTGTTGAAAGCAATTTTTTATCACAGTATACATCCCAGTCGAATAGTCTGTCGACGTTGCAGTAGAAGGAATCTCCCTTGGGGGCAGCCATTTACATTGCCATGGACACTGCATCGTGGAGGAGTTTTGAATGCAGGAAAGACTACCCCTTCGGAAAACTCTTCCGTCGAGGTCCAGTCAAAACTTTCACCAGAGGAAAATACCTGTGTGACGTCATCCATGCACAATCGAGTATTCTATACCTCTCAAAAGGTTTAGATTCGGGTTGTCAGATGACGGGGAGTCTCATTCATATCTACAACCAAGGCATCTACAAGCAAGGCATTTCATTTACAAATACAAATAACCTAGTCCTTATTTCTTCAGAGTTTTGCTGAATATTATTAAGTGGCTAGTTATTGATATAACAATCACAGGCAGTGTGAATGCTCCCTCGTTTTGTCACATTTACCTACATCATGGAATTTCCAAATTCCTTGGATGAACAGGCAGCGTTGAATGTGGCCTTTCTTTGGGGTTTTCAAGGCGTTTGAAGCCTCTGGTGTTTACAAGAGCAGTTATGCAGGAAGAAGTTTTTGCTTCCTTACATATATCACTTTCCTGGACAGCTCCTTAGTTGCAGGAGGTCTGCAGGAGTTTCACTTTCAGACACTTTAGGAACAAGTTCCCTTGCAGAAGACCATAGCAGAGACCAAGAGTGTATGGTCTCACTTTTTCAGTTCAGGTCTATTAAGGGATCTAAGGGATCAGCATGTTATGTTAGACTTTTAATGCCTTGTACAGTGTGCAATGTGTTGCATTTCCAGTCCACAGTCGATTAGTTTGTGTGCTAATCTTCTTGTTATAGTTTTTACCATGTCTAAGAACATGTGATTCAACAGGAAGGATGTAGCTTAGAATGCTTTTAGCAAATCTACAATGCATTTTTCACTCCTGATGAGGTTCTCTTGCTGGACATATTTTCAGATGTTCAGAGGATTTTCATCAAGTGATTTCATGGAAATAAGGATGATTATTAAGTCTAGAAGTGAGCATGCTCCTAGGCTGGACTAAGAAAGGGACACCAGGCCTCAGAGTAGATTTTTTTGTCCCTATCATGACAGTTACTCCTGAAATAGAGTTACAACTGCCTCCTACTCTAATCAGTTAAAGGGGAAAGAATCTTGCTTACACATGCCCAATGGAAGCAGGGATAGTAGGTGGCTTCCTGTGTTTTTAGGGAGCCTTGGTCCAGTTTTTTGGTAGTATACAAGTCTTGGTAACAGGATAATATTCAGCCAGACCTTTCAGAAGTGAGGTTGGCAGAAGTAAAAAAAAAAAGAAGAGAGAGAAACAGCAGTTTTGATAGAAGCTGTTTATGGAATGATCGACAAAAGGGCGATAACACCAGTCACCAGTGTCACAGCGCTTGAGTTTTACAGTTTATTTCTTGTGATAAGCAAGGAAGAAATGGCAGCCAGTAGTTGTTAAGGTCAGGTAAATGAGCTTGCATGTACCTTACTTAATATGGAATTGTTTAATATTTGGAATTCGTCTATATAAGGCGAGTGGATGACGTCACTCGACCTTATGGGTACACACTCGTCACCGGTAGACTCAGCTAACAAAGTATCTTCGCTTCATTGGAGGCTACAGATTCTACCAGTTCACTGCCTTACCCTTCAGTATTGCTACAGTTTTTTCTCGAGTTCACCAAGGTAGCAAAAGAGTTGAAGCTGATGGCTCTCGCAGAGGGCATCAGTATTCGCCAGTATATAGACGGTTGGGTAATGACAACAAATTCAAAACAGCAATGCCAGGGATACACCCACTGGGGGTGCATCTTGTCGAGAGCCTGGGTTGGATCACAAATTTCTAAAAATCAGATTTATTTCCAACTCCGTTAATCGAAGTTATGGTTACAATTCGACCTCAGGGTAGGTCTAGTCTTCCCAACTCAAAGGAAATCTATTGTCTTCTTGGAAAGACAGTTAACATGTTGAAAGCTTCTCACTTATCTCCAGGGAAGCTCATGTCACTTTGAAAGCATGGTTTCAATGGAGAAGACTATACCATTGGGTTATCTGCACATGAAGTCATTCCAATGGTATCTGGAAACACTGCTGATATCTTCAGTCTCTGGATATCCCATTTCTTGGGTCTTTGGTTCAGGGATCATCTTCAGTGGTGGACCAATAGTTCAATTTTGAAGGAGGACTCACCACTCCTTCAGGAGCACAGTTTTCTCTCCATTCACAGAAGCTTCCCTAATGGGTTGGGGTGCTTTCTTGAGTCATCCACAGCCATTGGTCTGTGGCATCAGGAAGAGTCAAGACTCCACATTATATAACATTCTACAGCTGGAAGCAATGTTGTTATTTTTAAAAATGATTCAGAAGTCAGTTTCTGGATTGAAATCAGTTTCATTTTCACTGACAATTTATTAGTGGTTGCCTATATGAACAGCCAGGGAGGCATCCACTCTCAGGTAATATGTACCTTAATCTGCAGAATCATGGTTTAGTCGAATGCCAGAATGATTCAGATTCAGGAAGTACATCCCAGGGAATCTATATGTTCTGGCAGATTACTTGTCTAGACAGATAAGTTATTTCAAACCAAAAGGGCTCGTCAGGTTTTCAATCAAATTAGATATTGCTACCATCAATCAGTGGTTGATGTGTTGTAACAAGATGAATCACAACCTTTCCAGGTAGGTCACCTGTCAGGCTCGGGAAACAGGTGCTTGAACATCTCTTGTGAAGGTCTGGACAGACATGTGTTTTGCCCAGGGTCTTGATCCTGCAGGTAATGTAAACTTGTATGTGTCTCATGTCCCAAACAGTCAGGCTTGGGAAACAGATGCATTGAATGTCTCTGGGGAGGGTCTGGTCAGTTATGTCCAGTGGCCCTCATCCCTCAGGTGATTCAACAGATGACCACCTACAGGTGCAGAATCATCATGATTGGGTGGCCAGGGATGTCTTGGTTTTGGGTCTGGTGGATCTGTCCGCAAAACTCCTTCTAAATGGGTAAATCTGTTGACTCAACCATTCAGCAACAGATTTCACAACAATCTAGCTTACTTGAATCTTCAGGGTTGGCATCTGGAGTCAGGTATGAAGATTATGGAAGATTCCCAGAGGAAGTGGTGAAACAATGAAGGAGCACTCCTCAAGGAGAATCTGAGAATCAATTGTTCTATTTGGAAAGTGGTGTGAAGAGAGCCACGTATTTATCTCAGACCCCACTATTCCACATTGAGAAAATTTCCTGAAATACTAGTTTTAAGGAAACATCCTAATACCATCCGCTATTGTGGGCTATAGATCAGCAATTGTGGATGGTTTGGGGCTTAAAGGGTCAAGAGTATCTAAAAGTGAGATAAATAATAGAGGGAAGCAACTTTTAGTAAGAGACAAACCAGTAGTTTTGGATTTTGTCATTGGTCCTTCATGCTCTTATCAAACAACCTTTGAGCTTGTGAGGAAGGTTTTCTTGAAGTTATTACCTTTCAAGATGTTCTTTGGGTTTGGCTTCAGGTAAAGTAGTGACTCTTCCCTTAGTTATAGGGCGAATTGGTCACAAGTAACTTTGGCCCATTGACTGCCTTTTTGGCCATGAACCAGTTGATTTAAGATGGGCCTACTGCATTTGAACCAGTGGTCTTTGTCTCTGTGGATTACAGATTCATGCTAAAGGAGTGACATTAATGCTTGGACATATTCTTCCTTTAGTTATAAGGAGAATGGGTCACAAGTAACTCTGACCCCTTCAATTGCCAGAACCAGTTGGCTTTGGATGGGCCTACTACAATTAAGCATGTGGTCATGCCAGCGCTTAGCCTCTTTGGACAGCAGTTTGACTCAATATGGGTCTGTCCGTGTTAGGGGCTTGGTGATCAAAAGGTTTGGGATAGAACAAAATCTTTTGTTTTACTGCCATTAAGAAAGTTTCTTACAAAAGACTTATCTTTTGGCACTTATTTCATCTTGATTGAGTCAAGATTGAGTCACGGAATCTATTGATGTATGTTTTGATTGCATCTTTAGTTTTATAGGTGATTTTCTTACATGAGTTTTGATGCATGTTATTGGAAATTCCATTGTATGTATACCAATTTCTGTCTTAAAAACCTCTGTTGTCATGGGGTCAGATTTGAAATTGGGTCCTACAGTTTATGCTCAGCATGTTGTTACTTTATAAGTATGTGTTTGATACTTATATTGGTACATTTGCAGGTTGTGGCTGGTATGTCTGCAATGCTGGATGTATTGGTAGTAGACATCAATGTTGCCTAATCTGACTTGGAAAGGATTGGGCATTATGCTGATGACACTTTCAGGTTGGTTTGACCTTGTCTTGGGGTCGAATGTTGCAATGTAGATGGGTTATCTATTTATGACATCCAATTGCAGCTCCAGCAGTGTCAGCAGTTGTCAGAACTACAGCTACATACTGCCATTTTTTGGGAGTTGTATGTTGTGATTGTTGGAACTTTATATGTTTATTAATGCATGTAAATTCCATTGACAAGTTCTCATGATGTTTAGTTGTAGGTTAGGTAGGGGTTTTCTTAAAAGAATTCCCTCCATCCTACAAGGCTAAATTCAGCTACTGTTAGGAAATGGTAAGGGTATTTCGCTATAAAATTGAAAAATTTAATAGTAATTTAAATTTTTATGTCAGCTGACTTGTCAGTCAGCTGACATTATGTCATCACTCTGCGGCGTGGGCGTACGCGTACGCGTCCGCGTACGCGTCCGCGTGAACAACTTCTTCTCCAAAACTACAAGGCCTAGAGACATGCTGTTTTTTTTAAAAGATACCTTATCTATCGAGGATGAAAAATTGTTCAAGGCATGCAAATCTGTCTGTTCGTCTGTTTGCTAGAGACATTACAAGGGGGGTACCCCCACCAAAAGTGTGAAAATTTCAACTTTTTATCACAATTTTCTCAGTGACTATTGCAGGGATTTCTCTCATATCTTGCATATATGTACTAGGCCAGAGATACATTCTCTTGTGTGAGTATGAGACCTGGATCTGTCTTACTTTTTTTTAAATAAATTTTTTTAATAATTTTTAATGCATTAAAATTCATGAAATCATGCACTAAATCACTTATAACTTCAAAAGTGTTGCATTTACAGCATTTTGTGAAAATATGTTGTTCAGCTACTTTTTTCATAGCTACAATATGGTGAGTAAGTTGGGTGTCTGTCTCAATAGCTAAGTGAGTAATAGCTACTTTTGGGCTTTTCAGTAACTTCCATTATGAGTAAAATCACTTGTAACTTAAAAACTATTGCATTTAGAGAATTTGGTATAAATATGTTATTCAGCTACTTTTGGGCCAGCTATAACATAGTGAAATTTCAGACCTGTAGCTCATGGCATAGCTGAGTAATAGCTACTTTTAGGTTATCACTGTTGAGTAAATCGCTTATAACTTGAAAACTATTGCATTTAGAGAATTTCGTATAAATATGTTATTCAGCTACTTTTGGGTCAGCTATAACATAGTAAAATTTCAGACCTGTAGCTCATGGCATAGCTGAGTAATAGCTACTTTTAGGTTATCACTGTTGAGTAAATCACTTATAACTTGAAAAGTGTTGCATTTAGAGCATTTTGTTAAAATATGTTATTCAGCTACTTTTTTCATAGCTACAATATGGTGAGTAAGTTGGGTGTCTGTCTCAATAGCTAAGTGAGTAATAGCTACTTTTGGGCTTTTCAGTAACTTCCATCATGAGTAAAATCACTTGTAACTTAAAAACTATTGCATTTAGACAATTTCGTATAAATATGTTATTCAGCTACTTTTGGGCCAGCTATAACATAGTAAAATTTCAGACCTGTAGCTCATGGCATAGCTGAGTAATAGCTACTTTTAGGTTATCACTGTTGAGTAAATCACTTATAACTTGAAAACTATTGCATTTAGAGTATTTTGTTTCAATATGTTATTCACCTATTTTGGGGTCAGCTATAACATAGTGAAGTTTCAGACCTGTGGCTCATTTCATAGCTGAGTAATAGCTACTTTGAAGTTCTCACTGTTGAGTAAATCAGTTATAATTGGAAAACTATTGCATTTACAGAAATTTGTGCAAATATGTTATTCAGCTACTTTTGGGCCAGCTATAACATAGTAAAATTTCAGACCTGTAGCTCATGGCATAGCTGAGTAATAGCTACTTTTAGGTTATCACTGTTGAGTAAATCGCTTATAACTTGAAAACTATTGCATTTAGAGAATTTCGTATAAATATGTTATTCAGCTACTTTTGGGTCAGCTATAACATAGTAAAATTTCAGACCTGTAGCTCATGGCATAGCTGAGTAATAGCTACTTTTAGGTTATCACTGTTGAGTAAATCACTTATAACTTGAAAAGTGTTGCATTTAGAGCATTTTGTTAAAATATGTTATTCAGCTACTTTTTTCATAGCTACAATATGGTGAGTAAGTTGGGTGTCTGTCTCAATAGCTAAGTGAGTAATAGCTACTTTTGGGCTTTTCAGTAACTTCCATCATGAGTAAAATCACTTGTAACTTAAAAACTATTGCATTTAGAGAATTTCGTATAAATATGTTATTCAGCTACTTTTGGGCCAGCTATAACATAGTAAAATTTCAGACCTGTAGCTCATGGCATAGCTGAGTAATAGCTACTTTTAGGTTATCACTGTTGAGTAAATCACTTATAACTTGAAAACTATTGCATTTAGAGTATTTTGTTTCATATGTTATTCACCTATTTTGGGGTCAGCTATAACATAGTGAAGTTTCAGACCTGTGGCTCATTTCATAGCTGAGTAATAGCTACTTTGAAGTTCTCACTGTTGAGTAAATCAGTTATAATTGGAAAACTATTGCATTTACAGAAATTTGTGCAAATATGTTATTCAGCTACTTTTGGGCCAGCTATAACATAGTGAAATTTCAGACCTGTAGCTCATGGCATAGCTGAGTAATAGCTACTTTTAGGTTATCACTGTTGAGTAAATCGCTTATAACTTGAAAACTATTGCATTTAGAGAATTTCGTATAAATATGTTATTCAGCTACTTTTGGGTCAGCTATAACATAGTAAAATTTCAGACCTGTAGCTCATGGCATAGCTGAGTAATAGCTACTTTTAGGTTATCTCTGTTGAGTAAATCACTTATAACTTGAAAAGTGTTGCATTTAGAGCATTTTGTTAAAATATGTTATTCAGCTACTTTTGGGCCAGCTATAACATAGTAAAATTTCAGACCTGTAGCTCATGGCATAGCTGAGTAATAGCTACTTTTAGGTTATCACTGTTGAGTAAATCACTTATAACTTGAAAACTATTGCATTTAGAGTATTTTGTTTCAATATGTTATTCACCTATTTTGGGGTCAGCTATAACATAGTGAAGTTTCAGACCTGTGGCTCATTTCATAGCTGAGTAATAGCTACTTTGAAGTTCTCACTGTTGAGTAAATCAGTTATAATTGGAAAACTATTGCATTTACAGAAATTTGTGCAAATATGTTATTCAGCTACTTTTGGGCCAGCTATAACATAGTGAAATTTCAGACCTGTAGCTCATGGCATAGCTGAGTAATAGCTACTTTTAGGTTATCACTGTTGAGTAAATCGCTTATAACTTGAAAACTATTGCATTTAGAGAATTTCGTATAAATATGTTATTCAGCTACCTTTGGGTTAGCTATAACATAGTAAAATTTCAGACCTGTAGCTCATGGCATAGCTGAGTAATAGCTACTTTTAGGTTATCACTGTTGAGTAAATCACTTATAACTTGAAAAGTGTTGCATTTAGAGCATTTTGTTAAAATATGTTATTCAGCTACTTTTTTCATAGCTACAATATGGTGAGTAAGTTGGGTGTCTGTCTCAATAGCTAAGTGAGTAATAGCTACTTTTGGGCTTTTCAGTAACTTCCATTATGAGTAAAATCACTTGTAACTTAAAAACTATTGCATTTACAGAAATTTGTGCAAATATGTTATTCAGCTACTTTTGGGCCAGCTATAACATAGTGAAATTTCAGACCTGTAGCTCATGGCATAGCTGAGTAATAGCTACTTTTAGGTTATCACTGTTGAGTAAATCGCTTATAACTTGAAAACTATTGCATTTAGAGAATTTCGTATAAATATGTTATTCAGCTACTTTTGGGTTAGCTATAACATAGTAAAATTTCAGACCTGTAGCTCATGGCATAGCTGAGTAATAGCTACTTTTAGGTTATCACTGTTGAGTAAATCACTTATAACTTGAAAAGTGTTGAATTTAGAGCATTTTGTTAAAATATGTTATTCAGCTACTTTTTTCATAGCTACAATATGGTGAGTAAGTTGGGTGTCTGTCTCAATAGCTAAGTGAGTAATAGCTACTTTTGGGCTTTTCAGTAACTTCCATCATGAGTAAAATCACTTGTAACTTAAAAACTATTGCATTTAGAGAATTTCGTATAAATATGTTATTCAGCTACTTTTGGGCCAGCTATAACATAGTAAAATTTCAGACCTGTAGCTCATGGCATAGCTGAGTAATAGCTACTTTTAGGTTATCACTGTTGAGTAAATCACTTATAACTTGAAAACTATTGCATTTAGAGTATTTTGTTTCAATATGTTATTCACCTATTTTGGGGTCAGCTATAACATAGTGAAGTTTCAGACCTGTGGCTCATTTCATAGCTGAGTAATAGCTACTTTGAAGTTCTCACTGTTGAGTAAATCAGTTATAATTGGAAAACTATTGCATTTACAGAAATTTGTGCAAATATGTTATTCAGCTACTTTTGGGCCAGCTATAACATAGTAAAATTTCAGACCTGTATCTCATGGCATAGCTGAGTAATAGCTACTTTTAGGTTATCACTGTTGAGTAAATCGCTTATAACTTGAAAACTATTGCATTTAGAGAATTTCGTATAAATATGTTATTCAGCTACTTTTGGGTCAGCTATAACATAGTAAAATTTCAGACCTGTAGCTCATGGCATAGCTGAGTAATAGCTACTTTTAGGTTATCACTGTTGAGTAAATCACTTATAACTTGAAAAGTGTTGCATTTAGAGCATTTTGTTAAAATATGTTATTCAGCTACTTTTTTCATAGCTACAATATGGTGAGTAAGTTGGGTGTCTGTCTCAATAGCTAAGTGAGTAATAGCTACTTTTGGGCTTTTCAGTAACTTCCGTCATGAGTAAAATCACTTGTAACTTAAAAACTATTGCATTTAGACAATTTCGTATAAATATGTTATTCAGCTACTTTTGGGCCAGCTATAACATAGTAAAATTTCAGACCTGTAGCTCATGGCATAGCTGAGTAATAGCTACTTTTAGGTTATCACTGTTGAGTAAATCACTTATAACTTGAAAACTATTGCATTTAGAGTATTTTGTTTCAATATGTTATTCACCTATTTTGGGGTCAGCTATAACATAGTGAAGTTTCAGACCTGTGGCTCATTTCATAGCTGAGTAATAGCTACTTTGAAGTTCTCACTGTTGAGTAAATCAGTTATTGGAAAACTATTGCATTTACAGAAATTTGTGCAAATATGTTATTCAGCTACTTTTGGGCCAGCTATAACATAGTGAAATTTCAGACCTGTAGCTCATGGCATAGCTGAGTAATAGCTACTTTTAGGTTATCACTGTTGAGTAAATCGCTTATAACTTGAAAACTATTGCATTTAGAGAATTTCGTATAAATATGTTATTCAGCTACTTTTGGGTCAGCTATAACATAGTAAAATTTCAGACCTGTAGCTCATGGCATAGCTGAGTAATAGCTACTTTTAGGTTATCACTGTTGAGTAAATCACTTATAACTTGAAAAGTGTTGCATTTAGAGCATTTTGTTAAAATATGTTATTCAGCTACTTTTTTCATAGCTACAATATGGTGAGTAAGTTGGGTGTCTGTCTCAATAGCTAAGTGAGTAATAGCTACTTTTGGGCTTTTCAGTAACTTCCATTATGAGTAAAATCACTTGTAACTTAAAAACTATTGCATTTAGAAAATTTGGTATAAATATGTTATTCAGCTACTTTTGGGTCAGCTATAACATAGTGAAATTATAGACCTATAGCTCATGGCACAACTGAGCAATAGCTATTCTCAGGTACTGACTGTTGAGTAAATCAGCTATAACTTGAAAAATATTGCATTTGGAGTATTTTGTTAAAATATATTGTTCACCTACTTTTGGGTCAGCTATAACATAGTGAAATTACAGACCTATAGCTCATGGCATAGCGGAGCAATAGCTATTTTCAGGTTCTCACTATTGAGTAAATCAGTTGTAGCTTGAAAACTATTGCATTTACAGTAGTTTACTTAAATATGTTGTTCACCTACTTTTGGGTTAGCTATAACATAGTAAAATTTCAGACATGTAGCTCATTGCATAGCTGAGTAATAGTTCCTTTGAGGATCTCACTGTTGAGTAAATCAGTTGTAACTTGAAAACTATTACATTTAGAGTAATTTGTTAAATATGTTATTCACAGAATTTTTGGTCAGCTATAACATAGTGAAATTGCAGACCTCTATGTCATGGCATAGCTGAGCAATAGCTACTTTCAAGTTCTCACTGTTGAGTAAATCATTGTATCCACTGGATAGCCGCAGTGTGTAGAGAGAGATTTCACCATTACTGCTCTGATGAAAAAAAATATTATAGCTAGCTTTCTTAAGTTTGCAGTATATATTAATAACCATAAAATGTTGTCTGGGAATATTTTTGGCCTCATTTTGAGAAACAAGATGGCCGCCACAGGTGTTTTTTGTCAGTCATGAAAAGTGCTTATATCTCCCTTATTATTGATCCTAGAGGTTTGGGATGATAAACCAACCTGTAGGAAATCATGGGGTGGGAATCTTTTGGTGTGGTCAGATTTGACCTTCAATGACCCCTCCTTCAAGGTCAAACAAGGATAGCCAAACTTAAAAGTGCTTATAACTCGCTTATTATTGGTCCCAGAGGTTTGGGATGGTAAACAGACAGGAAATCATGGGCTGTGAATCTGTTGATATGGTCCGATTTGACCTTGGAACCCTCCTTCAAGGTCAAATGAGGATAGCGAAAATTGAAAGTGCCTACAACTCGCTTATTATTGGTGACAGAGATTTGGGATGGTAAACCATCCCATAGGAAATCATTGGCTCGGAATCTTTTGGTATGGTCAGATTTGACCTTTGGACCCCTCCTTCAAGGTCAAATGAGGACAGCCAAGCTTAAAAGTGCTTATAACTCATTTATAATTGGTCCTAGAGGTTTGGAATGGTAAACCATAGGAAATCATGGGCTGGGAATGTATTTGTGTGGTTAGATTTGACCTTGGACCCCTTCTTCAAGGTCGAACGAGGATATTGCATTTGTAGTATTTCTTTAAATATGTTTTAACCTATTTTTTACACTTAAACAATTACCTTGTTATTTTCCTTCATAATACCATTTACAGGGCACAACTTTTTTATCCTTTTCTTCTGTCAGCTTCGGAATTTCTTTCGAACTTGCTGTTCAGTTACCATTTACTGTATTTCTGTACAGCCCTTTTCCTGATAATTATTCTGTCCTCTAATCACCTTCACAAATCAAAAACACTCAGTCAGCTGACACAGTGCCCGTTCACGGGCACTCTCCTCTTGTTATTAGAAATACTTACCATTTCCTAACATTCAAATTTCCCTCCCGCCTCCCCGCAAGTCATTCTTTTACTTGCAACAAAAATAATGAAGTAAACAATGTGGTCATGTGACCTAATTGGCGGGAGGACGGACTACTGTAACCCAATGGCTTGGTTAAGGTTGTTATATAACCTTAAAAATCGCATCTCTGTGTTGGCCATTGGGTTGGATGGCTCCAACAAATAGCTACCGTTAGGAAATGTAAGTATTTCTAATAAAAATTTAAATTACTATTAAATTTTTCAAATTTGCTTCTATCTCCTTAACCATGCAAGATGGAGCGATTTCGTCGAAATTTTTGACCCCCAGGGTATCTCAGAAATGTACTCTTGGCAATTTTCAAAAAAAAAGTCCCCTCCCCAAAAATGGCAGCCATTTTGAATTTTTGAATTTTTGCCAAAAATGGCAAAACACAAATTTGCTTCTATCTCCTTAACCGTGCAAGATAGAGCGATTTCGTCGAAATTTTCGACGCACAGGGTATCTGAGAAATGTACTCTTGGCAATTTTCAAAAAAAAATTTCATCCCTAAAATGGCGGCCATTTTGAATTTTCGAATTTTGGCCAAAAATGGAAAAACACAAATTTGCTTCTATCTCCTTAACCGTGCGAGATAGAGCGATTTTGTCGAAATTTTCGACTCACAGGGTATCTAAGAAATGTACTCTTGGCAATTTTCAAAAAATTTTCCTCTCCCCAAAAATGGTGGCGATTTTGAATTTTCGAATTTTTGCCAAAAATGGAAAAACACAAATTTGCTTCTATTTCCTTAACCGTGCGAGATAGAGCGATTTTGTCGAAAATTTTCGACCCACAGGGTATCTGAGAAATGTACTCTTGGCAATTTTCAAAAAAATTTCCTCTCCCCAAAAATGGCGACCATTTTGTATTTTCGAATTTTGGCCAAAAATGGAAAAACACAAATTTGCTTCTATCTCCTTAACCATGCCAGATAGAGCGATTTCGTCGAAATTTTCGACTCACAGGGTATCTAAGCAGTGTACTCTTGGCAATTTTCAAAAATTTTCCTCTTCACACATATGGCGGCCATTTTGAATTTTCAAATTTTTGCCAAAAATGGAAAAACAGAAATTTGCTTCTATATAACCGTGCAAGATAGAGCGATTTCGTCAAAATTTTCAACCCAACCAATGCAAAAAGGCATGAAGCTGAAATAATTTACATCTACACTAATAAATATTTAAGCATCATTGATATATTTTACAAATGAAACAGGGTCTTGTAAGACTACTGTACAATTTTGGCAAAAGGTTCATGGGGTGGACATTACACATGGTAATGTGTGTTCTTCTATGCTATCCTGTTTCTATTCATATGTCGCAGCTACTATCAACAGGGCGTCCTATTTCTAGTTGGACCTAGGGGCTTGCAATGTAGGTCTAGTTCAAACATTGCACTAGATAGGTATAATATTTTTAAATACAAGGAAAGTCTTAAAATGTAACCTTAGCATGACCAACAACTGGTGAAAACATAGCTGAGTTGTCAGTTTTGGCCATCTTTGTAACTGTTATTTTTGTGTCAGCTTAGATTATGGCATCACTCTGTGGTATCCGCATCTGCCTTAACAACTTCTCCTCCAAAAGTACAAGGCCCAGAGACCTGCTGTTTCTTTTAAAAGGTACTTTTTGGATGAAAAAGTATTCAAGGCGTACATATCTGTTTGTACTTCTGTTTCCCAGAGCCATTACAAGCAAGGTACCCCCACCTTAAGTATGAAAATTTCAACACTTTATCACAATTTTCTCATGAGCTATTTAAGGGATTTATATCTTATCTTGCATATATGTACTAGTCCAAAAGTAGATTCCCTTGTGTGAGTATCAGGCCTGGATCTTTCTTAATTATTTTAATTAATTTTTAAAATAATTCTAATGCATTAAAATTCATGAAATCATGCACTAAATCACTTATAACTTGAAAAGTATTGCATTTAGAGCATTTTGTTAAAATATGTTGTTCAGCTTCTTTTTCCATAGCTGCAATGTGGTGAGTAACTAGCTAAGTCAGTAATAGCTACTTTCTCACTTTTCAGTAACTTCCATAATGAGTAAAATCACTTGTAACTTGATAACTTTTGCATTGAGAGTATTTTGTTGAATATTTTATTCACCTACTTTTGGGTCTGCTATAACATATTAAAACTTCAGAACTGTAGCTCATTGAATAGCTGAGCAATAGCTACTTTCAGGTTCTCACTGTTGACTAAATCACTTGTAATTTGACAGCTATTGCATGTAGACTATTTTATTAGTCGAATCTTTGATTTGAGTTATGTACTTGGTTGTGGCCTCGATTTTAAATCGTCCATTTAAGCCCTTAAATATAAAAATTCTGCAAAATAATTGTACACATATCTGTACATTAAGGTGTATAGTATACACTGCCATTTTGATTTTTTTTCATGTTTTAATTAAGGTATAATTTATAAAGTAAAAAACCTGTCTAGCACTATGTCTGCCTTTCTGTAAGGTCCAGTATGTCCTAGAAACTATTGTGTTTCCCATCATCTTGGCATACTCAAGTGAGCATTTTTTAACGGTTTTGTCTTCTGGTTTCTAGAAATGAAAATGTATGTGTAGTCAGTATACATGTAAAATAGTCGTCTCTGCATCCCTAATTAAAGGATATATTTATTTGTCTGCTGGTTTATCGTGCTGTCAGTGTTGATATAAAATTTTTGTCTGCGCATCTGTGTAACTTCATTCATTCATCGAAGCATAACAATTAATTTACAAAATATTTGTTTTGAACCAGTCACATAGCTTGACAGATATTTATGTTTAAAATACAAAGTGGCAGCCTTACTCATTTGTCAAACAAGTAAACCTCAGAGAAATTAATGAATGAAGCGATATCACAGTAGTACAAGACATTGGCCAACAAAAATATGGCGGGGAGGCTGCAGACAATGATTTTACACTAACAGTGACTGCGCAACACTTTGAAGGTAAATTAGAAGCATTTATGACAATATGAAATTTGTGAATTAATTAAGCGTCCCGCAAGGGACGCTTGTTTGTGTATGGGAGACCTTCAGGCTCCGGCGGCTCCGCCGGCTCCGCGTTTTGTTTTCCTTATAACTCTGTAACCGTTAGGCAGATTCTTTTCAAATTTGGCAGGTTTATGCAGTAGCCTTGGGGAATTTTTTTGAATATGTTGCAGTGACATTTCAACCAATCAGAGAGGTCACATGACCAAAAATGTCTTTTTTCGATGGGTAAGCTTGTCCGGATGATAACTTGAAAGGGATTTTATCAATTCACCTGAAACTTGGCAAATACATTCATTGTATTAAAATCTGGAAATCATTAGATTTTGGCATTGATTGGTTAAGAAATGGTCGAGTAATTAATGATTAATTAATCATTACGAATTTTCCAAATAAGGAAAACACAAAAATGCTTATATCTCGAAAACCGTGCTAGATAGAGCGATTTCGACGAAATTTTTGACCCGCAGGGTATCTTTGCAGAGTACTTATGCCAATTTTCAAAAAATTTTTGTCTCACCAAAAATGGCGGCCATTTTGAATTTTCGAATTTTTCACAAAAATTGCAAAACACAAAAATGCTTATATCTCGAAAACCGTGCTAGATAGAGCGATTTCGATGAAATTTTTGACCCACAGGGTATCTCTGCGGAGTACTTCTGCCAATTTTCAAAAAATTTTTGTCTCGTCAAAAATGGCGGCCATTTTGAATTTTCGAATTTTTCACAAAAATTGCAAAACACAAAAATGCTTATATCTCGAAAGCCGTGCTAGATAGAGCGATTTCGACGAAATTTTTGATCTACAGGGTATCTCTACGGAATATTTATGTCAGTTTTCAAAAAATTTTTGTCTCACCAAAAATGGCAGCCATTTTGAATTTTCGAATTTTTCACAAAAATTGCAAAACACAAAAATGCTTATATCTCGAAAACCGTGCTAGATAGTGCGATTTCGACGAAATTTTTGACCCACAGGGTATCTCTGCGGAGTACATATGCCAGTTTTCAAAAAATTTTTGTCTCACCAAAAATGGCGGCAATTTTGAATTTTCGAATTTTTCACAAAAATTGCAAAACACAAAAATGCTTATATCTTGAAAACCGTGCTAGATAGAGTGATTTCGATGAAATTTTTGATCCTCAGGGTATATCTGCGGAGTACTTATGCCAATTTTCAAAAAATTTTTGTCTCGTCAAAAATGGCGGCCATTTTGAATTTTCGAATTTTTCACAAAAATTGCAAAACACAAAAATGCTTATATCTCGAAAACCGTGCTAGATAGAGCGATTTCGATGAAATTTTTTACCCACAGGGTATCTCTGTGGAGTACTTATGTCAATTTTCAAAAAATTTTGTTTCACCAAAAATGGCGGCCATTTTGAATTTTTTTTTTTTTTTTTTTTTAAATCATGCACTAAATCGCTTATAACTTGAAAAGTGTTGCATTTAGAGCATTTTGTTAAAATATGTTATTCAGCTACTTTTGTCATAGCTACAACATGGTGAGTAACTACGGTCTCTATCTCAATAGCTAAGTGAGTAATAGCTACTTTTGGGCTTTTCAGTAACTTCCATGAGTAAAATCACTTGTAACTTGAAAATTATTGCATTTAGAGAATTTCGTATAAATATGTTATTCAGCTACTTTTGGGTCAGCTATAACATAGTAAAATTTCAGACCTGTAGCTCATGGCATAGCTGAGTAATACCTGCTTTTACGTTATCACTGTTGAGTAAATCACTTATAACTTGAAAACTATTGCATTTAGAGTATTTTGTTTCAATATGTTATTCACCTATTTTGGGCTCAAAATGAGTAAATGCTAATTATTTCTAAAAGTATTGCGGATACCCAATTTTTGTCAAATAACTCATTCACCTACTTTTGAGAGAGCTTTCACTTGGTGAAGTTTCAGACCCGTAGCTAATTACTCAGCTACTCAAAATGAGTAAATGCTAATTATCTCTAAAAGTATTGCAGATAGCCATTTTTTCTCAAATAACTCATTCATCTACTTTTGGGAGAGCTTTCACATGGTGAAGTTTCGGACCCGTAGCTAATTACTTACCTACTCAAAATGAGTAAATGCTAAATATCTCTAAAAGTATTGCAGATAGCCAATTTTTCTCAAATAACTCATTCATCTACTTTTGGGAGAGCTTTCACATGGTGAAGTTCCAGACCCGTAGGTAATTACTCAACTACTCAAAATGAATAAATGCTAATTATCTCTAAAAGTATTGCGGATACCCAATTTTTATCAAATAACTCATTCACCTACTTTTTTGAGAGCTTTCACTTGGTGAAGTTTCAGACCCGTAGCTAATTACTCACCTACTCAAAATGAGTAAATGCTAATTATTTCTAAAAGTATTGCGGATAGCCAATTTTTCTCAAATAACTCATTCACCTACTTTTTTGAGAGCTTTCACATGGTGAAGTTTCAGACCCGTAGCTAATTACTCGACTACTCAAAATGAGTAAATGTTAATTATCTCTAAAAGTATTGCAGATAGCCAATTTTTCTCAAATAACTCATTCCCCTACTTTTGGGAGAGCTTTCACATGGTGAAGTTTCAGACCCGTAGATAATTACTCACCTACTCAAAATGAGTAAATGTGAAATATCTCTAAAAGTATTGCAGATAGCCAATTTTTCTCAAATAACTCATTCACCTACTTTTGGGAGAGCTTTCACATGGTGAAGTTCCAGACCCGTAGGTAATTACTCATCTACTCAAAATGAGTAAATGCGAATTATCTCTAAAATTATTGTGGATACCCAATTCTTATCAAATAACTCATCTACTTTTTGGAGAGCTTTCACATGGTGAAGTTCCAGACCCGTAGCTAATTACTCACCTACTCAAAATGAGTAAATGCGAATTATCTCTAAAAGTATTGCGAATAGCCAATTTTTCTCAAATAACTCATGCACCTACTTTTGGGAGAGCTTTCACTTGGTGAAGTTTCAGACCCGTAGCTAATTACTCACCTACTCAAAATGAGTAAATGCAAATTATCTCTAAAATTATTGTGGATACCCAATTCTTATCAAATAACTCATCTACTTTTTGGAGAGCTTTCACATGGTGAAGTTCCAGACCCGTAGCTAATTACTCACCTACTCAAAATGAGTAAATGCGAATTATCTCTAAAAGTATTGCGGATAGCCAATTTTTCTCAAATAACTCATTCACCTACTTTTGGGAGAGCTTTCACTTGGTGAAGTTTCAGACCCGTAGCTAATTACTCACCTACTCAAAATGAGTAAATGCGAATTATCTCTAACAGTATTGTGGATACCCAATTTTTATCAAATAACTCATTCATCTACTTTTGGGAGAGCTTTCACATGGTGAAGTTCCAGATCCGTAGCTAATTATTCACCTACTCAAAATGAGTAAATGCGAAAGTACTGCAGATAGCCAGTATTTCTCAAATAACTCATTCACCTACATTTTCGAGAGCTTTCAATTAGTGAATTTTCAGATCCGTAGCTAATTCCTCACCTACTCAAAATGAGTAAATGCCTATTATCACTAAAAGTATTGCAGATAGCTACATTTTGGAGAGATTTCACATGCTAAAGTTTTTTTCTGAATTTTTAAAATAACCTGACATTATGCCATCACTCTGCGACTCAACTTCAAAACTTACCTGTTTGCAAAAGCCTATCCGTTATAGTCTCCACTGTAACCCCTCTGTCTTCTTGGTATGGCCTGCCTATGTCACTGGATTAATGTTAATTACTTTGTGTCATTTTCAGATCCGCCTTACAGTCTGTCAATTCATAGAGATTAAGTGCTATAAAAATACACATTACATTACATCAGTTTGATTTGTGTATCACTTAACAACGGCATATATTTCCCATTATTATATCCCCAGACGAAAGTCGGGGATATATTGGATTCAGGTCCGTCGCGCCGCCGCCGCCGCCGTAGAAATTTCCTTGTGGACGCGATAACTCAAAAACAAATTAATATTTTTTTTTCAAACTTGGTACACATGTTAAGGGTGCCCAAAGGAAGATCCCTATTTTAAGGTGACCTTAAACTCCCAGTAAAAAAGAACTTATGGCCACCTTAAGGTCAGAAATTGCACTTTTGGCCACTTAGAGCCCTGTAGGTCACAAACTATGATGCTCAGCTGGCTGAAATTTTACCTGACAACACATTAATATGTTCTTAGTACATGTGCCGAAAATCATGACTTTAAGTTGAGAAGAAAATTGTGTTTGAGGCCCATAAATACCCCCACTTAGGGATTTTTTGCTATACTTTTCACATATTTTGCCCTATAATTTGGAAGTGATAATTCTGATGAGTCTCAAACTGCGCTAGGTATAACTTTGATATGTAATCCTTGTCTGTAGAAAATTTTAGGGCTGTAGGTTTACCCAAAGGGGTCGACTTAAGGTCTCAAAAGTGCCCACAGAGACCCAATTTATGCACTTTTTGTCACTTTCAAGCACTGTAGCTTTCAAACTATGTCTCTCATCTAAGTTAAATATCATCTGGGAATATATCTATGTGTTTTCTTATATGTGCCCCAACATTTAGGCCTTTAATAGACAGTTAACCTGTGTATCAGGACCATAAACACCCACCCGAGTGACCCTTATAAGACATTTTTCACATCTTTTTCCCTGTAACTTGGAAATGGTAAGTCTGAGAAGTTTCAAACTGTATTAGATATATATTCTGTGTGTAATCTTAGTATGTAACAGATTTTAAGTCTGAAGCTTTAATTTTGAAGGTCAAATTGAGGTCTCTAAAAGGCTCCCAAAGACCCAATATTTGGACTTTTTGTTACTTTTAAGCCCTGTGACTGTCAAACTATGTGACTGATAGAGCTCAAATCCTATCTGAGAAGATATTAGTATGTTATTTTTATATGTGCCAAAAATTAAGGCTTTAAGAAGACATTTAACCTGTGTATGAGGACCATAAATCCCCACCCGAGTGACCATTTTTAGACATTTTTCACATATTTTTCCCTGTAACTTGGAAATGGTAAGTCTAAGAAGTTTCAAACTGTATTAGATGCATATTCTATGTGTAATCTTAGTATGTGACAAATGTTAAGTCTGAAGCTTTAATTTGAAGGCCACATTTAGGTCTCTAGAAGGCCCCATAAAGACCCAGTATTTGGACTTTTTGCCAATTTTAAGGCCTGTGACTGTTAAACTATGTGACTGATAGAGCTGAAATCTCATCTGGGAATACATTATTATGTTCTTTTTACATGTGCTAAAAATCAAGGCTTCAAGTAGACATTTAACCTGTGTATGAGGACCTTAAACACCCACCTGAGTGACCCTTTTAAGACATTTTTCACATATTTTGCTCTGTAACTTGGAAATGGTAAGTCTGAGAAGTTTCAAACTTTATTAGATACATATTCTATGTGTAATCTTAGTATGTAACAAATTTTAAGTCTGAAGCTTTAATTTGAAAGCCACATCGAGATCTCTAAAAGGCCCACAGAGACCCAATATTTGGACTTTTTACCACCTTTAAGCCCTGTGACTGTTAAACTATGTGATTGATGGAGCTGAAATCCCATCTGGGAATGCATTATTATGTCCTTTTTACATATGCCGAAAATCAAGGTTTTTAGTAGACATTTAACCTGTGTATGAGGGCCATAGACACTCGCCCAAGTGCCTTTTTTGACATTTTTTCCGTATTTTGCCCTGTTATTTGGAAATGCTTAGTGTGACAAGTCTTAAACTGTATTATATATAATTTTTGTTTGTTATGTAAAATGCCCACAGAAACCCAATTTATGGATATTATGCCACTTTAAAGCCCAGTAACTGTCAAACTATGTGGGTTATAGAGCTGAAATCTTTGAATTTTTAAAAGGAAATGCCTGTCTATTTAAATTTTGAATATTAATAATGTTATGGCTATCTTAGTCTTTTAAGAACTTATTTTTGTGTGTTATACCTCTGCTTGCTGAGTTTTTCACTTTTTAAAATGAAACTGGTTAAACATATTCAAGTAGACAAAATGGACACTTTAAGTGAGCTTTAAGTCCCAATATTAATGAAATTATATCCTTATGTAGTAAAACTAGGGGATTTTTAACCCTCAACTAGCCCAGTTTTATTCAACTTGCCTCAGTTAATTTTGGCACAGCTCCTACAGTTATGAACTCATTTCAGTTGATAATCACATACTTAAAATTCTCAATTCTTTTTGTATTTGAGTACCCCTTTTATATAGATTGTTTGTTTACCATTTATGCTCAACCCACATCCCCCACCCGGATTCCCCCCACCCACCTCTGGGACCTCCAGCTATATTGAGTGACACTAAATAAACAAAGGTATTTAATGATATCAGATGAGAAACAAAGAACTCAATGGGGTTGCAGATCTTGTGTAATAGTGAGAGAGGTGTGGAGAAGGGGAGAGGGGTGGGGGTGGGAGGTGGTGGGCTTCATTACATATAACACAAAGGGGAGTCAGAACTGAGATTGTGTCACATATTTAGGTTGCATATATATGGACCACATATATAGGTATAGAGGAAATGAATAACTGAAAACAATTTGCAAATTCTAAAAATAATATAATAAAATAATAATATAAATAATTTTTTTTTAAATAATATTTTATTTGTGAACAAATATAGAAACAGATATGCACTTTTGGGATTATGAATTTTAGAATGGACATTGAATCATCAATCATTTAAATACTTTGAAGGAAGATTGAAAAATATGATGAGTTGAGTTAAAAATAATATTTTATTTGTCAACAAATATAGAAACAGATATGCTCTTTTGGGATTATTATTTTAGAATGGACATTCAATCATCAATCATTTAAATACTTTGAAAATAGGTTTAGAGTTATCATTGCAGGAAGATTGAAAATATAATTTGAGTTATGTATTCGGCGTCTGGGGATACACCATCTTCCTTGGGGAGATATAAACAGAGTAGATTGATGTGCTGAAGTTCATATAATAATGGGTAATTATGTTTTAAAAAATTCCCGATCAAAACCTGTGGCGTGAGTGATGACCTGTCTGGGGATATGTTGGCGCCGAGTTGGCCCAATCTAGTTTAATATATTTTAATCGCTTGCAAAATGAACCCATAACAATAATGTTGATGGTCAAGCAGTCGGCTTCAGTCACCTTCACCTTCCTTTTTGGGACGCTTTGTTTTTGCTGTGCAAAAACAATCCTTTTCTTTTTGCAAAGCAATCCTCTAGTTTATTTTCTATACGTTTGTAACTTTTTATTTACATTTCACACAAAAATGACCTTAATAATTGCAAATATATTATTCCATGTACAGTGCTCCTCAAATCAAATAAACTGGTAGTACACAACTCCGTAGTTCCACATTCAACCACTTAAAGGCACTAGCGTATGGGATTTCCTGGAAGTTCTCACGTGAATTAATTTGTCTGTCATCTGTTTAGAAGTGATGCTGAAATATTTTATATATCTGGAAAATATATAATTTTGGGGTAAACATCACTGGGAAGGATCTGTTTTGCTTGAAAATTAAAATATGATAAATTCCCAGTTTATATGCACTCATTAACAACAAACATCTGCATATTTGCTTCAAGATCAAATGGTTGACAAGTGATGACGGATTTACAAAGTTTCAAGAAAAACTGTTTGTTAAAAAATAAGGTGCAGATTTATCACATCTGAGATTAAAATACTGATCATCAACACCTTACATAAAAAGAAGACAAAAGACAGTAGTTTGGCCACGGTGTAACTATAACTGAAGATCTATTTGTTGACTTTTACATCTCATTAAAATTCATTAGCTGATCTGTGAGATTTGGTTTCGAAAGCATGCCGATTAACAGAAATACTAGTTTTTGTCAGCGAATATAAATACTACCAATATCTACAAAGGTTTAAAGGCCAGATATTTTTGAAAAAAAAGGTAATTTTATTTCACTTTAAAATATTTGTAAATATTGGACAAAGACTGCACAGGACACTGTACTGTACACGAAAAGTACCTACTGCCACATTTATGTAAAAATCATGAAAATATGAAGGCAATATATTTTCTTATTTTAAGTGAAATCGTTGAATATTTTAGTAAAATACTTGCAGTTTGCTTGTGTAAAATATCCATATAACAATTTTTAATTTATGTCTTCTCAATTGTTTTTTTTACAAAATATACCAGTTTCGCTAATCTTATTTTATGGGTATGCTTCAAACATAAATACTATGTCTTCTGCCTTCAAAATCAATATCCAAACTGCGCAGTTACAGCCTTTATGACCCTTTATATTTATAAACCATTTCTGGTCTGTACAAATACCCAACACATCTCGCTACAACAGATCTGTATATGTCTTTGCAAGTGGTTTGCTAATGTGAGCGATAATAGAACGATTTACAGATTTCGGCACCCATTGACCCCATCGCTGTCCTAAGATTGAGCTCCATGGTTGGGAGAAAGTCAGCCACTGCACCCTTGTTGAAGTATGTTATTTACCTACTTTTGCGTGAACTATAACATAGTAAAATTGCAGACCTGTAGTTCATTGAATAGCTGAGCAATAGCTACATCCAGGTTCTCACTATTGAGTAAATCACTTATAACTTGAAAACTATTACATTTGGAGTATTTTGTTTAAATATGTTATTTATCTACTTTTTGGTCAGCTATAACCTAGTAAAATCCCAGACCTGTAGCTCATTGGAAAGCTGAGCAATAGCTACTTTCAGGTTTTCAGTGTTGAGTAAATCACTGGTAATGTGAAAACTATTGCATTTAGAGTAAACTATTTTCTTTGAATATAATATTCACCTACTTTGGGGTCAGTTGTAACATGGTAAAATTGCAGACTGATAGCTTATTGCATAGCTGGCAATAGCTATTTTGAGATACTCATTGTTGATTAAATCTCTTGTAACTTGAACAGTATTACATTTAGAGTATTTTGTTAAAATATATTGTTCAGCTATGTTTTCCATTACTATAACATGGTGAGTAACTTGGTAAATAACTGTTGCATTTAGCAGTGCTAAATTTTAGCGGTACTGACCTCTGCAATGTCTCTGGTTTATAAATATCGAACAATGTTTTTCGTGTGATGCGCCTTAGAGTCTGTCTTTTGACTGAGATTAAGCTCTATAATAGTGCTATTAGAATTAGAATTTAGACTATTTTGTTGAAATACATTGTTCAGCTCCTTTTTCCATAGTAACAACATGGTCAGAAGTTTGGAAGTCTATCTCCATAGCTGAGTGAGTAATATCTACTTTCACACTTTTCACCTGCAGCACCTTAACGGTATGCTTTTGTACTTTACTTCTGAATACCATTTGCTGCGCACAACTTTTGTGTCCTTTAATACTTTACCATGTACCCTGAAACAGTTTTTTGCTCTGTGTCATGTACCTCTATTTGTACAAGAGACAGAAGTATGAAAGTTGCCACTTTTGAGGATCACCCTTTGAAAGTGAGACAATGTAATCAAAAGTCACATGACAAAAACAATGTTTTGATAAATTTGGTATTGTAACTTCAATACTTCACTTGTTAATACTTCACTACTTCATCTGAATTAATACTGTTTGGACACTCCCTACATACTCGTTTATTTGACACAATATATGAAGCAATTTCAGCAGGTGAACTGCACCAAAGCAGGAGACAAAGATATTCCATTCTCCTTTAGAAAATAATAATATTACTGACTACAGACTTAATTAAGTAAATACTGGTGAAATGTTACAGTTTGTAGACTTTCAATACCAAAAAGTGTATGATTCTCTTAATTTACAGGGATTCACGACATATTGCACAATAACAGGTGAAGAGAAACAACACTGTAAAGAACTGGATGCCTCCAGTGGAAAGTATTTCTTCAGAGTAGAAGGTTTAGATGCCAACAACCAGATGTATCAATTTAAGGTTTGTTGTGGTTCTGAAACACCAATAGTTGGAGCTTTTGTTTCTTCTCTCATAATCTATGCCATTGTCTCTCCTATTAATGAGCCTTGTATTTTACAGGAAAGTGTTGCCGGAATAGTTGAATTTATTTTTGTCATTAATAGGAGGTTTGTGAAATATAGGATGCAGTTTACTAAAACAAAACAACAGGGAAAAACAACTGTGGACAGCGGAAGGTCAGATAATAAAGGATCTACAGTCAAAGAGGTTCTTTTGTTTCAACCCTTGCATGGTGTCCCTTGCAGGCATCATTTGAAATTTGAAAGTTATCACAGTGTTGAACTTCAGACCCTGTAATGCCCTATTAAGCTAGTTAACCAGACATTCTCATTTACCTCCTGAACCTGATTGTAGGCTGTATTTGTGACTGTGGTTATGTTAATGTCAACATGGTTAAGTGGGATTCAACTAAATTTAAAGTCCCCAGATAGTGTACGCTTAGGTTTTTCTCAAAAGTCTCACTAAATTCAGAGCTTAGCCAAACTAACCGCAACTTAATTTCTTTTTCTGAATCTGGTCCCAGATCCTGGATCTGCCTGTCTTGTTTAATTCTAATTCTAATTGGACTTTTACAGCGCTTAATGTGCCTATTTAAAGTGGACTCGAGGGCACAACAGAACCAAAGCAGTCAACCAATTTCAGTATCCAGGGACAGAAAAGAGATCAAGCACCATGGAAAATGCCATATTTAACTTTAGAGTTGGGAATTTCTGAGTATTCCTTGTTGGTATTCTACAGATATAAACTGCAGAATACCAGAACTTGTTGTATTGATGTATTTTTATATTAATAGAAACTAAATGTCACCAAATTAATGAAATTAGTAATGATACTGTGTCAGAGTTGATGTGGTGATTTACCATTGTTTCACCATACAGGTTGCTGCTGTTAATGGGGCAGGGAATGGAGAGCTAACTCCAAATAGCAAAAACACAAGCACAGGCATATGTGGTAAGAAATAGATTACCAGTAACTTGTAACAAAAAAAGATTAAATATGTGCAACTACTCAGTGGATTTTCTTCAAATTTACTGATGCTTATCAAAAACTGTCCACCTGTCAGTAACTCAGTATGTTGAGTCTCAGACTCACCCATTTCATTATTTGGATTCTGATTTTCAGCCAAGTAGAATCTCCCTGTACAAAAATAAAATAATTCTTGGTGTGAGAGAATAAAACTTTTATAATACCTTACAGTCTATCTTTTGTAGATGATTATTTCGAATTATGGTTTGAGTATTCTCATCAGAGGCTTTATTTATGACCAACAAAAGCCCTAAGGTAGGAAAAGTGGCATCACTTCACTCATGTTCAGAAGGATTGACTGTCCTAATTGGGATCAACAAAAAACCACCAATCTTCGCAGGTTGCACCAGACTAGGCAACTGCCAATACTGTCCTAAAATTATTTAAAAAGACAGCAGGGTAAGCTACCAAACTAAGGCTCTGTCAGGTGCCACCTCCCATTTTCTAAGACCCAGGTTATTGTGAACTCGGTAATCTGTTTTATATCATCTCTTGTTCGAAATGGAGACTCCAATACAGTGAAGAAACCAAAAAGAACATTTAGAGAAAGAACATACAGACATATCAGAAGTGTACAGCTGATTCTCAAAAATATAGTCAACCCCTGCCTCAAGGTATTTTTCACAGAAACACTATTCAGTGAGAATATCGAATTTTACATTGGATGGGCAATGACACCAACCCAAATTCAACTAAAAGAGACAAAGACTTATTTTATATTTGGGCATTTCCCACTGTCAGCCCAGCAGACATCTATATATTTGTGTGAGCATTAAGACCCTCTGAATGTATCTCCTACCTAGATACACCTTGTTCACAGAATCTCCTGTACATCAGAATCATTTTGGGGAATTTGACTCTCAGCCAATCAGAATCTCTGACACATCCAAAAACAATTACAATCTGTGTTATATATTTTGAATGTAGGATTTTCTCAATCCTGCTACATATTCTTTTTTCAGCACCAAGACTGCCAGAGAATGATGGTGTAAATGAAGTATCCAAACCAGCCAATCAGGATAACATCGACAAGACAAAACAGTTTAAAGTCTATGTTGCCAAGAATTTCATTGACAATGCTCAAAATGGGGACATTACTTTCCGTGGTATCATTGTTTCAGAGGAAGGAGAAAAAGGTGAATACTGATGAAAAATTGGAATTTTTTGGTGGTATGGTTAATTTAAAGATTTTGGTGATTGAAAATAACAAAAATATGTTACTAAAGATATACATTAAGCAGCCACATATTGAAATAAAGAAATACATTGTTATTAATTAGTACAAAAACGGCTGATTTAGATGCAGTAATAGCATGGGTTGTTTAACGTCACTCTTTGAATTTTTTTTCCAGAACCAGTTTCCTAAATAAGAACAAATTTCACCATAATTCAGACATTTGAATTTGTAAAAGCAACATGATTCTAAAATGCATTATGTGTGTGCATGTGAAAAATCATACAAAGCATGCCATCGTAGTTAAAGTATAAACAATTAACAATGTTTATTGCGATATTAAAACTATATGTTGACAAAATGTCTAGCTTTGTAATGCCTTCCTACCTGGTCTCTTTATTAGTCGAATCTTGGATTCGAGTTATGTACTGGGTTCTGATTGTTATTTAAAAAACACCACTTTATCCTCTAAAAGCTAAAGATATATGCAGTATCTATACACATATATTAAATATAAGAGGTACTGTATATACTCTGTCATTTTGTTTTTTGTTTAATATTTTCTTTAATATGCAGTTTATGAAATGAATACACTGTCTAGCCTTTGTCTAGCTTCATGCAGAGTACCAGGATGTAGAAAATCTTTTGTCTTTTTCTTTGTCATCTGGTGCTTAGTGGAGTAATTTTCCCCAATATAAATGTCTGGTTCTTCAACACAGGACTTCCAGACATGTCTTCCAGACATACTTATAGGTTCAATAGACAATATTCAACAAACAGTCTTTTATGCTTGTGTTGGTGGTTATTCAAAACACTGGTAGAAACACCATTTACATATTTGGAAGTGGCAGTTTTAATTATATGGGTGCAAGTTTTTGCACAAATAAAAGTTCAGAAAAGTGGTCTTTGTCATGAATACAAAGTCAGAAACTTAATTGAAAATGGTTTACATGTGAATAGTATCAATGTGTATGTGTGACACATGTACTCTTAATTGGTATTTCATCAGTTCTACAAGTCACATGTAGTACATAACATGAACTTTTTCATACCTGTTGTGTGTTTAAAATTTGCATTTTAAGGAATGTCTTTTGTCCTTGACAGCCTGTATCTGTCTCCTGGTAAAAATATTCCAAAGGGAAAACCAAAGTCTGTACTTAATGTTGTGTGCAACATTCAGGGTCATAGTTGGACAGATCTACTGTTGTGTGCAGTTGTGTAGCGACATTAGAAATGTGTATAACCATGTAAGCCTCTTTAAATATAATGTACCAATATTGAGGATCTCTGGTGCTTGCACCTGAAAGTCAGGGGGTGTGTTATGTATAAAGTTATACATGTATACAGAAGTAGTTAAGCGTCCCTTGCTTGTTTGTGTATGGGAGACCTTCAGGCTCCGCCGGCTCCGCCGGCTCCGCATTTTGTTTTCCTTATAACTCTCTAACCGTTAGGCGGATTCTTTTCAAATTTGGCAGGTTTAGGCAGTAGCCTTGGGGAATTTTTTTTAATATGCTGCAGTGACATTTCAACCAATCAGAGAGGTCACATGACCAAAAATGTCTTTTTTCGATGGGGAAGCTTGTCCGGATGATAACTCGAAAAGAATTTTATCAATTCACCTGAAACTTGGCAAATACATTCATTGTATTAAAATCTGGAAATCATTAGATTTTGGCATTGATTGGTTAAATGGCCGAGTAATTAATGATTAATTAATCATTACGAATTTTCCAAATAAGGAAAACACAAAAATGCTTATATCTCGAAAACCGTGCTAGATAGAGCGATTTCGACGAAATTTTTGACCCGCAGGGTATCTCTGTGGAGTAGTTTTTGCAATTTTCAAAAAAATTTTGTCTCGCCCAAAATGGCGGCCATTTTGAATTTTCGAAATTTTCGCAAAAATTGCAAAACACAAAAATGCTTATATCTCAAAAACCGTACTAGATAGAGTGATTTCGACGAAATTTTTGACCCACAGGGTATCTCTGCAGAGTAGCCATGCCAATTTTCAAAAAAAATTTGTCTCGCCAAAAATGGCGGCCATTTTGAATTTTCGAATTTTTCGCACAAATTGCAAAACATAAAAATGCTTATATCTCGAAAACTGTGCTAGATAGAGCGATTTCGACAAAATTTTTGACCCGCAGGGTATGTCTCCAGAGTAGCCATGCCAATTTTCAAAAAAATTTTCTCTCGCCAAAAATGGCGGCCATTTTGAATTTTCGAATTTTTCGCAAAAATTGCAAAACATAAAAATGCTTACCGTATTTTTTGTAATAAACGCCCCCTCCCTATTAATCGCCCCCCCCCCCTTCTCTACCTTTGCAAAATTCATATTTCGGGGTTTTACATCCCTCTCAACAGCCAACACTTTTGCGATTCCGGGATTCCGAAAAATGGTGCATTTTAGTACTTCCCAAGCGAATATCGCTTACGAGAAATAAAGAAAATAAAAACAAAACATGGCAGTTTTGGTCACAGACGCATTGAAATCTGCAATAATAGGAGATAAAACTACACATTTTCTTCAGATTTAAGGTTTGTTTTAAATATTTTAAGCTGTCTCGCCATTATACATGCCAGCAAGCGAGATCAAGGCAGCAAGTGTCCATTATCGCCCATTGCCACTGGACTCGAGATATGATTTTATTTATCTGTAATAGTCGCCCCCCCTTTGGAAAAATGCATCGCCCCGGGGCGTTTATTACAATAAATACGGTATATCTTGAAAACCCTGCTAGATAGAGCGATTTCGATGAAATTTTTGACCCGCAGGGTATCTCTGCAGAGTAGCCATGCCAATTTAAAAAAAAAAAAATTCTCGCAAAAAATGGCGGCCATTTTGAATTTTCGAATTTTTCGCAAAATTGCAAAATATAAAAATGCTTATATCTTGAAAATCGTGCTCGATAGAGCGATTTCGACAAAATTTTTGACCCACAGGGTATCTCTGCAGAGTAGCCATGCCAATTTTCAAAAAAATTTTGTCTTGCGAAAAATGGCGGCCATTTTGAATTTTCGAATTTTTGCGGAAAAATTGCAAACCACAAAAATGCTAATATTTCGAAAACCGTGCTACATAGAGCGATTTCGACGAAATTTTTGATCTTCAGGGTATCTCTGCAGAGCAGCTATCCCAAAGAGCTTTCACTTGGTGAAGTTTCAGACCCATAGCTAATTGCTCACCTACTCAAAATGAGTAAATGCGAATTACCTCTAAAAGTATTGCAGATAGCCAATTTTTCTCAAATAACTCATTCACCTACTTTTGGAAGAGCTTTCACTTGGTGAAGTTTCAGACCCGTAGCTAATTACTCACCTACTCAAAATGAGTAAATGCTAATTATCTCAAAAACTATTGCGGATACCGAATTTTTATCAAATAACTCATTCATGTACTTTTGGAAGAGCTTTCAGATGGTGAAGTTTCAGACCCGTAGATGATTACTCACCTACTCAAAATGAGTAAATGCTAATTATCTCTTAAAAGTATTGCAGATAGCCAATTTTTCTCAAATAACTCATTCACCTACTTTTGGAAGAGCTTTCACATGGTGAAGTTTCAGACCCATAGCTATTTACTCACCTACTCAAAATGAGTAAATGCGAATTATCTCTAAAAGTATTGCAGATAGCCAATTTTTCTCAAATAACTCATTCACCTACTTTTGGGAGACCTTTCACATGGTGAAGTTTCAGACCCATAGCTAATTATTTACCTACTCAAAATTATTATTATTATTATTATGTATTTATACTCAGCGCAATATCTCCATATACTACAGGACTCAAAGCGCTATTTAACCAATCCAACTGTACAGGTACAGCCCCAACTCACAAGTAACTGACATTCCCCTAACTGGAAGATAGAGGCTCAAGGATGACCATTTATCAACGTCCTTGAGGTTCTTTAACCTGCCACTGGGGATAGGACCCAATGACAGAGGACCGCCATTTTAAGTGGTCATCCGAGCCACTATGTATCTGCCTGTACCTGGGATTGAACCCACGTCCTCTGAGTTCCTAGACAAGTGTGTTACCCGCTAGGCCACAGTGGCAGATAAAATGAGTAAATGCTAATTATATCTAAAAGTATTGCGGATACCCAATTTTTATCAAATAACTCATTCATCTACTTGCGGGAGAGCTTTCACATGGTGAAGTTTCAGACCCGTAGCTAATTACTCACCTACTCAAAATGAGTAAATGCGAATTATCTCTAAAAGTATTGCAGATAGCCAATTTTTCTCAAATAAATCATTCACCTACTTTTGGGAGAGCTTTCACTTGGTGAAGTTTCAGACCCATAGCTAATTACTCACCTACTCAAAATGAGTAAATGCAAATTATCTCTAAAAGTATTGCAGACAGCCAATTTTTCTCAAATAACTCATTCACCTACTTTTGGGAGAGCTTTCACTCTGTGAAGTTTCAGACCCATAGCTATTTATTCACCTACTCAAAATGAGTAAATGCTAATTATCTGTAAAAGTATTGCGGATACCCAATTTTTATCAAATAACTCATTCATCTACTTGTTGGAGAGCTTTCACATGGTGAAGTTTCAGACCCGTAGCTAATTACTCACCTACTCAAAATGAGTAAATGCGAATTATCTCTAAAAGTATTGCAGATAGCCAATTTTTCTCAAATAACTCATTCACCTACTTTTGGGAGAGCTTTTACTTGGTGAAGTTTCAGACCCATAGATAATTATTCATCTACTCAAAATGAGTAAATGTGAATTATCTCTTAATAGTATTGCAGATAGCCAATTTTTCTCAAATAACTCATTCACCTACTTTTGGGAAGAGCTTTCACACACGAAAATGAAAAATTGTGAATATCTCGGAAAAGCTATTTCTTCTGCTTTAATGCTTGGCGGGAGATACACACCGCGGCAGTGGTCTTGACAAAAATTTTTGTCTCCCCAAAAATGGTGGCCATTTTGAATTTTCAAAGTTTTTGCAAAACACAAAAATGCTTATATCTTGAAAACCGTGCTATATGGAGCGAACTCAACAAAATTTTTGACCTGCTGGGTATCTCTGCAGAGTAGCCATGCCAATTTTCAAAATATTTTTGTCTCGCCAAATATAGCGGACATTTTGAATTTCTTAATTTTTTGCAAAACACAAAAATGCTTATATCTTGAAAACCGTGCTAGATAGAGCAGACTGCGCTGACTTTGGTTGCCACAACAGTATAAGGCTAGAAACGAAGCATTTTCTTAATACTTTAGCACTCACCTTTATATCCTTTTCGGGACGCTTTGTTTTTGCTATGCAAAAACATTATCTTTTTTTTTGCGAGCGATCCTCTAGTTTAAATTGTTTCCAGTTGTTATAGATCACACCTTGTCCTTTAAACTTGTAATTGATGAAATACCGTAATTCATTTAATTGACACCCAGGGAAATTCACTTAATTATGGGGAGGCCCCAGATAACATTCTACCATCTGCAAAACACTAGAGAATAGTCATAAAACATTAACATGATGTTTTTACTTTGGGTGAATACTAACATAACAGTGACTACAGTAGGCAGCATATTTTCTTTAATTAGATTTTGTTTAACATCAAGTAAAGTTTCCATCATTTATGTCAACCATGGTAATATTAAGCATAACCTTTACAATCTCATTTGTCGGAGTTGAACCAGTAGAACCAAATAGTGTCACTAGTGTTGGCCCTAGCTCTAGTACAAATGTAACTTTTACAACAGACATGGCAATAAATCAATCTTTGTTATGTCGCAACATGTAAATGTTTGCAGTGGCAAGTGAATGTGAAGATATAAATGGTCTTCTGTTTTGTGCAAAGTTGAGGCATTTTCCAAGTTACGGTTTGAAGCATTAGACAGCCCCAAAATCTGTCTTTCATCGGCCATGTTAAGACAAGTTGAGTACAATTTAAGTACTAATCTAAATGGTGTTGGTCTAATATTCACTTGCACCATTGTTAATTTTTGAATGTGGAAAGGGAAGTAGAACATATGCCCATGAATGCCAAGGCAAGCTAGTACCAACCTTATGAGAATACATGATGAAATGGGGAAAACTAACATTTGACTTTTGATGTAATCTTGGAACAAGGCCTTCACATTGTTGGCTTACTGATCATACAATATTTATAAATTCTGTTTTATTAAATAATTTAAAGTCAATTATATTATTCATGCAAGTTAACCATATGGAAATAAAAGACAAATTTACTTATATTTTTGATATTGGGAACTATGATTTATAGCTCACCCACCATGTCTCCTATAATCTTATTTTACAAATTTGAAGCTTACTTCACAACCTTCAGCTTTTAACCTGCAATGTCTCATCCTTTATAATTGTTGATCTCTGATTTTTCTTGTTTGATGTTCCTCAGTATCTGTTTGTCTTGGAATCTGGGGTCCAGTCCATCCATACTTCAACCCAGTAACTGTCTTTAGATAGGGATTAAATACTAGAGAAATACTATTAGAGTTAGAATTACCTAGTCTTGATTAATCTGCAAATAGACGCAACAGAAACTGAGCCAACAATATATCTTGAACGTGTCCTGTATACATACAAATCTTAACTAACTGTATGCAACACGCGTCAACAAAATCCCTTGCATTCAGCATCAATTTCTACCATAAATGAGGCAGAAATTAAAAGACATGATTCAAATAATTTTGGCTCATAGTGAATCAGAAGTTAGCATGGAACAGTGTTGTCTGGTGTATTAATCACAGTCACTCTCATTATAAATTTGCTATTAAAGTAAAGGGGCATGAATTAGAAAATATATGGTATATGTAATGATCGGTATTTATCTTCATTTATAGGTCACTGTTTAAAATGTTTTTATGATGAGATACAGTTTATTTTGGATCACAAAAAAGTATTCTGGTGGCTCTACACATGAAAGCATGTGGACAGTAACAGTTTCATAGATGGCAGACAACACATGACTAGTTTAATAAATTTGTTTGGGTTCTGCAAATCTATTTAGAATTTCATCCTCAGAAAAGGTTATTGCCTTCTCTGTTAGGATTTTCATTTGTAAATCTATCATAAAAACACATTTTAACAGTCTTGGTAAATTACATTATTCTATTCAAAAACACTATTAAACATCTCAAAAGTTATTGGGTACTAATAAGCTCTCTCCTAGTTACCCTTGTAGTATATGTATATTGTTATCTAAACACAACAAATTGATATCTATTATTCTGGGTTTAACTCAACTTTAATCTAAAGATTCGACTTTGTGGTTGTCTGAAAGACAGCCACTGTTCCCTTGTTTTTGAGAAGGCAAGGCCCAGATGCTTCTATTATGATCTATCAATAGCTATTCATTTAGCAGTCATTAGTGAATTTTGTAATGCTGAACCAATTAAAATATCATGATTTTAATATCTCTATTAGGCTCATGACATGTGTTGTAAACATAGAATCAGGGTGAACTTAAAGTAAAGCCAAACATAAATATTTAATTAAGGGTCTTTATGCTTAGGTTTTAGATATCCCTAAGGTAAAAGTATTTTGCAGTTGTAGTTTTTCAGTATCATTATAAACAAATAATGTTAAATAATGATGGGACACTTAATACTGATTATGTGACGTGAACTTTAAATAAATATCAACATATTGTTCACTTATTCGCATTATTTGTGTTATACGTTGTCAAATAAATGTGTGTTCCATAGTTATGGTTTCTTCTCCTGATTTCTGGGGTGGAGGGGATCGCTGAAAATTTACTGATTGATACACATGTCTTGAGGGTTTCATTGCCTAAGTGTTGATCCTGGAAATACCAAAAGTTTCACAAAAATACTGTACCATTCTTATAGAAAAAAACTAATGCTGTATTTCAGGTTCTGATACAGTAGAAAACTATAACAATGTGGATGAATTGAATGGCAAGTATCAAACCTGGTCAGATGCCACAAAAGGAGATTCCATTGGCCCATACAGAGCTACAGCAGATGGTTGGTCACCTGTGAGTACTACCCAACTTCTGTTATCCAAAGCCTTGTTATCTAAATGCTGTCAACTTTGTTGTCATAGGTCAAATGTAAATCAAGTTTAAGTATACCTTTGCCCTGTTTCACAAAAAGTCTTTGACTTACCCAACTTTTTGGCTAAGTCAGGGCTTCAATCTGAACCTTTGGTTTTAACTAAGAATGGGACTTAAATGGATTTCACAAAAAATTACTTAGCTAAGACCAAGCTTATCAAATAACCACAGTGTTTTCTATGTTTTGTGGCCCTTTGTTTCTGGTTGAAATGTTTAACTGGTGACATGTATCCTTTAACACATATTATCTTTGGAAAAATGCTCTTTTGAAATGGAAAATTTTGTAACCACACTAAAATGTCCATAAACTGTTTTAGGGAGATGTTTTATGTATTTATTCTTTATTTTTAGGCATTTTTAATTTCAAAGTGGAGATTATTTATGGCAGCCATATTTATGTTTTATTTCCAAAAGTTAAACCTACTCCCTGGTGGACTTAACACTGAGCCTAAGATCAAGCCAAAGCTTATAATTATGTGCTTTGTGAAGTCCGCTAAATCATAGACCTCAGACCTAGTCTGAATTAAAGATAAAAGTCTTAAGTCCAGACTAAATCCTGTATTTTGATATGGATAGGGCCTGACCAAAGAAAGAAGTGATTACATTTTGGGAGAGATTCAAAATTATCATTCTACCAAAAACACCCTGGGGTCGATTTCACAAAGGGACTTAAGCCCAGAGTTAGACTTAAATTAAAGACTTTGGTCTTAAATTTTGTCAACAGAATGGTAAGTCCATGGTCTTAGATTTAGTGGATTTCACAAAGCCGCTAAGTCCATGAAATTGCTAAGTCAGTGGACTTAACTTTAAGTCTGGTAGGTAGTGGGCTTAAATTTTGTAAAGAGGACTTAAATATGGCTGCCATAAACTTTTCTCCACTTCAAATTTGAAATGGCTGTAAATAAAGTATAATTATACAGAACACCTCACAAAAGTAGTCTTTGGGATGTTTATATGTTTTCCATTTCAAAACAGCACTGAACCTTGGATAAAATGCATCAAATGAAGGATATATGTCACCAATGGTATATTTTAAATAAATATAAAAGGTGACATGACACAGAAAACCATTGTGGTTATTTGATAAGATTGGACTTAGCTAAGTCACAGTTTGTGAAATCCATTTAAGTCCCAGACCTGGCTGAGACCAAAGTCTTAGATTTAAGTCCCTAACTCAGCCAAAAACATGGCTAAGTCCCTTTGTGAAATCGGCCCCAGAATTTTTAACAGCTTATTGTCAATGATTTGGGGTTGCCGTGTACTCAGTACGGAAGTTTGCTTTCTTGTTACTTCTGTACATTAAGTGATCTCTTCTATGTTATCCTCCCATTTCTGTTATTCAGACATAATCTCACCAAGAGATGGCCATTTAAATAAAGTAGTAAACAGGGCTAACACTCATTTCTTGCAACCTGGTGCTTTTAGCTTATTTAGAACCAAGTACTGATAACTGAGAAAAATGTTTTAGAATATATTCTAGTTGGAGAGGTGACACACTGTCCTCGTGTGACTATACGTAGTACATTGTGTAAACCTACTAGTCCAGAGATCTTTATTCTAAATTTAGGCCTTGTATGAACAACACACAAAATCATCATATTTAAAACATTGTCATATTTTTGGTGTTCTATAACATAATGTAATCATGTTGACAAAGGACAGAAACACATTGTACCATTATTTGTTGGTCAAACTTAACTCATGGGTTATAATACTTGCCAATACCATGGATTTCTGGGTGTACTCCTCATAACATGATTTAGAAATTGCAATCACGATACCTCTTAAATATGTATTATAATGATTTCTGGGGCTGTATTCACAAAAAGGATCAAGATCGAGTTGAGCTCAAAAACAGCTGAACACTTGAGCTGATTTTTGCCTCAACTTGAGCTAGATCAATTTCATGAATACCAGCCCTGGATTAATGCTGATTAATCAGCTACAGGTAAGACCTGCTGTCTCTGTACGTTTTGGTTCTATATATTTTTGCAGTCTGGTGCAAGGCGAGGCAAGAGACAGTCAGAGGAGCCTTACAGCTACACCATTGGTGGAGATGGATGTGAAAGGAAAGGAAACTATTGTAACGGACCTGTGTTCTCGGATAGGACTTACAAAGTCAGACTGGTAACCTGTACAGTGGGTGGATGTGTGGTGACTCGATATGCAGCAGATAGCTTCCCAACAGGTATGTACTCACTATGGAGTGGATGTGTTAACTTGAACAGAGTTTTTGTTGAACTTTTATTTATCCATTTGATAAATCCAATACAAAAACATCCCTCATGGACTAGTTATTTATCTGTATTGATTTTCTTTTCAGAGAAGCCTTTCCCTGTGGCTGCAGTGGTGGTGCCAATTGTGCTGATACTTCTGTTAGTGATTATTGTAGTTTTTGTCCTCTACCGCAATGACTGGAAGATCCCATTTCTCTCAGACTCGTAAGTGAATTTTATTTTACTTTCAGATAGCACATGTACCCACCCATAGAGTAAAGTTATGGGTTCAAAATTGGGGTTTTACATCCCATTCAACAGCCAGGGCGGGGATTCACGAAAGGTCTTAAGTCTTAGACAATTTTTTTGCTTAGGCCAGTCTTAAAGTTATGACTTTTGTCTTAGCTAAGATTTCTCTTAAATCGGGATTCACAAAAAGTGCTTAGCAAAATCTTAGTTGAGACAAAATTTGTGCAAAAAGTCTTAACTACTTTGAATACAAATTAACAAATTTTAGTAAAACAAAAACATTTTTCATCGATAAATACACCAAACATGCTGTTCAAAATTATAAAACAGATTTGTTACTTTTTTTTGTAAAATTATGTAAAAATAGTAGCCTTTGGGTTTTATTGTGAGTCAGCCATTTTTGTGACAATATTTTTACCACAAGAAGGTAAAATGTGCAAATTTATAGGTTATTAAATGATGTAAATTTCTATTACAGTCCACAGAAATTTCTTTTATAGGAAGTATAGATCACCATAGTATATTTTTTGTTGGCATAACAAAGGGTAAGATGTAAATACATGCAATGGAATATTTTAAAAATGATTTAAGTCTGCCCTGCCCGTTTGTCTGTCCGTCAGCATTTTCTTTTCCGGACTCTAACTCAAAAACGCTTTGTCCAATCGAATTCAAACTTGACAGGGAGATAGATCACCATCATAGCTAAGTTGCTTTCGAAATTGGTATTTTTATTGCGTTAATACATCCTATCCAATGGACAATTGCTTTTCCGGTCAGCGCGACCGGTCCCGCCAAATGCCAGAAAGAGACATCCTGTATATAATACCGGCAGGACCGGTCAGTAGTATGCATTCGCTAGGTGATGCATCATGCTTGCTTCCTGTCTAGACAGAGTGACGTCTGTTCATCTTTTTCGTTTGGCGTGTGTGGTGTGCAGACATGTTTTTGAAGTGATCTCCAAGTTTGAAAAAACAATGCAGTTTATTCTACGAAATTAAAGCTTAGTTTCATCTGAAAATATATATATTGTGTTACTTACATATCATGGCCTCTCCAGGACTTAAACGAGGCATTATCCAGCATTTTATAGCCAGTTTCAGACTGTTCAGACTGCCGGTGGGGTCCCCTGGTAGCTAGCAAGAATTGATGGCTGTTTTTACTGGTACCAGTTCTGTTCAGACTACCGGTGGGTGCTGTTGCAGTGGTCCTGTGAAGAAACCCCCTTCAGTGGTTACCAGTGATCAGCCCTTTTTGATCCTGGAACCTCCACCAGTGGCCTGTCTTCTGGTGTGACTGTTGGGGGTTCTGGTTCCAGTCTTGTTCAGACCACCGGTGAGGCTGCTCAGAGGGTTCACCTACCAGAAGTTGCTGTGACCATTGAGACCCTTATCTCCCCAGTGCAGAATTTTGGACCGCTACAAGTCCTGTTCAGGCTACCAGTAGGGTCTCTAGCCAGCCAGTGATGAGGGATACCGGCACCAGTTCTGCTCAGACTGCCGGTTGTGGTCACACAGAGATCCAGCAAGGGTACCGGTTAAACAGGATTACCGGTTATAGAGTTGCTGGTGACACACAGCAGGGCTACTGGTAACAGTACTGGTTACAGAGTGTTGCCAGTTCCGGAGTGTTTCCGGTTCCGGAGTGTTGCAAGTTACAGAGAATTGATGGTGACAAGTTAGTTGGACCAGAAGTTATTTCAGAAAAATTCCTTTAACCAAACGGTTACAGAGCCTACCGGCTTACACAACCTTCAGTGACAGTTGCTTCAAAAGAACTAGAGATACTGGTGAAGTAACCAGGTACAGACCTGTGCTGCCCCAATTCTTTGGTTACAGAGCTTTCTCCCAGAAAACTTTGGTTACAGAGAGACACCAGCCTACCGGTTTGACCAGTTACAGAGACTGTTGGTTGCAGAGAAAAGCTGCTAAACCACCACTGTGGACAGGAAGAAGGCAGCTTTATATGAGCCTATCCCTGCTAGAAGTAGTTCAGTTCACCCAGTTCTGCCAACTCCGGTGAGTTTATGCAGAACTGTGGAGCCACCAGGAACCGGTTACAGAGCATTGCTTCACGTATGACTGTTTAGGGCCTGGTACAGGTCTCCAGGACTGACTAACAGACCAGCAGAAGTTCTTTAATGGTCCAAGTAGCTGTTTAGGCCAACCAATGGCTGCCTAAGGAAACTGGTTAAAGAGGAATTCTTGGACCAGTCACTGGTCCGGTGAAATGTCTGTCAATCTACCGGACCAGTCAGCCAGCCTACCTTTTCAGGACCTAGCTGGTCAGACAGTGGCTATAGATAAGGGGAAGACTGTCAAACAAGACTTGTCCAACAACTACCAGTCAACCTCCCCTTATTACACCTCACACCTTTTAGACTGGCCATCCAGTTTGCCTTTTTACTCAGCCTGTGACCAGTGTCAGCTGCCACAAGGGGGCCTGAGTTTGCAAGCTCAGCTATCTCCTCAAGATTATAACCTGTATTGCCAGTTTTCAAAACTCAAGCAATGGGAAAAATATCTGTTAATCAGACCAGGGGTCACCGATGTTTTAAATGGCTATGTGGATCAGTGAGGTCTAGCCTGTCACCAGTGTTGACACTGTTTTTTGGCTAAATCTGCCTGCTCAAAACTTGGGCCGTCCTAGGGGCTAGCCCAAGTTCATAAGAAATCTCCTAGGAAGGCTACACCCTCACCTTCCGGAAATGACCGGCTTGATCAGATCTCTAGGCAGGAGAAGTGGCCCAGTACCCTGAATAATTGTATCCACCGGATAGCATCCGGTGGATACTATGGATTTGACTTCGTTACGCCTACGCCACCACCGCCGCCGCAGTGTGTAGAGAGATTTCACCGTTACCGCTCTAACTAAAAAAATATTATAGCTAGCCTTCTCAAATTCGCAGGATATATTCATAGGCATAAAATCTTGCCTGGGAATATTTTTGGCCTCATTTTGAAAAACAAGATGGCCGCCACGGGCGTTTTTCGACTTTAAACAAGGACTTTTGGTGGCCCTCTAGAGCCAAGGGTATTATAGGTAGAGATCTCAAATTCGCAGGATATGTTCCTCATTATAAAATCTTGACTGGGAATATTTTTGGCCTCATTTTGAAAAACAAGATGGCCACCACAGGCGTTTCTTTGCAGTCATGAAAAGTGCTTATATCTCCCTTATTAAACCAACCTATAGGAAATCATGGGCTGGGAATCTTTTGGTGTGGTCGGATTTGACCTCGGACCCCTCCTTCAAGGTCAAATGAGGATAGCCAAAGTTAAAAGTACTTATAACTCACTTATTATTGGTCCTAGAGGTTTGGGATGGTAAACCAACCTATAGGAAATCATGGGCTGGGAATCTTTTGGTGTGGTCAGATTTGACCTTGGACCCCTCCTTCAAGGTCAAACGAGCATAGCCAAACTTAAAAGTGCTTATAACTCGCTTATTATTGGTCCTAGAGGTTTGGGATGGTAAGCCAACCTATAGGAAATCATGGCCTGGGAATCTTTTGGTGTGGTCGGATTTGACCTTCGACCCCTCCTTCAAGGTCAAATGAGGATAGCCAAACTTAAAAGTGCTTATAACTCGCTTATTATTGGTCCTAGAGATTTGGGATGGTAAACCAACCTATTGGAAATCATGGGCTGGGAATCTGTTGGTGTGGTCGGATTTGACCTTGGACCCCTCCTTCAAGGTCAAACAAGCATAGCCAAACTTAAAAGTGCTTATAACTCGCTTATTAATGGTCCTAAAGGTTTGGGATGGTAAACCAACCTGTAGGAAATCATGGGCTGGGAATCTTTTGGTGTGGTCGGATTTGACCTTGGACCCCTCTTTCAAAGTCAAAGGAGCATAGCCAAACTTAAAAGTGCTTATAACTCGCTTATTATTGGTCGTACAGGTTTGGGATGTTAAACCAACCTATAGGAAATCATGGGCCGGGAATCTTTTGGTGTGGTCGGATTTGACCTTGGACCCCTCCTTCAAGGTCAATCGAGGATAGCCAAACTTAAAAGTGCTTATAACTCGCTTATTATTGGTCCTAGAGGTTTGGGATGGTAAACCAACCTATAGGAAATCATGGGCTGGGAATCTTTTGGTGTGGTCGGATTTGACGTTGGACCCCTCCTTCAAGGTCAAACGAGGATAGCCAAACTTAAAAGTGCTTATAACTCGCTTATTATTAGTCCTAGAGGTTTAGGATGGTAAACCAACCTATAGGAAATCATGGCATGGGAATTTTTTGGTGTGGTCAGATTTGACCTTGGACCCCTCCTTCAAGGTCAAATGAGGATAGCCAAACTTAAAAGTGCTTATAACTCGCTTATTATTGGTCTTAGAGGTTTGGGATGTTAAACCAATCTATAGGAAATCATGGGCTGGGAATCTTTTGGTGTGGTCGGATTTGACCTTGGACCCCTCCTTCAAGGTCAATCGAGGATAGCCAAACTTAAAAGTGCTTATAACTCGCTTATTATTGGTCCTAGAGGTTTGAGATGGTAAACCAACTATAGGAAATCATGGCCTGGGAATCTTTTGGTGTCGTCGGATTTAACCTTGGACCCCTCCTTCAGGGTCAAATGAGGATAGCCAAACTTAAAAGTGCTTATAACTCGCTTATTATTGGTCGTAGAGGTTTAGGATGGTAAACCAACCTACAGGAAATCATGGGCTGGGAGTCTTTTGGTGTGGTCGGATTTGACCTTGGACCCCTCCTTCAAGGTCAAACGAGCACAGCCAAACTTAAATGTGCTTATAGCACGCTTATTATTGGTCCTAGAGGTTTAGGATGGTAAACCAACCTATAGGAAATCATGGGCTGGGAATCTTTTGTTGTGGTCGGATTTGAACTTGGACCCCTCCTTCAAGGTCAAACGAGCATAGCCAAACTTAAAAGTGCTTATAACTCACTTATTATCGGTCCTAGAGGTTTGGGATGGTAAACCAAACTATAGGAAATCATGGGCCGGGAATCTATTGCTGCGGTCGGATTTGACCTTGGACCCCTCCTTCAAGGTCAAATGAGGATAGCCCAACTTAAAAGTGCTTATAACTCGCTTATTATTGGTCCTAGAGATTTGGGATGGTAAACCAACATATAGGAAATAATGGGCTGGGAATCTATTGCTGTGGTCGGATTTGACCTTGGACCCCTCCTTCAAGGTCAAACGAGGATAGTACACAAAATCATGTGCTGGGAATCTATTGCTGTGTTCGGATTTGACCTTGGACCCTCCATCAAGGTCAAACGAGGATAGCCAAACTTAAAAGTGCTTATAACTCGCTTATTAATGGGTCTAGAGCTTTGGAATGGTAAACCAAAATCTAGGAAATCATGGGCTGGGAATGTTTTGGTGTGATCGGATTTGACCTTTGGCCCCTCTTTCAAGGTCAAATGAGGATTGCCAAAATTAGTGTTTATATCTTGCTTATTCGTATTCCTAGAGGTTTGCAGTGTCACACCCACCTATAGGAAATCATGGGCTAAGAATCTTTTGATATGGTCAGATTTCACCTTGGGCTTCTCCTTCAAGGTTAAGCAATGTTAGAATGGCTTTGGTGAGTTTTCTTCTGGTGGATACAATTTGCATCGGTTCTCCGATGCGATAGGTCTAGTTCAGTTTGGGATACATTGGGAACCATATTAACCTCTCTTCAGCAAGGGGAGTGGATAACTTCAAGGTTCCCTACTCCCTCACCTCTTTTCACCAACAAGGAAGTACCGGAGTTTTTCATGTCCAGGGTCTTCCCCACCAGTCCAGTCACCCCCCTTTGGTCTGTTCACAGTACAATGGGAGTCTTCTCTCGGTGGTGGCGAAGGAGGTCTAACTATGGCATTACAGAGTATCACAATCCACCAGTACGACTGGTTGGTCAAAGCCAGTTCCCACCAAGCCTGTCTCCAGCATACACATTCTCTAGGAGCTCAGTGTCAGGAATTAGTTTGAAGGGGGATGAAGTTGGTAAACATGAAAAATTAGAACTGGACCTCGAGCAAGTCTTGGACTTAGTAGGCTTCCAGTTAGCTTGGAAGAGCGTAAGGTCAGACCCACCCTAGAGCATTGGTAGACCTTGATTGCTTATCCAGAAACTTCTCCCCGGACCTACATGCCCGGTCTGGCACCTGATGCCCCTGATAGGGTTACTGACAGCCATAGAGAAGCAAGTGCACCTAGTTCACCTCCACATGAGGCCGATAAAGTGGCACTAGAAGAACAGCTGGAGGGTACCAGAATCACTAGAAAAGATTACCCCAGTTCCCTCCCCCCCATCTTAAATGGTGGCTGCAGGAAGACAATGTGCTTCAGGCTCAACCATTACACTCGCTAAATATGCTCTTCAATCCTTACAGATGCATCAAGAAGGGTGGGGTTCTCACTTAGGAGAACACACTGCAAGGTGAACCTGGTCCCTTCCAGAAGCAAGTTACACCTTAAACTATCTGGAACTAAGGCGGTCATTTGGTTGAACAATATTGCTGTCATAACTACAGACAACACAACAGTGGTTGCCTGTATGAAGAAAGAGGGGGGGATGAAGTCAGGCCCTCTTTGTGCCCTACTAGGGAGAATCCTGACCTGGTATTCCAGAAAACAGGTGACTCTAGCCTGACACATTACAGGCGGCTGAATGTCATAGCAGACAAGCTATCCAATCTCACGCAAACTAGACAGAGCAGACAGAATGGTCCCTCCTGTCCGAGTTTTTCCAAACAATATGCTTCTAGTGGCACCAGGCCTACGTGGGCCTGTTTTTGCCACCTGGCTCAACAACAAACTGTCTCAACTTGCATCACTGGTCCCAGATCCCCCAATATGGACAATGATACAATCAGTCTGCCATGGAGGATCTGGACCCATATGCCTTCCCACTGGTAGCCATCTTGGGCAAGTGGTGGAGAAGTTGCAGGACTACCCATGCAGGGGAATCACTCTGATTGCTCCAAGTGACCCAGCATGCCTGGTTCTGGGATCTCTTGATCATGTCAAGTCAAATTCTTTGGTACATGTCCAACCTGCTCTCTCAACCATTTAATCAGACTCCTCACAGGAATCTGTCAAAATATTAGATCTGCCTGCATGCCTCCTAGAGCCTCAGCAATCAAGGAGCCGTGCTTCTCTAAGGCGGTGGCAGCAGGAATTGACGCTCCTCAAAGAGGATCAACCAGATCAGTCATTGCTGACAACTGGGTAATTCACCAATAAATTTCAGCACAATGAGAATCTTGCTCGTCTCTTGGACAGTTTACAGAGACAGACCTAAGGGTCGGAGGGGCATCCCCTCCTGGAACCTCCCCCTGGTGTTGCACCAATTGGCAAGGCTCCATTGGAACCCCTTAAAGAGGCCTCTTTGAAGCATTGACCTTCAAGACTGTTTTCCTCTTGAACCTGGGTTCTGGCAAACACAGGAGTGAGATCCATGCTTGGCAAAAGAAACACATCAGACACCAGTCAGACTGGTCAAAGGTGTCCTTGTACCCAGCACCCAGCCTTTTTTTCCAAGAACCAGCTGGCCAAGGAGAGTCTGGACAGTGTGGCCCCAGTGGTTATACCAACCCTGGCCCCAACTCTGGATAAGTTCCTCAAGTCTGATAGGTCCTTTGTTCAGAGCACTGTGCTACTTATTGGGACAGGATCTCAAACAGAACAATGAGCTAGTCTGTCTTCCATTAGAAAGGTTTTGACAAGACATCTCACCTGCCACTATCTCCTCATGGATCAAGCAACTGTGATCCTATGTTATGAGCTCTCTGGTCAGGAGGCCCTCACCCTACATCAGGTTAAAGCCCATGTTGTCAGGGCTCCTTGCTGCTTCTAAGGCATTGCAGTTGGGAGTCTCCTTAGAACAATTTTTCAGCCGGCCACTGGAAGTAACATAACACCTTCACACAGTTCTATTTGAAGGATGTGGCTTGGGCTGGTTCAGAGCCCCTTCAATTGGGCCCAGTAGTGGCTGCTCAGCAGATCCACAATTAGCCCTTATATTGAGTTTTGTATATATGTAGTGTTAATACTTCATGGAACTAACTACATGCCTTCCTTCGGGAGGTTATTGCCTTCTGGGACTGAACTCATCCCTCTTTTTCCCTACCTCAGAGCAGGTCTGTTAAAAGGGCGGGGGGGGCAACGTCAGTATACGCCCCGGCAACCGGACACTGGTATCCGTCCACAGGCCTACAGGTTTCCTGACTAAAAGTCAACCTAGGCCAGAGGGAATTTTCTTATCATTTATGAGTTCACCTAAGTCCCTAGTAACTTACCCTTCAGCAATTGTCCATTGGATAGGATGTATTAACGCAATAAAATTGCAAATTTAATAAGTAAATTAAATTTTTATAAGTTAATACCCTATCCAATGGACAGGCAAGGCCCTCCCAACCAACCCCGCTACCAGCTTACTAGGGGTCTAAATCTGTTTAGACAATGAAAAAGATGAACTGACGTCAGGAAGCAAGTACGATGCGCCACCTAGCGAATGCACACTACTGACCGGTCCTGCCGGTATTATATACAGGACGTCTTTTTCTGGTGTTTGCAATTGTCCATTGGATAGGGTATTAACTTATAAAATTTGCAAAATTCCGTCTGTTCGTTTGTCCGTATTTTGTCTGTTTGTCCGTCAAAATTTCTGTTTCTGGACTCAAAAACGCTTTGTCTAATCGAATTCAAACTTCACAGGGACATAGACCACCATCGTAGCTAAGTTGCTTTCGAAATTGGTGTAATTCCGTCCGTTCTCTAAAAATTATGAACATATTTTGGTATGTTCATAACAACTATCACCACCTTCTTCTGCATACATCTACCATAGATCAATCCTTTAGATATGGTAATACTATATCTTACTTTAATAAATTATCTGTTGTGATTTGGTGACATGCAATATTATATTATGGTACATTAATGCTCTACACTTACTTAGCTTCAGCCCTATATGAAGTAGAGCATACAAACAGTAATGTAACCTGGATTACAAGTTTTACATTTCTTAGCACGTGTTACACATTTACCTTAACTGGATGACCTAACATTTCTTTCCTTCTTCCTAAATTTTATTACAGCAGTCACTAACCTTATTCCTGCCTGCGCAACCTGCCTCTTGGGGCATTTCTGACCCTCTTGTTCATTGTATCATCACTTTTAAATTGTATTAAATTCTGCATACAACGCAAAACTGCATGTACCTGGAAAATGATGCAAGATAAAGTGATTTTGACAAGATTTTTGGCCCACAGGGTATATTCTTTCAAGAGGGCATTTTCCTTCCATTGTTTGCAGGGAGGATGAATTTTGCATAAATGGAAAAACCTTAAACAGTGCAAGATATTCATTTCAGCAAAATCATTAATTCTCATTGGGATGCTTTGTTTTTGCTTTACAAAAACAGTTTCTTTTTCTCTAATAAAGCAATACTCTAGTTTCTTCTTTAAATCATCCTCACTTATTTGTCATATCTAAGCTCTACTATGAGAAAATCTTGTCAGAAGTCAAGTCCACCCTTCTGCCTTTACTAATGCCAATAGTGTAAGCTCATTAACTGAACCAATTGCTTTAAATATCATGAGATAAAAAATAAGTAAGTCAGTTTGCAAATTTGAAGCATTGTCACAGCTTTACATCATAATTCATTCGACATTTTTTAAAAACTAACTTTGTGTAACCTTATTTTTGCATATATCATTTTAAAATTATGCCTTTCATCTTTGTTGAACATGTAAACAAGACCACATTTTACATTTTCAGAAAGGTAAACATTTTGTTAATATATCAAATTGAGGTGTAGCTTGATGCTAGTACACGTTAGATATATCATTAAAACTACCAAGGCATTTCCACAACTGTACAGTATTTTTTAGCATTTTGTGCAAAAGAGTGAATTGTAGGATAGCCACAAGAACCCATAATGCAGAGTTGTATTCAGTGGTGTATCTCATATCTCTTCACTGCTTTAGGAACCAAAAACATCACCGACAGAGCCAGATTTCCCTGAATTCTATAGACAGCGACTCCCAGGAACAACAGAACCACCCAGTGGCAATCGATGAGTTTGTGAAGCATGTGGAGGATCTACACAAAGACACAAACTACCTGTTTGCTAATGAGTATGAAGTCTTAAAGGTGAGGCACACAGTGTGTTATTATGTGACCAGCGTCTATGCTTAGGTGGTACACAGGAATTGCTTTGTCCTTTAGGGACGTCACGACTCCAAATATTTCATGTCGGCTAATCACCAAGTACTATTCGTTTTGACATAGAATAACCGTCAAATTTATAAAACAACCAAAAATCTTAGGTTTCATATTGTAAAAAGCATTGAAAATGATAAATATGTGAAATAAAATGAAAATATATGTATATAACCTGTCAAGTTTAATAAATTTGCCATTTCCTGCAACTTCTACTTTGTTTATTTCAGGCAGGAAGTGGGCGATATAAGAGTACATGGCAAAACATGGCTGTTTTTGGATTTTAGCTTATTTTATGTGACAATATGGACATATTTTATGGATTCTTCTGCCATCTTTTACACTACATTGAGCAATTATTCTGACTTTAAAATATGAACTGGTAAATGGCAGTATTCTAACCGTTGTTGATTAGTCGGCTAGTCGTGACGGCCCTATTGTCCTCAGGCATTACTGTTGTCATTCCGTATCAAAGAAATGACTTAACAAATTAAATTCAGACTTGATGTGGATATTACTGCTAATAGATATGTACCTCTAAACTTCCAGTAAGAATGTAATTGTATTGAATTTAAGGTTTTTCATGTCCAGACAGTATCTCAAAAACAGCTGACAGATTCAATTCTGATTGGTATGTGGATGTATCAGGTCATAAAGGGGTATTCTGTTTTCTGGGGCCGGATTCACGAAAGGTCTCAAGTCTTAGCCAAATCTCAGCTGAGATTTTGCTCAAATCTGAGATTTTTTATCTCAGCTGAAATTCTGCTTAAGTTGAGATTCACAAAAGGAATCTCACCTGAGACCAAAATCTCAGCCGAGTTTTGAGTCTGAACCAATCAAAACTGATGGAACATTTTGTTGAGATTAGTGAAAAGTATTAACATTTGTATTTTACCACTCTACCATTATATACTCGCAGTTTAGAATATTTTCAATCAAGCAAAATGTTATCTTTTTACTATAATTTGTACTGACATTCAAAAGAACTGATTATATAGTAGCAAAACAAGCCACTCATGTAAATTTGTAATGTAAATGTTTAATGTTGTTTTTGTACAAACACTCAATATATATTCATATTTTGTGTTACAAATTCAATATTAATATGTCATACTTCACTATTTTTATTTTGTTTTGTGACTTTTTATTACATATACTCTATTTTATGAAAACGTAAGTCACCCCCTAGGAAGTCTTAGATTTGAGACCACATCTGAGGAAAATCTTAGCCTGAGATCTTTTGTGAATCCCAGCTGAGCAAAAGGTCTCAAACCTAAGAAAAATCTTAGATTTGAGACCAAAATCTCAGATTTGAGACTTCAGACTTTTCGTGAATCCAGCCCCAGCTGACCTTAAGCTCTTATCTATAAAAGAATTATACTAAGTATTACTATGTTTTCTCAGAGTGTACAAGAACATCTTTACAGATTACATTCAAATTTCACAGATATATATATAACTGGCCTTAGATAAGTGCCCTTCGTTAAGGTGACCTTAAACTCCCAGTAATAACAGAATTCTGTTCACTTTTAATTTTGACAATATCTTGAACAATATCTCAAGTACTGGGTCCATATTCACAAAAGGGATCAAACTCAAGGTGAGCTTTGAGTTTATTTCCACTCTTTTGAAATAACAACATTTTATATAGATCAGGCAAATTTGGTATGGGGACTGTTTGGGTTTATAGCCTGTATGGGACTGTTTTTCAGCAATATAACTGGCAACAACTGTTGCCATGGCAATGCTTTTAAAGCCACAGCCCTTAAGGGCTGTCAGGGTATTTTCACCCATGGTGTTTGGATGGGCGAGTGGGCAGCCCAAAAAAGTTTGTCGGGCTGTATCTCAGAAACTGTAAGGTGTTGGAATTTGATACTTGGTAGGGACATTGGTTGGGGGTGTAGGTATACAACATCAGGTGTCACCTAGTGTTTGGATGATTAGACGAATGGTCGATTATTTGTTGGTGACGGTTTACAAGGACAGTCGGTCATTGTCATTTTCTAATATTCAGATTTTCAGCTTAAACTTTACCTTTCCTAATGTGCCTCAATGATAAGTATTTTTTAAATATTTTAGGCATTGTTGCTTCATAAATTAGCAGATTTGTCATGAAATTCGACATTGTTTATATCTTCCGCCATATTTATGGGAAGTATGTACTTTTCGTAGATTCTAAATATCGGAACACCGTTATTCTTACTGGATTGATCTATGCTTTATCCTGGAAAGTGTTTCTTAATTAATGACCAACAATGGAGTAAAATAAATGATTGGGGGTCGACCGTCAGTCGAAAAAATGGACAAATAATCGACCCAATCAGTTGCAGCAGTCTTTGCCATAAGAGAAATATTGCAGGTGAACAGTCAAGGTTTTCACAGTCAAGGTTGAAGGTCAGGCAATGATGATGCACACCTACACCACCTAACTACTGTCACTACTAGTATCAACTTCCTACACCTTACAGTTACCGAGATAAAGGCCCGGACAAGATTTTACATTTTTACAAGATTTTTTACTCTTAAAGAAAAATTTGTTACTTATGGAGACGTCAATACCATTCTACTATCTGAGAGGTGAAGTCATACAGTGCATTGTGAGTAGAATATTTTAGGTTATCCTATGAGCTGTGATGACTCCAAATTATTTGCCACATTTAAAGACTTCAGTGCCTTACTTTGCGTTTAAAGGTTGAAACGTGGGGTTCACAGGGCATTGTGGAAGGAGCTTACGGCCACACTCTTAAAAGCCCAAAGTTGAGAAATCAAAGCATTCAAAATCACTCTTTACTATGTTAAATATGATTGTAAAATAAACATCCTAACATATGCATAGCAAATTGTATATGATACAATGTACTTAACAGAGCAGTTGTAAGCATTCTTTATATGACATCTGTTCTATTGCAGTGAGACGTACATATTTGAGATGTTCATTTTTAGGATATCAGCCCAGTGTTTGATTACAATGCTGCAGAGTTGGCAGTGAACAGAAACAAGAACCGGTACACAAACATCCTGCCATGGGACCGAACACGAGTCAAGCTGTTGCCATCAGAGGATGAGGAGGGATCAGACTACATCAATGCAAACTACATGCCGGTAAGTGAAGTGACATGATTACCTACAATACATGCTGGTTAGTAGAAAAACATGAGTATATCAATGTTAACTACATGTTGGTAAATACAAAAACACACCTGCATCAACTGCATGTTTTTGATGAAATGAAACTGCAGTCAGGTATATGTGTATGTTGTAGAAAAAGCTGTAACAGCAAGCAAAACTGTGTAAATAAAAATGTTGACCAAATCTCTTGGAGTTGAAAACATACTTTCATTGCGTTAATACATCTTACCTACCAGACGATAGCTATAGCCCGGCGCCAGCCGGTCCCGCCAAACGAAAGAAAAAGACGTCCCGGGTTTCACCCCCGGCAGGACCGGCACACTACAATCCACTCGCCAGGTGGCCTAGTTCCTGCCTCACTCGCCAGAGGGACGTGACGTCATAGCATCTTTTTCGTTTGGCGCGATATTTAAAGTTGTGGATTTTTATCTGTGAACCTTTTGGTTTTATATTTGTGTTATATCTGTTTAATTTGTGTCGGAATTGTTGCCATTAGTTGACTTTTCTATCATGGCATCTCCAGGACAGAAAAAGGGTGCGTGTGGCCATATTATGGCTTCATTTGACAAACATAGTAGGTGTGCGCGTTGTCGCGAGAAAGGACAGGGTGATGACCCTTGTGTTCAAAATCTGCAGTGTGACTTTTGCAGTGTCCTTACCCCGGAGCAAGTGCTCAAGTTAAGTACTCCTACCTATAAACTCAGAAAGGAAAAGGCTAAAGCAAAGGAGGTGTTAGTCGATCCGTCTTCTGTGGTAGTACTTGATACCCAGCCAGAACAAGAACCTGCTGTTTCTGTTTCTTCTGCTCCGGATTTGTCCCTTCCTGTGCCTCAGTTTAAGAAAGATCTTCAAGAACTGGACGAAAAGTGGGCCACTCGTATGGCCAGGCTTGAGGCACTTATTACTTTAGGACATCGCTCCTCACCTTCTGTGCAACAAAATCCAACATTTTCTCCGGTCAAAGTACCGGTCTCTCATGCTGCTCCAGCAGGTGCTCTTTCCCAGACACCCTTTTTTGTCTCTACTTCGGCTTCTTCCGGCCCAGCCGGCCCGGCTGTTGGCCCGGATGAGCCTAGAGATCAGGATGTTTCCTTTGCTGACAGACAATCTCCACTTCAAAACCTCTACCCGGAAGCAGAACCTATGTTTAAACACCCTGCTCCGGTGGCTACTGTTTCGTCAGCTGCTATGTCTGCTTCCTCTCAATCTGCATTTCAACAACCTTCTTCCGGCTCCGGGCCGGTCACCTTCCGCGATGTCAATCCTCAGGAAACATTTGAAGAGGGTGAGTTATCTGACGCAGAGGAATCCCCAGACTTGGAAACCTCAGACCCGGACCGGGTCCTCAGTGAAGATCAAAATTACCGCGAGACTGTGAGAGGCGTCCGCGCGTTCATGGGATGGACACACATTCCTGACCTGGAGTTTTCTCCGCAATCCCGCACTGATAATCCTTGGGCAGGTCACCGTTCTCAGCCTGTGGGCAAGATTTCTGTGGATCTTCCACCGGAAGATTGGTTGTGCCGAAAACTAGAAACTCTAAACCTTGTACTGATAGAAGGATATCCTTCAAAATCTAGTGATCCAGGTGGCCTGCATGTGGACCAATTCCTCAGACCCCCCAAATCCCAGAACAGATGGTATGGGATACACCCGGCGGAGCCTACAGATCCAACTAGGCCGGGTAAATCGGTGAATTCTTGGCCAAATGATGCGGCGAAGATCAATAGTTCATTCCCCAGGATTTCAACCATATCTTCTACATCTCCTCAGCCTCCATCCCACCCACTATCACAAGACACTATGCGTAAGTGGGAGAAAGCAGCAAAAGAGTCTTCATATATTTGCAACCAGTCAGCGGGGTTTAATCGCTGTATTACCAAAATACAGGATGCCTTCCAAGAACAATTGCATATTTTACAAAGTGAACTTAAGAAAGGCAAGTCCTCTGTCAAAGCTCAAGGTGCATTGGATGAACTTTTATATTTATCCTCATTTAACCAGAATGTCAGTTTCGCCATGGGTAAATCTCTACAACATTTGGCAGACTTTACATTTGTGCAGATGGCGAATTTGACCCTACTCCGTAGGGATTCATACTTGGAAGCTGTGAAACCGGGGATTAAACCAGATACTTTCAATTCCTTGAGAAATTGCCCCCTGAATGGATATGGGTTATTTCCAGATGCTGCTATTAGAAAAGCTGAGGATGAAATAAACCAATTAGAAGCTTCCCGACGTACTTCCCAGCCCGGCCCGGGCCGCGGGGGGTTCGCCGGTAGAGGCAGAAAACAGAGATACCAACCCTACAGTACTGGTTGGAAACCTCAAGACACTGCTAAAACAACTTCTCAAGCCAGAAAGGAACTACCAGCTTGGAAAGCGTTTGGTTCCCGCAATAGAGGCCGGGGCAGAGGCCGGGGTGGTCAGCCCGGACGTGGTACCAAGATGGCTCATGAGAAGACACAGTATAAATGACAATTACTGCAAGTCAAGTCCGGTGCCGGTGGCCCGGCCAGTCAGTTCTGTGAAAAGTGTCGTAACAAGAAACTCTTTTGTATCTGTTCCAACAAATGTTTCTTATCATGTTGTATGTCGTGTACCTACTGTAACAAGGTGGCAGTCACAAAAGAAAGATGTAAGGCCAAAATCAAAGATCAAAAGTCAAATAAAGTGTGTGAAAAGTGCTTCTTTTGTCGGTCACTTTGTTTCTGCTCCAAATGTTCCAAATGTCCCCAATGTTGCAAGTGTCCAACCAGTGGGGGGACGTCTTCAGAGTTTTTGGGAAATATGGGCTCACAAAGGTGCAAACCCCAAAGTAGTGTCCATTTTAAAGGAGGGTTATGTTCTCCCCTTCAAAGTCAGACCTCCCTTGGTAAGGGATCCCCTGATAATAAGTGGCTATGCAAACCCCATCAGAGACTCCCACTTGCAAGAAGCTGTACAAGCTCTGATCGAGAAAAAGGCAGTAGAGAGGGTCAGGGTTCAAACCTCACTAGCCTTTTTCAACAGACTGTTCATTGTCCCAAAGCCGAACCACAAGTGGCGGCCGATCTTGGATCTCAGTACTCTAAATCAGTTTTTATGCGTAAAAACATTCAAAATGGAGACTCCAGAGACAATCCGGACCTCTCTACAACAAGAGGAGTGGGTGACATCGCTAGATTTCAGCGACGCCTACTTTCACTTTCCAATTCACTTCACATCCCGAAAATTCCTCAGGTTCCACTTTCAGAACCAGTCGTACCAGTTTCGGGCACTTCCCTTTGGCCTGTCAACAGCTCCCATGGAGTTCACTGGTGTGGTCAAAGAGGTCAAGTTAATGGCTCAGTCACAGGGTATAAGAATCCACCAGTACCTAGACGACTGGTTGATTCGAGCCCCTACCAAAGAATCTTGCCACCAGGGAACCCAGTCCCTCCTAGCCCTTTGCCAGGAGTTGGGCTGGATGGTAAACATGCAAAAGTCAGAACTGGAACCCCAGCAAGTCTTCGACTTCGTAGGCTACCAGTACGACCTACTCAACGGAGTAGTCAGGCCTACTCAAAACCGTTGGGAAGCCCTTCAACAAAAGATAACAGTGCTTTTACAGACCAGATATTGCCGAGTGAGAACTTTCATGTCTCTTATAGGTCTTCTCACTGCGACAGAAAAACAGGTGCCCCTAGGCAGACTGCACATGAGACCTATTCAGTGGCACCTCAAGAAGCACTGGAGAGTCCCAGAATCTCTGGAAAAGGAGATCCCAATTCCGAGGTCTCTCCACCAGTACCTGCAGTGGTGGACCCAAGAGGAAAATGTCCTAAAGGGTCAGCCCTTACACCCCCTGCGACACGCAGTTCAAATCTTTACAGACGCCTCAAAAGAAGGCTGGGGTGCTCACTTAGGCGACTTCACAGCAAGCGGTACTTGGTCAGTGCCCGAAAGCAAGTTGCACATAAACTTCTTAGAACTAAAAGCCGTGTTGTTAGCACTAAAAAGATTCCAACATTTAGTGCAAGGAAAGGTCGTCCTGATTGCCACAGACAACACTACGGTTGTAGCATACATCAACAAGGAAGGAGGTATGAGGTCAGGCTCACTCTGTGCCCTTCTTTGGCGGCTCCTATGTTGGTGCAGCCTCAATCAAATAGTACTGAAGGCCAGACACATTCCAGGCCGTCTGAATGTAATTGCAGACAAATTGTCTCGCCAAAGGCAGGTCATTCAGACGGAGTGGTCCCTCCATCAAGAGACCTTCGACCTCCTTTGTCAAACCTGGCATTCTCCCCTAGTGGACATGTTTGCAACAAGGTACAACTGCAAGCTAGTTCAATTTGTGTCCCCAATTCCAGACCCAAAGGCCTGGTCAGTGGATGCTCTGACATTGTCCTGGGAGGACCTGGACATGTACCTCTTTCCCCCAGTGTCTCTGATGGGGAAGGTGGTCAGCAAGCTGTCAGATCACTGGTATCGCAGAGCAATCCTGATTGCCCCGGGATGGCCCAACATGCCTTGGTTTTGGGACCTAGTGGAACTGTCTGCGAGGGTTCCTCTATGTCTTCCACACCATCCAGATCTAGTGACCCAACCTTTCAACAAGGCACGTCACAGGGATCTGACAAACCTAAATCTCCATGCCTGGCTCCTAGAGCCCAGACAATCAAGGAGCAGGGGTTCTCTAGCCCAGTGGCGTCAAGAATTGAGGCGCCTCAAAGACGTTCAACCAGAACAGTCTACGAAGCGAAGTGGGCCGTTTTTATCAAATGGTGCGAAACAAGTCAGGTGGACTTCAGGAACCCATCTATAAAACAAATAGCAGATTTCCTCCTGCACCTTTTCCAGGAGAAAAATCTCCAGCCCAGCACTATTGACGGTTACAGGTCAGCCATTGCAGACAAACTGGGAAATACCTCGATTAATGTCGGCAAGGATGACAATTTGACTAGACTGTTAGACAGTTTTCACAGGGATAGACCCAAAGGACGCAGGGGGGTTCCTGCTTGGAACCTCTCCCTAGTTTTACACCAGCTTACAAAAGCACCGTTTGAACCCCTCAGAAAGGCTTCTCTAAAACACCTTACTTTCAAAACTGTTTTTCTCCTAGCCCTGGCTTCAGGAAAACGCAGAAGTGAGATACACGCTTGGTTAAACAAAAATATCAGACACCAAGCTGATTGGTCCAAAGTTTCCCTCTACCCATCACCAAGCTTCTTGGCGAAAAATCACTTGGCAAAGGAGGGACCAGAGTGCGTGGCCCCTGTGGTCATCCCGGCCTTAGCCCCCACTCTGGATAAGTCTTTAAAGGAAGACAGATCCCTTTGCCCCGTTCGGGCTCTTCGCTACTACCTGGACAAAACACAAAACCTAAGAACGGGAAAGGAGTTAGTTTTTGTCTCATTCAAACAAGGTTTTGACAGGGACATCTCTCCTGCCACTATCTCATCCTGGATCAAACAAACAGTAGTGTTGTGTTATGATCTCTCTGACCAAGAGTCCTTGACCTTACATCAGGTCAAGGCCCATGATGTTAGGGCCTTTACGGCCTCCAAAGCTTTTCAAGGTGGCATATCTCTGGACCAGATTCTAGCAGCATGCCACTGGAAGTCCCACAACACCTTTACACAGTTTTACCTTAAGGATGTTGCCTGGGCAGATAAGGAGCTTTTTCACTTGGGTCCTGTGGTGGCGGCCCAGCAGATCCACCACTAGTCCCCTAAGCTTCTTTGTATATAATTATGTCCACCCCCCTGGGGGGTGGATATATTATTTTTGCTTTTTTCGCCGTCCGATGTCCGTTGTCTATCTCCTTAACCGTGCGAGATAGAGCGATTTCATCAAAATTTTCGACCCACAGGGTATCTGAGCATTGTACTCTTGGTAATTTTTAAAAAAATTTCCCCTCCCCAAAAATGTCAGCCATTTTGAATTTTCGAATTTTTGCCAAAAATGGCAAAACACTAATTTGCTTCTATCTCCTTAACCGTGCGAGATAGAGCGATTTCGGCAAAATTTTCGACGTACAGGGTATCTAAGCAATGCAATCTTTGCAATTTTCAAAAAATTTTCCCCTCCCCAAAAATGGCGGCCATTTTGAATTTTCGAATTTTTGCCAAAAATGGCAAAACACAAATTTGCTTCTATCTCCTTAACTGTGCGAGATAGAGCGATTTCGTCGAAATTTTCGACCCACAGGGTATTTAAGGAATGCAATCTGCAATTTTCCAAAAATTTTCCCCTCCCCTAAAATGGCGGCCATTTTGAATTTTCGAATTTTTGCCAAAAATGGCAAAACACAAATTTGCTTCTATCTCCTTAACCGTGCGAGATAGAGCGATTTCGTCAAAATTTTCGACCCACAGGGTATCTAAGGAATGCAATCTTTGCAATTTTCAAAAAATTTTCCCCTCCCCAAAAATGGCGGCCATTTTGAATTTTCGAATTTTTGCCAAAAATGGCAAAACACTAATTTGCTTCTATCTCCTTAACCGTGCGAGATAGAGCGATTTCGTCGAAATTTTCGACCCACAGGGTATCTAAGGAATGCAAAGAATTTTCAAAAAATTTTCCCCTCCCCAAAAATGGCGGCCATTTTGAATTTTCGAATTTTTGCCAAAAATGGCAAAACACAAATTTGCTTCTATCTCCTTAACCGTGCGAGATAGAGTGATTTCGTCGAAATTTTCGACCCACAGGGTATCTGAGGAATGCAATCTTTGCAATTTTCAAAAAATTTTCCCCTCCCCAAAAATGGCGGCCATTTTGAATTTTCGAATTTTTGCCAAAAATGGCAAAACACAAATTTGCTTCTATCTCCTTAACCGTGTGAGATGGAGCGATTTCGTCGAAATTTTCGAGCCACAGGGTATCTGAGCATTGTACTCTTGGTAATTTTTAAAAAATTTTCCCCTCCTCAAAAATGGCGGCCATTTTGAATTTTCGAATTTTCGCCAAAAATGGCAAAACACAAATTTGCTTCTATCTCCTTAACCGTGCGAGATAGAGCGATTTCGTCGAAATTTTCGACCCACAGGGTATCTAAGGAATGCAATCTTTGCAATTTTCAAAAAAATTTCCCCTCCCCAAAAATGGCAGCCATTTTGAATTTTCGAAGTTTTGCCAAAAATGGCAAAACACAAATTTGCTTCTATCTCCTTAACCGTGCGAGATAGAGCGATTTCGTCGAAATTTTCGACCCACAGGGTATCTGAGCATTGTACTCTTGGTAATTTTCAAAAAATTTTCCCCTCCCCAAAAATGGCGGCCATTTTGAATTTTCGAATTTTTGCCAAAAATGGCAAAACACTAATTTGCTTCTATCTCCTTAACCGTGCGAGATAGAGCGATTTCGTCGAAATTTTCGACCCACAGGGTATCTAAGGAATGCAATCTTTGCAATTTTCAAAAAATTTTCCCCTCCCCAAAAATGGCAGCCATTTTGAATTTTCGAAGTTTTGCCAAAAATGGCAAAACACAAATTTGCTTCTATCTCCTTAACCATGCGAGATAGAGCGATTTCGTCGAAATTTTCAACCCACAGGGTATCTAAGGAATGTAATCTTTGCAATTTTCAAAAAATTTTCCCCTCCCCAAAAATGGCAGCCATTTTGAATTTTCGAATTTTTGCCCAAAATGGAAAAACACAAACTGGCCTTAACCGTGCAAAATAGAGTTATTTCGTTGAAATTTTCGACCCATAGGGTATCTAAGAAATGTACTCTTGGCAATTTTCAAAAAAATTTCCTTTTCCCAAAAATGGCGGCCATTTTGAATTTTCAAATTTTTGCCAAAAATAGAAAAACAGGAATTTGCTTCTATCTTCTTAACCGTGCAAGATAGTGATTTCGTCAAAATTTTCAACCCAACCAATGCAAAAAGGCATGAAGCTGAAATAATTTACATCTACACTAACAAATATTTAAGCATCATTGATATATTTTACAAATGAAACAGGGTCTTGTAAGACTACTGTACAATTTGGGCAAAAGGTTCATGGGTGGACATTACACATGATAATGTGTGTTCTTCTATGCTATCCTGTTTCTATTCGCATCTACTATCAACAGGGCGGCCTATTTCTAGTTATATATAGTGTATATACTAGTTAGTTTTAGGTGCAGGCTCACTTTTAGCCTATGCCTTGGCTTCTCAAAGTTTTTTACTGCAGAGTAATTCTCTGGGTATAGGACTTTCCCTACTCTTCCAGGTTAACAGTGGGAATCATGGACTTGAACTCTTGCTCTCTTCCTCCCCTCAGAGCAGTCAAAAAGGGGGGGGGGCAGTTAGGTCTAGATACCCTTGAGACTAACATGTCTCCTCAAAGGACTAGAACCTCACACCTAGGTATAATATAAGAGTTCTCTCCAATCCTCAGAAGGCTGCCCTCCTTCCACTGGGTAGTTATTCTAGCTATCGTCTGGTAGGTAAGATGTATTAACGCAATGAAATTGCAAATTTTAATTAGTAAATTAAATTTTTATTAGTTAATACCTTACCTACCAGACGGGAAATTCCCACCCGGCCTTCCCCGCTTCCAGCCTCATCATTCAATCTTAGGGACGAAAAAGATGCTATGACGTCACGTCCCTCTGGCGAGTGAGGCAGGAACTAGGCCACCTGGCGAGTGGATTGTAGTGTGCCGGTCCTGCCGGGGGTGAAACCCGGGACGTCTTTTTCTTTCGTTTGGCGGGACCGGCTGGCGCCGGGCTATAGCTATCGTCTGGTAGGTAAGGTATTAACTAATAAAAATTTAATTTACTAATTAAAATTTGCAAATTAGCTAACTATGTGCCAGGGGGTATAAAGCGGGCTGTTTCAGGGTTCCCACATCCTTGAAAATCCTTGAAAAAAATTGCTTCATTTTCAATGCCTTGAATGTCCTTGAATTTGGCCAAATTTGAATAAAATTCTTGAAAAGGCCTTGACTTTGTTATTGCCCAACTTCTGCATTTGCATCATCTAGTTTTACAACTGTGACAGACTCAGACTGTTTAGTCTGAACAAAGTTTATGTTAAAAAAATTATTAGATATGTTAACTAGCATTGTTGTAATGATATTATAAAATGTTGAAATTATGTGATAATAAAGAATTTTGTGTGAGGAACAGACAGCTAGAAGGAGAGGTAAAGAAGGCCGTGCCTTAAAATATATCCTTGAGAATTGTTGTTGTTGACCTTGAAAATCCTTGAAAAGACCTTGAATCCAGTTATGAAAAGTTTGTGGGAACCCTGTGTTTAACCGGACATAAAAACGTCAAGTTTGACCTTTGGCTGGGGACTATAAAAACACATACCACACGCTGTGTAACAAGATCTCTCAGCAGTCTAAATATGTGAGAGAGTAAGCACAAGTTTAGTCCTGATTGATTAGGGATAACAAGTGAATACCTGCGCAGACTTCATGTCATGGTCCTTTCCAGTGTTTAGAAAGGCAACGTTTTACACTTGAAATTGGAATCTGAAAAAAAAACGAATGGATATTTTGTGTTGTTTGACTGGTATATTTTTTATTGCGAAAAATACACTTACCATTTCCTGACCATTGCTATATGTTGGTGCCATCCAACTCACTGGCCAACGTTGAGAAACGTTTTAAGATACCTTAAGAGGCCAGTGAGTGAGTGTGAACTAGCATGTCCCCCTAGTGGTCATGTGACCACGCTAGTAAACAACCTTCATTATTTTTGTTGGCCATCCTAGAGTGTGGATGTGTTATTTTATTTTGGATTTTTATAAAGTTTTTGGAGCTCTTCTGGGAATTTGAGTTCTGTGGTAAGGCATCTGTGTTGACAATGTCTTCTCAGGACGAATTTAAGAGAAAAAGGACAGAGGAAAAGACTTTGTGGCCATTTTTTGGTGGATGTATGACCACTATTTTTAAGATGGCGGCATTGTTGTATCGTCGTTGGATGAAGACTTTCTTCTCAGAATTCTTCAAAAGGCTCGTGTTTCTTGAGATGAGAGAAGTTATTTTATTTTTTATGCAAATTTTCACTTGATGGAAGATTTACAACATTATTAACTCTGAAACTGTTAGCAGTCATACTAGCTCCAATGGGGACAGTTTACATGTTGCTAGGCGACAAATGGAGGCAACCTGAAGAGAGGAGACAATTCGATTGTCATAAAGCTTTTCTCACGCCGGGTTCTAAAGCCAGGCGTTGTGGTAGCAAACATCTCACCGCGACAATCTCGCTCGAATGGGTGTCCGGTGGGATTCCCCAGTGAGAGCAGACATCATAGTTTCTCTTTGGTTGCTGCATCGTGGACAAGTTCCGGATGCAGAAGTGATCAGCCACAGCTTCTAATTCTTCCGGTCAGGTTCAGTCGGAACTTTTCACGGAGGAAAATACCTGCATGACGTCATTCTAACACAATCGAGTTTCCATACCTCCCCAAAGGTCTGGAATCGGGTTACAGATTCCCGGAGTTGTGTTTCATCTCAGCAATGGGCATTTGATTTTGTGGATTTATACCGGTTTTTTCTGCTGGAACCCGGCACCGGTACATATAAACTAGTACCAGTTGTCTAATTTATTATTCAGGAGTACAGGTTCTCTGGGTCTCTGCAGCAGCTAGAGAGCATGTCTAATCATGGATAAGAATTTTTGTAAGTTGTCTAGCAGGACCTCTGCCAGGACTTTTTCAAGGATCTTAGGATTGACTGCATCTCATAGAATATCAGTTTTTCTTGGGTTTCAGCTGAGTACTTGCAATTACTTTCCTCAAAGATCCTGGAGTTTTTGTTGGGAAGTTGTTGGGAACTCAATTTGTTACTCATCAGGAGTGTTACAGGTCTCTCATTGCTCTAACTTATCTCTATTTTAGTGGGATAAGGAGTGGATTTTTCACCATTAATATTCAATGAGAGTTTTCTTGGTGAACTCATGTCAGATGTCCCGAAAAGCTTCATTTGTAATCTCATATGTATTGGGATTCTTATGTTTAGAAAGGAGTAAACACCTACATATGACTGGAAATGCCATAAAAGGTACTAGAACTCATATTTTTATCCCTTTTATGACAATTCTTCCACTGCCACTGCTCCTCATTTTCTCATAGGGGAGTTAAAACTGATATAGCTAGCTGTTTTTAATGGAGTAATTTTTGGGAGGAATGTATATCCAGTTTTTTCTTTCTTGTTCAGATATTAACAGGACAATTTTCAGCCATATTTTTCACAGAAACGACAGTAATAGGAGATAATACGTATCCATTTTCCCAAAGCAAATTCGAGACAATTTTGATTAAAGCTGTTTATGAAATGATCGACTAAAGGGCGATAACACCAGTGAGATGGGGATATCGCTACAGTTTTACAGTTTATCGGTTGTCATAAGCTGGGAGGAGATGGCTACCACTGATAGTTGAGGTCGGGTAAATAAGCCTTAACATGTATTTTAATTTCACATTGTTGGGTTTTTCGCGAGTGGTCACTAGTAAGGAAATGAGTGTGTAAACTCGTTTCCTTACAGTTGCATTCTTTCGTAGCCGAATTCACTCGAATTTTTATCTTCACTTCAGTGTTGATGACAGTTCACACTAGTTCACTGCCTGTTTTGTTAGTTCATGGTGAGGCTGTGGGATCTATAAGAACGCATCATGCTTTACCAGTATATAGACCATTTCATTGCCTTGCTCTTGGAAATGCTTTATTTTCGACTTTACCATTGTATCAACGCATAGTGAACCTGATGGCTACAGTAGAAGGCATTGGGTGTCACCAGGCTTTATACATAAAAAAAAAAAAAAAAAAAAAAAGCAACAGGGGTTTTTCTATTTGGTTCCCTGATTCCACATTTGGGTAGATCTTTTACTCATAGCAAGCATTTTCTCCAGTTAATGGTTTCTAAGGAAGCCATTTCTTTGGTGGCGATATGGCTTTATAGGAAGAAACAGTGCTATTGGGTCATCTGCCATTGGCTATCTGCTGATGTACCACTGATATCCTAAGTCTTGTGATATCCCAGTTTTTCCTGTTCTCAGGTTCTCAGGGATCATCTTCAGTGGTGGACCGACTTTCAAGTTTGAAGGAGGTCCCACTACTTCATCAGAAGGAGCACAATCTCCTTCTGTTATTAGATGCTTTCTTTAAGGGTTAGGATGCGCATTTAGGACATCAAACAGCCAGGGGTCTGTTGTATTATGAGGAGTCAAGACTCCACATTAACAGGGCTACTATCTTTAGAATCATTTGGAAGTCTGATTCAGATTCTAAATCTGTTGTTTTCCACAGACAGTTCGTCAGTGGTTTCCTATCTGAACAGGTAGGGAGGTACCCACTTCCAGGAATGTGTTTCCTTATCTGAAGAATCATTCCTTGGACGAATGCCATGGGTTCAGATTCAGGCATATCACTTCCCAGGGTTTCCAAATGTTCTAACAAATTCTTTGTTCATGAGACTCAGGATGATTCAAATTGAAAGAGTTTTGAATGGGTTTTGAATCTTCTGTTCTGATTCAGGTGTTCAATCAAATCTGTCTTTGATTACATTCACCAATGATGGATTTGTTTTTGCAACTACTTTGAACCACAAGCTTGTCTTTTTCAACTTTTCTTGGGATGGACTGGACAGTTTGTTTGGTCCTGTGACCTTGATTCTTCAGGTGATGCAGGTGAATCATTTGGCTTCTGAGGGTCTCTTGGTTTGTTCAACCTGTAGTCATTTCCTGCTTTGAAGCCTTCTTTACATCATGCTTTGGTGCAAGATAGGTTTTCTTTGTCCAGTGAGAGCCTTGAAAGACAATGATCTCAGGAGGGGCAAGAAATTCTTTAGTAGCTATTAAGAAGGGCTACTCCAAGATTTTGGTGCAGAATCATCTTGATTGCATCAGAGTGGCTAGGGATGTCTAATTTTTGGGATCTGGTGGATCTGTTCCTCAGAGGTTCTTTTAAGGCTTCCCTTGTAGGTGAGTTCAGTCGTTCTGCCATTGCTATCCAACAACCTGAATCTTAAGCTACCAGTGTATGTGTCTCCTTTTCCTAGACTGTGGGTTTTGGGGAACAGATGCATTACACTTTTCTTGGAAGGATCAGTGAATCAGGTGATTTAAGATGATCACCTACAGGTGCAGAATCATCATGATTGCACCAGGATTGCCAAGGATTCTTCAGGTGATTTAGAAGATAACCACCTTCAGGTGCAGATTCATCATGATTGTATCATGATGGTCATGGTGGATGTTTGCACCAGGGTAGCCAAGGATTCTTCAGGTGATTTAGAAGGTGACCACCTTCAGGTGCAGATTCATCATGATTGTATCATGATGGTCATGGTGGATGTTCTTGGTTTGGGACCAGATGTAGCAATTTCCTTAATTATTTCTTTAAGGAAAAGAATCTTAAGCCATCTACTATTGCTGGTTACAGAATAACAATGGTAGATTGCTTTGCTTGAAGGGGAATAAGTCTCTAGAACTCTTCAGCTGTATAGATTGTTGACATATTTCTATATAGACAATCCAGTAGCCAATAGGTTAAGCCTTCTTTACCTTTTGTCTCTGGTCTTGTTTGGTCTCACCAGACAGCCTTTTGAGCCTTTGTGGAAGATTTCTTGGAGGTTATTAACTTTTAAGACGGTTTTTCTTTTGACTTTGGCATCAGGCAAAGGAAGAAGGGTAATTCTCGTTAGCATTGTCTTCCCTTACTTTAAATGAGTATTGCTCACAAGTGGCTCTGGCCATTTATTAGCCAAGAATCAGTTGGCTTCGGATGGGCCTACTTCAGTTAAGCCGTTCGATATGCCAGCTCTCAATCATTGGGACAGCAGTTTTACTCAAGATAGATCTCTTTGTCTTGTGAGGTTTTCAAATACTTTTACTTGGGACAAAGGATTCAATGAGGAATTATTATGTCTTGTCTATGCCTAGTTAGGAAGACTTTACAGCAGATATTTTCAGGTCAACTATCTTCTCTTGCTGTAGGCAGACTATCATTTTGACTGAGGAGAAGTCAAATTCTGACTCTCAACAGCAGCGAGTCAAAGCAAGAATTTTTAGGTTTTAGGATAGTGTTTTTGTTTATGAATTTTAGATGCATGTTACTGGAACCATAACTTTTTTACCAATTTTCAGTCTCACCTGCTTGGTTTGCTTGTGGTCAGACTTTGATTTTGTGTCCTACAGTTTGTTATCTTATAAGCATATGTGTGATACTTATATTGATACTTTAGTATGCATTTGCATCTGTATGTCTGTCATACTATCTGTATTTATATTAGGCAGAATTGTTGACTTCATTCAGACTTGGTATTACACAATATGCTGATGACACTTCCAATATTTGTGTCACCTGTGTGGGTGTTGGATGTTTGTCTAGATACAGCATTCAACTGTGGCAATAACTATCAGTTTGTGAGAGCTTCAACTACATACTATGCTTTAGGGGATCTGTATGGTATGTGGTGACTGTTGGAAGTTTATATGTTGTTGTATGCATGTAAATTTCAATGTATCTTCTCATAATGTTTTAGTTGTAGGCTAGGTAGTGAGTTTCTGTAATGATTACTTCCTTCCTACAACAGCCACAACAACGACAACAAGGCTGTGTTGTTTTGTAGTGCTCAACAGTTCCACTGCCTCATCTGGGAGGTGAGTTTGGATCTGAATGCCTATAGGATTGTGCTGTGTATGATAGCTGTGCAGAGTGGTGTACTGGGTCTTTAAATTCTAGTACTGCCCTCCTTCCATGAAGGCTGCATTCAGCAATGGTCAGGAAATGGTAAGTGTATTTTTCGCAATAAAATTGAAAAATTTTGTTGTAATTTTAATTTTTATTAGATAAATACTTACCATTTCCTGACCAGGATAGTCCCCCCCCCCTACCTCCCCGCAGATTCAGTACTAGGGGAGTATTTTCTGCAACAAAAATAATGAAGGTTGTTTACTAGCGTGGTCACATGACCACTAGGGGGACATGCTAGTTCACACTCACTCACTGGCCTCTTAAGGTATCTTAAAACGTTTCTCAACGTTGGCCAGTGAGTTGGATGGCACCAACATATAGCAATGGTCAGGAAATGGTAAGTATTTATCTAATAAAAATTAAAATTACAACAAAATTTTTCAAATTTATAAAGGACATAAAAAAATATCAGATTAGCTAGGCTGCCATTATTGATAGCATTACAATTAGATGAATCAGTTATTGGTAAGAATAATAGATAGTAATTCTGTTTGTATGATTACAAATAGAGCCACTTTGAATGGCCACATGCTTAATTTGATATACCTTCGACTATATTTTTGCCATATTTTCCTTTCATTTCCTTCCCGATTAAAGCCTATGGAATTCTTGGGATTGCTCACTGTTATGCATGGGCGATAAATAAAGATTTTTGCAAAAGTGCGTGTTACGTGCTTAATTTGAAATAAATAAAGCAATGAAATCCTTAATTTCAGTGTTTGTTTCTTTGATTTAATGTGTATTTGCAAGAGTTTGGCCATTGCAACATTTCTTACATTAAACATTTTTCAGTTTTCTTTTGACAAAAAACGTGATTAGTTTATGTCAACAGGGAGTCCAATCAGTCTTGTTATGCAGAGATATGAGGCAAAGCACTTAATAATTTGTGTATTTTCAGCTTATTTTGTTGTAATTTTATAAAATATTGTGGTTTACGTCTGATTTTGGTTGTTTCGACCATTTTCGTCATTTCTTTCTTACATTTTATGAAAGTTGTGGAGGGGCAGTCACTCAAGTATGGGCATAACAACAAGTGATCCTAGTATTCTTGTCAGTCAACTAAACAAAACGTAATGAATGGAATACAGTTGAACACACAGAACACAACAGAAGATCATATATCAGAAATAATACAAACTTTGATGTTTAATGTATCTTTTAAACAATCTTACTTGATATTTCTGATAATCCTATTGTATTTTACAGAATGTACTGATTGGTAAGGTATTCAGTATGTACTAGTGTTATTCTCTCTGACTACTGTGTAAAAAGAATATATATTATACAAAATATTTGAAAGGAATATGTTATGGTCAAAAAATATTTTATTTACTGTATGTATTTCAGTTATATTTATCCACTGCCATTATATACATATATATATTTAGAGAATTATAAATCTATAGGTATTTATATTGATTTAATTATCCTTACATATATTTTTTTTTTTTTGCTATTATATGTATTCGTTATATTTGCATAAATATTATATCAGTTATTATATGGCATGTGTTTTAATGTTTTACACTTTAGATAAGATAAAACAGCCATTAGTTGACACAGGTAGTGTGATGTATGAAATTGTGAAGTCATCTGACCTTTTATCATATAGGTTAGACATTCTTTTCAAAGTGTCACAAAGACCTATTGCAGCATTTTCACTAGAACTACAATAGATACAATGTTACTTTGTATGACTTAAGTTAACCTATTTATATGTGTCATCATGTATTCATATTTACTACATTTTAATATATTTTCCCAATACATTGATACGTATTTAGGGTTACCATGGTAACAAAGACTACATAGCAGCCCAAGGTCCTCTGGATCGCACCTACAAGAAAAACGGAGAAGATATACTGTATGAGTCCACAGTAAATGATTTTTGGCGTTTGCTGTGGCAAACAAATGTAGAACTGGTTGTTATGTTAACAAGACTGATGGAGCAGAACTTGGTAAATCAACAGAATGGATGAAAGATGTCTGAAAATATGTGACAGTGTGTGTGCACTTAAACCCTTCTTGGTGTTCAAGTTAATAAAGTATGAAACAGGAAGAAAACTTGAATGGGGGATATAAGGGGAATGGGGGTGTATATTCCATTTCTATACAACTTCTTCACAAGAGGGTTTGAGTGTAAACGTTGTATCCACAGATATATTTTATATCTGATATATTACTGTTGGCTATTTCTGATATTGTGGAGTAGCTGGAATTTGTATGACAAAAGATTATTATTTCTGCAAGAGGCTTTTCAGATAAAGCATGGGCTTTCCATTTCTGGCAGTTCTAAGGCTTTGATATCTTCATTTTGTGCCAAGTGTAAGACATAACTTTCAGCATTGTTTCCGTCTGAAAACTGCAAAGATTGCCTTGAGTTATCCCATACTTTTACATTTCGCTAATTCTGAATTACCAGGATCATATTGATAAAGATTACATTTAAAAAATCCTATAAACAGAGTATAACATATTGGTTTACAATTCTTTTGTAGCTAATTTTCCCTTTCCATTGCTTTTCCAGTCTTTGCAAGACTAACATTCGAGGTTATGGTTTGAAAATGGAACAGTACAAGATTATAAACTTGTTATCAAAATAAACCTTGTAGTCAGAGACAAATAAGGAATAAATAGTGACCAATCTTGAGTTTTACACTACCTGGATCTTATAGTTATTTTTCCAGATATTTTCTCTAATTCTACTTGAATATTTTGAGGATCTTCAAATGGCTGTATCTTCAAAATCCTTTATGTTTCACTTAAAATAGACTAAAGACTATAAATCAGAGTTTTCTCTTCAGAATCTTATGTACCAATTATATTTCAACTGTTGTATGATAGACTCATTGAAAGCAACACCTGGAGCTTTCGCCCCTGATATACTATTTTATTTGTCACGATGTACAAGATGATATAAGCCGGTATTAAGTTAGTATAGCTGAGCTTATAGGTACAGTATATAGTTTACTTGTTTTGTATAAACATACTTGAATTACACCTGCTAACAGGTCTTTGTATCAGTGCTTTTCCAAGTATAATATTTCATGCAACTTACACACTGCAATGCCCTAATAGCTTATATAGGCACACATAGATTTGTAACAATTTCACAGAAGTCCAAGTTAACGTTGTATATTCTTAATACTGTAGCAAATATCTGTGTTTTTAGAATTAAGCAAATATTGGCTGCATCCATATAGCTTTGTGATTACAAATCATACTCGAGGATTAGCTGTTAACTTAGTACTAGTTAATGTATTAGTCAAAAGTACTCAAAACTAGATTTATTTTAGAGTTTTCTTTTTAAAAATCTACCTGTATGTAAAATATAAAAGCTATTCAAATGAATAAAGTTAAAGATTATCCACAGTTTGACCCACATTTGTTCATATGACCTTGACTTGACCTCGGACCGGTGAGGCTGTAGAATAGCATTTGTGTTCATAGATTACACTCAAATAAGACACTTAAAATGGCTACAACGGAAATTTACCAGCAATTTTTCAAGCAAATTTCCCAGTTTAACTTTATTGTTTACAGGCCTGGTATTGTTGTACAGAGATACTGTTTTACACCATTTGAAGGTGTTTCTTAAAACTAGAAATGTCGAAACACCACTTTATTGTAAAAAATTAACAGGTAGGTTTCCCCAATGAATAAGAAGCTACAGTAAACAAGACACTAGCAACTTTACTTCAAAGCAAAAATTGCTGACATTTAAGCTACAATAACGTCAAACCGATAAATTTGCTTATATTCTCTTAAATAGAAATTATCTCAAATGAATTCCAATGTACTAAGACTTTCAATTAAAAATGGTGAAGGGTTGTAAAATAACTACTATTCAACTGTTATAAAATGGATTTTATAAATTGAAATTCTTGTTAATACTGACAAGATGCAAAAACAAATTGTAAATATTGAATGGAGGCACAAACATTGTGAATTTTTCTCTTTCTCTTTATTCTATTTTCTATGCAAACAGGAGAGGCAGCTTCTGTTGATTTTTATGCATTTTCTTTTCTTTTCTAGTGCAATGGGAGCAAATGCGTTCATGTCCATAATAGATTCCTCAGCTTCTTTTGTCATTTGAAAAAAAAACTGAATGTCAGCAGTGATCAAATAATTGTATACAAAGCAATAAAATCTTATTTCAGAGAGAATTTTTAACCCCTTTAATACAACATGTCTGCTGGATGTTGGTCAACCAAATTTTCTGTTGTTAAAAAGGTGCATATTTTCTAGAATCAGTCCAGTAATAAAGGACACAATATATAGCTGCCTTCAACTATGAATTTACTGAGTTGCCTGTGACAAGTTCATTTATTTGAAGAAACAAGAGCACTCAGAGAGCACAGACCTCCGCCAAGGCACGTAGTAATAATTAAATGGGAAAATCAACATTAGTTTTTTTGTATCCAGATGGTGATCCAAATCACTCTCAAAATTGATGGGATCCAAGTTGAATCAAGGCCCATCTTCAGATTTTTTTCATGAAGTTCCAGTCAGTAGTATTTGTGTATTCCTGCGAACTAACAAACAGACAAATAAATGTCCATGAAAATAATACCACCTTGGCAGAGGTAATTGTGTGACAAATCAGTAAATTTTAACAATTAACGCAGCTCTGAGGTGAGACTTTAGTGTGGCTGTATGAGAATGTCAAACCCGTGTCAGCCATCTTAGCCAAGGTTCCACAACATGAAAAGTTTCTTCCAATGTTTGTGGCAGTGCCTGTAAAACATTCCTTGTGAAATAATGTGGCATGGTTCTCATTGCTTTGAAGGGCTATAGCAAAGACCGTGAGTTCATTGCATCCCAGGGACCCTTGCCTGGCACTATGAACGATTTCTGGCGCATGATATGGGAACAGCAAGTTAACGTTATCGTCATGTTGACCCGTGACAAGGAAAAGGGTCGGGTATGAAATTAATCAACTGGCCATTCCCAATTTTGGTCATCGATTGAAACTCTAGATGCCAGCAACCCATTTTTGTGATTTTGTGAAATAATATTGTAAATATAATCAGTGAAATTTGTAATTTCTAGCTGCAAATCATGGGCACTCCCTACCACCACATATCATCCAATATGCAACTCCTATTTTTTTTCTTCTGCCAGTTTTGTGGTAGTGTGAAAAATAAGGGTATAATAGAACCTTTGTTGTCTGCAGTAATGTTTGCAAATTTTGATTGTATGATTTATGATGAGTTGTACAGACGTAAGTGACCAAATATCTGCTGAATTTAATTTATTGTGCTGTGTTTCTGATTTTCTTGCACTTCAGTATACAGAATACAGACATTTAATCATCCAAATTACAGATTTTCATGCAGATAATAGAGGTTCTATCATTTCAGTATATAGCAGATAGTTTCAAAGTACAATGTGGTTTCAAATGAGCAGACAGGTGCTTTCAAACAAGTTGAATGTTGTGTGCTATATAAAAGTCTTTTTTCTACAAATCAGTACATTGATCTCATAAATTTTGAAAAAAGTTGCAATTTTGGAAATTTATTGTGTTTGTTGATGAAACTTGATATACTTTGAGACAGCCAATCACTGAATAGAAATATCACTGACTTTGTAGTGCCAGACTAAGCTTGTGGAAGTTTTTCTGAGTTGATGCACCTTCAAGGTATTTCCATGCTGCTAAATATCAAAATTCATACTAAGGTGTATGTCCACAGCCTTGTTATCCATAATCAATGAAAGGCAATTTGTGTTATCTGCTATATTATCTGTTCTCATGCACCTTTTTTCACCCTGAACCGAAAAAACCTGCTAATCCTCCCCCCCCCCAGCAGATTCTACATATTGTTGTGAGGTCACACTTCATACTTTACATGGAACCATACAGAACATTGATTTTTAGGTCATTTCTTCCCAATCCTCATATAGTTCCACATAAAAATGTGTGTATACATCATAACTCTTTGGTTATACAAGACCTTGGTTTCCATATGCCTGCCTCCAGCTCAACTACTTCGCAAAGTTTCTGGGCACTATCCATAAAGATTCTTCACTAAAATTATATATTTTCTATGTTTTAAAGGGATATTCTTTAATTTAAAATTTTATTCTTTATTATTAAACAATGATTTTGACTACAAAATTATTGAATTTTTTGGCAGCAGAATTGGATATTACTTTTTGAATAAGCGTTTTTCTGTATTTCTATCAATAAAAGTTATTTAAAATGAACAATTTTCTTTAATACAAAAAACATAAACTCGTGACACAAATATTCTCAAATCTTTATTTGAAAACAAAGAATTATGAAGAACCTATGTGAATATGGTCCCAGGTCTGTTCTTGCAAAGTAAGTGCTGATGTTGAATTAATGTCATTACCTATTTATATTATACATTCATGAAAATGCATATATTGGCAGAATACTTGATTTTACACATTGGCTTTCTTTCTTATGATCCCTGCATTTCTCTTCTTTCCCGTGACCCCCCTCACCTCCTGGTCCAGGGCTATAACAGCAAGCGTGAGTTTATTGCGGCACAGGGCCCTCTCCCAGCTACAGTGGATGATTTCTGGAGGCTTGTGTGGGAGCAGCACATCCCCATAATTGTGATGGTCACCAATCTTAAGGAGCGAGAGAGGGTAGGACAACTGTAAACTCAGAGAGAGGCTCACTCAGGGGACATTACTTCACCAATACCAAGGATTCTACAATCATGATTTGCTCAAAACAAGGAATTGAAAAAAAATGAAATACGGTTAAGCCTTTTTAAATAAAATTCCCTTAAAATTGGAAGTAATTAATATTATGCTTTTGGTGATGTTCCACATTTTTGATAAATTGTAATATCTATCCAGTTTTACACTTTAATCCTGTTATGAGCAATTGTGGTGAAAAAAAATAATGAAAAAATATAACATTCTAATTAAACATATATTGCCTTATGACCAAAGAATATGTCTTACAGTTGAAAAAATAAGTTACATGACCAAACATATAAGTCTAACATACTGTAATATACCCCTACAATTGCAAAACAGAAGACCAAACCGTAGTGAGTCTTGGAAGTTTAGAAGGTTAATTTGAAGACTTATTGAGATTAATGGTCTCAGGGGACTAGATAACTTGCCACTATTTTCATAAGATAATTAGTCAAGTAAAGAAAAGAGTGGACAAATTATGGCTCTCCAACAAAATAGGAGTCTTAAGTTACGACTGACAAGATCAGACTCAAGTAGTAGGAACATACAAGCTCATTTTAAACATATTTGGAAATTGAGATGGTGATCTATGATTGCCACAGTTAAGCAGTCAACCTTCTAGACTCGTGAGATAAATCATACAACCGGCGCTTGATTACATACCCGATTACATAATCCGTGCAGTCAGGACAGTGGAACAGGGGTACAAGAAAAATGTATACCAAGTAGAGGTTGAAGGTCAATAAGTTTTTGTCAGAAAGAAATTTTTTTTTTTTCATTTAATCTTTAACTTTAAACAGTTAAAAAATATTCCCAAACCCTGACTTGCTTGCTTGATTTGTGCAACTAGAATTGGTATTGGTGAAGTTTAGTGCTACCTTTAGCTTGAAGTATATAGTTAAAAGGGGTTCACTAATTGCCAAATTGTACCATAAATCCTTGTGATAAAAGAACTAATGCCTAAAATTTTACCACCTGGGTTACAAGAATTGGCTTTTTCATTATATTGCTCTTGATATTTATATGTAATTATAATGGTAAAAAAATATACGACAAATCTGGTGGTAACATTTTCTGCTGGCCTTCCCTTTCTTGTATTATTTTATGATTTTGTTTGCAAAGTTATATTAATTCACTTTGATTTTAAATAATTCTTATAGTAGTTTGCTTACTTGGGTTAAAATAGAGTGGCATAATGATTGCATCATAATTTCTGAAAGTATTAATAAATGTTAAGCCCTGGTCCCACCATGATTACCTAGCAGGAAGATGTAATTGCTATTGGTGGTCCTCATCTGCCAAGAAATTGAATAAATATCAGAGCTAGGTATTGTAGGTGGGTCCAGGCCTTTAACATTTGTGTAAAATATCCTGGTTATTATTACATGTAAAAGACCAGCTTTACAGCTATTTAACATGATCTCTCATTATACCTACCAACTGATGTAATGTACTGCTCAGACGTTTGTCACCCAGTGAAGTCCATCATCTGGCGTAAAAATTCTCCTGGGAAGCATACATTTATATTTAAACAAATGGACTGAGTGCTTGCAACAATAATGTATAATTGAAGAATAAAATTTCAAGTAGGAAAAGTTTTTTTTAATATTATTATTATTACAGAAGTCTTTTTGCTGGTCTGAGCAGTAGATATGACCACTACTTTTACCTTATCTGTTGCCTAATAACATACAATTATTGTAGTTATATAGAAATAATTATCAAGTATGTATGTACTTACAATCTTTATTTATATTATGTATTATAGATTTAGATTGAGCAAATATTTTCTAATCTTTGGTTAGATGGTTTAGTGTTTGAATTAAAATAACATGCTTTCACACTTTTGGTTGATTGGTGAATAATTGTATCCCTCATAAACAAGTGCTTTGAGATTGATACTGACTATGCTTAAACTGTAATCTTTAAGCAAAGCTTCCTGGTAATTCTCTGAAAGGATTTTTCTATTTTCCAGCATTCATTATCATTGCAAACAAAATCTTGTTTTGGCTGATGTGCTTCATTGCATTAGAATACTTGTCTTTGCTTTGGAAAATCATTTAATTTACTTGTAATAAAAATATTCAAGATTTTTACTTTACTCCATAAATCGCTTGTTCTATTCAAAATATGTAAATGGAAGTTTAATATTGGTTTTAACTTTATTATAAATTAATTCAACTTTTTGATATAGAGCGTAGAAAGAGAATATTAAAATAGGAATAAACCAGCATTGGTTAAAATGTTATATTTTAAAGTACTTTGTTTTGCCAAACATACAATTTCTAGACTATGACCCAGTCCAGAATTTAGAATGTATACATAATTTGGATATTTTTGTATGACTTACTACGCTAGGCATTATCATAACTATTTAGTAAAATACTTTGTGTTTAGTAAAATACTTTGTGTTTTACTGTACATTAGTAAGTAATAACTTATTCTGAAATAATATCCTGTGGCAGATTAAATTTTATTTATTTTTTGGGGTTTTACGTCGCTTTCAACACTGTACAGGTCATATCACGACGGGTAGTTGGAAGGGCAAAGGAAACCAGTACATACAGTTCGTCAGGGTTCTATACTGTAAACTGCCGACCAACCGTAAGCAACTACCAGCTTTCCCACTTGAGGTCATGCCGGGAACCGAACCCCGATCTCAGAGGTGGGAGACGAGAGTGTTACCACTCTGCCACCGTGGTCCCTGTAGCAGATTAATGTAATAGAACAAGTTGGCACATATTCAATCTTAAGGCTGCCTTCTTTTATGTGAAAAAATGATGATCTAGGTGTGTCATCTTTAGAGTAGTGGCAATATCACTCTGAAGATGACACACATGGTATGCTTTCTAGTCTTAGTGTCTCAAAACTCTGTAGTTTTAACTTGTCAGTCGTGCATTGCAGCCCAAGTGTGCCAAGTATTGGCCTGATGACCAGGAGTCAGTCTTCTATGGTGACATTAAAGTGCAGCTGCGGTCCGAGTCAACCCTGGGAGACTATGTGATCAGGGTGCTGGATGTCAGCATGGTAAGTAGTACTTACTATAATTATCTGAGTCCCAAACATGCGTCACCAGGAAAGAAATCAAGTAGTAAAGCTGTATTTGAATAGAAGTTCTTCAATAACATACTACAATTTCTGTTGTAAATGTCCAGGGGCAATGCAGCTCTTTCTCCCACGTGTCAGGCATTTGTAGCAACAAAAACCCATTGGTACAAGATTTCTCACGTCAATTGAAAAGCTACCTTGAAATATTCAATTAATGCTCTCTACTATTTTTTTACTTCCTCCCTGGTGATGTAACAGGTACAAAGACAAAGCTGACAAAGTTGATTATGTAAGCTATTTTTATTACATACTCTTAACTGTATAAGTAGACAGTTTTTAAATAGGAATTTCACAAATTAGTACTATAGGCTTTTATTTCTGAAAAGTGTTGTTAAAATGTTGGAAAGGGAGCATAACTACAGAGAGGTTGTTTGTAACAGATATTATGGTACTAACAGGTACTTGTAGTGAAACTTTTTCATTACAGGGAAACCGCTTGGTAAGGTGTTGATGTGTCAAACCCTCTTCCAATATGTGTGCTTTATCTTTAAGTCACGGCAAATCTATTAAGACCATTTCTGAAACTTTATCAGTATTGCCTGGAAACTAGCTCACAGTATTTTAAATATTGTTTCTGCTGTTAACTGGGGTGTTTGTCATTTGAGCCAGGCTAGCTTTGTGGTTGAAGTTAACTCCTTCTGTAATGTTTTAAGTGAGATCTTATAAGTCTAGTTTTGGCACTTCAAATGTATCAGCCTGTTATTTATTGTATTATTTTCACCCTTTACTTTGTCCAACAGGAAAGTGTGGACCTGCTCCTTCTCAGTCCAGTATTGAAGTCAAGGTCACCAGAAACTTCCTCTCAAGATAAATAAAATTGATTGTGTATTCCTTTGATGTTATAGCTTCCAGTATATAATGTATTGACATTGATGTTAAATAAGCTTGTACAAATCAAAATATCAAATTACCCAGGGTGGCACCACAAGGATAGTGAAGCAATTCCACTACATCTGCTGGCCAGACTTTGGCTGTCCTGAGAGAGAGGACGCTGTCTGTAACTTTGTACAGGTGGTGCGTGCCTACTACCCACCCAGTATGGGCCTGATGCCCCTCGGCCAGAGGATGGGGCCCATACTGGTGCACTGCAGGTGTGAATAGTGCATGTGTGTGTCAAATGCAGAACACATATTTACGTGTATATACATTATAGTAGCTTTTACCATCCAATGGAACCCCCTGTGATTCTTTGTAAGAATGTTTATTAATCAATACCTTCACATATTCCCAACTGGCAGCAGCAAATGCTTTGATGAATCCAGATTATTCACTGATTTCTATTCTAAACGCAAGAGAATATCTAACTTTGACTCACTGGATTTCTAACCGTCAGTTCTGTGTAGGGCTGAAAACACTATTGCACCTTCTTGCAGTAGCAGAGTTATCATTGTTATAAACAGCAGTAATAACTTTTATGTTTCAGTTAAGACTGCTCTGAGATTTTTAATGTAATTCACTGTATTAAAACTAAGCTAACTTACCATACTTACAGAGTAAGATTGTGTTTGGGTATCAAAAATTTTATAAACTATGAGAGATATTTCAGTATAACATGATAAGAAAATACATACTTAGAGGGATAGAAAATAAAAATTAAGCTTATTGTATCCCCGACGCGAAGCGGGGATACTATGGATTCATCGTCGTCGTCGTCCGCGTCCGCGTCCGCAGAGATTGCTTGTTAGCGACCTACAGTCCACATTTCTTTCCAGATTTCTTTCATATTTGGCAGGTGGCTTGGTATGCTAGAGGACTCGCCACCCTATCTTTTTGGTAGGCTTTATGTCTAAATTAGGCCTCTGGTAGACAAAAATGTCTAAAATGCATTAAAATTCATGAAATCATGCACTAAATCACTTGTAACTTATGTGGAATATTGCTTGTTAGTGACCTACAGTCCACATTTCTTTCCAGATTTCTTTCATATTTGGCAGGTGGCTTGGTATGCTAGAGGACTCGCCACCCTATCTTTTTGGTAGGCTTTATGTCTAAATTAGGCCTCTGGTAGACAAAAATGTCTAAAATGCATTAAAATTCATGAAATCATGCACTAAATCACTTGTAACTTGAAAAGTGTTGCATTTAGAGCATTTTGTTAAAATATGTTATTCAGATACTTTTTTCATAGCTACAACATGGTGAGTAACTTGGGTGTCTGTCTCAATAGCTAAGTGAGTAATAGCTACTTTTGGGCTTTTCAGTAACTTCCATCGTGAGTAAAATCACTTGTAACTTGAAAACTATTGCATTTAGAGTATTTTGTTTCAATATGTTATTCAGCTATTTTTGGGTCAGCTATAACATAGTAAAATTTCAGACCTGTAGCTCATGGCATAGCTGAGTAATAGCTACTTTTAGGTTATCACTGTTGAGTAAATTGCTTATAACTTCAAAAGTATTACATTTAGAGTATTTTGTTTCAATATGTTATTCACCTATTTCGGAGTCAGCTATAACATAGTGAAGTTCCAGACCTGTGGCTCATTGCATAGCTGAGTAATAGCTACTTTGAAGTTCACACTGTTGAGTAAATCAGTTGTAATTGGAAAACTATTGCATTTACAGAAATTTGTGTAAATATGTTATTCAGCTATTTTTGGGTCAGCTATAACATAGTAAAATTTCAGACCTGTAGCTCATGGCACAGCTGAGTAATAGCTACTTTTAGGTTATCACTGTTGAGTAAATTGCTTATAACTTCAAAAGTATTACATTTAGAGTATTTTGTTTCAATATGTTATTCACCTATTTCGGAGTCAGCTATAACATAGTGAAGTTCCAGACCTGTGGCTCATTGCATAGCTGAGTAATAGCTACTTTGAAGTTCACACTGTTGAGTAAATCAGTTGTAATTGGAAAACTATTGCATTTACAGAAATTTGTGTAAATATGTTATTCAGCTACTTTTGGGTCAGCTATAACATAGTAAAATTTCAGACCTGTAGCTCATGGCATAGCTGAGTAATAGCTACTTTTAGGTTATCACTGTTGAGTAAATTGCTTATAACTTCAAAAGTATTACATTTAGAGTATTTTGTTTCAATATGTTATTCACCTATTTCGGAGTCAGCTATAACATTAGTGAAGTTCCAGACCTGTGGCTCATTGCATAGCTGAGTAATAGCTACTTTGAAGTTCACACTGTTGAGTAAATCAGTTGTAATTGGAAAACTATTGCATTTACAGAAATTTGTGTAAATATGTTATTCAGCTACTTTTGGGTCAGCTATAACATAGTGAAATTACAGACCTGTAGCTCATGACACAACTGAGCAATAGCTATTTTCAGGTACTGACTGTTGAGTAAATGACTTGTAACTTGAAAAATATTGCATTTGGAGTATTTTGTTAAAATATGTTGTTCACCTACTTTTGGGTCAGCTATAACGTCGTGAAATTACAGACTTATAGCTCATGGCATAGCTGAGCAATAGCTATTTTCACGTTCTCACTATTGAGTAAATCAGTTGTAACTTGAAAACTATTGCATTTACGGTATTTTGCTTAAATATGTTGTTCACCTAATTTTGGGTCAGCTATAACATAGAAAAAATTCAGACATGTAGCTCATTGCATAGCTGAGTAATAGCTACTTTGAGGTTATCACTGTTGAGTAAATCAGTTATAACGTGAAAACTATTACATTTACAGTATTTTGTTTAAATATGTTATTCACATAATTTTTGGTCAGCTATAACAGAGTGAAATTGCAGACCTCTATGTCATGGCATAGCTTACCAATATCTACTTTCAGGTTCTCACTGTTGAGTAAATCATTGTATCCACTGGATAGCCGCAGTGTGTAGAGAGATTTCACCATTACCGCTCTAACGAAAAAAAATATTATAGCTAGCCTTCTCAAGTTTGCAAGGTATATTAGAGGGTGCACCACAGTATTCTATTGGTAGGTTTTATGTCTAAATTAGGCCTGTGGCTAAATTACTTGCCTACTAAAATGAGTAATTCTGCATTTTCTCTAAAAGTATTGCAGATAGCAAATTTTTCTTAAATAACTCATTCACCTACTTTCGGGAGAGCTTTCACATGCTGAAGTTCCAGACCTGTAGGTAATTACTCACCTACTCAAAATGAGTAAATGCGAATTATCTCTAAAAGTATTGCAGATAGCCAATTTTTCTCAAATAACTCATTCACCTACTTTTGGGAGAGCTTTCACTTGAAGTTTCAGACCCGTAGGTAATTACTCACCTACTGAAAATGAGTAAATGCAAATTATCTCTAAAAGTATTCCAGATAGCCAATTTTTGTCAAATAACTCCTTCACCTACTTTGGGGAGACCTTTCACTTGGTGAAGTTTCAGACCTGTAGCTAATTATTCACCTACTCAAAATGAGTAAATGCGAATTATCTCTAAAAGTATTCCAGATAGCCAATTTTTCTCAAATAACTCATTCACCTACTTTTGGGAGAGCTTTCACTTGGTGAAGTTTCAGACCCGTAGGTAATTACTCACCTACTGAAAATGAGTAAATGCAAATTATCTCTAAAAGTATTCCAGATAGCCAATTTTTGTCAAATAACTCCTTCACCTACTTTTGGGAGACCTTTCACTTGGTGAATTTTCAGACCTGTAGCTAATTATTCACCTACTCAAAATGAGTAAATACTAATTATCTCTAAAAGTATTGCAGATATCCAATTTTTATCAAATAACTCATTCATCTACTTTTGGGACAGCTTTCACATGGTGAAGTTCCAGACCCATAGGTAATTACTCACCTACTGAAAATGAGTAAATTCGAATTATCTCTAAAAGTATTGTAGGTAGCCAATTTTTCTCAAATAACTCATTCGCCTACTTTTGAGAGAGCTTTCACTTGGTGAAGTTTCAGACCCGTAGCTAATTATTCACCTACTCAAAATGAGTAAATGGGAATTATCTCTAGAAGTATTGCAGATAGCCAGTATTTCTCAAATAACTCATTAATATAAAAACAACTTATAGGAAGTCATGGGCTGCAAATCTTTTCATGTGGTCAGATTTGACCTTGGGCCCCTCCTGCTTATTATTGGTCCTAGAGGTTTGCAATGTGAAAACGACTTATAGGAAATCATGGGCTGCGAATCTTTTGATCAGGTCAGACTTCACCTTGGGCCCCTGCTACAGGGTCAAATAAGGGTAACCAAACTTAAAAGTGCTTTCAGCTTGCTTATTAACGAAAAATGCTGTTTATCTTCTAAACTATGTTAGTTGGCCTTTGTCGGTGGATACATCCAGCATCTGGCCACAGATGCGTCCTTAGTCTAGTTAAATCAAATATTTGGAGAGTAGAAGCATGGTGAAAGTTCTACTGATATAGAACATAAAGATTTTATTTGGAAATATAAATATAGGGAGACATCAAAACATTTACAGCTCTTCCCATGAATGCAGTTTATGTTTTTGTCGTCATGTGGTCATGGTACCACTGCATAGTATTGTAAAGCATCTATAATTAATGTGTTCAGCAAACGTTAATCATTAATTTCCACATTTCAGTCTACTGTAATGGTGTAACTACATGGGTGAGAACTTCTTGTGAATTTCTTATAAACATTTGAATTCATCAAATTAAAGCAAAGCAGTGTAACAAAATGATTGTATTCAAGTCAAATTACAAGAGCTTGTACAAAAACACTGTTTCATTCATAGCCAGTTACATTGTAATGAAACTTCTCACCCCTCTAATTATACTGTATGTAACTGTTGTGTATTCAACATTATTGTTACCATGATAAACTTCCACTCTTGTCGTTATAAAAGCACTGGCTTTACTGTAAGAACAGAAAAACATAAGAATTTCAATGTTTTGTAAATATTATTTTATTGATCTTGTATACCATTTTTTTTTCAAAAGGGAGCATTTCTTTTAAAATTCTTGCCTATTTCACGAAATGGGAAAGTTCATAGAATTAGCGTAAAACACACATATGTGAGATCCTAACTGAAAAACTGTAATATTTAGCCATTTCTAACTGGACTTAAAAGTACTCAACTCCTTTCATTTCCCTGATCACTGAACAGTGTTATAAAAAGTGTTAAGTACGGTCTATCATTAGACAGAGGGTGTGAGATGTACATGTATTAATGAAATGATATTTTCTTTCTTTCATTATGCAACTTCCAATTGAAGGTATAACTTTGCAAGAGTTGATGTCTGTCTCAGTGTATTTATAAATCAGATTCTGTACATGTTGTTGTTGTTGTCTTAAACTTTTTATCTTGATCTATGAAACAGTGTTTTATCATGAGTGGATATATTCTTTAAAAATTGTGTATTTTCAGCATGAATTTTTGAAGTAATTTTATCGTAGTATTTTTTTTTTTTTTTTTTTTTAGAGATATTTTATATGGGAATGCCGATTGAATATGCTTGAATTACTTATGTGTTTCTAACTCCAAACTCAATTACTATTAATCGGTTTGTTTTCTGGCACTTTTATACAGGATATGTACCTTGGTTTGCAAGAATCATGTAGCAGCATTTTGTACCATCCCAAACTCCTAACTCCAAACCAGAGTAAGAAGTAAATTAATTTGCCACAGTATGTGAAATTTTCTGCTAATGACACTTCCTTAAAAATTACAGAGAAGGAAGCAAAATGTACAAATATTTTTCATGAGGACAGATAAGTCACAAATTTGCAAAGAATTATTTCCAAAAGAAATTGTTTTGATTTACTCAGTGGTGAATTCACATTTCTTACTCTGCGTCAGTTTGTCTGTCTGTTTGTTCTATTGATGTTGAAAAAGTGGGAAAGAAAATGGCCAAATGTTCCCAGTCTGCTTTACCTGGTGAATGAGTCAGAGTACAAGCCTAAAAAGATCAAAATGGTTTAAAACTTGCTGTTGATATAAGTCTTGGCCAATAGTTACAGTATCTCAGAATTCATGTTTATAGTTTCAAACCTATGTGTAACATTCATTAAACTGTAAGTACAATTGACCTTTTATAAATGAGTATTACAAAGACATTTTGTCTCTCGTTCCAACCTTAAGGTGAGCAAAACCTCCAAATTAAAGGACATCGCAGCCAAGGAAAAGAGTTCCTCAGAAGCTCTTGAAGGTTCCCATTGGCCTTAGGGTTAGCAAGTTTGGCATTTGATAACAGGCTAATTGTGTTGAACTGCCACAAATGGTATTACTGGGGGCGTGTCCCATGTGATCCTGGCTGTTGAACTTGATGCAAAAACCCTAACTTTTTCTTTGTGACAGAATCTCTGAGATCTAGTGGTGAGAAGCCTCTGGTATCACATTATCTTTGGCTGTAGCATCAGTTCGAATGTCTAAATTCAGTAAAACTGACAGGACTAAGAGTAAAAACTGACAATTTAGGGAACATATATATATATACATATATGCAGGGTACAACTCCTATTATCCAGCCATGTTGGGAGGGTTAGATTCTGTCCAGAAAATAAAAAAGTTGCTAAATGGAACAGGTATTGCAATATAAAACAGTAGGAAAATGTAAATTTATGAGACTATTCAGATAATTGAAGGTTGGATAATAGAAGTTCAACTGTGTATGTATGTATATATATGCTCTAACGAATGTTTTTGTGTTACCCCGTACTAATTTCTGGTGGAGGATTTTGTATGCCTGTGTGTACTTCACACTACTCAGTTTTTAACATGTTAAAGTCATTGCACTAATAATGTGATTGGTTACCCCTGATTATTACTGTGTCATACTAATACTCCCCTGTTTCCCTGCATGTCTAGGGCACGACTCTGCGCACCCTGAAGCAGATACACCACATAAAGTGGCCTGACTTCGGCTGTCCTAACAACACCTCTGACTTACTAAACCTAGTGCAGGTTGTACGCAATGAAATAAGGCCCGACTTCCAGGGCCCAGTGTGTGTCCACTGCAGGTAGATATAAACAGCCAAAGCCCTTGCATATAAAGTTCTGATAACTGGATGTCTTTCCCAGTAGAGTAAAAAAGAATGAAAATATAATGTCCCTAGGTGACGCTGAAGATAGATATATACAATGAAACTCCTTTATGTAGAAATCTGCTTTGTAGATTATCTCTTTGAAGTATCATCAAACACCAGGTCATGTGTACAGCCAAAACATTCTAAGTACAGCTCCTTAAAGGAGATTCACTTTTCAAGTAGAAGCCAATATCAGATGCTAACAGGGCAGATAAATATGAAGCCAAACTAAAGTTATCTTATTCTGACAGAGCTGTGTTGTAACAAATTATCAGGTACATAAAATCTAAACATTGTTGTCATATTGTATAGCCATTAGGCTAACATGGGAAGTGAACCACATAATTAGATGCTTATTAACTCAGAATTAAAAACAATGTGAAAATGTCTGATGCATAGATTTCTTTTTTAATTAGAAGTAACCATCAGGTTCTTGGAGGGCCCTTTACATTGAAATATTTACCCTCCTATTTGGAATGTATTTTGCTATCCTCTTGTAATAATACAACTCACGCGGCTTTAGTTGTACATTCAATGTCCTTTGCATTCATTCTAGTGCTGGTGTGGGCCGTACAGGCACCTTTATCTGTGTGGATCGGTTGCTGCAGCACATGCGAGAGCATGATGAGGTTGACGTGTTTGGCACCGTGCTGGAAATGAGGCACTACAGGTGTCACATGGTGCAAACTGAGGTGAGTAGCGAAGCAGTGGAATGACTGGTTGTTTGAATGATTGCCTGATTGATTTACTGGCACTCAAAAACAATGGAATTGAGGATTAATGACTGGTTGGTTGTGAGGTTGGCTGGAATGGCTCTACATTTTCAGGATCAATTAATTGCCAGTTTACACAACTCATGTTCAACTTATTTTGCCCTTTTGTTTCTCTTTGAACTAAAAAAAACTTTCTAAGAAGAGCACATGTCAAACTCTGTGAAAATTGTAGTTGTGTCTAAATTTTTCAACTTGTAGTATCTAGCAAAAATACTCGCTTCCTTTAGTATGGTGGTAAACATAAACAAAAGAAAACTCTCAGTTTATGGTTTGAAAATGGTTTGAAATATGATACAAACACCTGGATATTTTTATATTAATAACAAACAAGAGTTTCTGTAAAATAATTAATTAAAATTGTCAATGCCTGACAGCAATGCGACACTTTTACTATGATTAATTGATTGCATGTTGAGTTTCATTCTGTCACTTGTATCCTGTTAACTTTGTTTACTTTGCCATCCAATGATGTTTAAATGTGTAAATTACACAGGATAACCGCAAAACTAGTTTTAAATTTGCAAATCTGTAATATTCTTGGTTTTTGTTTCTCAGCCCAACAAATGTTTAATGTAGTGTAAGATCAAAAGTGAACTGAATGAATAAGAAGAGTAAGATAGCCGTCGACAAATCCACACATGGATAGTAAACTGATGCAGTTTTAGTAGCTACCTTGACCACCATTGGAAAGTAGAAAAACATGATGGGCGGCTGGGCGGGCTTCGTGAAAAAGTTTGTCTGGGCTGTATCTCAGAAACCAATAGGTGTAGGAAGTTGATACTTGGTAGGCACATTGGTTAGGATGTGTAAGTGTGCAACGTCATGGTCTGACCTTGATTTGACCTTGCCGTAGTGACCTTGACCTATAAAATCTTGTCTGGGCTATATCTCGGAAACCGTAAGAAGTTGATACTTGGTACGGACATTGGTTAGGGGGTGTGGGTGTTTAACGTCATGGTGTGACCTTGATTTGACCTTTGACTTGCTGTAGTGACCTTGACCTATAAAATCTTGTCCGGGCTATATCTCGGAACCGTAAGGTGTAGGAAGTTGATACTTGGTAGGGACATTGGTTAGGGGGTGTAGGTGTGCAACATCATGGTCTGACCTTGATTTGACCTTTGACCTTGTTGTAGTGACCTTGACCTTTAAAATCTTGTTGCACCTTTGGGTCTGTCTTTTGATGCAGATTAAGCACTGTTAAAGTCATATTAGAATTCATTAAGAATTTTACTTTTACAACTTCCCATTGAAACAGATGGAATTTCATCAAGTGAGCCACAGATTTTGCTCCAACACCACACATAAGCATTCATTGAATGTATTACCACGTCTGTATGCATGGTAATATTCAAAACATCCAAACCATAATTCGGCCATGCCAAATGTAGATAAAGAGTGACGTAATGTTTAGTTTACTGCATAATGCTGTCATCTTGTTATTGAATTGTCTTGTTTTAATACTTCATCTTTACATGCGTTATCTTTCTCTTAGACATTATTTTCTCTATTTAAATATTGTTTGGACCTTTATATAACTGACAGTGCTCTGAAAGTATCCTGAACTTTGTACTGATACAGTACTTATCTCATGGTATTAAAAATATTTCCCTAGGCTGTGGGGTACGGGCATCTCTGATGCTATTTATGACCACCCCACTGGGGATGGACATATTATTTTTGCTTTTTCCGTCGTCCGCCGTCCGGACGCTTGGTTTCCACTCGTTTGAAGGAAAAGTATTTATCCTATCTTTACCAAATTTGGTATGGGTGTTTATTGGGTTAATAGCTTGCATGGGATTGCTTTTGGTGAAGATAGGTCTATAGCTAACTGAGTAATAGCTACTTAGCTACTTTTGTGCACTTCTTTTGTTTCCGGGCATTTTAAGGAAAACTATTTGACATATCTTTACCAAATTTAGTATGAGCATTACTTAGGTCGATAGCTTGGTTGGGATTGCTTTTAGTGATAGTAGCTATATAACTGACTGAGTAATAGCTACTTTGCCAAAAATGGAAAAACACAAATTTGCTTCTATCTCCTTAACCGTGCGAGATAGAGCGATTTTGTCGAAATTTTCAAGCCTCAGGTTGTGTGAAAAATGTACTCTTGGCAATTTAAAAAAAAATTTCCCCTCCCCAAAAATGGTGGCCATTTTGAATTTTTGAATTTTTGCAAAAAATGGCAAAACACTAATTTGCTTCTATCTCCTTAACCGCGCGAGATAGAGCGATTTTGGCGAAATCTTCGACCCCCCAGGCTATCTAAGAAATGTACTATTGGCAATTTTCAAAAAAATTTCCCCTCCCCAAAATGGCGGCCATTTTGAATTTTCAAATTTTTGCCAAAAATGGCACAACACAAATTTTCTTCTATCTCCTTAACCGTGTGAGATAGAGCGATTTCATCAAAATTTTCAACCCATAGGGTATCTGAGCAATGTACTCTTGGCAATTTAAAAAAAATTTTCCTCTCCCCAAAAATGGCGGCCATTTTGTATTTTCGAATTTTTGCCAAAAATGGCAAAACACAAATTTGCTTCTATCTCCTTAACTGTGCAAGATAGAATGATTTCGTCAAAATTTTCAACCCAACCAATGCAAAAAGGCATGAAGCTGAAATAATTTACATTGTATACTAATAAATATTTAAGCATCATTGATATATTTTACAAATGAAACAGGGTCTTGTAAGACCACTGTACAATTTTTGAAAAAGGTTCATGGGGTGGACATTACACATGATAATGTGTGTTCTTCTATGCTATCCTGTTTCTATTCATATGTCGCAGCTGCTATCAACAGGGCGTCCTATTTCTAGTTTTTTATTTGAGTACATCAGGTTGCCCCTATGTCACATTGAGTAACTTTTAACCTGTGGTTCTGTTTCAGGACCAGTACATTTATATCCACGATTGTCTTCGTGATGCCATCCAGCGAGGCCTGCATCTGGGACCTGAGCAGAATGTGTATGAAAACCAGATGGGCCAGACAACAGAGGAAGAAAATGATGAGCCTCTTTATGCCAACACACCCGATGGAGAATCTGATGAGGATGAGACAGGTGGGGGACTGTACTTGTATGGCTGGTGATACAAATATAATACAGGTAGAGGAGGAGAGGGGACCTATACATGTAAATGTGGGATGCAGGTGTAATGCAGATGCAATTTTATTGCACTACAACAGCTTACCATGTGGGACTGAATGCTTTATTGGTTGCCGCGAGGCATCACGACCAACGTCTAAGAAAAAAAGACATTTATTGTTGGCCGTAGCCTCAGGTTGTCGTCACGTGATCTGCCCCTTTGTAATCACTTTTCTCGTTGGTTGCCGCCATCTTACAATCTTTGGGAAGTATTTACTGCCTTTTTCTTTCTATATCTCAGTGCAGTGTTATTGTTAAGCGTTCCCGTTTATGTATTTCATTTATTATTGTATAAAGCCCATTCTGGCCAATTTTCAGCACTTCCGCTTTTGTAAATCTCCTTCCACTGTCAAGTGGTACCAGCTAGGCCAGTCTTGTTATGAGGACAAAATACAAGAGCTGAATACAGACTTTGCCAAGATTTGTATTTCTCCTAAGTCATCTGGGCTCCTATGGTCAAGGTTCCTCTTCCAATTCTTAAAGAATTGGAACATCAGGCAAGACAGAATTTTCCACTCTCAATTTCGCTACTACCTTTGCCAAGACTTCCTCTTTCTGTCGTGTCACTTTGGAGAAGTGTCAATATAGCCTGAAACACTTTTCAAACAGGTCAAGTCTCAGATCAGGAAAGGTGCCGACCCTGATAAAGTAGCGAAACGTGGATATGAGGAAGCCTGTGAGTCTCTGGATCTGTGGAATAAGACGGATCTTGATCCAACACAGGGCCTTGCCTTGCCTTAGTAGTCCTTGTCCCATATTCTCCAGAGAAAATTATACTCAATGGGCAATACTGGCTTGCTTAGGCTCGAAGCCGAAATGACCCTATTACAACCACACTTAGGAGAAACCAGGCGCCAAGAACTCAGGAATGCTGAAGGAAGACGAGGACTTCCTTCTCAAAAAAAGGCACCTTAAAGATTCTCAGGGTTTCGGACCCTACCAGAATAAGCCCTTTCGTGCTCCCCACAAGAAAAGAGGCTCCTACAGGAAACGCCCCTATGGGGGCAATTCCTCACAAAGCAGTAACCAGTCGTTTTCTTCCAACAGGGGAAAACAGAACTTCAGAGGCTCCAAAGGTCGTTTTTTCGACCCCACAACAGGGGAAGAGGGCGTGGATCCCTCTTCCCAATGACTCCTTTAAAGCCTCAAGCAGTCCACCAGTAGGAGGTCGCCTCCGTTCTTTCAGCAGAGACTGGCAAACAAACAATTGTTCATCCAACGTATTAAACCTTATCACCAATGGCTACGTACTGCCATTCCTCTCAAAGCCCAACTTGGTCAGGTTTTCTCTGATAATATCAGAATACAAGGCCCTCCCAAAGGACCAAGCCTTGGCTCATTGCATCCAGTCTCTACTCTCAAAGAACGTTATCGAAAGGGTGGAAAATGTAAAATCTCCCGGGTTTTACAATCGCCTGTTTCTAGTACCCATGCCTCACTAAGGTGGAGGCCAGTTATAAACTTAAGCAGACTCAACACTTTTCTACATGTAGAAAAGTTCAAGATGAAAACTCCAGAGTCCATCAGGACCTCCCTGATTCCAGGGGAATGGGTATCGTCGATAGGTCTTTCGGACGTCTACCTTCACATCCCCATCCATCCCCACTCAAGGAAATACCTAAGATTTTGCCACAGGTCTCAGGAGTTCCAGTTCTCCTCCCTACCTTTCGGACTGTCCACAGCCCCACAGGTCTTTACCATGATCGTAAAGGAGGTGAAGCTCACGGCCCTCTCCAGAGGTCTCAGACTCCACCAATACCTGGACAACTGGCTGATTAGGTCTCAGTCGCGGGAGGAAGCCCTAGTGAACACTCAGGCAGTGGTACATCTAACCCAGCCCTTGGGATGGATCATCAATCAGGAAAAATCAGAACTGAATCCCACTCAGGTGTTTTTTGTTCGTGGGTTACGAATACCACCGGGATTCAGTCCTTGTAAAACCCACTCAAGAGAGATGGCTCAAACCAGGATTTTATCCTACACCTCAAGTCAAAACATGTTTTGACTGCAAGATGTTTGATGTCTTTAATTGGGTTGCTAGCCTCAATGGAGAAAATGGTCCCATAGGGACGACTTCACATGAGGCCCTTTCAGTTTCACATCAAGGAGCACTGGAAATTTCCTCAACCACTGGACAGCCTCCTTCCTTGGACAGAAGCCATCTCTGCACACCTGGATTGGTGGCAGAATCCTGCACACATGATGAAAGGCTCGGGCCTTCATCCCAAAGGCCACAGTATCCAACTCTTTACAGACGCCTCAAACGAAGGTTGGGGCGCTCAATTAGAACAAAATTCTACTCAAGGTCTGTGGTCACCCCAGGAAAAAGAGCTACACATAAACGTCCTAGAATTGAAAGCTGTCTTTCTGGCCCTGAGACACTTCAAAGACCAGTGTCAGGACCAAACAGTGCTAGTTGCGACGGACATCTCAAAAACAACTGGAGGGTACCAGAATCACTGGAAAAGGTGATCCAAGTCCCCAGGTCCCTGCACCCCCCCATTTACAATGGTGGCTGAAGGAAGACAATGTACTTACAGGCCAACCATTACACCCAATAGAGCATGCTCTGCAAATATTTACAGACGCATCAATAGAAGGGTGGGGCACTCACTTAAACGAGCACACTACAGGAGGAACCAGGTCCCTTCCGGGAAGCAAGCTGCATATAAACTATCTAGAACTTAAAGCAGTCTTTCTGGCTTTAAAAGAGTTCCAAGACCTTTGCTCAAACAAGATAGTACTTGTAGCAACCGACAACAGCACAGTAGTGTCATACATAAACAAGGAAGGAGGCATGAGGTCGGGCCCACTTGTGCCCTGCTATGGAGAATCTTGACCTGGTGTACCAGGAAACAAGTGACTCTAAGCCCGACACATTCCAGGCCGGCTGAATGTGGTAGCAGACAAGCTATCCAGGCTAGGCCAGACCATCCAAACAGAGTGGTTTCTCCTTCCAGAGGCACCAGCCCAAAATAGACTTAATTGCCATGAGGTTCAACAACAAGTTGCCTCTGTTTGTGTCACCGGTACCGGATCCCCTGGTCACAGCAGTGGATGCGCTCAGTCGGCCATGGTAGGATCTGGAAGCATACACCTTCCCACCATCAGCCATATTGGGCAAAGTGGTGGAGGAGTTGCAGGACTCCCCATGCAAGAGAATCATTCTGATTGCTGTGGGGTGGCCCAACATGCCTTGGTTTTGGGATCTAGTGGCCATGTCCAGCCAAATCCCACTGAGCCTGCCCATCTGCCCAACCTGTTGACAGCCATTCAATCAGATCCCTCACAGAAATCTGACAAATCTTTATCTTCGTGCATGGCTCCTAGAGCCTCAGCAATCGAGGAGCAGGGCTTGTCTGAGGCAGTGGCAGCAAGAATTGAGGCTCCTCAAAGGGGATCAATCAGATAGTCTATGAGGCAAGTGGGCCTTTTTACAAAGTGATGTATCACTCCTCAGGTGGACTTCAGGGCCCCCCCCCCCTTCCCGTAAAGTCAGCTGCTGACTTCCTTAGGTACCTGTTTCAGGACAGGAAGTTGCACCCCAGCACCATTGATGGTTACAGGTCAGCCATTGCTGATTGACTGGGAAAGTCGCCGATCAATATCAGTAAGGATGAAAATTTCACTCGTCTCCTGGATAGTTTCCACTGAGACAGACCCAAAGGCCGGAAGGGAATCCCCTCCTGGAACCTCTCCCTGATTTTTACACCTGCTGACAAGGGTCATTTTGAACCAATTAAAGAGGCCTCCTTGAAGCATTTGACCTTCAAGACAGTTTTCCTCTTGGCCCTGGGGTCGGGCAAGAGTAGAAGTGAGATACATGCTTGGCAAAACAGAAATATTAGACACCAATCCGACTGGTCAAGGTGCCCCTGTACCCATCACCCAGCTTTCTCTCCAAGAATCAGCTGGCCAAAGAGAGTCCAGACAGTGTGGCCCCAGGGGTATAACAGCCGTGGCCCCAACTCTGGATAGATCCCTCAAGTCTGACAGGTCCCTCTGTCCAGTCAGAGCATTGCGCTACTATTTGGACAGGACCTCGGGCAGAATAAGGAGGTGATTTTTTGTCTCCTTTAAGAAAGGTTTTGACAAAGACATCTCACCTGCCACTATCTCCTCTTGGATCAAGCAGACTGTGATCCTATGTTATGAGCTGTCTGACCAGGAGGCCCACACTTTACATCAGGTTAAAGCCCATGATGTCAGGGCCTTTGATGCTTCTAAGGTCTTCCAGTCGGGAGTTTCCTTGGATACAGTCTTGTCAGCCTGCCACTGAAGTCACATAATACCTTCACATAGTTCTATCTGAAGGGCGGGGCTTGGGCTGATTCAGAGCTTTACCAATTGGGCTCGGTAGTGGCTGCTCAGCAGATCCACAAGTGGCCCTTAGATTGAGGAGATTTGTATATATGTATAAACAGTTTCTACATGTACATAAGAATTAAGTGTGGCGTGCTTCCTTCGGGAGGTTTATTTGCATTCTGGGACTGAACTCATCCCTCTCTTCCCCTACCTCAGAGCAGGTCTGCAAAAGGGGGGGGGGGGGGGCAACGGCGGTATAGCCCCGGGTAACCGGCTGCTGGCAACCGACTATGGCCTTACAGGGTTTCCTGACCTTAAAGTCAACCCAGGCCTGGGCCTATAGGTCTCCTGACAAAGTCAGCCTAGACCGTAGGTTAAAATTTGCTATTACTTGTGAGTTCACACAAGTCCCTAGTAACTTACCCGCCGGCCAAGCGGTAGTTATTCAGCAATTGTCCATTGGATAGGAAGTATTAACGCAATAAAATTGCAAATTTAATAAGTAAATTAAATTTTTATAAGTTAATACACTGGACACACAAGACCCTCCCACCGACCCCGCTATCAGCTTACTAGGGGTCTAATAGGTTTAGACAACGAAAAAGATGCTATGACGTCATGTTGTCTAGACAGGAGGTAAATACCATGCGCTACCTAGCGAATGCACAGTACTGGGACCGGCCAGCCGACCGGATTAGCAATTGTCCATTGGATAGGGTATTAACTTATAAAAATTTAATTTACTTATTAAATTTGCAAGTTGTTCTCAATGAGCTCACAAAAGCACCCTTTAAGCCTATGAAAGACACAGACCTCAAACATCTCACTCTCAAAACTGCTTTCTTGCTAGCTTTGGCCTCCTGCAAGCGCCGCAGCGAAATCCATGCCTGGGTTGCAAACAAAGTATTTAATCAAGGCCACTGGGAAAAGGTCTCCTTGTTCCCTTCTTCTGACTTCATAGCCAAAAACCAACTAGCAAGAGAAGATTCTCAAAGTGTGTCTCCGGTGACTATCCCTGCTTTGACTACCATTGTGGATAGACAGTTTAAGAAGACAGGACCCTGTGTCCGGTGCAGGCCCTGAGGTACTATCTGGACCGAACCAAGGACCTAAGAGATTCCTGGTCCCTCCTTTTCATTTCCTTCAAGAAAGGACATACATCAGTCATCAGACCCGCTACTCTCTCTTCTTGGTTGAAACAAACCATCCTACTTTGTTATAAACAAGCAGACCATCAAGCCTTGGACTTAGTCCAAGTCAAAGCGCGTGACATTCAGGCCTTCGCAGCCTCTAAGGCGCTTTACGGTGGGGTATCAGTGGTAGTGTTAGGAATCGGTCTAAAAAATCAGAATCGATTAATCGGTAACTCTGAGCAATCGATTATCGATTATAATCATTTTTCTGCTTGCTTTGTAAGAAAGACAGAATATTCTTTTTTACCAAATATAATAACAGTAGTCTTCCGATAGGTCAGTGGTGAAAAAAATCTAGGTTATTTGTTTACACTTTGGGGTAGGGAAGGGGGTATGTTAGGAAACCAGTAGGTTGAAGAGTCAACAAGTATGTGTATCAGCAATAATATAATAATCTATTAAGGTGGCCTTAACAGTTACAAAATAATATTTATTTTCATTCTCCCTTTTCATCAGCTAAATCATTTACAGTGTTTGAATGTAACATCAGCAGATTATCAACCAATCATGCTTATAATAAACAATATTTCAACCCTAGACTTTCTTCAAGTCCTTTTTTCTAAGGTATTAAATGAGGACTGTATGACTTTATACTAGAATGTGGGGCTGACAAAAGTACTTTTTCAGCATAGAGAAGGATTTTTCCCTCCTTAAGTGGATGTATAATGTTTTCATCTATGTCAGATTTAGTGGGATGAGAAATACAAAGACTTGGTGCAAGTCTATTTCAACCCCTTTTGTTCAACATCACCATGTGGTACACCCGTGTTGTGAACTCAGGACACTTTGTATATATGCAACAAAGAAGAATAGAATATCTGCTTATCATTATCATATGTCAAGAACAGTGACTGCCAAGCAGCTTCTGAAAATTATCCTGAATAAAATGCTTCTTTGGGAACTAAACAATACATAGACATGTGTTCATGGAATTTTCCTTCCATTTTTAACTCTGGACACTTTTCAAAGACATGCTATTTTCATTAATCAAATGGAAGAGTGACTTTTATTGTTTCTGGTCAATATTGATGTTTTGTAATATATAGTAGGTTATATGAAACAGTTTGGCACAAGTGAACATGTATTTCAGCATTGTCACTCAAGTTTATGTGTATTGGATGGGCTCTGGAAAATCTGACTCTTATCTCAGGAATAATATGATGAAAATTTCTCAAAACAGCATATATATGACATAAATAGTTGTGTATCATTGATAAATGGATGGTGCAGTTATTTTATCAAGTGTATTTAGCACTTGTATGTGTTTCAGTGCATGGGTGTCCTGAGTTAAAACCTTCCCCAGTTAGCAACTGTGGCAAGGCTAAGTATCTCCCACCAGCTTCAACGAAGTCAGATCCCCCTCACTCTTTCTCTGCCTGTTTATGTTACTGTAAAGCATTTGTCTATTATTCTGTTAAATTTCTCTCATCCTGAAAACAATATTCCATGAATTTCCTTTTTTAAGCAGATCTTCATGACCTATTCATTTCATATAATTATAATTTCTTAGATACTGTAAAATTCTAAGTATGGCAATGTAGTAAACATTTTAGTTTTCTTGTTCAACAAAATTTATCAAAAATATTCATGGCAGACTGCTGAAGTATTACAGTAGTGTGATCTCTCTCCACTTGATTTATGGCCAAGGTTGTTATTCCCCATTTATAGGGAGTATACATGTTGTGTGTGAAGCAGTGAAAGTTAAATTTAATTTAGGTTGAACTTAGTTTATTGTATTAAACGATCTTCTAAATACCTACAGAAATTTTGAGTTTTAGTTGTAACCAACAGGAAGTAGATACCAGTGAAAGAAACATGGCAGATAATGTAAACAAATGTTACGAAAATAAAATGTTAAACATCTGTAGAAAAAGGGAAAATTAGGTGGTTTATAAGTCTTACTTTCGATTCACAATCGATTCTTAAAATGAGAATCGATTTTCTACATCGAAAGTTTTAAATAGACGATGAATCGATTTTCCGTCTAATCGTAGGACCACTAATCAGTGGACCAGATCATGCCAGCCTGTCACTGGAAAGCTCTCACACTTTTACCATTTTTTATTTAAAAGACCTTATTTGGTCTGACAATGACAACAATCTGTACCTGGGACCAGTAGTAGCGGCACAACAGGTCCTAGACCCTTCTCCTCAGTCCAGTCATCCTCGGAAAGAAAAGAAGGGGGGGGGCACATCCGCTACAACCAAGTCTTAAGGAGTCTAAGCCCAGGGTCTAGGTATATGTCTACCTCATCAGGGTGTATCCGGTAAGGTCTATCTAGTCTTTAAATCTTTGTAATTGTATATTGTATTAAGGACCTTAAGGTTGTCATTTTAGTCAGCACCCGAGCCTTAAGCTCAGGTTCTTCCGTGATCGTCCTTGGGACTTAGCCCATCTTGTGTATCTAGGGTACACTTTCACTTCTTGTCAAACACCCTGACAGTTTTAGCACTGTCATTCATTCAGGTTTTTGGCTTCTACAGGTCCGATCTTCGGGATTGGGGCCCTGTAGACGGGACTCAGACTGGTACTTTCGATCTTTCATTCTTTTATTATTATCAAAATTCTAAGAAAAAACAGACTATCTCCAGTCTCAGCTGTAATCCCTCCTCCAGACGGTTGGATTCAGCATTCAGTCTCACATGGTAAGCTATTGTAGCGCAATAAAATTGAAAATTTTAATTACTTAAATGTAGCTTTTATAAGCTACAAGCTTACCATGTGGGACTGAGGAGAGTCCCACCCTGCCTCCCCGCTGTATTACAGCTGAGGGGTATGGGTTTAAATCTCAACGAGAAAAGTGGTTACAAAGGGGCATATCACGTGACGACAACCTGAGGCTACGGCCAACAATAAATGTCTTTTTTTCTGCTGGTCGTGATGCCTCGCGGCAACCAATAAAGCATTCAGTCCCACATGGTAAGCTTGTAGCTTATAAAAGCTACATTTAAGTAATTAAAATTTTCAATTTTACCCCTGCAGTTATGCATGTGTACCACAGGGGGAGCTCTACCTATGGTGAAACAGGTGTAATATAGAGTGGTTCTGTACCAATATGGGTGGTGATGAATGTGAACACATATATAGTACATGTGTAAACCAGGTGTAATAGAGGTGTATTGAATATGAAAATACAAGTATGAAAAAAAGGTTTGGTAGATGTAGTGATACAGGTGAAATAAATGTGTGGGAGTGTTATTTAAATGTGTAGAAATACAAGTGGGATCTGGATGTGTTTGGATAGTAATTCAGGTTTTAGTGCTGTGCATGTATGGCTGGTGATACAGGTGGGAGCTGTGCATGTGTGTGTGGTAATACAGGAGTGGGGGGCTTTTGGTGTATGGGTGGTGGTACAGGTGGGGGCTGTACATGTATGTGTGGTAATACAGGAATGGGGGGCTTTTGGTGTATGGCTGGTGCTACAGGTGGGAGCTGTGCATGTGTGGGTGGTAATACAGGAGTGGGGGGCTTTTGGTGTATGGGTGGTGGTACAGGTGGGGGCTGTACATGTGTGGGTGGTAATACAGGAGTGGGGGGCTTTTGGTGTATGGCTGGTGATACAGGTGGGAGCTGTGCATGTGTGTGTGGTAATACAGGAATGGGGGGCTTTTGGTGTATGGCTGGTGATACAGGTGGGAGCTGTGCATGTGTGGGTGGTAATACAGGAGTGGGGGGCTTTTGGTGTATGGCTGGTGATACAGGTGGGAGCTGTGCATGTGTGTGTGGTAATACAGGAATGGGGGGCTTTTGGTGTATGGCTGGTGATACAGGTGGGAGCTGTGCATGTGTGGGTGGTAATACAGGAGTGGGGGGCTTTTGGTGTATGGCTGGTGATACAGGTGGGAGCTGTGCATGTGTGGGTGGTAATACAGGAGTGGGGGGCTTTTGGTGTATGGCTGGTGATACAGGTGGGAGCTGTGCATGTGTGGGTGGTAATACAGGAGTGGGGGGCTTTTGGTGTATGGCTGGTGATACAGGTGGGAGCTGTGCATGTGTGGGTGGTAATACAGGAGTGGGGGGCTTTTGGTGTATGGCTGGTGATACAGGTGGGAGCTGTGCATGTGTGGGTGGTAATACAGGAGTGGGGGGCTTTTGGTGTATGGCTGGTGATACAGGTGGGAGCTGTGCATGTGTGGGTGGTAATACAGGAGTGTGGGGGGGCTTTTGGTGTATGGGTGGTGGTACAGGTGGGGGCTGTACATGTATGGGTAGTAATACAGGAGTGGGGGGCTTTTGGTGTATGGGTGGTGGTACAGGTGGGGGCTGTAGATGCATGGCTGGTGGTACAGGTGGGGCTGTGCATGTGTGGGTGGTAATACAGGAATGGGGGAGGGGTTATGCTTTAGTGTATGGGTGATAATACAGGATGGGGGCTTTATGTCCAATCCTGGTAATACAGGCGGGAGGCTCTGTGTATTGGTAGTAATACAGGTGGGAATGTGTGTGGTATGGGTGTTAATACAGGTAGAAATTACAGACATGTCTGGTAAATGTATTGTTACTGGCCTAGTGTGTCTATGATGTCAGTGCATCTGTGATTTGATGGCTGCACTAAAATCTACTGTTATTATTTCTGACTTGTTGTGAGATATGTTTTGTATTGATTATATATTCTGATTGTAACTGGGTTTAATTTGTATATGAAGATTTCTTGCAGTGTGTATAGGTACACAACTTATTTTTATAAATTTCTTTCTTTAGGTCATGTCTTCCTATTAAGTTAAGAGACTGTCACTTTAAAATTTGATTGCTTTGTATTTTACTGGCGTAATCTTTAAAGACATTTGATGCTTCAAATAGAGATTTCAGTTTCTGGCTTTTGTGTACACACATATATATGCTGAACTTACTTTTGCATTAGACAATTTTAGTTTGATGTCTTTCTTTTTGTGTAACCTTTCAGTAGTTATAATATTATAGATAATATTTATGTCTACATATTTTTTACAGATAGGATTATTTTGAGGCAACTTTTAAATATTTCTTTGCTTATTACATATATGATAAAGCTGAAGATTTAAATCACTACATTAATTGATCTTTGTTTAATGTTTCCCTGAGAAATAAGTTCCCAAGGGACAAGTAGTACCAAATCACTGGTGAGTTTTGGCTGCATTTGGTAGTGATATTTGAACACCTTTTTGTTATTTTTTTTCATTTTTCTGTTGAATTTGTTAACCAAATCAATTTGTTTATGTGTCTCTTGAAGTTGTTGATTTCACATTGCATGCTCTAACTGTATACAAGAAAAAATTTGAAGAAAAAAAACACATAAAAAGTTCTAAAAATTTAAGTTGAAAAGAATAGGTTGCACTAGGTTACATAATTACACTGCAATTTGAATCAGTTTTTGCCAAATTTTCACATTACTTAAAATGGTTGAAGTAGTCTCTCATATTTGTTTCTTTTATTGTCTTTATATATTTGGGATTTTTTTTTCTTTATTTTATCTGAAACGAGTTAATAAGGAGTTTAATAATGATTTTAAGAAAAGTATCAAACTGGAAGTGATGTCTTTATAACTTTTTCCACAAGTGAATTACGGCTCTAAAAGTAATCTGTGACCACAAATGATAAAAAAAATTAAGTCTGTACACATCCTAATTCCTGTAATTAATATATATTTGCTGCATCCCCACGCATGGGATCCCTGCATATACCCAAAGAAGTAGCAGGTTATATTTTGGTGACATACAAAGTGTATATAGAAATATGAAAACTCTTTGTTTGGTTAAGGTTTTGTGTGTGGCATTCTATCCTTCCTTCTTATGGCATATTTTGAAAGATTCTTCTACATTGCATGATAAATTTACTGCTGGACCTCAGCAGATGGCTCCACACCTCAGGGTATATTAGTTTATTGCACCTAATATATGGCATTGTCTGCCACTGTGGCCTAGTGGGTAACACACTCACCTTTGAACACAGAGGATGTGGGCTCAATCCCATATACAAGCAGATACATAGTGGCTCGTATGACCACTTAAAATGGTGGTCCTCTGTCATTGGGTCCTATCGCCAGTAGCAGGTTAAAGTACCTCATGGATGTTGATAAATGGTCATCCTTGAGCCTCTGTCTTTCAGTTAGGGGAATGTCAGTAATTTAAGATGCGTCATATAGCTCTTTGAGTCCCGTGGTACATGGAGATATTGCGCTGAGTATAAATACGAATACAATACAGTTATCTAAAAGTTACTTGTAAAATATATATATAAAACTAAATTACTAAGGTTTATATATAGCTTAAGTGATACACAGTATAGACACAAACACACACAAGTTACACTTAGATTTTGTTACACATGTATAAAATTAACATAAAATTCCACTTACAAAATTAACACTACACAATTTAACTTAACTAGAGTGCCTTGAACAAGAATCAATGTTCATTAAGATCTTACTAAATTCAACTATGTCAATTACTTAATGATGATTTAAGACAAACATGTACAGTTGGAATTCACTGGTTTTGGGTTTCACAAGCTCTCATTGCGTTTTCTATAATTTTAAATTAAAATTTTTAATGCAGTTAATCTTATGCCTTCTAGAGCTGGACCCTGCTAAGTGGCATCACTAGAGACTTTAACAGGAATTCCAAAATAACAGGATGAATTTCAATGGAAATGTCCTTCAGAGGACCTGATATTCACTTTTATTTAAAAGGGAATTCTGGTCATCAGATTCCTCTGTTAAAACTCTTGTGGTCCTACTTAATCGGGTCCAGCTGTGTGACAGTACTAATAATAGTTCTCTGCCTTTACCTGTCAACCTAGCATGATTTCTGGTGTTTTTCAAAGCTTCGTTTAGTGATTGTGACTTCAATTATTTATACAGATTATTTTGTGCTTATATCAAGGTTGCTCACCTGTAAAAGTGTGTATGTTGGTTAGTAACATCATTATTAGTGTGTTGTTGAGTGTTAAAACTGGGACTCGCTCATAATGTTAAGGCAAATAGTGAGAGTGCAACCTCTAATATTCAAACACGCTTGAAAAGTAAGATTTTGTTTCAGATGATGGCAGATTCTTATATTGGACTGGATATCTGTATAAATAAAAGCAAAAGTTAATCGATCTGTCTCACTGAAACACATATTCGTACTACTGATTCGGATAGTTTCCTTCGTTCACTCACCCCGGATGGGTTCTCTTTGATACATAGGCCACATTCATCAGGTATTGGTGGTGGTGTTGGTTTCTTCATTTGTGATTCATACAATTATTGCAAGGTGGATACCCGTAATTATAGCTCCTTTGAAAATATGGTCGTATCAGTCTCAGTTTCGTGCTGAACTTTGCTCCTAGCTTCTATCTACCACCCTCCTGGGCCGTGTTCTTCCATTTTTTTTAGATGAATTTATGTCCTTTGTCTGTTTTTTGTCTTCTGTTGATTGCAATTACTTCATATGTGGTGATTTCAATATACATGTAGATGTACCTTGTACTGATAGTCACAAATTGAAAGCCCTTGTAGAATCATGTAATCTAAGACAGTAAGTTAACAATACCACTCACTTGCACGGTAATATCCTTGATCTCATTCTTTCCCCCAGTGATCATGATGTGTGTGCACATGTTGACATCTGTGAATTCATATCTGATCATCCAGTCATTAAATGTGCTATCGACTTTCCTTCCTCTCTTGCTACCTGTCAATCAAGAATTTCCTATAGGAGGTACCATCTTATCAATATGTCCGACTTTCGGTCTGACCTTTAAAGAAATGCCTTTTGTGAAATGTCCAGTAAATTCTGTCTCACAGCTCTATGATCAGTGTGTACAAGACTTGAGTCGCATCCTTGACAGGCATGCTCCTCTTGTGTCCAGTTTGAAGACAAAACCGCATGCTGACTGGTTGTCAGAGAACTATCGCCTTGCTAAGTCACTCAGACGTCAATTTGAACAATACAACAGGAGTCGTCTTCGACTTCAAATTGCCTGGGGTAATCGTCTTGCGAACAGGGACAAGACTGTCTATTACAGGAAACTAATCTCCGACAATAGCCATGAGTCGAAGAAACTATGACGGGAGTAACACGAAGTCCTACATAGATCCCATGGCACTACTCTGCCCACTTGTGAATCCTCAAAGTCATTGGCTGATCGGTTTGCTACTTTTTTCTCAAATAAAATCATGAAAATTTGTGAGAGTTTTTCTTCATTTGAGTCCTGTAACACGGTACATCCCCCCTTTGACCCTCCTAAACTAACAGTCTTTACTAAAGTCACTCAAGATGAAATCGGAAAAATAATCAGCAAATCACCCACCAAATCATGCCTGTTGGACCCATTGCCCACATTCCTTATTAACGATCGCGTTGACATCCTTCTACCATCTATAACCAAATTGGTCAATTTTTCCCTCAGTGAGAGACTGGTTCCAGATGGTTTCAAAAAAGCTGTAGTCACTCCACTTATTAAGAAGGCCTCTCTTCCTGTTGAGGATTTGAAAAACTACCACCCAGTATCTGGACTTAGCTTCATTTCTAAACTTGTGGAACGTGTAGTTGCTAAAGAGCTGGTTGATCACATTCATCGACATGGCTTGGATAACTCATACCAATCAGCATATAAGTCAGGTCACTCAACTGATACGGCTCTGCTTTCCATCAAAAATGATATTCATTTGTCACTATCTTGGGGTGAAGCTACTGCCTTGGTACTTCTGGATCTCTCTGCTGCCTTCGATACGATTGATCATTCCACTCTCCTCGGCTGTCTTCTAGATTGGTTTGGTGTTGGTGGCTCAGCTCTCAAATGGTTCTCTTCTTATTTGACAGAACGCTATCAGTCTGTAAAGATTGGTTATACTTTGTCTGATTTACAAAAGCTGCTTTTGAGCGTACCTCAGGGTTCTGTTTTGGGTCCTCTGCTATTCTCTCTGTACACATCTCCCCGTAGTACACTGATTGGTACACACAAAGGCCGACGACACAACTTTATGTCCATCTCTCACACATGAATGCCTCAGCTGCCTTTGATAAGTTGAACAGATGCCTTCAAGATGTCGAAGAATGGATGTCGGCTAGCAAAGTTAAACTTAATCCTGATAAAACTGAGTTCATACTTTTTGGCTCCAAGAAACAGAGAGAAAGGTTAAATGCATGTTTCCCAATTGATATCCTAGGCAACCCCCTTCACCCCACCAAGTCTGTGAGGAACCTGGGTGTGTGGTTCGACTCTGATTTTTCCTTCTCTAAACATGTCCAGAATGTCTGTAAAGGCTGCTTTAGTCAACTGAGGGATTTTAGAAATATTAGGCAGTTCTTGACTCAGGATGCAGCTGTGTTGGTTGCCAATGCTTTTGTTAGTAGTCGGTTGGATTACTATAACTCACTTTTCAGGAGTCTCTCTAAAGTCAATCTTCATAGATTACAGTCTATCCAAAATAGTGCTGCTAGAATTGTTACAAATTCGTGTATATACACTTGGATAACTCCAGTACTCAGGAAACTCCATTGGCTCCCCATTCAGTTTTGCTCAGAGTTCAAACTGGCTACCCTGGTGTACAAGTTTATTCATACTGGTTTCCCTAAATATTTCGCTCCACATTTATCCACATACCGCACTACTTACAATACTAGACGCAGTCAGAGTGTTGCCAATTTCCTCAATGTACCAAAATTTCAACCTACAATTCACAAGTCCACTAAACAGTTTTGGTTTCAGTTTTGCTTTTGATCCTCCCACTGTTTGGAATTCACTTCCTGAAGACATCCGTGCATCAACCGCTATTGCCTCTTTTAGAAAGAAGCTCAAAACCTATCTCTACGCAAAGCATATCCTCCTTAGCTCATTTTCTCTTATGGCTTCTCCGTGGTACCGACCTGTTTTTGTCCCTGGACTTTGAATTTGCATATTTCTATTGTCTTGTTGCGCCTTAGAGTCCACTACTCAGTGGAGATTAAGCGCTATAAAAGTCAGATTAGAAGGAATGTTTAAAAATCATTGCCAATCAATTATTTGTTTTACTTTAAAGACCATAACTTCCTTATTTCCAGTCCGATTTTGATAACTGTTGACCCCTTAATGTTCAGTCCAGTGAAAATCATATTATGATAAAGTTTTAATTCTGCTATAAGCCTTTGATTTCAATTAGTTATTTTCAAAGGACTCCGAGAATAGGATTGAAGCCTGTAGCCAATCAACTCTGCCATGTGTTAAATGCTTATCTGTGCCTATGAATCTAAATAACTGTTATGGAGAAAAGGTCATATGGTGATCCTTTATGTATATCACATGCAACAAATAAAATTTTGATGAAAGTCATCTATCAGAACAAAGGGCAAATTAATATAATGCTCAAAGCTGTACTACCATGGGTGAAATCTGTTTTGCATTATGTTCCCTTTTATGTAACTAAAATATTATAATGAAGGCTTTTTCTCAAACAATTTCCCATCACATTTGCTTGTGGGCCCGCCATAGATCAGGAGCTAGCTCAAAATTGGGCATTGAGTTCATAAAATGGAATATCCAGATAAAAGAAGGTAGGATCAGGTAGATTCAAACATGTACAGGTATGTATGGAGTGTTTAGAGGCATAATCAAGGGTGTAGAATAGAGGAAAGGGTGGAAGGTATGGGCTTATCTAGTTACTTTTTACTGTAAAAACCCATTATAAGGCAGTGAAAATATGAAGTTTGATGGCACACCATCTGAAACAGCTTTGATTTTTTGTCTACACCATGTTTGTATTTGTAATGGAACCCAATAATTGATAAAATCTCTTTGTCTGACTTGACTAGTTTGAGTACCCCATATAGCATACTTAGAGTGTGTACTGTATATTGAAAAATATTTTGGACATTAGTTTCACCTGCAGATACTCGTTCTTTGTATCTATGCTTCTGTGACAACAGTTTGTGATTCATGTTTCTAAGTGTGCCAAAAAAGCCTGCACATAGTGGCTATGATTTATACAGGAATAAACAGTACATTCCCCTACAAAGGAAAGAATTATTGACCAAATAATGGTAAAATTATTAAAAGTTGTATGTCTACATTCTGGTACATTAAAATATGGCATAAAATCATAAAGGGAGAGGAAACAAATCAGTTGCATATCTCAAAGTGGGTTCATGGAAGCACACACTCGGGGTTTAACCAACATCTGGGGCTGTATTCTACAACAGTACTTACATCATTACTAACTTAAATAGAAGTATTTCTTAGATTTCAAGTAAGCAATTACGAAATTGAATATTCCTAACTTTTTTTTCGTGAATACCAAGTCCAAGAAAAACTTAAATGAATAACCTTCCCTTACTTAGATCTAAGGTCACCTAATCCAAATATTGTTGTAAAATATGGCGCAAGGTCGTGACAAAACATAACAGCCTTTTAATCTGTTCAGATAACGGAATTTCCACTAGATTTCATTGTTCTCAGCTTATTTAAATATTTAATTTTTTTAGTGTATTCATGCTATTTAGAGTTTTATATTTAGCTTGAACAGTATTTGGTATTGTAATATTGTTTGTTTTCAATCTTGTATATTTTCAGATCCAGAGGCAGACTAAGTTTGAAGCTTTGAGGGAGTCTAATGCACTTACGATGACCACGTTAACTTTATCCTTACATAGTTACATATAGACTTTATTGGGAAATTATATAGTATGCCGTTAGATTGTTCTCTAACTTAGATTGTCTTACAGCATTATAATGTTTTCTGTAGACTCTGTAATAATATCAACATAATCATTATCTTGTATGAACAAGTTGAATGTCATTGAGTATAATATCTACATCTATGTAATCATACAAAGTGAATCGTTGTACAGTACTTTCGAGCATGTAACACAAGGTTCACACTATACACTATGTTAAAATCAACAACATCATCTTGTATGAACAATTTGAATAAGTGTAATATCTAAATGTGTATTATCGTCTAAAGTGAAGCATTTGTGAAGTACTTCTGAAGAGCTAACACCAGTTCACATTACTCTGGTGTAACCAATACACTGTACTCAGGTACAAGCCCTGTTTCAACTAGGCACCTATAAATGTTGGGGAATTCTTCAAAGATGATTGATTTATATTGTATCAATGCATATAGACAAGGTACATACCAATTCCAATTTGGAATCCTGTCCATTATCCTTAAGCCTCCAATCACAAGGGTGGATGAACATTTCCATAAGATTATTGCAGTGACAAACTGAGAAAATGTATATGTATCACTAAGGTAAACACCATGGTGGAAAAAAAACTCTACAAAGTATCTGGAAAGTCTAGAAATGTCTGGCTCAAAAAAATAAACAGAAATGACAGCCATGTCTCAGAATGGCTGCATAATAGATTGCAACACAACACGAAACATTCAATGTTGTTATGGATACAAAACTGTGAGCTATTCGTAGATTCTATGAAACAATCTCACACTATTTGAAAACATGCATATCAGGTCACCTTATTGTCAAAGTTTGAACAGTGTATTGGGCTTTTTGGACCAAATGTGTTTCACCTCCAGGAAATTGTTATGCTTTTGGAAATGATGTGCTTTTCTGCCAGACATAGCATATAATTTGTTTCATTAGTGCTCTTGTATTGTTCTTACTTTGTATTTACTTTTTATAAGAATATGTAATTGTTCTTTAAACTTAATTAACATATATTATTTGTCATATTAATTAATGTAAGAATTCTATTTAATTAATTAGGTCGTACAGGATGTGTAGTGCCACTGTTCCAGGACAGTCTAATATTCAGTTATTTGATTGTGTGACTTTGTATCAATATGTTTTTGAACTTTTATGTTTTGTACAAGTTTTGGACAGGGCTATTGTTAATATATTATTGCAATATAGGTATGTGACAAGGTAATCTAAAGTCTCATGTTTGCCAAAATTGTTTTGTAACATTTTGAAATTTTGTGCTTTTGGCAAATTGGCTAAAAATATTAAATTATCATAATTACATGTTCATATCACCATAACTCGACTTTTCTTGTGCTGAGTCTCAGTATCAAAAATTTTCAAAGGAAAATCATATAGCTACTGGATGTAAAAATTATGCAACATGAAAAGACCTCTTCATATTTCTCTCAAATTACACATGCAACTAACTTACAGAGAAATAATGTACACAAAAGTGATTGTTTTTAGTAACCAAGATAAAAACAGTTATTCATGATTTGCATGTTAAACATTGATTTGTTTAAGATTTTATATATTTTTATATTTTCATATACTTTAGTGGTTGTTCAGGTATATGGTTATGCAGAAGTGTTAATCAAAATTATAAGTTTTTGTTATCAAGTTAAGCTCACTGAGATGCTACAAATATCTGTGATGTCGTTTATGCAGACAAGTGCCTCTATTGAAATTTCAGATACAGTTATACAGTCACAGTTTCAGATACAGTTATTCAGATACACCACTGTTACATAAAATTCCCTTTTGAACAGAAGGTAATACCAGGGACGGTATTCATGAAAGTACGAAGCCAAGAATTTAGGCTTTTCACTTTTGTGTATAATATATAGGAGATTTAAGCCTAAGAACCCACTAAGCACTTTAATGAATATGGCCCCAGGTCCTTGGAGGGTCTTTGTTTAGCAAAAATTACTCCTGTTTTCTGTAATACAAGCCTTGGTTACACAACATAAAAGAGTGACAGTATTTTTTTCAACTTTGGGCCAGAAATAAAGAAGTTTACTGGAAAATTATGCTGTAGAATGTGCCAATATCTAGTGATATGATTATAGTTGGAGAATTCTTCACCATGACAAATTGTTTTGTGTCGACTCCCATCATGTTAGTGTGCATACCCTTGCATATATATACACAAGGTCTGTTATCTAACTTCATTACCATATTGTCATTGTTGTGAAAAGGCCTTAGCTCACCAGTGTTAATTCTCATGTGAACATTTTCTGTCCTGCTGTACAGGAAGTACACATAGTTAGCAGATAATGAAGTATTCTGTAGGTTGTGTGATTCCAGTGCCTTTGAAAGCATATTGTAACTTAGCACTAAATTGCGTTATTTTAGTCCCAATTTAATCTTAGCTGTTTGAATGGATGTGAAAGCTTGACTTTGACTTTAGGCCCATTATTTCTTGTAAAAGATATATCACAACAATACAGTCAACAGTGCAAACTCTATAAGAGTATTCTTGTTACATGAAGATTGTGTGCCAGAAATTCCTGGCAGTCATTTTAAGCAATGAAATTTATTGAACCAATACAGAGTCAGAAATGTGAAATTCCCTGCATTGTGTGATATCCACCGCTGTAGGCACCCTTTAAGAGCAAGATGAAACACTTAAAATCTGCAACATTTTTACACCCGGAGAGATAAGAAGCTCTACATAGTCACAAAAGTAAAAAATGTGTAAAGACTTTCCCAGAAGTCCAGGCTCATATTCATGAAGGGTCTCAACCAGGGCTTGGGCTCAGACTTTTGTCCTAACCTTATGTGAAAAAATTTACCAAGACATTTGTCTGGGCCTCAGCAGTATTCACAAAAAAACTTAAGACCAGTCTTAGGCTTCGCTGAGGTCTTAACTTTATTACTGGTAGGTATGATTCCTCATTTTTGAAATCGGTCCTAAATATGGCAGACAGAAGGAGGAGTCATGATGATGACTATTAACTGACTCCTCATATTCATCTATGGATCTTTTCTATCACCCTGCCCCCCCCCCCCCCCCCCCCCCCCCCCCCTCCACACACACACACCCCCCCACACCCACATTGCATTCACTTTATCCATTATTTCTGTCCAAAATCTCTTTTTTTTTCTTTTAAGATGTGAGACTGGCCTTATGGCCTCATGTAGAGTAAGAAATCTAAAATTCGCCACATATCTGAAATTCGCCACATGTGAAAATACTAATAAAATAAATGAATTGTGGTGAGATTTGTTGACTGTATAGTAAATTAAGGCTTTTTGAACTGAAAAATACCAATTTTTGGACAAAAACATCATTTTCTTCATAAAATTAATTAAGGTTTTAGAGGTGGCGAATTTTAGATTCCTGGCGAATTTTAGATTTCTTACTCTAACAGAGTGGAATGTTTGATACATTCTTCACTCAACACGACTACTTCAGCCTTGTTCCAATGAACAGTTCTCTTTTCACAAACTCTCTCTCCAAGGCTGTATAATTAGTAGACATCATAGCCTTGACCCTAGTAGTAACTATAATGTAAGTTGTATTTTGATTGGCTGGCTGGCATCATTTAGTCTATTGGCTTAAAAACGCGACAAAAGTCTTACCTAAGTGACATTTCCAGCATACAGAGCTATGACAAAACTTAGCTCAGACAAAAGCCTCAACTTTTAGACCATATTTAAACCTAAAACCTCCCTAAATCTAAGACTCTTCATGAAAACTAGGCCGAGGAGGTGGAAGAGGATTTCCTAACCAGCAAATTTCACATTTCTTATTACATGGGTAGATGTTTGGTTCAAAAATGGTATCAAATTTTTATGTAATATTACATGTTTTTATATTTTATTGCGTATATTTTATTTCACAATGTAATTTTATTTTTAAATACTCAATAAGTAAAACTTTAAACTACTAGGATGAAATAAGATACCATTATTTTAAGGCTGTACTTATTGACCTAAACTGAAAAAGATAATAGTATAACTGCCTTTTAACCATAATTTGCAACCTACAGCATTTTACATGAAAACTGATGACGGTATGAAGATGCAGATTTTACAGAGTACAGATTGCAAATTTTTAATTTTTCTGTTCACAATATGATATTACTACATATCAGGTTACTCCATTTTCTAATTTTGGTGCTAAGGTAATACATACATGCCTTTAATATAAGATACCAATTTACAGGGAACCAAAAGCTAGAATTCAATTGGAAAAAGATGTTTGACCTTTGATCACCTCTTCAGTATTGTATTATCCACAAAGAGCCATATTCAACCTATATACAGGGAAATACAGAGTGGCATATATTATTTTTTTGTATACAATGGTGCCCTTTACCATGAATAATTAGTGTCAATAAATTCCGGTTTTTCGACAATATCTTGGAAACTCTGTAGCCTACAAATATGTATTATATATCTTTAGAAAGGTCTTTTTACAGAGCTTCTGCTTCTTTTTGCATAAAAATACAAGCAGAAATGGCTTTGAAATCACAAGTTCAAGATTGAGGTTTTTATATTCCTTGTCCCCACCATACCCCCTGCATGTCTGATAGCCTTTTAACATTCTCTCAGTAGATATGGATATATTTCACTGTTAAATCATACAAAATGGTGGATAAGAAAAGTAAAACATCCCTCAAAAAAGCAAAAAAAATATATCACTCCCGAAGATTAACAGTATTATACTTGTGCTATGCACTCGTATAATATTATCTTCATTTGTGATATATGTTTTTTGTATATGTCATTCAGGAAGTTTTCCCATTATACCCTTGACTTAAGATTCTGCTTGTCATTCGTATCATTGATCCTCTGTATTCTAATGTTTTCAAAAGGGCCAGAGAAAATCATCATTGTGGTAGTTTAGCAATATTTGGTTTTTCCCAAGTGTATACTTTAATAAAAGCAAGATTCCACTGTTAGTGGAGTGCATTAAGCTTACAATAGCTTGTAATAGATTGTAAAAACAATTAGGCACACTTAGTGACTGTGAAGTAGTTGGGTAGTTTTTCCTTAACTTGAGTCTGTGGATGTTTCAAAACAGTCAACAATATTTTGTTAAAGACTCAGGAGAGAGTAAAACTTCTTTTCATCAATATCATTACTTCTGAGGCTTGGTCACTATGGGTATGAAGATTATACGAAACATAAGCTACATATCATATGTATAATGCTTTGTGTGTGAGTGAGTGATTTATGTAAGCATAATTTAAATATCAGCTGACAAAGTCCCTGACGTAATTGTCCTGGCCTTGTATGATTTTGGTTTGTGTCTTCTTTGTATCGGTAATTAGCATGTTATATAATCAGAGCTTATCATATTAAAGAAACACTATTATCCACCTGTCAGATTTCAAGAAGCAAACAAGTTAGATACATAAAGTGTTTCAATTCTTTTCTAACTCCTCAGGAATTATTAAAATTTCAAAAATACTTGCATACAAATTTTAGTATTTTGTTTACTGTTATTATTCCTTAAAATTTTACTTTTTTTCTACACTGTACTCTTATCTCAGAACCTTTTTTGCTAAAGTTTTGACCAAATTTAGTTGTATTCTCTTGTAATATTCAGTTTGAAAGATATTTGTGGTTGTGTCATAAGCTGAAGATGTGCCTCCGTTTCTTTGATTTCCTAATTATTTAACATGTAAATTAGTTGGATTTTTATATTAGTTAATTATAACAACATTTACGTAATAAGTACTGGCTTTTGAAGCTTGAGAGCTTTTTAACCTCTATATAGATCAGTTTGTAATATTTCACTAAAGGTAGTTTTTCCAATTTATTTCTACAGATGGGAAATACCTAGAATTGTGACTATGAAGATACACGTTTTATTATACAGCTGATTGCCTTGCACATATTCTGTGAATGAAGTCCCAGATATAGAGTACTTGCTAACTACAATATGTATCCAAAATAAATGTAGTCAAGATATACATAAATATTGATCTAATATTAATATAAGTGTTCAAATTCAATTTTTATCATACAAAACCAGTATCAGCCAAATCCTAACATTGTCTATGGTAAAATAATCAAAATATTGTGAATTTTGTGTGTTTTCTGTGCATAATTGTAGCATGGTTTCATATTCGTTACTTTTTTCTAAATATATATTTTAGATACTTGTATTTGTTCTTAAAGTTAAAATTACTTTGCAAAAATGTTAAACAGCTGTAGGTTTTTTTAAGAAATTAATAAAGTCACAAATATAGCAATGTAATTTGTTAATTGGTATTTTTAATGTAATTTTGAAATATCTTTTGTGAATACAATATTTATAAAAGTATAATGTGTTTTATTGATGTATAGCATGATTCTTCAAGATCTACAACATGATTAGGATGTAGTCACTGTGATTGCCACAGAAAAATTACAAGATCACTTGGAGAGTCCTTGTCTCCGCCAACACCTTCCTCTTTTTATTGCTTAAAATAGCCTTACCTTATCCTCACAAGTGCTTGTTTGTTTTGTGGAACAAAACACATCGACCGACAAGAATTTTTTAAAGAAATATTCTTGTCATGATAGGTGACCCCTTGTCTGCGCATGTCCGGCCTTGCGCAGTACTCGTTGTCGACAGACGATTGTCGAGAGCTCTTCATTATATTTTTGGTTGATGTGGGAGCAACATGTATTATTTTCTTATTATCGTCCATACACAGGCGAAAATCTATGTAGATTTGAAGCGTGCACCTGGCTGTAATTATCCATTATTTCATGGGAACTACCACTAATTCTGCCTCCCTTGTCCTGAAAAGGGTCAGAATTTAGATGTTTTGTGTTAGAAGACATTGGTGTAAAGTCTTCAGTGGAAGACTGTTTACTTCTGGCTGTACTCGCCCATTATTTGACTGGAACTACCTCCTTGTCGAGAAAAGGGATGCAGAGAAGATTTTGCTGTAAAATTTTCCGTGGAAAACTGCTTTATTGTCCCTTATTTGATGGCACAGCATGGGTATAGCTTGTGCTCGAAAGCAAAGAAGAAAGAATGCAGTTGTCTTTACAACGGAGGTCGTAGATTCTTTACTGGGGGTGGAGCGCCACTCTGGTACAGTCACAGGTCTCCCTCCACAAGAACGACTACAGAAGCACATCCACTGTTCCTTACAGTTATTATTATATCCCCAGACGAAAGTCGGGGATATATTGGATTCAGGTCCGTCGCGCCGCCGCCGCCGCCGCCGTAGAAATTTCCTTGTGGACGCGATAACTCAAAAACAAATTAATATTTTTTTTTCAAACTTGGTACACATGTTAAGGGTGCCCAAAGGAAGATCCCTATTTTAAGGTGACCTTAAACTCCCAGTAAAAAAGAACTTATGGCCACCTTAAGGTCAGAAATTGCACTTTTGGCCACTTAGAGCCCTGTAGGTCACAAACTATGATGCTCAGCTGGCTGAAATTTTACCTGACAACACATTAATATGTTCTTAGTACATGTGCCGAAAATCATGACTTTAAGTTGAGGAGAAAATTGTGTTTGAGGCCCATAAATACCCCCACTTAGGGTTTTTTGCTATACTTTACACATATTTTGCCCTATAATTTGGAAGTGATAATTCTGATGAGTCTCAAACTGCGCTAGGTATAACTTTGATATGTAATCCTTGTCTGTAGAAAATTTTAGGGCTGTAGGTTTACCCAAAGGGGTCGACTTAAGGTCTCAAAAGTGCCCACAGAGACCCAATTTATGCACTTTTTGCCACTTTCAAGCACTGTAGCTTTCAAACTATGTCTCTCATCTAAGTTAAATATCATCTGGGAATATATCTATGTGTTTTCTTATATGTGCCCCAACATTTAGGCCTTTAATAGACAGTTAACCTGTGTATCAGGACCATAAACACCCACCCGAGTGACCCTTATAAGACATTTTTCACATCTTTTTCCCTGTAACTTGGAAATGGTAAGTCTGAGAAGTTTCAAACTGTATTAGATATATATTCTGTGTGTAATCTTAGTATGTAACAGATTTTAAGACTGAAGCTTTAATTTTGAAGGTCAAATTGAGGTCTCTAAAAGGCTCCCAAAGACCCAATATTTGGACTTTTTGCTACTTTTAAGCCCTGTGACTGTCAAACTATGTGACTGATAGAGCTCAAATCCTATCTGAGAAGATATTAGTATGTTATTTTTATATGTGCCAAAAATTAAGGCTTTAAGAAGACATTTAACCTGTGTATGAGGACCATAAATCCCCACCCGAGTGACCATTTTTAGACATTTTTCACATATTTTGCCCTGTAACTTGGAAATGGTAAGTCTAAGAAGTTTCAAACTGTATTAGATGCATATTCTATGTGTAATCTTAGTATGTGACAAATTTTAAGTCTGAAGCTTTAATTTGAAGGCCACATTTAGGTCTCTAGAAGGCCCCATAAAGACCCAGTATTTGGACTTTTTGCCAATTTTAAGGCCTGTGACTGTTAAACTATGTGACTGATAGAGCTGAAATCTCATCTGGGAATACATTATTATGTTCTTTTTACATGTGCCAAAAATCAAGGCTTCAAGTAGACATTTAACCTGTGTATGAGGACCTTTAACACCCACCTGAGTGACCCTTTTAAGACATTTTTCACATATTTTGCTCTGTAACTTGCAAATGGTAAGTCTGAGAAGTTTCAAACTTTATTAGATACATATTCTATGTGTAATCTTAGTATGTAACAAATTTTAAGTCTGAAGCTTTAATTTGAAAGCCACATCGAGATCTCTAAAAGGCCCACAATGACCCAATATTTGGACTTTTTACCACCTTTAAGCCCTGTAACTGTTAAACTATGTGATTGATGGAGCTGAAATCCCATCTGGGAATGCATTATTATGTCCTTTTTACATATGCCGAAAATCAAGGTTTTTAGTAGACATTTAACCTGTGTATGAGGGCCATAGACACTCGCCCAAGTGCCTTTTTTGACATTTTTTCCGTATTTTGCCCTGTTATTTGGAAATGCTTAGTGTGACAAGTCTTAAACTGTATTATATATGATTTTTGTTTGTTATGTATGTCCCCCCAAAAAGTTTCAGATCTGTAGTTTAATTGCTAAGGTCTCTTTAACAATTGTAAAATGCCCACAGAAACCCAATTTATGGATATTATGCCACTTTAAAGCCCAGTAACTGTCAAACTATGTGGGTTATAGAGCTGAAATCTTTGAATTTTTAAAAGGAAATGCCTGTCTATTTAAATTTTGAATATTAATAATGTTATGGCTATCTTAGTCCTTTAAGAACTTATTTTTGTGTCTTATACCTCTGCTTGCTGAGTTTTTCACTTTTTAAAATGAAACTGGTGAAACATATTGAAGTAGACAAAATGGACACTTTAAGTGAGCTTTAAGTCCCAATATTAATGAAATTATATCCTTATGTAGTAAAACTAGGGGATTTTTAACCCTCAACTAGCCCAGTTTTATTCAACTTGCCTCAGTTAATTTTGGCACAGCTCCTACAGTTATGAACTCATTTCAGTTGATAATCACATACTTAAAATTCTCAATTCTTTTTGTATTTGAGTACCCCTTTTATATAGATTGTTTGTTTACCATTTATGCTCAACCCACATCCCCCACCCGGATTCCCCCCACCCACCTCTGGGACCTCTAGCTATATTGAGTGACACTAAATAAACAAAGGTATTTAATGATATCAGATGAGAAACAAAGAACTCAATGGGGTTGCAGATCTTGTGTAATAGTGAGAGAGGTGTGGAGAAGGGGAGAGGGGTGGGGGTGGGAGGTGGTGGGCTTCATTACATATAACACAAAGGGGAGTCAGAACTGAGATTGTGTCACATATTTAGGTTGCATATATATGGACCACATATATAGGTATAGAGGAAATGAATAACTGAAAACAATTTGCAAATTCTAAAAATAATATAATAAAATAATAATATAAATAATTTTTTTTTAAATAATATTTTATTTGTGAACAAATATAGAAACAGATATGCGCTTTTGGGATTATGAATTTTAGAATGGACATTGAATCATCAATCATTTAAATACTTTGAAGGAAGATTGAAAAATATGATGAGTTGAGTTAAAAATAATATTTTATTTGTCAACAAATATAGAAACAGATATGCTCTTTTGGGATTATTATTTTAGAATGGACATTCAATCATCAATCATTTAAATACTTTGAAAATAGGTTTAGAGTTATCATTGCAGGAAGATTGAAAATATAATTTGAGTTATGTATTCGGCGTCTGGGGATACACCATCTTCCTTGGGGAGATATAAACAGAGTAGATTGATGTGCTGAAGTTCATATAATAATGGGTAATTATGTTTTAAAAAATTCCCGATCAAAACCTGTGGCATGAGTGATGACCTGTCTGGGGATATGTTGGCGCCGAGTTGGCCCAATCTAGTTTTGCTTCCCAGCAGGTACAGTGAATGTCCTACATCTCAGACATGAAAATAGGGACAGATTACCTTCCTTTACTGTAAATTTGGATGAAGATCCAACAGACATCTTTGGGGCAGTATGTGCACTGCTTGTCTTTTCAAACCTGTTGAAGAATTGCATAACAATCTACTAGATAATAAAACCTTCCTATGGCCATGTCTCCAATGGAAGGATTACTATGGGTTTTGAGTTAATTCTTCTGCAAACTCAACGAATATCAAACAATGCCTAAGAACTGAATCTTTGTAGAGTGCCACATCTATTCTCTCGCCTCGCCTTATTCTGGAACTGGCTAGCTGAGATATGGTGTTGAAGTCCTTGCTTCCAACCTTCACGAGTGTGTTTTGCATGGTTTTGCTATTAGTTCAAAGCACTGAAGTTCGGGTTAGTGAACGCCCCGCTAGTGTTCACACCAGTAGTAAAAGAGGCAAAACTCATTCTTCAGTCTCATGGAATACGAGTTCACCAATACCTGGACCGCTAGTTGTTAAGGGCAAACACCAGACACCAGTGCTAGCTCCAGACAAAAGAACTCCTCCATACAGTTCAACAACTTGACTTCATGATAAATTTCTGATAAAAATCCAAGCTCGAGTCCACACCATATCGATTTCCTAGGTTACCACTGCATTTTGGTACAGTGAAATTTCTTTTTAATACAAATAAATTAAAATACCTGAGAAATCTATTCAGGATATGGAGATCTCATCACAAACAACCCCAAGGTTGCTTATATCCCAGGTAGGGGTACTAGCATCTTTGGAAATCACTACACCGATGGGTCAGTTACGTATGTGTGCCTTTCAGTGGTATCTAGAACAAACTGGCAATATCTCCGGTCACTAGTTGTGAGAATTCCTGTTTCAAATCCTTCTGAAAAGAGCCAAAAAATGGGAAATAGGATGCCCTTTCTATACACAGGGGCACAATTCCCTTATTGTATCCACCGGAAGCATCCGGTATGCCGCCGCCGCGTGTAGAGAGATTTTCGGCGTTAACGCTCTAAGAGGAAAACAACAGCAGCTAGGTTCACCAAATTTCCAGGATATCTTCATTGGGGGGGTAAGCTTCTCTGGGAAGGAAAGTAGCCTCATTCTGAAAAACAAGATGGCCGCCACGGGCATTTCTTTAAAAATAATGTACATTTTTCTACTGGCTCTTCCTCATAGGTAGAAGGTTGAATCTCTTCATAGGTGATATGTATGACACATATACATGTCCTCTACAACCTTGCACACATTTGACCTTGAAGCTTCAAGGTCATCCACGGAGTGCCGAAGTAACCCACATAGCGGACTTTAAAAGTGCCTATATCTCCCTTATTATTGGTCCTAGAGGTTTGCAATGTGAAGCCAACCTATAGGAAATCATGTGCTGCGAATCTTCTGATGTGGTCAGATTTGACCTTGGACCCCTCCTTCAAGGTCAAACGAGGATAGCCAAACTTATAAGTGCTTATAACTCGCTTATTATCAATCCTAGAGGTTTGGGATGGTAAACCAACATATAGGAAATCATGGGCTGGGAATCTTCTGGAGTGGTCGGATTTGACCTTGGGCCCCTCCTTCAAGGTCAAACGATGACAGCCAAACTTAAAAGTGCTTATAACTCGCTTATTATTGGTCCTAGAGGTTTGGGATGGTAAACCAACATATAGGAAATCATGGGCTGGGAATCTTCTGGTGTGGTCGGATTTGACCTTGGGTCCCTCCTTCAAGGTCAAACGATGACAGCCAAACTTAAAAGTGCTTATAACTCGCTTATTATTGGTCCTAGAGGTTTGGGATGGTAAACCAATATATAGGAAATCATGGGCTGGGAATCTTCTGGTGTGGTCGGATTTGACCTTGGGCCCCTCCTTCAAGGTCAAACGAGGATAGCCAAAGATAAAAGTGCTTATAACTCGCTTATTATTAAGCGTCCCGCAAGGGACGCTTGTTTGTGTATGGGAGAGCTTCCGGCTCCGCATTTTGTTTTCCTTATAACTCTGTAACCGTTAGGTGGATTCTTTTCAAATTTGGCAGGTTTAGGCAGTAGCCTTGGGGAATTTTTTTGAATATGCTGCAGTGACATTTCAACCAATCAGAGAGGTCACATGACCAAAAATGTCTTTTTTCGATGGGGAAGCTTGTCCGGATGATAACTTGAAAGGAATTTTATCAATTCACCTGAAACTTGGCAAATACATTCATTCTATTAAAATCTGGAAATCATTAGATTTTGGCATTGATTGGTCAAGAAATGGCCGAGTAATTAATGATTAATTAATCATTACGAATTTTCCAAATAAGGAAAACACAAAAATGCTTATATCTCAAAAACCGTGCTAGATAGAGCGATTTCGACGAAATTTTTGATCCGCAGGGTATCTCTGCGGAGTAGTTTTCCCAATTTTCAAAAAATTTTTCTCTCGCCCAAAATGGCGGCCATTTTGAATTTTCGAAATTTTCGCAAAAATTGCAAAACATAAAAATGCTTATATCTCAAAAACCGTGCTAGATAGAGCAATTTTGACAAAATTTTTGACCCGCAGGATATCTCTGCAGAGTACTTTTCCCAATTTTCAAAAAATTTTTGTCTCACCAAAAATGGCGGCCATTTTGAATTTTCGAAATTTTCGCAAAAATTGCAAAACACAAAAATGCTTATATCTCGAAAACCGTGCTAGATAGAGCGATTTCGACGAAATTTTTGACCCACAGGGTATCTCTGCAGAGTAGTTATCCCAATTTTGAAAAAAATTTTTATCTCGCCAAAAATGGCGGCCATTTTGAATTTTCGAATTTTTCGCAAAAATTGCAAAACATAAAAATGCTTATATCTCGAAAACCCTGCTAGATAGAGCGATTTCGACGAAATTTTTGACCCACAGGGTATATCTGCAGAGTAGCCATGCCAATTTTCAAAAAAATTTTATCTCGCCAGAAATGGCGGCCATTTTGAATTTTCGAATTTTTCGCAAAAGTTGCAAAACACAAAAATGCTTGTATCTCAAAAACCCTGCTAGATAGAGCGATTTTGACGAAATTTTTGACCCGCAGGGTATCTCTGCAGAGTAGCCATGCCTATTTTCAAACAAAAAATTTCTCGCAAAAAATGGCGGCCATTTTGAATTTTCGAATTTTTCGCAAAATTGCAAAACACAAAAATGCTTATATCTCGAAAACCGTGCTAGATAGAGCGATTTCGACGAAATTTTTGACCCACTGGGTATCTCTGCAGAGTAGCCATGCCAATTTTCAAAAAAATTTTATCTTGCCAAAAATGGCGGCCATTTTGAATTTCGAATTTTTGCGCAAAAATTGCAAAACACAAAAATGCTAATATTTCGAAAACCGTGCTACATAGAGCGATTTCGACGAAATTTTTTATCTTCAGGGTATCTCTGCAGAGCAGCTATCCCAAAGAGCTTTCACTTGGTGAAGTTTCAGACCCATAGCTAATTGCTCACCTACTCAAAAAGAGTAAATGCGAATTACCTCTAAAAGTATTGCAGATGGCCAATTTTTCTCAAATAACTCATTCACCTACTTTTGGAAGAGCTTTCACATGGTGAAGTTTCAGACCCATAGCCAATTACTCACCTACTCAAAATGAGTAAATGCGAATTATCTCTAAAAGTATTGCAGATAGCCAATTTTTCTCAAATAACTCATTCACCTACTTTTGGGAGAACTTTCACATGGTGAAGTTTCAGACCCATAGCTAATTATTTACCTACTCAAAATGAGTAAATGCTAATTATCTGTAAAAGTATTGCGGATACCCAATTTTTATCAAATAATTCATTCATCTACTTGTGGGAGAGCTTTCACATGGTGAAGTTTCAGACCCATAGCTAATTACTCACCTACTCAAAATGAGTAAATGCGAATTATCTCTAAAAGTATTGCAGATAGCCAATTTTTCTCAAATAACTCATTCACCTACTTTTGGGAGAGCTTTCACTTGGTAAAGTTTCAGACCCATAGCTAATTACTCACCTACTCAAAATGAGTAAATGCGAATTATCTCTAAAAGTATTGCAGATAGCCAATTTTTCTCAAATAACTCATTCACCTACTTTTGGGAGAGCTTTCACTTGGTGAAGTTTCAGACCCATAGCTAATTACTCACCTACTCAAAATGAGTAAATGCGAATTATCTCTAAAAGTATTGCAGATAGCCAATTTTTGTCAAATTAATCATTCACCTACTTTTGGGAGAGCTTTCACTCGGTGAAGTTTCAGACCCATAGCTAATTACTCACCTACTCAAAATGAGTAAATGCGAATTATCTCTAAAAGTATTGCAGATAGCCAATTTTTCTCAAATAACTCATTCACCTACTTTTGGCAGAGCTTTCACTTGGTGAAGTTTCAGACCCATAGCTATTTACTCACCTACTGAAAATGAGTAAATGTGAATTATCTCTAAAAGTATTGCAGATAGCCAATTTTTCTCAAATAACTCATTCACCTACTTTTGGGAGAGCTTTCACTTGGTGAAGTTTCAGACCCATAGATAATTATTCACCTACTCAAAATGAGTAAATGTGAATTATCTCTTAATAGTATGCCATTTATTACTACCAAACATTTATTAGTAATTTTAGTAACAACAATACACAACAAGGTAGAAATAAAGGGTACAAGCCCCCTATACAGGCAATCAAATAGAAATAATGAATGAAGGTAGTACATAAATGGGCTGGGACCCATATTATTTAAAAGAGGGTATGGGTGGGCGGGTAATCATTGCCCATATATCAGAAAGGCACAATATTTTAAAAACTACACCAACTTTTATACACTAACCCAGACAGCACCAAGGCCTGCATTCTAAATATAACTGAATTTTTGACATAAAATCACTCACTTTCAATCAACCTTCACATCCACCTAATTTGCATAAAATCACTCATGAGTGCACCAAGGGTGGCCAGGTCACCCATATTAACAACTCACATGTCCATATACTAGGACCAACATAACTAAAATACAGTAAAACTTCAACAATTAGCCAAATACCAAATTCACAGTCAATTGCTACATAAGTTAATTCACAGAGGTATGATCCCAATAACATCAAACTGAAATCAGTTGAAACAACTGAACCACAGTCCTACATGTTCTTGGTCAGACTTGACCCCATATTAGTGATATACTTAAACTCAATGCAGAGAATAGGCAAGATAATTGTGGAGTTGAACCCAACCCCTATGGCCATTGATTCAGTATATGGGCCAATGATAATAATGGAGTTAAACATGCACCTGCATTTAGATGCATAATGAAATGGTGGAAAGATTCCAGCACTGAACTACAGTGAAGAATCTTGAAACAAAACTCGCCTCTTACATGGCCATCCCATGAAAGGTCAAATACAGGTCAAGGTGACTACTAATTAGAACTTGAAAGGAAGGAGTAAGATAGAGTGATGTGAGCCAAACCAAAGCAACCCCAAGAGTCAATTCACAAAAACAAGATCATATATTTTGGGCCATTTATTACTACCAAACATTTATTAGTAATTTTAGTAACAACAATACACAAGGTAGAAATAAAGGGTACAAGACCCAAGCCCAAATGAACCCGCAGGGTATCTCTGCAGAGTAGTTATCCCAATTTTGAAAAAATTTTTCTCTCGCCAAAAATGGCGGCCATTTTGAATTTTCGAATTTTTCGCAAAAATTGCAAAACATAAAAATGCTTATATCTCGAAAACCCTGCTAGATAGAGCGATTTCGACGAAATTTTTGACCCACAGGGTATATCTGCAGAGTAGCCATGCCAATTTTCAAAAAAATTTTGTCTCGCCAAAAATGGCGGCCATTTTGAATTTTCGAATTTTTCGCAAAAATTGCAAAACACAAAAATGCTTATATCTCAAAAACCCTGCTAGATAGAGCGATTTTGACGAAATTTTTGACCCGCAGGGTATCTCTGCAGAGTAGCCATGCCAATTTTCAAACAAAAAATTTCTCGCAAAAAATGGCGGCCATTTTGAATTTTCGAATTTTTGCGCAAAAATTGCAAAACACAAAAATGCTAATATTTCGAAAACCGTGCTACATAGAGCGATTTCGACGAAATTTTTTATCTTCAGGGTATCTCTGCAGAGCAGCTATCCCAAAGAGCTTTCACTTGGTGAAGTTTCAGACCCATAGCTAATTGCTCACCTACTCAAAGAGAGTAAATGCGAATTACCTCTAAAAGTATTGCAGATGGCCAATTTTTCTCAAATAACTCATTCACCTACTTTTGGAAGAGCTTTCACATGGTGAAGTTTCAGACCCATAGCCAATTACTCACCTACTCAAAATGAGTAAATGCGAATTATCTCTAAAAGTATTGCAGATAGCCAATTTTTCTCAAATAACTCATTCACCTACTTTTGGGAGAGCTTTCACTTGGTGAAGTTTCAGACCCATAGCTAATTACTCACCTACTCAAAATGAGTGAATGCGAATTATCTCTAAAAGTATTGCAGATAGCCAATTTTTCTCAAATTAATCATTCACCTACTTTTGGGAGAGCTTTCACTTGGTGAAGTTTCAGACCCATAGCTAATTACTCGTCTACTCAAAATGAGTAAATGCGAATTATCTCTAAAAGTATTGCAGATAGCCAATTTTTCTCAAATAACTCATTCACCTACTTTTGGGAGAGCTTTCACTTGGTGAAGTTTCAGACCCATAGCAAATTACTCACCTACTCAAAATGAGTAAATGTGAATTATCTCTAAAAGTATTGCAGATAGCCAATTTTTCTCAAATAACTCATTCACCTACTTTTGGCAGAGCTTTCACTTGGTGAAGTTTCAGACCCATAGCTAATTATTCACCTACTCAAAATGAGTAAATGTGAATTATCTCTAAAAGTATTGCAGATAGCCAATTTTTCTCAAATAACTCATTCACCTACTTTTGGGAGAGCTTTCACTCTGTGAAGTTTCAGACCCATAGCTATTTATTCACCTGCTCAAAATGAGTAAATGCTAATTATCTGTAAAAGTATTGCGGATACCCAATTTTTATCAAATACTCATTCACCTACTTGTGGGAGAGCTTTCACATGGTGAAGTTTCAGACCCATAGCTAATTACTCACCTACTCAAAATGAGTAAATGCGAATTATCTCTAAAAGTATTGCAGATAGCCAATTTTTCTCAAATAACTCATTCACCTACTTTTGGGAGAGCTTTCACTTGGTGAAGTTTCAGACCCATAGATAATTATTCACCTACTCAAAATGAGTAAATGTGAATTATCTCTTAATAGTATTGCAGATAGCCAATTTTTCTCAAATAACTCATTCACCTACTTTTGGAAGACCTTTCACACACGAAAATGAAAAATTGTGAATATCTCGGAAAAGCTATTTCTTCTGCTTTAATGCTCGGCGGGAGATACACACCACGGCAGTGGTCTTGACAAAAAATTTTGTCTCCCCAAAAATGGTGGCCATTTTGAATTTTCAAAGTTTTTGCAAAACACAAAAATGCTTATATCTCGTAAACCGTGCTATATGGAGTGAACTCAACAAAATTTTGGATCTGCTGGGTATCTCTGCAGAGTAGCCATGCCAATTTTCAAAATATTTTTGTCTCGCCAAATATAGCGGACATTTTTAATTTTTTTATTTTTTGCAAAACACAAAAATGCTTATATCTTGAAAACCGTGCTAGATAGAGCAGACTGCGCTGACTTTGGTTGCCACAACAGTATAAGGCTAGAAACGAAGCATTTTCTTAATACTTTAGCACTCACCTTTATATCCTTTTCGGGACGCTTTGTTTTTGCTATGCAAAAACATTATCTTTTTTTTTGCGAGCGATCCTCTAGTTGGTCCTAGAGGTTTGGGATGGTAAACCAATATATAGAAAATCATGGGCTGGAAATCTTGTGGTGAGGTCGGATTTGACCTTGGGCCCCTCCTTCTAGGTCAAACGATGACAGCCAAACTTAAAAGTGCTTATAACTCGCTTATTATTGGTCCTAGAGGTTTGGGATGGTAAACCAATATGTAGGAAATCATGGGCTGGGAATCTTCTGGTGTGGTCGGATTTGACCTTGGGCCCCTCCTTCAAGGTCAAACGAGGATAGCCAAAGATAAAAGTGCTTATAACTCGCTTATTATTGGTCCTAGAGGTTTGGGATGGTAAACCAATATATAGAAAATCATGGGCTGGAAATCTTGTGGTGAGGTCGGATTTGACCTTGGGCCCCTCATTCAAGGTCAAACGAGGGCAGCCAAACTTAAAAGTGCTTATAACTCGCTTATTATTGGTCCTAGAGGTTTGGGATGGTAAACCAGCATATAGAAAATCATGGGCTGGGAATCTTCTGGTGTGGTCGGATTTGACCTTGGGCCCCTCCTTCAAGGTCAAATGAGGATAGCCAAAGGTAAAAGTGCCTATAACTCGCTTATTATTGGTCATAGAAGTTTGGGATGGTAAACCAACATATAGGAAATCATGGGCTGGGAATCTTCTGGTGTGGTCGGATTTGACCTTGGGCCCCTCATTCAAGGTCAAATGAGGGCAGCCAAACTTAAAAGTGCTTATAACTCGCTTATTATTGGTCCTAGAGGTTTGTCATGGTAAACCAGCATATAGAAAATCATGTGCTGGGAATCTTCTGGTGTGGTCGGATTTGACCTTGGGCCCCTCCTTCAAGGTCAAATGAGGATAGCCAAACTTAAAAGTACTTTTAACTCGCTTATTATTGGTCCTAGAGGTTTGGGATGGTAAACCAACACATTTGAAATCATGGGCTAGGAATCTTCTGGTGTGGTTGGATTTGACTTTGGGCCCCACGGTCAAGGTCAAATGAGGACAGCCAAACTAAAAAGTGCTTATAACTCGCTTATTATTGGTCCTAGATGTTTGGGATGGTAAACCAACATATAGGAAATCATGCGCTGGGAATCTTCTGGTGTGGTCGGATTTGACCTTGGGCCCCTCCTTCAAGGTCAAATGAGGATAGCCAAACTTAAAAGTGCTTATAACTCGCTTATTATTGGTCCTAGAGGTTTTGGTGCATTGTCTTTACGGTGGATACAATTTGCATCGGTTCTCCGATGCGCTAGGTCTAGTTTTCATAGATGCATTAAACCTGGGTTGATGATCCCATCTAAAAGCATCACAGTCAGTGGCTTTTGGACAGTTCAAAAGTATATTTTACATTTCAATGTCCTACAACTGAAGGCAGTGTGTTTAGCCCTTAAAAGCTTTCAGGACAAATTATATACAAAAGAATTCTGATAGCATCAGACAACGCCACTGTGTTTGGTTATCTGAACAAACAAAAGAGGGGGGGGGGGACATGTACCTCCTAGTTTGGCGCATCTTGGCGTACTGCAATCCTTGAAATTTACTCAAAAGAGACAGACATATTGTGGGTTGCTTAAATATTATAGCCAACATCCTCTTCAGAAGGGACAAAGGCTTGGCACATCTTGGCCTACTGCAATCCTTGAAATATTCTCATATGAGCCAGATATATTCAGGGTTGTCTAAATGTCATGACAGTCAGCCTCTCCAGAAAGGACAATATAATACAGACAGGGTGGTCTCTTCATCTTAAAATGTTCCATTTGCTTTGCATAGTTTGGCAAATACCAATGGTAGAGATGTTGCCACCAATATGAATCACAATCTTCCACTCTATGTTTTGCCAGTCTCTGATGCAAATGCTCTGAATATAGATGCATTAAACATCTTGTTGGAGGGTCTGGACTGCTATGCCTTTTGTCCTGTACCACTCATTCCAAAAAGTCATTGAACAAGTGAACACCAGGTGCAAAATGATTGTAGTGGCCCCACGGTGGCCCATGATGCATTGGTTTTGGGATCTGGTGAATCAATCAACCAAACCTCCATTACAGCTACTTCACTGGTCTCAGAAACAGCCATTCAGTCAGAAATACCATCGGAATCTGTTGCATTGATACCTTCATGCTTGGCACCTTAACACCACTCAGAATCACTTAAATTATTCCCTGAGCAGGTGGTAGAGAGATATAGGGCATCTCAAGGACCCTCATCTTGGAAATGTATGAGTCAAGATGGGCCATTTGAGCTCTGGTACCAACAAAATAAGGTGGTCATCTCAGAGCCTACTGTCTCAAATATATCAGATTTTTTGATCCACTTACTTTCAAAAAAATCTGAAACCTGCCACTAATGCTGGCTTCAAAGCAGCCATAGCCGATCATTTATATCTTTTTGGGCAGGAGTTGAGCAAAAGCCTGGATCCTAATAGTGTTTATAGAGATAAGCCCACTGCCAACAGAGGTGTAGCATCAAGGGATTTGCCTTTGCTTCTGTTGGTTTTCACAAAGGCTCCTTATTAACCTTTAAAGGAGGTCAGTCTAAAAAAGTTTCACTTGCAAGACTGTTGCAATGGCATTGGCATCTGGCAAAAACAAGGTAAAATGTATTCTGGGACTTTGGCTCCTTCAGACACAAGCCTCATTGGAAGGAGGTTACAGTTTCTCCCTCCTCCTACCTTTTCAGCAAAGACCTATTACCCTCAATTGGGCCAGATTGGTTCCAGTGGTCACTTCAACTCTAGATCATTCCAGAACTTAAATTGCCTGGACACATGATTCGTTGTCCTCTTAGAGCACTTAGATCCTTCTTGGACAGGAGTACTGCTTGGAGAAAAGGGAAAGTCTCCTTCTCCTGCCTTTTAGCAAGAATCACTTGGCTTCTGATGGCTCAAACCAGCGGTCATTCCAGCTCACAAACCATTCTTGAGCTCACATTTGACTGATGATGTGACACTCTGCCCTCTTACAAGACAGTACTAGTACTTCAAGGAGGGGAAGAATCTCTTTCTCATATCTTTTAAGGAAGGCTTGATGGAGATACCTTGAGTTCTGCTATCTCTTCATGGCTCAAACTGGCTGCATGATTAGATTGCCAGTCCTTTAATTCTGATTCTCAGAATCTATACATTGAGGCACATATTAGATCCGTGGCTGCCTCTTTAGTTTTCAAGAGTGGGGTCTTATCTGAGCAGATATCAGACTCTTGTTACTGGAAGACCCACAATTCTTTACTACATTCTACTCGAAGATGTAGCTTGGCAATCCCATGACCAGTCCATGAACAAATTGGGTCTTGTGGATTCACTTCAGCATGTACTCAATTTTTGTCTATTCATACATATTGATATGACTCCCATATTTATGTTCTCTCCAGTTATACAAGTGTTGTGTCACTGACATATGTCTTTCTTAACTTACATATGGCCCCATATCTGCACTTTTTGCAGTTCAGTTTGCCTGCTTGGAGATATTCTCATTGTCAGATGATGACATCTTGTTTGGGGAGACATGCAGACATCTCCGGCCAATACCGGGTGATGGTTAATACTGCTATATGATTTGTTGTAAATCGTCTACAACAGTAACAGCAGCAACAATGACGACCACATCATGGATCTCTTGTTGAGGTTAGCAAATTACTTATCTGTGATGAAGAAGTGATATATAACCTAAGATGTGGTGTATGGAAGCTTATCTTATCCTCTTATCAAGTGCTTTATTTGGTGACCCCTTGTCTGACAATCATCTAACAGTGTGGCTAAAACAAATACCCTCCACCTGTTATGGTTTTATTCAAGCACTTGTGAGGATAAGGTAAGGCTATTTTACGCAATAAAATGTTACAAATTTTATTGTAATTTAACTTTTTACAAGTTAAATACTTACCTTATCCTCACAAGCATAAACCCACCCTACCTCCCCGCATAATTTGTTTTCTGGGGACCAAAAATACAATGAAGAGCTCTCGACAATCGTCTGTCGACAACGAGTACTGCGCAAGCGTGGACATGCGCAGACAAGGGGTCACCTATCGTGACAAGAATATTTCCTTAAAAAATTCTTGTCGGTCGATGTGTTTTGCTCCACAAAACAAACAAGCACTTGTGAGGATAAGGTAAGTATTTAACTTGTAAAAAGTTAAATTACAATAAAATTTGTTACAATTGCTTATAAGTACAGTGGTTAAATCTTTTTTAAAAAATCCTGGATTCAGAATTAGTTGGATCATTCCCAAAATCAGTTGTACGTTTGACCAAGACTCGCGTAAAAAATTCATGTTAATCTGTGCAGTATTTTTTATAATCCTGCTTACATACAAGCAAATAGAATCCACTGATCATTTGGCAGACAGCAAGTCCAGCATTGAAAATCTTTGAACCCATAGGAAATATATCTAATCTACTGCTTTGCAGGCACAATATCTTCCCCACAAAGGGAAACTCGGTGCGCTAGTTTAACAAAAATCATTTATCATAGGGAGAGTCGAGGGGCATTCAGGGTCAGTAATCCAGTATTGTGGTTGTGACCAGGAGGGAAGAAGACTAAGTTGGGATATATGAAGTTCAAGCTGGGTAATTAAGCATCCCGCAAGGGACGCTTGTTCGTATATGGGAGGAAATCAAGCTCCGTCTCCGTGTTTCGTTTTCCTTATAACTCTGTGACCATTGGGCGGATTCTTTTCAAATTTGGCAGGTGTATGCAGTAGCCCTGAGGAATTATTTTGAATATGCTGCAGTGACATTTTGACAAATCAGAGAGGTCAAATGACCAAAAATGTCTTTTTTTGATGGATAAGCTTGTCCAGATGATAACTTGAAAGGGATTTTATCTATTCACCTGAAACTGGGCAAATACATTCATTCTATTAAAATCTGGCAATCATTAGATTTTGGCATTGCTTGGTTAATAAATGTTATTTAAAAAAAACAAAAAAATTAACATCACAGCAAAATTTGACACCTGAACTATCATAAAAGTCTACAAGCATGGCTCTCACATCACCAGACACAACAAAAACATCATCCACTTTCCAGATTTTGCAGTCCAATAGTTTTCAACATTACGAAATATCTGGGTGAGTTGTGTGAAAAAAGCAGGTGACACATTATAGCACATGATGTTTTTCAAGGACTATAATGACCTATTTTAGATTTGAGTAACTTCGCCTTACGTCTGACTCCAGCTTTTTGCATGGTATATTTTAGACGTGTGCTAAAGACTTACCTCCTTAGATGAACATATCCCACCTAACTGCCATCCCCTGGTCAATGCTGCCTTTTGTGATGAGTAGTCAGGCCTGGATAATCGACACTGCTTTTTAATTAATGATTAATTTTAATTAACACAAAAAATGCTTATATCTGGAAAACCATGCTAGATACAGTGATTTCGATGAAATTTTTGACCCACAAGGTATCTGCAGAGTAGCCATCCCAATTTTCAAAAATTTTGATGTGGCCAAAAATGGTGGCCATTTTGAATTTTCAATAATACATCCTATCCAATGGACAATTGCTAATCTGCTCAGCGCAGACCGGCCCGCCAAACGTCAGAAGATGTCATGTGTTTCCACCGGTTGAGACGGTCTAGTACTGTGCACTTGCCAGGTGGCATGTCATACTTCCTTCCTGTCTAGACAGTGTGATGTCATAGCATTTTTTTTGTTTGGCGCGAGATCTGTACAAGTGGAATATTTCAGTGATTTAAATTTTGAAGATTATTCTGTTAAATTGTGATTCTTCATATTTTTGGTTATACCAAGTTGATTTTTAGAACTTATAGCTCAGAATGTCATCCCCGGGACAACGAAGATCAGCAATTTTGATCAGCTCTCTTACTGCCCGCGTTATCGCGAGAAGAATAAAGACAAGGACCCTTGTGTTGAAAGCAAAGACACCACCACTTGTAAATTTTGTTTGGCTTTAACTCAAGAGCAGATTTCTCAGATATCCACCCCTTCATATAAACTGAAGAAAGAGAAACGTGAGGCACAAAAGTCTGAAACTGCCACCCCCACCAAAGAATCTTCTGAACTTGTTGACCCTGCTAATGTGTCTGTCATTGGGGTTGTTGGCCAGCAAGAAACTGTTAAGTCTCCACCTTCTTCTTCTGTGCCTCCGGAAAAGAAACCTAAAAAGGACAAGTTGCCTTCTAAATCCAAGAAATCTTCAGGTACCAGCTCAACTGACACTAAAATAGCCAAACTTGACAACAAATGGTCTGAATGCTTCAACAGGCTTAAAGCCTTGCTGCTGTCTAAGACCTTGCAACCGGCATTTTCATCTGAAGTCAAGGTTATTCCTCTTTGTTCTCCACCTACTAACATACCCAGAGATTCTGAGCATTTTTACTGGACGCACTGGCGAGGACTTCTCTGCAGAAATGCATCAGCCAGCTAGCCAAAGTCGGATTCACAGACTACCTCTACAGAGCACACTGGCAAGGGTTTCTCTGCTTCACAGCATCAACCAGCCAGCCAGCTCACATCTGAGTGACAGAAGCCTACTTCTTCAACAACTACTTCTTCAACAACCAAGGGCGCTGGCAAGGGTTCCTCTGCATCAACTGGCCAGCCAGCTTGTCACCGACCGACTGACCTCAAGATCTCCACACAGGCGCACTGGTACAGACACTCCTGCTCTCAAGCAACAGTCCACCAGCCAGCCTCAAACCGACCGGAGCCGATCTCCAGCCTCTGGTCTCTCCGGTACAGACTCTTCTTCACACAGACATAAGTCTACTGGCAAACATCACAGCAAATCTCATGTTGACTGACCAGGTTCAACTGTAGCTACTGACACCGGCTCCCCTTCACTTCACCAACATAGAAAGGACAGTGCTTCCAGTAGAAGTTCCGGTACAGACAGTGACTTTTCCGACCGACCACCAGTTGACCTCTATACTGAGGAGGGAGAACTGTCAGAAGACCCGGATTTAACTGCTATGAAGCCCGACCAGATGCCATCAGAAGAACAGACTTATAGAGAAACAATGAAGGGCATAAGATCGTACATGGGTTGGTCGGACATTCCAGATCTAGATAGCACCAACACTGCTTTAGACGACAACCCTTTCTCTGGTCCTGAAGCTGCTACTCCCGGAAAAGTGTCTGTGCAAATGCCTACTGAAGATTGGCTTTGTAAGAAGATTGCTAAATTGAACTTAACTCTGATTGAGGGATACCCCTCCCGAAGTTCTGAGGCTGGTGGGCTGTTGATGGACCAGTTTTTGAAAACAGCAAAGTCGCAGTCCAAGTGGTATGGGCTGTCATCCGACCACAAAGCCGACCCTGCTGCTGTTTCAAACTGGAGTACAGAGTCTTCAAAGCTGAACAGTTGTTATAGCCGGATAGCTAGACAGTCTGGAGTGACTTCTACCCCACCTACATCCAGACGTATTTCGCAGGAGGCTCTGCAAAGATGGGAGAAGTCAGCCAGAGAGGCTACAGTCATCTGTAATCAGGCTGTCAGCTTTAACAGATGTCTCTTCAGAGTGCAACAAGATATGCAGAGCCAGCTTAAAACCCTATGTCTTGAGAGCAAAGGAAAGGGTTCCTCAAAGAGTTCAGGTACCATGGACGAACTACAGCATCTCATGGACTTTAATTCCAGCATTACACAAGCGGCTGCAAAGACCATGGAACACCTAAGTGAATTTGTTTTCGTCTAAATGGGGAACTTGACTTTGGCTAGACAAGATGCTTACCTCACACATCAAGAGTGAGATCAAGCCGAACACTGTAGCTGCACTTAGGACAGCCCCTCTACATATCCCCACCCTCTTCCCTGATGCAGTGATTAAGAGGGCTGAGGAGGAGATCTCCCATTATGAATCAAAGGGACACTCTGGCTCTTCTCGTAGCAACGCATGCTTTCACCCTTATGAGAGGTCGGACAGGAGGTCAGATAAACGACCGGACAAGAAGGGAGATAAGCCAGCATGGAAGAACATTGGGAAGGGTCGGTACAGGAAACCTAGAGGCAAAGCTCCAAGTTACTCATCACGACCAGCCAAGGGCCAGCAGTCACATAAATGACCATTACTGTGTAGCCAAGTTACAGACACGACTGCTGGCCGGGAGCCCCACATCAAGACAGACAATAAACAGTCATTCAAATGTAAACTTTCATGTTGTACCTACTGTTCTACTGTTCCCAAAAGAGAGAACTAAGTCCCGGGTCAGCAGGTTGTTATTGCAGAGAAAACAAATTAAAATATGTGAAAAGTGTTTCTTGTGTCACTCATTTGTCTTGTGTAAAACCTGTAACAAATGTCAAAAATGCTGCACAAAATCTGCCTGTAGGGGCCAGACTTCAAAGCTATTGGAAAACTTGGCTGGATCTGGGTGCCGGTCCAAAAGTGGTTCAAATTCTGAAAGAGGGTTACACCCTCCCCTTTCGGATCCCTTTACGTCAATAGATTTCAAGGATGCCTACTTCCATATACCAATACAGGAACAGTCCAGGAAATATCAGATTTCATGTCCAGGATCAGACATACCAATTCAAAGCTCTGCCTTTCGGTCTGCCCACAGCACCCTTGGAGTTCACTGTTGTAGCAAAGGAGGTAAAACTGATGGCCATACACAAGGGTATAAGAATCCACCAGTATCTAGACGACTGGTTGGTGAGGGCCAGATCCCACCAGGTGTGTCTCCAACACACTCAAGATCTAGTGAAAATATGCCACGAACTAGGTTGGCTAGTGAATTAGAAAAATCAGAACTGGAACCAAAACAAATCTTTGATTTTGTAGGCTACCAGTTCGACCTCAGGGCCGGTCGGGTCTGACCGACACCGGACCGTTGGCAGAACCTTCAGGACAAAATAATAGAAATGCTATCACTGCAGGCTTGTCCGGTCCGGCAGTTCATGTCTCTGATACATTTATTAACAGCCACAGAAAAGCAAGTTCACCTAGGCTGACTGCACATGAGACTCATACAGTGGCATCTCAAAAACAATTGGAGGGTACCAAAGTCACTAGAAAAGGTGATCCCAATCCCCCTGCACCCCCATTTACAATGGTGGCTAAAAGAAGGCAATGTCCTCACAGGTCAACCATTACACCCAATAAAACATGCTCTGCAAATCTTTACAGACGCATCAAAAGAAGGGTGGGGCGCTCACTTAAACGAGCACACTGTAAGAGGAACCTGGTCCCTTCCAGAAAGCAAGCTGCATATAAATTATCTAGAACTCAAAGCAGTTTTCCTAGCCTTAAAAGAGTTCAAAGACCTCTGTTTAGATAGTACTGTTGGCAACAGACAACACCACAGTGGTATCATATATAAGGAAGGAGGCATGAGGTCGGATCCACTTTGTGCTCTTCTATGGAGAATCTTGAAATGGTGTACCAGAAAACAAGTAACTCTTAAAACCTGACACATTCCAGGCCGGCTGAACGTGGTAGCAGACAAGCTATCCAGGCTAGGCCAGACCATCCAAAGAGAGTGGTCTCTCCTTCCAGAGATATTCCAGGCATTGTGCCGCAGATGGCACCGGCCAAAAATAGACCTTTTTGCCACGCGGTTCAACAAGTTGCCTCTGTTTGTGTCACCGGTACCGGATCCCCTGGCCGCAGCAGTGGATGCACTCAGTCTGCCATGGGAGGATCTTTCCACCAGCAGCCATCTTGGCCAAAGTGGTGGAAAAGTTGCAGGACTCCCCGTGCAAGAGAATCATTCTCATTGCTCTGGGTTGGCCCAACATGCCCTGGTTCTGGAACCTAGTGGCAATGTCCAGACAAATCCCACTGAGCCTGCCAAATCTGCCCAATCTCCTTACTCAGCCCTTCAATCAGATCCCTCACAGAAATCTGACAAACTAGACTCCTAGAGCCACAGCAATCAAAGAGCAGGGCTTCTCTGAGGCAGTGGCAACAAGAATTGAGGCTCCTCAAAGGGGATCCACCAGATCAGTCTATGAGGCAAAGTGGACCATTTTTACAAAATGGTGCATCACTAATCAGGTGAACTTCAGGGCACCCCCTGTAAAGTCAGTTGCTGACTTCCTTATGTACCTATTTCAGGACAGGAAGTTACAGCCCAGCACCATTGATGGTTACAGGTCAGCCATTGCTGATAAACTGGGAAACTCACCCTTTAACATCAGCAAGGATGAAAATCTCACCCGTCTCCTGGATAGTTTCCATAGAGACAGACCCAAAGGCCGGAGGGGTATCCCCTCCTGGAACCTCTCACTGGTCTTGCACGAGCTAAGAAAGGCTCCTTTTGAACCAATCAAGGAGGCCTCTGTGAAGCATTTGACCTTCAAGACAGTTTTCCTCTTGGCCCTTGGGTCGGGTATGCGCAGAAGTGAGATACATGCCTGGCAAAACAGAAATATCAGACACCAATCTGACTGGTCCAAGGTGTCCCTGTATCCATCACCCAGCTTTCTTTCAAAGAATCAGCTGGCCAAAGAGGGTCCGGATAGTGTGGCCCCAGTGGTTATACCAGCCCTGGCCCCAACTCTGGATAGATCCCTCCAGTCTGACAGGTCCCTCTGTCCGGTCAGAGCATTGCACTATTATTTGGACAGGACCTCAGGCAGAATAAGGAGTTGGTCTTTGTCTCCTTTAAGAAAGGCTTTGACAAAGACATCTCACCTGCCAGTAGTATAAGGTGCGATTGCCGCACCTTATACTACTCCTGCCACTATCTCCTCATGGATCAAACAGACTGTGATCCTATGTTATGAGCTCTCAGACCAAGAGGCCCACACTTTACATCAGCTTAAAGCCCATGATGTCAGGGTCTTTGCTGCTTCTAAGGCCTTCCAGTCAGGAGTCTTCTTGGAACAAATCCTGTCAGCCTGCCACTGGAAGTCACATATAATACCTTCACTCAATTCTATTTGAAGGATGTGGCATGGACTGATTCAGAACTCTATCACCTGGGACCTGTAGTGGCTGCTCAGGAGATCCACCAATAACCCAGGGTTTAGAGGAGATTTGTACATAGGTAAATAGTTGTTCATACAAAAAAAAACCTGTGACATACTTCCTTCGGGAGGTTTATTTCTATTTCTTATGGGACTGAGCTCATCCCTCTCTTCCCCTACCTCAGAGCAGGTCTGTTAAAAAGAGGGGGGGCAAAGTTCATCTAAGTCCCTAATAACTTACCTGCTGGCGAAGTGGTAGTTATTCAGCAATTGTCCATTGGATAGGATGTATTAACACAATAAAATTGCAAATTTAATAAGTAAATTAAATTTTTATAAGTTAATACTCTATCCAATGGACACACAAGACTCTCCCAAACTGGCCCGGCTATTAACTTACTAGGGCCATAATAGGTTTAAACAACAAAAAAGATGCTATGACGTCACGCTGTCTAGAAAGGAAGGAAGTACGACACGCCACCTGGTGAGTCCACAGTACTGGACCGGCCCAGCCGGTGGAAACACAGGACGTCTTTTTCTGACATTGGGTGGGCCGGTCTGCACCGACCGGATTAGCAATTGTCCATTGGATAGGGTAGTAACTTATAAAAATTTACTTATTAAATTTGCATATTTTTTTTTGCAAAAATTGCAACACACAAAAATGCTTATATCTTGAAAACCGTGTGAGATAAAGCGATTTCTTTGAATTTTTTTACCCACAGGGTATCTCTGAAAAGTAGACATCCCAATTTTCAACAAATTTTGTCTCTCCAAAAATGGCGGCAATTTTGAATTTTTGAATCTTCAGAAAAATTGCAAGAAAAAAATGCTTACATCTGGAAAACCCTGCGAGATAGAGTAATTTCGAAGAAATTTTTAACCCACAGGGTACCGCTGTAGAGTAGCCCATCCCAATTTCAAAAAAAATTTTGTCTCACCAAAGATGGCAGCCGTTTTGAATTGTTTGATTTTTCAGAAAATTGCAAAAAACAAAAATGCTGCTATTTCGAAAACCGTGCTAGACAGAGAGATTTCGGCAAAATTTTTGGTTCGCAGGGTATCTCTGTCGAGTAGCAATGCCATTTTTGTCTCGCCAAACATGGCGGCCATTTTGAATTTTCAGATATTTTGCAAAAATTGCAAAACTCAAAAATACTTATATCTTGAAAATCATGCTAGATAGAGCGATTTCGACAAAATTTTTGACCTGTGTTGCATCTGTCCATGATATAGCCATCCCAGTTTTTCAACAAATTTTTGTCTCGCCAAAAATGATGGCCATTTTGAATTTTCAAATTTTCAGAAAAATTGCAATACACAAAAATGCTTATATCGTGAAAACCATGCTAAATAGAACAATTTTGATGAAATTTTTGACCTGCAGTATGGCAGGGTAGCCATCCCAATTTTCAAAAATTGTTGTGCCATCAAAAATGGCGGCCATTTTGAATTTTCGAAAAAATTGCAAGAAAAAATGCTCACATCTGGAAAACCCTGCGAGGTAAAGATTTTTTGGGGGGGAGGTTCATGGGGGAGGATGCAACTGGGTGCATGGATTTCTCTGGCTTGGTGGCAGGCAGCCAAGCAGACACTGGTGTAATTGACACAATGAGATGGTAGGAAGGCTTGCGTTCTGTAACTGAGCAGAGATGTCCCTCATCTTTTTCTGGCTTTGCTGAATCATTCCAGAAGTCATCTGTTTCCAGATGACTCTCGATCAATTAAGTCTTATGGAGTGTAAGGGATCTCCAAAGAAGTATTAGCAGTCTTCTATGGCCATGGAAGGGACAATTAAAGCAGCCATTCTATTCAGGAATATGCCAGGAATCGAATAAGGAGACTGACCTGGAAGCTGAGTATCACTGTGATGAAAAAGCCTGAAGAATAAATGGCAGTTTAATGTACTGGGTCTGAGTTGAAAAACATTGCCAAGAGTGCAGGAAGTTGAGCTGGCTGGACTGATACTGGCTATTGGTATACTTGGTCAGAGTTTTCTGGTTCTACATCCAGAAGAGTGTGATCCACTCAGGTAAAATGCTCACTGGTTAATCCCGGATTGTTGGTGTTATCCAGCTCCACAAAAGAATCACCTTGTGAGTCTGAGCAGATTATACCTCTTCTGAAAGTGCTGCACAAGTTGCACACTGAGGCATCTTGAACTTGAGCACAGGGGTCAAACTGGGGCATACAAAATCCACTCCTGACCCTTTTTAGTAAGGAGGAGTCTTAACCATCTCTCCGCAAATATAATTGTATTCCCATGATTAAAACACTGTCACTTGTCAACTGAGAGTACAGAAAAAGTCAACTCTACAAAATTCCTTCCAACAAAAAAAGAAGAAGTACCAATGTTCACATCTAATATGTTTCCTAGGTCATGTGGCCAGGCTAGCAAGAGTTTTTGGTCTTTTCAAAGTCTTTGTATACATAGGTGTTAAGCAGTCGTTACTTCCCAAAAGTAGGACAAAAGTGAACAATTCCATCTCTGCTTAGACAAAGAGTGGCGATGGTAATTTTAATTGAAAGGAAGTGAGGAGGGATAGTTAGCCAGCAGCAATAGTCTTAGGTAAGTGGCGAAAGCAGCAATGAGAAGGATGGAGACAATCAGCCTTTCTTTCTAATTATAAAATGTTGCTAGAAAATATTCCTTGGAAATCCTCACCTTTAGCCTCACATTTCCTAAGTAATAGTAGCAAGTGGTGATGCATCCACACAAGGGATTGTTTTTTCTTGAGAGAATGGCGGTGATGGGCAGGATGGCTTTTATTTATAAAATATTGCTAGAAAACTCCCAGCTGGAGGCTCAATTTCCCTCAGTAACATTCCTCATGTTACCTATTCAACTAAGTTGGATGTTGGGTGTACAGCTCCATGATTTTTGAAGTCTTTTATATTTCAGCAAACTTTCTGTTCAACTGGTGGGGGGTGCCAGGGTGGCCATGAGGAAGGAGAGTTGGCCAGCAATGAGGGAGCTGTTTGTAAACCTTGATCAATTATTCTTGCACTAAAGTGGCAATGAATTAGAATAATGCATAACACAGCCCCTCCCCTTGCTTTTAGCAGAGATGTGGCAATTTGTTTGCTTGACAAAGTGACAATTTATTTGATTGGTTGAACTGATACATAGCACAGTCCTTCCCCTTGCATGGAGTGCAGATCTCCGTGATAATCAGTTTGATTGACTGGTCCTATAACTCTCTCTTTTATATTCAAGCAACCTTTCTATCTATGTTAGCATTTACTTCAAATAAGTACAATCAATATCCCATTTAATAAAGTTACTAAGCTAGGGAAATGCGAGGCTCTCGGTGGTTGTTTTCTAGGTATATTTTATAAATAAAAAGACATTCCATTCTGGAGTTGTACATGTTCTTAGTTAACGGTTTTAAATATTTGATTTATGTCATAATTATTATCAAAAATATTATCTGGTGTTTCTTTGTTCTTAATTTTCTGTTTCTGTCCTGGCCATCGCTGTATGCTTGCCTTGCATTATCATAGTTGCCTAACTCCTCTTCCTTATTGCTCCCCTCTACTCAAGTTGGACAGAAAGCTACTTTGCTAGGATATAAAAAGCCTCAAAATCGTGGAGTTGTACACCCAATCTTCAACTTATTCATGTTGAGGAAACGTGAAGCCCATGCAGGTGGGTGGTTTCTAGCAATATTTTACAAATAAAAGACATCCTGGCCATCGCCGCTTGTGCTTTGAACGAATCCTCAGTGGGGGCTTTGTGTAGCACTACCCACCCTTTCATCCCCTTTGCCACCTCCACCTCCCATTCCCACGTCCAATCCCATCGCCGGTATATCGCCGCTTTGTCCAAGTAGAAGTCCGGGTTTCAGAATGTACCTGAGCTGTCGCAACAAATGGAAAAGAACCGATTTACGGTTTGTTTTGAACTGACAACTGTCGTGGCGATTTTTGATTTGAGTTTTTGTTTTAAAGTTTACATACTGTATGCCAGAATAGCATGTTGTTATTTGAAGATTGAATTTCACATATGTAGATGACTTCAAGTATATAAAATGCATAAATAGGTTAACTGGGGAGGAAATTGATTACACAAGGTGGGTATTAGGACTGAGGCACAAACCGAATCATGGACAACTCGGACCCATTTTGATGCAAACTCGGCCTTTCTAAAACTCAAGTTAACCTTTTCTTCATATCTATTATTTATGTATGCGTAATATGTATAATGTATTATGTGTTTTACAAGACCAGTTAGATCGAGTTTTCTGTCCCAAAATATGCCTTTTTAAAACTGATGGATATGGCATTTTGGGATAGACCGAGTATCTGTCCCATCGCCAATTGCTATTGATACACTGATGGACACAATGGCGAGGGACAGAGTTCACATGTACTTGTTTTTTGTGTAAATTTTGATCGGCATATTTGTATACATATTACCACAAGTATAAAGTGTTATTTGAATTCTTTTTTATTTTTATGTGCCGTTCACTAATATTTAAATGCCAATCAAACTGGCATGCATGTATTTCAACCTGTTTTTAAAATGTAAACAAACCACCAACAGTACATATTTATCAATAAAAGATTTTTTTTGCTTGTAAAAGCAGTTTAGTGAAACAGCATATGTACTGTAAACCAGATACAGCTACCTGGACATAATAATTACTTTATAAAGTAAATGAAATAATTTCCCACGGTTCAAATTTACACAGAAAACTAGTACATGTGAGCTCTGTCCCTCGCCATTGTGTCCATCAACATATCAATAGCAATTGGCGATGGGACAGAAACTCGGTCTAATTTTGGGACAGAGTTCCTCGCCACACAAAAAACTTCAATATCTGAAAATTACTGTCAATTAAACTTTAAAATATCCACTTGAAAGTATTAACATTATAAAGCATTTAGATGCAGGAACACAATTTTCTGTGTTTGCAGTAATATCGACACTTTTTCTGCACTTCCTGTTTGTATAAACAATGATGGAATCTTTGAAGTGAAATAAATTTTGGTAAATATATCCATTAACTATGCAAAAAGCTTATTTCTGTTAATGCGGGGCACATCCCTGATACTCCAGGTGGTAGCCTAGTCTTTAGTACATGTTTAATGTCACCCAGCAGGCACACGCCTTGAAATGTCGTTGATTTAGAGTTGAAAACAGATCCTGACGTTGAAATGCATATTGTCAACTACTAAATCTAAGTTAGTTTTCTGACATGAAAAAGTAGTGATATTTTGACCAGAAATCATGCTGATTTTTGGTTGAAAAATTGACACTATTTCAAAGCTGGATTTCTGATTGGAAAAAGTAGTGATACTTCATAAAAAAATTACCACTAAATCAAGTTAGGTTTTTCAACATGAAATCTTAGTCATGGTATTGAACAGAAAACAGGTTGAATATTGGGAAATGAATGACTAGTGATCGTTGATTAAAAATTCTTTTTCTAGAGTGTAATATAGTGATCCAGTCTAACTTTTTGAAATAACTAATATTGCAATAGTTTTTGAATTTGTAGGTATTTGTAAAACGAAGACTAATTTTTAAAGATGATAAAGAGTATGTGTGCATGTACTTGTAGCATTTATCCATTCTCCTTATTAATTTATAGCAACAACAAAACCGATGCACCTAAATATAATTTTAATAATTTATAATTATATTTTGATTAATGCAATTCCTGATAATTAAAAAAAAACATGTTGAAGTCAAACTTATCTTAAATAGAAAAAAGATAAATTCAAACTTATTCATCAAAACTTAGTAATTTGAATTTGTTTCTCAAATTCTCCCATACACAAATACTAGTTTTCAGTTTGCATGTTTATGCTGAAAACTTCTCTATACAGAGAACCTAAGCTATAACATTTTATCACACAACAGTGAGGTTGGGGGGGTTTCCTGATTTTTCTTATTTGTACCCTGCTACACAGAACATTAGGCCTGTGACAGAAAGTAATTAGATAACACAGCAGGGTGGAGGTGGAGGTTTACCCTTCCTAAATTGCATGCATATATGGTGTTTACTTCTTTAGGTCTGTTTCTTTTGTGATCAGAACTGACAACTAATTAAGGTGAGGAGTAATGGGTGGAGTTCTACAAATGTGGCTTTTCTTGTGTTTTTTTCAGTTTATATGACAAAGTTGTACGAGACACAAGCATCTGAACTGAGCATTGTGGCTTTGCTACATGATTTTAGCTTCTTTATAATTACAATATAATTATAGCCAATGTAATAAAACATTTAAAAGAAACTGATTGGATAAAATACTGAAGATATAAATAATGTCACAATTGTTTGTTGTTTACAAAGAAAAAAAAATATTTTAAAATTTCACAAAAAGAATTTCAATTGAAGGCATTGAATAATATCAGTCCAATTAATAACATAAAAATGGATATCTAGTTGGAAAATATGGATTTACATATCTTGACAATTATATTTGAAAGCTGATGCAGATTATATATTATTACAATTATATTTGAAAGCTGATGCAGATTATATATTATTACAATGTCATCGGAAATAGAATATTGAATATACAATGATTCATGAAACCATGTCATCTTGGAAAGAATTAATTACTTTGAAGATGTATCCAAATTGTAAAATATGCATATGGATAATTATTGTATAATATTATTAAGAAGCTATAATTATGACACACAAGCTACAATGATTCAAATAAAGAAGACAATGTGAACAACCTGATTTCACCCATTGAATTCAACCCTATTTCATACATTAGATTCAACCAAAAACAGTTTGCAAAATCTAAGCGTATTTCAACCAGATTTCATCCATTGAATTCAACCTGATTTCACCAATTGAATTAAACCTGATTTCACTGGTTGGATCCAACCAAAAACGGTTTGCAAAATCTACACATATTTCAACCAGATTTCACCCACTGAATTCAACCTGATTTCAATGTTGGTTTCACCATGATTTCACCGGTTGGATCCAATTAAAAACGGTTTGCAAAATATACACGTATTTCAACCAGAATTCAACGTTGGATTCAACCAGCTTTCAAAGTTGCGTGCCTGCTGGGCAGGATGTGTGCCATTTGTTGCCGTTCAGGACGTTTATGTTTTTTGCATACTTATGCCATCTGTCTCTCGTCAATCCATCCATCTTTTAAATATTGGCTGAGAAACAGATTAATCGGTCTAATGTAAGCCCGATTCAAAATTATGTCAAACCATTATATCCCTGATTAAAAACTGTAAACCATGATACCTTGATTGCTAAAATCAATCCATAAATAAAGATTTTGTGTCAAGTTGAATTTGAAAAAGAAAGGGGCTGAGTTTGTATAGATGAGTCCAAGTTGACGAAGGGCCGAGTTGACTAGTTTCCCACAAACCTACTGGCTTACTACCAGTAAACGCCTGTCTACCAGAGAACACCTGTCTTATATTTCTTTGTTAGAAAGTCAAGGACAAATGCTTCTATAAGTCTACAAAATGGGCGTTCACTGGTATTTCCTGCTTGCTGTAAAACCGCCCGATAACAGAGATAAATTGTTAAGGGTAGAGGATATTTAGCCAATGGCTGTGTACGCTAGATCAGTTTCACTGCTAGTGTACCCAATGGTTGTGTACGCAAGATCTATTTCACTGCTAGCATAACCAACAGTTGTGTACACTAGCAGTGATACTGGTCTAGTGTACCCAATGGTTGTGTACACAAGATCTATATCACTGCTAGCGTACCCAACGGCTATGTATGTATACTACTGGCATACCCAACTACCCTGCTCCCAAGGCAGTGAACCCTATGTTCCAAATAGTTGTGGACCCTAGATCTAAGATTGGTTGTATACGTAAGATCTATTTCCCTGCTAGTGTACCCACTGGTTGTGTACGCTAGCAGTGATATTGGTCTAGCGCACCCAATGGCTGTGTATGCAAGATCCATATCACTGCTAGCGTACCCAATGGCTGTGTATGTACACTAATGGCATACCCAACTATCCTGCACTCAAAGCAGTGAACTTATGTTCCCAATGGTTCTACACCCTAGATTAATAGCATTGTTAGTGTACCCTGTGTTAGGTACTTGCATACCCAACTACCCTGTACCCAAGGCAGTAAAATCTATATTCCCAATGGTTGTGCATCGAAGATCAATATCATTGCTGGCATATCTAGTGGCTGTGTACACACAATCCATATCACTACTAGCATACCCAGCAATTGTGTACACTGGCAGTGATATATGTTAGTCTAGACACGAGATCTATATCACTGCTAGTGTAGCCAACAGCTCCAAATGTTTACAGCCTACCCAGTTTCTCATTACCCAAGGTAGCATGCACTCAGTGATTGTGCAATCGATAACAGTATCTTTTACAGCGTACTCAACAGGTCTGTATCAAAGGCATTATGAAGCAATTAGTTTTTAAGGAAATTTTTCGAGTAATCAGAAATGGGTCAAGAATCACTCTCCGAATTAAAATTATTCAGCTTAACATGGGTTTCCACTGTGAAACAGCAGAATAACTTAGTTATTGTTACATTCTGACAAAGTTTAAAGGACATGTCAGAAATGAGCTAAGGGAGAAGTGATTAAAATTTCGATACACTAGTAGTGATCTTGTTTACTTAGCCATTGGGTATGCTAGCGATGATATAGATCTTGCATACACAGCTGTTGGGTACGCTATACCAATATCACAACTAGCATACACAGCCGTTGGGTAAATAACCACTCTGATTGTTAAATATGACATCTTCTATGAAATTTTGCACAGTACTGTATACCAGGGTTGGGGCCGAGTACAAGTCAATGTACTTGAGTACGAGTGCATCCAAAATGTGCGAGTACAAGTACTAGTACATTTTCCTTTAATCTACTCAAGTACAAGTACTTTAGAAAGTACTCGAGTACAAGTATGTACATTTATAAATTTTTAGGAAAGTAGGAAAATGTAATAAAACCTATTTTACAAGAACAGAATACATGTCAAGATGTATTTTCAAAGTTAAAACTTTTATATGGATAAATACTAGGGGCATCACAACAGCGTTCGAAATTCCCGCCAATCCACCAGTCCGAAGCTGACAGCTTCACTCATGGACTTGTAACCCTAGCAAGTAGATGGTCCATTTGTCCAAAAACATTCTAAATAACATATATTCCCACATATATCCCTTGTTTTTCAACATATTTTAGAGGATTTATGTTGATAGCCATATTGTAAACAGTACTGTCATTGCTTTTCATATCTCTCTTCTGACTCATTGAGGCCATCTACCATTGACCAATCAGAAACTAGCTTTCAAAATATAACACTCAAGAAAGAGCAGAATTGTAACTAAATATTTGTATAAATGTCTTGGTTATTATCGTTGATAATATTGTTCTGTATGTGTGCATTATGCACTTAAACCCTGTAATATATTTGCTTTCGAGACTTCTCAACCCGTATGCAAACTCACCCCAGATTTAAGAAACAAGTCACCCCATGTCACAACTTACCCCACAAGACAACTCATCCCATAACTATTCATTAAAATAAGTTCAAATACACCAAAATTTGACTTACAAGCATCTGCTGATGTGTGGTTTTCTTGGCCCCTCTTGAATGAAGGGCAATAGAGCACCCACATGATGTCCACAGTTGTTTTGCCCATATTTCGCCACTGTTGAATTAACCCCACAAATTGAACATTTACTGCTAAGCTCCCTGTATGCCACAACTCAGAGGAATTATGCTAACTATCTTAACAATGTGACATGAGTGCTCAAGAAAATATGCCTAATTGCAATCACCCTTAAAATGGACTTCATTCAGCCCACCAGTGAATTGATTTGACAACAGAGATGGCTTCTTAATTTGAAGTAGCTCAAACTGTACAACTTGTGTAAAATCCTTTTTGCTTTAGATATAGGAGTCCTTTGATCTACTTTGCTATAGTCTAGGCTTTAGGAAAAGTATAAGTGACATTTCTGACTATTGTGCATGTGTAAATTGTACTTTTAATATACCTTAAACGAAAACAGGTTATGTTTACTGATAAAAGAGGTACCAAACATGTACAATAATAAGGGGTGATATTTTACATGGAGTGAGATTTGAGATGGGGTGAGATGTCTTTGGAAAATATGGGGTGAGTTGGAAATGGGGTGAGTTGTCCTGATACCATATATTCAGACAGTAGTAACCATAATTTGGAAAAAAGACCTGAAATAATTAATTTTTCTGAAACAGTAAATCAAATAAATGGGTATTTATTGAGCTTAAGATGAATTTTTGATTTCTGCATTATTTATTATAAATGTGATAATCATGACATAGTGATAACTTTCTCTTTACATTTATTTATTTTTTTAGTTAATTTTTGTATTTATTATATATTAATTTTTTGTGTGTCAGAAATTGTATGACAAGATTTTTTTGTTTTATGTACAACAAGTTATACCTGTTGATATGTACCTAAACTCCTTTCATATTATGTGCAATGTGTAGTAATAAATAGGTATGGCATGAACATTGATGAAAAACCTCCTATTTTAATGCATATAGTCCTGAGTGAGCGGAATTGATAGTATGGCAGAATTAATGCCACCCGTGTATCAGATCTGTTACTTATTAACAGTACTTATTACCTCTGCTAAGGAGGTTATGTTTTCGGCTGGGTTTGTCTGTCCGTCTGTCTGTTTGTTTGTTTGTGAACAAGATAACTCAAAAACTTATGGACGGATTTTGATAAAACTTCAAGGATATGTCTGAAATGGTAAAAGGAAGAAGTGATTAAATTTTGGGAGTGATTCGGATCACTGTCTGCATCTTCTGGATCCATGAAATTTAATTTTTAAAGAAGGATAGCTCAAAAACTTATGGAGGCATTTTGATGAAATTTTCAGGATAATTGGTGAGAAATTGGTAAAGGAAGAAGTGATAAGATTTTGGGAATGATCTGGATCACCATCTGGATTTTCTGGGACGCTGAATTCTTTAAAGGAATTCTCATGGATTCTGATGAAATTTTCAGGACATGTCCAAAATAGGACGAGGAAGAAGTGATTAGATTTTGGGTGTAATCCGGATCATTGTCTGGATCTCCTCGGCAGAGGTCTGCGCTCGCTGAGTGCTCTTGTTAAATTTGTTCTGTTTGGTTCTAAGGTTCAACGTCAGAAACTCCTCTCATTTTCCTGTCAATATTCTTTGAAATCTTCTTCATCCTGCTGACATTGTCAAAAACCTATCTATGTGGTTCGATGCTAACTTTTCATTCTCAGAACACATTCAGAAGACTTGTAAAGCCTGTTTCCTCCAGATGCGTGACCTTGGCCGAATTAGATAGTATCTTACTCATGAAGTGACTGTCTTTGCTGCAAATGCCTTCGTTAGTAGTGATCTGGACTATTGTAACTTTCTGTTTAGAAGTTAGTCAAGCTTCAATCAGCACAAGCTGCAGAGTATTCAGAATGCTCTTGCATGTACTGTCACAATTCATAGAGCATATGCTCATTTGCAGCAAAGACAGTCACTTCATGAGTAAGATACTATCTAATTCGGCCAAGGTTAAATTAGGAAATAGCTTTTCAGATGTGTTCTCACTTCCGTATGGTGTGCCTCAGGGTTCTGTCCTGGGCCCCCTCCTTTTTACCCTTTACACAACCCCTCTCAGTAATATGATTTCCAATTTCAATGTCACCCACCATCTATATGCTGATGACACCCAAATATATCTAGCATTGGACAATAGGAATTTTGATTCCAGTTTCGCTGAGCTTACAGAGTGTCTCACATGTATCCAAAACTGGATGGCTGGCGTGAAATTGAAACTCAATCCCGAGAAAACTGAATTTATTATAATAGGTGATAGACAAGCCAGAGAGTCCCTCATAAATAAATTCCCTACTCAACTTCTCGGAAATTCTATTTCCCCTACTGATACAGTCAAGAACCTGGGTGTAATTTTTGACTCTGGAAACACCTTTTCCAACCACATAACTAATATGTGTCGAGCCTGCTACTACCACCTTAAGGACCTAAGACGTATTCGTAAATTCCTCAGTGTGGAAACTGCAGCCTTGCTTGCAAACTCAATGATCAGTAGTCGACTTGACTACTGCAATTCCCTACTTTATGGCATCAGTAAGTACAATGTTGCTAAACTCCAAAAGATACAAAATGCCCTTTGTAGAATTGTTTTTAGACTTGATAGAACTAGCCATGTCACTCCTTTTCTTCAAAAACTACACTGGCTTCCTATCACTTACCGTATATTGTTTAAGTACAATCTAATTACTTTCAAGGCTATAAATTTCTCTCAACCCATATACCTATCATCCTTGATCAAAACCAGTTGTCTAACACGTGGAAATCGTCTTTCTCTTTCCTCAGCCTCTCACAAAAAGGCCATCGGTAGGAGAGGTTTTGTAGTGGCTTCCCCCATAGAATGGAACAGACTCCCACAATCAGTACGATCACAACAAACAATAACAGGTTTCCGTAGCCAGCTAAAGACCTACTTGTTTAGATTAGCATATCCTCCACCATAGTACATCTCCCTGGCGGGCGCTAACCTTGGATCATGACCTCGAACGTCCCTCGACTTTCCCTTTTTGATTTCAAGCGCATTAGAGGATGTTGCATCAATTTTGCGCTATATAAATGTTTCTATTCTATTCTATTCTATTCTATGTTACACCCATCCTGCCTGCCTGTCATTTAATGCTGCATGTTCAAAATCACAACACAGGTTTATAAACTTTTACACAGTGGTTCTTGATATTTTAGATCACCCTTGACTTTGCGCAGATGCTCCTACAGTACCAGGTATACTCATCTTGATTGTCAATACTTGACAGCTCCTCCTTTCCACTCCCCACCCTACAAGTCAGTCAAACACTTCAGCCATAGTTTTCTCTTTGATGCTCCTAAGTTTTGAAGTGATTTTTCTGATAATGTACAAAGTTCAGTATCTGTTACCTCCTTCAGGAAAAAGTTCCAATCTTACCTGTTTGCAAGTCTCTCCACTATAGCCTTCCCATCATGCCTGTGTCTTCATTGATATGACCTGGCTATGTTATTGAACTTAAGATTATTTACCTTGGTTATGTTCAGTTGTGCTTGATGTAGATTAAGTGCTATAAAAGTCCACATTAGATTACTTTAAAACATTACAAGTATGAAACTATTAGTTTGTCAGACCAGCAAGTTTTCTCATGGAACAATAACTTTTTGATGTTGCTGGTCAGGTGGACCAGGAACATTTTTCACTTAAGGACGAACACTGCATCACGACTAGCCGACTAATCGATGATGGTTAGAATAATGCAGTATATCTGTGTCATATTTTAAAGTACAAATAATTGCTCAATGTAGTATAAAAGATGGCAAAAGGTCTGAATCCATCAAGTACATGTATGTGCATATTGTCACAGAAAATAAGTTAAAATCCAACTACAGCCATGTTTTCTCTATTGTTTATGCATTCACGTAAAACCAGCAGTACCATTTACCTCCTATATGACTCACTTCTTGTCTGAAATAAATGAAGCAGAAGTCACAGGAAAACAGCATATTTATTGAATTTTACATATTATAGACATAAATTTTCATTTTAGTTCACATATTTGTCATTTTCACTGCTTTTTACAATAAGATACTCATGATTTTTGGCATAAATTTGATGGTTATTCAGTGGTCAACACAAATAATACTTGGTGATTAGCCGACATAAGTCACTCATCTTAAAAGTCCTGACCTCATCACATTTCAAAGTCCTTGTAACACAATCACACCTTTCAGTACTTCTTGAACTGTTTTGCAACTGAATAGTTAATCACAAATTTGTACTCGCATTGTATGATTACTAAAAGCAACTCTTTCTTTGATTCACCCAGATGTGTCTTATAAAAGTTGATGCAGTCTTTCAGAAATAACATGACTGCAGTGTTTGCACCTCCTTTTAACTCTTCTTCAGCTGTTTAGATTGATTTCAAAATGTTGTAAAACAGCCTACATATTTCACAAAAATTTGACTTCTTCATTTTAATTTTACATAATACTGAAGAGGACCAACAGATGACATGTGTTGATGCTAAGAAGCTAATCCCCCAACAAATACCTGAGCAATGAACAACAGTGAAAACTGACACTTGCAAAACTTTTTGTATGTGATGACCATAAGTTTTTACTTCCATAGCCTTTACAATAAACATAATGCAGACTACAATTTACATGATGGCTCTTTGTTAAAAACACCTCAATACAAAGGTCCTTTTGATATGGTTCTTAACTGGTTGTAAATAAAAGAAAATAAAACACACATTATATTGTTAATTGAGGAATAGCAAACCAAATTAATTTCTAATGTAAAACTTTTCAACAAAATGCCTAACCTTGCCACTTTTTAAACTTATAGGTTTATAAATTGAGAATGCTTACTTGAAGAAATTTTGTTTAAGTTTCTTTTTTGCTTATTTAATAAATATTCCCCGGAGTTTAAAACTTGGTCTTAAAAGTTACAAAGTAAGAAGAATATTACGTAAATTTAATTCAAATTTTCATTGATTTCGTAATTGTTATTACTTCATCACTTATTGCTAATTTGTTACGATATAAACAATGCAAATGCAAGTAAAGTCCAAGTGTGTCAACTTATGAAGAAAACAGATTTGTCCTTTATCACAGGGAATATTGAGAAAAAGTAGTCATATTGTACTCAGAATGTACTCATGAGTACAGCCTATTTTGAAAGTACACAAGTACATTTGCTCATGAGTACAACAAGTACAAGTACATCATGAGTACAAGAAAAGATGTACTCGAGTACACAAGTATGTGAGTATAGGAATAACCCCTGACCAAACCACGGTATACGCTAAATTTTACCATGGTTTGAGGTTATAATTGAGGTTTATTGCTTCAAACCATGGTAAAATTCTGCGCATACCGTGGTTTGGGAGGGGGTTATTCCTATTCTAACATGACAAATTATTTCAAGATGAATAATTATTGCAAATTTTGTTGTAAAACGTTCATTGTTATGACAACCATAATGAGCGATAATAGGAAATCACCTGGTTATGCTGTATTTTACCAGGGAAGGATTTCATTGTTTAGCCAATCAGAGTTGGGGACACATCCGTGTCATGTTAGAACACAATGTACTCTGGCCCCAACCCTGCAGTAAACTCGAATTATTAATTGTAGTGCATGTCATTTGACAATTTGGTCATAGAAGAATATAATATAAAGCTGTTAATATAATTTAAATTCAAAATATTAATCACAGCATGGTTTATTGGGAGAAAGCCACTAGCTCATCTTGGCACAAATTGGAAGATAAAATGTGTAATGACAGTTGTTCTTTATCACTCACACTAGTGTATTTTCCCTATTCGCATACCAAATGAGAAAGTCCAAGTGATGAGAGAAATAATTTAAATAGTCGCAGAAGACTGGTTGCATGACTGGTGTAACATGAGATAATGAATCCCCTCGATTTCTGACTCCTCTCCTTTGATCTTTTGGAGAGTCAGTATCTTGCAAACAACATTTATCACCCCAAACAATAGGATTTAGGGGTTTAGAATATTGCTTGCAAGATACTGATCCCCCATTCAGAAACGGACTCCCCTCTATTGTTTCTGCACCTATTCAATTGATTTACTTAATGGTGGTGGTGGGGGGGGGGGGGGGGGTGTGTGTGTGTGTGTGTGTGTGTGTGTGTTTATTGTCTGTCAACCAACAGTGAATAGGCTCAATTGCATTTGAAACTAAGCAGTGAGGGAGTCATTTCTTCAGCTCAGTTAAGTTTGACTTGCTCAAAGTCGTAAAAAAAAGTAAAAATAAAATTTTCATCTGGATATCAAAAAAAATTAAAAAAAAAAAAAAAAATAAATAAAAGTTATTTTAAAATACCTTTAACTTTATCAACTCTTAAAGACTTAAAAGGTGTTTCAATGGGTTCCAGAGCATACGTTAAAGTGCTTAAATGTGGAGTTGGTCTTTTGACATGCTTCCTGAGCAGTTATCAAAGAAAGATTAAGACTATCTGTAGACAATGGGACAAATAAAAGCCATTTTCCCTGATAGCAATTAACAGGCCACACTTAATTAGGGCCACACTTCATACTGGTAGATTAAAGAATACAGTTATAAAATAGTTCTTTAATAAATCAATCCATGGAGGGTTACAAATCTGAGCTGATTTAATAGAAGCCACATGCACTCCTTGGAATAGGTAGATTAAAGACTACAGTTAAAAGTGGTTTCTTTAATCAGTGAATAACAAAAAGGAAAAGGGGGGCCACAAAATGGGCTTGCTGATGACAGGATTAGGAAGCCACACCATAGACAAAGACAATATAACAATACATTTGTCAGTGGTATTGTATTGGGAATATTTGGATCTGGGGATTTTCTAAGCCCCATCTGGGGATTTTCTATGTGTCTGCAGATTTCCAGAGATTTTCAGTGATACACTCAGGTTAATGAACACAGTAGTACTAACTACAGAATTCTAAAGAATGAATTTGGCTGTGAATAATATCTGACGAGCCTATCAAGTTGTAAGCCCAAATATGACTTTTGTAAATTTCGCACAGTTAGGCTCTTTCAGGACAAACTTATATGACAGTTATAGATTCAAGTGCCTTCCTCATTCGTAGTCAAAAAAATATCAATGCTAGTTTATTCCGTTATCTGTTTTAATGCACATTTTTTGAGTCTCTTAGGAAAGAGCTCTTACTAAAGTACTGTTGCAAAAAATTGTGGGGGGGGGGGGGGGGTACGATGGAAGAGTGGTAACACTCTCGCCTCGCACCTCTGAGATCAGAGTTTGTAAGTGTTAAAAGCACGTTAAAACCCAAATAAATAAATAAATTTTGCAAAAATCCAAATATAATTTTAAAAGTCAGTTGTTCAAGACAAAAGGTGAAAGGCTGCTGAACCTAGCCAAATTTTGTTCAAACATCCTAATCTTAAATTGCGAGGAAATTAAGAAAGTCAGGTAGCTTCCCATAAATCAATGTGTAACAAGTGATGTTAACATGTACTCAAGTAAGGTTGTGCTCTCTAAAATGAATAATTGTAATATGTCTTGAATGTAATAGACTACCATCAATGAATATGGCTTTATCGTCTGGTAAGTGTACTTTAGTTAAGCTGCTAGATAAATTTGTACTTGTAGAGGTTGTATCCTAACACCCTTTTATAAGGTCTTCAATTACCAATAAATAAATAATAATAAAAAAATCTATGGGAATTTCCATATTCAAATTGTGCCAAGTTTCCAACTGGAAACAATATACATGCAGGCAAAATATTCCATCTAAGTTTTCTGAATAGGTGATGAAATTATACAGTTCAAACCATCTATGTTGTTCAAATCCACGAAACTACACATAAAGCAATTGACAATAATTGGTAGCGATAATTTGTAATTCCTAATTATTTTATTTACTTTTTTTGCCGATGGTTTTTAATAAAACAAAATTAACAGAGGTACTTTTAACATCACTTTCAATAATATATGGTAGTTTTTGGAATATTTTTTGAAGATTATATCACCTGTTGACACCTTAAATATTAGAGAATTTAGAGTGAAACCTTTTTTAACTTGTAATGTTGATGCATTTAGTGGTCTTGTGTCAACAAACACCATAGACCCAGTTCCTATGACAGCCATTTAGCCCTGGTATACAGCTGATATGGACAGAAGTCACTTATATTTGAAAAATTCATATATATTGTTAAAAAGTATTATGTTTTAATGAGAAAACATCAAGCAAAAACTTAAAAGCAATCATTAGGCTGGAAGTGTGTAAATAAATCTGCAAACTGTTTATTGAACACAAGAAGACACAAGAAAGTTTAATGGAAAGAAAAATGCATAGGAAAAGTATTTGAGAAATTAACAAAAAGTTTATATTCCAGAGGATAATAATGTCCAGGAAAATTGTATCCAAATTCAGAAAAAGATTTGTTTTTCTGATGTAGTGCTTACTTTAAAATTACCTTTCTGAGAACAGGAATAGTATATGTATAGATTGATGTTATTCTTCTTTCCTACAGAAGAAGGTGTCTTATCAGATTGATGCCAGTAGACAGGAGGGCAGTATGGCAGCTGGGCCTGCTGCTCTTGGCTGTGCCCACACAGTACATGATCACCCGCTACATCACCAGCACTGATGGAGAGAGAACTATAGCCATAAAGTCGTAAGTTCACAGACAATGGTTAGGAGTTATATTTTAAGTATTAGCATATGTACATTCATCGGAAAGAGAAACAATACAAGTTAGCACCAACTTTATGTAGCACCCATACTAGAAGGTAAAATAACTGCCATATTGGCACTTCAAGTTTGGGTATATCCTTTTGACTTTCAAGTGCGAATATAAATTCAAATCTGACTACATAGAAATAGTCCCAGCCCATGATTCTACATTGGGTAATTTTGCATCACAAACCTCTAGGATTAATAAAATGTGGGGTTAAGTACTTTAATTAGGTTTGGCTACCTTCTTTTGACCTTAAACTTACTTAAAAAGAATGCAGGCATATGATTTCCTATAGGTTGGTTATGCATACAAAACAGTAAGGACCAATATAAAGTGAGTTATAACACTTTATGAGGTTAAAATTGTTTGACCTTGAAGAAGGGGTACAAGGTTAAATCTGATAACATAAAAATAATCCCAACATATGATTCCCTATGCTTTGGTTAAACATCCCAAACCTCAAGGACCAATAATAAGTTAGTTATAAGATGGGAACTCTCGTTTGACCTTGAAAGATGGTTTCCAGGTCACAGTGTGGCCACATCAAAAGTACCCCTCCCCATGATGTAGTAATCTTGACCTTTAAAATTTGATCTGGGCTATATCTGAGTAGCTGTATGTTGTAGGAAGTTGATACTTGACAGGGACATTGGTTAGGGGGTTTAGGTGCGCAACATCATGTTATGACCTTCTTTTCACCTTTGACCTTGCCGTAATGACCTAGACCTTTAATATTTTGTCTGGGACATATCTCAGAAACTGTGAGTCATTGGTTTGGGAGTGTAGGTATGTTAAATCATGGCGTGACCTTTAACCTTGGCTCTGGCAATATGTGGAAATAATGGAAATTTTTAAATTTCCAGTTTTGACCACGGAATTTAGTGACTGAATCTCACATGCAGGGTCATTGAAAAAATATATTAAATAGAGTAGGTGACAGATTATCACCTTGTCAAACACCAATAAATGTTTCAAACCACTTGGTAAAGTAACTGTTCCAATAAAAACAAGAAAATGTTTGTAGATACAAGTCCTGTATGGTTTATACATTTTTCTGTTAACAGAAAAACAGTTATTTAACCTGAAAGAAAGTAGAGCTGAATTTACCAATACAGGATGGTTAGTTTAAACCATGGCAATTCAATGGAACATGCAGATCTTTGTCACCCCCTTTAGGGATAGGTTTCCTTACTGATCGACACCAGATTTTGAATAGAGTACCATTATCATAACAAAAAGAATATGATTTTTGAAGTTCTAAAAGCAACTTCTCTGACTTAATAACTTAAGCCTTATTTTATGCTTTTCACAAACTTTCCTTAGAACTTATTGATATATACATGATTTCATTTTTACCAAAAAATCTTCTGTATTGTACTCTTCCATGTTTTCACTCATAGCATTAATGTATTGGGCAAACCACTTCTAACATTGTTTATTGTGATTACATTCAAGTATTTTAAAGACTGCCTCCCAGTACAAGGATAACTACCTATCCTGGGACAAGTGGCAGAAGTGGTGTGTGGATATGATGGAGAACATCAAGAACCTGGAATTCAAGTCACCACTGTCCACTGAGGAGGATGACCGGGGAGAGTCGCCTGCTGTGGAGGTCATGAAGTACAGGGATCCAGAGGGATGGTTTGCAGGTCTGTTTTACTGCATTAATATAGTATTGATCTGTTTTTGCTATAATAGTTTTTGCTGTAATATTTAAATAAAGTTATGTGTGTCGCAATGTTTGATAATACCATGAAGATTGGTATGCAAGTTTGCAAGATTAACTTTTTATTGTGTTCCATTAAGAGGGGCAATTTTATTTAAGTGCTTTGCATATCTCTGCCAAATGAAATACATGGGTTCATCATGGGATTTAGAAAAAAACAAGATGGCTGTTGTGAAAAGAGATAATTTCATCTTACTTCATCTCAATGTGTATAACATTTTGGAGTGAACAGCTGAAAGGTATAAGGTATAGAAGTGCTTTGATATATTTTTGTCTGCATACTTGTAGTGGTTTGGACCAAAAAGATTTATTTAGTATTTGTAGATTGGCCTCCTGATTCTGTTTTTATTTTCAAGGTTCCACAGAACCTAGGAGTCCAAGGCCTCCACATGTGAAGTACAGAGTGGGTCAGGTGATTCGCCACAAACAGTGGGGGTACAGGGGTGTCATCATCGGCTGGGATGTTGAAGCCAAGGTGGGTGAGAAAATTCTATTTATTATAAGTGTAGTCAATAGAAAATCATGGAATTATTGAAGGGAATATAAGCAAAGTCTTACACTTTCATAACACTTGTTTTTTTTAACTTTCAATAAAAATACAATTGTAATATTGGTCACCTCTCTTGTCTCAAATTTATTTATGAAACAAATCAATCCTCAGAAATGACAATTAATGCTCTCATCACACTGAATGTTATAAAAAAAGCAAAAACCTCTGTTTTTAAAATAGAAGAGGCAGTTTAGTTAAAAGAACTAGGAAACCACAAAATATTCAGAAAATAAAAGTTTGGAAAGCAGTAGTTCTATTTGTTAATTACACCCTGCCATGGAGGTTATGTAATGGGTGTTTGTCTCTTTGTTTGTTTGTCTGTTTGCAGAGAAGTTATGGATGGTTTTTGATTAATATTTTCAGGAAATGTTAACAGTGGCACAGAGACCTGCTGACAAGTTTTTGATGGTGATTCACATCACCCTTTGGATACAACAATTTTTAAAGCATATTTTATCATTGCACTCATAACCAATATTAAAGTGTTGGTCCTTGGCGGAGGTATGTCCTCTTCAAGTGATCTTGTTGATTTGTAAATTATTATTTCATGTGTTTTTCTGTGTTAGGCTCCGGAGTCCTGGTTAAATGAGATGCACCCAAAAGACAAACCTGTAAGTTTTGAAAACTTTCAAATTTTCATTCTTAGTGTGAAAAATAGCTCTATTAAAATTTTAAGTTGTACTTTTTATGGCAATTTTGTATTTGTTGTATTAACATGTATATTTTCAAAATGGAAGATCTTTAATTTTGTTTTTTCTTGCAACCATCATTTATTTTATGAGATTTACTGAGATTGTTTTTTAATTTATATGGAAGTATATTTCTTTGTATATTATTCGTTTCAACTGCGTCTAATTGAATTGAGTGATTCATGGATTTATAGAAGTGTAACTTTACATAGAATGTATATCAACTCATTGATTAGGTTCCGTATATATCAGTTATCTATGGTACAAGATCTCATTTGTCACATGTGCTCGAGTTTAACTGTCTTATGATGCAGCACTGGAGAAAACTCCCAAATTACTCAGTATTAGTGGACACCCGCGACCGCATGTCTCCACAAAGAACTTATGTTGCAGAGGAAAACATTGAGGTCGTCTCAGCCACACGGGTAGGTGTATAATAGGTGAATTGTTTCAAATGCACAACAAGAGAAAAACCTTAATCTCCAACAGACAGTGACAGGAAATTATTCAAAAGGTGTCAAAAATATAGTAAAGGCAAAAACACTAAAATTGCTGTATACAAAAGTATAGCTTTGAAGTTATATCAGATACACTTGATAAGTGTAAAACAGTCGGATTGTTTCAAATAAACTGGGTAGGTACATATGTATATCCAGACTGTGAGTACCTATTCCTTTGAAAAAGGATTCCCTTTCATTGACCTGTTATGTTCAGAGCCATGATTAGAATTACAGACATGTATTATTTTTAAAAACTAATTTCAGCATACAGAAAAATGCCAGGTGATTTGTATGTTATTTTCTTCTGTCTTACAGGTAATCCATCCTTGGCTAGAAGATTACTTTGAAAACTTTGATGGATCTCAGTACTTGCCTCGACCTGGATTGAAAAAGATCTACCCGCATGATTAACCTGCGAAGTATATGGGTTAATTATGTATGTCAGTAGCGAAAAAAGCCAATGCTAAGCTCAAAGCAGTATGACTTCTACCTTCATTAAGTTCTTTTCACCAATTTTTGCTGTAAAATTACATGGAAATAGATTATCCTTTGGATGCACTCTTTCTTGGTCCAACATACTTGCAGTTCACGAGTGCAATACAAACTTGTACAACATGGTGTACAACTTGTACAACATGTTATGGTGCGTAATTATTTAGGATTGCTAAAGTTCATTGTTTATTTTTCGCTTATTTCAGAATATGTTTTACGAATTTCAAAACTTGATAGTACTTGCAAGTGAAAGAAAAATGTGACATTTTTACCTAAAAAGACTAAAATGTAATATTAATAAAACTTACTTTTGATTTACCAAATAATATAATGTTACCAATAGTGCTGTTAAATGCCCCCCCCCCCCCAGTTTTTATTGTTGATTAATCATCCACACTGTCAACTGAATATCCAGTAACAATCAATTATTCACCTATTTTGCTTCATTGTTGGTCATTAAACTTTAAAAAACATTTCTGAAATGAAGTATTTGACCGTCCAGTAAGAATTTTGATGGTTTCTAAATTTCTGACATTTAGCATCTCCCAAAAATGTTCACTTTCCGCAATACTGTTGTAAACATAGACAAAGCAAACAGTTGTGATCTGTCAATTCATTGAATGAAAATTACATAAAATATGCCATCAACATATAGATGTTCAATTATATGTAGAGAAAGGAAAGATTGTTCCATATTCAATTATTTAAAATTGTCAGTGACCAACCTTGGTGGTACAGCATTGCCCAGCAATGATTTGTCTAATCATCCCACCACTAGTTATCAGTTTGAAACAATGATCAGAACTTCTCTTTTGTATCTTACTGTCCTCCACTTTCTTAACTGTGTGCCAGTCTTGTCAGTGACTGCCTTCCTGTTTTTACTGGACCTCATCCCTCCCTCAACATCAGTGCCTTAAAGGAGACTTTGTCATTTGGCTGCTTTAAAATTCACACTACTTATTTTATTTTATTTGTGATATTTAAATAGACTAAGAAGAACAATAATTGATTTTAAGGAACATTCTAAAGCAATGTATTGAAAACAGGATTAGTGTTTTTTAGGGTCACAACATGTTGATTTTTCTATGCATAATAAACGTGTCAGTTGCCAGTATTTAGAGAATAGATTATGATAATCAGTGTAAAATGGTATATATGATGGTTTAGGAAAGTCTGTGTTTTATGTATATTCACTGTTTTAATTCTCACAGCATATTCAGTGAAGCAGGTTTTAATGATACAACTATTATTTTTGCATCCCACCTCTGATGTCATGGATTCACAGTCTTGGCCCGGCCTTAAGTGTGAAACAAGATTGCAGATTTCTAACCAAGTTGTTTGTCCAGCTTTTTATAGCTGCCTGTGACTTACAGCGTACATTGAAAAGTAAAATGAACCCAAATGAATCCAATAATCGTAAATAATTTTCACATTCCAAAATAAAATTGTTCAAACAGAGAAACATGTAGGTTAATCTAATCGTACATAGCCATGTCTAAGCATATGCACCGTGGTTGTTTTAAAGAGATTAAGACACCAGTAGTGGAGGGGGTGAAATTTGTCACAGATCTGAAAGTGAGATGATCATGCAGTTATAAAACAATGTGACAAAAAATCAGACTTTGGAGAATCATTCTATTTAAGAGCTACATCAGGGTAGAATATTGGAAAAGTGTGAATAACAAATAAATGGAGTGTTCTGATCTAGTGTCACTGCTTACACTTGATACAAAAGAGAGAAAAAGTAAAGTTATTGATATTCAGAAACAATTGACTCAATCAACTGATTAATCACCTTTTATGTGTATTTTAAAGCTACAGTTAAATATAATCTAATCTTATACTCTTATAGCACTTAATCTCTGCGGTCTAAAGCTGAACAGTTGAAATCGAATGTTGAGCGACCACATAAATAATTCTGCTTGACAAGGATTATCAATCAATCAATCAGTTGTCCACGTGCTTAATCTCCGTATCAACGGATTCTAAGGCACACCATCCAATTCATAAGGCATAAGTCATAAGACATTAGACATGTTCCAAGTCGTTCCCAGAGAGGTCGTCTGGTGTTCGGTAGTAAGAAGCTATGGTGGGAATGATTTCTGAAATAGGTAGGTTTTGAGTCGACTTTTGAAACTGGAGAGATTTGGAGCACTGCGTATATCATATGGAAGATCATTCCATAACTTAGGGGCATCATATGAAAAACTATTGTTAAAATGGACCTTAGATTTATGGATGGAAGCACAGTAAGAGGGAACCTGAAGGAACAATTTTTTGGGATTTGAACGTCTTGTATTCACAGCAGATTTGTACAAGGGGAGATATGGTGCAAAATACTTAGGCTGGCCAGTGGTGAGGTACTTATAAACCAAAACTATCAGACAACAGGAAACTCTAAGGAACTGAAACAGAATCCTTGCTCATAATTTATTAAGACAATGAATGTGCATTGATAAACTGTATGTCAGTATGAGTGGTATAACACTAAGCAGTATAGGAAAGATTCAAACTTATAAGTATCGTAGAATCTTGTTGATCTGTCAACCACCAATTAAACCAAAGGATAGCATCATTACTTATGTACTGGTACATGCAAAGATGTGAAGAATCTTGTAAAAGAATGATATCCAGCCTCACTGAGTTTCCAAACACAGTTGAAACTCCTTAAGTTTTAAAAAATCATTTTACCTAACCAAGAATGAAAAATAAAATAGTTCACATTCAGTGTTAAAAATCTCCTCAAATAACCCAGTTTTTATGGCAGTATTTGAAGATAACAATACAGTTTCAATGAAAATAGCCCTCCACACACCTAGGTCCAGTTTCAGAAAAGCAATTAGCCCCACTTAGACTTTGTTAAGCCTGTTGTTTATGATTTAGCAGATTTCACAAAGCAGCTAAGTGTAACTTTTTTGCTAAGTTGGGTTTTAGACAAGCCACCTGGAAAAAAATAGCATTTTACCAAAGATAATACGAGTCAAAGAAAGGGAAAATGTGTATTTTTAAGTGGAAATGAAGGTTCACATGATACATAAAACCACTTTTAGCTAAGATCCCTTTTGTGAAATGTACATAAACCCAAAGTTTAAGTCAGAAGTCATAAATTTTAGTCTTAGACCCTTTGTGAAACCAGCCCCAGACATTTATATCAGGAATTGAAGACAGCTCAGTAAAGGGATTTAACTGTGTATGGTGTATTATCATTAGAGTGGGACATGTGGAATACACCAATGAGGAAATCACTTTCTATTTCTTTAGTTTCTTGACTTATGAGAAACTCTCTATATGTTTTGGTTGTGTGTTATTACATTAGGCAACTGATTTCCCAAGATGCAAAATTGGCATTTTTGAGTATTTTTACATATTTGTTATATGCAAATAAACAAAGAAATATCCTGTATCTCTATTCATAAATTCAGCTGGACTGTTTTTATCAAATCACTATTACTTTGGGGCTATCATGGACATTTTATGAAGTAATAGAATAAAATGCAAGTACATATTTTGTGTTCATGAAAGTTGCAAAGCTTTTTGTGGTGTTACATCTTTATTTTATGCATTGCAGAAATAATTTTTAAAATAACTGTTTGTATATGTTTAAAATAATGCAAAGTTGTGGAATTGGTATTTTATTTGTCATTCTTTGTCATGGTTCAATGCAAATTTACTGTAAAATAAAATTTATTTATATGTATTTACAATATGCAATATATACAGACGGTTTATGTGCCTTTGGATTTGCAGTTTATTTTATGAAACAATTTTTGAGGTTCAAATACAGTATTTTTGTACCAACTTGAAAATCAGTATCATCATTCCTTTATATTAATTACCGACTTCCTACTCAGTCAGCAAGATCAGACCAGTATATTTTGTACTGTTGAGGTACCCATGTGCCACTGTGGCCTAGCGGGTAACACACTTGTCTAGGAACTCAGAGGACGTGGGTTCAATCCCAGGTACCAGCAGATACATAGTGGCTCGCATGACCACTTAAAATGGCGGTCCTCTGTCATTGGGTCCTGTCCCCAGTGGCAGGTTAAAGAACCTCAAGGATGTTGATAAATGGTCATCCTTGAGCCTCTATCTTCAAGTTAGGTAAATGTTAGTTAAGATATGCCTTAGCTGTTTTCAGTGTGTAATTTGTGAGATTATATGAATAGTCTTCCATACTGTGTGCATGTAAAAATGGAGTATATTTTATATTCTAGTTAATTAGACATACAGTTCAATGTAAACAAGTGGAATGTGCAGAAACTTATAGGAGCCAAGGTTGTAGTGTAAATGCTTTGGTAGTGTACAGTTCTTCTGAACCTTTGTAGGAAATGTGTTCTTCAAAATCATCATTGAATAAATATTGCTGATTGAATATTTAAGCTTAGTATTTGTATATTGTAGAAAGTTACTACCGCCTCCCCCCAACATATAGTCAACTGTTTGTAATTAAACAAATCTCGTAATTTAAAGACAGTCACTTTTGGAATCTGTAATTCTAGATTTTTCTATGTATAATTAGCAGTGACTATGGAATATTTTCTTATATTTTGGGAGGTATAACCACAAAGATATTGCTAATGTATTGAGAAATTATTTATACATTTCTGTGTGGAATTGATCAGAGTTTTTTGCTTCAAAAAAGATTAAGAGATTATGAATGGCACAGGTGGAATTTATCAGATTTTTAAGCAAAGAAACATATAGAGTAAGAAATCTAAAATTCGCCACATATCTGAAATTCGCCACGGGTGAAAATACTAATAAAATAAATGAATTGTGGTGAGATTGGTTGACTGTATAGTAAATTAAGGCTTTTTGAACTGAAAAATACCAATTTTTAGACAAAAACATCATTTTCTTCATAAAATTAACTAAGGTTTTAGAGGTGGCGAATTTTAGATTCCTGGCGAATTTTAGATTTCTTACTCTACCCCATTCACACTACATTCACCCCGCGGTAGAAGGCGTTTGGTGATGTCCTTATGCCAACTGGTGACACAGTGGCAAACCGTCCAGTCCCTTGTACACATTACACAAAATTCTAAAATGTGTAAAGTTTCTATGTTTGAATTTGATACCGAGATCGTATGCAGATTAATTTTTCGCTGCGGTGTCTGAAGGTGTGATCCACGGGGTGTGTATGGTTGTGATTTGGTCGTGTTTTGGTGTAATACAGCAACATAAAGTGAATTGAAGTAAATGGAGGTTGTCTCTCTGTGACATATGTTTATACTACTCTCTTTCTATTGCCTTCCTACTGTTATTTACAGTTACTCTTTCCAATCAGTGGGTATATCCGTCATTTCTTTTGGATACACTAAACCTCGGAAGATATGAGGCATCCTGGTAGCTGGTTCCGCCACCAAGTAACACTTCTAACCATGGGACGTAACACCTGTAATGTGAATGGGGTAATACTAAGAGGAATGCCGCATAGATATTGAAGCTTTACCTGCAATAATTACAGTATTCATAGATATACCATTTAGAATCTCCCTGTTTATATAAAGTCCAATTCCTGGTTCTTGTGAATCTCCCTTTTTGCTGAATGTTTAGTGTTAGTACAGTAGAACCTCAGTTATGTGACCCTTCAGGGGAACAATTAGGTCAGATAATAGACAGGTCTGATAAAAGAAGGACTAATATAACATGTATAAATGGAGTTGAGAGGTTGGATAATTAAAAATCCAGATAATAGATGGTTAGATAATGGAGTTTCTACTGTAAGTAAATAAGCAAAATAAGAAATAGTACATGAGAGATTGGGTTCCCACTTTTTTGCATTGTGGATGCTGCAAAATTCCCACCTAGCCAGCAAGCTGAGTTAGGGTCATAATATAATTATGCAGAATCTAGGATTTTAGAGCCAATAATTCTGAAATACAATATACTGTACATATTTATTCACCAGAATATGACTGGTAGATTCAAACAAATTAATCACTCGATTTTGGAATTTCCAATTTTCAAATGGTTGTCACAGAAATTGGCAACATGTCATTTTGATGTCAGTGCTTATATATAATGCATAGCATGTTCATAGGGCTTATTATAACATTTTATTTTATGATTAATTGTATGTGTACATAGTTGAAGGACTTAGCCGTGTCTTACAAATACATTAATGGTCTCATTTAGCTCACCCAAAGTATGGCCATGTGTATTGAGAAGAGTCCCTTCTCAGAATATAACAGATTTCATGCCTTGTTTTGCTTTTTTCTCTTACAACAGGCAGTGTTATGTTGTTTTGCCAAAGATACCTGGGGTAGGACTTTTACAGTCTGGATGGTGTTTCTGTCTGTAATAAAACAGTGGTTGGACTATTTATATTTATATTGTATACATATAAACTTACTGATTTTAGTGACATTTTAAATTGGGGAAGGACTATCTGATATACCTTGAATGCATGCTTAATATGAAAATTTATGACAATGGGTTTTCAAAATCTGTTTGTCAACTTTTGTCTTCCTGTGAAAATGATCATCATGTAATTTCTGTTGACATAAGGGATGGCAGAGTTTTTCCTGATTCTGGTTTTTCTTTTCCTGTGCATTTCAATAATTACTCTTTAATATTGGAGTATCATATATAAATACACTTTAACATTTCCAAGTGTGAGCCTTTAGATATTGAAATATTTTGATATCTATTTAATTATATTGAGGAATTCAGAAAACGAAGAAAAAACATTGAATTATAGTGTGTCATTTTCATGTGGTTTGGTACTTGGCTGTGTGCTGAGGAATTGTTCATTAAAATCTCTGCACATTGTGGGCAATGTCCACTGTAAATAAGGTTCACATAAAATTGGATAAAATCGGGTAAGATCAGATAAAAGTGTTAACAGAGCAGTCAGTGATTGGATAGCCTTAACTAAGTTTATCTTTGGAAGAAGAGGGTGTCCTGCATAAAACTGGGGGACTGCTGATATTCATAAGACAGTAGGGCACATTCAAGAAAATATCTTCTCGATATTTTCTTGAATTTCTGTTTGTATACTTTCTGGAACATGTTTTTTGTTTAATGTATATTTTATGTATGCATTACTTTTTGTTTTTGTTTAAAGGTCTGGGATATTTTAAATAAATTTAAAACAAATAACATTCTTTTCTCTGAATAGCATAAAATAGATACCCGTCTTTCACCTTGGCCTACCACCCCAGGGATTGCCCGTTGTGCCCCAACTCAAGCTGTAATTGCTATAGGTGGCAGTTGCATGCTTATTTATGCTGCTTTACAGGTTACAACACTGACCAGTTATACCACATTACTTCCTTACATCAGTTAACAGCTGATAAAAACCTACAATATATGCTCAGCCCCACGATATTATTCTCTTTTTCATGGAATCCTGATCAGACATATACTTTTGCATGTTTGGCTGATCTCATTAGTGTTGTATCATTGATAAATAAAGTGATAAACTATTAAGAATACAAATCCAGGAAAAGAGTTATCTTTATTCTTTAATATCATCATAACTAAAGCAAATATTCTTATAAAACTGTACCAAAATAAGGCATTTTCTGCAAATTCTGTACAAAAATCATGTAAATTAAAATAGTAGTGGTATGGATGAGTTCAAACATTACTACCACAGATTTTTTGCAGTATAAATATCCATAATTTTAATTTATCTTGCTATGTTTTTGTGTCACCAGCATCAATACTGGGGGCACATATGGATTGCTTTGTCCTCTGGCATCATTGTCTGTCATTGACAATGTTGTCTCACATTGTTTCGGGACAGCATCTCAAAAATGACTTGATGGATTCAATTCAGATTTGGCATGTTGGTAATTTTAATAAGTATTCCAAATACTGTTCAATTCTAAGTATGTTAAAGTTGTGGATGTAACAAACCTTAAACAGAGCCTGCAGGATTATGGTCTCCCTTGAATAACTTCTTGGGCTTTCAAATTTTTCTTTTCTTCTTATCTTTCTTTAAAACTATAGGGGCGGGAAAAATTTGTGGGATACTTTGCGGAGACCTTAAGCTTAAGGTAACCAAAAGCATTTTTCGTAAACACCCCGTCATCGCGTTTCGGAAAGAAACACACACACCAGTGCTATAAAATTTATCAGGTACATTCTAGACCAAATTTAGAAGGTTGGAAAGGATTTTCTGATCAATCGGACCATAGATGCCTGAATGGGCGGTGTTTTATTTTCGTAAATTTTTTTAAAATGGGTACTTCGTCTGTATCTCAAAAACGGCCAGGATTTCGGCGTTTTGTTGGAATAACTTATTCAGCTACTTTTTGATAATCTTTCACATGCCGAAGTTTTAGCCCTGTATCTGCAATTTTAAGGTCACCTTAATGTCAAAACGGGGTTTTAGCCCTCCAGTTCACTTAGTTTTTCACTTTTTTCAACCAAACTTGGCACATATATTAAGATTTGCCAAAGGAATATCCTGACTTTATGGTGACCTTAAACTCAAAATGTTAATGGACCTATGGCCAGCTTAAAGGCATCAAATTGGAATAAAATCCTCTGGCTCCTTTCTTTTTCCATTTTTTATATCTAAATTATCACTGGTATTAAAATAGATAAAAATAATACTTATGGTCACCTTAAGCTCTCAATATGAATGGAGTTGTAGCCACCTTTGCTGCCGCCGCAGGATTATGGTCTCCCTTGAATTACTTCTTGGGCTTTCAAATTTTTCTTTCCTTCTTATAAACTATAGGGGCGGGAAAAATTTGTGGGATACTTTGTGGAGACCCTAAGCTTTATTTAAGGTAACCTTAAGCATTTTTCATAAACACCCCGTCATCGTGTTTTGGAAAAAAACACACACCAGTGCTATAAAATTTATCAGATACATTCTAGACCAAATTTGGAAGGTCGGAAAGGATTTTCTGTTCAATAAGAACATAGATGTCTGAATGGGAGGCGTTTTATTTTCGTAAATTTTTTACTAATGGGTACTTCGTCTGTATCTCTAAAACGGCCAGGATTTAGGCATTTTGTTGGAATAACTTATTCAGCTACTTTTTGATAATCTTTCACATGCCGAAGTTTTAGCCCTGTATCTGCAATTTTAAGGTCACCTTAATGTCAAAACGGGGTTTTAGCCCTCCAGTTCACTTAGTTTTTCACTTTTTTCAACCAAACTTGGCACATATATTAAGATTTGCCAAAGGAATATCCTGACTTTATGGTGACCTTAAACTCAAAATGGTAATGGACATATGGCCTGCTTAAAGTCATCAAATTGGAATGAAATCCTCTGGCTCCTTTCTTTTTCCATTTTATATCTAAATTATCACTGGTATTAAAATAGATAAAAATAATACTTATGGTCACCTTAAACTCTCAATATGAATGGAGTTGCAGCCACCTTAAAGTGAAATAAGGGGGTTTTCAGCCTCCAACTATCTTATTGTTCAACTGACCTCAGTTAAACTTTGCACACCCATAAAGGATGGCAAAAGGGACACTGTTATGTTATGGTCAACTTAATGCCCCAATATGAATGAAGTTATGGCCACCTGACAGTAACAGAAGGGGGTTTTCAGCCTCCAACTATCTTATTGATCAACTGACGTCGGTTGAATTTGCACACTTATAAAGGATGCCAAAAGGGACATTCTTATTTTCTGTCCACCTTGAAGTCCACCTATGGCCATCTTACAGTAAAAATGGGTTTTCAGCCCCCAACTGACTTACTGTTCAACTAACATCAGTTAAACTTGACACATTGATTAGGCTTACTCACAGGAAGGTTTCTTTAGAATTAATTTACCATTCATACAATTATAAGCATCAGCAACATATTATTCTCTACATTGGTCACATTATAACAAAGTACCAAAACATAAGTTTCACTTACCAGAAGAATGCATACTTTATTCTTAAGCCAAAAACAAGCCTTTACCAAAACCTTTGCAAGCTTTAATGTATTGTTCATACAAAAGCACAAAAAATATCACTGTTTAAAACAGATACACACCAGCAGTAGAGAAATAGGAGATTTGTTTTAAACATTATAGTATCAGTTACTTGTAAAATAACAAACACGTCACAAGATTACGAAAATCAAACTGACAATACCTTTTTCCCCACACTTTTCCAGTCTATTCATCTGCACACCAATAATCCCCTTAACCAATAAAGAAATTGTTAACTAAAAATAAAAGTATAATATCCCCACTCAGTAAATAATTTAAAGCCAAATGACTTTATTTAAAAAGCAATATGAAATAGTGGCTATGAGGAGGTCTGAAATTTAGTGACTAAATTCTTCTAAATCCCCTGTGTGTAGTGCCCCTAAAAGACATAAGCGTATCATTTGTAAGTTTTGTTTGAAGGATTGTAGTCACACAAGAAAAAAACAATTTCCTTCAACATAATTTCCAATGAAAGGGGTATAAAAACAAAAGCTTTTCATGATAAGAGTGTTTGGATTGAACACCCTACATATGGTCTTCATTATAAAGAAACTTAATCCCCTGTTTCAAGTAAGTCTAATCAGAGTGAGACCTTTGTCTGCCTTTCAAGGTAATCTTATAGTCACAGAGAAGTCATCAAACACCCCAAACTATCATAATCTCCTACTAAACATATAAATATTTAGTTGTACCATTTGAAAATTATTTAAAGAAAAACGGGGAAAGGGAGTTTGAGTATCTCCATATTTCCAGACATTTTAAAGAATGCTATTAAGCCTATATTTCTGAAATTTGGTATGGAGGTTCATTGGGTTAATAGCTTGTATGGGATTGCTTTTGGGGGGAATTGCTTCATATATCAGTGAGCAATTAATTAAATAAATGAGTAATTGGCTATTTTGAGTACTGAAAAAGGCAAATGTGCTCATATCTCCTAAACCGTGCGAGATAGAGCGATTTCGTCAAAATTTTCGACCATAGGGTATGCGAGCAGTGCACTCTTGGCAATTTCAAGAAATCTTCCCCTCCCCAAAAATGGCGGCCATTTTGAATTTTCGAATTTTTCCCAAAAATGGCAAAACACAAATTTGCTTCTATCTCCTTAACCGTGTGAGATAGAGTGATTTCGTCGAAATTTTCGACCCACAGGGTATCTGAGCAATGTACTCTTGGCAATTTTCAAAAATTTTCCTCTTCCCACATATGGCGGCCATTTTGAATTTTCAAATTTTTGCCTAAAATGGCAAAACACAAAATTGATTCTATCTCCTTAACTGTGCGAGATAGAGCGATTTCGTCGAAATTTTCGACCCACAGGGTATCTAAGAAATGTACTCTTGGAAATTTTCAAAACATTTTCCCCTCCCCACATATGGCGGCCATTTTGAATTTTTTCCCAAAATGGAAAAACACAAATTTGCTTCTATCTCCTTAACCGTGCAAAATAGAGTTATTTCGTTGAAATTTTCGACCCATAGGGTATCTAAGAAATGTACTCTTGGCAATTTTCAAAAAATTTTCCTCTTCCCAAAAATGGCGGCCATTTTGAATTTTCGAATTTTTGCCAAAAATAGAAAAACAGAAATTTGCTTCTATCCTCTTAACCGTGCAAGGTAGAGTGACTTCGTCAAAATTTTCGACCCAACCAATGCAAAAAGGCATGAAGCTGAAATAATTTACATGTACACTAATAAATATTTAAGCATCATTGATATATTTTACAAATGAAACAGGGTCTTGTAAGACTACTGTACAATTTTGGCAAAAGGTTCATGGGGTGGACATTACACATGATAATGTGTGTTCTATGCTATCCTGTTTCTATTCATATGTCGCAGCTACTATCAACAGGGCGTCCTATTTCTAGTTAAGTAATTGCTGTAAAACCTAAACATTCTACTGCAGTAAATAATCTTTTTCTCACCTGCATTGTATTTTAGTGAGGGGAGTGACGAAGAGGCAGTCTTTTTCTGCTCAGATCTTCCCCCTCCCCACTTCCCTCACTCAAATAAAAATGCATATGACAAAAGAATTTCCTCTCTGTATGGGGGATGGGGGGAAGTAAGATGGGGGAGTGAGATTATGTGTGTGTTGTAAGTCTCACTTCCCCCATTCAAACAAAGAGGAGAACATGTGTGCAATGTGATAAGGTCTCTAATATATTTTTTTATTACATTACATTAATTTACAACATTTTGCTTAGTATAATGACCTACCAAATTAATCTGTAACTTGTTTTTTTTTCTTGTATGCAATAACTCTGAAGCAAAATCAATAACTTTTTAACAAAAAATCTTAAGCACTTTGGTTCACTGGATTTTATTAGTGTTTTTGTTAAGTTTTTAGTTGAAGCACAATCAGTAATTTTAAAGGAATCCGGGACAATTGACCAGCGGACAATTGGCCAGTGGACAACTGGCAGGTGGACATTTGGCCAGTGACTTTTGTGAGGGTTAGGACAATTGGCCGGTGACATTTTAGATGTTGCTTTAATATTGTGCCAAATTGTATTAAACGTAATGTAATATTTTTATGCTGCATATTTGTGTTTTTCTTCCCATTCTAATTGTAATACTCTGTAAATGTTTTAAAACATATACATTTTTTAAACAATTCACCTTCATCTTACAAACAAGGTACAGAAAATTAACGAGATACTTACATCTATGCTTGTCTGCAGAGATCCTTTGCAGTCTAGAGCACTTTTCCTAGCACACTGCCAACTAATTGTATTCTTATTTTTTTTATTTCTTGGTGTACATGTAACCTTCAAAACCTATTTTTACCCCTCCTCTGGTGGTTGGAAACAATTCCATGATTTTTGACGAACAGTACTCTTTAACAATCTTTATCAAATATATTATTCTGATAGTAATTATTCTGATTTTTGAAAAACAGTACTCTTTTAAAAATCTTTCTCACATATATTGTTCTTGTAGTAAAGAATTTGACCCCTACTTATATACACAGTGTCCCAATACAAAGTGCAATTGGGCAAAGAGCCTTTTGCACTAAGTGTAGCAATCTTGAGCTGTTATCAAAGACTAAACTTAGCATCAATTAGAAATTCTGAGTAGGAATCAAAGGGCTTTTGGTTTTTTTATGAACATTACATTTAATACAATTTGGCATAATATTAAATCAACATCAAAAAAGTCACCAGCCAAATGTCCACAGGCCAATTGTCCACCAGCCAGTTGTCCACCGGCCAATTGTCTGTGCACCATTTTAAACAATAGTTCTTAAGCATCTTGGTCCACTGCATTTAATTAGTGTTTTATACTGAAGTCTGATACTAATTACATTTTGAACAGAAATGTCTGTGGTCAATGTGCCCTTACATTTGCGACCTCTTCTCTGAGAACATTCCCATAGAATGTAGGACATATATTCTTTCGAGAAGTAAATTTCACACCTACAATTTCTCTTCTGCCAAGCTGTGGTCGTTTTTTAATTGGTTAAATATAGTAACATACACAATGCAATAAAGTTCACATTTTCTATTCCTTATGATGAATATGTTGACATCTTTTACGGATTACTTCGCACTTTTTCATCAGGGCCGCTTCGTTTTTGTCAGCAAAAACCTTTTTCTAGTTGAGATTTGTTTTCATTGAAATTCAACAAGTACACATATCTAGACCAAAAGGAAGGTCTCCTTGCTCAGGTTAAAATAAACTGGTGATATTTTTAATTCTTAAGAGTTTTAGGTTGCAACAGTTTTGATTCATCATTAGCTATGATGGAGGACATATATGGTCAGCATCGTCATCACACTTTGTTTCTGAAAAGTATTTTGAAAAACTGCTTGGGGAATTCAATTCAAATTTTGCATGTGGATGTTGCTGGTTATACATTTATCGAGGTTACCTTAAACAATTAACAAATTATATTGAATTTATTGACTTTTTTTATTTCTGGTGAATATCTCAAAAACTGGATGACAAATTAAATTTAAAGTTGGCATGTGGATGCAACAGCTTTAATATAGCTAATTGGTGGTTTTCTCTGTTGAGTAAATCAGTTGTTACTTGAAAACCATTGCATTCTGAGAAGTTTGTTTAAATATCGTATTCATCTACTTTTGAATTAGCTATAACATTGTAAAATTGCAGACGTGTAGCTCATGGGATAGCTATGTAATAGCTCTTCTGAGGTTCTCACTGTTGGGTAAATCAGTTGTAACTTGAAAACTATTCCATAGATATGCACTAATCTTTTGCTACTTTCACAATCTATTACAACTTTTTTTCTTTTTAGTTCCATTGTGAAAGAAAGGTTTGTACATAGGGAGTGCACCTTTTCTAAAATTTTTAATTCTTGGCCTCTATTGGTCTGGCAATGCACTTCTCGTTCAACTAACCCACAAAGTAGATTTGTCATCATTTCATATTTTTGTTCTTAGTTATGCATTTTTTAGTCATACATATATTTCCTACAATATTCTCCAAAATGCACCTCTTGCATTTTGCTGTTTACCTCATATTGACCGGCATCAGAGTCTGTGACTCATCTGAACCCACCATGCACTCAGGTCATCCTGCGATCATTGAGTCGGGGATTCACCCATGTGCAGATAGCATCAATTGCGCCTATCTGGCTTTCCAGGGTCACTGTCGAAGGGTGACACATAGTTTCCGGAATGTCAGTCCCTGGACATCATTGCTCCTAGCTCTTTCGGGTGATATCATTCTTAATCCAGGCCCTGCTTCTAGATCTCTTAATAGTTGTCTTCTCAACATTATATCTATCAGAAATAAATCAGCTTCCTTTCTGGAGTCCGTCAAAGATAACAATGCTGATCTTATAGCTGTCACTGAGACATGGCTTAGGCCAGAGGATACTGAAAGTTTTATTTCTAGTATCACCCCTCCTGGTTATAAGTTCACTCATGTACCTCAAAATGTCAAGAAAGGGGGTGGAGTTGGCTTTTTCATCAAGGAGGACCTGAGTTTTCAGCAAGTTTCAAAAAACAATTTTCAGGCTTTTGAAAGTACCTCCATTCAGTTTAGCACTGAGGGTGCTAAAGATGTTATATTTCATGTACTCTATAGACCCCCAAATCTCTCAAAGTCGCAATTCCTAGACGAATTTGGCATGTTCCTCGAAGGTGCTGCTTTGTCAGGCTGTGAAAATATTCTCCTTGGTGATCTTAATTTTCATCTGGATCAACATGACACCTGGACACTGAAGTTTTATGACATCCTCAAGCAATTTAGTTTTACACAATTTGTCAATACACCTACACATATTCAGGGTCACATTTTTGATGCTCTATGTGTGAGGGATTCCTTCTCCTGGGCCATTAGTCCCAAAGTTATTGGGGGACTATCAGACCACCAGGCAATCATGTTTAGCCTTATTTTCCCTGTTAGAGAGTCCTGTAAGTTTCAAGATGTTTCCATCCATAAAATTCACAAGATAAATATCTTAGATTTTAGAACAGATATCCTGAAATCTGACCTCATTAGATGCCCGTACAAAACTGCCAGTCTTCTCAGTCATCAATACTTTAATATCTTGGGAAGCCTCCTTGACAAGCATGCCCCAATCAAGAAGAAAAATATACCGAGACATGCCAAGACTGGTTTCATGAACAGTGACATCCTCAAGACAAAACAACTCAAGAGGAAATATGAGAGGGCATGGCGCCATGAAAACTCAGCCAGTAATTGTAGCCGATACCGGGCTGCAATCAATCACTATAACTTCCTGCTTGAGAAGTCCAAATGCAACCATTATTCCAACATTGTGGCTAAAAATCAAGGAAATCTAAGGCTTTGTGGAACTATTTCAAAAAGATTTTACACAGGTCCTCTGTTGCTGTTCTACCAGACTACACAAATAAAACCGACCTTACAAACACTTTCTGTAAGTTCTTCCTTTAAATAAGATCCACACTGCAGTCATCAACACCATCTTCAGTCACTAGACCCAACTCCACTAAAAATACTCTGACCTCTTTCACACCTGTGTCCAAAGAAGACCTACTCAAAAGTCCTCACCATCCAACGTCACTGGCATCATGTTGCCAAGGTTTGCTGAGCATGTTACTATCATCTTCATGATTTGCGATGAATTCGCAAATTTGTTAGTGTCGAGACTGCAATACTTCTGGCAAATGCCATGGTCAGTAGTCGTCTGGACTACTGTAACTCTTTACTCTATGGGGTAAGCAAGTCCAATATAGCTAAACTACAGAGAGTCCAGAATGCTCTTTGCCGCATCATCTTCAGACTTGACAAAATGAGTCATGTTACACCCTTTTTGAAAGAACTCCACTGGCTTCCAATTCAACATCATATCCTCTTTAAGTATAATCTTCTGCTATTCAAGGCTATCAATCTTTCACATCCCCTGTATCTTTCAGCTTTAATAAGATCAAGCAGTTTCACTTGGGGCAACAGGCTATCTGTCTCCTCAACCCACCCTAAGAAGCACATAGGCAGGCGTGGCTTTGCAGTAGCCGCACCAGCTGAATGTAACAAGCTTCCACAAACTGTCAGATCTCAGCAAACAATAGATGGTTTCAGAAGCCAGCTAAAGACTCACTTGTTTAGGCTGGCATACCCCCCCACCCTAGTTATACCCTGGCGGGCACTTTTTAGATGTCGACCCACGTCTGTCCCTGGACTCTCCCTTCTTGGGCTTAAGCGCATTAGAGGATTTGTATCAATTTTGCGCTCTATAAATCCTACTATTATTATTATTATCTACTTTTGGGTCAGCTATAACATAGTAAAATTGCAGACCTGTATGTCATGGCATAGCCGAGCAAGAGCTACTTTCAGGTTTTTATGTTGAGTAAATCAGATGTAACTGGAAAACTATTGCATTTACAGTATTCTGTTTAAATATGTTGTTCACATACTTATGGGTCAGCTATAACATAGTGAATTTGTAGACCTGTAGTTCATGACATAGCTGAGCAATACCTACTTTTACATTTTCACTGTTCAGTTAATCGGTTGTAACTTGAAAGCTTTTGCATGTACAGTATTTTGTTTAAATAAGTTATTAACCTATTTTTAGGTCAGCTATAATATAATAAAATTGCAGACCTGTAGCTCCTCTCACTGAGGAGTAAATAAGTTGTAACTTGAAAACTATTTCATTTACAATATTTCTTTAGATATGTTATTCATCTACTTTTGTGTGAGCTACTAAAATTGCAGCCCTTTAACTGATTGAATAGCTGAGCAAAAGCTGGTTTGAGATTCTCACTGTTGAGTAAATCAGTTGTAACTCAAAAACTATTGCATTTGCAGTACATGTAGTTTCTTTAAATATGTTTTTAACCTACTTTTTACACCTAAACAGTTACCTTGTTACTCTCCTTCTGAATACCATTTACAGGGCACAATATTTGTGTCCTCTTCTGTCACTTCTACACTGAAACTCAAAACACACAGTCAGCTGACACAGAGCCCGTTCACGGGCACTGATTGCTTGTTTTAGACTTGTAATTTCTTGGGTGCTTTACATTCAAAACCTGTGCATACATAATAACCAATTGTAAGGATTTGCTGATTAGCTTTTTGGCAATACCTGGGCTCATAATTATGTGGGTTTTTTGCATTTCAAACACCTGTATAGATTGGAACTGGTTTGACTTTTTGGCCATATCTAGCAACAAGTGTTGCCATGGCAACACTTTTTTCTGTTCCTTGAACTTACATTTTTGTGGGTGATTTGCACCAAATCCTGTCAAAGATTGGAACTGATTAGCATTTCAGCAATGTCTGGCAACAAGTGTTCCCATTGCAACACATTTTTCTGTTTCTTGGCCTTGCAATACTATGGATCATGCACGGTCATTGTGCGCTAACTCGTCCGTCTTGTTCAACCTACAAACCACATTCCTTTTGCATTTCTTTTAAACTTTGCAAGTGGCTTGCAGAGATCTGGCCACCCTATTCTTTTGGTAGCCCAGGAGTCAAAAACATAAAAAATTTTGACTATTGCTTGTGTTCAAGCTATAGAGCACAGTTTCTTTCACCTTTACCGTATATTTTGTGCATGAATTGGTGGTACAATGGTATCTTTTTTATAGGCCTGGGGCTAAAATCAAGCAAGTAATAGCTATTTTAAGTCCAGGAGGAGTCAAAAGATAAAAAAATTGGACTTGTAACTTGAAAACTAATGCATTTTGAGAATTTTGTTTAAATATGTTACTCAGCTACTTTTGGGTCAGTTATAACATAGTAAAATTGCAGACCTGTAGATCATTGCATACCTGAGTAATAGCTACTTTAAGGGTATCACTGTTGAGTAAATCAGTTATATCTTGAAAACTATTGCATTTACTGTATTTTGTTTAAATATGTTACTCGCCTACTTTTGGGTCAGCTGAGATAGTGAAATTGCATAACTGAGCAATAGCTACTTCTCACTATTAAATAAATTGCTTGTAACTTGGTAAACTATTGCATTTAGAGAATTTTGTTTAAACATGTTATTCAGCTAATTTTGTGCCAGCTATAGCATAGTAAAATTGCAGACTTGTAGCTCATGACATAGCTGAGAGGTTCTCATTGTTGAGTAAATCTGTTGTAATGTGAAAACTATTGCATTTAAATATGTGCATTGCATTTTTTAAAATATGTTATTCACCTATTTTCTGGGTCAGATAAAGAATAGTAAAACTGCAAAACCTATACTATAGTAGCTTATTGTATAGATGAGAATTATTTTCAGGTTCTCACTGTTGAGTAAATCAGTTGTAACTCGAAAACTATTGCATTTACTGTATTTTGTTTAAATATGTTAATCACCTACTTTTGGGTCAGCAATAACAAAGTAAAATTGCAGAGCTGTAGCTCATTACATAGCTGAGCAAAAGCTACTTTGAGATTCTCACTGTTGAGTAAATCAGTTGTGATTCGAAAACAGTTGCATTTACGGTATTTTGTTGTATCTCCGAAAATCAGGGATACTATGGATCCTGCTCAGTCATTGTCTGCGTCCTTGTACACATCTGCAGATTTCTTGTGTTCAATCTACAAGCCACATTTTTTGGCATTTCTTGTAAACTTTCAAGTGGCTTGCTGTGGCAGAGGTCTGGCCATCCTATTCTTTTGGTAGTATAAGGAGTTAAAATTAAGCTCTGGGGAGTCAAAAACCGTGAAAAATTTTGACTGTTGCTTGTGTTCTAAAGGGCACAGTTTCTTTCAGATTTATTTTATATTTGGTGCATGAATTGGTGGGTATGATGTCTTGCAACCCGAGCTGTAAACTGCCAACGAACAGCAAGCAATTCCACCCGAGGTCGGGCTGGGAACCAAACTCAGACGAGGGAGTCAAGAGTGTTACCACTCTGCCACTGTGGCCTCCCTTCTTTTTATTTCATATCACCATCTTTAACTACAAAGCGTTGAAGAAACTATGACCCCTAATGAGACATAAATGTCTGTTTTGATACTATTAGTCAATATTAAAGGGTTGTTACCTACAGTATTTCTTCTTTCTTTTTTTTTTCTTTTTTTTGTTTTGGTGTTTTTTTTTTCTATTTTGCTATTTTGGTCAATAAAATGACTAATAAAATACTTGTAAAAGTAAGCTAAAAATGATTTTATTTTATTATTTTTTTTGGTAAAAATTCAACCGCAGAGCTAAGATATAAATTTTAATACTTTCTGCTTTTTTACATGTATCTCTGCAATATATAAGTATTCAACCGGTTTTGAGGTAAATAGACATAATATGAATTGATCGATTTCTGCTGCTATCTTTGATGAAAGTGGTAATGTATATATAGCAGTGCCAAAATCTTAAAAAGTGTCAGTTTAACATCTATAGTTTCTGTGGAATGCAGAAGTGAAGAGTATGTTACCACAATGCAGGCTAAGCTCCCAACTAACACTAGTACCACATCTATGAAAAGGGAAAAATGAGAGTACAGAACCTTGACCAATTATACGTATGTACTGGTTTCCTCTGCCCTTCCAACTATACCCATCGTGATATGACCTGTACAGTGTTGAAAGCAACATAAAACCCTAAATAAATAAATAAAAAGAAGCTTTTTCACCTTAACTTGTCAACATCTGTCATCCAAAGGTGTTCCAAAAATCAAGAAACTGATGTTTTGGGGCGAAAAAAAAGTCTTTAGCAAAAAGGATCAACTTTAATTCCGTTCCTCAGGTTTGTACAAAATTTGAAAAGTTTTATGTTGTACGTACTAAATAAATATTTTACCATATTTTTTCAATAGTTTCTTCTAGAGAAATCATATTTTTTTTGCAATTATTTGACGATTAGTGACAGAAGTTTGTTTTAAAAAAGTTTCATGTTAGAAGATTCCGAACAATAATATTGTAGTGAATCTATTTAAACCCAATAACCTCCTGCTTCGAAGACGATTGTTCTATTATTTGTAGATTTGTCTCATGTTACTGAGACTTAAGAAATTAGTCTATAGACTCATTATAATGTTCCTCTCCACGGAAATCTTTAGTAAAAGGCGAAAGATTTATACGTGGTTTGAAGAGAAACCAGAGTTAAACATGTGGACTATGGTTCCAAGTTTTATAGTTTAATTGTACGTTTTATTTATGGTTTGTAAAGTTTGAATAAATTATAATGCTACAGCAAATTAATGTTCCTGCTATCGATCACAAGGAGACAACAACATAGAAACGATTTCTATGGACAACAAAGTTTTAGTTACCCCTAAAGAGAGGAAGGGAACATGAAATGATTAAATAATAATAATAATGAATAAATAAATCGCCTTAACTTAAATACATTTTTATTTAATTAACAATCAATTTTCACCTCTTTGGTCAGGGGTTTGAACTCAATTCCAAACATGAAAATAGGGCAATCAGGGTACCTACCGTTAATTTCTTTACCTATATCTCTTTTTATTCTGATTGAAACAGTAAACAGTTTGTTACCCTTTTACTGTTTTAGTTTGAATAAACTGAAACATGCTTGTAATCAATTTGAGGGTGATGAATATGGAAAAGTACAAAACAGTAGGTTTAAAACCCTCTCACAAGGTACCTACTGTTAATATGAAAACCATTCCATTTTTACAACTTTTTACAAACAGTCAATTCCCCTTTTTCTGTTTACTCTTTGAATGTTTTAAGAAATAGTAACACATATTTAAATTGATTCATGCCAGTAAATAGAGGGCTGATCGATCAAGGTACATACCATTCACTACTTTACCCATGTACATTTACAGAGAAACACAAAACGGTAAAGCACCTACTTCCGTTTTACTGTTTGACAGTTTTAACTTTCCCAGAGCTCTTTAGTGAAGGCCACATGCAGTAGTCTTGATTGTGACGTCACAATGCAGAATTAAAAATACGAATGTGCTTTAAAGAATTTATATTGCTGCTTGGTGTATTAACATTTGGTAAGTGGATGACACAAAGTATGGGGAGTATTTCTGCTTTATGGTGACCTTAAACTCCTGGCAATAAGTCTGTCATAGCAACTTCAAGGTTACCACTTGCAGGGCCAAAAACAATAAAAAGGCTTGGTGAATTTCAGTTATAATTGGTATATGGGTGATATTTGCACCCTGAAGCTGTATAATGTAAGGTGGCCTTAAATCTGAACAATAGCAACTTATAAATGACTTTAAGGTTATCCAAATCAAGGGTTATTCAAGCAGAAGGGACTTGACAGATTCAATTCATTCATGGCCGTGAATAGTCCCAGAGAGAGACCGCCATACTATTTTTTTGTAGAAATTAATTAATTTAAGGTAAAAAAATACTACTTAAAGTAAATTAATGTTTTGCATGCAACTAAATATTTTGAAATAAATGTTTTCATAAAATAATTTATTCTGGTACCTTTTAAAGAATAGTGTTCTGTACAAATTGTGGATCAGTAGCTCTTGTACCAATTGAGTACTGGGAAATTTTAATTAATACTAGGTGTATAACTTGCAAAGTATAAGGAAACTAAAATACATTAATGAAACAATAAATAAAAGTCTCAAAATGTACACATAGACATTTGTAAGTCCTATGAATTATATGTCAAGGATAAGCTCCTGTTTGTGTAGGTTTTTTTCATCTGGTGTTAATAAGGGAATATGTACCAGTGAAATTCACTTGGTTTTTTTTTATTTTAGGCCCTGTAAATGGTAACCTTAAAGTTGCTATAATAACTTATTGGCTGGAGTTTAAGGTCACCATAAAGTAGATGTACTCGTCATAGTTTGTTTCATCCACTTACCAAATTTTAATCAATTCCTTCAAAATTATATGCCAATATAAAATCTTTAAAACCCAATAATACTTTTAAATTTAGCATTGTGATGTCACAATCAGGACCACTGTGGTTACCAAGGAAATGATTTTTATTTGATTGGCTTTAAAAAAGTATAAATATCTAAAATATACCATAAACAGTCTAAAGAAAAAGGCCTGTTTTCTGTTTTGAATCTTTACACTTATACAGTTTTTCTAGCTAGATCAAGTCAAAATGTAAATAGGAAGAACTCTGTATTCCAAAACCATAAAACAGTAAAACGGAAGTGGGTGCTTTACTGTTTTGTGTTTCTTTATATATATAAATAGTTAAAGTAGTCTAATCTAATCTAATGTGGACTTTTATAGCACTTAATCTCCATCACTGATGGACTCTAAGGCGCATCTAAACATAAAGCAAGGCAGTTATCGTTAATCAAGGGACATAGCCAGGTCATACCAAGGAGACACAGATGTGACGGGAGAGGCTATGGTGGGTAGGCTTTTGCAAACAGGTAAGTTTTAAGCTTCTTTCTGAAGGAGGCAACTGATGTTGCACTGCGAACATCTTGAGGGAGGTCATTCCAGATCTTCGGAGCATCAAAGGCAAAACTATGGCCAAAATGTTTGGCTGACTTAAAGACTGATGAATGGAAAGGAGGAACTGTAAGGTATTGACGATCTGGGTGACTATGCCTAGTACTGTAGGGACAACTACTAAAAGACAAGAACGGTTCGAAGTAAGAAGGAGAACCACTATGCAAAAATTTATACACAAGTGTTGCGGTTTTGAAAATACAATGATACTTAACAGGCAACCAGTGGAGTTTCTGTACAATGGGTGTAACATGAGCATACTTTCTATGATTTGTAACAATACGAGCAAGGGTGTTCTGAATACTTTGCAATTTGTGCTGATTGAAACCGGACAAACCTCTGAACAGAGTAGTGAACTGTATATACTTTGATTGACTGGTTCACTACACATTAAATCATTTTAAAGACACTAGATTAACAGATGGTACCACTGAAAAATTTCAACTATTTTGCTTTTTCATCAATTACACATTAACTGTTTTTTCAAAGTCGAAAGTTTAAAGGGCAAACTGTAGTTTTCAAAGTTTTCAGTTGCAAGTTAAAATTCATGAAAATTGTATTCTACTTATTATTAATTCATCAAATTGCAAGCATACAATGGTTTTAGGTAGTTTTCCCTTTTAAATTTTAGAAAATAGTATTAGGTAAAGAAATTAACGGTAGGTACCCTCATTATAGGGCTTACATACTGCTGTTTACTGGAACAATCTTATACTGTGATGAAATAACCCAAAACTGATACCTACACTGTTATATAAACTTACTCCAAGTTTTTGCATTTCTCATTCCACCTAATCTGACATACACAGAATCCCCAGCAGGCACGCAACTTTGAAATTTGGTTGAATCCAACGTAGAAATCTGTAGATTTTGCAAACTGTTTTTGGTTGGATCCAACTGGCCAGATAGCATTATGACGTTGGGCCAACATTGGCCTAATGTCGGCACATCCATCGGTCCGACGTTGGCCCAACAGCTTTTTGGCTGGCATTCCCACGTTGGCCCAATGTCGGTAAGCCACCGATAAAAAAATTTTACTCAATATAGCATCAGCCAATCAGATTGCAGCATGGTGTTATGTGGCCATTGTTTAACAGAAGGCAAGTGATAGACAGATTGTGGGAGGATCTTAGTTAAGGGAATCCCTGATAAGTCACATGACCAAATATTAACAATGGTCATAAGGTGATAGTCCATAATACAGTGATAAAATTACAATGTTCACAACTTTTTCAGTGTGAATTAAAATGAGAATATTATTTTATGTCTAAAATTGTTAAATAGTTAGTTAAAATTTGTGGGCTCACTGAAATATGATTTTAGACATACCATAACAAATAATTTTTTGCTAAGTTTCACAAAATCCCCTATTATTGATCGCCGCCATCTTGAATAAAAATCCACTGTTGGCCCAATGTTGGCCCAACGTCAGCAAAATATAAAGATATCTAACCTGAGTTGTGGTCGGCAAGCCCAACGTGGGCAAAATCTGCTGACAATGCAACCAATAGCCAACATTGGGCCAACATTGGAAAAATCTGCCAACCATGTGACCAACAGCTAATGTCGGTCCAACAGTGGAATGCTATCTGGGTGGTGAAATCATGTTGAAACCAATGTTGAAATCAGGTTGAATTCAATGGGTGAAATCTGGTTGAAATACGTGTAGATTTTGCAAACTGTTTTAGTTGAATCCAATGTATGAAATAGGGTTGAATTCAATGGGTGAAATCAGGTTGTTTACACTGTCTTCATTATTTGAATCATAATGATTTGTAGCTTATGTGTCATAATTATAGCTTCTTAATAATATTATACAATAACTCCATATACATATTTTATAATTTGGATGCAACTTCAAAGTAATTAATTCTTTCCAAGATGACATGTTTTCATTATATATTCAGTATTCTATTTCTGATGACATTGTAATGACACATAATTTTGCATCAGCTTTCAAATATAATTGCTCAAGATATGTAAATCCATATTTTCAAACTAGATATCCATTTTTATGTTAATAGGACCGGTATTATTCAGTGTCTTCAACTGAAATTATTTTGTGAAATTTTAAAATAAATTTATATTTTTTTCTTTATAAAAACAAATAATTGTGACATTAATTATATCTTCAGCATTTTATCCAATCAGTTTTGTTTTATTAAGGTGGTTCTAATTATACTGTAATTATAAAGAAGCTATAATCATGTAGCAAAGCCACAATGCTCAGTTCAGATGCCTGTGTCTCCTACAACTTTGCCATATAAACTGAAAAAAGACAAGAATAGCCACATTTGTAGAACTCCACCCATTACTCCCACCTTAATTAGTTGTCAGTTCTGACCACAAAAACAGACCTAATGAAGTAAACACCATGCATGCAATTGAGCAAGGGTAAACCCCCACCTCCACCCCTGCTGTATTATCTAATTACTTTTAGTCACAGGCCTAATGTTCTGTGTAGCAGAGTACACAGAAGAAAACCAGGAACCCCCATGACCTCACTGCTGTGTGATAAAATGTTTAGCTTATTTTCTCTCTAAAGAGAAGATTTCAGTGTAAACTTGCAAATTGAAAACTAGTTGTTTGAGCATGGGAGCATTTCATAAACAAATTCATTAAGAAAAGCTTGACTTCAAAATGTTTTTTTTTTAATTATCAGGAATTGCATTAATCAAAATATAATTATAAATTATAGGAATTATATTTGGATGCATCAGTTTTGTTGTTGCTATAAATTAATAAGGAGAATGGATAAAAATGTACAATTACATGCATACAATCTTTATCACCTTTATAATCTTAAGTTTAAAAATTAGTCTTTGTAATTGCTTTACAAATACCTACAAATCCAAAAACTATTGCAATAATAGTTCTTTCAAAAAGTTAGACTTAATCACTATATCTCCCTTTAGAAAAAGAATTTTCAATCAACGATCAATAGTGATTCATTTCCCAACATCCAATCTGTTTTCTCTTCAATAACATGACTAAGATTTCATGTTGGAAAACCTAACTTGATTTAGTGTTGATTTTTTATGAAGTATCAGTACTTTTTCCAGTCAAAAATCCAGCTTTGAAATAGTGTTGAAATTGTGTCCGTGTCAATTTTTCAACCAAAAATCATCAAAATATCACTACTTTTTCATGTCAGAAAACTAACTTAGCTTTAGTAGTTGATAATGTGGATTTCAATGTCAGGACCTGTTTTCAACTCTAAATCAACGACGTTTCAAGGCGTGTGCCTCCTGGGTCATTATGAATCTTACCCTCTCACATTAATTTTAAATTCTTGGGGGTCTAGGGTTCAAGCCCTTTAAAGGAGATAGGCAAAGAAATTTACTAAAATATATTTACAAGTATACAGGGAGTTGTGATGAATGCACATAAAAACATCTCCCAGCGGGGTCTGTTATTTGTAATACACAGCTTTTTACATCCCCTCTGATAAACAATCCCTCTCTCCCCACACAACTGGAAAGAAGGGGAAAATGATATCACTATTGTTAAGAGTCTCTCACACTGGCTGTGAATGGATACACTGTTACTTAGATTCTGAGGCAATAGTTTTATAGTTTTATTTCTTTCACATTAAAATGTTACATGTCTCATTTGAAAACCTGTAATGTTTTAAATCAGATTTTAAACTTTTCCACATTCTGTCTATAAAGTTAGTTTATAAAGCTGTTTCAAATGATTTAGGCTTCATCAAGGAAGACATACTGTTTTGAGCAATAAATGGATAGCAAGTTCAATATAAGAGGAAAAGGGACATTGAAAATACAGTCTGTTTACTTTGTTATGACTATTTTAATTCTGATGTTTTCATTAAAATTCCAGAACTAGTAAGTTATAGGTCTCTTAAAGGACTGCAGCATTAATAAGCAACAAATTATTATATGAAAAGATATGCAAATTATTCACATTCAGATCAGACATCTTCAGTTTAGACTTTGTTTTTTGTTGCCATCAAGTTTATTACTGTTATTTCAAAATGAAAAAAAAATTCTTATTGGAATATCTAAATTGTAATTATTTAAGAAGTGGCTGGGCTACCATCAGTGACAGATTCACAACTATATATTGTTATGACACAAATTTCACACATTATACAAGCATATCAAAATTCCTAAAAATGATTGAAAACTATTTCTGTTACTCATCATGAGAAAAATAAATAAGTTAAATAGATTCTATCAGTTAATAAATAAATTGACAATAGTAAAATAAAAAATATACCTGTGTGTGATAATTCCTGTACCAAGCAAAATAGGGCTTGCTAATTACAAGAAATTCATTAATTCCAATACTGCTCTTTGTTTTGCTAGCAGTAAATAGACATGTTGTTGGTGGATGTGTCCATTAGAAAACTCTGATAAATTGTTGTAGTAATTAGGCCTTTGCTGTATCCCAATATTGTTTGTGCTAGTGCTCTAATGACTTAACTTTTTATTAGTTTTAAGGGCTACAGGTTTGTGCAAGTGCTGGCCAGTGCTGAGGTAGCATTTGCAGATTGATTTTCTGTAATGGGCAGTGCTCTGACCTCAGTAACACATTACGTTGAGGGGGGCTCCTATTAGTTGCAAGTGCTGTGGTAGAACTTGCAGATTGATTTTCCATAAGTGGCAGTGCCCTGACCTTAACAACACATGCTTGAGGTGAGCTCCTGTTATGACTAAAAGTGCCCCCATATACATTTTCTTATAAAAACCCATATCTTCCCAGAACTTTAGGCTTTTATGACTTCCTAGAACTTTATGCTTTAGTGTTTTGTTCAACAAATGGAATCAGCTTTAATACATTGAAAGGAAATACTTAGGGAATATTTGTTTGTTTTGGACTTTGAAAAATATTCACTCATTGGGACTTAGAAATTATTTGTGAAGTGTGGACTTGTGAAATGTTTAACAATTTCATTTGGAAAGACTTTATTAAATCTAGAGTGATGTGGATTAAAATGACACACAAAGTTAAAAGGTAACACATGTTATATTTTGTTTGTTGGTTATGTGTTGAGTTTTTCTAAAAATGGTGAAATTATTAAAATTATCTTTGGTAAAATTGTCACCTGATAATCTTTGCTATGAAAAATAAACTGATTGGATATCATTGGTTCGTTTGTTTATTACAATAACAATTTGGATACTTAACTGATGAGATTACCAGTCCTTATATGGGAATAAGATCCCAACCCCTAAAGTGTGTTATGACCAAAGAAAAACGGCCATAACATTTTGGTGGAGATGCCGGGTAGTCTCAAGGATCCAGGTAATCTGAGGGACATTTGAAAAAAAAAATTTTTGAAAAAAAAAGGTGATGGTAATTTGGGTGACCACAATGCCATCTGAATATTTCAAATATTTTTAAGAACATTAGTGTGAAGTTTTGATCGCTTCTAAATGACAACCATAATGTCAAAAACAGTGTCGTCCACAACATTTCCATATTCAAAGTCAGATGAAAATTTCCTGCGTTTGATCAGTGAAGGATCACATGCACTTCATCACCTTGGAAATAATGTAATTTCTACTACATCGTGAACATATAGCTGTATTTATTGCAAGTTTCTTCATTCTAGTAGGAAAATTATGATGAGTCACATGACCAAATCTCACAAAAATATTGTACCTGCCTATGGAGTAGATATTGAATAACAGAAAAGGGGAATAATACATTTGTTAAATAAATAATCAAAACATTAAAGGGCAAACTGGATAAACCAAAGAAAGTTGTTAAATTAGCAAGTTCAAAACCAAAATTTCAAAAGGTTATATATTAAGATCAGATATGGCTAATCTGGATGCCTTGGTTCAGAACATTGATCAACTGAGGACACAGGTTCAAGGGCTCGCACACCAAAATGACCAGCAAGGTGCTGCCCAGGAACAAAACAGGATACAAATACAACAAGCTATACAGCAGCGGGGAAACCAAGCTGAAGCATCCTCATTAAGGCCAGCATCATTTAAAGGACTTGCCAGTGAAGATGCAGATCGCTGGATGAAAAGGTTTTTAAGCTATTCAGAATTCTGCAACATGGATGACCAGAGGAAAGCCAGGATATTTCGTTTGATGGTGGAACAAGCTGCAGAGGTTTGGTACAATAATTTACCGGAGGCTGTGAGGGAAAATTGGCAACAACTGCAGGAAGCTTTTAACCAGAAGTATATAAATGCAAATAATCTTCATTGGTTGAAGGAGCAGAGCTTATTTGCCAGAGTTCAGGCACATGGAGAGAGTGTTGAATCCTACATTACTGATGTCAGACAGAAGTGTAGCCAGTTACAGAAAGGCGAAGCAGAGACTAGGTCAATCATTCTCAGAGGTCTTTTGCCAGGAATTAAGGCCTTTGTGATTGGTCAACAACCAGCAGATCTGGAAGAAGTTGAGCTGAAAGCAAAATTGGCGGAAAGCATAGAGAACTTGAAACCAAAGGACGCCAGTTCAGACCGGGTGAATCTGATGCAAGACACTTACAACAAGAGCTTGGGTGACTTGTCTAAGGCCATAAACAACCTAGAAGGCATGGTTCGACAGCAAGGAAGAGATGTTCAGTTCATGAAAGTTAATATGAGAAGCCAACCATTTCAGGGGAGAAGTCCACAAGGTCAGAACCCAGTGGTGAGAGGAAATTTTCGCTCCTACTGTCAAAGGTGCAATAGGTCGGGCCATACAACTGTTAACTGCATCAGGAGGCCTCAGCCCTCAGATGCTATATGTTACCAGTGCAACAGAAGAGGACATCTGAAGAACGACTGCCCACAACTAAAACAGAGGCAATTTAATCAGTGGAATGGAGCTAAACGACAGTCTTTAAACTACCAAAATGCGTCTCAGAATGGGGCTGTGACGCAGCCAAGAAGAATGTAAGTGTGGAAACCAACCCCAGCCAAGTGATTTATTTGAAACATAAGGACAAGTGTTTGTTTAGTAAGGAGAACATTACAACTGAGAAAGGTTTGTCCTTCATGAAGATTTATCATGAGGAAGTTCCACTGTATGCGCTTATTGATTCGGGATCAACCATTTCTCTGGCTGGACCAAAACTTTTTCAACAATTTCCATCTTTGAGACAGTTATTAAAACCTTATGACTGTGAAGCCTTAACTGTTTGTAATTCAACATTTAAGTTTGCTGGACAGTTAACTTTTCCATTCTCAATAGGCCAAAATAATTTTGGGTTTGTTTAAAATATGTGGAGACAATGCCATATTCTGTGTTACTTGGAGCTGACTTTTTGAAATCAACTGGGATTAATGTTGATTTTGGAAGTGTAATAGTTATAATTCCAGATGTCTTGGAAATATCTGCACAACAAACACAAACCATAGAGCCAAAACAGAGAAGTTTACTTTATGGCACTTTACCACAAAAACCATGTGTTGATGTATTAGGACTGATAGTTCCTTGTGACAGTTCAGAGTTACATGGAGTTAAACCTGGCAGTACAGTGGTACAAGTGAACAGCCAGAACTGCCTGGTACCAGTTTGTTTGGTGAATAACACTGAAAGGCCTTGTCATATAGAAAAGGGAGACAATATAGCAAGGGTACAGTTATTGAAAGGAGGTGACAGTATTTGTGAGACAGTTCTCAGTGTCAAAAATATTGACACTGGTGTCAGTAAGCAAGTGACTAATGAGTATAATGACAGACAGCAATTTGATGATCAGTTTATGTTGGATAAAACCATTCTTACACCGGTGGAAGTTGAGGATTTACAGCATGTACTTTGGGAATATGCTGACCTTTTCCAAATGCCAGGACAAGGTCTGGGTCACACAAATGTCTTGAAACATACAATTAGACTAATGCCTGGGAGTAAAATTATCAAAACTGCTCCTTATAGATGTAACCCAAAGGTGAGAGAAGAAATTTCAAAACAAATCCAGGAAATGTTAGATCAAGGGATTATTAGACCTTCAGAGAGTCCATATGCATCACCTGTGGTTATGGTAACAAAGCAGGATGGCTCTCTTCGTTTCTGCGTTGATTTTCGCAAATTAAATGCTCAGACTATAGCAGATTGCCATCCCATAGGACGTATCGATGATTCTCTGGACTCACTTGGAAATGCTAGAGCCAGATACTTTTCCAAAGTTGACCTGCTGAGTGGTTTTTGGCAAATGGAACTAGATGAAAACTCTAAACATTTGACAGCTTTTTGTTGTCATGAAGGATTATATGAATTTGAGAGGTTACCTTTTGGTATGAAAAATTCACCTTCAAGTTTTGCTAGACTGATGCAGGAAGTTTTGAGAGGACTTGTGTGGAAGGTTTGTCTAGTTTTTGTTGATGATATTGTCATTTTTTCTGACACTTTCCAGCAACACTTAGAGAATCTCAAATTGGTTTTTGACCGATTCAGAGTTGCCAACTTAAAATTAAAACCGAAAAAGTGTGAATTTGGAAAGAGGAAAATTCAGTTTTTAGGACACTTGGTTAGTGAAGAAGGAGTTGAACCACTGCCTGACACATGCAAAGCTGTGCAGAACTTTCCACGACCCACAAATGTGAAACAAGTGAGGTCATTCTTGGGACTTAGTGGATTTTATAGGAAATATATTGAACATTATAGTAAGATTGCAACGCCCTTGACAAATCTTACTAAGAAAAATGTACCATTTCAATGGGATGAATTATGCCAAACTGCCTTTGAACTGTTAAAAAGTGCACTTTCTTCACCACCCATACTTGTCTATCCAAGGTACCAAGAGCCATTCATTTTGACAACTGATGCAAGTAGTGATTCAGCTGGGATGGTTCTTAGTCAAGTTCAAGATGGCAAGGAAAGAGTAATTGCTTATGGTGCAAAGAAGTTCACAAGAGCTGAGATGAACTATGGTATCTCAGACAAAGAAGCTCTTGCTGTTATATTAGCTGTACGCCACTTTGAGCCATATCAAAGGCACAACCTTTAAGCTGATCACAGATCATTCAGCTTTGAAATGGATGTTTGGACAAAAGACTGTTAGTGGCAGAATAGCCCATTGGATAGCTTATATGCAACAGTTCAACTACACTGTGGAGCATAAAGCTGGCAGATCTCTAGGAAATGCAGATGGTCTTAGTCGACAGGAGGAAGGTGATTTTAGGACCACAGATGACCTAGATCACATCACCGATGACATATTGCCACCTGGTATCAACAATGTTGTTGAAGAGGACGAACAGGAAGATGACCCTTCATTTAAGCCAGATGAGTTACAAGACAAAGCCCTAGATCTGAGGATGACCGCGAAAACCTCAAATCCATGGATAAACAGACCAAAAGCGCCAGCAGATGTTAGACCAAATTTAACAACAAAATCCCTCAGAAAGATGCAACTTGCAGATGAGAATATATCTCCCATTGTAAAATACTTAGAAGAAGACATTGTGCCAACAAATGTGAGAGATGCCAAGAGACTAGTTGCAATTTCTCAGAATTATGAACTTATTGAAGGTGTGCTTTACCATATGTGGTATCCAGAAGGACTTGGGAAAAATGACCGAATTATCATTCAACTAGTACTTCCAAGGGTCTTGGTCCACGATGTGCTCACAGCTGTGCATGGTGACCCATCAGGAGGCCACTATGGAGTACGAAAGACGTATCACACAGCAAAGTTGGATTATTATTGGCGCGGAATGCTCAGAGATGTACAAAATTGGGTCTTATCCTGTCATCACTGTTGTTCATCCAAGAAGCCTACAAAACCATACAGATCACCATTGGAACCACTACCACCATTTAGAGTTGGCAATATTTGGGCAGTGGATATATTAGGACCTTTAAAAGAATCATATACTGGAGCAAAGTACTTGATAGTTTTCATGGAATATGCAACCAAGTATGCAGAGTGTTTCCCAGTCATGGAAATAAAATCTCACATCATTGCAAGACATTTTGTGGATGAAATTGTGTACAGGTATGGTGCGTCAACCCACCTCTTGAGTGACATGGGCACTCCTTTGATTTCACAAGTTTTCAATGAAGCTGCACTGATGATGGGGACTAAGAGACTAGTAACCACTCCTTTTAGGCCAAGTACAGATGGTATGGTAGAGCGTTTTAACTACTCTATTGCCAAACAGCTCTCTGCGTATGTTGACTCATCTGGCAGAGATTGGTGTAAAATGATTCGCGGAGTACTTTTCTCATACAATGTTAGTGTTTCTGTAGAGAGCACACATTATCAGCCATTCTATTTGATGTTGTGGGCGAACTCCAAGGAGCCCGATAAGTGTAGCTTTGCCTGAAGTACCTGATGTACCAGGTGAAATAAACAAACACTTTGTAAGAGATCTTGTCACAGGCCTTCATCATGCACATGAAATTGCCCAATCAAACATGAAGTATCATAAGCAGAAAATGAAGGAGCAGTATGATAAGAAGACTTACATAAAGGAATATGAAGTTGGACAGAGGGTCTGGGTGTACTTCCCTGCAGTAAAAGTGGGAGAAAACAAGAAGTTGAAGAATCCTTTCAGTGGACCCTACATAATCACAGAGAAAGTCAGAAATAAAAACTTTCGACTAGTCAGGGGTCATGATCTAAAACCCTTATGTAATAAGGTGCACATTGACCGCTTGCGACCATATGTTGACCGGACAGTAGTGCCCCCAGTAGATGAAGAACTTCGCCAAATCTTAGCAGAAGAAGATGAGCTAGATGAATTGGTAGAAGAGGACCAAGAATTAATTGACATTGATGAAACTGTGGCAGAACAGCAAAATATAGGAGAGGCAGACAATCAAGGAAATGCAGATGTTATAGAACCCAGGAATGAAGAAAATGAGAATCAGGAACATAGCAATGACACAACCCATGACCAAGAGCAAAATATGAATGATGTTCCGCCTGAAGAAATATTACATGATACTAGGGTGATTGATGAAGTAGTTCCAACATTAAGACGCTCAACCAGGAAAAGGAAGTTAAGATTTCCAAATATATCTAAGTTGGACAGTATACCAGAGGAAGATTTAGAAGAACAGTACGAGGTCAGCCGTATAATAAAGGGGAGATACTCAAAATCAGGAGAGCCAGAGTATCTCATTGAGTGGGCAAACTATCCAAAGGAATCCAGCTCTTATGAACCATGGACCAATTTAAGTGAAACGGTGAAGCAGTATATAAAAGCACATAATATCCCAATGGTGGGAAAGCCACCAAACACTTTCACAGTTTAATGTCCCATTAAAAAGTAATGAAGCTATATTGATACAGTTCACGTATATTAAACAAGAAGTAATATGCTTTATTTCTCTTGCAGAGAGATGAAGCAACTGCCAGCTGTTTGAAGAATTAGTGCATTAGAATACCCAGGAATCATGACAGCCATAATGTGGAGTAGGCTGGCCACCTTCTTCCTTGGCTTCAACCTGATTCTAGGAGGATATTCAGATGATTTAGGACTTCCGGAAGTCATTGTTAAGGAACATTTAGGAACTGTCTTCAGAAGAGTTGCGATGTTGGATAACTCCATCTCTTATTGGGGACATACGATTGTAGTTCCATTACCAGATTTTTCTGCTCTGAGTGGTTACAGTTCTTTTTGCACAGAAAAGTCTTATCCTGGACAGGAGGACTTTGTCACAGACCTGTGCCATAATTATGGAGACACATTGGGGATATATGATTCAGTCAGAGCATTGTTGAGGAAAGACTTGAATAAAAAAATAAACATTATGAATGCATTAATACCAGCTGGCAAAGTGATAAAACAAGGAGATAATTGGAATGAACAAAGGCGTAATAAGATATCCCCATTAGATTTTATCGGAACTGTATCTAAAAACCTGTTCGGGACAGCTACTGTGAAAGATGTTGAAGCATTAAAGTCTCATATAATTGCTCTAGAAACTAGCCCAGAAGCATTTGCAGGATTCCAAAAGTTTAAGAATCAACTATCTTCTTTGGAAATTGAATCACACAAAAACTTTCAAGTGCTGTTGGACGGTGTTAATAAAAACAAAATGTTGATTAATGAAAGTTTTCAGCAAATGGACAGACTGCAGTACTATTGGTCTCAGGATATAGAGGATATGAATGCTAATGTGAAAGCATTGGGTCAAGTGTCCACGATTATGTGCTCAATAAATGCTCATGAAGTGTCCACAATGTTACTGATGATAACTGACATGGATAAACTCATAAACAGTTACAATGTTTTGCTAAAAGGATACCTGCCATTGGATTTAATTCCACCAGACAGGATACACACTATTCTCAGGAATATTACTGATTATTTAAGGCTTAATCACCCTGCATTCCATATATTGCACACAAATCCAACTGTTTATTATCACACACATAGCATAAGTTTTGCTAGGACTGAAAACAACTTATACATTAAATTAAACATTCCAATATCAAGCACTAATTTACTATTTAATATATATAAGGTAGAAAATATACCAGTTGTAGCAGGGAACCGCAACAAATCTTTCACATATATTAGTGACTTACCACCTTACTTAGGAGTAAGCACTGATAATAAATTTTACATTGAGATTGATGATGTTACTTTCCAAGCTTGCCCTGGCACTATGTTAAAAAGATGTCAGAGTACACTTAAAATTTCAGAAAGCACCCAACCTAGTTGTGCCAGTGCTTTATTCACAAATGATCTAGAAAAAGTGTATGATTTCTGCAAAATTATTTTAGACCCAGAACCGAATCCTAACCAATCCTATTTTATTGACTTGCAAGATGACAAAGTACTAATAAGTACTCTAGATACTAATTGGGTTGAAACCTGTGAATCAATACCTCCAAGAATTTTTGAGGGGTGCACAAATTGTGTTATGATTCGTAAGTGTTCTTGTAGTTTAAAAGCAAACAGTTTTTATATTCCCCCAAGTCTTGAGATGTGCTCCTATCCAGGATTTCCCAACCAAAAGCAGGTTCCAAACATTATGGCAATCTGGAGTTATTTTAAATCAATTAAAAAGGAAGCAAACTTATTGTCCAATAGAACTATTTTGAACAATGATCATTTTAGCCTACCAGAAATTGCTTTAACAAAAGCAGAACTTGGACCAAAACTCACTCTGGTAAATCATGAAAAGAATTTACTTGACTTAAAGAAAACTCTGAGGGCTATTAGCAATAATGAAAAACTGTATGCTACTCCTTTTGATGCTTTCTTTAGTCAGACACTTGGTACCCTACATGAGTCAACTCTTGCTACTTCTATTTCAAATTTCTTTTCAAATTATATAATTCCAATTATTGTAGTAATTGAGTTTGCACTTATACTTAAACTGTATCAGACACAGATTTCCCTTAAGAGAACTCTCACTCATAGAGTTGCTGAGTTCATGACCCTTGCCACACTTGCTCCCACAACTACAGAAGCTTTCCCTCTCATTCAATTTAAGGATACTTTGGAAATGGAGACAGATTTGTTATATTTGTTCCTTATAGTTTTGGCTATAATTAGTATTTCAGTAACGATCCATTTGATCCTTCTTTTTGTTAGGCACTGTAAGCCAGAAAAACAGTGTGGTAAGTCTATTCCAAATGATCAACAAACATTCATTAAGGTGACCCTAACTAATTTGAGAAGCACTTTAGAGCTCTGTGTAAAGAAACTGCCAATTCCAAGCTCACTTATATCTGTTGAAGTTTTGAAAGACAAGATAAACATTCCAAAATTGTCACACTGCTGTGTGGCATTCCCACAGCTAAATTTTGACTGGGATTTCCTCAAAATATCTTGCACTGAATCTGACAGCAAAGTAGAATTACCATCTACCTTTCTTATTTCCCCTATTTTTGCTTTAAAATATTGGAAAATCAAAGGGGGGACTTTTATCTTACGAGTGACCATGCAGACAGGTGACCAAATAAAGGATCTTGTGTCTCACAACCTAAAACCCTTTAAACTGCACACTGATTATATTCCCCTCCAGCAAATAAGGCCATTGCCTCCAGATCAATTAACCCCACCATAAACGTGATGTTTCTCTTGTTGTTATTTCTTTTTCCTTTTCCCATAAAACATGCTTCTTTCCATTTACCCACAGAATGCCTTTAAGTCCGAAAGATTAAAAAGTAAAACCTTCATTGTCACAGTGATTTTGCTGTCTGTAGCCTTTGACAAAGATATCTTGTTTCAGCTAATACCCCTCATACTAATTAATCTCCATCATTATTCCGCTCTGGTTCACACAGAATGCCACACCTCTAATGAGAGTTCATGCTTAATTAGGGCAATGTCTGACTGACCATTAGTGGCCAGTTTGTGATATAAGGATTTGTTCATTACAAATTGCCTTTATCCAACCATCAAAGCCAGAGGATGAGCCCGTACAAGTTGCTTTCTCTATGGACAGCAGTTCCTCTGATGACCACCCCTTATTCCACATGAGCAAGAGAATGAGGGATGATTACCTTTATTTCATTACTTGACAGTGCACCCAATGCGTGTGCACTAGCATCACCTGTCCACTCAGCTTCACTATATATACGGCTGTCCCTCCTAAGATTATCACCATTCTGCTAAAACTGCTGCTATTTGCATAAGTGTTGGCTGGACAATTGTGATTCATATTTGGACATTTCTTGGTGGTTTGTTTTATGTTTGAGGAGAGACAGCTTCATAATAGCATACACACACAGTTTTTGAAAACAAAACAAAATACACAAAATGACATCTTCAAATTCTTATACATTTATAACTGTTATTGTTCATAACCATACAGAAAAACTAACTTTGTACCAAGACTGTGGTGAAGTACTAAATCATGTCTATGGATCAGAAGACATTTATGAAACACATGTCATAAGTGGATCAGCTTTTGGACCACATACCCTTCTAAAGGTGTTTCTCAAACTAGGAGTCAGTGTCACAGACTTTTTAATTCACCTAAAACACTAAATAGTACAAGATCAATTGGACCAAATTGCCACTGATAAAAGTAAGGAGGAAGTGCAAGTGATAGACATTGATGATTCAGAGAACGAAAAATGACTAGCCTTAATTTAGGTGATATATTTCCAAATCCTTGTGAGGATCTACCACTCGTGGATTTATATCCTACACCACCAAAGGTTTCTAAACCATCTTTATTACCCTCTACTGCAACAAGCACTCACTCCAGCACAGTACAAGGTGTGACAGGGCTTACAGGACCTCGGCTTGCTCATGTTCTTCAGTTTGACACAAGTACAAGATCTCATGAACCCTCTTCAACCCACACTATTTCACCAAGAAACCACCATCAGCCTGATAATAACCCTTCAGGCACCAGTGCATTGAACTTTACAACAACTCATCCCACTGTCACCTGTACAGTGTGTCCTCTGCTTCAAACTACACGTGGTTCAGTGACTTCTACTAGTGACACAGTCATCTTTGACCCGTCTAGATTAAAGTGTTCCAGTCACTTTCACACCTATGGGTTTTTCAAGTTTATGGATATTCACTGCAACTCTCTCATTACGGATGTGACTTATTCCTGCCCACAGTGCAAAGGAACCATTTTGTTGAAGTCAACACATCATTCTGTAAGTTTCATTATATCTGTTATGAAGAACTATTTCCACAGTAGACATTCAGCACAGACAGTTCATACCATTGACTTTTAATTTTTGTATTCCTCAGACTTTGACTATCTTTCATTATGATAAACATTTTAATTTAACTGTATTGATACCAAATGTTGTCCTGTATATCTTATATCCAGAATTTCACTTACATAACTTATGTCTTTTGACATTAGGTCAATATATGTTTATGTGCTACTTTCTCTATTGTGGTGTGTATATTAACACAGGTTATTTATTATTTGTATAATCAAGTTATGTATATTTTGGTGTGTCTTTGGACACCGGTTAGTTTCTTTATAATCACCTAGGCATGTATTTATTTTGGTGTGTCTTTTGACACCAGGTAGGGTAGTGAATTATTTAATCAGCAGGGTAGTGAATTATTTAATCAATATCTGTTGTGTTGCCCTTTTATGGCTTCAGGAAATGATGCCCTGTCTTTCGTTAAGAGTCAAGGGGCTGGTCCCCACAGGTGCAGGAAAGTAGTTTGTTTATTGATTCAAGTGGGCATTATGTTGTTCTCAATTCATTGGTGTTAAATGTTTTTGCTGTTGTTTCATGCAAAAGAAAAATTTTGATATCCAATCTCTTAAAGCTGAGGACAGCTTTTCTGTGAGCCCAGGGTATTGTTATGACACAAATTTCACACATTATACAAGCATATCAAAATTCCTAAAAATGATTGAAAACTATTTCTGTTACTCACCATGAGAAAAATAAATAAGTTAAATAGATTCTATCAGTTAATAAATAAATTGACAATAGTAAAATAAAAAATATACCTGTGTGTGATAATTCCTGTACCAAGCAAAATAGGGCTTGTTAATTACAAGAAATCCATTAATTCCAATACTGCTCTTTGTTTTGCTAGCAGTAAATAGACATGTTGTTGGTGGATGTGTCCATTAGAAAACTCTGATAAATTGTTGTAGTAATTAGGCCTTTGCTGTATCCCAATATTGTTTGTGCTAGTGCTCTAATGACTTAACTTTTTATTAGTTTTAAGGGCTACAGGTTTGTGCAAGTGCTGGCCAGTGCTGAGGTAGCATTTGCAGATTGATTTTCTGTAATGGGCAGTGCTCTGACCTCAGTAACACATTACGTTGAGGGGGGCTCCTATTAGTTGCAAGTGCTGTGGTAGAACTTGCAGATTGATTTTCCATAAGTGGCAGTGCCCTGACCTTAACAACACATGCTTGAGGTGAGCTCCTGTTATGACTAAAAGTGCCCCCATATACATTTTCTTATAAAAACCCATATCTTCCCAGAACTTTAGGCTTTTATGACTTCCTAGAACTTTATGCTTTAGTGTTTTGTTCAACAAATGGAATCAGCTTTAATACATTGAAAGGAAATACTTAGGGAATATTTGTTTGTTTTGGACTTTGAAAAATATTCACTCATTGGGACTTAGAAATTATTTGTGAAGTGTGGACTTGTGAAATGTTTAACAATTTCATTTGGAAAGACTTTATTAAATCTAGAGTGATGTGGATTAAAATGACACACAAAGTTAAAAGGTAACACATGTTATATTTTGTTTGTTGGTTATGTGTTGAGTTTTTCTAAAAATGGTGAAATTATTAAAATTATCTTTGGTAAAATTGTCACCTGATAATCTTTGCTATGAAAAATAAACTGATTGGATATCATTGGTTCGTTTGTTTATTACAATAACAATTTGGATACTTAACTGATGAGATTACCAGTCCTTATATGGGAATAAGATCCCAACCCCTAAAGTGTGTTATGACCAAAGAAAAACGGCCATAACATTTTATTGGTACTGGAAGCAATGAATACAGGTGTTTTCTGTTGAAGCGGTTGACTTGAAATATAAAAAAAATTCCAAATATTTGTTATTCTGAAATATTATTTTGGCACAATGTTTATGACATCAAAAATGTCACATTTGACATTAAAATTGGATGACAATTCTGCCACTTCAATTTCAATAAATTTACACAGGTGAGAGTTTGTTTTTGAGTAATAGTTTATATCTATATTACAAGATCATAAAACAACCAAACTATGGTTAAGTTCAGCTCACTGAAATGAACACAGTGGTGAACAGATGATAAAAAGTTATGCTTATGTAAAGTTAAAATGAATGTAAACAAAGTGAAAAAAATGTGATTGCTAAGATTTTTAAACTCTTGAACCCTATTAATCTATTCAGATATAAACTGCATGGGAACTGGTTACTGGATGCGTAGAAACCTTGTGTTATATACCTTTTACAAATTTGGTACTATATATAATAATTATTAAACTAGAAATGATAAAACCAGTTCAGTGACTTCTACTAGTGACACAGTCATCTTTGACCCGTCTAGATTAAAGTGTTCCAGTCACTTTCACACCTATGGGTTTTTCAAGTTTATGGATATTCACTGCAACTCTCTCATTACGGATGTGACTTATTCCTGCCCACAGTGCAAAGGAACCATTTTGTTGAAGTCAACACATCATTCTGTAAGTTTCATTATATCTGTTATGAAGAACTATTTCCACAGTAGACATTCAGCACAGACAGTTCATACCATTGACTTTTAATTTTTGTATTCCTCAGACTTTGACTATCTTTCATTATGATAAACATTTTAATTTAACTGTATTGATACCAAATGTTGTCCTGTATATCTTATATCCAGAATTTCACTTACATAACTTATGTCTTTTGACATTAGGTCAATATATGTTTATGTGCTACTTTCTCTATTGTGGTGTGTATATTAACACAGGTTATTTATTATTTGTATAATCAAGTTATGTATATTTTGGTGTGTCTTTGGACACCGGTTAGTTTCTTTATAATCACCTAGGCATGTATTTATTTTGGTGTGTCTTTTGACACCAGGTAGGGTAGTGAATTATTTAATCAGCAGGGTAGTGAATTATTTAATCAATATCTGTTGTGTTGCCCTTTTATGGCTTCAGGAAATGATGCCCTGTCTTTCGTTAAGAGTCAAGGGGCTGGTCCCCACAGGTGCAGGAAAGTAGTTTGTTTATTGATTCAAGTGGGCATTATGTTGTTCTCAATTCATTGGTGTTAAATGTTTTTGCTGTTGTTTCATGCAAAAGAAAAATTTTGATATCCAATCTCTTAAAGCTGAGGACAGCTTTTCTGTGAGCCCAGGGTATTGTTATGACACAAATTTCACACATTATACAAGCATATCAAAATTCCTAAAAATGATTGAAAACTATTTCTGTTACTCACCATGAGAAAAATAAATAAGTTAAATAGATTCTATCAGTTAATAAATAAATTGACAATAGTAAAATAAAAAATATACCTGTGTGTGATAATTCCTGTACCAAGCAAAATAGGGCTTGTTAATTACAAGAAATCCATTAATTCCAATACTGCTCTTTGTTTTGCTAGCAGTAAATAGACATGTTGTTGGTGGATGTGTCCATTAGAAAACTCTGATAAATTGTTGTAGTAATTAGGCCTTTGCTGTATCCCAATATTGTTTGTGCTAGTGCTCTAATGACTTAACTTTTTATTAGTTTTAAGGGCTACAGGTTTGTGCAAGTGCTGGCCAGTGCTGAGGTAGCATTTGCAGATTGATTTTCTGTAATGGGCAGTGCTCTGACCTCAGTAACACATTACGTTGAGGGGGGCTCCTATTAGTTGCAAGTGCTGTGGTAGAACTTGCAGATTGATTTTCCATAAGTGGCAGTGCCCTGACCTTAACAACACATGCTTGAGGTGAGCTCCTGTTATGACTAAAAGTGCCCCCATATACATTTTCTTATAAAAACCCATATCTTCCCAGAACTTTAGGCTTTTATGACTTCCTAGAACTTTATGCTTTAGTGTTTTGTTCAACAAATGGAATCAGCTTTAATACATTGAAAGGAAATACTTAGGGAATATTTGTTTGTTTTGGACTTTGAAAAATATTCACTCATTGGGACTTAGAAATTATTTGTGAAGTGTGGACTTGTGAAATGTTTAACAATTTCATTTGGAAAGACTTTATTAAATCTAGAGTGATGTGGATTAAAATGACACACAAAGTTAAAAGGTAACACATGTTATATTTTGTTTGTTGGTTATGTGTTGAGTTTTTCTAAAAATGGTGAAATTATTAAAATTATCTTTGGTAAAATTGTCACCTGATAATCTTTGCTATGAAAAATAAACTGATTGGATATCATTGGTTCGTTTGTTTATTACAATAACAATTTGGATACTTAACTGATGAGATTACCAGTCCTTATATGGGAATAAGATCCCAACCCCTAAAGTGTGTTATGACCAAAGAAAAACGGCCATAACATTTTATTGGTACTGGAAGCAATGAATACAGGTGTTTTCTGTTGAAGCGGTTGACTTGAAATATAAAAAAAATTCCAAATATTTGTTATTCTGAAATATTATTTTGGCACAATGTTTATGACATCAAAAATGTCACATTTGACATTAAAATTGGATGACAATTCTGCCACTTCAATTTCAATAAATTTACACAGGTGAGAGTTTGTTTTTGAGTAATAGTTTATATCTATATTACAAGATCATAAAACAACCAAACTATGGTTAAGTTCAGCTCACTGAAATGAACACAGTGGTGAACAGATGATAAAAAGTTATGCTTATGTAAAGTTAAAATGAATGTAAACAAAGTGAAAAAAATGTGATTGCTAAGATTTTTAAACTCTTGAACCCTATTAATCTATTCAGATATAAACTGCATGGGAACTGGTTACTGGATGCGTAGAAACCTTGTGTTATATACCTTTTACAAATTTGGTACTATATATAATAATTATTAAACTAGAAATGATAAAACCAGTCATGAATAAAATTATTAACCTTGTACCTATATGGTTCTACATATACAAAAAGTAAGTTAACTTTACAACATTGAAGTAAGAATTTCGCTAAATTTTAGTTCATATTTCTTTGTCTTTCACCAATGTACCATAAATAAATCAGCTAGGGCCTATTTTCTTGACTACTTTCTGAATATTTTTGATCAAATGTATCACAAGATTTTTGTGGTTCAAAACAAGAGTTTTAAAAGTTCATGAAAGTTCTTTTGACTATATGCCATATCAGAACTCATACTCTCAGCCATAGATCATTAGACCAACTTTTAAATCCATAGGAATAATAAGCTATATTGGTCCAAAAAGTTTTTTAAATTTTTGTTAAATATTTTAAACATAAAACTTGCATATTAAATAGCTTTTATGTTTGTTAAACACAAGAAGGGGGACTTGTGTAAATGTAGAGCTGTGTACTGAGATGAACTAGATCACTGTGCATTATCTACAGTGACATAGTTCAACTGAGGAGGGATTTCACACAGAATTGTACACACATTCTCTGCAGTGGAGATAAAAAGCTAATTATGTAGTGTATTGTGTACGCTCTTCAAGAAAGAACTTTGTAAATGTGTTTCAGTACACAAAATAAGCTGTGGGGATATATTAGTTTAGTTTCATCAATTTTCTTTTTCTATCTCCTTTAACTTTAAAATTTGGGGGTTCTATGGTTGTAACCCTGTAGTTTCAATTGTTGGGGCTCTAACTAGAAGCAAGCCCTGTAACTTTTAATTGTTGCAGATCTAGGGTTATAATCTCTTTTGGAGTTTGGAGCTCTAACCCTTTGACTTGAACTTTAAAAACATAGTGTTGGTTTAAAGGGTTTGTTGAAATATTTTGCCAGTTTTATGAACCAAGTTTGACCCAAGGGGGAGGAATCTAACCCAATTTCTGGACACTATATGTGGTTTCCCATTACCTCCTAATAGTCCAATACATCCTAAATTTTAAAAGTATTAATTAATTATCTGGATCTTTACAAAAAAATTATTCACTTGTCAGGTCCTGTCCACATAAAAAATAAAATTCAGCAAAGATTCATTACTGTGGGAGTAATCCTGAACAAAGACAAACACTCTAAAAACACAACCTTGTATAGGTAATTATTTCAACACATTTAATATTTTACTACACATTTTCTCATCATACATAACATAAACAGATTTACTGATTTCAGTTGCATTGCACACAAAACCTTAATGTATTTCTGCTTAAACTTGCACATGTTCTTGAACATTTATTGAATGAAATAACTTTTGTGAAAACACAAGTAGTATATATCAGTACACCACTGGCTTTTACAGTAGCACAAATGTGATTGTTTGATAATGTAAGGTTAACAAGAGTTTGGGCACATCAACACATCCATTGCAAACAGCAGTGTATTGAGGAATACTAGTAGACTGATCAGTCATTGAGTCATTGTTATTTTATTGATGAATACTAGTAGACTGATCGGCCAGAGGGGAAATAGACCACTTGGACTGGTGTGAGTGTATAGTGTTGTAAATTTGGATACAAAGAGAGATGTTTAACTTGCAGAATTCTGCAAGAACACAACAAATCTCTGAGTACCCATCTCATCACTGAAGTGTAGCAGCAGTGGGCTACATAAGTGGTTGGATTGGTGCCCGTCTGAGTTCTAGAAAAAGGCATTTGATGTGTTTGTCTCTGAATTTGTTTTATGTAGCCATACTTTAACTGACGGTGACAATTTATAAAACCATCTGGTCATTATATTGGGCTACACGGCTGCCAATATTGAAAGTAAGCAGTCTGAAATGGTTCAGTACCAGGATGTAGAGTTTAATAAATTGGAGATTGGAACCACATTCTGACATGTCCCCCATTATTTGCCAATGCTAGGAACCATGTTACAATTAAGGGATGCTAACCTGGGACATGCATACCCAATATAATATTTATCAATAAATATTAGTTCTAGAATCTGTCATCTGATGGAGATTAAACTCAATAAAAGTATTCTTACTGCATTACATTTCATTCTATGTTTTAAATTGGGTGCAAAGTTTGCAGTGGACAAGTTTTAAGAGTAGTATAAGGACCCCGACATCCTTATACTTCTCATCATTTTTGAGCGATCTGATTGGTCGAGACACCGGAAGTGACATCACGATTACCATAACAACAGAAGTGACATCATCATGTTTACCATGACAACGGAAGTGACGTCATGTTTACCATGGTGACGGAAGTGACATCATCATCATGTTTACCATGACAATGGAAGTGACGTTATCATGTTTACCATGGTGATGGAAGTGACATCATTATGATCATCATGGCGACGTGACGTCATCATGCGCACATTAAATTTTATCCTGCGCATGCGCATGCTAAATTTGATCTCGCGCATGCGCACTTCTCCTATGTTTTTATTCGCGCATGCGCGTACTAGATTTTATCCCTAAAAGATTTTATCCCTAAAAGATTTTATCGCTAAATTGTTATTCGCGCATGTGCACGTAACGTTTTTATTCGCGCATGCGCACGCTAATTTTTAGGTAAAAGAGTACTGTAGTTTGGATCATATCTCTGCAAATACTGGGCGGATTTTTAAAAGTAAGATATCATTGGATTCGCCTTGAAGAGATCTGTCCAACCATATGAATATTGTTAGGGATTGCTTTTTAGAAAATGTAACAACTTTAAACACAGCATTGCTATTGTGCTCACAATATTCAAACTATGTTACCCATAATTTGCAAGCTATGTAAATGTATATAAGACATACTACTGTTTTATTTTAATAGAAGTTTATATTGATCCTCCTTTAAAGAAATTATTCCCATTGAGCGATTTGATTGATCGAGAGGGGGCACGTGACCTAGGTGACGGTCCCCATAGCAACGGAAGTGACGTCACTTCATTTTCAAATTGATACATGCACACATTAGATTTTATCCCGCGCATGCGCACACTCTAAAATTTAAACTTTGCCCTAATCTTTTGCACGCGCATGCGCATACTAAATTTTTTACTATGTGTGTTACTAAAATTTAGAATGCGCATGCACAATGGAAAAAAATAATAGTATGCGCATGCGTGACTTAAATATTAGGAAAAAGTGTTTAAAAGAGAAAGACAAGAATCACATGAATTATTCCAGATAAAGGGTTTGTAGAGAAAGGAATAAAAAAAATGGAATTGAGTTCAACTCTTTCAATATCAGTAAGACAGGGGGTTGGGAATTATGTGAAACTACTTCGAGAAAAGAATGGGAAGTCTTGGTGGATTAATTTGAGCAGTAGTTTATTTGAGAAAATTCTTTTGATGAAGGGTGAAATTCAAAAATGGATGCAAACGGGGGAAGAAAAGGAATGTTTGAAAATGGGAACAGTGGCTGTTCAAGTGAAAGCATATGAAGGGGAACATTATTTTTGTTTTGAAAAGAAGAATGGGGAATTTGTGAACAGAATTAATTTGAATGGAAAAGAATGGGTTCGATTGCACCAAATGATGGACAAAATTATGGGTCAATTAGATCCTAAAAAAGAAATTTTTGAGAAACCATTTTTAGTGCGGTATTATCCCAAACACGGGGAAGTGTTTTATTTTCATGAAGCATCAGCAGCCGCTGATTATCCGGGTGTTAAAATTTTGAAGAAAAAATTGACTCCTCCAACAAAGTATGAATTTATGTTAATGGGGATAAGTTATGTTGTGAGAGAAATGATAAAAACATATTCAAGAAAAAATTGCGAGGGTTGTTTTATGGGGTATTTGAGTCAATTAGATCATAATCTTTGTCTTGTGGAGTGGGGTGATCAAGTAGATAATTATTATCATAGGGTAAAATCTACATTAAAAGAGGAAAAAGTGGTAGAATTTTTCGAATCGGCTTTAAAAAGTCTAGGGATAGATGAAAGTATTTCATTTGAGAGAATAATGTCCATGAAAGATAAGGAAATAATGGATGTTGTAAAACCTGTAAATTATCCTCGTGAATATGAGATGTTGTTTAAACCTTTTGTAAAAGAAGAAGAAATGTAAAAATATATCAAAAGTGGTTATGTGTTTTGTGGTGGTTGTCAAAGTTGCTAGGTGATGTAAAAATGTATATAAATACGGTTGTCAACGCAAGTTCAAAGTTGTTAGGTGATGTAAAAATGTATATAGATACGGTTGTCAACGCAAGTTTAAAGTTGCTGGGTGATGTAAAATGTATATAGATACGGTTGTCAACACAAGTCAATGTTGCTTGGCAACCAAAGGGACGTTATAGATGTTAAATGAAATGTCCGTCATTTGTACTTTAGTCAAGATGGTGTACACAGTGTTTTTTAGACTCTGTCGTAAAGAAGATGTGTTTAACATTTTTCAAAATTTAAAAGTGCATTTGACAGGGGACTATGTAGCTTTAAAGTTAATTAAGGGGAAATTGAGTCTGTTAAAAGTATTTGTCAAACATATGTCTATTGAGGAGTCATTTGGGTTTAAGAGTTTTCAAGTGTCTTCATTAGAATTATTAGACCAAGGATACAGAGGGTACTTAGAAATAGAACGTCGAGGGAGTTTTTTCACCTCAGAGTATCTGGACATTGAAAGTAGTTTAAAAGAACTGCAAAAGTTCTTGAATGAAAACAAAGTAGACTTGATGGAATTTCAAGACACGATTCATGTGTGGTTATCCCGGTCAAGCTAAAGCCATAGAGATCAAGGGATGTTCAAAAGCTATGAAGACATGTTATTTTGCTCCAATGAAGAAAAGTATGGTGACACAAGTGATTGAAGAAGACAATCTTCCCACAAGTAAAAGTTTAGGAGTTGGATCACCAGGTCTCTGGGTAAATGGAGCAGAAGAAAGAAGTGAAAGACTGATGCCCCTTTATTTAGGTGCTCATTGTGAAGATCTTGTCAAATCCAGTCGTCAATTGATAAAAGCCAAACAAGTGATTTTTATTTTTGTGCAGCAACTTTCGGGTTATTTTCCCAGTGTGACATTGGAAAAAGAAACACCTGTGGGGGAAAAACCATTACACCCATTAGCCTGGCAGAAAGTATTCCATTCTGAAGATGCGGCTAGTTTTCTAAATAAAATAGTGGATCCTCTTCCCGAAAGAAGTTTGAGAATGATGATGATGATGAATTCAACATCTCCAAAGACTTTGTTTGAAGAACTGGACAAAATCTTAACAGATGTACAAATGCCAGACAATGAAGCCGAGAATCGATTAGAGTCATTATTAGCCATGACTGAGGGATCAGAAGGACTTGACAAAGAATTGTCTGGAGTTGAGCATGTTTTAGAAGATATGACCAGTTTCCAAATGATGTGCACTGTGTGTTACCAATTATCAAACGAAGGATGTCACTGCCATGAAATGAGGTGTGAACGATGTTTCGGTTTGTAAAAAGGTAAGAAAATGATTTTTTTTAAAAACCCCGCTAAAATACTTGTGAAAAATATTGTTTTTCAAATTATAAATCATGAAAAAACCGATAAGTAAAACAACGTATATTTTAAAAGTGTTGTGACATTGAAAACCACACGAAAAATATATTGTGACGTCATGCATAAAATTTTAGTTACGCATGACGTTTTTTAGTATCGTCCCGTTGATATGTAAATATGTTGTTTATGAAACGTTTTTAAAATGTATTCAGGAAGCGCTGTCTATTTATTTTTTATTTTAAAGTCATGAAAAAGACAAAGAATAAAACTGTTTTATATATACAGTCGATATGAGTAAACAATAATAATAAAAATAAACGTAATTTTAAAAAAGTAAGAAAACTATGCATATTTTTGTTGATTTTCATCTCCTTGGATACCGACTGATGTCATGACTGAAATGTTCTTGTCAAATCATGTAACTTTGAGCTAGTGAAGGATTAGGACGTCTTTGAACATTTGCAATGTGTAACTTAACTTGTAACAAGTGTTTGAAATATTTACATCCAGTGAAAAAACCAAAAGGACCTTTTTATCCATACTGTTATTGGTGCCACAAGTATCTTGGGCCAGTTACTGAAGAAGTGTACTTGCATGTATTTAGGTGCCAGTACCACCCACTCACCCAAACACAAGATGTCATGACTGCACTAGATTGGGGGCGCATCTGATGTCACTGTAGTATCTATCAAAAAATTCAAGACCATCTCTCAAGGGTCGAAGTCAGTATCCCTTTCCCTTGCATTCAGTGAGCACCAGTGTCCAGACAGAGTCAAGGAATCAAGATACAAGTGTACAAACCGAAGAGACAAGTTCTTCTGATGCAGAATCTGATGTAGAAGCTGATGTAGAATCTGATGCAGAATCTATGGTAGTCAATGTGGGCTCGCCTGTGGAATTTAAAGTGAAATCGGAGGTGAAATCTCAAGACCTGATCCAACCAATTTTAGTGGACACAGAAGAGATCTCAGATGAGGGTCCAATGGAGGTTCCAGACATGGTTCCAGACATGGTTCCAGAGACGGTTTCAGAGGTTCCAATTGTTAACCAATCCACATTGTCTTTCCAGTTTTCCAGCGTGCAAATTCAAATGTCAGTGAGCACAGGGGGAAGGTGTACTGGTATGTTCAAAGACCTTGAATTTGAACTTTTGTAAGTCCAGTTTGCTGATTGAAGTGCCTTGAACTGAATGATACTTCCGAGAAATGACATTTACATAATATATTCAGTATTTTGTCCCGAGACCTGAGGGAACTGTGTAACTTTTATTTTTTTAAAAGGTGAGAATTTTTTCCGTTTCTCGTTTATTGTCGCGTTTTGAGATACTGTATTTTTTTTAACTTATTCTAAAATTGTAAAACAAACCTAGTCTAAAATTTTCAAGAAATTTGAATTTTGTTAGAAAAAAGTATTTTAAAACAAAAAGTAGAAAAAATTTAGACTAGATTTGTTTTACAATTTTAGAATAAGTTAAAAAAGAATACAGTCTTTAAAAAATAGGGTTTCATAAAAATAATATAACATATCTTAAAATGACGTCTTACTTGAAAGGAAAAAAAGTGTTAAAAAGCCAGTGATGTAACGTGTCTTAAACTTAGATTTTAAAAGCTTTTCCAAAACCTCCACTAAAATGAAGATGACTTTTGTACAAAAAATGTTTAGTTTTTGTAAAACTAGTAGAGTGCACTAGTTTTTTCATGTCTCACAAAAGATGTGAGGTTTAACTTTTCAAATGCGCAAAAGAAAGTAGTTTTTTTCATAAAAATGTAAAAATTTTATTGATGTATAAAAGGTTTAACCTTTAGGTGTTGAAATTGTTCCGTGATTAAAAGTTTTTTTGTTTTTTTTTTCATAAATATTTCTAATGTTTTTTTTTTGTTTTTTTTTTTGCAATTATATAGATTAAAACATGCAAATAAATGTTGTATAAATATTATATAATTGAAAAAATTTTGTAAATTTTTAATTTTTGTGATTATAAACTTTGTGTTTACATAATAACATTGTTTTGTTAATTAGTAGTTTGTTATTATTTTCAAGTTAAAAAGTAAATTTTTATAATTTGTTAAACTCTTTAAATTTTATGAAATGTCTTTTTAAAAATTTTAACTTTAAACTTTTGTGATAAGTTAAATGATATAAAATTACTAAAAATGTTAAAGTTATAAATGTAAATTTTCACCGTTAAAATGTGTTTTAAGTTTATGGTTGAATAAAACAAGTGTATTGAATCTTGGGATTTTTTTTATGGGGGGAATAAAAATTCCCCTTGATTGTTTATATTTTAAAAGTATGTTGATGAAGAGCTGCCCTGCAAATGTTGATAAGGAATTGCCATTTGATTTCTTCTCAACACCACTCTCGCAAGGTATTCCAAAGAAAGGACACGATTGTATACTGCCCTTTTCAATTTTAACCTTGTTACCATGCTGCCTGCCCAGTCATACAAATAATTTTCGTGGTAAAAATCCACCAGTTCTTCTACGGTTCCAAAGCAGGTCAGATTTAGTTCTAACCTGTACTGATTTGTTAAATTTTCTCTCACTATTTGTCTGGTGAAAAGTTTGTCGGGGCCCATTTTTACCACCAAACTTATTTCTTGATTGACCGGATCAAACAGCACAATAAAAGAAAATGGCTCTGATAAGAAATCAAAGCAATCTTTCAACTCTTTGACATGAACTATACAGCTCGACATCTTGAAAAAAAGATTTGAATATAAAACGCCTAACGTCATCATGACGCAAAATATTTCAGTGACGTTCAGATGTAAACTTCGTTACAATGAACTTAAAATTTGAATGAGGTCATGAAAGTTTCTTTTATCAATTTTATTTTTTACAAATAACTTATTTACCTTATAATTACTTATGCTGGTGGAATGTGGTGGTGGAATGTGGTGGTGGTGGTGGTGGTGGAATGTGGTGGTGGGGGTGGTGGTGGTGGTTTTGTTGGTGGAGGAGGAGTGAAAATGAGGGTCAAGGGTAATATTAGGAGGAGGAGGAAAGAGGAGGAGGAAGAAAGAGGAGGAGGAGGAAAGAGGAGGAGTAAAGAGGAGGAGGATGAGGAGGAGGAAAGAGGAGGAGGAGGAGGAGGAGGAGGAAAGAGGAGAACAAAATATAGATATCAACAATATGTATTTTATTAACAATATTAACATTTAACACGTGTCTAACAACAAAAATTTTACAACAAGTTTATGTACAACTATATACATTTTATCTAAAAAAAACATTCAAGTTTATGTACAACTTTTTACAGTTTTATTTAAACAATATCCCCACATATTGGCACCGGGATAGTCTTCACTCGTGTCATACTGCTCTTGGGTTTGCCCACAACCCCAAAATGGATGCATGTGCACAAACACAAAATTGAAATCTTTCAAGGCTTGTAAGGCTTGGTCGAAATCATAATCACGAATACATCTTTCTTTGATATAAGCTATGGCAATCTCTTCTCTTTCGCTAATCGTGCAATTATCCAAAGTGAGTAAATATTCAAAGATGGAGGGATGAGATTGATCGCTGACAGGTGATAAAATATGCTTCTCATCAAAACTAAATGCTTCTTTTGAAGGCCATGGACTTAACACTAAATCTAAGGGTTTGGTATGGATGTTGTCCACCAGTTCACATTTACAATAAAATTGGCTGAATCCGGTCTTTTCTTGTTCATAGGTAAAAATGGTGTTATTGTGCACCCTGAAGCTTTTATTGGTAGATGTGGATGGAATTCCAGTTTCTAACACTTTTCGGCTGGTGGCAAGAGCATTCTGTACCAAGTTTTTGTTGATACCTTTCAGCGCAGTCTTTTCTTCCCCTTTCGCATCCCTTAGGACGTAGGTTTTGGAACACAAGGCCACCATCACTGTCCCTTCTTTTTCCAGCTTGTCTCCTGTCGTAGGCTTTATGTTTGGCACAACACTCTCTCGGGAACCAAAAGGGATTAGGCTGCACTCGATCTAGGTGACAACTGTGGAATAACTTGTCTTCAAAATCTTGTCGTTTTTCGGGCTTGATCACATCTCTCAGGGTAGGGGCAGTAATAGCAAAGTAGGCCGAATCCGTGTCCATTTCTATGTATTCAAAGTCGGACTTGTCAACGTATTCTAGTAAAAAGTCATAATACCATTCCAGCATTTTTAATTTAGCGTATTGTAAGATGGCAAATCCAATCTGAATAGGGAGGTTTAACTTTTGGTGGGATTTCATCAATTCTATTTCTGCAAAATCGTCTCCAAGATCTTCTATTTTCTTGAAAGTGGGCAGGTTTACTTTCAGTGCAATATCTCTGTTTCCTTTGACGTATTCAACCTTTTGATGTTTTTCCTGGTCCATGATCATGGACCCATAAGCCGAGTTGCCCAGTAATTTCATAGTGTCCCCCAAAAGCAAGTGGTCTGGTGAGACGTCTCCTTTGCGTCTGGCTTCGCTGACTTTCTCTCTGAACTCTTTAAAAGAGGCTTGGGGAGAAAACTCGATGACTTGATAGACTTCTGTCACTTCCAAACCGTGGTTTATGTACCATTTGAGTAGTGGGGTCAACAGGAAGATCTTTTTGGCTTTCATGCCTCCTATCAACAATCTCCTAGGCTTGGTGGACATGTTGTATTTGGTGATGTGGTCCTGCATCAGGGAACCCATGGCACTGACTGGCACATCACAAGTACCATTTGAGTAGTGGGGTCAACAGCAAGATCTTTTTGGCTTTCATGCCTCCTATCAACAATCTCCTAGGCTTGGTGGACATGTTGTATTTGGTGATGTGGTCCTGCATCAGGGAACCCATGGCACTGACTGGCACATCACAAGTACAAAAGATGGGACTCATTTCTTCAAAGTGACTTTTCAAATGTTCCGGGACTTGAATATCGACTTCTACCATGCCAAACAATGTTCCATCAACTACATCCTTTAGTATTTGGTCTTGCGTTAATGCTTTCTTATGGCTTTGGTAATAAGGCGGTAAATATTTATTCAGTGGTAAAGGCTGGTACTGACATTCTTTCATCTTGACTACTTTAAAACCTTGTTCTTTCAAATATGTTTCTTTATCCTGTGTCCTCTTTTGCCTCTTGGTCATCAGTTTTGGAAATTTTTCCCAGGCCTTGTTCATGAGTCTACATGTGTGTCCATGGTACCAGCACCCGTCGAATTCATACACAGTTTTGTTGATGTGGTCATACCCATCACAAAAATAGGGACCTATGCGGTATTCTTGGCCTGTATTCATCAGGTGTTGAATCTGAATGCCTTTGGATTTGGCCTCTTTGTCCATCCAGGCAAACATGTGCAGATACTTTTTGTTGACTTTGGGTTTGAAGTCTGGACCTTGTCTTCTCACAAAATAATCCCCCGGCATATCTTCTCCTATGGCCCACAGATACAAAGCATTACAGTCATACCCCACAATATTCTGACACAGTTTGTTTTTTCTGATTCGAGTTTTCCCAGCCTCGTGGTATCTGGTGAAAATGATGCTGGGTCCGCCCACTATATTTTTCTTGATGGTCTTATGAAGATCAACATCTTCCGGTCCAAATAAGGAAAAGGTGGGTCTGTCTTGAAATAAAAATTTTCTGGCTACACCCGGGATACTCAAACATTCTTTCAAAAAATCGATTCCAATGTCTTTATAAAACACTTGCATTTTTTCTACTGCTTCCAAAGGTTTCACGTCTAAACTGTTGTAGTATTCCAGAAAATCTTGAAAGGTTTCCATGCCCTGCCTTTTTCACACTTGCTGCAACATTTCATAATTTTGTACGAGGCCCTCTCCTTCTCCCAGGGTGTTCTTTTGATTTAACGTAGAGTAAAAAGCTTCTGGAGGAGGTAAGCTGGTGGCTTCCAATTTTATTTCATCATCAAACCATTCATAATGGAAATAAAATTTAGATTCTTCTGTCTGATAGGCTTTCAAAAATTTCGCATAACTATAACCAGGAGCCAAATAGTTTGAAATGTCCAGGAACCTAAATTCTGGATTGGTAACGCACATGTATTGATTGTTTTTCTTGACCACAAAATAATCGTTGGTTTCGTGCAGCTTTAATGTTTTAGCAAGCTCCATTTTGATGAGGTTGATGTCGTATTTGGCACTATTGAAACCTAACACTGGTACTTCTCGCTTATATTTTTCGAGCTTCTTTTCTAGATCAGCTTCTAAGGGTACATCAAACATCTCACTGGCCAAGTCGTAAATGTGAGCGGCTATCTCGGTCATGTAGTCCACCATGTCCTTTAACAAGACTTTGAGGTCGGGACTCACAAAACAGGTGGGTGAGTCATAGCCGGGTACATTGCTGCAGACACTGACGCTGATGGGGTGGTGTTTGGTTTTCCAGTTGATGGTTTGCTGGGTTGTATTCACAGGCAAGAGCAGAGATTCAAAATCGTACACGATAAACCAGGGGAAAAATGGCCGTTCTCCCATCCTCTGGTACATCTCTTCAGAAAAACTGTACGGCGGAGTATAGATTCCTCCCACATACTGAAGCTTTTTGATTCCTGTGCAATTCTTTTGGTGTTGTTTCCAATCTCCTCTATGATCAAACAGTTTCTGGCAGTGCTGGCAGGTATATTTCTTGGCATAGCGTTGAAAATCTGTAATGAGGCTCAAATGGTGGTTGTGTAGATTTAATTTTAATTCCTCTTCAAAAAGGCTGAAACTTTGATAGATGGGCACCACCGTTCCATTTTCTTGCAGCTCGTACACATAAATATTCTTCTTAAAGCATTCTTCTAATTCGGGTATTACTTGTAAACTGACTGGGGTGCCTTCTCCCATGAATTCTTCCCACTGTCTTAAGGCTTCTTTGGTTTTCTTCAAGTTGGGGTAAACTAAACAACAGAAGAAACATAGGTTGTCTCCATACAGATGCCCCCGGGTGTTTCTATGCATGGTTAACAATCCCTTGCAGTTGACCACGTAATCAGGCAGCTCCCCATTTCCCAGGGGAAATTGAGTGGAGGTAACATCGAATACCATGTTTGTCACCAGAAATGGTTTCCACTGGCTGTTGGGCTTGGAAGCCTGCAAATGTTCCAACACATTCATGTCCCTCAGTCTGTTTTCCACTGTGTTCAGTGACTGGCGCAAGCTGATTAAGTGAGGGAGTGTCCACATGGTTTGGTTCGTGTTGGGGGCAAAGTATCTATATTCTCCAGTCTCAATGTTTCTCAGTATAAATCCCAGTGAAATATTGAGTTTAAATGCCATTGTTTGCTGTTCATAAATGTCTCTAATTCTTTCAATCATTGTGTTCATACCTTCTCTCAATCCGTCTGTTGGTACATTGTAAAGAATATGTCTCCCTCTATCCACTCTTTCGGGGGCCAAAATGATACTGCTATTTCCCTCTATCACCTCCCTTAAAGCTGTATCCCCAATATCTGTCCATGGAGCCTGTTGTAGTCCACCTCTGTGCTGTAGGTGCTGTAGGTTTCTATGGTAATGCAGTTGTCGTCTGCTAGCACAAATTTGTCCACAGTGTCTGCAGCAATAACCTTGTAACCTCTGAGGCTGACTGTGCGTCTCTAGTCTTGGTCTCTTTTCTGGTGGGTGTTGGCTGCCTCTTAGTTTACAAGTCTTTTGATGTCATCGACAATTGCCTTTGTGAAAGAAGATCTTGAAGCAAAAAGGGCACTTTCGGTCATCCATCTCTATAAAATAAACAGTAACCATGTATGTGTTATATGTTTACATAGTTTGCAAATTATGGGTAGGATAGTTTGAATATTGTGAATACAATATCAATCCTGTGTTTAAAGCTATTTTTATATGGATGGAATGACCTTTTCAAAATGAATCCAGCGATATCTTTTAAAAATCTGCCCAATATTCGCAGAGAAAACCAAACTGCTCACAAAAACAGTACTCACCTCTTTGCCTGGCATGAGCGAATAAACATGTAGCGTGTGCATGAATAAAAATGTAGTGTGCGCATGTGCGTGCAAACAATTAGGGGAGTGCGCATGCGTGTGTAAAAGATTAGGGGAGTGCGCATGTGCGTGTAAAAAATTGGAAATGAAGTGACATCACTTCTGTTGCTATGGCGACCGTAACAATATCACCTACGTCAAGTGACCCCTCTCGACCAATCAGATTGCTCAATAGGAATATATAAGTTTTTCTTTAAAGGAGGAGGAGGAATATAAACTTCTATTTATTTAAAACTGTAGTCATGTATGTGTTATATGTTTACATAGTTTGCAAATTATGGGTAGGATAGTTTGAATATTGTGAATACAATATCAATCCTGTGTTTAAAGCTATTTTTATATGGATGGAATGACCTTTCCAAAATGAATCCAGCGATATCTTTTAAAAATCTGCCCAATATTCGCAGAGAAAACCAAACTGCTCACAAAAAACAGTACTCACCTCTTTGCCTGGCATGAGCGAATAAACATGTAGCGTGTGCATGAATAAAAATGTAGCGTGCGCATGTGCGTGCAAACAATTAGGGGAGTGCGCATGCGCGTGCAAAAGATTAGGGAAGTGCACATGTGCGTGCAAAAAATTAGGGAGTACGCATGCGCGTGCAAAAGATTAGGGGAGTGCGCATGCGTGTGTAAAAGATTAGGGGAGTGCGCATGCGCGTGTAAAAAATTGGAAATGAAGTGACATTACTTCTGTTGCTATGGCGACCATAACAATATCACCTACGTCAAGTGACCCCTCTCGACCAATCAGATTGCTCAATAGGAATATATAAGTTTTTCTTTAAAGGAGGAGGAGGAATATAAACTTCTATTATTTAAAACTGTAGTCATGTATGTGTTATATATATTTACATAGTTTGCAAATTATGGGTAGGATAGTTTGAATATTGTGAGCACAATAGCAGTGCTGTTTCTAAAGTTGCTGCAGATATATAATTTAAAAGTTAAGTGCAAAAACACTTATGTGTTATACTGCACTAAAATATAAAATAATAAAATACAATAACTAATATTTACAAGAAAAACAAATATATACACAAATACATGAATCTGCATTGCTTTCAATTAAGAATGATGTTCATTTGGCTTTTGCTAAAGGTGAGGCTACTGCTGTCGTTCTCTTGGATCAATCAGCAGCGTTTGATACTATTGATCATGATACGCTACTTAATTCTCTTAGCTCCTGGTTTGGTGTGAGCGGGGTTGTCCTCGATTGGTTTAAGTCTTATCTCTCAGACCATGTTCAGTGCATTAAGATTGGGTCAATTTTATCTGATGCCAAAAAGTTATTGTATGGTGTGCCTCAAGGCTCTGTCCTGGGGCCAATCCTTTTTTCACTCTATACTACTCCACTGAGTAAAGTCATACAGAATCATCCTGGTATTAGTTTCCAGTTCTACGCTGATGACACACAATTGTATGTACACCTCACACATAAAAATGTTGCCTCGGCCCTTGATAAGCTGTCACACTGCCTTGAAGACGTAAAGAGATGGCTCTCTACAAATAAGCTCAAGCTAAATCCAGATAAGACCGAATTCATTGTGTTTGGCTCAAAGTCTCAGCGCGAAAAACTTAATCAGTCCTTCCCGGTCAACATACTTGGTAATCTCATATCACCAACAGATGCAGTTAGGAACCTTGGTGTCTGGTTTGATTCTGATTTCTCATTCTCTTGCCATGTTAGGAAGGTCTGCAAGGCTTGTTTTGCTCATGTCCGGGATCTTAAGCGACTCCGAGGACATCTGACACATGAAGCTACTCTTATGGCTGCCAATGCTCTGGTCGGAAGTCGACTAGATTACTGTAACTCTCTGTTCAGAGGTCTCTCAGCTCTAGATCTGCGCAAACTTCAATGTGTTCAAAATAGCCTGGCCAGAATTGTTGCCAACACCACCAAGTACTCACACATCACTCCAGTTAGAAAAGCACTACATTGGTTGCCAATTAAGTACCGTTCTATCTTTAAGACTGCCATGTTGGCATATAAGTTCCTACACAGTGGTAACCCCAAATACTTTGAACCCTTCCTCATTCCCAGACATAGTGCATATAACACTCGTCGAAGTCAATCTGATGGCATATTTCTTGAGGTTCCCCACTTTGGTTCAATTTTCAAGTCTCGAAAACATTTTGGACTCAGTTTTGCGTATGACGCACCTATGATTTGGAATGACCTTCCTGATGAGGTCCGCTCTGCAAACTCACTTGCCTCTTTCAGGTCAAAGTTGAAGTCATACCTCTTTGGAAAAGCATACCCACCCTAAATTTCCAATCTCCTTTCTGCTTTCTCTGCGGTGCTGACCCCTGCAATGTCTCTGGTTTTTGAATATTGAACAATGTTTTTGTGTGATGCGCCTTAGAGTCTGTCTTTTGACAGAGATTAAGCGCTATAAAAGTGCTATTAGAATTAGAATTAGAATACATGATTGGCAAAAGGCCAACTCACAAAGTCATGGAAACTGACTAGAAATATACATAAAAATGTAAAACACAAATTAGTAACAAGATGTACACGAGTAGAAAAATCTCAATAAATTAACTTAATAGCAAACACAGAATAAGTTAAGTAACTAAAATTTTTAAAACAAATCACATTCTTTCAGACAAGTATGGACATTATAAATATTTCCATATAATAAATCTTAAATTTTGGCCGAAAAATTACATTTCTAAAAAGCAAAACCTACAAATACTTATATGGTTGGAAAGATCTCTTCAAGGCGAATCCAACGATATCTTACTTTCAAAATTCCGCCAAGTATTTGCAGAGATATGGCCGAAAAACCCAAACAAGAATACTCACCTCTTTTGCCTAAAAATTAGCGTGCGCATGCGCGAGATAATATCTAGTGCGCGCATGCGCGGAATAAAATCTAGCGTGCGCATGCGCATGGTGACGTCACGTGACCACTCTCGACCAATCAGATCGCTCAAAAATGATGCGAAGTATAAGGATGTCGGGGTCCTTATACTACTTTTAAGGGCCAATTTACCAAATGACAGATTTGTTTATTGCCCTGTATCTCTTCTATTTTTAGTCCAAGAGATCTGGAATTTGATGAGAACTTATTTGTAATCATGTGGCCTTTTGGTGGATTCACATATCACCTTGAACTGCTCCTTCAAACCCTGTTGTGGTCTTTGGTGCTAATAATGCCCTTTGTCTAATTGGTTATTGGTCTAAGGATTAATGTGATTCATCAAGTAGATTTATTGAGATAATAATATAAGTTGCTAAACAGAATTTTTTCATGTTGGCCCTTCTACTCCTTTGTATCAAAAAGATTACAAAGACGAACAAAAAGTGTTGTTGCCACATTTTTCTGGTTTTATTGATGTCCACATAAAAAAAATTTGGTAGAGTTAAAATTTTTGGTTTTTCCTATTTCAATAGTTTCTGCAGGAGGAATGGCATATCCAACACAATACAGATACTGAACAATGGATTCTTCATTTAGTCCAATGCAAAGTAATATTATACACAAATATTATACTCTTTACAGCTTTCATTTGTTTTTTCCATTTTTAAATGTAAATGTTATTGTCACAAATTCCTATTTCAGACAAATTATAATATTTCAAATTTCCACTTATTTTATTTATTTATTTTTACACACTTTGTTTCCTTGTGAGATACTTTTCATCCTAACACACAAATTTCAACTTGATATAATTTAGAAATCAAATTGAATGAGTCCTGAAATATTATAAGAATTTGATATTTAAAGGTATTGCATTATTTGCGATTTTGGAAGAAGTTTTACACAGCCAGTCTAATCTAATCTACTGCTTTGCAGGCACAATATCTTCCCCACAAGGTGAACTCATTGCACTAGCTTAACAAAAATCATTTATTATAAGGAGAGTCGAGGGGCATTCAAGGTCAGTAATCTGGAGCTGACCAAGAGTTAAAGGGACTAAGATGGGAAACTGGAATTGAAGAGGTGGGTTTTGAGGTGATTCCTGAAAGATGCAACATAGGGACTATTTTGGAAGGGGAAGGAGTTCCAAAGAACTCGGGCATAGTGACTGAAAGGGTTTGATTGATTTATGAACTTTATGGTCGAAAGTAGTTTGGGGGTACTTCACCTTGCATTTCTGGAAGAGGTGTAGGGATGAACTAATTCTCTTAGGTAAACTGGTTGACCCTAATTGAGAGTTTTGTATGTAATGAGGCCTATTTTAAATTGTGCACTGTATTTGACTGGGAGCCAATGGAGTTTTTTTTCAGTTGAGGGGTAATGTGAGAGTATTTAGAGGAATGGGTGACAACCCTACAGAGTGAGTTTTGGACTAACTGCAATCTCCTTAACTCCAAATCAGTGAGTGATAAGAGCAGGGAATTGCAATAGTCCAATCTGCTGCTCACCAAAGCATTTAGTAAAAGAACTGATGTTTTAAGATCTAGAAGGGAGTGAATTCTATACAGGTCTCCTACATCAATTCTGGTGGACTTTATGACTTGTGACACATAGTCTGAGAATGAAAAATTAGAATCGAATACCACTCGAGGTTCCGGACACTTTGTGCTGGTAAGACCTGATTACCAAGAAGATTGATTGGAAAGTGAGGAAGGAGTTGTTTACGGACATTTTTGGAGCCTATCAGAATAAACTCGGCTTTGTCAGGGTTGAGTTTTAATTTATTTGTGAGCATGAAATTTTGAATGTCGTTAGGCACTTCTTTAGTTTTTGTATAGACTGAGAGAAATTTGTTGGTGAGAGTGTTATGTATAACTGGGTGTCATTGGTGCAGAAGTGATAGTTAATACTACTGTGAGAGTGAATGATTGAGCCAATTGGGTTAGTGTAGAGAGAAAAAAGATTTGGGCCAAGGACAGAGCCCTGGGAAACCCCATGCTGGAGCGCATGTGAGAGTGTGCTACCTACCTTGACTGAGTGTGTCCTTCATGACAAGTATGATTTGAACCAGCTGAATGCTAGTTCACTGATTCCATAGTGAACATTAAGTCTGTCCAGAAGAATGGTGTGGTCAATGGTATCGGACGTGGCGGAGAGATCCAAAAGGGTAAGGGCTGTAACAGACCCTTTGGCCACATTGAGAAGATTATTGTTGTGAATATTAAGGAGGGCGCTTTCAGTAGAATGGTGTTTTCTATAAGTCGATTGGAAGGCAGTCATAAGGCCGGCTTCATCAAGGTGAATTTGTAGCTGGACTGCTATTACCCTTTCAAGTATCTTTGAAATAAAGTTTAGGTTGGAGACAGGCCTGTCAAGTGTCAAGTTATCATCTTGAGTTTAGAAGTTTAATCACGATTTAAATTTTTGTAAAGTCAAATTGATGAATTTAGATGTTTTCTCAGGAGGCATTTTTCCTAGGAGGCATATTTTGTAGGAGGCATTTTTTCTAGCAGGCATTTTTTCATGGATTCGGCGCGGTGCAGCACAGCTAAATATAATAGAACTAAAGGCAGTAGTTCACTGCTTATACATGTGTGTTCCACAGCAGCTAGCGATGCGGTGCAGATTTTTCTACTCAGACAGAGGGAGTAATCACAGTTATTGTAAAAGGGACACTGGTCAAGGCTCTTAATTGTGGAGATTTATTTATTTATTTGTTGTTTTTATGTCGCGTTAAACAGCCAGGGTCATATTGCGATGGGTAGTTTACAGGTGGAGGAAACCAGTGCATATTGCACTGTAAACCACCGGGCATCAGCAAGTAACTACCAACTTTCCAACATAAAGCGCCCAGCCCGAGATTCGAACCGGCGGCCTCAGAGGTTTGTATATGTACAAAGGTCTTAACTCTAAATAAATAGAATTAAAAGTAATCCCTGTACCATAAAAACTCCAATGACACCAAAAAACACTTATGAGTAACTATACTCTAACCAACACTTATAGAGTGGAAAACAAAGTGATTTAAAACTGCTACACTTGTTAACACTCTTGAAGTCACCGAATCTACCACAATAACATATAAATGGCATAGAGCATCAATATGGTAAGTCTTCAGTTAACTGATTGAACATTGAATTTTTGTTAAATCCTTGTGTCTTTGGAGTTTTTGTTCATCATATTTTCCCTGAGTTTTCATTTACATTATACTGCAACATTCTAAATTTTTGCTTGCATTTCCCAGTAAACATTACAAACGTTTATAAACCTAACTATGAACGGTTTATTTAAGGTTTAAAATAATGGGCTCCTAAAAAACGTTCACCTATAAACATTTATCAACGTTTAAGCATAAACCTTTATAAACATTGAAGCATAGACGTTTATAAATGTTTACGCATTTACGTTTATAAATGCTAATACATAAACGTTTATATAAAAACGTTTAGGGTACAATCATTGTAAACTTTGCATAACTATTTAAATTTGGTTTAGAAAAGTTTGTAAATGTTTATAAACATTTATAAACCATTTGGACCTAATCAACAAAGATCAACGTTTATGAATGTTTATACACATTTGTACACCGTTTAAAAACATTTATAAATGTTTACAAATGTTTTCTACATTACCCAGTGTGTAAAATTTAAGTTATAAACAAAGGTCATTGTATGAATAATTACTCAAGTTACATTAATTTAACTTTGTACAGTGCATTCTATGATATAATGTACTTTTATATTTCTACTTGACATTTAATGGTAGCTTCAAACAACAGTGATACAACAAGATATACTTACAGAAATATTTCTTCAGTTTCTCTCAAAATGGCTGTGCTGACATCATCATTCAAAATGAAAACGAGGTGAAGATATTCTTCACTCTTTGTAAAAGGTTTAAGAACATGTATTAAACATTTATATACCAAACTAATATTGCTCAAACATTTATAAAACCACAATATTGAATAATTGCCAATATTTAGCTTTATATTTGGTTTTAAAAATGTTTATAGGTTTACTAAACATTTATAAATGTTTGCGATGTTTACTGGGTTTATATTTCAATTTATTAATAATTGATTTTTAATGAAAATGCTAATACAATCGATTTTACAGAGGGCTGCTAATTGACACATTGATTTTCTTGTGATAAATGTATGGTTAGACTTAACCTAGAAAATAATATTTTTGTCAATGTTTCATGACAACATGACATTGGGATATATATTGACCAATTTAAAGTTATATTTTTATAGCATATTGGTTAACTTGAATATAATCAACAGCAGACAAACATCTGCTAATTAAGTTATGATCATTAACATGGAAAGTCAACAGTAAGTACTTTCGCAAATATGCAATTATGTGAATGGAAGAGAATAGAAACATTTATACAGTGCACAATTGATGTGAATCCTAAAATCCTGAATTACACAGCATTTATTTATTTATTTTTTTATTTATTCAAACTCTGATCATAGAGGTATAAGGCATTCTGTCACTGCGCCACATTGCCCCCCCCCCCATTAAGTAACGAAAAGGCCTGCCAAGGACAGTTGACTATGGTGGGTATGACAGCCCAAATAGGAAGGCCTTTAGTTTGATATAGATGTCTGCTGTGATTAGACATTAAATGGTAACTCATTCCATCCCACTGGTGTGGCCATGGCAAAACCATTCATACCAATCACCTTATTGGGAAGAATTGAGAAAACTGGTAACCTATTTCCACCAGACAGCAAGAAATGTGCAATAACTTTTCACTTACTGTCAAGTTTAAATAATGAAAATATGTTTTAATCATTCATATTTCGGAAAGTGTCATAATAGTATTTATTTAGACTTTTAATGATGTAACTATAATCTGCAACTATGAAAAGGCATTAATTTTTACCATTACAAAAACCCCATTGATCACTCTACAGCTTTTTATATTATGTAGGATTAATTGATGAGCTGTTCTTGCATACAAATTACCTTAGGAAGAGACATAAACACATCAGGTTTACTTTTACATATGGGTATCTTCATTCATCGAAAATTTTGAGGTAATGTACCCTTCAAAGGAAGTAATGCGAGGTTTAGCATATCTATAAACTGGTAACTTGTTCAGGTGTCATTTTCAAGAAAGTTTAGATACCGGTCTAATTGACAAAATTTTAGGAATTACATAAAATGCATTTTTAAGTAAGTAAGTTCTTTTATCATCATCTTACTTAACATTTCATAAAGGAGTATAGTTTATTTAGCGATATTTGGTTACAGGCAAAAGTTTTCACAAGCGTAATTATGGAAATTTGAGTCATTATATTATCGTCCACATATCGACGACGGTACAGTACAGTACTGTACTGTACTGGTTGGCCAGTGAATTTCGTCAGCCCAGTGAAGTTCGTCACCTGCCGTAAAAACGCTCAAGGACAGGCAATATTCACATTTAAATAAATGGAATAGCTTCTTTCAACGGCAAGGTATGCATATAAGCCGTAACTGGACAGTAAAAACTCTTTAAAATAGTCATAAAATGCAAGAGTCCTTAAAAATGCAGGTGACGAACTTCACTGGGGAGACGAACTTCACTGGCTGAGCAGTACTGTAATTGGTAGCATGGCAATATATAGCCGATGTACGTATTTTCTAGTGTAGGGATTGATGTTCGATCTTTCAATATCGATCGATCATCCCACCGATTTACGTGCAACTCGCTGTCATAGGAAGTCGCTAACGGAAACTCGCTGACACAACTCGCTGACAAGAAATATATATGTATGTATATATACAAGTTATCTTATTTGCTTATGGCCGTGAGTTCTGTAGTTTAAAGTATTTGAAATTCGTTGAGACGTCCATTTTATAAAATATTGTTAGGAAATGCCAGGGGAAACCCGTGACCTCATATCTTCTCATGAATATTAATGACTTGGGTGCTATGGCCGCGAGTTCTGTCATTTAAAGTATTTAATCTTTGACGAGACGTCCATTTTATAAAATATTGTTAGGAAATGCAAGGTGAAACCCGTGACCTCATATCTTCTCATGAATATTAATGACTTGGGTGCTGTTGCCATGATTTCTGTAGTTTAAAGTCTTCATCTATGCTTCCATTTTATAAAATATTGTATAACGTTTGTTTAATCTGCCATATCTAATTTGCATATTGTCAGCGAGTTGTGTCAGCGAGTTAGTGTCAGCGACTTCTCTTGTCAGCGAGTTGCACGTACACCATCCCACCAAGCTGCCAATATCGACACATACTACCAGCATTTCAATATCAAAACCACATATAAAAACAGACAAACATAAAATAAAAAGAGTAATTTTACTGCTTAAATAAACATTTAGTGGTGGTGGACCAATTCACGCCCGTGTACCTATTCACGCCCACCCTCAATTTTCTCAAAGATTTGTACTTTTACATGGAAAAAATGTTTACCACATCATAGATAATTATCAAATTGATCATATACATTGATAATTTACTATGTAGCTGTAATAGTTTTGGATAAATTTAGGGGTGGGCGTGAATAGGTACACGGGCGTGAACTGGTCCACCACCACTATTATATAAACGCCTTAAAAGAAACATTTACAACCGAAATAAACTGGATCAAGTCTGGCGCCATCTTTGTTTACATTGTCAGTGACAACTTCCGGTTTCATGGAAGAGAAACAAAATCTGAGAGCTAGTACACAAGAAATCATGAAAACTCTTATTTGATTCATTTTATTTTATATTTAAGAAATATATTTTTTTTTTGCACAAACAGTATGTTTTGATAATTTCGTGAAAATATGTGCATGTTTTCAAAGAACTTGTATTATCGCCCACGGGTTACGTTAACGGTCCCGATATTGAAATATCGATCGATCTACCACCCTAAATTTTCATTCGATATCGATCCTCAACATGGCAGTCGATCCCTATACTAGTATTTTCCAATTCACGTTTTCAATAATTTATAGATGTGGTTACCTTGGCTCTACTTTACTTGCGTGTAGAGCCATGGCACGACCCCACATAAAAGTGAAGATTTGCATAAAATCCTTTTCTGTTGAATAAAACTTGATGATATTACTGGAAATGGTATAATGTAGTTAAAAACAATTGATATTATGCAGTGGTTAAATCACGGGACATCCCGATGTGTAACTTACTGGCTTAAAGCTTTGCAAATATATGTACTGTAAATAATAAAATCACACAAACTAAATAACAAAATATACTTAAACAATGATTACCATGCCATTTAGTTTGCATGATGTTGTTGCTTAAACCCTTTACAGTCGAATAAATCAGTTGTAACTTGAAAACTATTGCATTTAGAGGTTTTTGTTAAATGCATCATTCACCTGCTTTTTTTGGTTCTTTTGAACCTGGATATAATGCCGCTGAAAATTTTAAATGTTCCGAATTCCAGCTACCATCTTGAATTTTGCCGGAAATAGAGCAATTTTAATCCATTGGGTTCTATAGACCATGCATATAATGTAGTGGTCAGACCAGTTCTGAAAATAAAAAACAGTTTCCAGGGCTTTGAAACCGAACAAAACCTAGTCTGATATGTTGAAAATTTTACGCAAGCGTAGATGAGCTATATTGTCAAGATGTATTCTTTACTTTATTTACCATGAATATAAAGTGAAAATGTAAGGTCATTCTTCAGAGAAGTTAATAACTAAAAGCATGTTTTTAAAAAGGGTGCGCTTGTCTGGATGATAAATTAGAAAGAGGTTCACCTATTCACATAAAATTTGACATGTAGGTTTGTTATATAGATGTCAAGAAATCATTAACTTTTGGAAGTGATCTGATACAAAATGGCTGATAAATGATTAACTAAGTGCGACAATTTTTCTTAACAATGAAAATGAAAATTTTAAAAATATCTCGGAAATGGTGCGAGATAGAGCGATTTTGACAAAATATTTGGCCCACAGGATTTACACTGATTGTGTATATGCAGATGCTGATTTTTGAGTTTTTGGTGGCCATCATGAATTTCCGTGTAAAACAAAAAATGCATTTATCTCAGAAATGGTGTGAGATACAGTGATTTCAAAGAAATTTTTGAACCACAGGGTTTACGCAGTCATCTGCCACATTTTGCCAAAATAGTTTTCCCGCTATTTTTGGCAGCTATGTTGAATTTCTACGTTCACTTGGTAGGGACATTGATTAGGGGGATGTAGGTGCGCCAGACTTGGGGTCAAATACTTTTAAAGGTGTTTAAGTGCAAATGCAAATACTTTTCAATTTTTTAAATGCAAATGCAAATACTTTTATTTTGTTCCAATGCAAATACTTTTCAAAAGTATTTCAAATACTTTTTCAAATACTTAAAATTTTATGCATTAGCATACATTTATATGTGAAATGTGAAAATTATAATGCAAATTAATACAGTGGGAATGAGCTACAACAAGTAAGTAGTAAGTACAGTAGGTATCATATATTAGAAAATAGCAAGAGTCTGTCGATCCGGTCCTTGATCATTAGAAACGCTACCTATCGATCAGGTTCCCTGTCATAGTTTACAAGTGAGTATTTGATAATTTACCCGTGAAGACAGAGTGCAAGAACATTTTAAGTGAAAACCATCCCTTACTTGGATCTAAGGTCACCTTATCTAAGTACTGTTGTAGAATACAGCCCCAGTAATCATGTCAGAATATGTTCATGTCTGAATTGCTAATTTAATCCCCTCCTCCCCCTCAGTACTCATATCAGAATGCAATTTACTACATTTCGTGTAGCAAATATTAATTAATTCAGATAATCAAACAATGAAATTAAAAGGCTAATTGAGAAACATACATACAGAGTTAGGGTAGCCATACTGACGATTTCAGCAATTGGTACCCACTTAGTAAACCAATTACGCAAGGAACCAATGAAATTAAAGCAATGGATGAAGCATGCTTACATACAGATCTGTACAAAGAATAAACGAGACCCGTTCGATAGTAACGTCTTCTATTGACCGGGCCCCTGTTCGTTAGCCACTTCGTAAAAAAAATATCTGTAGAAAAAATGAATTAATTAACAACATTCAAAAAGGCTGTATTTTAAAACTATTTCATCAACTTCTGAGATGTTTATTTTCTAATTACATAACTTCTTCATGAAGGACTGAACTTTTACCTTAAAATAACATTAATTGGAAATGCTTAAAAATGTAATCTTCAACTGAGGGGATTAGTGGCTGCTTTTGTTGAGCCCCTGAGCTCACTAGAACAATGCTAAATGTGCCTCCCACAATACTTTCCTTTTCCATCATTGACATTCATAACAGAAAAGAGTTGTCTAACATTAGGCTGACTCTTTCCTGACATCTTGAATCTTCCCAGTAATCTATTACTGAATGTTTGCTTTTGAGCTTATGTATTTCTACACAAATCCACAGTGATTGGCTGCCACTTGTAAGCTGATTTTATATTAGCAGGACAATGGATTGTTTTGGACTTGTTGATGTTAATTGCAATATCACTTTAAGAGATCAATCAATCTTTGACAGAATGTTTCTTCATTATCTAAATATCTTCAAAGAAGCATATTAATATTAGTAATATCTAGTAAGTCAACTAGCTCAAATATTTTTAACCTATTACTTTTTTAAAAGTACTTATTGTCCAAACTTTTTCAAGCAGGCCCATGTTACCCCTATCCTCAAAAAACCATCCCTAGACAAATAAGTTTTTAAAAACTACAGGCCTGTCTCAAATTTAAACTTTATCTCAAAGATTCTTGAAAGGGTAGTAGCCGTCCAGCCACAAACTCATCTTGATGAAGCTGGTCTTATGACTGCCTTCCAATCGGCTTACAGAAAACACCACTCAACTGAAAGCGCCCTCCTTAATATACAGAATGATATTCTTCTTAACATGGCCAAGGGTTCTGTCACTGCCCTTACCCTTCTGGATCTATCCGCCGCTTTCGATACCATCGACCACACCATTCTCTTGGACAGACTCAATGTTTATTATGGACTCAGTGAACTTGCACTTGGCTGGTTCAAATCATACCTGTCAGGAAGGACACACTCGGTCAAGGTAGGTAGTACTCTCTCGCATCCTGCTGCGCTCCACTATGGAGTACCCCAGGGCTCTGTCCTTGGACCAATCCTGTTCTCTCTCTACACTAACCCAATCGGCTCAATCATTCATTCCCACAGTAGTATCGACTACCACTTTTACGCCGATGATACCCAGTTATACATAACACTTTCACCAGAAAATTTCTCTCACTCTATCCAAAAACTAAAGAACTGTCTAAACAACATTCATAATTTCATGTTCGCAAATAAATTAAAACTTAACCCAGACAAAACCGAGTTCATTCTCATAGACTCCCGAAAAAATCGTAACCAGCTCCTCCCTCACTTCCCTATCAATATTCTGGGAAATCAGGTCTCACCAGCACAAAGTGTCAGGAACCTCGGAGTGGTGTTTGACTCTAATTTCACTTTCTCAAACCATGTGTCACAGGCCATTAAGTCCACTAGAGTACAAGCGAGAGACCTCTACAGAATTCGTCCCCTTCTAGACCTGAATACATCAGTGCTGTTAGCGAATGCTTTGGTGAGCAGCAGGCTGGACTACTGCAATTTACTCTTCTTATCACTCACTGATTTTGAGTTAAGGAGATTGCAGCTAATCCAAAACTCACTCTGCAGGGTTGTCACCCGCTCCTCTAAATTCTCTCACATTACCCCTCAACTAAAAAAACTCCACTGGCTACCAGTTAGATACAGGGTACAATTTAAAATTTGTCTTATTACATACAAAATTCTCACCCAGGGTCAACCAGTTTACCTAAGAGATTTAATCCACCCCTACACCTCCTTTAGAAATACAACGCAAAGTACCCCCAAACTCAAGTCCCTTCAAACCCCACTTTTGATCGTAGAGTTCACAAATCAATTAAACACTTTTCTAATTCCTTCAGTCACTATGCCCCTGCCCTTTGGAACTCTTTCCGTCTCCATGTAAGAAATAGTCCCTCTGTTGCATCTTTTAGGAAGCACCTCAAAACTCACCTCTTCAGCTCTAGCTTCCCAACTTAGTCTTCCTTCCCTCCCGGTCACACCCACAATCCTGGATTACCGACCTTGAACGCCCCTCGACTTCCATATGATAATGATTTCGTTTAATTAGCGCACTGAGTTCCTCATTGTGGGGAAGATATTACGCTTGCAAAGCAGTAGATTAGATTAGATTAGATTATTAAAAGCCTAAATTAAATTAAGCTCACCAATACTTAACATGCTTTGATATATACTTTGCAAAAAGAAAGAAAAAAAAACCCAGCAAATTCATTCACTTGCAGATTTAATTGTATTTGCTAAATGTATTTGAAAGTATTTAAAAAGTATTTGAATCTTTTTGCAAATGCAAATACTTTTCATTTGAAAATCTCATATGCAAATGCAAATACTTTCGAAAAGTATTTAAAAGGCATTTAAATGCAAATGCATTTGCATTTGACCCCATGTCTGAGGTGTGCATCATGGTGTTACCTTTAACTTTGCTCTGCTAAAGTGTGTTCACCTGTCATATTTGAGACATGTTTCTTTTATGACAAAGATATATAGATTGCTGCAACTTACTATTATATGTACTTTTACATATTGTGCTATTAAATTTCCATTGACAGCTATTCTCCAATTAATAAATTTTACAGCTTCATAATTTTTAGTGTACTGATTAATGCTGTTATCTTGCTATTGAATTGTCTTGTTTTAGTACGTTATCTGTACATGCATTTTCTTTCTCTTAGACCTTATTTTCTCTAATTAAACATTATTTGGATCTTTATATAACTGACAATGCTCTGAAAGTATCTCAATCTTTGTACTGTTTCACTACTTCTATATTTCATGGTGTTGAAAAATATTTCCCCAGGCTGTGGGGTACGGGCATCTCTGATGCTTTAAGGAAAAGTATTTTATCCATCTTTATCAAATTTCCTATGCAGAGTTACTGGATCAATAGCTGCTTGGTATTGCTTTTGGGAGTCCTAGCTCTATAGCTGTGTGTGTATTAGTCATTTGGCTACTTAATAAGCTATTTTCATGTTCTGTGTCATAACAAATTTTCAGAGCTCTAGCTATAATGCCCATCTGAGTAATAGCTACTTTGACATTTTGCCAATGAGTAAGTCACTTTTAACTTCAAAAGTATTCAATTTAAAGGTTTGTTAAAAATATATTATCCTTAGCGTTCTCTGATGCTATTTTTTATCCTTTAACTTAAAACCTTTTAATCCTTTAATACTGTTTTTGTCAACAACAACTTGTTTTGTAGTTTGAATTAGTTATTAGCCAATTTAAAGAAATACTTTTTGCAGAACATAATTGTAGAATACTATGTATATAATATAAACATTTATTTGTTTATTTAGAAAAATAATTTTTCTTTATTTACTTTGTGACAGAAAGGAAAAAAAAAGAACAAGAGAAGTCAGGATGCCAAAAGTTCCAAGAAACAGCCATGCGTCTGCGGGATGGGTGAATAAGTTTTGGCTGGCGTTGGAGTACAATGACCAAAGAACAATCAGAAGCCTTATTTCACAGGGAGTAGATGTGAACCACATATTTTGTGTAATTACATTTTTTTTTACCTTCAAAAAAGGTTTGTCACCTGTCTTTGGAATATCGATACCTGTCTGTTATGAAGATCATTTAAAATTTTCTGAGATAATTTTAATGAGATTTGCACATTAGGATGATCTCAAAACTAACAGGGTTATATGATAATGATTAGGGGTGCGACCGAGTAGTTGACACTCGCGAGGCAAATTTCACGAAAATTCGATCCCAATTTTTAAGGGTCGACTACTCGTGTGCATATTAATACCTATTGAAGCGGTTACGTTTTTTAGGAAATAAAAAGTAAATAACATACCTTGCTGGCATTAAATTGCATAATCCACCATTTGTAACATAATATTAAGTATATCATATGGTGACATCAGCTAATTCAAGCAATTCAAAGCTTTTATCTTCATATTTTTGTCATTTACGGGAGCTGCCATATTGGATGTTTTTTTCCTGTAATGGTGGATACTAAACTTCGCGAGGGCTCGCTGTTGAGTTGATTTTTTGTTCGCGAGCAATCGACCCGAATTATTTGTACTCGTCACACCCCTGATAATGATTAGATAAGAAATATTGAAATAATAATACCGACATGTTACATGATAGTGCGTATACTGAAAAATCTGATACTTCCTACAGATTGATGCTTGTTTTTTTAATTGTGTAAAAATGTCCAGTGTATATTACAATATTATAACCCTTATACACAGCATTCCCACATCCATAGAACATTGCCCCTTGTGGTATGACATACAAAAGTGTTTTACTAGTAATATTAAAACTCCAATAAATCACATCCAGATATATACAAGAACATAGTATACATTTTAAAAGTATTTTCAGAGCCACATTATTAATTAATCAGAAAGAAGCTGTAACTGGAATGTTAGTGTGAAAATGTTTAAAATTCCTAACTGGTTTCCTTTTTTATAAACATTTACAATACTATAGAATACTGGAATAAATATTGTGTATTGCAGGGACATAGACGTCAGGGGCAGACAGCTCTATCCATTGCTGTGTATAAAAACAATAAGGATCTTGTCAGACTCCTGGTGTCCTCTCATGCTTCTTTAGAAGTGCCTGATAACAATGGGGAGACCCCTATCTTCCAGGCTGTGAGAAAGGGCAAGCTGCCTATGATCAAAGAACTGGTCAATCTGAAGTGTGACTTCAACCGTCTCAACAGGGATGGGGAGAATGTGTTATTCGCTGCAGTTAGACTGGGCAGGAGGGATCTCGTGGAATATTTGATTAAGTTGGGGGTAAATGTAGATGTGGTCAATAAAGGGAACTCCACGGCTATTCTATTAGCACTGGAGCTCTATGAGAACTGTTTTTACAGTGGCTATGCCACCAGAAGAGCTGCCCCGTCCAATATGAGTGAGATTGTTACCGATTTAGTGCCTCGGTCCAGCCTATTAAATCACACGCATGTAAACCGTGGAACAGCACTGAGAAATGCGTTTAACATAGAAGCTGCTTATTCCTCACATGACCTGAAATTGACCAAGTTACTGCTTCAGCATGGTGCCTTGCCTGACCGGTTCTTCTTTTTACGCTGTGGAGGGATTGCCACTAAAAACAATATGGATGAATCTGAATGCTTCTCAGAAAAGTTTTTTGAACTCGCTATTTTGGCCGGTGCTAGCCTTCAAAAAGAGCGGCTCTGGTTACATATTATCCTCCGTGAGATGCCAGAAGTCCTGAGTCCTTATTTGGACCTTTTCAATGGACTCTTGAGGAAGTGTTCGAACCCCCTAGCTTTACAGTCACTGTGTGTAATGAGCGTGAGAGATGCCTTGTGTGGTCCCCTTTACAAAGCCATAGACAGCCTGCCACTGCCTTGTTCTATACAGAACCAGTTAAAACTTATACAGTAGGGACTAAGGTTTTGCAAACAACAGTACCACTGCCTTACATTGTACTCAGACATAGGGTGAGATGCAAATAAATTTGCATTTTAATGCATTACAAATACTTTCTGAAAGAATTTGCATTTGAAACTTTCAAATAAAAAGTACATCAATTTGACGTAATAAAATCAAAGTCTACAAACAACCAACTTAAGCCAGTACAAAAAGCAACATGCTAATATAACCAATTTACTTCATATTTTTCTTTGTGTGGAATTTTTATATCTGTACAAAAACTGTTAAAACATATACAGTAAGCTGTAAAAACCTTTAAAATTATAATTCATACAATAGTAAGTACAAATACCACTGTATTGCTTAATACAGACCCAATTGAAGCATCTACAATAACCTATACTAAAACTCCTACAATAAGTACTAATATCCTACAAATGGACCACTGCTTTGTTCTAGACAGAGCTAGTGTTAAGGTTAAACTTGAAAAATAAACTGAATTACTGGCACAGGTAGCTTAAATACCACTGCTAAGATCCATACAGAGCTAAATGTGTGCAGTAAAGAAAAAAAAAACGTGTAACAATAACAAAGAGATCAGTTGTGTTGGTTTCATACACAAATATTTCAATATAGATCAATAATGGTTTCAATAGTTGTTTAAATATAATATGAATATTAGATGTGTCAATTTCAATACCAAAAAAAAAAAAAAAAAAAAAGGAAAAATAATAATAATAGTTTTACCAACAAATTTCTGCAACACTAAACATTAAAATCTTGTAACTTAAAGCATGTACAGTGTGGTATGATTCATTTTAAGATATAATTCCATGTTTCATAGTTTAATTACAATGTTACATGGAAGTTGGTAAAATAAACATGATTAGAGTTGCAAAGTGCTTAAGTGATACATATCTTCATGAGAAAATACATTTTCCAATTGATAATATGGATAGGTAAATTGAAGTTTCTGGTTTTTACCCCACAGCCTTTAATGGCTGTCAGGTGTTGCTTTTACCCAAGGTGTCTGGATGGACGAGCAGGTGGGTGGACGGTGGGGAAAAGTTTGTTTGGGCTCTATCTCAGAAGCCATAAGATGTAGGAAGTTGAAACTTAGTACGGACATTGGTTTGTTGGTGTAAAGGTGCAAAGTCATGGTACGACCTTGATTTGACCTTGCTCTAGTGACCTTGAGTTTGAACATCTTGTCTGGGCTATATCTCACAAACCGTTTGAGTTTGCTGTAGTGATTTTGACCATTAAAATCTTGTCCCGGCTATACCTCAGAATCTGTAAGGTGTAAAATGTTGATATTTGGTATGCACATTAGTTAGGGGTTTCAGTATGCAGTGTCATGGTATGACCTTGATTTGACCTTCGCCGCAGTGACCTTGAACTTAAAAAATCTTGTCCGGGCTGCATCTTAGAAACTGTAAGGTGTAGGAAATTGATATTTGTTAGGGACATTGGTTAGAAGGTATAGGTGAGCAACAATGATTGATTTAACCTTGTTGTAGTGACAAAATCTTTTCTGGGCCATATTTCAGAAATTGTGAAAAGAAAAAGTTGTGAAAAGGTGATTCTTGGATGGGTCATTGGCTGGGGGTGCAAGTATGCTAAGTTATGGTTGATCTTTAACCTTGGCTCTGCCAAATTATATTTTCCTGCCATTATTGAGACATTTTTATCTTTTGACAAAGATATATGGATTGCTCTAACTGGTTATTGTATTTACTTATTTCCCATGTGTATCTCATCTCACAATGTTACCATCTACAAATAGTTGGCAGTTTCAATTGTGAAAATCGATTCTTTCATAACTTTATTTCTCTTACTGATACAGCAGTATTGTAGAAATTTCTTGTGTGTATTTCAGTTTTGTACACAATGAACTCTCGTGAAGTTTCTAGTCCTTGTATTATATATAAAAGAGTGGTTTGATTTCTATACATTGGACTTGGTGTATTTCTTTAGAGTGCCTTTTGCCCTTTTATACATTTTTATGGAACTAATGTGTTCATTTTTTCACAATAATGCTTCTGAAGAGAGTAGATATTTCTGATTAGTATTTTAACTATTGCTCCAACAATTATAGAATTGTTATTGACTGTTCTGTTCTGAAGAGTTGTTACTTTCTTTAATTTTGATATATATAACAATTCACATATTGTTTTTGTCAATTTTTAACTTGTGGTATAATAAATATACAAATGGTCAGGTTTTACGTGGAAATGAGCATATCAGAAAATAAATTTGTACAGGCTATAGCGTGGATTTCTTACAAGGGCTGTAGCATACAAAAAAAAACTATCTCTCCCAGAAACCGTGCTATCTACGGTCCATTGTACCTATGCACAACTTAATATTGTAACTTGCATGTATTTTTCTGATAAATGTTCTTAAATACATAAAACAATGTATATTGTTTATATTTTATGTTTATTTATATAAAAATCTGACCAATAGATATATATTTATCTAGTAATAGAATATATTAATATCACAATTGTGAAATGTACATCCTGTTAAAGTCCCTGAATCCTGTGTTATTTCTGTGAGGGATTGTTTTAGGTGAAAGACATGCCTGTGTATGGATGATAAAATACTGGAAATTTTGGGAAACAACACTTGTCAATATCTAGTGGGCGTAAAAGTAAAGCATATTTACAAAATACAGGAAAGTATCATTGTTAAATACTATTGGTAATACTACAAATGATCCAAATTTCAAGTACACAAAGAACAATAAATTCCCAAACATAGGTTTTGTACAACAATGTACTCCCCCCCCCCCCCCTTTTTTTTGTCTACTCTGTGATGAATAGATTTTCCTGACCTAAACCTTATTAATAATCCAAACCATATGTGTCAGAAAATGTTATTAAAAGCTTCTCCATCTGAAACAATGAATGCCACTGACTACTCCAGCTTTGAGTCATTATTTTCAGTGTAATCATTGTCTGGTTTGATCTGGAGTATTATTTTGAGATCCATACCATCTAACTTTGTATTTTCCTTCTTGAAACCCAGCAATTTGAAAACTGGGTCTTTGTGAAGTAGTAAATCAGTCAGACAACTGAGTTTAGGTTGATGGGTTTGAGGCTGTTAAAAGAGCCACTGCATTTACAATAGTTAAACTAGCTCCCCAAAATTTAAATGATGCAGTCAACATAGCTGTGAAAACGTCAAACTTCCAAATCCAGTCTATGGGCTCTTTCTGAAATGTACAAGTTAGTTTTAGTGTCTGTTTTTACCCCACAGCCCTTAAGGGCTGTCGGTGTATTGTTTTCACCCATGGTGTCCAGATGGGCGGTCGGGTGGGCGGCGGGAAAAAGTTTGACTGGCCTGTATGATCTTGGAAACCGTAAGGTGTAGGAAGTTGATACTTGGTAGGGACATTGGTTAGGGGGTGTAGGAGTGCAACGTCATGGTGTGATCTTGATTTTACCTTTGACCTTGCTGTAGTGACCTTGACCTATAAAATCTTGTTCGGGCTATATCTCGGAAACCGTAAGGTGTAGGAAGTTGATACTTGGTAGGGACATTGGCTAGGGTGTGTAGATGTTAAACGTCATGGTGGGACCTTGATTTGACCTTTGACCTTGCCGTAGTGACCTTGACCTATAATGCCTTGTCCGGGCTATATTTCAGAAACCATAATGTGTAGGAAGTTGATATTTGGTAGGGACATTGGTCGGGGGTTATAGGTGTGCAACGTCATGGTGTGACCTGGATTTGACCTTTGATCTTGGATATCTGATGCTATTTTATCTCTCTACAGGGATATGTGATACTAATTTATCTCTCTTATATCTCTCCTATCTTTTTACTTGAATCTTGGTTGTTGCACCTTTGGGTGTCTTTTGATGTAGATTAAGCACTGTTAAAGTCATATTAGAATTCATTAAGGATTTTACTTTTGCAACTTCCCATTGTAACAGATGGTATTGCATCAAGTGAGTCACAGGTTTTGCCCCAACTCCACATAAAAGCATGTATTGCCACATTTGTATGTATGGGTAATATTCAAAACATTCAAACCATAATTCGACCATATAATTGTGATATTTTCATTGAGAGCTTATTCTCCAGTTAAGAAAGTTTACAGCTTCATAACTTTTAGTTTACTGAATTGTCTTGTTTTAATAATCTTTACATGCAGTCCTCTGAAAGTATCCCAATCTGTGTACTTTTTCATTACTTCTATATCTCATGGTGTTGAAAAATATTTCCCCAGGCTGTGGGGTAAGGGCATCTCTGATGCTATTTTTTTCTTTCATATGTTTCAAAATTGATTGCTGTCCTTGTTCAGATAATCCAGGCTAAGGCTGCAACGATTCTTCGGTTACTCGGAAGTGAAACGATTCAGTTAAATACTCGAGGCAAGAAAAGTGAACCGGATCTTCGAAAACAACTAAACATAGATGTAAAATCTACCACAAAATTCTATTTTTTCTTCAAATATATGAATATGTTTATATATTTTACTAATATAAGGCATTTCCATTTCAATATTTATATATTTTAAGTATTTGCAAGCTTTAATTCTTTGTGTAACAACGTTTTATAAGATGGCATTTTATTATAACGTATTTCGAAGACGCCTCAAATCTCGCAATATAAAGATGGTTAAAGTTTCTTACATTTTGCAATATAAATGCGTCTTTTCCCCCAAATTCAATAAATTATCAAAATTCCTTCCTGTTGTGTGGTTTGTAACCATTTTATAAGGCGTGATATGTCAAAATATGAAGCAGTTTATTTCGTGGGCGATAATCAAGCGATTAACCGAGTCCGAATCGATTCTTCTAAAACGAGGAATCGAGGCGCATTTTCGGGCTCGCTTGCAGCCCTAATCCAGGCTTGACTGAATAAATCTAAAATAGGGCGGAATAAATTGATAGCATATAATTCAGACAACAGATGTTGATAGGCTGTGTACATTTTTACCCAAAAGGCTTTAAAGACTATGCAGGTACTGTTTTCACCCATGTTATCTGACCCAGTGGATATTCGAAGGGACAAAAAAATCTGGTCAAGGCTATATCATAGGAAGTTCATACGTAGTGGGGACATTGGTCTGGAGTATTAGTGCACCTTAAACATTTTGTCAGGGATTATCTTGGAAATGGCAAGGTGTAGGACATTTATATGTAGCTGGGATATTGGTTGGCTTCAAGTGTGCAGTGTCATGGTGTGACCTTGATGTGACCTTTGATCTTGTCACAGTGCCCCCGGCCTTAATGTTGTTCAGATTAATTTTTGGAAACCGTAAGGTGATGGAAGTTGGTACTTGGCAGGAATATCGGGTGGTGGTGTGCAACTTCATTGTGTTACCTTCATGTGGGTTATGTCTATGAATCTGTGTGGTGAAAGAAGTTCATACCTTGTACGGATATTGGTTGCAGAGGGTGTAGGTGTGCAGTTTCATGGTGTGGCCTTGGTTTGACCTTTAACCTTGATGTAAGTGACCTTTAACCTCTTGTCCAGGCCACATATTGGAAGCTGTATGGTGTAGGAATTGTTTACTTGGTAGGCATACGTGTTGGGTGGTTAATTGTGAAACTATCACGATGGGACTATTGTATGACCTTTGCTCTGCCAGAACGTTTTCTGCTGGCACATTTGAGACATATTTCTCTTTCCACAAAGCTATAGGGATTGGCACGGCTAATTGTTATATTTTTATGTAATGTTGCTTTCTCCATTGACAGCTATATTTCAATTTAGTAAATAGATCAATTAATTAAGTGTACAGGTTCATAACTTTAGCATACAAAGTTCCTGTCATCTTGTTATACATTTCTTGATTTAATATTTCTCAAGTGTTGACTCACCTGCATCTTTACACAACTTGCACTCTTCTGAAAGGCTCCTTATGTTCATACTTTATCTTTTCGTAATCCCTTGGTGTCCAACGCTATTTCCCTAAGCTTTGAGTAAAGGGCATCTCTAATGCTATTTTTACAGTATTGTGTCAAGCAATGTTTTGTATTTTGTATAACCATAATTCGGATTTGCTTTGCAGTCTTTTTTATATTGAATATACCTCTTACAATAAAAAATTCTAATCTATGATATATTTTCTGATTCTTTTGTGTTTCAGTTCGATTACTTGCCTTTATTTTAGGTAATGCTTACTTGGGAGATTAGTCTGTTGTTTTAGATAGGTCAAACCTTACAGCCTGAGATGTAATAGTTTTGGGACATTTTAATAAATACAAGACACTGTAAAAATAATGTTTTGACATGACTTTTAAACACTGGATTATGGGTCATCAGGACTTAATTTTACAGGTGCAGAAAACAAGTGCAGAATAAAGAGTTTGATTCTTGCACTGAAACAGTCAATAGGAGCACTACCAACTTGCTCACATGCTTTTTAGACGAATCTTTGATTCAAGTTATGTAATGAGTTTCGGCCGCGATTTTAAATTGCCCGTTTGAGCCTTTAAATAGTAAAATTCTGCACAATATTTGTACACACGTGTACATTAAGGAGTGCAATACATACTCTGCCATTTAGCTTTTTATCTCCCAACACATCACCAGGCGGGAGATTATAAAATTCCTTCTGTGTGTGAGTGTGGTAAAATGAGTGGAGGGCTGTGATGTCGTGTGCTTAAATAATGTCGGTTCAGTTTCTTATGGCCTTCATTTTTTTGCTGCTTTTGCCGATGTAGGTCAATACATAAGTGAGCAATGGGGCTAGTAGCTAATGAGTAAATCACTTGTAACTTCAACACTATTAAATTTACAGTTTTTTTTGACTGGTAAATTATTTTTGCTTTGTTTCTTGTGTCCTCCATATTTCTGTTGCTTTTGCAGTTCGAGGTCTAATAGCTAGCAATAAGCTTAATTGTGGGGCTAGTATATACTTTGAGTGAATTGTATATAACTCCAAAATGACTGCATTTACAGCATTTTGCCAAAATATGTTGTTCAGCTACTTTCTCTGTATCTACAAGATATTATATGTTTTAGAGGTCCACTTCAATAACTAAGTGAGTAATAGCCTTGACCTATAAAAACTTGCCCGGGCTAGATCTTGGAAACCGTACAGTGTAGGAAGTTGGTACTTGCTAGGGACATTGGTTAGGGGTTGTAGTCATGGCGTGAGCTTGATTTGACCTTTGACCCTGCTGTAGTGACCTTGACCTATAAAATCTTGTTTGGGCTATATCTCGGCAACCAGAAGGTGTAGGAAGGTGATACTTGGTAGGGGCATTGGTTAGGCGGTGTATGTGTGCAATGTCATGGCCTTGATTTGACCTTTGATCTTGCCGTAGTGACCTATAAAATCTTGTCTGGGGTTTATCTCGGAAACTGGCTGGGGCATTGGCTAGGTTGAGTAGATGTAAAACATCATGGTGTGACATTGATTTGACCTTTGACCTTGCCGTAGTGACCTTGACCTATAATGCCTGGTCTGGGCTATATTTCGGAAACCAGAAGGTGTAGGAAGTTGATATTTGGTAGGGACATTGGTCAGGGGTTATAAGGGTGCAACGTCATGTTGTGACCTGGATTTGACCTTTGATCTTGCATATCTGATGCTATTTTATCTCTCTACGGAGATATCTGATACTATTTATCTCTTTTATATCTCTCTTGTATCTTTTTACTTGAATATTGGTTGTTGCACCTTTGGGTGCCTTTTGATGTAGATTAAGCACTGTTAAAGTCATTCGAATTCATGAACCATTTTACTTTTGCAACTTCTCATTCTAACAGATGGTATTTCATCAAGTGAGCGCAGGTTTTGCCCCAACTACCATAAAAGCGTGTTTTGCCACATCCGTATGTATGGGTAATATTCAAAACATTCAAACCATAATTCGAGTATACAAATGAAATATCAAAATGGGAGAAGTCTTTAAAGCTTCATAATTTTTAGTTTACTGAATTGTCTTGTTTTAATACTTAATCTTTACATGCAGTTTCTTTCTTTTAGAGGTTATTTTTTCTACTTAAACATTATTTGGACACTGCTCTGAAAGTATCCCAATCTGTATACGGTTTCACTACTTCTATATCTCATGGTGTTGAAAACTATTTCCCCACAGCATCTTTGATGCTATTTTTGCCAGTGAGTAAATCACTGATAACTTTAATACTATTGAATTTAGAGTTTTTAACCCCATAAAGGCTGGGGTTATAGTTGTCCCCTGTGCCGTCTGGGCGGCGGTGGCAGCATAAAGCGTGTGGCTGTTCCACAGCCTAAACCGATACATGGAATTTAACGAAATTTTCAAGGGATGTTAATCCCAAGAGGATCTAGAGACGATTAGGTTTAGGAGGTATCTGGCAACAACTGTTGCTATAGGATTTTTGGGTTTGGCTTGTGGGTTTTGCACAGCCTAAACCCATGCACAAATTTTCACCAAATTTACAGGGTATGTTTACCCAAAGAGGATCTAGAGCTGCAATATTTCTCGCAGCCATGTTCACATTAAATATAAATATTTTAATGTATGGTAAAATAAAATGACCCCAGTTTGCAAACTCAGGACACTTTTTTAACAGTGTATAATTTATACACAACAAACATGTGAAGAGCAGTGGCTGTCGAGCAATTACTGAAAATTAACAAGTAATCAGTGCCCGTGAACTGGCTCTGTGTTTTGAGTTTCAGAGTACAGGAGACATAAAAGAGGAAAAGAACACAGAAGTTGTGCCCTGCAAATGGTTTTCAGAAGTTAACTGTTAAGGTGTAAAAAGTAGGTGGAAAACATATTTAAACAAAATACTGTGAATGCAATAGTTTTTCAGTTACAACAGATTTACTCGACAGTGAGAATCTCAATGTGGCTTTTGCTCAGCTATCCAATGATCTACAGGTCTGCAATTGTACAATGCTATAGCTGACCAAAAAAGTAGGTGAAAAACATATTTAAACAAAATACTGTGAATGCAATAGTTTTTCAGTTACAACAGATTTACTCGACAGCGAGAATCTCAACGTGGCTTTTGCTCAGCTATCCAATGAGCTACAGGTCTGCAATTGTACAATGTGATAGCTGACCAAAAAGTAGGTGAATATCATATTTAGGCAAAATATTCTAAATGCAATAGTTTTCAAATTACAACTGATTTACTCAACCGCGAGAACCTGAAAATAACTACATGTATTGCTCAGCTATGCCATGAGCTACAGTTCTAAAAATGCTCTAAATGGAGTAACTGAGTAATACTTCTCAAGTTATGAGTGATGTACTGCATGATTTCACGAATTTTAATGCATTAAAAATTATTTCAAAAATTCAGAAAAAAATAATTAAGAAAGATCCAAGCCTGATACCCACACAAGGGAATCCACTCGTGGCTTAGTACGTCTATGCAAGATAAGAGAGAATTTACTGCAATAGTCAATGAGAAAACTGTGATAAAGTGTTGAAATTTTCACACTTTGGGTGGGGATACCTCATTTGTAATGGCTCAGGGGAACAGATGAACAAACCGATCTCAAAACCTTGATGTGGGGTGGGGGGGGAAATCTGACCGTTTTTTAGACTCTACACATATGATTTCAATACATTTTACAAGTCCTATCGCAACAAGAAGTTTTAGTGATGGAAGGAAACAACTGATGCTGGTAGATACGAATTCTGCGCTGTAAATGAGTGGGCAATGGTTAAATATGTACCAAATATTTAATCTTGGCATATGGAAACCAAAGTTTATAATTTTTGCAAAATAACCAAAAAGTAGTTCCTAAAACTTGTTTAAAGCTACCAGCTGATCTGTTGATTTCAACATTTAGAATATTTCTAGAAGTCAAGTAGGCTCCAAGTATATAAGTCTGTTCAAAAATAAAAACTTTTAAGACTTTAATTCTTTATTTCAATACTTGTTTAACAATTTCAACCCACAAAACAAGACACACTAAAACATTTAATCCTTTAAATAGACTCATCTGTTTCTACTAAAGAAGAAAGACTATTCCCTCATGGTTATTACCTAGGATTATATCCAATTGTTCGTCTAACAATACACCTTAAACAGAACTAGAGGTTCACCTGAAACATACGCTGAATCAACTAACATGGGAAAAATGGGGACAAAGTGGTTTTGTAGGTTTACAAGGAACATTTCACCCCGAGCTTCCAGACTCGAGGACAAAACAAAAACATTCACAATGACAGAGTCAGATACTTTTTCCAGTAATACATACACCAGATAAGACTAGAAACTGCATATTTTAATCCCAAAAAATCTTCACAAACTTGAAAATGGTCGCAATCATTGTTACTGCATTGTTTAAATTTAGATAGCATTCTCACACTGAAATTATTGATATCTATATATTACGACTGCCTTAATTAGTATTATTACATAGTTAATAAAGTTACCTTAACTAAAGTCAACAGAGAGTCTCTGGGAAAACATCATGTTCAACAATGAGGGCAAAAAGTAACTACAGAAAATTACCAACACATAAAGTAAGTAAAAGTGCACAAAAATAACATATGACATCAATTTTTTGTTATCATTTGTTTACAAGGAAAACTGATTCTGTATAGCTGTCCCGATACCCTCTGTGTTAGGAGATACTTGTTACATTATTTGGAGTTTAAACAATAAATTCCAAATATGAATCAACATCACGCACTGCTGCTTGCTTATTTATTCATGGTGACTTCTTTTGTAACATCTAAAACTATGGACAGAAAGAAAATTTGCATCTTATTTGCAGGATGGTAGATATTGTTCTACCTTCATCTGCACTTGCTGAGCAAAGTTGCTGAACATATCTCGAACACAGGTTGAAAGTTGTGAGTATTAAATAAATGTCTTTGTTAAAATTACTCCAAAAATTATGAACCGTGTATCACCAAAACCATCTGTAATTCAATGATTATGAAGAATTTGAAATTCTGCTATTTAGTTAAAGACCAATAATGATTATCAATCAAAACTTCTTCTTAATTAATTGAGAAGTGAGGAATTTGAACTTCCTGAGAAACAGGTGGAACAAGTTCAAGAAGCAAGTAGACTACATAACCCTCTGTTGCTGTCTCCGTTGATTCTCTTTTAATATATTTCAGTCAAGCAGAATTAACTGGCATTGACAAAATAACAGCCCGAGAAGCAATTACATTAAAAGACAGTAATCTAATACACTCCAAAATTCATGTTATATTTGTAAGAATATTTTTTGTGAAATTAGCGGCAGTCTTCTAGTGCTATCCTTAATACCAATGTTCCTTTGTTTAATTATTTTGGCCTCAAACACTTAAAATCCGTACAAGAGGTAATACAGGTGAAAGAAACACTCTAACAACACTTATCAACAACTGGACAAAATGGAAGAAATAAATGTAACATTGCTTTGGTACTGAACTTCACACTTTTAATGAGTTTCTGAACTGCAGGATATGAAAAAAATGAAACAATGTCAATATAGAATACTTTCATAGAAGAGAATCACATACCATAAAGTTGAGAGCCACATTCTTCAGTAAACCTTAATAAACTTTACCTTTAATAATCAGTTCACAAAGAAAGAGGTTCTGCTTCAGTTAAGTTTCTTTGAATCTATCGACCGCTATGTTTCACATTTTCTGAGTTATGGTGTTTTAATGTCATTCTGCTGCATAGTTAATTGCCAACTTGTCAAAATCTAACACCACTCGATGATATAATTCCTATCTCAAGATCTATTCCCAATTCCTGTAATATTCTAAATACTAGATGCAACCCTCAATATTCCTGTTCTGATGGCTTCCACCCACAATTCTGTCATGTATGATGATCATGCACCTAGTCTTATTTTTCACCAATGACCTCTGCAACAATACCCGCCCTCCTGATTTGCAAGTTTAATCATCAGTGTGTATTAACAGTAAATTCATCTAACTTTAGAATTCAATTCACTGACTGGTTCTCAATAATTTGTCATCGTTATGGCAAACGGTAAACGTGTACAACTCTACACACCAAATGAACCTAATCTCTACATATCCAATAATAAGCCGAATCCATCTTGTAATCTTTACGGCACTCAAACATGTAACATCTCTTGTCCCCTTAGACAAGTCCCACAGCTTATAGTGTGAGCTAAAAGGCTTGATCACTCCAACCTCTAGACCTCTTGCATTAGAAATGACTGCTGCTTATCCACAGTGTCTAATGTTACTTGAATGTACACTTATGGAGTTTTTATTTTCTATTAACTAAAATACAAATGTACCCCCTGTACAGAACAAACACCCACACAGCTTCATTCACAATATTCCACCTTTTTCTCTTCTCTCTCAAAATAAATCACAGTTTCTTTTTAAGAAGGACAAAAAGACTTTTTTGTAACACGTGTCTGTACAAGATTTTATGACTAACAAATACACATGAAACATCATCTATCCTTGTGTAGGTATATAGAAAATACTTTTTGTAGAAATGCAAATTGGAGAGACTTCCAGTGTATATTTACAGAGCTAGTATGGACCCAAAGCACGGAGGAATTTTAATTATTGAAACAGTTGACATATTTATGAAAAGTATTCAAATATCCAGGTTTGTTTTGGCAGTTAATATCTAGCTTTTTCATAATATTGACATTCTAAGTTTTTGACCATTTCTTAGATTATACGATAAAGTGCTTGTCGGGACAAAGTTTTACTGCAGCTAAAAATTATGCAAGGACAAACACAGAAACATAAGTTATTTTAAAAATATGATCTCCATCACGATTTCCAAATTATTGCTAAAAACATGAGGAAAAAAACGAATGAATGAGGTAATTATCAGTTATAATCACAAGTAATTGTCAGTTATAATCACAAGTAACCACGAGATTAGGGAAAAGTAAATGTGAACTATTTTCAATAACATGGCCATGTTAACCTGTGTACACAACAGTCGCGTGTACCAAAAGATGGTTTGAAGAATAGGATTCAGCACATTTCCTTGTTTAAAAATGTATCAAAAAATATCACTTAATGCACCATAAATCTTGTACGAAGAGAAAATGTTTAACACGCTATGTTTATTGTTTGGCCAAATAAATAAACAAAACTGAGTTAGGGCATCATAGGCAATTAACTGAAACTGTACCATATTAAAGACTCAAAAGCTTGTGGATTTATTTATGTTAGAGCATTACTAGAAGGGTTAATTGGATTTTATACTCTAATTGGAAAACCTTTAGATGTGTAAAAAGAATGGTGGGAGAAGTCCATCTGGGGCATGTGTGCCCAGTCTCTTAGAGGAATAACTATTGACACACCTAAAGATATTCATTAGAGCTCAACAAAAATATTTACAAAAACACATATTAAAGCTGTTTCGTAGTGAATATTGTAATGCCACTGTGTTTTACAATAAATATCACAACATTAAAACAAATCTTTGAAAGGCAATTCCATCAATACACCAACTCACCGATTTGAAATTATTGCTTTGACTAAAATCCTGCCCGTATGTATTAAAACCCCTCCTACCCACAAAGTATTCCAAATGAAGCATTTTGTGTAATATAATCTTACTAAAGCTAAGGGATTCATGGTCAGCAGTGATATTACAGCTGTATAAGGATATTCAAAGTAAACATCTGACTGAAAATAAAATCTATATATTTTCGGAAAAAAAAACAACAAACAAAATGAAAATATTGAAGGTGGGTTAATATTTACTTCAGTGACAAAGGCAATTTTTTTTTTATATATATATATAGAGAGAAAAATGATCCGACTTTTAAGCATGGAAAGAGAAAGAACATGCTTACACCATTTTAGCCAGTGAACACTGTTAAGAATTTTTATATTAATAAGGAAAAAAAATTTGGAGTAAAACTGTTCCTACAAATATCATACCTCAACGTTACAAGCGAAAATAACATTATTAATCAATCAATATCAGGGTGGATGTTGGAATATTTTTTATAGAAATCTATTCATTACAATTTTATAATGGCTGAAATGGAACAATATGCAATAATTTAGAATTGTATCCTTAAAGCTTTTCACTCTGAGTCGTTACAGTGCTTAGATATGCAGAAGACTTATCAGCTTGACTTATTGACACATTATCCATATCAAGCTCACCTGTTTAAACTTTTTCAAAATTACACAAATCTGTCACTGCAGTTGTCCTTTCTCAGGTATTACATTGTGTCCCAAGGTCCAATACCTTTAAGCCTTGCTATGCTACTTTCTCAGTACAAAGTTCCAAGATGCCGCATCCATTTAAGACATACACAAGACATAGTATGCACACCTCTAAGCATGTGGAGTATACAGCAAGAGATTCAGGGGTCGTATCAACATTATACACTTTCCACAAATCAACTCACGTCCCCATAAACTGACTAAATAAAATATATCCATACGAAAATAAGTGATACAAACGTCTGACACAGTTCAGATATCACAGCTGCCTCAATTATTAGGGAGAATTTTTTTACGAGTTTTTAAGCTTAACAGGACAATGAAACAAACCAGTTACTTTTTGACAGACTTTTCAAAAGTATGACATAAAACAACAGCAAAATCTCAGGTATCCATACCTTATCTTTCATGACCTTCCACTTTATCCCCCCACCACAATCGCTACATTGTGTGTCTTCCAGAAAGAAAGATTCCTTTAATTTTAGATTTATCTTTTTTTGCAAACCCATCCTTAGAACATGATGAAGTTGTTCATATTGCAGAAGTTCTAATGTCATACTATGTACACATCCTGTATTTGACTCAACACAGTATTCCCACACAAACCCATCACATGATCTAATACAAATAGAAAGCATTGTATACACAACTCCTGACAGAACTCAGTACAAGACTCATCACATGTTTTGAGTACAGATTTCACTCTTGTACCCATGTTTCAACAATTTCCACATAAGTCAGCTTGCCATCTAAAAGCCTTTGTGCTCTTCTCATTTTTCATCCATGCATTATCTCACTAGATTTGTGTTCAGTAAATCTACACAATCTGTTCTGGTTGACTCCATTTCCACATCCTGGTTACTACACTAAGCCTGCACTTGTTTAACTTGGATTCGTTTCACACATAATAACTCCCAGAACCCACACTTCTTCATTGGGAAGTACTTCTGTAGCGTCAGGTTTGAAATGAAACCAGATTTTTGATTCTGTTTACATCTGCTTGATGAAACTTCTGGTCTGATCAAAGGAAGCCCAGGTAACGTTTTTCATATATTTATCTACAACCTCTCATCGTAATTCAAGAAGTTCAACAGCAAAAGCTACAGATTACCATGGTACACCTTTGATTACATTGCCATTATTTCACCAGTTGGTCTATACTCAAATAAACAACTGTTGCATGGCAACTCGACATATTTTATCCACTTAATTACACACTATGGCCCATTTGTTGGGGTTTAAAGCAGGCCACTAACCAGACTGGTGTAGAACAGAAGAAACACATTCCATCTGCACATCTAAAGGCAAGAATATATGTTCAAGTTTGCTTTCATAACAAAGCAGCACAGTATGATTAGTGTGACCTCTCACCTTCTTTTCAAATAAATAAGGACAACACAATTATCTTTAACACAATCTCTTATAACGCAACTAAACAACTGCCTTCATAATAAACACGAAAAAAAGAAAGGTTTTCTGGAAAAAAAAAGAAGTTATTCCACTGTTGTATTAATTATAGTAAACCTTCTTGATATGGACCAACATTTCACAAGATCTACAGTTCTCTTAACTACACTTGTTGCACGATACACTACCTACTAGGCGACCATACAAACAGAAAACCCAGCTGCTTATAATAAGTACTTTTTTTTCGCATTGTGTACATAAGAAACTAAAATCACACCATTTCTACACACAAACATGTCTATATATATATATAGCACTGCTTAATGGAGACTAACACTACTGAATAAATTAATACACTCCTAAAAATGGAAAGAGACAAACTGACAGACAGCGGAGCCTACTAAAACTCAAAATGGCAGGGATGAAATATTGTACGTTTGAGTACATCAAGGTTAAAGGTAGAACTTGTATCAAATACTAACATATGTTAATACCAAATGATGGGACAAAGCAATAAGGAGGGTGATGTTACTTAACCTAATTTACTGTGATCATGTAAGACTGCAAGTGGGTGTTATCAAGAACTGTGTTTTCAAGACTCAAACATTGTGGTAAATGTACTGCTGAAGACTGTGGAAACCTAGGCAAAAAAATGAATAACTCTGAAGGTTTGCCTTTATTTATTTAAAACAGAAAGTAACAACAAAAGTTAAAACACAGACACAAGTAGAGTAAGAAATCTAAAATTCGCCAGGAATCTAAAATTCGCCACCTCTAAAACCTTAGTTAATTTTATGAAGAAAATGATGTTTTTGTCCAAAAATTGGTATTTTTCAGTTCAAAAAGCCTTAATTTACTATACAGTCAACAAATCTCACCACAATTCATTTATTTTATTAGTATTTTCACATGTGGCGAATTTTAGATTTCTTACTCTAAAACATATTAAACTAGAGTTGGCATTAAATTACTAATTTACACACACAGACACGACTCCACACCGCAAACAAAGAGAAGGCGACATTATATAATAAATAAACATGAACAGAGAGGTCACAGCACTGTATATGAAACAATTCATACACCACACTTTTATTAAAGTGTATCCAATTAAAAAAAACCTATTGGGTCGCACTATTGCAAATGACAATTATGGAAAAGTATTAAATTAGTTCTCTGTACTGACAGGTACAAACTTTTGCAAGATTCAAAACTGTTTCAGAAAGAAACAAGGCCATCAACAAAACAGATCTGTGATCACGACCAAGTTATCATTACTTGCTACCGTAACAAAATTTTGTGGAGCAAAAGTGTTGCAATTTAGCACATTGAAAACTTTACATAGGTTGGTACAAACACCTCAAACTACCCAGAAATATTGCTTAATGAAACTTTGGATTTTATTGGTTGAAAAGACAAATTCCATATCTCATATGGGTATATACCATTATTACTAATAAAGTATTACTGATAGGACTGTGTACATTTCTGTGTTTAATTTGCCATCTTGGCAATATATATGCTATCCTTTCTCGACAGGAAGTTTCCTGTCTGGTTATTTATGTATGTAATATTACTGGCAAGATCATTCATAAATTGTGTACCCTGAAGTGAATTAATTTATAAAGTGGAACAAACATTTTATTACAGAGAATTGAGTACTTAAATGTGAGTAGAGTTAAAGACTTAGTGCACTTCACAAGTACCATTCTCACTCTGTATACAAAGTAGCTTTTGAAGAGTCACAAGAGACACATATTTAACTAAAAGCTGATCAAGTTTTCTTAACTCAGCTGAAAACTGAGCTTCTATTTTGTAATATTATTTTGCCAAAGATTTTAAAATGTCAGGGAAAACTCACCCCCATTTATTAACTTGCAAAAGGTGATTTCAGCAATGCAACAATGGTACAAATGAAATGCAAGAGTCTTTGTTTGTTTTCAGCTTAAATACAGATAATCTCATGTTTTGTATGACACAGGTTTAAAACTATGATGGGTTAATCCACTGTATATCTAATATCTACTGTAGTTTCTACGTGTAAACTAGCTCAACATAACACCGCATGACATCCTAATGTCAGTTATAGTTCTAAACAAGATTAATAACTTAATATTAAAATGTGCAGTAATAAAATAAGCCATCTTACGGATAATAGGTATAGGAGAATGATATGGAGTGTGTACATTTTAAAAGATCGTTTTCGGAAAAATTAAAGGTGCTTACACAGGTAATAACACAATAATAATAAAACACACACAGACATTAAAGAATTAATTTAGAACTCAAAAAGAAAAACAGGGAAAACACTGTACACACACAATATTTATATACATCTATAATAACACACTATACACACGTGTATTCTACATAATAAATACTATTGTGGCTTCTCCCTTTATATCAACTGGTTAATTCTTGCAGGTCCATTTAGACATAGAAACACACAGAAGAACAAATAAAACGCCTTTCAAAAGTCCTCACACTACAGGTGTCACCACAGAACACGAATTTCACAGGAAAGAGAACCTGGTGTCCTTTTTAATAATTTAACTGCAACTCTACAATGAAGGAACCTCTATTTGTCACGTCTTTTCTGCACATAATAAAAACTATTGAAGAAAAGTTGCCGACATGGAGTTTATATTCAGTACATGAAACGGTTTTCCAATGGAATAAGAAACAGAAAATCCACCACAATGTAAATTGATGAATTATGTAATAACCGTATGAAATTTGTTATTTTCTTTTGGGATAACACAGTAATGTCAGTACATGTTATCAAAAAGGCCATTTTTTATTGAAATAATGTAACAAAATATTATTATAACTGGCTTTTCAATTGTCAGCATATAAAATGGTTGTCGAACCTAAAATCTTACAAATGTTCAAGTTTTAACCTTTTTTTCGCTTAAGTTTCTTTCTGTGACCTTGATGAGATTGTTTTATTTTCATGGACTCCACTTGTTGCCAGTGGGACTATTCAATGGGGACATTACTAAAATGTTTTCTTTATTCCAGCATCAGAACAGTTTTACACTGGTGGAGTTATGATGAGGATCCCACGGTCTCATTCCCGATTACCTCCATGTGTAGATTTTGATGAAATTTTCAGGAAATGTTGACACTGGCATCAGGAACAAATAATATTGGTGGTGCTCCCAACAGTTTAAGAAATGAACACTTACCCCACTGTCTGAGAAAGGTAACTATTCCCACAGACCTGTATCCTTCCTGAGTCACAGGTCCCGATGTACTGTAACTTAAGAAAGCTGTTCATATGTTGTTGTTTTTTTTTTCATTGCCAAACTTGGCAAGATTTTTACTTTTCACATTCTTGCCTATATAAAGAATAATAATAAACCATTTATTCTTCAGCACATGCCACTTCGTCAAGTTTGCAACTCAGTTGTATTGATTTAACCTACACTGAAATACAGACAGGCAAATTTTGCTACAGACCTGTAACATTTTTGACTTGAAGGTGTCGGGTCTTTGCAGAAGCTTGCGCTCTCTGAGTGCCCTTGTTTTTGTGCTATTTTAAAACTTTAATCTAACATATGACAGTGAGAACTTTTGAAACTCTATCGCTTAATGAGCTTTAATGCAAAAAATTTGGCAATATGAACAGAAATGCAGGACAGTAGGGTCTCATGCAAGTCTTGGGTTTAAAGTACAGCTATTTATTGTACATTTATAGACGTCAAATGAGAGGTTCCCTCACCCAATCACGTGTACATTAAGTAAAATACCTTCTATGTTCAAACCACTTCAAAGAGAATTAATGATAAAAGTGTTTTGCCCGCTCCCAACAAAACCTACAATACTGCTCAGAATATAGACTGCGTCATCGTGCGGAAACCCAAGCCACTGCATCGAGAAACTATACAGCGAGAGAATATGTCACATCATCATGTACAGGTATCAACATGGCTCATTGTGAAATGGCCTCAAAATACTCTCTACCTCAGGTTGGACGAGTAACTAAACTACAACAAACTCCTATTTGCAGCTAGATTTGTAAAGGGGCCTAGAAACCCATCATTAATTTATTAAAAATTATTTTACCACTGAAATGTCACTTTTAAAAACCTATTGATTCTAATGGGATAAGTTATATGAAGTAATATATTCAACATTTAAATTAATTAACCAAGCAACGGGTACATAGTGATAAATCATGTTTACAGGGATTAATTATTCCTAAAATGTTTTTAGCGGGGGGCGTTACAGGACCAAAGGGTCAATTAAGAATAATAAGCCCAGTGCAAATCTGTGTATTAAAAACAATTCGTTTCACACTAATAGTAAGATGGTAGCAAGAACATGAAGTAACAATTCCAGAATAAAACAGAGAAATAATACAATAATAATAATACACCCACAAGAAGGTTTTAACAACAACAACAACAACGATAACAACAAACATCCGTGACTAATTTACAATTGTCCAAGTACTGCAGAGAAAGAGAGCCAGACGTCAACAACGTGTCTTTTTGTGTCAACAACGCTCCATAAAATTACGACACCAGCCACAACAAAAAAACAAAAACAAACCTAACAAATGTTTGGCATCAGTTTTTGTAACATACACAGCTTAAACATCTGCAACAGATGGGAGTTTCCAAATTTGTTCCACAGTATTTTGTCCACACCAATGCAAAAAAATGGGTTTACTTTCAGTTTCCATGGCAAGTCATAGGACTGGACATCAGCTCCAACCATTTTAACGTCACAGTTACAAGATTTATGTTTACATCACAAAGAATGTTCAATAGAGTAGATTTTTTTTATCTTTTGCTTGTTAACGGATAAAAATAATAATTATAACATTAAGCAATATTAATACAATGTAGATTATACTACAGTGGACTGCAGTTACCATAGCAACAAAATAGCCTTGACCTACTGACAATTTCCTATATATCTCAAGCACACACATATTTGTCCTCCATTTTGCCTTGTACAAGAACTGTTGTAAACTTCCATGCTCACACAGAGAAACTAAAAGACAATTCAAGAACTTTCTCACTAATAAAGCATCACTGTTCCATTGTATTAAAGCTGTTATGAGGTTTCACAGAATGATTATGTTTGACATAATTTGCAACAGACAATAGTTTTCATTTGTTTTAAAACATACAAAAAGAAAAAAAAAAGAACAATAAATCTATAATTAGTCGTATAACATTCACACATCTTACTGTGAGCTTAAAAGTACAACACTTATTGAATAATCAGTTTATTCAAAAAAGAAAAAAAAAAAGTTATAAAATAATACCCTATTTGTAAAGACTCACACAGCAATAGTTCCATATAATAAGAACAACAAACATGTATTTGTTTTGACTTGTGATGATCGGTACATTACACAGTGGTCGCCACATATTCTGTAAGTGTGTGCGCTCAAGTTTCAATCTTGAACGAGTCTTCCTTCTCTTTTATGGTGGTCGAAAAAGCACCATGCAATAACAACATGGTAGCTCTGTTACCATGGAAACAGACGCTGGACAACATCACAGGGCGCACGTGACCACGGCCCACATAGTACAGTTTTGGTTTACTTGTGTGTTGTTGTTGTGTATGATAATATGCTAGAACTTGGTTTTTGGTTTATACTTTTGTTATCGTCCTCAACACGAATAAAATGACAGCACACAATGGACATTTGGACAGGAGCCACGCGATAATCTACAGGAAAAAAAAAACACAAAGAAAAGATCGTTTTAGAAAAAGGCAAAGAAAAACAGACATGAGCACACAGACAATATACATCAGATTTTACACAGGAACTGTTGGAATACATTGTTTTATTGCCTAATGATACAACTGCGTGGAATGAATCACACAAATCTATTTGCAAGAGGAAGTGGGGCATCTGTTGGTGTGCATAATGTTTCTTTCCTGAAATATGTTTGTCAAGGACCACTGGTGCATTTAACCTCCTCAAATAGTGGCAAGGGAGATTCTGCCTTTAAGGCATTTATAATTAGTGGGCCAAGTCTTAAGTAAAAGTAAACAATCTTAAGCCATAAAATCCTTTACAAATGTCAATAATATTATTATAAAGATTACATAAACAGTTGATGGTTGCAGATATTTGGCCATGAGTTGGTCTGATCATCAAAAAACCTTGGTCACACCTTTCCACGCTCGGGTCACGCGCAAAAAACGAATGGGCTTGTATACTATCAGTTGTAGATCATTGTGGTACAGTCTGCTTCCTGTCTTGGTAGGACATCTTTAGTGTGGTGGGATTCGCATTTGGAGAGGATGCCTTTAATGCAAAATGGCATGTGATTTGTGTTTGGGACCACTTTTTAAAACTCGCTCAAAATCTGCCACACCCCCTCAGGAGCTGTGTAACCTATGCAGTCAGGAGGGCTGAAGAGGAAGTGGGATGGATATGTGAGTGAGCTCATTCTTCAACACAAACTAGCCAGGTACAAGGTCTCTGTTTGGAGCCATGAAGAAGAGAGGTCATCAACTGGAAAGACTAACACGTATAGAAACGACTGCACGGGGAAGGCGTGACCTTGGCAAAACTATCTTAGTTACGACGAGACAACGACTCTGAGTATTAGATCCTGAGGCATTTTGTGCTTGTACAAATATCAACAAATTACCACAAACATCCACAAAAGGTATAATCTGAGATCTGCAGTGGTCCAAGAATTATGCAAGGGGAGCAAATACTGATTGTTTTAAACATCAATACATGCAAATGTCAAAAAATTCATGGAGGACATTTATGACTAGTTATCACTAATGCTGAACTTATGTGAAAAATAAAGATACTTTAAGCCGCACATTAATTAACCTTCCCTAAACAACTAGACCACTGAAGAAAACCATTGACATTGAGAGGATCCTTCCACATTAAGAACTAGACATAAAATGTTTTGACCTTGAATAACAAACTAATAATCGGCATCTAAGTTTAAATAAACTCAATGTCTACATCACTTACTTATGAATACAAAGACTGAAGTTAAAACAATAAATTAAAACTACTTCTACTTATCACAGCCATGCTATAGCTTAATCTCTCACCTTAACATTCTCAGATGAGCAACTTACATGCTAACACTGAATGCTTATATTCATAAAAGCTTTTAGTCTTGCTGGAAAAAATTATCAGTTACCGTCACTAAACTAAAACTGCTGTATTTTTTTTTAAAAATGATCAACTTGATTTTACTTTTCTTGCTTTTCGAATTGAGAAATAATCTTCAAACTTCCATCACTATCTGGAACCAAACTTACCCAATTTAAAAAGTTTAACAATACAGTGCCTAAAATATTCCTAAGACGCTAGTATGGTTTGCTTTCATTCTTTGGTCGCTTGAGTTGGACTTTAAGTCTTTTCATTCCAATTTGGAATCCGTTCATTGCCTGGATGGCTGCCTGTGCTGAAACTGCGTTGTCGTAACTCACAAAGCCTGAAAACAGTCAAAATACAATGTACATACACACTCTGTTTAGTTTTATCTCATAAGAACAAAACTTCTAGTCTTCTACTACATCAGGAACTGCAGGAGATAAAGGCCAGTGTCAACGGATAATAACCCCAGCCTTTATGGACTGAGGATAAAAAGTACACAAGAATTTTCTATAGAATTCTATTTAAACAGACCTACCGACCCAGCCCTAGTATAATGCAACATTTGAAACTTTGTACTCTAATTTGTCTATTTGAAAACCACTATTTTGTATTATCCTTTTTAATTCTAGTCCATTAATTACTGAACAATTACAATGTCTGACCAGAATACTCTGTACCATTAGACTGCTATGGTTACTATTGGTTAGCAGTCAATTAGACTACAGCTATTCCTTGAAATACTCCACTAGCACGTCCACCCCATTACAAAGCTCCAACAACTTCAAAGTGCAATTTTTTTTACCAGAAAGACACCTAGGAAGTTAAGAGTTTCATACTCACCGAAACACTTGCTGAGATTAGTCTGCTTATCAATGAAGACTTTGGATGAGATGACCGTTCCAAAGGGCTGAAACATCTGCAGCAGGTCGTGGTCACTGAACTCCTGCGGCAAGTGGTAGATGAACAGATTCGCGCCCTCTGGGCCTGAAAAGAAAAAGTGAATACTGTCAAATTAACCAATAAAAACACTGGGATATTATCTTATTAAATGATGGAAAACACTGGTATTATCTCATTGAGAAACTGCATGCAGAATGTTTACAAATAACCTATGTTTGTCCATCAGCTAATATAGTCAAGTCTTGAAAAACAATACATTTTTAAAAAAAGTTTTGATAAGAACAAACCACCCCATAAAACACTGTATAAGTACACGTTACACATAAAAGTTTACATCACGTTTTTTTTGTAGGTTTTCAAACATATCGATGATCTGCGATGTTTTCCCATCACCATTCTGACACTGCTACATTCCGGTGAGACGATCAGGAATGACTAATCAGTTATTTCATTTAATTATGAATTCAATAATTATAAATTGTATGGAGTATAACGAACAGAAATTAAGATTATTATCAAGTCGAGTGTAGCACACTCTCCTCTCGCCTTACAGGTCCCAGGTTTTATTCCTGGCCCAAGCGGAAGTGGGACTGCTGAATTAATTCTTATTGAACATATTTTGGGACTTCTGCACCATTAGATCCTGTCAAATGACGAAGATTAAATGCTATACAAGTCGAGATGAGATTTGATGGCTTGCCAGTAGTGTTGTTAAAGTAATACCAGTACACGGCGTTTCATTTCGCTTGGGATTAAAACAGCAAAAACCGCTATTGAGTGATAGGAACCGGTATTTAAAAATCTATTTTTTATCCACAATCTATGGCTCACATTGCTTGATGATATAAGAAATATTGCAAATTTTATAGATATTTCATAAAATATCTTCCAATGATTAAATACGATGTATTTTACAGACGTTCTCTTCTGCATTTACAGTTATATCTCCTGTACGCACGTCTACATTTCTCATCAAGGTGAATACTAAAACAAACAAAATATACCGGATATTGTTTCATTTTCACGACCCGGGAAACCGGTTTTCATCCACGCAAACGATAGCACCACTACTTGCCAGTCTACGATGGTTTTTAGTTCAAAATCCTGACCAACTGGTAGTATGCAACTAGTTTTCATTAATTCCTTCTACAGCCCAGTGTGATTTATGATATGACCAAAACAATGTTCTAGTGGGCCATGTTACAACAACCAAAACAATCCATCCCTACCATCCCTAATTCTATGTGACCTTGAACTGGAATTAAGTGCCACAAACATCCAATTGGATGAGAGTTGTTTCTCTGGTCTGACTTTCTGATGTTCAGTTATACAAGTCTTTGGGAAAATGATTCTCAGTACTTGTTAAGCCCAATATATCAACTGCATACCTTCGGTCTGTTTTCCAGCTGGAGAGGCGGAGTTCTGTTGAAGTGGGGTGGCTGAGGGTGGACTGAAAGCATTGGGGAATGACGCTGAAACGAACCAAACATGGAACAACAGGATATAGACACACTATCACAATCCAACATCACACAAACAATAATACAGTTTTACTTGTTATAAACATACTAAATGCACCAGCAAAAGCACTGCCTAATGTATAATTGCAAACTGAATATCATAAGTTAACAAACTTCCAATATAATTGCACATAATTTTATAATTTATACATTTTTATACCATTTCCTTTCTTTAATTAGAAAAAAAAAACTTTGATATTTTAACACCTGAATACTTGCTTCTTGCATGACAAAATCATTTAAAGCTAAAACAAATTTTCCAAAGCAAAGTTACATCACAGCAAAGATAAACGGATGTCAGCATGCCATTAAGCATTCAATGGATTGTTTTTAAGTCTCATCCCTTCTAAAGTTTTATTTACATTTATGTTATTGAAAATTTTTTGAGAATTGAAATACTTATTGTACCAATATATATGACAAATGGGATTAGTTTTTATGAGAGATAAAAAAAGCAACAAGAAAACTGAGTATACATTCAGACACAGTGGACGGCAACTCAGACGACAGAGTCAAAGTGAGTAACAAGCACAGAATGCCAAGTTGCATGCAATAAATGCATAGAACGAGGAAACCATAGAGCTGGTCTGTGGCCTTTTTAAACCTGGAACAAGCTTTAAGTTAGGTTTTTTTTTGCTGCAATGAAATACTTAGGTCCAACACTGAAAGGAAGGGATGACAAGATGGAGGCCTACAGCTTTACCCACAGTGTCAGTTCTTAACAGGTATTTTAATCACATATTCTGAGGCTTTAATCATCACTTATCTTTTGAACATGTAAAACTTTGTGCACCTCGGACTGCTTTTAACAAAAACTTTGTATGAATATTGTTTCTGCTAATGCATTTAATGGCATCAGACAATCCTTTATCTTTTAATACATATCAAAATCTTTCTTTGCATGTCGAGACCTTATTGTTTTACATTTAATTGTCATAGAAGTTTCTGAAGAATATTTAATTAAACATAGACAATATTAATAAAAACAAGAAATTATTTGATATTTAGGTTTCCTTGGACACTGCACAAACACACAAAAACGGCATCCACGTTGGAGACAAAACACGAATTAGCTTCTCTACAACAAAACGTCTACAAAATACAAAGAATTAATTCAAAGGTGACAGAAAACATGGTATTAATTACAGCAGCATAACAACATACACAGTTTCTTAATCTCTACGTGAGGAGTGTGTCTGTGGTTGTTGTTTTGTTCAGAAATGGTAGTATTTACAGCTTGCTTATTTTAAAGTATTGCAAGCATCATAATTTCTTTTGATACCAAACTAGTGACACTTGGGGAGTAGTGTAGGAGTTAGGCTATCAAACTAATTCCTCTTTGATTGAGATCCTGAACTTTGAATACAAAACAGTTTTTGCTAGGGATGGGTTGATTTCAAAAATTTGTACATAGGGAGGTCGCCAATGTAAAACCATTAAGATTCTGAGACTCTGCATTTTAGTACCCTCCAATCAAATATGAACATTTTTTGTCAATGAAATTGCAATAATAGTCCTCAAATGCACAAAACTATGGGATAAAGTGTGTAATTTTCCAAATATGTGGTTTGTTTGCAATATTTCAAGTTTTCTTTTCATCAAATTTGTTGACAAGTGAGATGGAGGTTATAAAGCATTGTACTTGTTTACCAAAACATGGCAGTTCTGCTTAATAAAATCGCTATAAAAGGCATCAAATACAAAAAAATATGGGCTAAAAGGCCTATAAATTCTTCAGAGTTCTGTTTTATTTTCCAACATTTTAAGTTTTCCTTCCATTATATGTGTTTACAAGTGAGATGATGGTTGTAAAATCTTGTTAGGGTATCTCAGTAAAATGCTCTGAATAAAGACACACCAGCGACATTGACCCATCCCTAGTTTCTGCCATATGACAGTAAAAATTGTTTTGAAGCAGTCTAATTTATAATCTCTTATAAAGATATAACCTGTTTCCTTATAAAATCATCTCACAGGTTGCAGAGAATAATTGAGGATATGCAGTAATACGTCAGAGAATAATTTAGAAACAAGGGGGTCAAAGATGCCCCAAAAGGCGGGTTGCACAGGCAGCAATAAGGTTAGCGATTGCTGTAATTACATTTAGAAACAAGGAAAGAAATGTTAGGTCACCCAGTTAAGGTAAATGTGTTAGACGTGCTAAGAAAGGTAAAACTTGTAATCTAGGTTACATAATTGTATCTATGCTATAAACAGACAAACGAACGGATGGAATTATACCAATTTTGAAAGCAACTTAGCTATGATGGTAATCTATATCCCTGTCAAGTTTGAATTCAATTAGACAAAGTGTTTGCGAGTTAGAGTCCAGAAATGGAAATGTTGACGAACAGACAAACAAACAGACGGAATAACATCAATTTCGAGAGCAACTTAGCTATGATGGTAATCTATCTCCCTGTCAAGTTTGACTTCGATTAGACCAAGCATTTTCGAGTTAGAGTCCAGAAATGGAAATATTGACGAACAGACAAACAAACAGACGGAATTACATCAATTTCGACAGCAACTTAGCCATGATGGTGATCTATCTCCCTGTCAAGTTTAAATTCGATTGGAAGAAGCATTTTCGAGTTAGAGTCCGTAAATGAAAATGTTGACGGACAGACAAACGGACAAAAAAGGACGGACAGAATTCAACAATTCTGAAAGGAACCTAGCTATGATGGTGATCTATTTCCCTGTTAAGTTTGAATTCAATTGGACAAAGCGTTTTCGAGTTAGAGTCCGGAAACGAAAATGTGGACGGACAGACCGACGTCGGACACATCAATCTAACAGGCGGGTTGGTTACATGCAACCCGCCTAAAAAACAGCAAAGATTTGTAAAAAAAAAAAAAAAAAAGAAAATTTACAGCCGCAAACACACTTCCTGTATAATGACAGATCAATGCAAACATTCTATAACAGAAAAGTATTTAACTCATTTGATATTATCTCTTATTTAAAATATGTTGTTTTATTAAGTCCAGAAAAAATGTCCAAATATTTGTTTTTTTCGATAAAAGTACTAAGACTACCAAAATTTTTTTGCTTTATAATACTTTCATCATAAAATTTCTATAATATCAAATGCTAAATGTAACATAGAAAGGAGACATAGCAATCACTCTAGATATATGTTTTCATAACATAAAACTTTACTATTTGATTGTTAATAATCAACACAAACTCTTAGATGTTGCAATGTCAGTATTTATTTTAATCAATATGCATTTATTTGGTTTTCTACAAAAGTGTGAGGAAATATAGTCTGACTCTCGAATTTTTTTAATAGAAAGGCAAAGCACAAATGACTGGTAATATCAAGCCATATTCTTTTATCCCTACTTCAGCAAAGTTTAATTGTTTTTTTTTTTTTTTGTTTTTTTAAAAAAAAATTTTCTTTTGGTGAAATTGCAACATGTTAGTGTGATAATCATTAATATGAGCAAAACAAGGTCACATGATATGATACAAATGCTTTGAACTCATGAAAATAGGGATAGAGAGAGATAAATATAAACAGTGTGCAGCCAAAACAAGATGGGTAGACATGAAGGGCATCCCAAGGTCACATGACACACGGAGGACACAAAGAGACATCACTCGTAGCAACAGCTGACTGATCACAGGTGGAACTTTTTATCAAACATCACGAGGACACATGAGAACACAAGGCAAAACTCCTCAAAAAAACGACACTACAAAGAAAGAAAAATACCATAGATTTAATATGAAAAGTAGATTTACCTTGACTGAGTAAACCGGACAAACCTGCATATTGCTGGATGCCAGTGTATGCTTGGTTGATGGTGTCCATTGCGCTGGGAGGGCCTGAGCTGCCAGCCGTAGGCTGTGAATTATTGGCTGCTGTGCTGCCGGCCCCTCCACCCATGCCGTTCATAGAGCCACCCAGTGATAAGCTGCCCCCTCCCCCTCCTCCAGTGGCGCCCACACTGGATAGAGTGTGTGAGTAGTTACCCAGCATGCCGGGGGCGGAGGGGTTAGACATACTCGAAGTGGACGTGGACATGGAGCCTGCTGAAAATAGAAGAGATGAGGGTTATCACATGGGTGATGAAAGGGTAAGTTAGCACATTGGGTGGGGGGAGACAATCAATTAAGTCTTGGATCAGTCAAAGCTGGGTTACCATATTCTCTTGACCTGATCAAACAAAGGATGTTTTATTATCGTAATTTTAAAAGCTGGATAACCAATAATATACCAGAAGAGAAGGATGGTCATTACAGTCAACTGTACAAACACTATACATTAACCTTCCCTTATTGTACAAGAAGGTTAAAGTTGATGCTTAACTTCAAATTCAAACGTCAGGGTCATATTCGGACAGGTCCTATTTGAATATGTGACTCAAGATGTTCATAAAATGTCCACATAGTGATTAGGCCAGTACTTGCTTGTTACTGTTAAAACTTGTATATATTTCAGAACGAAATCAAGAAATATGATCTTACCCTTCAAGAAATAACTGCTATTTTACAATAATTGTTTATGACATATTTTTATTTGCTAAAATAGCAACAATTTTCTTCAAATAACAAACTCAATGAATATAGCATTAAACAGCCTCTAGCATCAAGCACATTTGTTTGAAAGACATGGAGTTATTTCATTTTCCGTGATTTAACATAAAGCAGGTTTTTAGGTTATTTCATGATCTTTCTCAAAGACATTTATTTAAATAGACATCTAAAGATGCTTAAACATATACTATGATTTTGTAATAATGAGTAACCACACCTTAACATAAAGAAAGCAGTGTGAAGAAGACTTTTGTGAGAAAGGTAGCTGTAGACGGACAAAAAAAAAATAAAATAAAACATCATATACACTGCAGAGTATAACAAAAATAAAAAAACAAGCAATCAGTGCCCGTGAACAGGCTCTGTGTCAGCTGACTGTGTGTTTTGAGTTTCAGAGTAGAAGTGACAGAATAAAAGGACACAAAAGTTGTGCCCTGGAAATGGTGTTCAGAAGGAAAGTAAGAAGGTAACTGTTCAGGTGTAAAAAGTATGTTAAAAACATATTTAAAGAAAATATTGCAAATGCAATAGTTTTAATTTCACTATGTTATAGCTAGGGATGGGTCGGTAGTTCCGGTATCTCGGTATCGAGACGATTTTACTGAAATACCGTGATGAAATTTTACAACCGCCACTTCGCTTGTCAGCACATATAATGGAAGCAAGAGTTAAAATATTCAGAATCTGAAGAAATTATAAGCTTTTCTCACCAATTTTCATACATTTGCAGACTTTATATAGTACTATCGATTACGTTGAGCAGAACTGCCATGTTTAGGTTACGACAATTTATAACCTCAATTTCGCTTGTCAGCTTATATAAGTGAAGGAAAACCTAAAATATTGGGAACAAACAAGAAATCTGAAGAAAGTATAAGCTTTTATCTCGTATTTCACGCATTTGATCACTTTTATTGTGATGTCGTGAAGAGGAAACGTCCATGTTTGTTTGGGGTGTACTAAAACGCGAAATTCCGGAATCGGTACGGTTTTGCATTGGCGACCTACCGATGTACATATTTTTCATACCGACCCATCCCTAGTTATAGCTGACCCCAAAATAGGCGAATAACATACTGAAACTAAATAATCTAAATGCAATAGTTTTCAAGTTATAAGAGATTTACTCAACAGTGATAACCTAAAAGTAGCTATTACCCAGCTATGCCATGAGCTACAGATCTGAAATTTTACTATGTTATAGCTGACCCAAAAGTAGCTGAATAACATATTTACACAAAATTCTCTAAATGCAATAGTTTTCAAGTTACAAGTGATTTTACTCATGATGGAAGTTACTGAAAGTCCAAAAGTAGCTATTACTGACTTAGCTATTGAGATACACACCCAAGTTACTCACCATGTTGTAGCTATGGAAAAAGTAGCTGAATAACATATTTTAACAAAATGCTCTAAATGCAATACTTTTCAAGTTATGGATGATTTAGTGTTGAGTAAGAACCTCAAAGTAGCTTTTACTCAGCTATGCAATGAGCCACAGGTCTGGAATTTTACTATATTATAGCTGACCCCAAAATAGGTGAATAACATATTGAAACTAAATAGTACTCTAAATGCAATACTTTTCAAGTTATAAGTGATTCACTCAACAGTGATAACCTAAAAGTAGCTATTACTCAGCTATGCCATGAGCTACAGGTCTGAAATTTTACTATGTTATAGCTGACCCAAAAGTAGCTGAATAACATATTTACACAAAATTCTCTAAATGCAATAGTTTTCAACTTACAAGTGATTTTACTCATGATGGAAGTTACTGAAAAGTCCAAAAGTAGCTATTACTCACTTAACTATTGAGATAGACACCCAAGTTACTCATCATGTTGTAGCTATGGAAAAAGTAGCTGAATAACATATTTTAACAAAATGCTCTAAATGCAATACTTTTCAAGTTATCATTGATTCAGTGCATGATTTCATTAATTTTAATGCATTAACATGGTTCCCACTCTCTTTTCCCGATTTAAATTCCCTGTGTTTTCCCTGTGATGTTTATATTTTTCCCTGAACAAAATGGTGAAGGATGAGAATGTCAAAATCAGATAAAAAATAAGAATGCTATGATCACTTAAAGATTCTTATTAAATATTCTACTTTAGCGCCAAAACATCAAATGTGACCTGCAAGTCGTGACCCGCGGCGCATGAATGCAAATGGCTGTTACTCTTCGAAATAATTCTAAAGTTTTCAAATTCCCTGTGTTTTCCCTGTGTTTTTCCAAAATTTTCAAATTCCCTGTGTTTTCCCTGTCTGGAATTACTTTTCACAATTTTCCCTGTTTTCCCTGTGCAGTGGGAACCCTGAATTAAAACTTATTTTAAAAATTCATAAAAAAATAATTAAGAAAGATCCAGGTCTGACACTCACACAAGGGAATCTACTTGTGACCTAGTACATATGTGCAAGATATTAGAGAAATCCCTGCAATAGTCACTGAGAAAATTGTGATAAAGTGTTAAAATTTTCATACTTAGGGTGGGGGGTACCTCATTTTTCATGGCTCTAGCAAACAGACGAACAAACTGATCTGCATGCCTTGAACATTTTTTCATGCTAGGTAGATAAGCTATCTTTTAAAAAAAACAGCATGTCTCTGGGCCTTGTAGTTTCGGAGGAGAAGTCCTTCACGCATACGCGTACGTCCACGCTGCAGAGTGATGCCATAATGTCAGCTGACATAAAAATCGATAAGGCAAGTGAATATTAGAATCAGCATCTTTCATGGCCATTGAGTAAAAAATGTACTCTGTGCTATGAAACAAGGCATTTGATAGCGGCATCACGACTAACCGAATAATCGACAACGGTTACAATAGTGATATTTTCCGGTTTCATATTTTAAGGTAAGAATAATCGCTTAATGTAGTAAAAGATGGCAGAAGGTCTGAATCCATCAAATATATCCATATTGTCACATAAAATAAGTTAAAATCCGAAAACAGCCACGTTTTCTGTACTGTTTATGCATTCATGTAAAGCCGGAAGTACCATAAATCTCTTATATCGCCCACTTCCTGTCTGAAATAAACGAAGCAAAAGTCGCAGGAAAACAGCAAATTTATTCATTTTTACAGGTTATATACATATATTTTCATTTTATTTCACATATTTATCATTTTCAGTGCTTTTTACAATACGAAACTTAAGATTTTTGGATGTTATTTTAATTCGACGGTTATTCCATGTCGACACGAATAGTACTTACCGATTAGTCGACATGAAATATTTGGAGTCGTGACGTCCCTAGCATTTGACAACATATCACTCATTTATAACTTATTCAACTAAGAACCAACTAATTGATAATACATTAAACCTTGGAAAATTTTTTTTTTTTTTTTTTTTGAAGCTCCAGGTCTTTTGTAGTCTGGCTAGACATAATTGGAATTATTAAAACTAGCTTTTCATGTAAACTAGGGGCATAGACTAGAAAGCTTTATTTTGTGATCTGTGTATGTACTTCAAATTTGTTTGCTACATAATTTGTGCACAAAGAATTAAGAAGTGTTGCTACTGAATTCTAAGTGCAATACTGTGAAAAGTACCCCTTTCAACTAAACTGTCACAATAACTTTAGAAAGGATTGTAATAAAACTTTGAAACATCAAATTATATCTCCAATAAATCATGCAAGATATAAGTTTAATGTTTGGTACTGATCTATTATAGAATTACAGTAGAACCTCAGTTATCCGGCCCTCTATAATCCGAATCTCCGGATTAACCGAACCGAAATCTTGTCTCCCTACTGGTAGTACATATAATGCACGGTCTAGCGTGAGCGATATAACAGGATTTTACACATTCTCGGAAACTAATCATTCCAATACTTTCTAAAATGTACCATTCACAGAAATGCCTAACTTCTTTGATCTTTAATGGCATTGTTTCAATTGGGGAGGGATCAATTTATTTGCAGGACTCCATTACACAACTTCTTTGATAATGCGCCAATCACTGAATGCGTGTTCAATTGGGTTTTGCAGTTTATAATCATCCAGAGTAGGTCGATTCAAAGGCTGATGTGCATTAAAAGGAAAAAAAAAACGTCCACAATGCATTACCATCCGAATATACCCAGTCACTGAAGGCGTGTTTGCTTGGGGTTTTACAATTTATAATCTCTCGGGGCTTTTCAATTGACAAAATGTATGACAACGTTTATCGACAGTAAAACGTCTTTAATGCATGTACCAACACACCCAACTCAAGCCCACGTAATATATTGTCGTATAAAGTTATTTAAAGTGTAGTTAATGCTTTAAAACGACAGGGGAGCAATGGAAACACTGAAAAAAACTGGTTAGTTATCAAATTATACTGTGATATAATGTCTCGTTCCCATTTTTCTGCTAAAATCTAAAATTCACCGATTATCACCCACACTGCCCCAGTTTTCGTCCGAACATGACTCCATTTCACCTATCCGAACCCCCTGCTTATCCGACCCAATTGTATGTCTCCCAGTAGGTTCGGATAATTGAGGTTCTACTGTATGTTGAAAAAAAAATGCTTCTTATTTCTTTGAAAAGTTAGTCAAATGGAAAGACATACGATAGAACCCATTATCAATCACAAATCCCATCAATCACTGATAAAATATCAAAAGATGAATACTATAATTATGTTGTGCACTATTGCTGTTTTAAATTCCAAATATTTTGAACAGGAAAACTTTACACTTTTTCCAGTAAACTTGACAATTTTCAAAAAATATGATGGTAAATTTTAGGAAACATGTTTAAAACAATATGAAAAAGCACGAAAAAAAAAATTATCAAAAATTCCAAAAAAATAATAAGTTACTGAAAAGTGTACTGCACATTAATCAATGGTCAAGGAGGCTTTATTGGTAACCTAGAGTAATTTATAAGCAAGATATACCATACAATATCCAAACAATAATACACCATCACAGTTAATTAAAAAAAAACATCATTCTGTGTAAGCAACAGCAGAAAACAGACACCAACGGATACAAAAGTGGAGGAAGCATTTAACATTCAATGGGAAATGAAAAAAGGGTGAAAATAAAAGGTAGGGTAATGAGTTAAAGAAAAGTCAAAGTTCAGATGTTAAAGTCCACTCAAAGGAGAAAATTATGCTCATTCCTTACCATTATACATCATCTTATCATAACTTGTTTCAAAACCATCCTACTAGTTACCATTAAAGTTATCGCAGTGATGTTTTGTGCTTAAACTAATATGTTTCAGGCTAAACTTATACTCTTACATAGCCAGATTATAAATCTTGCATAGAATTGCCTTTTTCTTTTGTACGGAGAAAATCTTCATTTCCCAGGTCTGCTCCTGCAAGTTTGCTTTAGAACAACCCTGATAATTTGATCTTATTGGCCGTAGAACTAGACTTTTTGGTTTTAGAGGTTGGCATCATTCTTTTCATTTTCTGAACATGTTTAAAACCTCTGCAAGTGAGCATTTCTGTCTTAAGTCCTGACGACTAATTTTTTTAAGTCATACAGGACATTTGTATTTATACTCAGCACAATATCGAGGTTCTTTAACCTGCCACTGGGGATAGGACCAAATGACAGAGGACTGCCATTTTAGGTGCTCATTAGAGCCACTATGAATCTGCCTGTACCTGGGAATGAACCTATGTCCTTTGTGTTCCTAGGCGAGTGTGTTACCCACTAGGCCACAGTGGCATATATGAAATCTTAGTGCTACAATAACTTATCTTTATGGTCTAGGCTTAATCATGTACACTTGTACAAAAGTGGGACCGAGTAGTGCTGGGAATCGCCTCCAATTTTCATGGTCGATTATTCGTCCACTTTTCCGAGCGATGATCGACCCATAATCGATTATTTTACTCCATTATTGTTTATTATTTAAGAAACACTTTCCGGGATAAAGTATAGGTCAATCTGGTAAGAATAACGGTGTTCCGACATTTAAGAATCTACCGAAAGCACCCACTTCCCGTAAATATGGCGGTAGACATAAACCAACTTGACAAAACTGTCAGTTTATTAAGTAAAAATACCTAAAATATTTTTAAAATACGTGGATATTGACATAAATCAGGAAAGGTAAGATATAAGCTTAATAATCGATCATTAGAAAACGTCAATGACCGACCGCGATTCTACACTGTCACCGACGATTAATCGACAATACGTCTAATCCCCACACCACTAGAACCGAGTGGTATTTTACAAACAGCGACTTTGGCATACTGCATAAGAATTACACAAATGTCAAAACCCAGCTTAACTGAAAGGTGTTTCAGAGGTTCTGAAGAGGAAGTTGAGGAAAGAGACACAAAGTGAAAACAGTGAATGTTTGGTTTGGACTACTTTATAAATTTAACCAAAAATGGGGGTCAGCAAGGGGGGTAGTGCAAGAGACCCTGTACAGAAAACAAGAATGTGTAACTAGAGGGGATCTATGATTCTCCACACATACCAAGTTCATATTATTGGTAATCTACTTTTATCTGGACTGATTAGTAGGAGTTATTTATAAGCTGGAGCAGTCGGGGGCAGATCATGAGACCTATCTTTTTAGGCAATACTCCAGTTAATACACTGATTATGAACACAATAACATTATGCTGGAGACATTTTGGCCCAAAAGAAAATCAAAAAGGTATATTAATTTACAGGTAAAAAGGGTTAATTTTCTTTTCTAGGATCAGTTAAAACGACATTTCTCTCAATTTATTAAAAGTTTTATCAGAAATAGTTTAGGAGAAATACATCATCAAGCTAAATACTAAGTGATTTTTTTTTTTTTTTTTAATGTGCTTTTTAAAATTTTTAATTATTTCTACAAAGTGTGCAAAGTAGGCAGTAGAGGAGACACAAACACACAAAGTCCAAACAAAACGCAGAGAATGCAGAAAGGAAGCAGGGAAGTGAAAGTGAAAGTAAATACTGTTCTGACCTGCTGAAGAATTGGGAGAGTTTGACCCTAAAAACAAAATAAATAAAATAATGGAGTGAAAAAAAAATAAAAAAGCTTCATGGGTAATATTTAAATAATAATGCATGTTTATTTAAGTAATACTTGGCGAAAAAAATGTGAACAGTAAAAATATACTGTACCATTTAGAATACCACTATTAAGAATATCGCTTTTCAAGATTGCCCTTCACTTGTTGGGTGTTTGGGATTATGTTATTTAACTTTACCCACTTTGTATGTGACAGATATATGAAGAGTGGAATTTTAAACAGTAGATGCTTCTGACAGATTTTTTTTTTTTTTTTTTTTTTGTGATCAGTACAGATCAAAAGCAAAGCATCTAACACGAAATGTCACACTGGGATTTGCCTCTTCCCCTTTCAACATTTTTGAAACTAAACATCTTTATAATGTAAAAAACTGACATCAATTTATTGGCATATAGTAGTCTCAAAAACTCACAAACACCGATTATCTTTTACAAAATACAAACTTCAACCTGAATCTTTTTTCCCAGTGAAATTTGAGTTTCATATGTATACTTAGACAGGGTATCATTTTTAAGGCCGGCAGTTACAAAATCCCAAAATGACTATACACATTTACTCAATTAAACAAACATAATGTAATGAGAATGTAAATGTTTTAGTACACAGAGAGACATAAAAATAAAATACAATATTTTGTTCAATTTTACATTGTATCTATATGATTTATAGACATAAACTATAAACCACAAAGAACAAACATACTGAAATTCAATAAATTTGCAAATATCAGAAATGATCAATTTTACATAGAAGAAACCCAAGACTTCCTATACATTGAGGCTATATTTTACACCCTTTGCGATTACATGAATAATCTTGAAACCAGTATCAATAAGTTGGCTGACATCTGCATGATTACTGGTAATATTTCACTTTATACTGTCTTAATGTCTTGTGCTTGTTGAAAGAATTGTATAAACGCGATACATACAACATCTTGGCAACTCATAAAATAGAATAGCTTGAAAGTAAAAGACTGAAAAAAGTAAACGATAAAAATCTACATCTACAGTGATGTAATATGACATAATAGAGTTATATACACCTCATGTACGAAAGGTACAACATGGCTTGTTGATTTTAATCTGCTCTCCTAATAGTTATTATTATTACTATATTGTAGCCCTCTTAGGAATTTTGAATTTCTTAGTGCTAAAGTTTGACCCATTAATTTTTATTTGGATTTCACATGGCTTTACAATTTTGACAAATTGTATTTGGTGAGATTGTGACACATAATGGAGGCAGGAAAGCAATGCGTACCAGTTGATGGGAATTCATCAAAAATAGCATCAGAGATGCCCGTACCCCACAGCCTAGGGAAATATTTTTAACACCATGAGATATGGAAGTACTGTATCAGTACAAAGTTCAGGATACTTTCAAAGCACTGTCAGTTACATAAAGGTCCAAACAATGTTTAAATGGAGAAAATAATGTCTAAAAGAAAGATAATCCATGTAAAGATGAAATATTAAAACAAGACAATTCAATAACAAGATGACAGCATTAATCAGTAAAATAAATATTACAACATTCTTTATCTACATCTGCATGGTCGAATTATGGTTTAGATGTTTTGAATATTACCATGCATACAGAAGTGGTAATACATTCAATGAATGCTTATGTGTGGTGTTGGAGCAAAATCTGTGGCTCACTTGATGAAATTCCATCTCTTACAATGGGAAGTTATAAAAATAAAATTCTTAATAAATTCTAATATGACTTTAACAGTGCTTAATCTGCATCAAAAGACAGACCCAATGGTGCAACAAGATTTTAAAGGACAAGGTCAAAGGTCCAATTAAGGTCACACCATGATAATGCACACCTATAACCCCTAACCAATGTCCCTACCAAGTATCAACTTCCTACACCTTACAGTTTCCGAGATATAGCCCAGAAAAGATTTTATAGGTCAAGGTCTCTACAGCAAGGTCAAAGGTCAAATCAAGGTCAGACCATGATGTTGCACACCTACACCCCCTAACCAATGTCCCTAGTAAGTATCAACTTCCTACACCTCACGGTTTCCGATATAGCCTGGACAAGATTTTATAGGTCAAGGTCACTACGGCAAGGTCAAAGGTCAAATCAAGGTCAGACCATGATGTTGCACACCTACACCCCCCTAACCAATGTCCCTATCAAATATCAACTTCCTACACCTTACGGTTTCTGAGATATAGCCCGGACAAGATTTTATAGGTAAAGGTCACTATGGCAAGGTCAAAGGTCATATCAAGGTCAGACCACGACGTTGCACACCTACACCCCCTAACCAATGTCCCTACCAAGTATCAACATCCTACACCTTACGGTTTCTGAGATACAGCCAAGACAAACTTTTTCCCGCCGCCCGCCCGACCGCCGCCAATCCGGACACCATGGGTGAAAACAATACCCCTACAACCCTTAAGGGCTGTGGGGTAAAAACCCAGAAATTATCTGGTGTGAATGAAATTTCTGCTATGTCTCACGGTAATGATTTTAGTTTTCTGCTTTTTCTGTTTCGTGAGCCTAGAGTCTGTCTTTAGACGGAGATTAAGCGCTATAAAAATACTATTAGAATTAAAATTTTCTTTAAAAATAATTTTCATCTCTTCTATGTGTCTCATAATGGCATACATGAATAGAAAGGTCTGAACATATCACTCAATTCTCTTGGTCTGGATTGCTTGCCAAATTTTGTTAAAACTTAGTAATACATTCCAATTTTTGATAAATCAGCAAATTGTATTTTCTTGCTCAAGAATGATAGGCTTTTAGTCAGTTTGTAACAATCACTGACATCCCATAATTTATTTAGTTTATTATTAATCCTAAGTCACACTATGGTGAGGTTAATGTAACATTTTATTTCAATACTTGCAATTGTTTAAATGGGTCTGACATTGTAAACACTTGTTGTCTTTATAAGTTCAAAGATATTTAATAAAATGTTAACAATCTTCTATATTTTTAGCTACAGCCACAATTTCTATGGCTCTTTTTGCCATGGCAACTGACCTGTGTTGCCTAGGTTAGGCATCTGTTGTCCTTGTGATGCTGAGGAGAGGAGTTGTTGTAACATGGCAAGGTTCTGAGGCTGAACTGATCCTGACAGAGCTGAAATCATACACAAACTTGCACTGAATACTGTTGTCATATCACTGGGTGAACATTGCCCCAAATTGACAGAAAACTTTGCAAAGTATGATATCATGGTTGGAAACTTTCCATGCTTATTGTACTGCAATATTGATATTTTGATTTAAGATATATACTTTTAAATCAATTTTAATAACAACAATAAATGAAATACTCAGCAATAACTGAAAATCTGACCCATTTACGGTCCTAGAAGTGACCTTGAAAGGCAAGAGGGGAGCAAAAAACCACGTCACTAAATAGTGCTAAAGAATGATCAATGAAGTTTTATAGGGTTTTGGATAGACTAAGTGTATAATTTGGTAAACCTGAAACCTATTTACCGACCGACACACACTGATCTGGAAACTTTCCTTTTTTTAACTGGTTTCTTTAGTTGTTAACAATTTCAACATGAGATCACCACCAAAATATTCAACACAAAACAGTTCACAGTATTTTATTGTACTCTATCAAGATATCAGCCATTTTGTTAAAAAAAATCTTCAAGTACATGTTACATGTACACATTTTGATAACTTTTGTCATGGTGTTTACTTAATTAAACATAAGCATCCCTTTTTGCCAAATTTCCACTTTCAGGAACGGGTTCTAAAATAATAGAACACTAGAAAATATAAGAAATACAGTTTAATGACCCCAGTTCAACCTAGTTTGGGGACTGAGGAGCAATTGTATGGTGTTTTTCTTCATGAGAAAATCTGATATTAAGAAGTACAAGGAAAAGTGCTTTGTTTCTGATCATGTGATTCTGACAAAGGTCACAGGTCAAATTCATGCCTTTCAAAAAATACTCACTCCTATAGACGATAAATGCCCAAAACCATTTTGATAGGCCTTATATTAACTGATACATTCAAATACTGTGACGGCAGTTTGGGTTATCTGAAAATGGTGTGAAACCAAAAGCATCCTCTTATCAAGGGACCATTAATTACTGATGTGCTTGGAACCAGACAGTTCAAATGCACTGTATATTTGTATCATTACACTAGCACTGTTATCTTAATAACCAAAAAGAAAACAAGCAATAACTGGATACTGTAATTTTTAACGGTATATTTTGTGGGTAAGTGCAAAGTCAGACATACCAGGATTATTTGCCATGGCCGCTAGCGCTGCCAGTCCCTGTATTTGTTGCATGTTCTGCAGGCTGTTCATATCACCTGTGTAATACAAAGGTTACTCACAAGGTCACTCAAACTGGACAAAACAATATACACATCATTGTCAAGGTAATGTTTTTGTAAACACATAAATACAAGGTCAATCACAAGGTAGTATCACCAGTTCATCATTCTATAAAGATTATTACCAAGGCCGTACCAACTGCACAACATAACAATACTAAGGCCATTCTCAAGGTCATACCAGCATACAACATACTTTAAGGTGCCTGAAAAGGTTACAGCAACAGCACAAAACAATACAAAGGTCATTCACAAGGTCGTATTATCTTTTGTACACAACCATAAAAAAGTCACTCAAAAGGTCTTATCAAATGTGCAAATGATACAAAGGTCAATCAAAAGATCATATCTTCTGCACAAAAGATCATCAGTTATTCAACAGGGGGTATATTATCTTTACAAAAATAATGCACAGATAACTAAACGTGATACTGCCCATAAAACCCAATAGTTACTCACAGAGACAGTACAAAGTAACTTACATCACATCATCTACACAAATGTGAACTAGATTGGGCCAACTCGGCGCCAACATATCCCCAGACAGGTCATCACTCACGCCACAGGTTTTGATCGGGAATTTTTTAAAACATAATTACCCATTATTATATGAACTTCAGCACATCAATCTACTCTGTTTATATCTCCCCAAGGAAGATGGTGTATCCCCAGACGCCGAATACATAACTCAAATTATATTTTCAATCTTCCTGCAATGATAACTCTAAACCTATTTTCAAAGTATTTAAATGATTGATGATTGAATGTCCATTCTAAAATAATAATCCCAAAAGAGCATATCTGTTTCTATATTTGTTGACAAATAAAATATTATTTTTAACTCAACTCATCATATTTTTCAATCTTCCTTCAAAGTATTTAAATGATTGATGATTCAATGTCCATTCTAAAATTCATAATCCCAAAAGCGCATATCTGTTTCTATATTTGTTCACAAATAAAATATTATTTAAAAAAAAATTATTTATATTATTATTTTATTATATTATTTTTAGAATTTGCAAATTGTTTTCAGTTATTCATTTCCTCTATACCTATATATGTGGTCCATATATATGCAACCTAAATATGTGACACAATCTCAGTTCTGACTCCCCTTTGTGTTATATGTAATGAAGCCCACCACCTCCCACCCCCACCCCTCTCCCCTTCTCCACACCTCTCTCACTATTACACAAGATCTGCAACCCCATTGAGTTCTTTGTTTCTCATCTGATATCATTAAATACCTTTGTTTATTTAGTGTCACTCAATATAGCTGGAGGTCCCAGAGGTGGGTGGGGGGAATCCGGGTGGGGGATGTGGGTTGAGCATAAATGGTAAACAAACAATCTATATAAAAGGGGTACTCAAATACAAAAAGAATTGAGAATTTTAAGTATGTGATTATCAACTGAAATGAGTTCATAACTGTAGGAGCTGTGCCAAAATTAACTGAGGCAAGTTGAATAAAACTGGGCTAGTTGAGGGTTAAAAATCCCCTAGTTTTACTACATAAGGATATAATTTCATTAATATTGGGACTTAAAGCTCACTTAAAGTGTCCATTTTGTCTACTTGAATATGTTTAACCAGTTTCATTTTAAAAAGTGAAAAACTCAGCAAGCAGAGGTATAACACACAAAAATAAGTTCTTAAAAGACTAAGATAGCCATAACATTATTAATATTCAAAATTTAAATAGACAGGCATTTCCTTTTAAAAATTCAAAGATTTCAGCTCTATAACCCACATAGTTTGACAGTTACTGGGCTTTAAAGTGGCATAATATCCATAAATTGGGTTTCTGTGGGCATTTTACAATTGTTAAAGAGACCTTAGCAATTAAACTACAGATCTGAAACTTTTTGGGGGACATACATAACAAACAAAAATTATATATAATACAGTTTAAGACTTGTCACACTAAGCATTTCCAAATAACAGGGCAAAATACGGAAAAAATGTCAAAAAAGGCACTTGGGCGAGTGTCTATGGCCCTCATACACAGGTTAAATGTCTACTAAAAACCTTGATTTTCGGCATATGTAAACAGGACATAATAATGCATTCCCAGATGGGATTTCAGCTCCATCAATCACATAGTTTAACAGTTACAGGGCTTAAAGGTGGTAAAAAGTCCAAATATTGGGTCATTGTGGGCCTTTTAGAGATCTCGATGTGGCTTTCAAATTAAAGCTTCAGACTTAAAATTTGTTACATACTAAGATTACACATAGAATATGTATCTAATAAAGTTTGAAACTTCTCAGACTTACCATTTCTAAGTTACAGAGCAAAATATGTGAAAAATGTCTTAAAAGGGTCACTCAGGTGGGTGTTTAAGGTCCTCATACACAGGTTAAATGTCTACTTGAAGCCTTGATTTTTGGCACATGTAAAAAGAACATAATAATGTATTCCCAGATGAGATTTCAGCTCTATCAGTCACATAGTTTAACAGTCACAGGCCTTAAAATTGGCAAAAAGTCCAAATACTGGGTCTTTATGGGGCCTTCTAGAGACCTAAATGTGGCCTTCAAATTAAAGCTTCAGACTTAAAATTTGTCACATACTAAGATTACACATAGAATATGCATCTAATACAGTTTGAAACTTCTTAGACTTACCATTTCCAAGTTACAGGGAAAAATATGTGAAAAATGTCGAAAAATGGTCACTCGGGTGGGGATTTATGGTCCTCATACACAGGTTAAATGTCTTCTTAAAGCCTTAATTTTTGGCACATATAAAAATAACATACTAATATCTTCTCAGATAGGATTTGAGCTCTATCAATCACATAGTTTGACAGTCACAGGGCTTAAAAGTAGCAAAAAGTCCAAATATTGGGTCTTTGGGAGCCTTTTAGAGACCTCAATTTGACCTTCAAAATTAAAGCTTCAGACTTAAAATCTGTTACATACTAAGATTACACACAGAATATATATCTAATACAGTTTGAAACTTCTCAGACTTACCATTTCCAAGTTACAGGGAAAAAGATGTGAAAAATGTCTTATAAGGGTCACTCGGGTGGGTGTTTATGGTCCTGATACACAGGTTAACTGTCTATTAAAGGCCTAAATGTTGGGGCACATATAAGAAAACACATAGATATATTCCCAGATGATATTTAACTTAGATGAGAGACATAGTTTGAAAGCTACAGTGCTTGAAAGTGGCAAAAAGTGCATAAATTGGGTCTCTGTGGGCACTTTTGAGACCTTAAGTCGACCCCTTTGGGTAAACCTACAGCCCTAAAATTTTCTACAGACAAGGATTACATATCAAAGTTATACCTAGCGCAGTTTGAGACTCATCAGAATTATCACTTCCAAATAATAGGGCAAAATATGTGAAAAGTACAGCAAAAAATCCCTAAGTGGGGGTATTTATGGGCCTCAAACACAATTTTCTCCTCATCTTAAAGTCATGATTTTCGGCACATGTACTAAGAACATATTAATGTGTTGTCAGGTAAAATTTCAACCAGCTGAGCATCATAGTTTGTGACCTACAGGGCTCTAAGTGGCCAAAAGTGCAATTTCTGACCTTAAGGTGGCCATAAGTTCTTTTTTACTGGGAGTTTAAGGTCACCTTAAAATAGGGATCTTCCTTTGGGCACCCTTAACATGTGTACCAAGTTTGAAAAAAAAATATTAATTTGTTTTTGAGTTATCGCGTCCACAAGGAAATTTCTACAGCGGCGGCGGCGGCGGCGCGACGGACCTGAATCCAATATATCCCCGACTTTCGTCTGGGGATATAATTAACAACATGCATGTGCTGGGATAACTACCTTGGGTCAGCATCATACTAAAGGGGAAACACATACTATGCAGTAGTAGTAAATTGATTTATGATAAATCATATATGTAATATGGTCATTGAAAACAATGAAAAGGTCTCACAAGTTACTGAAATGTTTGGGATAATCAATCATATATTTTGATTACTTTCATCCAAGCTATACTATTCTTGTGCCGATCAAATAACAAACATAGTGATACACCAGTTACAAGACTCTGGTTAGGGTTACAAGTTTCAATGTAATGTGTACTTTCAAGTTTTTATTGTCCACAATGCATGACTAAATTTACAAAAAGCAGTTTCATAAAGTAACACGATCGACAACTCTACATTATGTAATGCGTGATTAATTTGATGGTACACACAAAGGAGCTAATTAAATGGGATGCTAAATATGTATAATAATGAATTAATTTCTCAATGACAAGATTTTTACATTGAAAATGTCAGTAATTTTTTAGATCTTGCAATAGTAAGCATACACAAGAAATTGACGCAAATACAAATGTGTTTTACATATCTTTCAAGACTCCAATGACTTTCATGAATATTAAGAGTCACAGATTATGTGAAAAATCAAACACAAATGCATTTAAAAGTTTTAAAGATTCTATCCAAATTAAACTTGTGACAACCCCAGTTAACTGACAAATTGGAAATAAAGAATTATAAGTACAAAGAAAAACAACACAAGAAGTTAAGTGCTTATCTAAATCGATAAAGAGTGAAAAAAAATTAAGTAACTAAAAGGAAATGAAAGGCAACAAAATCTAATCCATAAACCTTACAATCACGCAGCCAAAGAAAGTATCAAAAGAATATTGTTTTGTCTATAACAGTCCTGTACTTAACTAATTTGTACAAAACACATGGTACAGTGGCACATTATGAAAAATATCAATTTTAAAGCACTGACACTGTTTAAGTATATTGAGGGGACCAAATCTATTTGTTCAACAACTTAAGCACCAAAGCCATCCGACAACAACACATAATAGTTTCCTCCACCAGGAGGTTACCCTGGTATATTCTTGGACATATTTGTCTGTCTGTCTGTCTTCATAACAATTCCAAAAGTAATGAACCAATCTTTATGTGGGTAGGGCCTGGTCAAAGATTGAAGTGATAAAGTTTGGTGAAAGATCAGCATCATATCTGGGATACAAAAAAAGTCCACAATTTTCAAAGGTCCCATTTTCAATGGCTTTGACTTTCTGGTTGCAACGGCTGCAAGGGTCATGATAGTATAGGGATTGAGAGCCATATTGAGGATCGATATCGAATGAAAATTTAGGGTTGTGGATCGATCGATATTTCAATATCGGGACCGTTAACGTAAGCCGTGGGCGATAATACAGGTTATTTGAAAACGTGCACATATAAATTCACGAAATTATCAAAAGATACTACTTATGCACCAAAAATATATTTCTGCAATATAAAATTAAATAAAATGAACAAAAATCCAATCAAATAAGAGTTTTCATGCTTTTTTGTGTACTAGCTGTCAGGTTTTGTTTCTCTTCCGTGAAACCGGAAGTTGTCACTGACAATGTAAACAAAGATGGCGCCAGACTTGAACCAATTTATTTCTGTTGTAAATGTGCTTTTTAAGGCGTTTATATAATAAATATTTATTTAAGCAGTAAAATTACTCTGTTTATTTTATTTTTGTCTGTTTCTTATATGTGGTTTCGATATTGAAATGCTGGTAGTATGTGTCGATATCGGCAGTTCTGTGGGATGATCGATCGATATTGAAAGATCGAGCACCAATCCCTACACTAGGTCATGAGCAGACCTCCCCCGGTGAAAGGAAGGAGTGAGTATATTTCAGGAATCATATTATGAATAGAAAAGGTCTCAAATTTTTGGGAACATGCCCTGCCAAATGTCTGCACTCAAGGAGTACTTTCTTTTTTTTGCAATGTTTTCAACAAAATATTTTTTTCTTTTTTGTGAACTTGAGCTAATCATGGTTACAGTAGGTGATCTGATCATTTAAAATTTATAATGACTTTGCTGAATAAAACATACATGTTATATTTCTTGTCTGGAAATGCATTTCACTGGGGAAATACATCAAACTGTTTTCTGAACCATGCCATGATAACTCTTGTGCATAGAATTCAAACCCACCTCTAGTTTAAACAGGATTACTACTACGTCCAACTCTCAGAATTTTTATATACTCTGTAAACAGGTGGAGATCAAAGCAGAAAAAACATTATTACACTGCCATTAATCTTCTAATTACACTCGGAACTTTTGTATTTACAAGCGAGTCTTAAATATAGCATAAGGTGTAAAAGGAGAGTGGCGTTCTGATAACGAAAATGCATTTCACTGACCAGAAGAAAAGAGGTGAAACTTATATTAAAGCAACAAAATGGAAATAAAATGTACTGAGCCACAATCCATCAGAAAAGTAAAAAGATACAAACATTCAGCTGAGAATTTATATAAATCCAGGCATCGATTATTTTGAAATTCCATAAGAATAACTGATGAAATAACAACCTTTAGTTACACACTTTTTCCATATTTCCAGCTTTCACTGAGCAGAAACCTACACTTTCTACTGACAAAGTTTCTCGTTATCGGTTAACTGGCAAAATGCTTTCGATACCCTAGAATCAGAATTTTTGTGGGATACAGATATGGACCAGGTGATATTATCCAACTCCACTATAGATTTCCTAAACTTAAGCAATAATGGATTTAGAGTTATCAAATATTTAATTCCAGTTTCCAAATAAAGCTCAGAAAGAGAACTAAGACACAGCTTTTTTTCAGTATTTCCTGGAATCAGAACTGCTTTGCATTAACAGGCTCTTTTTACTAACCCACTTCTATACTTTTTTGGAAACTTGGAGCTTTATTAACCAATACACACTTGATATCTTGTGCATCACATGAAACTCCGACATAAATAAACTGATATCCTGTTTGTACTCGAGAAACTTGTGGCGGTAATTAGAGAAGTATCCCCTGACTGTACAGCACAAATCCACTACAAAGCACAGAAATATGATGGCCAAAGAACAGCATTGCACAGTTCTGTACTATTCTACGTAGTGGAAATTGCACTGTGGGTTGTCTACTACAATGGCATAAACTGTAGCCCATGAATTAATTTAAGATGTTTCCCGTAATCGAATTTAAAATCCTTAAACTCCAGGAGCAATGATAAGGGGACTGACCTTTAAAAAACGGTCGAAGTTTAAATATGATTCCAGCAAACAAATCATGGCCGATAATTGCCCACAAATTGTTTTCATATCTCATTCAAGCCTGGGGACATGCACACATCTTCCCACATACAAACAAACGTCTTATTACAGTTTCCCAACAAAGCACAGCCATATAGAATGCCAGAGAACAGTACAGTACACACAGAAGCATGGAGAAGCGGAGTACCTGCACTGTTAGGGGTAGAGGAAGTGCTACTTCCATTATGGGTACTCTGTCCGTTGGTTTGGGGCAGGTTGCTGGCAGCGACCGAGGCGAGGTTAGTGTTATTCATGGCAGAGGTCAGGGTGGCAAGGGCGGCTGCAAATGCTGCCATAGCAACCACACAGAAGAAAAAAACAAACAAAAATAACAAATCAACAAACTGTCAATATAAACAAATTAACTACAAACAAGCAGACATACACTGTCAGTGAGTTATGGTTTTAAGAAATTCATCCCTTTTACTATTGCTTATTTATATTTTATATAATTTTTGATGCACTCTGGGATTGCAAGTTAATCAACTATGTATGGTCATAAAACAATAAACAATAGCTCTGTAACATTTTTATGTTTTGTTGCAATTAATATAGACACAATATTGCAAATTTAATAAGTAAATTAAATTTTTATAAGTTAATACCCTATCCAATGGACAATTGCTTTACCGGTCGGCGCGACCGGTCCCGCCAAACGCCAGAAAAAGACGTCCTGTATATACTACCGGCAGGACCGGTCACAGAGTGTGCATTCGCCAGGTGGCGCATCGTACTTCATTTCCTGTTTACCTCTTGACGTCATAGCATCTTTTTCGTGTCTAATCCTAGTAAGACCCCTAGTAAGCTGATAGCGGGGCCGGTTGGGTGGGCCTTGCCTGTCCATTGGATAGGGTATTAACTTATAAAAATTTAATTTACTTATTAAATTTGCAATTTTATTGCGTTAATACATCCTATCCAATGGACAATTGCTGAATAACTACCGCTTGGTAGGCGGGTAAGCAGCTAGGGACTTATGTGAACTCATAACAACAAATTTTAACAGGCCCATTTGACCTAGGGTCAGAGAACCCTGAAAGGTCAGGGTCGGTCACTAACTCACCGGTTAACCGGGAGCCCACCGACGTTGCCCCCCCCCTTTTTCTTTCCTTCAGAGTTGATCTGAGTTGGAAAGATAGAGAGAGAGAGGGGCTGAGTTCAGTCCCAGACGAAATAAACTTCCCAAAGGAAGCAAATCACAGTTTGTTTTTTTTTTTTTTTTTTTTTTTTTTTTTTTTTTTTTTAAAACATATATGTACATTTCCCATATTTACATTATGTACATATCTAACATATTTACAATATGTACATATTTACATATATACAACATCTCCTCACTTCTGGGCCTGGTGGTGCACCTGCTGGGCAGCCACTACAGGTCCCAGGTGGAAAAGCTCTGAGTCAGCCCAGGCAACATCCTTCAAATAGAATTGGGTGAAGGTGTTGTGAGATTTCCAGTGGCAGGCTGACAAGATCTGATCTAAGGAGATCCCTGATTGGAAAGCCTTAGAAGCAGCAAAGGCCCTAACATCATGGGCTTTAACCTGATGTAAGGTGAGGGCCTCCTGGTCAGAGAGCTCATAGCACAGAACCACCGTCTGTTTGATCCATGAGGAGATGGTGGCAGGCGAGATGTCTTTATCAAAACCCTTTTTGAAGGAGACAAAGACTAACTCCTTATTCTGCCTGATGTCTGCAGTCCTGTCCAAGTAGTAACGCAGGGCTCTAACTGGACATAGGGACCTGTCACCCTTGAGTGACCTATCCAGAGATGGTGCCAGGGCTGGGATGACCACTGGTGCCACACTATCTGGACCTTCCTTAGCCAGCTGATTCTTGGATAGGAAGCTGGGTGAGGGGTACAAGGACACCTTAGACCAGTCTGACTGGTGTCTGATGTTCTTATGTAACCAAGCATGGATCTCACTCCTGCGTTTACCTGAACCCAAAGCCAGCAGGAAAACCGTCTTGAAAGTTAAATGTTTCAAGGAGGACTCTTTCAGGGGTTCAAAAGGAGCCTTTGTGAGCTGATGTAAAACCAGTGAAAGGTTCCAGGAGGGGATACCCCTCCTGCCCTTAGGTCTGTCTCTATGGAAACTATCCAGGAGACGAGTGAGATTCTCATCTTTGCTGACATTAATGGTGGAGTTGCCCAGTTTGTCAGCAATGGCTGATCTGTAGCCATCAATAGTGCCTGGTTGTAACTTCTTGTCCTGGAACAAGTGCAGGAGGAAGTCAGCAATGGCCTTCAGAGGTGGTGCCCTGAAGTCCACCTGATTACTGAGGCACCACTTTGTAAAAATGGTCCACTTTGCCTCATAGACAGATCTGGTTGATCTTCTTTGAGGAGCCTCAATTCGTGCTGCCACTGCCTCAGAGAAGCCTTGCTCCTTGATTGCTGAGGCTCTAGGAGCCAGGCATGTAGGTTCAGATTCGACAGGTTCCTGTGAAGGACCTGGTTGAATGGCTGAGACACAAGGTTTGGTATGCTGGGCGGACAGAGTGGGATCTGGCTTGACATGGCTACCAGGTCCCAAAACCAGGGCATGTTGGGCCACCCTGGGGCAATCAGGATTATTCTGTTGCAGGGGTAGTCCTGGAGCTTCTCCACCACTTTGCCCAAGATGGCTGCCGGTGGGAAGGCGTATGGGTCCAGGTACTCCCAGGAGAGACTGAGTGCATCCACTGCCCAAGCCTGGGGGTCTGGCACCGGTGACACAAACTGGGGTAGTTTGTTGTTGAACCTGGTGGCAAACAGGTCCACTCTCGGCTGGTGCCACCTTGTGCATACAGCTTGGAATACTGCTGGATGAAGTGACCACTCTGTTTGAATGGTCTGGCCAAGTCTGGATAGCTTGTCTGCTATCACGTTCAGCCGGCCGGGGATGTGACGTGCCCTGAGGGTTACCTGTTGTCTGGTGCACCAGGACAGGATTCTCCACAGTAGGGCACACAGTGACCCCGACTTCATCCCCCCCTCTTTGTTGATATAGGCAACCACTGTTGTGTTGTCTGTAGCTATCAACACAGTCTTGTTGCAGACCAGGGTTCGAAACTCCTTTAGAGCTAGAAAAACTGCTTTTAGCTCTAAGTGGTTTATGTGCAACTTGCTTTCTGGAAGGGACCAAGTTCCCCTTGCAGTATGGTCGTCCAAATGAGCGCCCCACCCTTCGTTTGATGCGTCTGTAAAGATCTGCAGAGCATGTTTTAGAGGGTGTAATGGTTGACCTAATAGCACATTGCTTTCCTCCAGCCACCACCTTAGATGAGGGTGGAGGGACTTGGGGACCGATATCACCTTTTCCAGTGACTCTGGGACCCTCCAATTGTTTTTCAAGTGCCACTGTATGGGTCTCATGTGGAGTCGCCCTAAGTGGACTTGTTTTTCTGTTGCTGTGAGGAGACCTATGAGGGACATGAATTTCCGGACCGGACAAACCGGATCCGACATCATTGATCTGATCTTGTCTGTCAAGGCCTGCCAACGTTCCTCTGTTGGTCTGACCTTGCCCTCTTTCAGGTCGAACTGGTAACCTACGAAGTTGAAGACCTGTTTGGGTGCCAGTTCTGACTTTTCCTTGTTCACCAGCCACCCTAGTTTCTGACAAAGTGTGACCAGGGTTTGAGTATGCTGGAGACAGGTGTGGAGGGTAGAGGCCCTCACCAGCCAGTCGTCTAGGTACTGGTGGATTCTTATACCCTGTCGTAAGGCCATGAGCTTGACCTCTTTGGCCACCACTGTGAACTCCATGGGTGCTGTGGAAAGACCAAAGGGCAGGGCCTTGAACTGGTAGGATTGGCCCTGAATGTGAAAACGCATGTACTTCCTTGACTGATTGTGAATTGGTATGTGGAAGTAAGCGTCTTTGAAATCTATGGATGTGACCCACTCCCCTGCCTGTAGGGAGGTTCTTATTGTCTCTGGGGTCTCCATCTTGAAGGACTCTGTGTTTAAAAAGGTGTTCAAGGTGCTCAGGTCCAAGATAGGTCTCCACCGGTTGTTGGGTTTGGGAACCAAAAATAGCCGGTTGTAAAACCCTAGGGAGGTCTGATTTGTTACCGGTTCTACTGCATTCTTGTTTGTTAGCTGAGTCAGTGCCTCCAAAAGGAAGGACTGTCTTTGGGGGTTTACATATTTGCTGATGACCATTGGTGACCTGGTTAGGTTGGGTCTGAACCGGAAGGGAAGGGTGTAGCCCTCTCTCAGAATTCTGATAACTTTTGGACTGGCACCCAGAGTTTCCCACTTTTCCCAAAACTGCTGAAGTCTTGCCCCTACAGGAAGATTTGTGACAACAGTTGGGACATTTGTGACAATTTTTACAAAACTCAAGTGATCTACACAGGAAACATCTTTCACATGGTTTATTTCTCTGATAAATTGACAATAAACGGGATTTACACCTTCCTTTTGCGGTGACCCGCTGGCAATAGGAACACTTGCAACAAAAGAGTTTACATGTGGAAACACAGTCTCGCTCTTGTTTGTCACTGGCTGTGGTGGGTTCAAGCCCTCCATCTTGTCGGATACATTTACAGAGTTCACCAATCCGACCACATTTGCAAAACAGTGATTGTCATTTATACTTTTTAAATCCCCTGGCCGGCTTCTGGATGAAGTGTGAGGCTTTCCCACCACGTTGCTGAGCAGTTTGCCGGTCTCTAATCTGCTTCCATGCCGGAGTAGTGGGCTTCCGGTCCGGCTGGTGAGGTGTTCGATTGGAGGAGACGTATGGATGAAAACGTCCAGGTTTCCTTGGTGTGGTACCAGCAGAACGCCTCTCTTCACTACGTAAGATCTCCTCTTCCGCTTTGACCAGTAAGCTGTCCGGGAAGAGTGATAGTTGGTGAACTGGAGACGTACGTAAGGCAGACAAGGTGTCCGGTTTAACCCCACCCCTTATGAACTCTAAATAACTGTCCCGCCGGGCCAGGGTGAGATTGGCCATGCTGATAAAGACACCCTCTGATAAATCCTGCATGGTACGCTGCATAGCCTGTGAAATTGACCGGTTAAACGTAACCAGATATTCCAGTTCTTCAACAGCTTGTTGTTGTTTCTCAGCACTTTTGCCCTTTGAGGAATCGAACCTGAGGGACTTTAACTGGGTGACCATGGAGTCCTGTACTTTGGTGAGGCATCTAGAGAGGCCAGCAGCGTGATTACACATCACTGATTGTTCTCTGAATGACCTCTCCCACCTTCTAAGGGTGTCCTGGCTGAAGGTCCTGGAAGCTGGAGCAGAAGGTAAACTGCGTCTTGCAACTCTAGAAAACATACTGTTAAGCTTTGCCGGTTCCGGAGACCAGTCACCAACAGCCTGGGTAGACGCATCCTTCTTAACAGCTTGCATGTCGTACCACTTTGAAGTACGGGGTGTCTTGACAAATTGGTCACGCAGCAAACCACTGGTTTCTGTATTCCTGGCTGGATAACCTTCAGCAATGGTTATATTTAGTTTCTCCAGCTTTTTACAAAGCCATTCATCCACCGGCAATTTAACTGACACTTTACCGGTAGTCTTCACTCTAGAACCGGCAAAGGGATTGTCATCCATAGATGCAGGTGAGGTGTCATAATCCGGAATTTGATGCCAGCCCATGAAACTCCTCACCCCTCTCAAGGTTTCCCGGTAATTTGCATCTTCAGATAGCTCCTGGTCAGTGCTAGTTTCCGGTACATCACCCTGGTAGTGAACACTAGCCGGTGAAACCGGTTCCGCATCCACCTCAGCCTCACTATCAGATTCCCTAGCAACCTCAGAATTCTGACCAATGGGAGGCGACTGGTTAGACCGCGTAGTTTCATAACCGGAAGGAAGAACCTCAGGACCTGCACCGGGAGCCTGTGGAGGCTGGGTGGCAGTCCCTGCACCGGGAACCAGTAAAGGTTGGGTGGCAACAGTCTCAGAGGTACCGGGGCCCTGAACAGGGTGGGTAGCACTCTTAGTAACTTCCTTCACAGCTTGTGTACCGGGAACCCCCAGCGGAGGTTGGGTAGCCGTCAACTGCGTAGCAACGTCACTAGTGCCCTCAGCAAACATAACACTTGTAGAAGCACCCGGATCAAAGAAGGGGTGTTCTCTGGGCACCACAGAAGCAGAATTCACCGGTCTCACAGGGACAGCAAATGACTGGTTAATCAGCATTGCTTCCAGACGGGAAAATCTCTCACTCCACTTGTCATCAAGGGACTTGAGGTCGTCTGAAGAAGGCTTACTACTGTGCTTCCGTTTACTAGACCTTGGGGAACCATCAGAACGCTTCTTCTTGTGCTTGGGAGAAGAATCAACAGGAGACTGCGTCCCTGAATTGACTGGACCCAGCAGTGAAACCTCAGACGGATCAACAAGCTTGGGAGACGCACTAGAAATTTCTTCAGATTTCTTCTGGCTAGAGCGTTCTTTCCGTTCCTTGTAGGTGGGGGTTGCCAACTGGTGGATCTGAGCAGGCGTAAACGCCTTACAGATACTACAATCCAACTTCTTCACACACGGGTCGTCTCCCACCCCCTTGTCACGACAACGCGCGCATTTCTTATGGTTGTCGAAAAGGGCCATAACGTGCCCGCAAGAACCTCGTTTCTGTCCAGGAGACGACATAATGATCAGGAACGTTGTAGAATTACTCCGTACTAATAAAAAACAAGAAACTTGGAGGAGTTCGTTGTAAAAATTCAAAAGCGTATCTCTGAAGAAAATCTTCTGCACACTCTTTCGCGCCAAACGAAAAAGATGCTATGACGTCAAGAGGTAAACAGGAAATGAAGTACGATGCGCCACCTGGCGAATGCACACTCTGTGACCGGTCCTGCCGGTAGTATATACAGGACGTCTTTTTCTGGCGTTTGGCGGGACCGGTCGCGCCGACCGGTAAAGCAATTGTCCATTGGATAGGATGTATTAACGCAATAAAATTGATAAATATTTCCAGGATGCTTGAAATAGTGAAATGGGATGATGTATTAACTCAAACAAATCTATTACTTAGGGTAATATGGGTTGAGTTGGTTTTATCATTGGATGTTAGACTGAAATCTCAATTAAATCTGGCATATGACTACAATATTAGACTGAAAGTTATGCATATTTCTAATTAGAGAGATGCTGTATGCCTTATGAAATCATAATGCCCCAGTTTAGAAGACTATCACAACTATTTAATTTATTTGGGTTAAATGTCGCTTTTACAGGTAGTGTCAAGGGCAGAGGAAACCAGTAAATCCTTTAGTTGCACTGTAAATTACTGGACATCTGTAAGCAACTACCAACTTTCCCATATAGGATAAGGTCCTGGGTTCAAACCACCCACCTCAGAGGTGGGAGGTGAGTGTGTTACCCACCACACCAGTGAGCCTCCTTGTAATAATATTTAATGCACAAGTAAATGCAACATATCAGAAACATAACATATTCACTCTTCAATAGCAGAAATATCAGAATTCAATGGCATTTATAAGAATTGTGTCAAAAAAATTTTCCCTAAATTTTCTATTTACAAAAACTTTGTGTGATGAAATATAAAATTCCTGACTTATTGTTGACAACCACTTTTGCTGATTTTTCTGTCCTGGTTGAACCCTATCCATTAGTTGACAGATCTGTTCAAAGGAAGTTTGCATGATAACCATTGGGAGTTTTATCCATCTTTCTTTTATTACTGCCCTCCCATATGCTCGCATTTTTTCATAAAGTTTTAGTGTCCGCATAATGGTGAAAAGATATTGTTTATAAGAAAAATTTTACACCATATTTGCTTTGCCAATTAATTATTTAGAAAATTATATATTCTGTGCATCCAAATTTTAAAATGAAATATCATGCATAAAAGTTAATGAAGATTTTGATTTTTTTTTCTTTGAATTACAAAATGTAAAACATGTATTCTGTTACAGTAACTTTGATATTGAAATTTCTACAAAAGTAAGATGTATATAATATACAACAGGCATACATTTCTTTACAGGAATACAGTCGTCAGGGGTCTATTTCGGTTCAATCTGATTAAAAATCATAATATATTTTAATTCATTACCACTGCAAATTACTATGTATTTTGTAGGGATTTCACATTTGAAAAATTTACTTTGATTTCATGTTTGAAAAATTTGCTTTTACTATCATTTTCTTAAATTGTTCTTCACAATAAGGCAAAGGTAGATGATACAATTTTCATCTCCTGTAAAAAGTATGGTGGAATATTTCACAAACAGGAAATCAGTAAAACACGCTTACAATGTGGACAATGGACACTCACAAACACATACACAGATTACAGGTTGAATGGCAGACAACGTGTACCATAAAAGCAAGGTTAATCCTTGCATACAGTAAAGAAACTAAAATGTGCCCTATTTATTATGGTCCAATATCCATTCTATACAATAAAGAATGTCAAATCTGTCTCAATCACTGGAAATATTTTACACTTTAAAACAATCTTTATGTATTCATTTCTCTTCTGTTGTGTAACCTGTATCAACTTAACTATACATGACGCAAACATCACCTAGAGTCACACTAATTACTCATACCAATAAACACTGAACAATAACAGTCTTGATGTCTTGTCTCAATATTCAAATATTAATGGACAATGCTTACAGGTTTCAATAGCGACACCAAAAATTTCAATATTGCTTCCCAGAAATTAGCGAGCGATTCTAACAATAGAGGCCAGTTTTTGTACATACATATTACATGTAGGCAATATTTTGTGATCTGCAGTTGAAAACTTCATACTGAATGTCAATGGACAAAGTTAACCAAAGTTAATCTTACTGGACAAGAGGTTGGCAGACCTCAAATGTACTACTTCTACTTATCTATTATCAAAGACAGTTCTACTTATCATACTTCCAATTAAAGGGGGTCTGGTTGTGTACCATAAGTGACAAAATTTAGGTTCTTTAGTGTGATGAAAAAACAAGGAACAAGAACAACATTTTACTGCAAAAACATAAATTTTGAGGTGAGTGGTGTGAAAATTACTTTTTTTAACAGGCTGCCTAAAGTTAATTCAAATCTCTGTGTTTACTTATTATTTGAACAAAAATACAGGTAAAATATTTATCACAAGAAAAATGTATTAAAGATGTAATGAAAAGATAAAAACACTTAATTAACAAATAAATCCATGCAAAGAGTCGGTGTATAATTAGCCACAAGCAAAAAACACACATACACCACCCTAAAAGACTGGCAGTTGTGACTTTTAGAGATATTCTTTCGGCAAATATTATAAACTAACTAAACCTTTCATGGAGATATAAATGAAGTCTCAATGGATATTTTATAGGCTAAATAAATACCTACTCCAATGCCATTTAAACTATAGACTTAAATTAAACATCAAATGCAAATAATGCTGAAATTTAAAAAGTGTCCTTTTTCATAATTAGCTCTGAATCTAGACATTCAACTTAATGTCCCAAGAATAAAAAAAATTTAGTTTTAATTGAAAAAGGTAATGTCAATTATTTTTTCTCTTTTCACTGCATTTTAAGGCTTCATTTTCTGCTCGAGATTCTGAGTTTACAACACATGGTTCTAAAATATCAGGATTGATTCAATAGTTGTCGTATCCCCAGTATCGGGACTATTTGGTTGTCACATGGAAATAAATTAATATAAAATGGCAAACTTGGCTGGTGATAGATAAAATGGTAGGGTGACAGAAGATATCGAATCTGTGGAATATGACTTTAATGATTTACTGTAATCATCACATTTATCTCCTCATTCTTATATTAATCAGGAGAGTTACAAATGTTAGGCCCACATGTTGTCTTTTTTTTCTCAAGATATATCTTGAAACTTAATCCTATTCTTGTAATCACAACTGAGAGTCTAGAAAGGTGTGAACATGATTGTGAGGGTGTAGAGCACAACACAGGTGTGACAACAGGTAACCCCCTGCATATCACGCTTGTATACAATGATCTTACCTGGGTTATTCTGTAAAGCTGCGGCAGCGGCTGCAAGTAACTGTGGCATTTGTAGTGCACTTAAACCTGAAGAAACAAATATACAATCAGTAAGACTGTGACTGAATAAAATGCTCACACTCCTGGTAAAGCCATAGTAGTTAAAATCACTTATCCAAGACATACCTTTTTATTTATTTATTTTTTTTTTGTGTCACACATCACAACTATTTAGTGTGTGAATGTTTGACATGTGGTTGTGTTTCTGTTTTTGTGGGCAAATATGACATAAGAAATAGGGCTGTGACGGGTACAAAAAAACGGCATTGAGCACTCGCCCTCTGAAAACCGGCCCGAATTCGAGTAACCGCGAGATTTAGTTCCCACCATTAGAAGTCTTCCGTAAACAAATAGTCCATTCCGGAAATGAAACTTTTGAAGAAAAACGTCTCCTATTTAACCAGATATTGTAGATTATGGGGTAAATTATAGGTTTTCAAGTGAAAACAACAACTTTAATTGATGTTATGTGACAGAAATGCTGAAATGCAGCATATTTTACTCAAACGTTTCATTACGTGGGCGATAATATAATACCTCGTGAGTAACCGAGTACTTAAAATTGACTCGAGTACAAGCCAAGATCGCCCCGTACACCGAGGCTCGAGTACTCCTTCGCAGCCCTAATAAGAATATTAGAACAAATGGGAGATTATCAGATTAAGACAAGGTCTGTCACACAGAATATCAGTGAAATACTAGAACACCTCAGATGAATTGTTTGCTCAAAAAAAAAACAAATCATGGACATTTTATTGCAATATAACATTTCATACACAAACAATATGTGACCATATAATGTCTACATCAACACATAAAATATGGCAAAATTGGTTAATTTTATTGAAATACTGTAAAGTACTGGGTTATTAATATAATGAAACAGGGACACTTGCAGTGGATTTAAACCTTAGAAACAGTCGATGACACTTTGAACATGGGGAATATAAACCTGTTGATATACCAGATCGTGTATCAGTGCAAGTCCAAATAAGCTGAAAGTGAAACCAATATCAAGGCCCCATGAACATCAGAAAATGCTGAAGCTTTGAACACAAAAAGGGACTTAGATAGGACCAAATACACTTGACTACTGGTAGAGTAAGAAATCTAAAATTCGCCAGGAATCTAAAATTCGCCACCTCTAAAACCTTAGTTAATTTTATGAAGAAAATGATGTTTTTGTCTAAAAATTGGTATTTTTCAGTTCCAAAAGCCTTAATTTACTATACATTCAACAAATCTCACCACAATTCATTTATTTTATTAGTATTTTCACCTGTGGCGAATTTCAGATATGTGGCGAATTTTAGATTTCTTACTTTAAACTAAAAGAGAACTGTGGTATGTGATAACTGTCACAAGGTAGCTGTGCGAGCTACAAGTGAATGTGATCTTTTTAACCTTTCTGGATATGTTATTTTCTGTCAAGGTCAAGTCACAATGGGCAAGAAACTAGTGAAAGAAATTAGTGCAAGGATGGATGAACTGTGTACAACTGACCTTCACCTAGTCTGCTGCTAAATTTCTCAAATATAAGTTTCCAATGCACACTTTAACTCTACATCACTTCACCAATTCAATTTGATTTGAATATAGTGCCAAATTGATGTCAATAATATCTTTTACAGAGCTCATTCAATACCCACAAGGTCATCATCATAAAAGCCAGGACACACCAAGCGACAGATAGTTATGGTGGTGGGAAAAGAGGGGTCTTGTATTTTTTGGTTGTTTCCTCAGACTATAAGTGGTAATCTATTCCACTCACATGTTGCTACAACTGCTGAACTCCGACTACCAATGTGTTTTCGGTACAGACTAGGGATGGGTTGGTATAAAAAATGTAACATCGGGAGGCTGCCAATCCCAAACCGTACCGATTTCAGGACTCTTGTGTTTTAGTACACCCCAACCAAACATGGAGGTTTCCTCTTAATGACACGCACAAAATAAAAGTGTGTAATATCTTCAGATTTCTGTTTTGTTTCAAATATTTTAAGTTTTCTTTCCATTATATGTGCTGACAAGTGAGATTAAGGTTGTAAAGTGTCATAACCAAAACACAGCATTTCTGCTCACCAAATTGCTATAATGGTCTGCAAATGCACAAAAATATGGGACAAAAGCTTATAATTTCTTCATATTTTGGGTATTCCTTCCATTAAATGTCTTGTTAAGTGAGATGGCGGTTTCAAAATCTTGTCACGGTACTTTAGTAAAATGCTCTCGATACCAAGATACCGGGCCTACTGACCCATCCCTACAGACACTGGTAACCAACAATTTGTTGCAATGACTGAGTTTGCTGGAGATTCCTCCAACAATGAATACATGAAGAACTAATAAGGTAAATATAACTTAATACCTAAACCTAAATTTCCTATGTTTCCGCCCATGTTGGGAGTCTGCTGTTGCGGCTGTTGGTTACTAACTCCTGGAGACATCAACTGCTGTAATAGCTATAAATACATAGATTTTAATAGAAACAGTGCCATAATAAGAGTGTGCTGAATAATACTGTAAAGTAAGATAAACATCACTTTTAAATGGGTTATATCCAAGTTATGCAAATTTAAGATTTCATATAAACACTATGGATAGAGCATGTATAGATGTTAAATTTATCACATGATATCACAAATATACATTTCCAAAAATCCTAAACATCATTTACTTGTGACTGATACAGGTTGAAAGCAACAGTCTACATACATAAGCCAAAATTTAAAATGAGAAATGTGAAAATATGTTGAAGTTGATAAACTTCATTTCTACATTATTATAAGTTAAAATGTTATCAGTTATCCAATTTTATAGGTTTGTTTCAGTCATACAATGTGGTGAAACATAGACCCAGATTCTTACATTTATCAAGAGATCTTCACTTGTTTCAATCAAAACCAGATAAAAGGTGAAATACCAGTGTTTTGAAGTTTGAACTCACCGCTAGGTACTGTGGATTCATGCCCCCAATGTTGCCTCCCCCTCCACCGCCACTCCCGCCTATGGCTGAGATGTTCTGGAGAAGGTTTGTGTTCATCTGTTGTATTTTCTTCATTTCCTTCTCCTTCTGAGTGTCTGCACATTTCACCACCAGTGGGTAGCGGCAGCCCTGAGACAGCAGAGAGAAACCCATTAAAATTAGGTCATTTGCAGCAGTTTTTATTCAGAAAGAGCTATTGACACTTTTGAATAGCAGAGTGCATTGAAGTCAAAAAAATTAATACATACCATAAAATATACGAGGTATATCTTTATAATTTCTTTAGATTTAAGGTTTGTTTCTAATGGTTTAAGTTCTCCCACAATTCTATGTGCTGACAATTGAGATGAGGGTTGTAAAGTTTGTAATTACTGCCCACTGTCCCCAGACACTTAAGTGGTCCCTTGATCTCAGTCACCAAACCACCCACCCATAAATTAATACTGAAATCATCTATGGAAGTGCACATGTTCGTATTTTTGCCCATCCCTAAAAACACGTGGACTGTTGAATTAAATGCATTATTTTGTAATATTGTGAGATAGTCTGTTCATTCTATTATATGTGGTGGTTTTTATTATGTTTATGAGCAATAATGGGTTCAATTACAATCAGCTATATGACCATGCTCATATTATGGCCGCTCCCCAACTTTTCCTGTCTTTCCAGGGAAGGGCCCATGGGCACTGACATGGACAATTTTGGTATTCTGATTTAACTCTGTGTGTATACATGTAAAATTTACTCTTTTTATTTCAGTTAAGATGATCAGTTGCGTAGTACCAGCACTCTTCCTAAATATACTTAAAAGCTTATTTTCTGATGGAATATCCCACACCATTATAAAATGTTCATATCATTCATTATAAAAGTGCTTTTTCAGAATTCACTTATAGAGACAGCTCATCTCTGAACCTTATAAATTTCTCCCGACATAAAGCAATATAGAATCTGTAGTAGCTGAATGAAGATACAGAGACTTTGCCAGTCAACTGAAAACCTTGCAACTAGTATCAAACTTAGTTTTCATTAACAGTTTCTTACTTGTTATCAAACACCATTTAATCAACTGATTTTTTTTAACCGGATTAATTCACAACTAGGAATTGCTCTTACTTGTTTTTCATGCAAGCTGGTGTCAGGTCAAGATTAACTTATCTACAACTTTACTGTAATCAATCACCAGGAAGTCATGTATCTTTCACCTGTTCCAACACCAATCAGTTAATCTTAGATATTAACTTTAAGCTTATTAAAATGTTTTTTTCAACATATTCAATTGAATTTCATGTACTATACAATCAATTATATAAATGTCATTATACAGTCAATCATATGAGTGAATATAAAATGATCAAGTTCTTAAGACAAAAGCTTTGTTAAAAAGTAAAACAACTAAGTTCAACAAAGAGAAAGGAAAATTGTAAAGTACATATTTTCCTGCAACACACAAATATAAGCAGGTGAACACTGAAAAAAAGTTTAATTCAAGGCAGAAGTTCCATTATCCAGACAAGTGAAGGAGAGCAAGTGACTTAATTAGGCAGTAGCTTTAATGATGATTACTTTTAATTGAACTTACAGATACTGGTGACATATAAGACTTTATTATTTATAAAATATAATGACATCTTGAAAAATCTGGTTTCCAATCAAGTAAGCATTCTGGATAATGGTGGATCTGCTGATACAACTTCTGCAAAGGTAACACTGTTTGACATTTATAACATAATTTATAACATTTATACAAAGAAATGAAAAAATAAATTTGGCCCTTTTGAAGAAACACCTAGAATTATAAACATAAAAGCGAGAAACCCTAAACCATTTAACCCAACAATGGCTTTTGGATAACAGAAAGCTTGATTGGAGGAACACAAAACATAGTAGTAATAAAAATGAGCAACACAACAAAATTACATATATCAATATATGCATGAAATAAATACATTTACATTATATAAAACATTCATGTTTCCAATTTTGACATCAAATTTGTATTTATTTTTACCAATTGCTGTGTTTAAATGGCTTTAATATCTCCTTTTTAGAAGAATACCCATCGACTGTGTACACACCATCGGCATAAAGGGGTGGTAGAGGTAGCGCACGCTTGGTACCACCTTTTTCTTGGGGAATTTATTACTGTATGACATGGGCAGCGCACTAGGCAATACAGGAACTTGTGCACTTGGCACTACAGGAACTTGTGCATTTGGCACTATAGGCACATGGGCAATCATAGCCCCACTACTGGGCGGCCTCTGAGTTGTCAGACAGGGTATCATCTGTGGGCTCTGACTCTGACAAGTTTCTGTGGTAGCCGTTTGTGACATGACAACAGCTGGCGATGGCTCAGAAGCTGATACATCAGGAACGGCTGGAGATTTCTGTTCTACCGATTCAAAGGCCTGACCTGTACATAGTAGATCATTCTGTACCACAAGTCCAGTGGCTGGTCCACTTGTGACTGTTTCCATACTCTGTGAAACTTGGATATTTTTTTTTTTTTTTTGCTTTACTCCTGCTGAATAAAATTAAATTTAGCTTGTGGTAATCTTTTTGTTTTGTTTGGTTTTTTTGGGGTTTTTTTGGTCAATGTACTCCTTTAATATAAACTAGTTACATGCCTCTAATCTTCCAAGGATTACACACTTCAGCAGATGTTTTCAGAGTTCTCTTCAAAGTTTTGTCTTTTAAAACTGTTTTTTTTTTTTTTTCACTTTATTATAGCCTCTCTAAATCCTTACAGAATTTTGCTTTGTTTCTTTCTTATCGCACTTTTAACAACAAATCTTGTATTCATGAACAATGTTCTCTGAACAGCTTTAATTTGACAATTAATCTTTAAAAATAACAATAGTCTGTTATTTAATATCCTATAGTTTCATTTGAGGTCTTCCAATCTGGACAAAAGATGCTCCGTTCAATTCTGATATGGAATGTCCAACACAGGTACTATCCTCCACAAGTAACTGCTCGATTACTGTGAAATGTTCTGATTTTGACACATTAACTATATCCAATTGTTATACACACATATATAACATTTATTTTTTTTATACAAAGAAAGCTAACACAAACATTATCCTCAAGTTTATTACAAGAGGATGAAACAACAACTAAATTGACTGCAAAATCAAATCCATGTATTGTCTGCCACACAAAAGGAAACAATGAAATGACATTGAAACAAATGTTCCCGCATGCAATGTCTATATAAAGTTATAAACCATCAAGAACAAAAAACAAAAGTTTTCTTGTACAAAGAAAAATAACTGCATGGGATTACTGCAAGCAGCTGAGAAGTTTCAAATGTTGTATATCTAAGACCTTTGACACTTCAGCCAATCAGCTTGAATATACTAAAACCATGGAACTCTCTACTATTTTTTTCTTTCCTTATATTTCCACGAAATGTATATACCTGCTACACATAGAAAACATTCTTTTAATACACACACAGATCCATATAGAGTCTTTCTGGTTAGAATTGTGCACAGAATTTTTTACATCTCTGTATCAAAAGGAAAACCTGCAGCTCCACTGGGATCAAAAGCAGCTTTTCAGATAAATCCAGAGCTGTATCATATTTATAATCTTTTAATCCAAATAGCCCCAGTAGGTTTAGGTAGCAGATTGACTGGAATCCATATTTCCCTCATTCACCAGAAAGGTGGGGCACCCTACATCCAAAGTTTCCCTACTCCCGCTAGCTTTATGCTATAACAAGCCCAGCGGGATTTATCAACTGCTATCAAAAACACAAACAAGCCGCCAATATGTACTGTGATTAACTATGTGCTGACGATAAGGTGTTGATAACCAGCAATAGGCCTTATCAAATTTTTAATAGCAGCTTACTAGCTACTACCTAGTAGTCACACTAACTCTCTTACCACAAGCCAGTCTTGTAAAAGGCTCTGGCTCATTTAAACTAAACATATAGCAGCTTATAATATTTGTACTCACTAGCCTTAAATTATTATTCTATTCTTTACAATGTAATTGTAGCTAGCAGTCCTTTCAGTTAAAAGTTATAGAAAATAATAAAATGAGATCTATTCAATTTTGTTACAATATTTACGAAACTCCAGATATCAAACAGGAAATGAATACTTTTTCTGAGTAGCTAAACACTGGTATTATTATATATATAGTTAGAGATGAGTCGGTAGGCCTGTGTCTCGGTATCAAGAACATTTTAAAGAAATTCTGTGATGAAATTTTAAAACTGTCACCTTGCTTGCCAACACATATAACAAGGGCTGGGACGGGTGCTGAAAAACGGCACCGAGTACTCGCCCTCTGACAACCGGCACGAATTCGAGTAACCATGGGATTTAGTACCAACTAGGGATGGGTCGGTATCAAAAATGTGTACATCGGGAGGTCGCCAATGCAAAACCGTACCGATTCCGGGACTCCGCGTTTTTGTACATCCCAATCAAACATGGACGTTTCCTCTTAACGACATTGCAATTAAAGTCCCCAAATGCCCAAAATATGAAAGAAACCTGTATAATTTCTTCAGATTTCTTGTTTGTTCCCAATATTTTAAGTTTTCCTTCCATTTTATGTGTTGTCAAGCAAGATTTAGGCTATAAAGTGTCGTAACCAAAACATGACAGTTCTCTTCAACGTGTCGGTATAAAACTCTGCAAATGGACGAAAATATGGGGATAAAAGCTTATAATTTCTTCAGATTTTTGGTATGTTTCTAATATTTTTTTAACTCTTCCTTCCAATATATGTGCTGACTAGCGAAGTGGCGGTTTTAAAATCTCATCACGGTATTTCAGTAAAATGCCCTCGATACCGAGATACCGGACCTACCGACCCATCCCTAGTACGTACCATTAGAAGTCTTCTGTAAACAAATAGTCGGTTCCGGAAACGAAACTTTTGAAGAAAAACGTCTTCTATTTGACCAGATATTATAGAATATGGAGTAAATTATACATTTTCAAGCGAAAATAACAAGTTTAATTGATATTATGTGACAGAAATGCTGAAATGTAGCATATTTTACACAAGCGTTTCATTACGTGGGCGATAATACATCGCGAGTAACTGAGTCTTTAAAATGGACTCGAGTACTAGCAAAGATTGTCTCGTCTATCGAGGCTTGGGTACCCGTTTGCAGCCCTATATATAATGGAAGAAAAAGTTAAAATGCAAGAAACACACCCAAAATGTGAAGAAATTATAAGCTTTTATCCCATATTTTTGTGTATTTTCAGACTTTTATAGAGGTACACTGAGCAGAACTGCCATGTTTTGGTTATGGCAGTTTACAACCTCAATCTCACTTGTCAATAAAAACAATGGAATGAAAACTTAAAATATATGACACAAACCTGACATTTGAAAACAAATTACATGCTTTTTAACCCATATTCATTGCATTATGTGAATTTTGGACTTTTATTGCAATTTCGTTACAGGAACCGTCCTTGTTTGATTGGGTGTACTAAAGCACACAATCCAGGAATCAGAATGGCTTTGCATTTGTGGTCTCCCAATGCACACGTTTTTGATACCGACCCAACACTAGTTTCTACAACACTTCAGTAAACTAATAAGCAGGGCAGGGTCTGAAACAATTTTTTTTAGTGGTGGGACCATTTATAGAGATCAAAACTGGTTACCGGGGCTTTGAAACGAAACAAAATCCGGTATTTTGTATGCTTGTTACTGTGCAGTGAAAATTATTCATAGGTGTACATGAGCCTACACTTGCAAAAACTGGAAATGGCTTTCGCGAGATATTATGAAGTAGGTAAACATGACTTTTGCTCAATATAAAGTAAAATTGTGATATATTTCACAAAATATATATATTTTTTGTCGTTTTGATGTAGTATTAGCCTAAAATGATGACGTTTTCAATTACCGGTTCCCAAATATTCTTTGCGGATTTCGTTTTTTTTTATACCAAAAACGAACGAAAAACCAGTTACCGGTTTATCGTTCACACCACTAATTTTTTTTCCATTTTGGTATCTGGCTGATGCCTAACCATTCCAATTCAAGGATTCCGAAAATAGCTATGTTTTAGTATATCCCCAATCGAAGAGGCCTACTGACAGGAAAGTGATGAAATCAATACATGGCAGTTCTGCTGAATGAAATTGCTATTAAAGTCGCCAAATGCACAAAAATATGGGATAAAAGTTAGGAATTTCTTCAGATTTAGGGTTTATTTACATCTTAGGTTCTCCTTCAATTAAATGTGTTGACAATTGAGATGGCAGTTGCAAAGTGTCGTCAAATTATTTTAGTAAAATGGTCTCGATACTAACTATGATTAACTATAAACTTAAGATAAATGTCAGTTTTGACTTGTTTTATATGCCATCAATACTGTTACACTGGGATTATGTTTTATATGGTACAATACTGTTACACCAGGATTACCTACCATTCAAACACCGTTAAACTGAAGTGTATTTTACCTACAATTATAAATTAAAGTGGTTGCATTTCCCCCCCATAATGTAAATCTGGGTTCCAGCAAGACTACATAAAGTAGGTTAAAAACTGGAAAGCACTCACTGCAAATTTAATATTTTCTTGAGATAAGGTTGGCTTATTAAGGGTAAACACAAGCTGTGGAAGTCATAACTACACCATTCTGATAGCCACTCAGGTGCTACATATCACATTTCTTGCAACAAAGCCAATTCTCTTCGGTAGTTTCTATTTTTAATTTTTTCACAAAACTTTCAAACAAAGGGCAGTTTGCACATATAATCTTTATGATTTCTGAGTCATGTTCAATGTAGAGAAGCACAAATACTACGACAAATAGCTCCAATTTTTTATATTACAACTTTGTTTTAGCTGATAATTTTAATTACTAACCCCAGGAACAATTGGAGACTGAATTGATAAAAAGTTTGTCAATATTAGACATGATCAAGGGCAATCAAGTGGACTGAAACTTCAGAACATTATCAATGATCATCACTTTCCAACATGCCACAGTTTATTCCATCTGTTTAATAGTCAACTAAGCAATTTGGCTTTAGTTTTGCCCACGATGCTCCCAAGATATGGAATGAGTTGCCAGATGACATTGGCACTGCCACATGTCCTCCATCTTTTCAGATTAAGCTTATCCTTAACAAAAGCCTACCCACCCTAGGTTTTATCATATTTTCCGATTGTCTTTGAGGGGTGAACACCCCTTTTGTGTCTCTGGAATATGAATTCCTTGGACTTGTTACTTGTTTGTAGCACCTTAGGGTCTGTATTTTGATTCAGATTAAGCACCATAAGTCATATATTACAATCAAAATTCATTCTAAACTCTTTACCATTTTTTGGTATATCTTGTCTATATGATACGTGGAAATTACTTATTTTATACCTGTGAAGTAGTTTTGAAATTTCAAAAAGAGTTTTTCTTTGAGAATCTCTGACACTTTTCTGGGTTGATTATTTCTTGATTATACAGACTGATTGCAGAGTGACAATAGATTAAAAATTTATATTTCCAACTTTGTTGGCCATCATACAATAAAACTCTTCACTCTGGTGTGAATATCAGTAATTTCCAAAGTTTACACATCTAGCAATGGTATCTGTCTATTCCTGTAAATATGTTGGATAATGTAAACAAAGTGTTGAGAACTGACCAAATGAATTATTTGGTGTTAAAAGCACCTGTCTATTTGGTTATTTTGGAAAGGTATTGTTTCTGTTGAATAAGCAATTATTTTAAAGTATTAATGACACAATGGACATCAATAACTGAGGAGAAAAACTGACTACATCTCTAATGACCTCAATGACCTCATCACTATGCTCAGCTCTTATCATCAAGAAAACCGTGCTTACTAGCAGGTGAAATGGTCAAAACAACTGGCAGCTTTAGACTAACTGCCATTGAGACCAATAACCACACAAGTACTCTTTTGTACTTAAATTGGCAGTTTTCTTAATATTTACACTGAAAGTGGCAAAAAATGACCAAGTTGCATTACTTTCAAAAGCAAAATAGAAACTTTATGGGGCTATCATTGACAAAATGTTGAAATACAGGAATACTGAAATAGTACTACTTGCGGCAAGCTTTAATACAACACAAAACCTAGACTTTCATCAAGTCCTTTTGTCTAAGGTATTATATGAGGACTGAATGACTTTTTTACCAGAATGTGGGGCTGACAGAAGCTTTTTTTACTCATCAAGTGGGTTCATAATGATTTCAGGTACGTCAGATTTGCTGGAATGAAAAATACAAAGACTTGGAGCAAGTCTACACAAAACCCAGCAGTCCAGCACCCTGATCGCCAGAAGAGAACAATATAGCATACCGTAGGTTAAATATCACCTATTTTGGTTATTATCAACACAAAAAGGTCAATCAGCTGTGTTAATGGTGAACTTATTTACTGGCTTGGCAAATTATGCATAAGTATATTTCCAATATCTCAAGGTTCAGGGATATTATAACAAGCTGTCTGGATTCATATGGTAATAAAACATTTATTTCTCTACTTTTCCCCCAATTTCTTTTAACTTTTTAACCAAGCCTTTTTTCTATATTCTCAAAATGTCACAATAGAAAAAGGTTGTTAAATTGATCTCTGTACAATGATAAATAGCTCAAAATCTACATGGGCAACAGTAAAATTTTAAGTTGCAATTTATTAGATATACAAAAACTGACAAAAAAAAAATTACGAGTTTAAGTAACTTCCCATCAATTATCAAAACATAATATCCTGGGCTAGATTTGGAAACACTAAAGGAATCACAACGTCCTAATTTAATATAAACAGTAATCTGTTTCTTCTTAGAACATTGTTTTAGTGTAAAATATTCCACTCAACTAGAAAGAAGATTGCATTATGAGAAATATGTACCCTATATAAACAGAACCCTGTGACATTTGGGTAATCTGCTCAGATTACCCAGATTACAGCTGAAATGAAAAGTATAATTTTTATAATAGCCGGACAACGGCTGGACAATATGGTGATTTGCGAGATGGCAGATTGTCAGAAAATTCACTTAAACTGTTGGATAATTTGAAAATATATGTTGTATATGATATTTTTAACATAATACACAGATAAAGTGCTTTGAATTCCTAAGTTTTTAGGGCATGATTAAAACTATTAAGAATTCTAACAATCTTGTAAAATCCCATGCGAGCTCCAGGCCAGTGCTTGTGTAACTAATTATTCAGTAAATATGGTTAACTGTTTCAGCTTTAATAAAGATGCTCAAAAATGAGCCGCCTATGTTGAGAAATTATTTCATCAAAGATCAAGCCACTGAGTAAAACTATGAAAGCACAACTCCACAACAGGAAAATAAATTCTTATACCTATCTTCCATAGTCTAGCGTTAAGGCTCAGACAAAATGCAGAAACAAGACATTTAGTCCATCACGCTTATAATATTGATTTTACATACATTATATTTTAGTAACAATTTGATATCAATACTTGGATCGAAGCAAAAAAAAACAAAGTTTGGGCTTTAAATCCCCTTTAAAAGCTAAAGTCATATCGGGATTAGGAATGCAATGATTCCTCGGTTACTCGGGAGTGAAATGAATCAGTTTAAAACTCAAGTCAATAAAGTGAACCGGGTCTTCAAAAACTAGGGGCGAGAATGGTTACTCGAGGCTCGATAGAGGAGTCGGTTAATGGGTTTGATCAAGTACAAGCACACTTCAGCCGAGTACCTTTATCCAAACATTTTGACATGCAAATGGAGTCACATGACCAGTCATGAAGGCATTACTCAAATGTAGTTTCGGAATTTCAACTTTCATTTTTGTTTAGTCATTAAAACGAACTAGATTGTTTTAAAAATAAAACAAACTGTTTGAATCAATTGTAGGTAAGTGTCGCATAAATAGATCTTATGTAGCACTTTTCGCCATTCAGACATAGCCATTTATTTCAAAATACGGATGATTTTCAAAAAAGATTCCCTTTATTTTGCAATCCATAAACAACTAGAACTAGACCAAGGATGCATCTGTGGCCAGATGCAAGATGTATCCACTGGAAAAGGACAACCAACATATTTTTGAAGATAAAAAGCATTTTCAATAATAAGCAAGTTATAAGCACGTTTAAGTTTGGCTACCCTTGTTTGACCTTGAAGGAGGGGCCCAAGGTCAAATCTGACCACATCAGGAGATTCCTAGCCCAAGATTTCCTATAGGTTGGTTTGACATCCCAAACCTCTAGGACCAATAATAAGCGAGTTATAAGCACTTTTAAGTTTGGCTATCCTCATCTGACCTTGAAGGAGGGGCCCAAGGTCAAATCTGACCACACCACAAGATTCGTAGCCCATGATTTCCTATAGGGTGGTTTCACATTGCAAACCTCTAGGACCAATAATAAGCAAGTTATAAGCACTTTTAAGTTTGGCTATTCTCACTTGATCTTGAAGGAGGGGCCCAAAGTCAAATCTGACCACCTCAGAAGATTTCAAGCCCATGATTTCCTATAGGTCCTATAGGTTGGTTTCACATTGAAACCTCTGGGACCAATAATAAGTTTATTGGTTTAAGTTTGCCAATCCTTGTTTGACCTTAAAGAAGGGGCCCAAGGTCAAATCTGACCACATCAGAAGATTCCTAGCACATGATTTGCTATACGTTGGTTTCACATTGCAAACCTCTATGACCAATAATAAGCAAGTTATGAGTGCTTTTAAGTTTGGCTATCCTCGTTTGACCTTGAAGAAGGGCCCAAGGTCAAATCTGACCTCATCAGAAGATTCATAGTCCATGATTTCTTATACGTTGGTTTCACATTGCAAACCTCTGGGACCAATAATAAGCGAGTTATAAGCACTTTTAAGTTCGCCTATCCTCGTTTGACATCCCAAACCTCTAGGACTAATAATGAGCGAGTTATAAGCACTTTTAAGTTTGGCTATCCTCGTTTGACCTTGAAAGAGGGGTCCAAGGTCAAATCTGACCACATCAAAAGATTCGTAGCCCATGATTTCCTATAGGTTGGTTTCACATTACAAACCTCTAGGACCAATAACAAGGGAGATATAAGTATTTTTCATGACTGAAAAGAAATGCCTGTGGAAGCCAACTTGTTTTTCAAAATGAGGCCAAAAATATTTCCAGTCAAGATTTTGTAATGATGAACATATCTTGCGAATTTGAGATCTCTACCTATAAAACCCTTTCTTCTATAGGGCCCAAAAAACTCCTTGCCGAAAGTTGAAAATTTTATAAGGTGTAAAGCAGTTTATTTCAGGGCAATAATCAATAGAGCTGAAAGGGATATTCGCATTATTCATTCTCCGTTCGGCATTTTCTGCATTCGACTTTGATCATGAGCAAACAAATATTCGGTATATGTATAGAAATTAGGCATCAAAACGCAAAATAGCACAATTAACTATGATTTTTGTCCAATAACATAATAAATCATTAAAATTAAGGAAAATATACCTCGTTTACTTATGTTTTTATGACAACTTTCATGCGGTTGTACCAACAACCGCATTTGGGTATTTCGGCAAAATAAATGGACAGTGCTAAAACACACCAAACGAATGTTCGACAATTTCCGAATTCCGGGATGCGGATATTCAACCACGATTTTTGTCTTCTCTTTCAGCTCTAATAATCAAGCAATTAACGGAGTCCGAGGCAGTTTTTCCAAAGTGGGGAATCAAGGCTCGTTTTTCAACTCGCCTTGCAGCCTTTATCAGGATGGTTCCTATTACTCAATCCCACTGGTCTCACAGGCTGGATCTGAACCCAACACCACAGAGGTGGCAACCAAGTAACTAGAAATAGGACGCCCTGTTGATAGTAGGTGCGAATAGAAACAGGATAGCATAGAAGAACACACATTATCATGTGTAATGTCCACCCATGAACCTTTTGCCAAAATTGTACAGTAGTCTTACAGGACCCTGTTTCATTTGTAAAATATATCAATGATGCTTAAATATTTGTTAGTGTAGATGTAAATTATTTCAGCTTCATGCCTTTTTGCATTGGTTGGGTCGAAAATTTTGACGAAATCACTCTATCTTGCACGGTTAAGAAGATAGAAGCAAATTCCTGTTTTTCTATTTTTGGCAAAAATTTGAAAATTCAAAATGGCCGCCATTTTGGGGAAAAGGAAATTTTTTTGAAAATTGCCAAGAGTACATTTCTTAGATACCCTTTGGGTCGAAAATTTCAACAAAATAACTCTATTTTGCACGGTTAAGGCAAATTTGTGTTTTTCCATTTTGGGCAAAAATTCGAAAATTCAAAATGGCCGCCATATGTGGGGAGGGGAAAATTTTTTGAAAATTGCAAGAGTACATTTCTTAGATACCCTGTGGGTCGAAAATTTCGACGAAATCGCTCTATCTCGCACAGTTAAGGAGATAGAAGCAATTTTGTGTTTTGCCATTTTTGGCAAAAATTCGAAAAATCAAAATGGCCGCCATTTTTGGGGAGGGGAAATTTTTTTTTGAAAATTGCAAAGAGTACATTTCTTGGATACCCTGTGGGTCGAAAATTTCGACGAAATCGCTCTATCTCGCATGGTTCAGGAGATATGAGCACATTTGCCTTTTTCAGTATTCAAAATAGCCAATTACTCATTTATTTAATTAATTACTCACTCATCTATGAAGCAATTCCCCCCAAAAGCAATCCCATACAAGCTATTAACCCAATGAACCTCCATACCAAATTTCAGAAAGCTAGGCTTAATAGCATTCCTTAAAATGTCTGGAAACCAAAGAGCTACTCAAAAGTAGCAAAGTAGCTATTACTCAGTTAGCTATAGAGCTATCATCACCAAAAGCAATCCCATACAAGCTATTAACCCAATAAACCTGCATGCCAAATTTGGTAAAGATAGGATAAGAACTGTTGCCTAAAATGTCTGGAAACCAAGTGGGACGCCGGACGGCGGAAAAAGCAAAAATAATATGTCCACCCCCCAGTGGGGTGGACATAATTAAATGCCAACTTGTGGACGACTGACATTAATGTTATATTAAAGCAATGGTAAAATGATAAGATATAATATTTATGGACTCATTGGTTTACTATTTTTGACACGTGTGTCAGAAAATTTATTTAACAAATAACAACCACCAGAAAATGTACACAGTTGTTTATAAAGAACATCCAATTAAAAAGATAAATGATGAAACCATTTTGTCATGAAAAATTCATTTGGATCAAAGAAATGCTTGACAGATATAAATAATCAGACAGAATCTTGGGAAATGGGCTAATAAGACTTTGATTTTTGTAGGACTTATGGTAAAACGTGTACGAATTTAAAACACAAGTACTTATTTACTGTATTAAATAGGGCTGCGAACGAGTACTCGAGCCTCGATAGATGAGTCGATCTTGGCTAGTACTCGAGTCCATTTTAAGTACTCGGTTACTTGCGAGTATTGCATTGTATTATCGCCCACGTAATGAAACGTTTGTGTAAAATATGCTGCATTTCAGCATTTCCGTCACATAACATCAATTAAAGTTGTTGTTTTCGCTTGAAAACCTATAATTTACTCAATAATCTATAATATCTGGTTAAATAGGAGACGTTTTTCTTCAAAAGTTTTGTTTCCGGAATCGACTATTTGTTTACAGAAGACTTCTAATGGTGGGAACTAAATCTCGCGGTTACTCGAATTCGGGCCGGTTGTCAGAGGGCGAGTACCTGATGCCGTTTTTTTGTACCCGTCACTGCCCTAGTATTAACCCTTTTGCTACCATCTATGACGTCTAGCAGTCGACGCTTATGTGTATTACCAGGTACCATGTCTGTCGACTCAGGGTCGACGGCAATAATATTGATTTTTTCTTTCCCTTCAGTATACTGCAATACGTTTTCTTTGGTTCATAAGTATTAAAACGATTGCTTAAGTAAAATATATGTATGTTATGCCATATTTTAAACAAAAATCGCCATTTTTAGCTATTTTAACTGGTTTCTGTAAATATTGCCGTATTTACCGCATATAACTGCATATTGTTTACTTGTGGTTATATTTATTTGGGAAATTCCCACGAATTTCCCCATTCGACTTTCATCAATTCCTAATGAAATATGCCGAAAAATACCGCAAATGAAGTGTATAAGGTAGGGAGTTAATGTTTTACTTTATTGGCGTTTCTTACGTGATATGACGTCATATGGCTACAGTCCCATGGAATAATGTTCCTTCAGTAGCGAAAGGGTTAAGCTATTAACAGTAGTGCACTTTCTAATTAAACAAAACAATGCAGGGCAATGATTAAGTAAGTGTCTGATATAAAGTAATCGAGTTAGATATAGCTTCATGAAATGTGAGTAGGTATGATAATAAACTCTTAAATAACATATTTCTGTCAGAATGTGCATGAGAAAATTTTAAGTTTTTCACATTACGGATTAACATATTTAAAGCTCCACACTGCACCTATGGTCTAAATTAGATAAACATTTCTGTGTACTTTGACTTTTTCTCGAATTTTGTCAAAAGATTTGTACTTTCTTAACCCTGTTATAATATGTATGACTTATAAAGAACAAGAAAAATCTCTCTAAACTTGCATAGTGAAGCCTTTTTACTCAGTGAATTTGGAGAATAAAACAGTGATGCAATTGACATTCTACGCAGTTGCTCAGTTACCCAGCTTCATCAGTCATCCTTCTTGACCTATCAGGCAATACCATATCTTTCCAAAATATGGCCTGTGTAAGTGCTGGCTAGCAGGAGTAAATATTGATTGATTTGTGATTAATATTGCTTTCAACACACTATAATGAACAGGTCATGTGACAACGGAAAGTTGAGGAGATGGAGGAAAGCAGTGCATACTAGTTGGTCATCAGTCTGCACTAGTGTTACGATCAAAAGTAAATATGGAAACCGGGTCCCAAAAACAAAAATTCGGCAAAAACTGGATTCGTTTGAATTAGTATACACCAAACTGTGATCATACTGTAAAACCTTCTGCATGTGTACATGAACAATTACTTCAACTAAAATGCGGTTTATTTTTTGATAAAATCTGACGTTCTGGATATTATTTCACTGTACATTGGCAAAATATTACACAAGTAAATATTTTTAAGCATTTTTGTGCAATATTTTATACCTTTGAGGTGAAATATGTGCCATTTCGGGAACCGATTCTTGGACTTTTGTCACCGGATTTCGTTTACGTTTATAGGAATCAAATAGAAACCAACTATCCGGTTTGCCGTCTTTAGCACTAGTCTGCACTAAAAAACTCTTGGTCAGTGGAATGAATACATCTACAAATTTTTCCGTATGGGTCAGGGCTACTTATATAGAGTTTTCAGAAATTCATTAGTGTGAATGGAAACACACAAACAATGATAAAGTATATATTTGAGTCCATTTTCTGTGAACCATGCAATATTTCTAATAAACTTACCTCTGGCAAAATGCAAGTGTATGCCATTTTTTCTTCAAAATACAAACCATGGAGTATTTAAGATACTCGAAAGCCTTAATCACTATTCCTGGCCTGGGGAATGATTATTTTCAAATGACAGGATGCACTGAATTATTCAAGGAGTTCTGTACCAGGGGGGTTTATTTCTAAGAGGCATTAATTTAAGCTGTGGCAATGTTTTAGATACTTATGGTATAAAAACAGCATACTGGCACAGAGAAAAGGGGATAACCATAACAATGTAGGGGCAAAAACCTTGTAGCTATAAAATGTCTGAATCTATGAGCTAGTGGCATGGGCGTGTGAGAGGGGGTTGTAATCATCAATCTCAAACTGTTACCAATAATACCCAAACTGATAAAAAATCCCACAAACACTGTGATTCCCTATTGATGTCTGGGTACAAGAGCTCATGATTCTTTATTTTCTAAGCCAGTATACCTGACCTTTGAGTAAGTTTCAGTGACGGGGAATGGGAGTGACAGGGTTGACTAAGTATAATCCATATACGCAGGTTATATTACCCTGTATTCATCCCAAAATTACCTGAATTCTTCAAATGATAGTACTTTGTTTTGCATAAGGAACAGGGATGTGGGGTACGCATGAAGCAAACGCTCAGAATGCCCAAGTCTAAGAGTCTAACATTAAAAATAACTCCTCAAAATATTATGTTTTACTCTATTTTTGTCTACCATTACCCTATATTATTTATTGGTCACCTAGTGTCATCTTTATTACCAACCTTGTTCCAATACTAACAACAATGTAAAGGTATCAAAATAAGTGGCTTGCTATGTATCGTGAATGCCAACTGGATAAGACTATCACAGGGTAGTACAAAGCGATTCAAAAGTCTTAAAAGCATTTCCATGGCAGCAGTTGTTGCCAGATACCCCCTCAAAACCTAATCTGATCCAGATCCCCCTTCGGGTAAATATATCCTGAAAATTTTGTGAAATCCATCCACTGGTTTAGGCTATGAAACACCCACAAACTTCATGTTTGTGTGTTGCCTTCTGGATGGACGGGGCAGGTGATCACTATAACCACAGTCTTTATGGGCTGGCGTTAAAAACAAGCCATGTATGTTGACACACTGAACACAAACTGGTGAGATCTAATTATCATTTAAATTTGTCAACCTTATATTTGTCTTTAATTTAATTTTCTTTCTTTTCAGAGATTTTGGACAATTTATTACTTTTGGTAAATTACTCTATATCAACCACCACATTTACTTTACTGGTATTTCATATTGGTTACAACTAAAACCTGTATTTTTTGACAGTTATTGTGATGTAGACAGATATCTGACTTAATTTATGTCACAAGTTATATAACTTTATTAACTTTTGTTTGGTGTAAATAAATCTCTTGGAAATAAAATGTGAAAGAACTGCTAAATAAGTGAAATTTGGTTGAAAATGGATATAAATAGGGGTGGGACGAGTACAAATAATTCGGGTCGATTACTCGCAGATAAAAACTCGACTCGACATCGAGCCCTCGCGACATTTAGTATCCACCATAACAGGAAACGACATCCAATATGGCGGCTCCCGTAAACGAAAAAAATATAAAGATAAAAGCTTTGAATCGCTTCAATTAGCTATTGTCAGCACATAATATCATTAATTTTATGTTACAAATGGTGGATTATGCGATTTAATGAAAGTAAGGTATGTTATTTATGTTTTATTAACTAAAAAACGTAACCGGTTCTATAGGTTGTTATATATACACGAGTAATCGACCCTAAGAATTGGGGTCGAATTTTCATGAAATTCGCCTCGCTCGGCGAGTGTCGACTGCTCGGTCACACCCCTAGATATAAAGCAATAAAATTAAACCTATTGGTGAGTTTTAATGGAAAAACAAGACCAGGTATTTGTTTGGAAAGCACTGAACCAGATTCAAGTAACCACATTTTAGGTGTAACAGAGAAGTAAAGATGGCACATGGTCTAAATAAATGTAACAAACTGTTAAATATGAAAACACGGAAAATTATGTGCAACACTATTACCAGGTAGATAAATCTGACTGAATACTTAGGTTTACCCAAGTAGTTCGTGGATTTAAACTATATTGAATAGTTTTTAGATATCTGCTAAGAATAATTCCTTATTACTATAATTATTATTATTAATTGTATAATAATATTAATGCAAACATTTTGCATAACCTATCAAACAAAAATTTGCAGGAAAAATGGTTAACAACTTGGACACTTGAAGTTGTGTTCGCTCTGAAACCAGGTAAACATGACAAGAGACCTGAATGAGGACATCATGAAGCATGGAAAGCAAGATAGTTTGCCTGTATTCTGTTGGCCATAATTTAACGTGAAAACATTGCATGATGTTTAAATCCACTCATAATTTAATTTGTCATGAAAATAGATGTGTAAACTTATCATATTCAATCACTGCCTATACAAAATACCTGCTGAAGCTTGAACACTTTTTATAATTTTACTTTCGATCCACAATATACTTTATAAATAAATTTCTTTTTTTAATTAAGTGAATGCAATGATTATATTTATGTACATCACATACTCTAATACTCTGTGTTATAATTTTTCTGTATTAAATAGTATGGTGGTTTTACAAATTGACTTTCTTACACTAAAAATCAAACCCTTTCTAACTGAATAAACCATACTTTTATATCTGTTGGCAATACATTCATTCCGTCCAAAGATTAGTGGTAAGAACTGCAAACCGGATAGTTGGTTTCTGTTCGATTCATATAAACATAAATGAAATCCAGATATAGACCTCTAAGAACAGATCCCCAAAAGATAAAATATCACACCAAAACACTTAATAATGTGTTCTTGTATTATATTTGTTAGTATACACTGCATTAATATCTAAAACGTTTCATTTACATCACAACCCCCTTTTGTTATTGCTACATTTCACGCATACACATAGAACATTTTAGTTTGGTGTATACTAATTTGAACAAATCCAGTTCCTGTTAAATTTAGTTTTCGGGACCTGGTTTCCAAATTTTCCTTTGATCGTAACACTATGAAATACTGAAAATGACTGACTTGTGAACAGATAAGTGAAGATGTGGAATTGCCAAATACCTTCAAGTTAAGGTGACCACTGAGGCTGAAAGAATAAATTAACCATGTGAACCGAACATTGAGTTACCCAAGCACTAGCAGATGCCAATGTTGTTGACTGGTTAACTGTTTTCTTATATATATCCCATTATGTGGGTTTTATGCAATCGTAAGAATTGTAAATATTTCAAGACCTAAAACAGTATCAAATTAAAGCATTTTATGTGTGTTTATTGCTAGAATATAAAAACATGATGTTAATATTTGGGTGTCTCTTCTACTTTTCTAGCTTCAAGCCATCTGTAATTATAGTTTGTTTACGCCCAGGACACATGTCCATGTGATGTTTTCAGTATTTCCGCAGACATGCCAAAAATCAGAAACCAGTTAGTCGTACAGTTAATACAAGCAGCTACCCTCTGTTAATACATTATGCTAATCACTTCAGTCTTAGTGACATCTGGTGTGATAGGAGCAATTACTGAGAGCCTTGAATGCCCTTAAAAACAGAACTCCCTTATAAATACCACGTCTCCAAAATGCCTTTGTCAATAAAATTTTCCATGACCTAGATATCCCGGTTAAATTAAACTACTTATTTGGCCTTTCAGAATTTAATTTCAACAACACTCAAATAAGTATATGTATATATATAAACATCTTCCATTGTTTCCCTATTTTATCACTAAGCACTGACATATTTTAATTGCTGCAAGATTTATCAGAAAACTGGGGCCAACCACAGCAGTTTTTAACACGTCTGAGGTCAGAGGCTTTAATTTCCCTTGAGTTATGACCTAACAGAACAGTGCAGTTACAGTCCCATTACACTGGGTGGTGAGGCCCCAAAACCAGAATCTCTGCTACACAGGGACTCACTTCTCATCAGCTCTAAACACTTACTTCATTAACAACTGAAACCTGGCGAAAGAACAGGGTTGTCTTTTTTACCCTAAATGAGGTACTGTTTCATGCTATTGTTTAACACCAATAGCTCTTTTCAGAGCTTTAAAATTTTCAAAAGTTATCGCTCAAGTTGACTGATATAAGAAAAGCCTGAATAGGTTTTTGTGTAATTACTAATAAGTAATAACTATATTTTATATCAATGAGTTTATACATATGCATAGGTTCTTTATAATTACAAATAACTACATTTTATATCACTGAGTTTATAATCTAAGTATAAACTTTTACTAGTGTAATCAATAACAGAAAGACAATGCACTTGGATGACCTTTTGGCATTAAAGATGTAAATACATTAAAAGTGTGTCAAAATCAAATGCTTGAATTCAACTAATCTGACTTACGGTTGCCAATGTAAAAGCTTTACAATATCTACTGGATATGGATTACCATTTCATCAATAGTACAGAATAGGTTTTTTAAACAACCATCACCATATAAATTATCCCTTAAAAGAGGGTCTCACAACTAAAAGTAACTGACAAAAAAAAATTTGTTTTTTGTATCTTTTATGATAATGTACCTTACATTTATTCTGAAAAACTAAAGTTTTTTCCAGCATCAGAAATGTAAGCAAATATGATCATGTATTATAACTCTGTTAAATGAATACAAGGCTATTTTTTATTTCTTTCCATATTCATTGAAACAGAAACGAAGTAATGCAAAAGCATAATATTCCTTTTTTCTCTCTTTTGTGAACACCTTTTCACAAAGGACTGCATATGCTTTATAAGAGTTCCATTCTAAGGGGCTCTTTGTGAAGCAGTTTTATTTGTATATTTCATTTCCCAAAGTGACAGTGAATAAAAGAAGCAATGTGACCTCCTCAAACTTGGCTATAAAATAGTAATGATGTCAAAAAATGGGATTCCCTTGCATGTATAAAATTCCCCACATGGAAAGTATTGCAAACCTCATTACTTTAAAGAATATTTATACCATTACAGGACAGTTTCTTATTTTGCAGGTAATTCTGCAGAATAACTCAAACCTTTATGAAGAGTCTTCCATGTACTTTACAGGATAATTGGTTAATTGGGTTCATGTTTTCTGGATTTTTGTTCAATAGTACTTGATACAGGTGGGACAGTTTACAGAAATCAAAACCAGTTACCAGGGCTTTGAAACGAAACAAAACAAAATCTGGTATTTAGAATGCTTGTTAATGTGCAATGAAAATTAGTCTTAAGCGTACATGAGCCAGCACTTGCAACTGGAAACACTTTTTGACAGATAATATAAGTATGTAAACATGATTTTTGCTCAATATAAAGTACAAATGTGACATATTTTACAAAATATATTTTTTGTCCCTCTGGTAAGTATCAGCCATTAGACAGCCTAAAATGACGTTTTCAATAACCGGTTCCCAAATATTGTGTGTGGATTTTATTATTTACAACCACAAACAAACAAAAAAGTGTCTTCCGGTTAATGTTTACACCACTAGCACTTAAAATTTGGATTTCAGTAATACGACACAATCAAACAATATTTTATGAACTCTCACTACTTAAAGGTTGATTTTAGAATTAAGATTTGAATATGTCATACATTATTACTCCAAATTAGTTAGCATGACAAGTGATTAAATGCTAATGAGTACTATCTGACTATGTAGGTAATGGGTCGCCATAAAAAATGTGCAGACCAGGTCAGCCATGCAAAACTGCTATGATTCCGGGAGTACACCCCAATAAAACATGGAAGTTTCCTGTAAACAAAATCACAATAAGTCCCCAAAAATGCCCAAAATATGATATAAAAGTGTGTACAATTTTCAAATATGTGGTTTGTTCCCAATTTTTAAAGTTTTCCTTCCATTTTGTCTTGACAAGCGAGATGGAGGTTATAAAGTGTTGTAATATATTTACCAATATTTACCAATGGCAGTACTGTTCAACGAAATCGCTACAATATGGGAATTTAAAGTCTGCAAATAAACAAAATACAGGATAATAGTGTGTCATTTCTTCAGATTTGGGGTTTGTTAGCCATGATTTGCCCTTGATTATATGTGTTGACAAGTGAAGTGGTGGTTGTAAAATTTTCGTCATGGTATTTCAGTAAAATGCTCTCAATAATGATACATCGGCCTACCAACCCATCCATAGTACCAGGTGCTTTACAGGACTTGAACTCAGTCAAAATAGTGGTTGAACTGTTACAAGATATGCAAAAAGCCTGTTGGACTAATGAAGTTTAAGAATACCAATGATAAATAGACAATGCTATGGATTGTTTATTTTAGAGTCAGTTTGCCTTAGTAATGAGTGTAACTGCACACTCTTGAAAAAAAATCATTCTTTTGTTAAAAGATTTTCGGTAAATCAAAGAATACTCTTCAACATATATAAGGTTACACTGTCATTTTTCCATCATTTCATCTGTAGATGCATCATGTTGACCACAAGAACTTCCATCTGAACAATACAAACTTAATCGTTGAAGCCTGTTGGTAAATCCTTCTGTGATTGACAAATTTCATTGTTTTCATTGGTTACTTGCTAATACATGTTTAATGTTGCAGTAACAATAATCTAGTACAAACACACACTCTTCAGATCTGATACAATTATACAACAATGACAGATTAGGCAGAATCGAGCTTTCATTTTCTATATACACACTTTTATCACAGGAAACAATGCATACTTGCAACACTGATGCCAAGGATGTAATCTTCAATTCTGTACATTAACATATAAAAAGAAACTTTAACGATTTGGCTTTATCATATATGCTTTCAATGGAGAATAGGGTTTCTTGCAGTCCTCTATAGAAAAGCCAAATCCAGATAGTGGTTTTTGAGTGGAGTACTTATGTTAGCACTGAGGTCAGAAATAGCATGGTCACACATAACCTACCTCCATGGTTTGTGAATGGTGCATGGCTTTGATACAGTTTGTAGCACACTGCTTACTCGCATACGTCACAAAGGCACAACCTAAAACACAGACAAGTCAACCAGTTAAACTTACACTGCTTTACCATTCACATGAAATACTCAATGAAGTCCAGATGTGAACTGATGTCAACAACCAATTCCTGAAAAACCACATACAACACACATATTATTATTATTACTATCAGAGGTGAAAGCCTGTGGTTGTGATGCAAACTTGCTAATTTGCTAACCACTAGGCCACTGAGAACCTCTGCTGTATGATGCCTCTGATACAGACTTTGTAGAGTAAGGAATCTAAAATTCGCCACATATCTGAAATTCGCCACATGTGGAATCACTAATAAATTAAATGAATTGAGGTGTGATTTATTGAATGTATAATAAATTAAGGCTTTTTGAACCAAAAATACCAAGTTTAAGACAAAACATCATTTTCTTCATAGAATTAATAAAGGTTTTTAGAGGTGGCGAATTTTACATTTCTGGCAAATTTTAGATTCCTTACTCTACATAAAACATTAAAACAAAGACGTCACAATGTTAAACAGATTTCAACCAATTTTGTGAAGCAAAATATACAGGAGCATATTGATAAATAAAAGGTATCATAAAATATTTTAATTTCTCAACCAATTTCAACATAACCATATTTGACTTTGGCCTTTAGGTAGCTTAGTTTTGAAACTTGGGAATTAATTAATATACAATATAAGTTTTAGCATGTTCTATTAAGGTCAAGTATGGGCTATTTATGTATCAGCAATACCAATGGAAGCATTTCCATAGTATTTTTTTCTGCCAGAACTGAACCCATGACCTTAGGGAAGAGAGCTCAACAATCATCCGCAAAACTTAACAACCATCTGGCCATGAGAAGGTCGTGGTATGTGTTTGCTTAACTACGGGACACAGTGTAAAGAAAATTAGAGTATGGGGTGCTCATAAAGACATTCTTAAAATGAATACACAAACCACACTATATAGCCACATGAATCCAGATGAATATAACCAAGCCAGGCAAAAACTATACTTGCAATCATTCATATTGAGAGGTCCGAAAAAGCTCAAGGAATTACTTTCAACTTAAATTGAGTAAATTGAAATAAATATGATGGAGGTTGAGGAGGTAATTACGGAGTTTTTTTGTATAGTGTCAGTTCCCGCCTTGTACCATAAAGAACCTATGACTTGGAAGTCTGTGTGTTTTTCTGTCACTAGCAGATATATGACCACTATAATCACCACTTCCTGTGTATTTTACCTCTGTAAAAGAAGAAAGGCAAGTGTTCTTGGATTTAGTAATCACCCTGAGCTGGAGGCACATAAATTACAGGCTTTCTGTGAGCTTTTGGTGTTTAAAAATGATGAATTTCTGCTACAAATATCGGGTGCTACCCAAGAAGTGTATTAAAAGTGTATTTAGCAGAATTATTCTCAAGTAAATAACCCAGAAAAATTATTTTCAGCATCAGAATCTATAGATAATTTTTGATGACATTTTTTCATAAGTTAGAAATATGTTCATATATAAACATATTATATTTTTATATAAATGATAATTATACAGGTAGTACCTGGTCAAGCAAGCTAGTTTCAAAATTTAAGATAAAAATATGTAAATATAAACATGTTATCTTTTAACACCCAATGATTTAAGAATAAAGCCTCTCATAATGAACTACATTAAGGCGAAAAAAATTATACAAGGCTTCTTTTTTTTTTTCTTTAACAAGAAACTCAAACTCAACTTTAAGTCAAATGTTTATGACAAGCATCTATCCTATGTTCATCCTGATAAGGAGTTGATTTTAAATCTTGAAGTCAAGGCTGCAATGTGAAATTCTGACTTTTAGCAAAGCATCTGAGTGACAAAATATGAATGGTGAAACACATTAGCTCAGGCACGTTAAATTACATGCTGGACAGACTCCATACATCTGCCATGTTTTACAATAGATAACTCCAGCAAGTAACTGCATGAGTAACAGTAGGCGGTTATTCGTTTCAAGAGCATTTTTGTTCCCGAGACAATTCTTCATACTTTATTTGCACAGGGATCTAGATGGGCTCATTTGGGGAGGATTTTGTGACATCTTTCAGAAATATGACCAGTAGAGTTCCAGTGTAGCTTAAAACAATGAAGCAAATGATATTGAAATATCTGTGTTCAGTTTTTTCTGCAGGAGACTCAACAATGCCTGGATTTGGGCTGAATTCTGTTGGAATAAAAGTTCAATATTGCAATTTGGAACTTAAAAACAACTGAAACAATATCTTTAACATACATTAACAAAATAATATTTCTATCTGAAAAAAGTTTTGGGTTGTATGTTAATCCAAAAGACCTACCAACCCATCGCTAGTTTTCATTCAATGATGTCGAAGTTGGTCCACATGATTTTTATGCCTCCAAACTCAAAACAATGAAGTTGAGCAAACCAAGTATCAGAAAGTCTTCGGAAATATGTTTCATCTCTGATTTTTGGTCTTCCTCACTTTAGTGTTCCTACCAAAAACTCAGTTCCTTGGGTCCTTTTAGCTGAGTTTCGAAATCATTGCCCGACTAATCTACATGCATTTCACTTTCATGAGAAGACTTGAGCAAAAAAAAAAAAAAATTTATATTGCTTTACTGGCAAGATTGAAAAAGCACAAGTGTATTGACAAACCTTCTCATGTTCCACAAGTGTGTACAGGCCTTTAGCCTTAGATATTACTTGAGTTTCCAAATTAATGGTGGTCCCTAGCTGTAAATATCATGCACATTACCGTAATATATCTTGAAAACTGAGAGGAATTTCATCTACAGTACATTTATGGAGGGTAAACTATAATAAAACTAGATTGGGCCAACTCGGCGCCAACATATCCCCAGACAGGTCATCACTCACGCCACAGGTTTTGATCGGGAATTTTTTAAAACATAATTACCCATTATTATATGAACTTCAGCACATCAATCTACTCTGTTTATATCTTCCAAGGAAGATGGTGTATCCCCAGACGCCGAATACATAACTCAAATTATATTTTCAATCTTCCTGCAATGATAACTCTAAACCTATTTTCAAAGTATTTAAATGATTGATGATTGAATGTCCATTCTAAAATAATAATCCCAAAAGAGCATATCTGTTTCTATATTTGTTGACAAATAAAATATTATTTTTAACTCAACTCATCATACTTTTCAATCTTCCTTCAAAGTATTTAAATGATTGATGATTCAATGTCCATTCTAAAATTCATAATCCCAAAAGCGCATATCTGTTTCTATATTTGTTCACAAATAAAATATTATTTAAAAAAAAATTATTTATATTATTATTTTATTATATTATTTTTAGAATTTGCAAATTGTTTTCAGTTATTCATTTCCTCTATACCTATATATGTGGTCCATATATATGCAACCTAAATATGTGACACAATCTCAGTTCTGACTCCCCTTTGTGTTATATGTAATGAAGCCCACCACCTCCCACCCCCACCCCTCTCCCCTTCTCCACACCTCTCTCACTATTACACAAGATCTGCAACCCCATTGAGTTCTTTGTTTCTCATCTGATATCATTAAATACCTTTGTTTATTTAGTGTCACTCAATATAGCTGGAGGTCCCAGAGGTGGGTGGGGGGAATCCGGGTGGGGGATGCATAAATGGTAAACAAACAATCTATATAAAAGGGGTACTCAAATACAAAAAGAATTGAGAATTTTAAGTATGTGATTATCAACTGAAATGAGTTCATAACTGTAGGAGCTGTGTCAAAATTAACTGAGGCAAGTTGAATAAAACTGGGCTAGTTGAGGGTTAAAAATCCCCTACTTTTACTACATAAGGATATAATTTCATTAATATTGGGACTTAAAGCTCACTTAAAGTGTCCATTTTGTCTACTTGAATATGTTTAACCAGTTTCATTTTAAAAAGTTAAAAACTCAGCAAGCAGAGGTATAACACACAAAAATAAGTTCTTAAAAGACTAAGATAGCCATAACATTATTAATATTCAAAATTTAAATAGACAGGCATTTCCTTTTAAAAATTCAAAGATTTCAGCTCTATAACCCACATAGTTTGACAGTTACTGGGCTTTAAAGTGGCATAATGTCCATAAATTGGGTTTCTGTGGGCATTTTACAATTGTTAAAGAGACCTTAGCAATTAAACAACAGATCTGAAACTTTTTGGGGGACATACATAACAAACAAAAATTATATATAATACAGTTTAAGACTTGTCACACTAAGCATTTCCAAATAACAGGGCAAAATACGGAAAAAATATCCAAAAAGGCACTTGGGCGAGTGTCTATGGCCCTCATACACAGGTTAAATGTCTACTAAAAACCTTGATTTTCGGCATATGTAAAAAGGACATAATAATGCATTCCCAGATGGGATTTCAGCTCCATCAATCACATAGTTTAACAGTCACAGGGCTTAAAGGTGGTTAAAAAGTCCAAATATTGGGTCTCTGTGGGCCTTTTAGAGATCTCGATGTGGCTTTCAAATTAAAGCTTCAGACTTAAAATTTGTTACATACTAAGATTACACATAGAATATGTATCTAATAAAGTTTGAAACTTCTCAGACTTACCATTTCCAAGTTACAGAGCGAAATATGTGAAAAATGTCTTAAAAGGGTCACTCAGGTGGGTGTTTAAGGTCCTCATACACAGGTTAAATGTCTACTTGAAGCCTTGATTTTTGGCACATGTAAAAAGAACATAATAATGTATTCCCAGATGAGATTTCAGCTCTATCAGTCACATAGTTTAACAGTCACAGGCCTTAAAATTGGCAAAAAGTCCAAATACTGGGTCTTTATGGGGCCTTCTAGAGACCTAAATGTGGCCTTCAAATTAAAGCCCCAGACTTAAAATTTGTCACATACTAAGATTACACATAGAATATGCATCTAATACAGTTTGAAACTTCTTAGACTTACCATTTCCAAGTTACAGGGAAAAATATGTGAAAAATGTCTAAAAATGGTCACTCGGGTGGGGATTTATGGTCCTCATACACAGGTTAAATGTCTTCTTAAAGCCTTAATTTTTGGCACATATATAAATAACATACTAATATCTTCCCAGATAGGATTTGAGCTCTATCAGTCACATAGTTTGACAGTCACAGGGCTTAAAAGTAGCAAAAAGTCCAAATATTGGGTCTTTGGGAGCCTTTTAGAGACCTCAATTTGACCTTCAAAATTAAAGCTTCAGACTTAAAATCTGTTACATACTAAGATTACACACAGAATATATATCTAATACAGTTTGAAACTTCTCAGACTTACCATTTCCAAGTTAAGGGAAAAAGATGTGAAAAATGTCTTATAAGGGTCACTCGGGTGGGTGTTTATGGTCCTGATACACAGGTTAACTGTCTATTAAAGGCCTAAATGTTGGGGCACATATAAGAAAACACATAGATATATTCCCAGATGATATTTAACTTAGATGAGAGACATAGTTTGAAAGCTACAGTGCTTGAAAGTGGCAAAAAGTGCATAAATTGGGTCTCTGTGGGCACTTTTGAGACCTTAAGTAGACCCCTTTGGGTAAACCTACAGCCCTAAAATTTTCTACAGACAAGGATTACATATCAAAGTTATACCTAGCGCAGTTTGAGACTCATCAGAATTACCACTTCCAAATTATAGGGCAAAATATGTGAAAAGTATAGCAAAAAATCCCCAAGTGGGGGTATTTATGGGCCTCAAACACAATTTTCTCCTCAACTTAAAGTCGTGATTTTCGGCACATGTACTAAGAACATATTAATGTGTTGTCAGGTAAAATTTCAGCCAGCTGAGCATCATAGTTTGTGACCTACAGGGCTCTAAGTGGCCAAAAGTGCAATTTCTGACCTTAAGGTGGCCATAAGTTCTTTTTTACTGGGAGTTTAAGGTCACCTTAAAATAGGGATCTTCCTTTGGGCACCCTTAACATGTGTACCAAGTTTGAAAAAAAAATATTAATTTGTTTTTGAGTTATCGCGTCCACAAGGAAATTTCTACGGCGGCGGCGGCGGCGGCGGCGCGACGGACCTGAATCCAATATATCCCCGACTTTCGTCTGGGGATATAATGATAAAAATTAACAGTGTAAATTAGGGCTGCGAACGAGTACTCGAGCCTCGGTGTACGAGGCGGTCTTGGTTGAAACTCGGTTACTCGCGAGGTATTGTATTATCGCCCATGTAATCAAACGCTGGTGTAAAATATGCTACATTTCAGCATTTCCATCACATAATATCATTTAAAGTTGTTATTTTCGCTTGAAAACATACAATTTACTCCATATTCTATAATATATGGTGAAATAGAAGACGTTTTTCTTCAAAAGTTTCATTTCCGGAACCGACTATTTGTTTACAGAAGACTTCTAATGGTAGGTACTAAATCTCGCGATTACTCGAATTCGGGCCGGTTGTCAGAGGGCGAGTACTCTATGCCGTTTTTCAGCACCCGTCACAGCCCTAGTGTAAATCTTATAACTGCATTTCTTCATGTTTCCGCATACGTCTTTTGGGTCAGTGATATTTCTCTCATCTTCCAATGTATTTTCATGTATCTAGTATATTTCAGTGCAAATAATGTAACTTTTTTTCCTCCTCCCGAAGCAAATATCACATGCAGATTGGTAATGTATTTCTATGGGGAGACAGATTTGACTTGTATTATTTTGAAATGGTAGTGAAAATGCTTGTACGCAGTGACATGAACAACTAGAGGAACAAACAAAAACAAAACAAAAGCGAAGCATCCCTGAAAGTTTAAAATGCTTTGTGGTTTTATTAAGCATGCTGTAAAGCTAAGAATGCACAAAGCTGCGCCATATGCTTTCCCAATACCTCTTAATACATTCTGAAGCTATAAAAGCAACAGTAAAGGAGATATAAGGCAAAACTCCAAAGCAACTATTTTATGACCCCAGTTTGACCCATAAGGGGGGGTCGGGTGATAAAGCTGACCGGCTATTTAGACTCTCCACATATGCTTTCCCAATACGTCTTAATACATTCTGAAGGTATAAAAGCAACGATAAAGGAGATATAAGGCAAAAACTCAAAATCAGCTATTTTATAACCACAGTTTGACCCATGGGGGTGTGTGTGTGTGTGTGTGTGTAAAACTGACCGGCTATTTAGACTCTCCACATATGCTTTCCCAATACCTCTTTATACATTCTGAAGGTATAAAAGCAACAATAAAGGAGATATAAGGCAAAACTCCAAAGCAACTATTTTATGACCCCAGTTTGACCCATAAGGGGGGGTCGGGGGATAAAACTGACTGGTTATTCAGATTCTCCACATATGCTTTCCTAATACCTCTTAATACATTCTGAAGCTATAAAAGCAACGATAAAGGAGATATAATGCAAAAACTCCAAAGCAGCTATTTATGACCCCCCAGTTTGGCCCATAAGGGGGGGTCGGGGGGTAAAACTGACCGGCTATTTAGACTCTCTACATATGCTTTCCCAATACCTCCTAATACATTCTGAAGATATAAAAGCACCAATAAAGGAGATATAAGGCAAAAACTCAAAATCAGCTATTTTATGACCCCAGTTTGACCCATAAGGGAGGGTCAGGGGTAAAACTGACCGGCTATTTAGACTCTCCACATATGCTTTCCCAATACCTCTTAACACATTCTGAAGCTATAAAAGCAACGATAAAGGAGATATAAGGCAAAAACTCCAAAGCAGCTATTTATGACCCCAGTTTGGCCCATAAGGGGAGGGGGGGGGTCACGGGGTAAAACTGATCGGCTATTTAGACTCTCCACATATGCTTTCCCAATACCTCTTAATACATTCTGAAGCTATAAAAGCAACAATAAAGGAGATATAAGGCAAAAATTCAAAATCAGCTATTTTATGACCCCAGTTTGACCCAGAAGGGGGGACTGTGGGGTAAAACTGACAGGCTATTTAGTCTCTCCACATATGGTTTCCTATTACGTCCCAGTACATTTTATGGCTCTAAATGCAATACTTAAGAAGATAATAGGGGGGGGGGGGGGGGGGGGGGGGGGGACCTAAATTTAAGGCTTTCAGATTGGAAGGTGTCAGAAAATCACTCACAAATGAGACATTTTTCAAGGGATTGCTCCCAAAATCTAATCAGCTCGTGTTTTCGATATTATGAACAGGTGTGTCAAATTATAAGGCTGTGTAGCAAGTAGTTTTTCCTGAACTGCGATGACAGGGGGTTGTACTTCAAAAAAAGTGTTTTTGATCATGTGAGCTTTATAAAGGTCAAAGGTCAAATTTAAGCATGCAGAAAAAATATCCCACGCCTAAGGTATATAACTGCCAAATATGGTTTGAAACCTTTTAATAACTAGACCTATCGCGTCGGAGAACCGATTGTATCCACCAGAAGAAAACTCACCAAAGCCATTCTAACATCGCTTCAACTTGAAGGAGAAGCCCAAGGTGAAATCTGACCATATCAAGAGATTCTTAGCCCATGATTTCCTATAGGTTGTTGTGACACTGCAAACCTTTAGGAATACGAATAAGCAAGATATAAACACTAATTTTGGCAATCCTCATTTGACCTTGAAAGAAGGGCCAAAGGTCAAATCTGATCACACCAAAAGATTCCCAGCCCATGATTTCCTAGATTTTGGTTTACCATTCCAAAGCTCTAGGACCAATAATAAGCGAGTTATAAGCACTTTTAAGTTTGGCTGTGCTCATTTGACCTTGAAGGAGGGTTCCAAGGTCAAATCTGACCACACCAAAAGATTCCCAGCCCATGATTTCCTACAGGTTGGTTTACCATCCCAAACCTCTTAAGGACCAATAATAAGCGAGTTATAAGCACTTTTAAGTTTGGCTATCCTCATGTGACCTTGAAGGAGAGGTCCAAGGTCAAATCTGACCACACCAAAAGATTCCCAGCCCATGATTTCCTATAGGTTGGTTTACCATCCCAAACCTCTAGGACCAATAATAAGGAAGATATAAGCACTTTTCATGACTGCAAATAAACGCCTGTGGCGGCCATCTTGTTTTTTCAAAATGAGGCCAAAAATATTCCCAGTCAAGATTTTATAATGAGGAACATATCCTGTGGATTTGATATCTCTACCTATAATACCCTTTGCTCTAGAGGGCCACTAAAAGTCCTTGTTTAAAGTCGAAAAACGCCCGTGGCGGCCATCTTGTTTTTCAAAATGAGGCCAAAAATATTCCCAGGCAAGATTTTATGGCTATGAATATATCCTGCAAATTAGAGAAGGCTAGCTATAATATTTTTTCCGTTAGAGCGGTAATGGTGAAATCTCTCTACACAGTATGGCGGCGGCGGCGTAACGAAGTCAAATCCATAGTATCCACCGGATGCTGATACAATAAGGGAGAGATTCAAGGGAGACCATAATGCGGCAGTGGCGGCGGTGAGGAAACTGAGGCGAAAACAAATAAGCGCCCTTTCAGGGACGCTTAATTAGGTACGTGTATGCAAAATCCACAACACAGGGTGACCTGCTTCTTGACCATGAATCCAGTGGAGCCCACCAGAACGAGTTAAACCTATTTTAAGAGGACTTGACTTTATGAAATATTAATGCTAAGCATACTTAGGCTGGATTGTGCACAAAATAAAGTTCAATATTGCCATAAACTCTTGGAACAACAAACATGAAATAACATGAGAAATTTGCTAGTGAGAAAACTTGCTTACTATACTTTGAAATTTGGGGCATTCTTTTCAAAATTATTACAACAATTTTTCTCCATTTATATATGTATCAGCTGTGTGAGAGAATTTTCTTGAATTTTGTTTTGTCTTGTTTAAGCTCTAGGGGACAACCCCCAGCACTTAATTCATCATCCTTGTTAACATTCACAAACCGTGGCAAATTTCACATTTCTTGTTGCTGAGATTTATGGTGTCATTCTTCCTTGATATTTAGCTTTTGCTTTGTTTCTGTCACAAAAACAAGACGTAGGGAGTATTTGGGGGTGACACAAGCTTATTAAGTCTGAAGGCCTTTTCTAATTGGTTTTGTAACTTTACAGGGGGGGGGGGGGGGGGGGTGTTCCACTATTAATCCACTAAAACAACAACATAGGCAAGGGGATGTAAAGAAACTCCATGTTTTATAAATATAGGTGTCTTCTCCCTGTTGCTATAGTTTCTAGGTTTCTATAGCATCACTGCTGCTAATTTTTTTTTTGTTGTTGTTGTATTTGCAAGGCTGTAGATTCACTTTGAAATGTCAAGAATTTTCCCTCTATAACCATAAAGGATTACTGCAGCTGACTACTCTAAAATGTGTAGGGTCTTTGCCAGAGCTTGCATAAAATGAACCTAAACTTGTTTTACAAATATTATTCTTTTGAAATTTCTTTCAAATGACAATATATTGTGAAACCTGGCACAGATATAAAACTTTGGACTTGTTATTGTAGTGAAGAAAGAGGAAAGAGACCGAGGAAAGCTACAAAGGGTCACTATTCATTAGCTGAAGTTTGAGTTCAAGACAAGTTTCAGAAAGTCAGATAGCTTATGGAAAATATAAATTGATCTATGACACTTGTCTAAAATCACTGATAACTCTGCATATAACATAAAATACTGTGAAAATATTCTTAATATTTTGCAAAGTACGAGTTACAAGAAAGATACATATATCCAGTAGTTGTTAGCGGTATGACAAGAACAAGCAATTGAAGTTGATTGCTTACTGACAAAATTTTGGTTGAACATGAAGCACTTCTTAAGTTTAGTATGTACCTTTACAGGAAACAATATCCATTCTAAAATGGTACGCTGCGCAGTGACCTGGACACGCCTTTTGCGCAATGCTTGAACCGCGAATATAGAACGGTAAATAAAGCAACGCTGTTGAATTCTGCGTACATCGTCCCTTCGCGTACAAATGTAAACAAACGTCTTGCAGTTAAAGTATTCATAAATCACCATTTCTTGCTTGATTTTAATAAATAGCATATCGTTTTAAAGCTTACAACAAATTGAAAGCATCTACAGTGACAGTCCCTTAATATTTCATAACAAATTCTATGAAAATAGAGTGACAGAAATACTTACTTTTTTAAACCTAGCTGTCACTATGTATGTTTCTTTGATGGAATAGCCAACATGGCGTTGGATTTGTTTTGATTTTTGCGTAACGTTTACCTCTCATTTTCAACTAATGTCAATGTAACCATTTTAGAATAGGAATAAAAGACAAATTCTCATGCTTTATGATGGTTTTAAACTATCGATCGGCTGTATTAAAGCACTCAGCCCTTCGGGCTTCGTGGCTTTTATAATCAGCCGCTCGATAGTTTAAAACCATCAAAAAGCACTCGAATATGTCTTTTATTCCTATAATATGGTGACTCATATAATGAACAAAAATTTTTTTAAAAATCTGTAGCTGTAGCAGTTTTGGAGAAATCTGCGTGACACACTAATGCACACACGCACGCATGCATGCATACACAGGATGCATTTTATAATCTCCCTCCCGGGCTAAAGCCCGGCGGGAGATAATAAAACACTTGAATAACTGGAATTAGCTGATGTCACCACATAAAATACTGAATATCATGTCAAAAACAGAACATGAGATTTTAATGCTTGTAAGATGTTGTATGTTTGTTTATTTGGGGTTTTACGTCGCTTTCAACACTGTACAGGTCATATCACGACGGGTAGTTGGAAGGGCAGAGGAAATCAGTACATAGAGTTCGCTAGGGTTGTGCACTGTAAACTGCCGACCAACGGCAAGCAACTACCAGCTTTCCCACTTGAGACCGTGTGGGGATCGAACCCCGGCCTCAGAGGTGGGAGGCGAGAGTGTTACCACTCTGCCACCGTGGCCCCTTAAAATGTTGTATGAAACATATATTTGTTTCAATATGACTTTTTTATATCCACTTGGGCACTCAACCCTCCGAACTGGGATTAAATTTAATAAAATCTGACGTATCTAGTGAGCATTGACTACTCGTTTGCATCCCTGGTACTTACTTGGTGGAGAAAGGTTTGTTACAACTGAAATATGTTCCTCACATAAACCAGTTCTGCATGGTAAATTCTCTAGATCACTGCTAACTTTTACAAAGTATTAAACTGTACAATGAGTAATCAAGCTTTTACACATTTACTGATGCGAAACAAAGATAGCTTTGGAACCAAGAAGAAAAACTTAATTCTTTTTATAAAGAAGATTTAGATTAAATTGCAGCAGAAAAAGGGCTTGTGATATCGAGCTGGGCAAATCACCCCATTGATTTAAACAGTCCACATGCCCTCCTACAGTTTTCTCTTCCTTTGCAAAAGATTGATCACATTACCCTTTCTCGTCAGATTTTGGTCACTTTTTTTCCTTAAAGAGTAAATCCACCCACTCGAAGAATAAAGATACTCAGAAAGAAGGAAACAATGACATATAAAACATAATCAACTGCGCAGCATTCTACTGTAATGGTGTACCAGATTCTGTGGTAAACACAAGTTATAGTTTTTTTATGTACCGGTAGTCTGTTACATTACTGAAATTGGTCTGATAACTTTTAGGGCTTACTGGATAACTAAAATTATTTTGTCTTTGTATTGTATATGAATAGTCAGTGCAATATCTCAGTTATATAAAGCTATAAAACTAAAAAAAAAATTATCCTTAAATAATCCCAACAATTTCTTCAGAAGGAAGAGACTATTTTTAGTTTACCCTTATCTCACAGCACCAAATGTGTGGTCTATCCAGAACCACATAGGACAGACTTTCCTTTTCTAATTAATCAGTCTATCAAAAATCGAACAATCCTGCAAGATTACGGGCTATAGTGCCATCACTTCTCCACCAATGTTCCAATGTCTTTTTTTCTTCTTTGAAGTAGCAATCAATGAGGTTTCCAAGACAAAAGATATAAGGGTCAATAAAATGGGGAAATATCTTCGCTTGAAACTCTTGCTGCTATCTGGCCTTGCCTCTACTTTAGACTTGTTTCTATCTTCAATAACACTAATTAACAATTCCTTTCTCATTGACCAAAAAAAAAATTGGGGTTATGGGTAAGGCAGGGTCAGTGGCACATTCTCCATTTCAGTATCTCGCCAGTGCAAAACTGTTCCCATTTTCGGATACCAAATTAATTTCATTCTAGTATACTCCCCATTCAAATAGGCTCACTTAAGGATGTGAAGTGCATGTCAACAAAACATGGCAATTTTTGGTCAAAGAAGTCGTTAGAGAAGTATGAAAATCTACAAAAATATGATACAGGTTTATAAATTCTACAAATTTAGGATTTCTTTTTAATATTTTATGTATTCCCACAGTTATATGTGATGACATTCAAGATGCCAGTTGCAAAGTATCCTCATGGGTTTTGAGTAAAATTGTCCCAATATCGAAAAACTGAGTATTACCAACCCTGCCCAATTATAGATTCAAATCCAGTTATGTTAACATGTTGGATAACAGAGGGCCAGCTATAATAATCGTGAATGTTGACATAAAAGTAGATGTTTGATTTTGCAGCATCAAACATTATCTTTACCCATGGTGAACCGCACTCCATGTTCACTAATCATTGTAAATATTAAAAGTACTTCTCTTTACTTTTCTAAGAGATTGTTTCAACACAATAATTTTGTTTAATGAAGGTTTATCAATATTGACCCTGTGGATAAACATATGTATCTCCTTTCCTGCAACAGATATATGGATCTCCTTCCTGTCACAGAACAGTTTGTAAGTATTAAAAATAGCATCAGAGATGCCTGTACCCCACAGCCTGGGGAAATAGTTTTCAACACTGTGAGATATAGAAGTAGTGAAACAGTACAAAGATCAGAATACAAAGATCAAGATCAGAAAAGTATTAAAACAAAACAATTCAATAGCAAGATGACAGCATTAATTAGTAAACTACAAACTATGATGCACACCTACAACCCCTAAGCAATGTCCCCACAAACTATCAACTTCCTACACTTTACAGTTTCAGAGATATTGCCTTGACAAAGTTTTAAAGGTCAAGGTCACTACGGCAAGGTCAAATGTCAAATTAAGGTCACACCATGACATTGGACACCTACACCCCCTAACCAATGTCCCTGCCAAGTATCAACTTCCTACACCTTACAGTTTCTGAGATACACGCCAGACAAACTTTTTCCCGCCCGCCCATCCGGACACCATGGGTGAAAACAATACCCTGACAGCCCTTAAGGGCTGTGGGGTAAAAAGTAAATATCTGAAGTATTTTAACAATTCTTGAGATTTTTTATTGCTTTCCAAAACGTCTCTTGACTGCACATATGCCAAACGAAAAAGATGTGTCATGTCCTCTGGCCAGGGAGTACTGCATGCCACCCAGTGAATGGTGGCAACCTGGCCAATCTCAGTGGAAACACAGGACGTCTTTTTCTGACCTTAGGCAAGGCTGGCCGGCACCGGTGTACCACGAAATCCTCAACCCCCGGGGGGGGGGGGGGATCTCCTGGGAATTAGTGAGTGGAATCGTCTCAATTTTCATGGTCGATTATTCATCCATTTTTCCGACCGATGATGACTTTTTTACTCCACTGTTGGCCAGTATTTCATGAACACTTTCTGGGATGAATTATATTTCATTCCAGTAAGAATAACAGTGTTTCCGACATTTAGAATCTTCCAAAAGCACCCACTTCCGGTAAATATGGTGGTACTTATAAAACAAGAGGAGAGTGCCCGTGAACGGGCACTGTGTCAGCTGACTGAGTGTTTTTGATTTGTGAAGGTGATTAGAGGACAGAATTATTATCAGGAAAAGGGCTGTACAGAAATACAGTAAATGGTAACTGAACAGCAAGTTCGAAAGAAATTCCGAAGCTGACAGAAGAAAAGGATAAAAAAGTTGTGCCCTGTAAATGGTATTATGAAGGAAAATAACAAGGTAATTGTTTAAGTGTAAAAAATAGGTTAAAACATATTTAAAGAAATACTACAAATGCAATATCCTCGTTCGACCTTGAAGAAGGGGTCCAAGGTCAAATCTAACCACACAAATACATTCCCAGCCCATGATGTCCTATGGTTTACCATTCCAAACCTCTAGGACCAATTATAAATGAGTTATAAGCACTTTTAAGCTTGGCTGTCCTCATTTGACCTTGAAGGAGGGGTCCAAAGGTCAAATCTGACCATACCAAAAGATTCCGAGCCAATGATTTCCTATGGGATGGTTTACCATCCCAAATCTCTGTCACCAATAATAAGCGAGTTGTAGGCACTTTCAATTTTCGCTATCCTCATTTGACCTTGAAGGAGGGTTCCAAGGTCAAATCGGACCATATCAACAGATTCACAGCCCATGATTTCCTGTCTGTTTACCATCCCAAACCTCTGGGACCAATAATAAGCGAGTTATGAGCACTTTTAAGTTTGGCTATCCTTGTTTGACCTTGAAGGAGGGGTCATTGAAGGTCAAATCTGACCACACCAAAAGATTCCCACCCCATGATTTCCTACAGGTTGGTTTATCATCCCAAACCTCTAGGATCAATAATAAGGGAGATATAAGCACTTTTCATGACTGACAAAAAACACCTGTGGCGGCCATCTTGTTTCTCAAAATGAGGCCAAAAATATTCCCAGACAACATTTTATGGTTATTAATATATAAACTTAAGAAAGCTAGCTATAATATTTTTTTTCATCAGAGCAGTAATGGTGAAATCTCTCTCTACACACTGCGGCTATCCAGTGGATACAATGATTTACTCAACAGTGAGAACCTGAAAGTAGCTATTGCTCAGCTATGCCATGACATAGAGGTCTGCAATTTCACTATGTTATAGCTGACCAAAAATTCTGTGAATAACATATTTAACAATTACTCTAAATGTAATAGTTTTCAAGTTACAACTGATTTACTCAACAGTAAGAACCTCAAAGGAACTATTACTCAGCTATGCAATGAGCTACATGTCTGAAATTTTACTATGTTATAGCTAACCCAAAAGTAGGTGAACAACATATTTAAGCAAACTACTGTAAATGCAATAGTTTTAAAGCTACAACTGATTTACTCAATAGTGAGAACCTGAAAATAGCTATTGCTCCGCTATGCCATGAGCTATAGGTCTGTAATTTCACTATGTTATAGCTGACCCAAAAGTAGGTGAACAATATATTTTAACAAAATACTCCAAATGCAATATTTTTCAAGTTATAGCTGATTTACTCAACAGTCAGTACCTGAGAATAGCTATTGCTCAGTTGTGCCATGAGCTATAGGTCTATAATTTCACTATGTTATAACTGACCCAAAAGTAGCTGAACAACATATTTGCACAAATTTCTGTAAATGCAATAGTTTTCCAATTATAACTGATTTACTCAACAGTGAGAACTTCAAAGTAGCTATTACTCAGCTATGAAATGAGCCACATGTCTGAAACTTCACTATGTTATAGCTGACCCCAAAATAGGTGAATAACATATGAAACAAAATACTCTAAATGCAATAGTTTTCAAGTTATAAGTGATTTACTCAACAGTGATAACCTAAAAGTAGCTATTACTCAGCTATGCCATGAGCTACAGGTCTGAAATTTTACTATGTTATAGCTGGCCCAAAAGTGGCTGAATAACATATTTATACGAAATTCTCTAAATGCAATAGTTTTTAAGTTACAAGTGATTTTACTCATGATGGAAGTTACTGAAAAGCCCAAAAGTAGCTATTACTCACTTAGCTATTGAGACAGACACCCAACTTACTCACCATATTGTAGCTATGAAAAAAGTAGCTGAATAACATATTTTCACAAAATGCTCTAAATGCAACACTTTTCAAGTTATAAGTGATTTACTCAACAGTGATAACCTAAAAGTAGCAATTACTCAGCTATGCCATGAGCTACAGGTCTGAAATTTTACTATGTTATAGCTGACCCAAAAGTAGCTGAATAACATATTTATACGAAATTCTCTAAATGCAATAGTTTTCAAGTTATAAGCGATTTACTCAACAGTGATAACCTAAAAGTAGCTATTACTCAGCTATGCCATGAGCTACAGGTCTGAAATTTCACTATGTTATAGCTGGCCCAATTTAGTAGCTGAATAACATATTTATACGAAATTCTCTAAATGCAATAGTTTTTAAGTTACAAGTGATTTTACTCATAATGGAAGTTACTGAAAAGCCCAAAAGTAGCTATTACTCACTTAGCTATTCAGACAGACACCCAACTTACTCACCATATTGTAGCTATGAAAAAAGTAGCTGAACAACATATTTTCACAAAATGCTGTAAATGCAACACTTTTGAAGTTATAAGTGATTTAGTGCATGATTTCATGAATTTTAATGCATTAAAAATTATTAAAAAAATTTATTAAAAAAAAAGTAAGACAGATCCAGGTCTCATACTCACACAAGAGAATCTACCTCTGGCCTAGTACATATATGCAAGATATGAGAGAAATCCCTGCAATAGTCACTGAGAAAATTGTGATAAAAAGTTGAAATTTTCACACTTTTGGTGGGGGTACCCCCCTTGTAATGTCTCTAGCAAACAGACGAACAGACAGATTTGCATGCCTTGAACAATTTTTCATCCTCGATAGATAAGGTATCTTTTAAAAAAAACAGCATGTCTCTAGGCCTTGTAGTTTTGGAGAAGAAGTTGTTCACGCGGACGCCCACGCCGCAGAGTGATGACATAATGTCAGCTGACTGACAAGTCCGCTGACATAAAAACACAAAAATCGTGAGAATCTATTAATTTATCAAAGGAAAGTTTATAAAACTGCTTAAAATATAAAAAATACATGGATATTGAGACACATAAAGAAGGGTAAGATTTAATCGATTTCTAGAAGTTGTCAGTGACCGAACGCAATTGTACCGTGACACCGACGATTGATCGAACATTCGTCTAGTCGTCCACCCACTACTAGGAATATGACCCCCCACCAGGAAATAACCCACCCCAAAGGGGGGGGGGGGGAATTTCCTAACAGATCTTCTAGGAAATCCCGCACCACCAAACTGCAACTACACAAATTTTGTATTAACAAAATGAAAAATACCATGGAACAGTAAAATTTACAGCTCTTTAAACAAAAAAAAAAAAAAAAAAAACAACTTTAAAAATATACTTTTGCACAGGCCTACTTGATTAACTATTTTAGTTAAAGTATTATGCAAAAATTTTCTCCTTTCATTAAATTATTGTCGTTGATAACTTCAAAATGATCCTGAAATGTTTAATTAAATATTGAAGCCCCCTCTTGCCCCTCCTTGTTTATTGTTGTATGCTTTACATTCTCCTATGAATTGATCAAAGTGTAGCAGCTATCCTGTTTTCACTTTTGAAGGATTACAAGTGCAATTGCCCCTACATTGTTAAAGATACTTCACATAATCTGCTACCTTAGCTTAGGTCTTTGATTTCTACTCCTGTTCAGGCTGCTTAAAACAAAACAACAAAGCCTGGGATGCTGTTTGATCTGAGAGACCATCCATCCCCTGCTATTAACTGATCAAAGTTGCCTTAACTGTCTACTAAATAATATGTACAATTAAAATTTACACCTCTTAAAACAAAACCCCCTTTAAATGCATACTTTTGTCACTGGCATACTTCCTGTACTATTTTCTGAAAATATCATTAGTGATTTTTACTGTTGTTGGTAACTCCCAAAGAACCCTGAAATGTATATTTTTTATATATATCATTGACTACAATCTTAATAATGAGTAATTAAATGGACTGGAAATAATCAAATAAATTTGATTCCATTTATATAAGGGACAGCCTAAATAGTACTCATAAGGGATATAAACTGAACAAATTAGAATATTACTATGATTATATGTGTTAATTTTCAGTTACCTTTTTATGGCTTAGATTCGTGTAACCTAAGCCTTTGATGATATATATATATATTTTTTAAATTGAAGCCCCGCTCTTGCCTCTCCTTGTTTATTCTTGTATGCTTTACATTCTCCTATGAATTGATCAAAGTGTAACAGCTATCCTGTTTTCACTTTTGAAGGATTACAAGTGCAATTGCTCCTACATTGTTAAAGATACTTCACATAATCCGCTACCTACTCAGATCTTTGATTTCTACTTCTGTTCAGGCTGTTGTGATGTAATTTTGGGTCATCATCTATAAAAATATACTATTAGTTTGTTAATGCAAGTGTGTGTTTTTAGAAGTTTTGCTGTGTTCATTTAATTACATACTATTTTAATCTATGTTGAATAAAGTTTATCAAGAATTTAACAATTTTTCAAAATAAATTTTTTTTCAACAGGTGGGGGGGGGGGGGGGGGGGGATTTCCTTTTACACTGGCAATATAGCTAATTGTCCATTAGGTAAGATGTATTGAAGCAATAGAATGGCTATGTCAGCATGCAGTACAATATCCATAGTTTTTTTTAACTTTCATGTACAAAACGGCGATATATTGGCTGTACTTAAAATAAAACTTCTGACAAATAAATGGAAGTGTAAAAACATGAATAACCTAACAATGCAATATGGAACACTCGAAAAAGCTAGCCCATAAATTTTCTGCACCTATGGAGTTGGTTAAATGATTCCATACAGGACAGATTTGAAATACAAAAGAAAGTAAAAAATGCCACAAAAATTACCTTTACACACAATCCCCATTCTTATGCTAAATCATACCAAGCTTGTTTCCTTCTTTTGACTTTTTTCTGATGTGTACTGTAACTTTACAAGTGGTAAAGAAAACCCTTACAGCTTTTACATGTTTTATATCTGTTGTAAAAAAAACAGGGATGCCAGATTTTTTTTGTTCTTAAAATTACAAAAACAGCTAAAAATGTGTGCAGCCCAAGATAGAGGTTTTATATCCTGTTCAAAAGCCAGGACCATATTGGAACAAGCCCTCAGCTTTGCCACTTATGGGAGACGAACCAACACAGATGACAGCCTGTGATTACATTGTAAACCTGCTAATCACTACGCCATTGAGGACATCAACAAATACGTACAGAACTGGTTGAAGGAAGATTTGAAAAGGCTGATATTTCACAGCAATCCCAAAATATAACCCATTTTAGGTTAACTGATATATTTGTATGGTCAATCTTATTGATTCAAGGCTCCTTTTATTTAATAATCTGTAAACTTTAGCTTGCATAAAACCAGATGATGCTAAAAAAAACAAGCAATCAGCTGTGAATGGGCTCTGTGTCAGCCGACTGTGTATTTTGAGTTTCAGAGTAGAAGTGAGTAAACGGATTCAGAAGTACCAAGTTAACTGTTAAGGAGTAAAATATAGGTGGAAAACATATTTAAACAAAATAGTATAAATAGTATAAATGCATTAGTTTTCGAGTTACAAACTGATTTACACAAACCTCAAAGTAACTATTACTCAACTATGCAATGAGCTAAAGGTCTGCAATTGTTTGGGTTTTTTTTTGTAAGGTCTGCAATTGTACTATTTTATAACTGACCCAAAAGTAGGTGAACAACATATTTAGACAAAACACAATAAGCTACAGGTCTGCAATTTTACTATATAAAGGAGGTGAACAACATATTTAAACAAAATACTGTAAATGTAATAGTTTTCAGGTTACAACTGATTTACTCAACAGTGAAAACCTCAAAGTAGCTATTACTCAGCTATGCATTGAGCTACAGGTCTGTATTTTTATTATATTATAGCTGACCCAAAAGTAGGTGAAAAACATATTTAAACAAAATGCTCTAAATACAAAACTTTTCAAGTTACAACTAATTTACTCAACAGTGAGAACCTTAAAGTAGCTTTTGCTCAGCTATGCAATGAGCTACATATCTGCGATTTTACTATGTTGTAGCTGACCAAAAATTACGTGAATAACATATTTAAACAAAATACTCTAAATGCAATAGTTTTCAAGTTACAACTGATTTACTCTACAATGAAATCCTCAAAGTAGCTATTACTCAGCTATGCTGTGAGCTACAGGTCTGCGATTTTACTATGTTATAGCTGATTCATAAATACATGAATAATACATAAAACAAAGTACCCTAAATGCAATAGTTTTCAAGTTACAAGCAATTTACTCAACAGTGATACCCTAAATGTAGCTATTACTCAGCTATGCCATGAGCTACAGGTCTGCAATTTTACTATGTTATAGCTGACCCAAAAGTAGCTTAATAATATATTTATACAAAATTCTCTAAATGCAATAGTTTTCAAGTTACAAATGATTTTACTCATTGTGGAAGTTACTGAATAGTCAACTCAGAAAGTAGCTATTACTCACTTAGTTATTGGGATAGACACCCAAGTTACTCACTATGTTGTAGCTATGGAAGAAGTAGCTGTATAACATATTTTAACAAAATGCTCTAAATGCAATACTTTTCAAGGTATATGTGATTTAGTCCATGATTTCATTAATTTTAATGCATTAAAAATTATCTTAAAAATTCGTAAAAATTAATGAAGAAAGATCCAGTCCTGATACTCACACAAGTGAATATACTTGTGGCCTATTACATATATGCAAGATAAGAGAGAAATCCCTGCAATAGTCAATGAGAAAAATGGGATAAAGTGTTGAAATTTTCACACTTTGGGTGGGGGTGCCTCACTTGTAATGGCTCTGGGGAACAGACAAACAAACAGATCTGCATGCCTTGAACAATTTTTCATCTTGATAGATAAGGCTTCTTTTAAAATTAACAGCATGTCACTGGGCCTTATAGTTTTGGCGGAGAAGTCATTCACAGACACCACAGAGTGATGACATAATGTCAGCTGACATAAAAACTATTATTCACTTCAAAGAGGATTAAGTACATTTTTCAAATAATTTCAGTTTTTAGTTTAGATGGAAATCTCTACCCAGATGTGGTCGAAGTTTCAAACTTGAAAGAAACTGATCAAGGGAAGAAAGTTATTGCAAGCAAACCAATGCTTGAATGAAAATCCATCCAGACCATAATTAGAACTTCAAAGCTGAGTAACTCTTTGTGGAGAGGTTTTATGATTCTAATGCAGTTTCCTTGCACAAACTCCTTCTTTGCTAGAAATGCTACTGAACCTACTTTTTGTGATCCTAAAAGACTCAACTCATAAATATTCACATCACAGGGATGAAGACATAATTTGAGGTTTCCCAGAATTTCTATCCACTGGAACATAGGAGAAAATTAAACGGATAACATCTAATGTTGCAGAAACAAAATAGAACTTGTAATTTTAAGCCAAAAGGAAACCATTTGAGAAAAACCTCACAGTTGTTTCAGAACAAGGAACAAACAAATAACTTTTTCCACAGAACACAATTCAATACTTGATTAAGAAAGAAGCTTTTTCTGTTCATATTTACAGTTATACAAAGGAACAATAATTGACTTTTCATTTCACAATGCACACATGAGCAGTTGCTAAATACTCATAGATTATTTATTACTTCCAACAAAATCGAATACTTGAACTAGATCCTTTTTTGCTGAATTTATCACGTTTTCTTCTATAAAGACTGATTTACATTTTAAGGCTTGTGTCTTTGCTCTGAAAAAGAATTTATTCTATTCTATTCTATTCTGTACTTTTATAGCGCTTAATCTCCGCAAGGCAGACTCTAAGGCGCAACACCAAAAATTAAGTTTAAGAAATCATCTGTCCATAGCCGTTGCCAAGTCCAGTACCACGGAGACGCCGGATAGAGTGTATGCTAAGGTGGGAATGCCTTGTGGAAGAGATATGATTTTAACCTTTTCCTGAAACAGGTGAGAGTTGGGGCAGAACGTACCTCATTAGGCAAATGATTCCAGACTGTGGGGGCATCAAAAGCAAAGCTGTGGCCAAAGTGATTTTTGGATTTATGTACAGATGGACAGAATTGAGGAACCTCCAGGAACCTTTTATCTGGATGGTTGTATCTTGTACTATATCTTCCGCAACGAGTGGGCAGAAGAGGACCAAAGTAACTGGGATGACCACTGTGAAGAAACTTATAAACTAGAGTGGCAGTTTTGAAGATACAGCCAGATTCAACTGGGAGCCAATGGAGTCGTTTGAGAATAGGAGATGCCCGCGTGTATTTGTTACAGTTTGTGACAATCCTGGCAAGTGTATTTTGAATACACTGTAGTTTACGCATATTGAGACTGGACAGACTCCTGAAGAGAGAGTTGCAGTAATCAAGGCGACTGCTCACCAAGGCATTAGCTGCCAGGATAGCAGCCTCATCAGTCAAGTGCTTTCTAACCCGCCTGAGATCACGAATTTGAATGAAGCATGTCTTACAAATATTGCGGACATGGTTAGCAAAGGAAAAATTAGCATCAAACCAGACACCAAGGTCCAGGCTAGAAGACTGGGCACAAAAGCAGTTCAGATGAGTAATTTAAAATAGCATTGGAGATGCCCGTATCCCACAGCCCTGGGAAAGGGTATTTGACACCATGAGATATAGAAGTTAAACAGTACAACAATCAGGAAACTTTCACAGCAAACAATCTCCATTATTTTAAAATCCAAATAATGTTGGTAGAGAAACAACATTTAAGAAAGAAAATGTTTATAAAAAGATTTTAAAGGTCAAGATCATTACAGCAAAGTCAAAGGTCAAATCAAGGTCACATCATGGTGATGCACACTTTCACCCTCCAACCAATGTCCCTAACAAGTATCAACTTCCTACATCTTATGGTTTCCAAGATACAGCCCAGACAAGATTTTCAAACTGAAGGTCACTACAGCAAGGTCAAAGGTCAAATCAAGGTCACACCATGATGTTGCACAGCTATACCCAAAACCAATGTCCCTACCAAGTTTCAACCATAAACCTGAGGCTGTGATAGGTAACCCGATAACTCAACAAGAGGAGAGTGCCCGTGAACGGGCACTGTGTCAGCTGACTGAATGTTTTTGATTTGTGATGGTGATAATGAGAGGAAAGCATAATTATCAGGGAAAGGGCTGTACAGAAATACAGTAAATGGTAACTGAACAGCATGTTCGAAAGATATTCCGAAGCTGACAGAAGAAAAGGACAAAACAGTTGTGCCCTGCAAATGGTATTATGAAATAAAGTAACAGGTAATTGTTTAAGTGTAAAACGTAGGTTAAAAATATTTAAAGAAATACTATAAATGCAATATCCTCGTTCGACCATGAAGAAGGGGTCCAAAGGTCAAATCTGACCATACCAAAAGATTCCCAGCCAAAGAATTTAGGATGGTTTACCATCCCAAACCTCTCGGACCAATAATAAGTGAGTCATAGGCACTTTTTAAGTTTGGCTATCCTTGTTTGACCTTGACGGAGGGGTCCAAGGTCAAATCCGACCACACAAAAAAATTCCCAGCCCATGATTTCCTGTAGCTTGTTTACCATCCCAAACCTGTAGGACCAATAATAAGCGAGTTCTAAGCAATTGTAAGTTTGGCTATCCTCAATTGACCTTGAAGGAGGGGTCCCAGGTCAAATCTAACCACACCAAAAGAATCCCAGCCCATGATTTCCTATATGTTGGTTTACCATCCCAAACCTCCAAGACCAATAATACGCGAGTTATAAGCACTTTAAGTTTGGCTATCTTCGTTTGACCTGGAAGGAGGGGTCTAAGGTCAAATCCAACCACACCAAAAGATTCCCAGCCCATGATTTTCTATAGGTTGGTTTTCCATTCCAAACCTCTAGGACCAATAATAAGCGAGTTATAAGCACTTTTAAGTTTGGCTATCCTCATTTGACCTTGAAGGAGGGGTCCAAGGTGAAATCCGACCACACCAAAAAATTCCCAGCTCATGAAAGAAAGCTATTGCTCAGCTATGCCATGACATAGAGGTCTGCAATTTCACTATGTTATAGCTGACCAAAACGTCTGTGAATAACATATTTAACAAAATACTCTAAATGTAATAGTTTTCAAGTTACAACTGATTTACTCAAGAGTGAGAACCTCAAAGTAACTATTACTCAGCTATGCAATGAGCTACATGTCTGAATTTTTGCTCTGTTATAGCTGACCTAAAAGTAGGTGAACAACATATTTAAGCAAAATACTGTAAATGCAATAGTTTTCAAGTTACAACTGATTTACTCAATAGTGAGAACCTGAAAATAGCTATTGCTCCGCTATGCCATGAGCTATAGGTCTGTAATTTCACTATGTTATAGCTAACCCAAAAGTAGGTGAACAATATATTTTAACAAAATACTCCAAATGCAATATTTTTCAGGTTATAGCCGATTTACTGAACAGTCAGTGCCTGAGAATAGCTATTGCTCAGTTGTGCCATGAGCTACAGGTCTGTAATTTCACTATGTTATAGCTGACCCAAAAGTAGCTGAATAACATATTTGCACAAATTTCTGTAAAGGCAATAGTTTTCCAATTACAACTGATTTACTCAACAGTGAGAACTTCAAAGTAGCTATTACTCAGCTATGCAATGAGCCACAGGTCTGGAACTTCACTATGTTATAGCTGACCCCAAAATAGGTGAATAACATATTGCAACAAAATACTCTAAATGCAATAGTTTCCAAGTTATAAGTGATTTACTCAACAGTGATAACCTAAAAGTAGCTATTACTCAGCTATGCCATGAGCTACAGGTGTGAAATTTTACTATGTTATAGCTGACCCAAAAGTAGCTGAATAACATATTTATACTAAATTCTCTAAATGCAATAGTTTTGCAATTACAACTGATTTACTCAATAGTGAGAACCTCAAAGTAGTTATTACTCAGCTATGCAATGAGCTACAGGTCTGAAATTTTACTATGTTATAGCTGACCCAAAAGTAGGTGAACAACATATTTAAGCAAAATACTGTAAATGCAATAGTTTTCAAGTTACAACTGATTTACTCAATAGTGATGACCTAAAAGTAGCTATTACTCAGCTATGCCATGAGCTACAGGTCTGAAATTTTGCTATGTTATAGCTGACCCAAAAGTAGCTGAATAACATATTTATACGAAATTCTGTAAATGCAATAGTTTTCCAATTACAACTGATTTACTCAATAGTGAGAACTTCAAAGTAGCTATTACTCAGCTATGCCATGACCTACAGATCTGAAATTTCACTATGTTATAGCTGGCCCAAAAGTAGCTGAATAACATATTTATACGAAATTCTCTAAATGCAATAGTTTTGCAATTACAACTGATTTACTCAATAGTGAGAACCTCAAAGTAGTTATTACTCAGCTATGCAATGAGCTACAGGTCTGAAATTTTACTATGTTATAGCTGACCCAAAAGTAGGTGAACAACATATTTAAGCAAAATACTGTAAATGCAATAGTTTTCAAGTTACAACTGATTTACTCAATAGTGATGACCTAAAAGTAGCTATTACTCAGCTATGCCATGAGCTACAGGTCTGAAATTTTACTATGTTATAGCTGACCCAAAAGTAGCTGAATAACATATTTATACGAAATTCTCTAAATGCAATAGTTTTGAAGTTATAAGCGATTTACTCAACAGTGATAACCTAAAAGTAGCTATTACTCAGCTATGCCATGAGCTACAGGTCTAAAATTTTACTATGTTATAGCTGACCCAAAAGTAGCTGAATAACATATTTATACGAAATTCTCTAAATGCAATAGTTTTTAAGTTACAAGTGATTTTACTCATTGTGGAAGTTACTGAAAAGCCCAAAAGTAGCTATTACTCACTTAGCTATTGAGACAGGCACCCAACTTACTCACCATATTGTAGCTATGAAAAAAGTAGCTGAATAATATATTTTAACAAAATGCTCTAAATGCAACACTTTCAAGTTATAAATGATTTTGTGCATGATTTCATGAATTTTAATACATTAAAAATTATTTAAAAAAATTATTAAAAAAAAAGTAAGACAGATTCAGGTCTCATACTCACACAAGAGAATCTACCTGTGGCCTAGTACATATATGCAAGATATGAGAGAAATCCCTGCAATAGTCACTGACAAAATTGTGATTAAGTGTTGAAATTTTCACACTTTTGATGGGGGTACCCCCCTTGTAATGTCTCTAGCAAACAGACGAACAGACAGATTTGCATGCCTTGAACACTTTTTCATCCTCGATAGATAAGGTATCTTTTAAAAAAAACACCACGTCTCTAGGCCTTGTAGTTTTGGAGGAGAAGTTGTTCACGCGGACGCCCACGCCGCAGAGTGACGACATAATGTCAGCTGACTGACAAGTCAGCTGACATAAAAACGGTGTAATGTTAAATCAACCTATAAATTTCTCCGCCCCGGGGAAGATTTGTTAGAAAGTAATGCCCACACATGAAAATTTGGCTTTGGTGAGGAACTGAGGACAAAATGGTGAATCATGTACTTGAGAAAAAACATTAAAATACAGTATAAATCCATGAATTACCTCAATATTCAGTCAGATCTTTCCACCATATTATTACAGAAATTTTAGATTTTCAAAACATTTACTGCCCAAATCACCCAAAACCAACAAGTATCGACAACTTCCAATCATCAACAGATCTCTGTTCAATGGCCTGAAATTGTCTAAAATCCAAAATTTGACCAGAATGTCCAGGAAATTCAAAATAGAACATGGACTTATTTTGTCACTGGTGAACTTTATATACTGTGGCAAAATTCATACTTACAACTGTCTTAGTTGGCTCTTTCACTATGCTGATCACCCTCACCAATAGTAGAGCTGCGAACGGTTACTCGAGCCTCGATAGACGAGTTGATCTTGGCTAGTACTTGAGTCCATTTTAAGTACTCGGTTACTCGCGAGGCATTGTATTATCACCCAGGTAATGAAACGTTTGTGTAAAATATGCTGCATTTCAGCATTTCCGTCACATAACATGAATTAAAGTTGTTGTTTTCGCTTGAAAATCTAATCTTATCTAATGTGGACTTTTATAGCGCTTAATCTCCATCTCAGATGGACTCTAAGGCGCAACAGAACATAAAGCATGTAATTTACTACTTATTCTATAATACTTGGTTGAATAGTAGACGTTTTTCTTTAAAAGTTTTGTGTCTGGAATCGACTATTTGTTTACAGAAGACTTCTAATGTGGGGAACTAAATTTCGCGGTTACTCAAATTCGGGCCAGTTTTCAGAGGGCGAGTACTCGGTGCCGTTTTTTTGTACCCGTCCCGGCCCTAACCAATAGCTTTGCATATTGTAAAAGTTCTGTTTGGGAGGTTGATCTTTTCATCCAGAATGTTTGTAAATCACAATCGCAACATGTGGAACCAACTAGGACCTGGCAGATTTGGGAGGCCTTGGACCAATCATGTGCCTTGGTAATTAATTTATACCATTTAAAATTATCATAAAATGTCACCAATCCTCACCAGATTTTGCATTTGCTGAATCAATCACAAACTTATCTCAACATTCGAAAAGCAATCCTATCTTTCCCCTATTAAGTCAAACCTAGCAATCGTATGGGGCTTTATAAGGTTTTTAAACTATTTCTGAGGACTCAGGAACCCATCCGAACATTTTCGGGAACTGATCAGAGGGATCAGGAAACATTCATAACTTTCTGTGAATCAATGGGAAGGTTTCCATGATCAATCGCAATGTTGCTCATAAAGTTTATTTTTTCCAGTTGGGGGAAGGTTTATAACACTTTCAGCATAATGGAACAGCCCTCTTAAGTCTTTCTCTTCCTACATTACAGACACTAAACTATAGCCCCAAATCCACTGACTTCCAACCATTCCAAGACTACAGTCCCGAGGAAAAGCTCCATCATTTGCAAAGTTTGTTTACACATTTTAAAAAAAACTAGATTGGGCCAACTCGGCGCCAACATATCCCCAGACAGGTCATCACTCACGCCACAGGTTTTGATCGGGAATTTTTTAAAACATAATTACCCATTATTATATGAACTTCAGCACATCAATCTACTCTGTTTATATCTCCCCAAGGAAGATGGTGTATCCCCAGACGCCGAATACATACCTCAAATTATATTTTCAATCTTCCTGCAATGATAACTCTAAACCTATTTTCAAAGTATTTAAATGATTGATGATTGAATGTCCATTCTAAAATAATAATCCCAAAAGAGCATATCTGTTTCTATATTTGTTGACAAATAAAATATTATTTTTAACTCAACTCATCATATTTTTCAATCTTCCTTCAAAGTATTTAAATGATTGATGATTCAATGTCCATTCTAAAATTCATAATCCCAAAAGCGCATATCTGTTTCTATATTTGTTCAGAAATAAAATATTATTTAAAAAAAAATTATTTATATTATTATTTTATTATATTATTTTTAGAATTTGCAAATTGTTTTCAGTTATTCATTTCCTCTATACCTATATATGTGGTCCATATATATGCAACCTAAATATGTGACACAATCTCAGTTCTGACTCCCCTTTGTGTTATATGTAATGAAGCCCACCACCTCCCACCCCACCCCTCTCCCCTTCTCCACACCTCTCTCACTATTACACAAGATCTGCAACCCCATTGAGTTCTTTGTTTCTCATCTGATATCACTAAATACCTTTGTTTATTTAGTGTCACTCAATATAGCTGGAGGTCCCAGAGGTGGGTGGGGGGAATCCGGGTGGGGGATGTGGGTTGAGCATAAATGGTAAACAAACAATCTATATAAAAGGGGTACTCAAATACAAAAAGAATTGAGAATTTTAAGTATGTGATTATCAACTGAAATGAGTTCATAACTGTAGGAGCTGTGCCAAAATTAACTGAGGCAAGTTGAATAAAACTGGGCTAGTTGAGGGTTAAAAATCCCCTAGTTTTACTACATAAGGATATAATTTCATTAATATTGGGACTTAAAGCTCACTTAAAGTGTCCATTTTGTCTACTTGAATATGTTTAACCAGTTTCATTTTAAAAAGTGAAAAACTCAGCAAGCAGAGGTATAACACACAAAAATAAGTTCTTAAAAGACTAAGATAGCCATAACATTATTAATATTCAAAATTTAAATAGACAGGCATTTCCTTTTAAAAATTCAAAGATTTCAGCTCTATAACCCACATAGTTTGACAGTTACTGGGCTTTAAAGTGGCATAATATCCATAAATTGGGTTTCTGTGGGCATTTTACAATTGTTAAAGAGACCTTAGCAATTAAACTACAGATCTGAAACTTTTTGGGGGACATACATAACAAACAAAAATTATATATAATACAGTTTAAGACTTGTCACACTAAGCATTTCCAAATAACAGGGCAAAATACGGAAAAAATGTCAAAAAAGGCACTTGGGCGAGTGTCTATGGCCCTCATACACAGGTTAAATGTCTACTAAAAACCTTGATTTTCGGCATATGTAAAAAGGACATAATAATGCATTCCCAGATGGGATTTCAGCTCCATCAATCACATAGTTTAACAGTTACAGGGCTTAAAGGTGGTAAAAAGTCCAAATATTAGGTCATTGTGGGCCTTTTAGAGATCTCGATGTGGCTTTCAAATTAAAGCTTCAGACTTAAAATTTGTTACATACTAAGATTACACATAGAATATGTATCTAATAAAGTTTGAAACTTCTCAGACTTACCATTTCCAAGTTACAGAGCAAAATATGTGAAAAATGTCTTAAAAGGGTCACTCAGGTGGTCCTCATACACAGGTTAAATGTCTACTTGAAGCCTTGATTTTTGGCACATGTAAAAAAAACATAATAATGTATTCCCAGATGAGATTTCAGCTCTATCAGTCACATAGTTTAACAGTCACAGGCCTTAAAATTGGCAAAAAGTCCAAATACTGGGTCTTTATGGGGCCTTCTAGAGACCTAAATGTGGCCTTCAAATTAAAGCTTCAGACTTAAAATTTGTCACATACTAAGATTACACATAGAATATGCATCTAATACAGTTTGAAACTTCTTAGACTTACCATTTCCAAGTTACAGGGAAAAATATGTGAAAAATGTCTAAAAATGGTCACTCGGGTGGGGATTTATGGTCCTCATACACAGGTTAAATGTCTTCTTAAAGCCTTAATTTTTGGCACATATAAAAATAACATACTAATATCTTCTCAGATAGGATTTGAGCTCTATCAGTCACATAGTTTGACAGTCACAGGGCTTAAAAGTAGCAAAAAGTCCAAATATTGGGTCTTTGGGAGCCTTTTAGAGACCTCAATTTGACCTTCAAAATTAAAGCTTCAGACTTAAAATCTGTTACATACTAAGATTACACACAGAATATATATCTAATACAGTTTGAAACTTCTCAGACTTACCATTTCCAAGTTACAGGGAAAAAGATGTGAAAAATGTCTTATAAGGGTCACTCGGGTGGGTGTTTATGGTCCTGATACACAGGTTAACTGTCTATTAAAGGCCTAAATGTTGGGGCACATATAAGAAAACACATAGATATATTCCCAGATGATATTTAACTTAGATGAGAGACATAGTTTGAAAGCTACAGTGCTTGAAAGTGGCAAAAAGTGCATAAATTGGGTCTCTGTGGGCACTTTTGAGACCTTAAGTTGACCCCTTTGGGTAAACCTACAGCCCTAAAATTTTCTACAGACAAGGATTACATATCAAAGTTATACCTAGCGCAGTTTGAGACTCATCAGAATTATCACTTCCAAATTATAGGGCAAAATATGTGTAAAGTATAGCAAAAAATCCCTAAGTGGGGGTATTTATGGGCCTCAAACACAATTTTCTCCTCAACTTAAAGTCATGATTTTCGGCACATGTACTAAGAACATATTAATGTGTTGTCAGGTAAAATTTCAGCCAGCTGAGCATCATAGTTTGTGACCTACAGGGCTCTAAGTGGCCAAAAGTGCAATTTCTGACCTTAAGGTGGCCATAAGTTCTTTTTTACTGGGAGTTTAAGGTCACCTTAAAATAGGGATCTTCCTTTGGGCACCCTTAACATGTGTACCAAGTTTGAAAAAAAAATATTAATTTGTTTTTGAGTTATCGCGTCCACAAGGAAATTTCTACGGCGGCGGCGGCGGCGGCGCGACGGACCTGAATCCAATATATCCCCGACTTTCGTCTGGGGATATAATTAATATGCGAGTATTTCCCTCCCAGTCAGGTACCATGCTTTCCGTCATAATTGTATTTGTGAGTCATGATGGTCGGGAGCAGGTCAAAAGTTGAAGCAGTGCCCTGAGTTTAAAACTGTGTACTCGTACATGTAGAATCTGGGCAGAACGGAAATGATGTTGCCTTCAATATCACTTAAGAAGAAACAACTAAATGACTCTGGCATGAGTAAGAAGAACATAAATCCACAGAAAAAAAGATCGGGTAACAGTGAACAGACTGTTTATCAATATTGGCAACAGGCCGTATGATAACATAAATGACAGCAAGATTTTAGTTTTTGACTTCTACAATTAAGTTTTGTAAAGAAAAAAATTTTTGGAGTATGGGTTGATTTTTCCTTTTTTCCGTTTTTTGGAGGATTTATATGTAATGTTATTTTAACAAATAACAGCCACAATGCAGCTATATATTGGCATAAATTAGGCTTGATCTCATTAATTGCCAAGGTCAAGTTACCTCACTCTGGTGTATTTTTTTAATACTTTACTTGGCAGAATAGCAAAATAACTTGGTACATGAATTTATAAAATATTTTTATCAATGAGAAAACTTCCCCATGGGCAATAATCAAGCGATTAACCGAATCGAGTCGATTCTTCTAAAACGAGGAATCGAGGCGCATTTTCGGGCTCGCTTGCAGCCCTAATGGGTACAGTATTGGATATAAAAGAACTGAATTTTGCTTTTGAAATAAAATCTGAAAATCTTTGGATTTTCGCCTCTTCGTACGAGAAAATCCAAGAAAATGAACTAATCATTTACACAATTGCAACACTAAGATAAGAAGTCTTAAACTTCTCTAGAATTGGGTGTTCTGAAATAACCATGTTATGACCAGCTAAATAACCCCAATTCCTTTAACTCTAATACTTCACTCCATTGAAAAAGCTTCAGGACATTTACTTAAAGCTTTTGTTCATCTGACTCTACTACAGTATAAGCTTCCCCAATTATACCTGAGCAGACATTACAGCAACCACATTCTGATGCCCAGCCTATCCCAGTCTACAAATTTATGATTGCGACGCCTTCTTGGTAATAACTTTTCCCATTTTAGAACACCAGTGACTCTGAGGATGTTGTCATCAGCTCCATGCTTATAAATGCTTCATCCATTATTATTTGGACTAAATTTTTGCAGCAAAAAAAAAAAGAAGAAAAAATAGGGGATCGCTAGCGAAGCAAAGCGATTGTTTTTGCATGGCAAAAACAAAGCGTCCCAAAAGAAAGATGGTGTTGGCTGGTTATAATAGAAAGAAGATCTTGCCTAGATACCCTGTCAATCTAAAATTATATCGAAAAAAAATTGGAAAATTTAAAATGGTTTAGGAGATACAAGCAATTTTAAGTTTTTTGGCAAACATTTGAACATTTCAAATGGCTGACATTTTTGAAAAGAGGAAAAATTTCCCTGTGGATCGAAACTTTTGCCGAAATCATTTTATACCGCATGATTTAGGAGATACAAGCAATTTGAAGTTTTTCCATTTTTGTCAAAATTCGAAAATTGAAAATGGCCGGCATTTTTGGAAAGAGGAAAAATTTTTGAAAATTGAGCAGAGTATCTTGCACATATACCCTGTGGGCCAAAAATTTCACCGAAATCTCTCTATCTCGCACGGTTTAGGAGATACAAGCAATTTTAAGTTTTACTATTTTTGTCAAAAATTCGAAAATTCAAAATGGCCGCCATTTTTGGAAGGAGGAAATTTTTTTTGAAAATTGAGCAGAGTATCTTGCATATATACCCTGCGGGCCAAAAATTTCGCCGAAATCACTCTATCTTGCACGGTTTAAGAGATACAAGCAATTTTAAGTTTTACCATTTTTGTCAAAACTTTGAAAATTCAAAATGGCCGCCATTTTTGGAAAGAGGAAAAAGTTTTGAAAATTGAGCAGAGTACTTAGCAGACATACCCTGTGGGTCAAAAATTTCGTCAAAATCGCTCTATCTCGCACGGTTTAGAAGTTATTAAGGGATTTGTATTTTCCTTGTTAATAAAAATTTTAATGCTTAATTAATTGGCCATTTTTTAATGGAAGTTACCAAAATCTTATCATTTGCAGATCTTTATACCATGCATCCATATATCAAATTTCAGGCGAATATTTTAAACGCTTCTTAAGTTATCATCCGGACAAGCAAAATCCTGTTTTTGGTCATGTGACTTCTCTGATTGGTTGAAATGTCATGGCACCAAATTCAGAAAACTTTTCCAGGGCTACTAAACATATGTGCCAAGTTTGAAGAAATTCCATCTACTAGTAAAGACGTTATAGGTAGGCAAACTTGCGGAGACGGCGGATACGGCGGACCCTTCCGCGAGAATTCCTTCCATATGCAAACAAGCGTCCCTCGCGGGACGCTTAAATAGCATCAGAGATGCCCGTACCCCACAGCCTGGGGAAATAGTTTTCAACACCATGAAATATAGAAGTAGTGAAACAGTACAAAGATCTGGATATTTTCAGAGCAGTGTCAGTTATATAAAGTTCCAAATAATGTTAAGTAGAGATAATAAAATCTAAAAGAAAGAAAATGTATATAAAGTATTAAATCAAGACATTTCAATAGCAAGATGATAGCATTAATCAGTAAACTAAAAATTACAAAGCTGTAAATTTTATTAATTAGAGTATAGCTGTCAATGGAAATAGCACTATTAAACAAAAGTCCATCAATTAATCAGTTGCAGCAATCTATAGATCTTTGTCATAAGAGAAACATGTCTCAAATATGGCAGGTGTTCACACTTTGGCAGAGCCAAAATTAAAGGTCACATCATGATGCACACCTACACCCCCTAACCAATGTCCCTACTAAGTGTCAATCTTCTACACCTTACCGAATCCAATAAATGGCCCAGCCAAGATTTTCAAACTCATGGTCACTATGACTAGGTCAAATCAAGACTACATCATTAGGATGCACACCTACAACCCCTAACCAATGTCCCTACCAAGTATCAACTTCCTGCACCTTAGAGTTTCTTAGATATAGCCCGGACAAGATTTTATAGGTCAAGGTCACTACGGCAAGGTCAAAGGTCAAATCAAGGTCACATCATGACGTTGCACACCTACACCCCCTAACCAATGTCCCTACCAAGTATCAACTTCGTACACCTTACAGTTTCCGAGATATAGCCCGGACAAGATTTTATAGGTTAAGGTCACTACGGCAAGGTCAAATCAAGGTCACATCATGATGTTGCACACCTTGATCTCCTAACCAATGTCCCTACCAAGTACACCTTATAGTTTCCGAGATATAGCCTGGACAAGATTTTTTAGGTCAAGGCCACTAAGGCAAGGTCAAAGGTTAAATCAAGGTCACACCCTGACGTTGCACACCTACACCCCCTAACCAACGTTTCTACCGAATATCAACTTCCTAAACCGTACGTTTTCCCAAGATATAGCCCGGACAAGATTTTAAAAGTCAAAGTCACTACGGCAAGGTCAAAGGTCAAATCAAGGCCAGACCATGACATTGCACACCTACGACCCCTAACTAATGTCCCTGCCACTTATCAACTTCCTACACCTTACGGTTGCCAAGATATAGCCCGGACAAGATTTTAAAGGTCAAGGTCACTACGGCAAGGTCAAAGGTCAAATCAAGGTCACACCATGACGTTGCACACCTATACCAAAACCAATGTCCCTACCAAGTTTAAGTTCCTATACCCTATGCTTTCTGAGATACAGCCTAGATAAACTTTTTCCCGCCGCCCTCGCGAATGCCTATCAGCCTGCTTATCTGGCCACCATAGGCATTGCGCACCTACAACCCCTAACTAATGTCCCTGCCACGTATCAACTTCCTACACCTTACGGTTGCCGAGATATAACCCAGACAATGCATTATAGGTCAAGGTCACTGCGGAAAGGTCAAAGGTGAAATCAAGGTCAGACCATGACGTTGCACACCTACACCCCCTAACCAATGTCCCTACCAAGTATGAACTTCCTTATGAAGCCCGCCCACCCGGCCATCTGGACAACATGGTTGAAAACAATACCCCGACAGCCCTTAAGGGCTGTGGGGTAAAAAAACTCATTTTTTCAGGCTCACCTTTACTGGAACCGTTCTGCTCCCGTAGAACTGTACATTCCTCAATCTGACCAAAAGGAGCAAACATCATGCGAACGTCGTTCTCCGAGCTCTTCTTTGATAGCATTCCAATGAACAGCTTCCTCTCTTCAACTGTGTTAAATATAAACACATGTTCAAAATTTATGTGGTATAAGGAGAGGGCTGTAAAGGGTTACTTGAGCCTCGATAGATGAGTCGATCTTGGCTAGTACTTTTTAAGTCCATTTTAAGTACTTGGTTACTCGCGAGGTATTGTATTATTGCCCACGTAATTAAATATTGTTGTAAAATATGCTACATTTCAGCATTTCCGTCACATAATATCAATTAAAGTTGTTGTTTTCGCTTGAAAACGTATAATTTGCTCCATATTCTATAATATCTGGTCAAATAGAAAACGTATTTCTTTAAAAGTTTTGTTTCCGGAATCGACGATTTGTTTACAGAAGACTTCTGATGGTAGATACTAAATCTCGCGGTTACTCAAATTCGGGCCGGTTGTCAGAGGTTGAGTACTCAGTGCCATTTTTTAGCACCCGTCCCAGCCCTAGTAAGGAGAGAAGGATGTTCAAATCATTAAGGAAACTTTATGGCCAAATAGGTATTATTACAAATATGACAAGGTCAAACATGGATTTAATCATTTTACAGATTGCTATACAAAGTAGTGGGTAAATTGTTTATCGATATTGCTGATATTTATTACTTTGGGACTACGCTCCCGATATCAAGATCTAACACACATATTTCAATATTGCCATTTTAAGTAAAACAGTTACTGTAAACTTACCCTGCATATATTTGAAATAAAGCCTAACTTTGAAGAAATTGCACACTTTTATCTCACCTTTTTTAAAGTTTTCTATTAAAACTGCAATGTTTTGGTTTGACAGATTTTGCTTCCTGTTAGTGGTTTGGGAGATACTAAAATAAAACGTTATCGGTTTCCCAATTTCATACTACTTGGTAGACAATATCACACACACACACCCCCCATATAGTCGGCCGATATTGAAATATTTTTACGTTCAATATCTACATAGCCAAACGATTTACCCACTAATACAAAGTGTTTTGAAATGTTCTATATTTTTATTTAGACTATGAAATTCTGAATTTGAGACCCATAAACGAGATACATGAGAAAATATATACTACTTAAGAATGTAAACTTTTCAAATCACACTCGATTAAACTTGAAATGGTAGATATAAACAATTTTAATTTTTTATGAATGCCACACAACAAACATATCTTACACATTTCATTCCCCCCCCCCAAAAAAAACAACAAAAAAACGACATTATGTTTACACTGGTTAATTACCCATAACACATAGAATAGGGCCGTCCCTTTTCTATACATAATCATCACAATCTACTCACGTTTTTCACTGTCTGCAGGTTTCATCTGTACTGGGTGTTGCATCTGTAATGAGAGATTACACATTACTAACAAGAAATTCATTTGCATTCGGACGATGACTTTTCAAAACTACTGCATATATCTACTACAATTGCTACATTTCACAATTCAGACCTATCATGCAATTGTCAACTTTTCAAAGCCTAAAAAATATCAACTGTGCTTTCACGTTTGGTTAAGATAAGTAATTTTCTACAAAAGGACAATTTTCCGAGCAATGAACTCACCAAATATTAACTTATTACACAGACACCTAGTAATATGTGCTATGATACAGAACACATTTTAAAAGCAAAGGCCAATGCACTGTAGTCATATAAATTGCAAACAGAATGACTTATTTTTTATAAAAAAATGACTTTGGTACAAAATTCAGTAAACTTCAAAATGTCTTCTTTATACTGTAACATTTATCTCTAAAATTATGTCAACAAATATGATTGCATCATCATAAACTCCACCCTAAACTTCACCCAGGTGAAGCACAAACTTCTCTGACTTGTGGTTTTCAGAGACCACAGAATTGTCAATTTTCCCAAAAATCTTGGTAAAACTTGAAGATTCATTAAAGTGACAGATTATAACATGAATGAGGTATATGGGGCATGTGATAAACACTCACAATATCAGTGATTCGTGGGTTTTAACAGAGTGGTAAAAGTCTTGTGCTCATTTCAAATACATAGGGTATCTCACACCATAGTCTAAACTGGAAAAACCAAGTTACACAGACTTCAGTACATTAGAAGTGAGTTGAACTTGTGTTTAATTTGAGTAAATGAGGATAATCTCCAAATATTATCACTAGTGGTATTTGGTGCAAATTTATTTCAAGGAAATATATTTTGTTGGTTAAATTGTACAGGTATGTATGTGGACTTCATTGAACAGCCATGCAAGTAAGGTAAACAATAAAAAATGACCATAAATTATTGTTTTTTAAAGTTTTGATGGTCTTATGAGTTCCAAACGTGAAATTCATAGCAAGGTAAGTACATAACTACTTACTCTCGATAAAATTGACTATAAATTGCATAAATCCATGTGATCTCCAAATATTGCCCATCAAGTTATGACAAGTTATAACCAATTCATTCCAGCACTAAAAAATAGCATCGGACAGAATTTTTAAACTCAAGGTCACTATGGCAAGGTAAAAGGCCAAATTAAGGTCACACAATGGCGTTACACACCTACACCCTCTAACCAATGTCACTATTAAGTATCAACTTCCTACGCCCTACAATTTATGAGATATAGCACAGACAAGATTTTCAACTCAAAGTCACAACAGTAAGGTCAAAGGTCAAATCAAGGTCACAACATGACGTTGTAGACCTACACCCCCAACCAATGTGGCTACCAAGTATCAACTTCCTACATCTTACGGTTTCTTAGATACGGCCCGGACAAATTTTCCCGCCACTTGCAATACCCCGACAGCCCTCCCAGGCTTTGCAGTAACATAATCAAATGTATTGGAAAAGCAGCCCCAATATCAAGGTCTTGTTTTGTCAAGAATGTTTGCAGAAATAAATGGTTCCATAATAACTTCTATCACACTCTGGTGAGTTTTTTCTCTCCAAGGTTTAACTTCACAAAATTGGAGGTTTCAGCCTCCATAGAATCAATTCATCAACACACAATGGAAATGGAGTATTTTATAACTCCAGTGGCTTAACATACTCACTTTAAATTTTTCATATATATAAATGTGGTAGCAAAACCTAAAAATAGCATCAGAGATGCCCGTACCCCACAGCCTAGGGAAATATTTTCAACACCATGAGATACAGAAGTACTGTATCAGTATAAACTTTAGGATACTTTCAGAGCACTGTCAGTTATATAAAGGTCCAAATAATGTTTAAAAGAAAGATCATGCATATAAAGATGAAGTATTAAAACAAGATAATTCAATAACAAGATGACAGCATTAATCAGCAAACTAAAATTCAACCCTCTTTATCTACATCTGCATGGCCAAATTATGGTTTAGATGGTTTGAATATTACCATGCATATAAAGTCAAAGTTAAAGTTGGGGTTTTACGTCCCGTTCAACAGCCAGGGTCATATTGGGACAGGTCCTCAGAATTGCCACTTGTGGGACTCGAACCCACAGAGGTGACAGCCTATGATTAGATGCCAAACTTGCTAACCACTAGGCCACTGAGGACCTATTACCATGCATATAGAAGTGGTAATACATTTAATGAATGCTTATGTGTGGTGTTGGAGCAAAATCTGTGGCTCACTTGATGAAATTCTATCTCTTACAATGGGAAGTTATGAAAGTAAAATTCTTAATAAATTCTAATATGACTTTAACAGTGCTTAATCTGCATCAAAAGAGAGACCCAAAGGTGCAACAAGATTTTATAGGTCAAGGTCACTAGGACAAGGTCAAATTAAGGTGACACCATGATAATACACACCTACAGCCCCTAACCAATGTCCCTACCAAGTATCAACTTCCTCAACCCTACGGTTTCCAAGATATAGCCCGGACAAGATTTTATAGGTCAAGGTCACTACGCCAAGGTCAAAGGTCAAATCAAGGTCAGACCATGACGTTGCACAACTATATCCCCTAACCAATGTCCCTACCAAGTATCAACTTCCTACACCTTACAGTTTCCGAGATATAGCCCAGACAAGATTTTTAATCTCAAGGTCACTATGGCAAGGTCAAAGCTCAAATCCTGGTCAGACCATGACGTTGCACACCTACACACCCTAACCAATGTCCCTACCAAGTACCAACTTCCTACACCTTACGGTTTCCGAGATATAGCCCGGACAACATTTTATAGGTCAAGGTCACTATGGCAAGGTCAAAGGTCAAATCAAGGTCAGACCATGACATTGCACACCTACACCCCCTAACCAATATCCCTACCAAGTATCAACTTCCTACACCTTACGGTTTCTGAGATATAGCCCGGACAAGATTTTATAGGTCAAGGCCACTACGGCAAGGTCAAAGGTCAAATCAAGGTCAGACCATGATACTGCACACCTACACCCCCTAGCAAATGTCCCTACCAAATCTCAACTTCCTACACCTTACGGTTTCCGAGATATAGCCCGAACAAGATTTTATAGGTCAAGGCCACTATGGCAAGGTCAAAGGTCAAATCAAGGTCAGACCATGACGTTGCACACCTACACCCCCTAACCAATATCCCTACCAAGTATTAACTTCCTACACCTTACGGTTTCTGAGATATAGCCTGGACAAGATTTTATAGGTCAAGGTCACTACAGCAAGGTCAAATCAAGGTCACACCATGACGTTGCACAACTACACCCCCTAACCAATGTCCCTACCAAGTATCAACTTCCTACACCTTACGGTTTCCGAGATACAGCCCGGACAAGATTTTCAAACTCAAGGTCACTACGGCAAGGTCAAAGGTCAAATCAAGGTCAGACTATGACGTTGCACACCTACACCCCCTAACCAATGTCCCTACCAAGTATCAACTTCCTACACCTTACGGTTTCTGAGATACAGCCCGGACAAACTATTTCCCGCCGCCCGCCCACCCACTCACCCATCCGGACACCATGGGTGAAAACAATACCCCGACAGCCCTTAAGGGCTGTGGGGTAATAAAAATTCTGTACTTGAAATTTATTATGCCTTTTTCAATCGTTGTCAGAGACTAAGATCCAAGATGTCAAATTAAATTTTAATGTTCTGCATCTTTTATACAAAAAGTATATTTTCTATGAGACAATTTCATATAGATAAAATTATATTTAACTTGAAATAAATTTGAAATTTTATTTAACAAGGTTACAGGGTTTCACACAAAATAACTATATGAATTCCAAGGTTTATGGAGTTTTTAAAAGTAATTTAAAGTAATTTAAGTAATTTTGGTACTTTTGTATTTTGTTGAATTTCAGTTAATTATTCCACCATACGCCTTGTTTCTGCCAAGAGGCAGAAGTCTATTACTTTAAGTCAAATCCTAAGAGACCAAACCAATACTTCTACTTAAACAGCAAATCTGCATAACAGGAGGGATACCAATGGAATAGATTAAGTACCTGATATTCACTTACAATTTGTACCAATTCTACTTCTACAGCTTTGACTGTTGACTGGGTTAAATAGAGATTTCAAAAGAGAGAACATGAAGGTGGTTAGTGGAAGGGGGGGGGGGGGGGGGGGGGGGCAACACTGGTTGTTGGCAAGAACAAGCAGCTACCAAATTCCCACATCAGGCCAGAGCAGGATTCTACCCACAACAATAAGACGTTGGGAGTCCATACCAACCCTCTATTATAACAGAGTAAAAGCCTCTAATACCAGTTCATTCTAATACGATCCAATAATAAAGCTGGCTCTGCCATGGCATACCTTGTCCTATGACACACAAATAATTTATTTTGAAGACTTCTCCAAGTTTTATTGTATCTGAAATCTGAATATATCACCAGTATAAGCCTCCTATTAATAAACTTTAGCCAAATTTCCTCATTAGTAGTCCAATTTGAGACTGTTTTTCGGCATATTATTCAGTCTGAAGAGGGATCAAATCAGTTCGATGTATATGGAGACTTATAATTTAAGGATGCATTCTCACCCCAGGCATAGTTTTGATGTTGTGCAATTGGTTCTGTGCATCAAGGGCTGCCTTTCTGGTGTAGAATGTGATAAAGCAGCACCCTGAAAACATAAATAACAATTTTATCTTTGTTAACTAGAGGAATGCTTTTGCTAACAAAAGCGAAGCATCCCTGAAAGTTTAAAATGCTTTGTGGTTTTAATATCTAATCTAATCACTGATGGACTCTAAGGCGCATCTAAACATAAAGCAAGGCAGTTAACGTTAATCAAGGGACATAGCCAGGTCATACCAAGGAGACACAGACGTAACGGGGGAGGCTATGGTGGGTAGGCTTTTGCAAACAGGTATGTTTTAAGCTTCTTTCTGAAGGAGGCAACTGATGTTGCACTGCGAACATCTTGAGGGAGTTCATTTAATAAGCATGCTGTAAAGCTAAGAATGCACAAAGCAGCGCCGTATGCTTTCCCAATACCTCTTAATACATTCTGAAGCTATAAAAGCAACGATAAAGGAGATATAAGGCAAAAACTCCAAAGCAGCTATTTATGAACCCAATTGGCCCATAAGGGGGGGTCGGGGGGTAAAACTGACCGGCTATTTAGACTCTCCACATATGCTTTCCCAATACCTCTTAATACATTCTGAAGGTATAAAAGCAACAACAAAGGAGATATAAGGCAAAAACTCAAAATCAGCTATTTTATGACCCCCCAGTTTGACCCATAAGGGGGGGTCGGGGGGTAAAACTGACCGGCTATTTAGACTCTCCACATATGCTTTCCCAATACCTCTTAATACATTCTGAAGCTATAAAAGCAACAATAAAGGAGATATAAGGCAAAACTCCAAAGCAACTATTTTATGACCCCAGTTTGGTGGTGTCAAGCTGACCGGCTATTTAGACTTTCCACATATGGTTTCCTATTCCTGTCCTGCAAAAAAATTGTTTTTGATCATGTGACCTTCATAAAGGTCAAAGGGAGACCATAATGCGGTGGCGGCGGCGAGGAAACTGAGGCGAAAACAAATAAGCGCCCTTTCAGGGACGCTTAATTACATCTGACTCTACTGACACTACGAAAGCATTATTTTCTCAATGAAGTAAGATTGCACAACTATTTATCACTTCATGAATTTTTCAAAATTCTAAAAATAGTACTTTACAATTGATACTTGCTTTCACTTGTTATATAAAAAATACTGCATATGAGTGGAAATGTTTGCTAAAAGAATATTCCATAATTTTCAAATTGATGAAATTTACTAGAACTACTTTTCACAAATGGTCAGTTTCTATACAGAGAGAAATAAAGATTTTAAGTTTCAATGGCAATTAATTTTCACAGAACAAGCTTATCATCTCCATAGTAAAATAAAATCATGGTGAAAATACATAGTAACTAAAATAAAAAATCAAGCCCTCTCCATGCCTAATATAAAACATCTGAAATATCCCTGTTTGGAGATATCATGACTTTGTGGCAGTGAGCTGTTAAAAATGTTAATTCCAAGGATTGATGGGGTTACACTAAATATACCTTTAAATTTAGTGCCTAACTTGATTAAAGATTCGGGTTCTCCTCAACATGTTTTAGTTTTGTTTTGTGTTTTTTTTTTCTTTTTTTAAAGGTTTACAATCCTTGTTTGTCAATCATTAAGCAATAATCCAAGCAAAATCAAGATGTCAATATTGGGCAACAAAGTTTTCAGTGAGACTAAGATTACCTTAGCAGACAATCTCTTGTATATTTCCTTCTATTAGTTCCATCTGCTTAAATCACTAGTTTTCACAAAATTGCATCACTAATCTCTACATTTTTCTAAATTAGAAACAAACCAGCTTTGGGTACATGTTAGGTAGTTCCCAGTTAATGTTTCTGAGCCTCCAGCTATAAACTAACACCGCCTAATTCACCAATAGCCCATCAGACCCTCTTGACCTGAACATCAATCATTTCTGGCTTTTCAATTACATCCTCCCCACCATCCCCAGACTCCATCTTCCTACTGCCTGAAATAGTCTGTAACTCTCTGGAGTTCCTGAATGTGATCAGAAAACTTGCAGATTATCATTATAATTGGAATCAATCAATGGCAATCACTGGAGTGTAGCAAGTGTTACACATACAGCCATATACACAGGTACAGCAATTGAATATTCTTACAACAGTAGTGAAGCTAATAACTCTTATACAGCCGGCAATGGGATTCACAAATGCAATAATGAAATTGGGATCAGAGAAAGGGGATCAAAACAAACTTTCTATTAAATCACCCAATTGATACAAAACTTACTCCTGGTCTGGAGAATCAGATGGAAAAAATGACTGTTCACAAGATTTATACATAATCTTCAAAAAAATATTCCTATATATGGTTCACCTATAAGTAGCATTAGTTACAAAATATATAGTTGATCAGCAATTTTGACAACACCTTGTTATTTGGCTCTGAGTGGCAGCTTAAATTCATTTGATGGAACAGTCCCATCATGGCTGTTTTATCATCTCTGAGGGGGCCTGTTTCAATGTGAGGAATGGTTCTTGAATCTCCTAAATGAATACATTTTACTGTTCTTGGCCATTCTGGCACAAATTGGTGTGATTCTTGTCCAAATTCTCTGTGTCTGCAAACTGCCACTGTGGCCTAGCGGGTAACACACTTGTCTAGTAATGCTCAAACCCAGGTACAGGCAGATACATAGTGGCTTGGATGACCACTTAAAATGGCGGTCCTCTGTCATTGGGTCCTATCCCTAGTGGGAGGCTAAAGAACCTCAAGGACGTGGATATATGCTCATCCTTGAGCCTGTATCTTTCAGTTAGGGGAATGTCAGTTACTTGTGAGTTGGGGCTGTACCTGTGCAGCCGGATGGGTTAAATAGCGCTTTGAGTCCTGTAGTATATTGAGATATTGCACGGAGTATAAAAAACACAATACAATACAACTGCAAGTTTGCACACACACACACACTCCTCCCCATACTAAAGAAAGGTACAGAATGACTCCTGAAGATAATAATGTTTCCCTCAACAATATGTGATGTTTAAGACATGATCATACAGGAACTACTACTGAGGTGATGCTGTCATGTTTGGCAGTGACTCCTTGCAACTTGTGGTAGTTAGATAGTTAATTTGGGGATCAGTCACACATTTTTAATGACCACTTAAGAACGATAAGGAATGACAAGGAACAACAGGCCATCACCAAATAGCTATTATAACTGATTTAGGAATCACTTGTGAATATCCAGAATGAGCTACAAATGTCATAAGAATCTATAACAATCTCCAATCAGCATCTGCTCCAAATAATTGCATCACATTTTTAGGTGACATCTAATTCAACACCCGAATATAAGGAATGCCCCACTACACTTCTAAATATGTAACAGGTAAGATTTTCAACAAAGGAAAAAATAAACATTTGTATCTTATTTGGTACCTCCATTCAGTGATATGTAACAGAGGTCTATGAACAACAGAAAGTAGTAAGCAGTCATTATCTATAATAAAATAAATGGGATGGTGATTATTCAATCATCCAATCAACCTAAGACAAAGCATATAATCTTCAACAAGTTTTAATAAATGTATGGTTCAACTGATATCCAAATATGCATTTTATTTAATTTTTTGCAAATTTTCTCTCATAGGGAGAAATGTCCAATAATGCTTCAACAGCATCTTATATATAATAATGGGTTTAACATAAGGCTTCATGCGAGCCCAAAAATGTGGCTCGATTCCTCATTTTGGAAGATCCAACTCGAACTCAGTTAATCGCTTGATCATCACCCACAAAATAAACTTTATCATACTTTGACATATTACGCTTAAAATGCATACAGCAGGAAAGAATGTTGATTATTCATTAAATTTTGGAATAAAGATGCATTTATAATGCACAGGAAACTTCAGTCATCTTTATATTGCACGATTTGAGGTGTCTTGGAAATATGTTTTATTAAAATACTGTCTTGTAAAAACATTGTTGCACACACATTTAAAGTTTGCAAATACTTAAAAATTATAAAATTGAAAACGTAACCATCTTACAGTAGAAACAAGCATTCTGACGCATGCATTTATCTCCCGCCATATAAATTAGATGTACTAAAGATAGTGGAATATAAATTTTCTTGTGAGATGGAGGCACATGTAGAAGTGACACCAAGTTTAATGTTTGATTGCAATACTTTTAAAGACAAAAGGTAGATCACCCAAAAGTAGGTGAATGACTTATTTAGAAGAAATTGCCTACCTGTAATACTTTTAGAGATAAAATACATTTACCTATTTTAGTAGCTATTACTCAGCTATCCAAAGAGCTACAGTTCTGCAACTTCACTATGTGGTAGATCGTCCAAAAGTAGGTGAATGATTTATTTAGAAGAAATTGCCTACCTGTAATACTTTTAGAGATAAAATACATTTACTCATTTTAGTAGCTATTACTCAGCTATCCAAAGAGCTAAAGTTCTGCAACTTCAATATGTGGTAGATCACCCAAAAGTAGGTGAATGACCTATTTAGAAGAAATTGCCTACCTGTAATATTTTTAGAGATAAAAGACATTTGCTCATTTTAGTAGCTATTACTCAGTTATCCAAAGAGCTACAGTTCTGCAACTTCACTATGTGGTACATCACCCAAAAGTAGGTGAATGACTTATTTAGAAGAAATTGCCTATCTGTAATACTTTAGAGATAAAAGATATTTACTCATTTTAGTAGCTATTACTCAGCTATCCAAAGAGCTACAGTTCTGCAACTTCACTATGTGGTAGATTACACAAAAGTGGGTGAATGACTTATTTAGAAGAAATTGCCTATGTGTAATATTTTTAGATATAAAAGGGAATTACTCATTTTGATAGCTATTACTCACCTATCCAAAGAGCTACAGTTCTGCAACTTCACTATGTGGTAGATCACCCAAAAGTACGTGAATGACCTATTTAGAAGAAATTGCCTACCTGTGATACTTTTAGAGATAAAAGACATTTACTCATTTTAGTAGCTATTACTCAGCTATCCAAAGAGCTACAGTTCTGCAACTTCACTATGTGGTAGATCACCCAAAAGTAGGTGAATAACTTATTTAGAAGAAATTGCCTACCTATAATACTTTTAGAGATTAAAGACATTTACTCATTTTAGTAGCTATTACTCAGCTATCCAAAGAGCTACAGTTCTGCAACTTCACTATGTGGTAGATCACCCAAAAGTAGGTGAATGACTTATTTAGAAGAAATTGCCTACCTGTAATACTTTTAGTGATAAAAGACATTTACTCATTTTAGTAGCTATTACTCAGCTATCCAAAGAGCTACAGTTCTGCAACTTCACTATGTGGTAGATCACCCAAAAGTAGGTGAATGACTTATTTAGAAGAAATTGCCTATCTGTAATACTTTTAGAGATAAAAGACATTTACTCATTTTAGTAGCTATTACTCAGCTATCCAAAGAGCTAAAGTTCTGCAACTTCTTTATGTGGTAGATCACCCAAAAGTAAGTGAATGAGTTATTTAGAAGAAATTGCCTATCTGTAAAACTTTTAGAGATAAAAGACATTTACTCATTTTAGTAGCTATTACTCAAATATCCAAGGAGCTACAGTTCAGCAACTTCACTATGTGGTAGATCACCCAAAAGTAGGTGAATGACTTATTTAGAGGAAATTGCCTACCTATAATACTTTTAGAGATAAACGACATTTACTCATTTTAGTAGCTCTTGCTCAGCTATCTACTCACTTAGCTATTGACCTACATCTGCAAAAGCAACAAAAATATAAGGGACACAGGAAAGTAAGCTTTTGAAAAACTAGATGAATAACAAATGAAAAGATTTGCCTAACTGTGGTACTTGTGAAGGTAGTTGACATTTATTTCCACCATAATTTTGCTACAAATAAGAAAATAGCTATTGCTCACTTATGACATGCAATGGAACTCCAAACGATATGATATCTTATAGTTAAGGAAAAAGTAGCTAAACAAATTATTTTAGGAAAATCCTGTAACTGCAGTAGTTTTTGAGTTACAATGGATTTACTCAACAGTCACAATTTCAAAGTAGCTATTACTCAGCTGTCCAGTGTGCAACAGGTTTGCAGCTTTACTATCTGATAGCTCATCAAAAACTAGATGAATAACATACTTGAAAATATTTCCCTAACTTGAATACTTTTGAAGATATTTGAAATTTACTGATGTTATTTTTCTACAAATAAGAAAATAGCTATTACTCACTTATGGCATGCAACAGAACCCCAAACTATATGCCATCTTATAGTTAAGGAAAAAGTACCTGAATAACATATTTTAGGAAAATACTCTAACTGCAATAGTTTTGGAGTTACAATGGATTTACTCAACAGTCAAAATTTCAAAGTAGCTATTACTCAGCTATCCAATGTGAAACTTTACTATGTGATAGCTTATCAAAAACTAAATGAATAACATATTTGAAAAGAATTCCCTATTTTAAATACTTTTGAAGATATTTGAAATTTACTCATGTCGTTATTTTGCTTCAAATAAGGAAATAGCTATTACTCACTTATGGCATGCAATAGAATCCCAAACTGTATGCCATCTTATATTTAAGGACAAAGTAGCTGAATAACATATTTTAGGAAAATACTGTAACTGCAATAGTTTTGGAGTTACAATGGATTTACTCAACAGTCACAATTTCAAAGTAGCTATTACTCAGCTATCCAATGTGCAACAGGTCTGAAACTTTACTATGTGATAGCTTACCAAAAACTAGATGAATAACATATTTGAAAAGAATTCCGTAACTTTAATACTTTTGAAGATATTTGACATTTAAGCACCGTCAGATTTAAAAGGGAAAATCCAGACCTTTCCCTTTTAGACCTTAAATTTCGCAATATGCAGGGTTTTGGTGCAAATATGGAAATTTCTTTCACGAAATATGGCAGTTTCATGCAAAAATTTGCACCATTTGAGACATTTGTCAAAATCACGTAAGTGAAAAAACTCAATAAGCCATCAGAAAAACAGCAAATATCCACCTGGAAAAAGGGTGCACCCTAAACACGAAAATGGCCAATTTAATCTTTTTGTAAATAGGGTGTGCCCTAATCACGAAAACTGCAAATTTCATCTTTTTGTAAATAGGGTGCACCCTAAACACGGAAACTGCAAATTTCCTCTTTTTGTAAATAGGGTGTGCCCTATTCACGAAAACTGCAAAGTTCCTCTTTTTGTAAATAGGGTGCACCCTAAACACAGAAACTGCAAATTTCACCTTTTTGCAAATAGGGTGTGCCCTAAACACGGAAACTGCAATTTTCATCTTTTTGTAAATAGGGTGTGCCCTAAACACAAAAATGGCAAATTTAATCTTTTTGTAAATAGGGTGCACCCTAAACACGGAAACTGTGAATTTCCTCTTTTTGTAAATAGGGTATGCCCTAAACACAGAAACTGCAAATTTACTCTTTTTGTAAATAGGGTGCACCCTAAACACGAAAACAGCAAATTTCATCTTTTTGTAAATAGGGTGTGCCCTAGACACAGAAACTGCAAATTTCCAGTTTTTGTAAATAGGGTATGCCCTAAACACGGAAACTGTGAATTTCCTCTTTTTGTAAATAGGGTGTGCCCTAAACACAGAAACTGCAAATTTACTCTTTTTGTAAATAGGGTGCACCCTAAACACGAAAACAGCAAATTTCACCTTTTTGTAAATAGTGTGTGCCCTAGACACAGAAACTGCAAATTTCCACTTTTTGTAAATAGGGTGTGCCCTAAACACAGATACTGCAAATTTACTCTTTTTGTAAATAGGGTGCACCCTAAACACAGAAACTGTGAATTTCCTGTTTTTGTAAATAGGGTGTGCCCTAAACGCAGAAACTGTAAATTTCCTGTTTTAAGGCGGGTTGTGTGTAACCACCCCGCCTATCAGATGGATGTGTCCGACATCTGTCCACAATTTTTGTTTCTGGACTCTTACTCGAAAACGGTTTGTCCAATCGAATTCAAACTTGACAGGGACATAGATCACCATCATAGCTAGATTCCTTTCAAAATTGGTGTATTTCCATCTGTTTGTTTGTTTGTCTGTTTTTTTGACTGTCCATCAAAATTTCCGTTTCCGGACTCTAACTCGAAAATGGTTTGTCCAATGGAATTCAAACTTGACATTGAGATAGATCACCATCATAGCTAGGTCCTTTCAAAATTAGTATAATTCTGTCTGTTCGTTTGTCCATTTTTTGTCTGTCTGTCAGTCAAAATTTCCATTGCCGGACTCTAACTTGAAAACGGTTTGTCCAATCAAATTTAAACTTATCAGGGAGATACATCACCACCATAGCTAGGTTAATTTCGAAATTGGTGTAATTCTGTCCATTCGTTTGTCTGTTTTTTGTCCATTTATTTGTTCATCAACATTTTCTATTTCCAGACTCTAACTCGAAAACACTGTGTCCAATCAAATGCAAACTTGACAGGGAGATAGATCACCATCATAGCTAGGTTCCTTTTTGAAATTGGTGTAATTTTGTCCGTTTGTTTGTTCATCAATGAATTCTGTGCCTTCATTTGTCTGATTTTTGTCCATTTATCTGTTCGTCAACATTTCTGTTTCCGGACTCTAACTAAAAAATGCTGTGTCCAATCATATTCAAACTTGACAGTTAGATAGATCACCATCATAGCTAGGTTTCCTTTGAAATTGGTGTAATTTTGTCCGTTCGTTTGTTCGTCAACATTTCCGTTTCTGGACTCTAACTCTAAAATGGTTTGTCTTTACATACATTTTCTTTTTCTTAGATGTTGTTTTCTCTACTTAAACATTATTTGGAGGTTTATGTAACTGACACTGCTCTGAAAGTATCCAGATTTTTGCACTGTATTATTACTCCTGTATCTCATGGTGTTGAAAACTATTTCCCCAGGCTATGGGGTACAGGCATCTCTGATACTATTTTTTTATTTACAAAGAAAAGGCTTTTAAGAATTACACTCAGCATTATAATATAAGCTTTAAAAATCAATTCTTAGCCCTAAATATTAAGAATATGTAGGAAAAGTTAACTTTTTGATAAACTCCACTCAACAAGGAAAATATACATGCTGATCAAAATAAGGGCTCATGGAAAAACATAATAAAGGATATGAAAATGTATGAAAAATGTATATGAAAAATCAGCTATCCTCTGGTTTATGCTGTATCTTTTCACACTTTTATGTAATCAGTGTAAATACACATACAACACTTTGAACAATCTCAGTCACTTTTTTATGTTTAGTTTGTACCAAAAAGTTAAAGATTTAACATCTTAATATTGGAAATTGATCTTAACAGCAGTACATGTATTTTACAGTAAATAGGTGAAACCAGTAAATTTGCATATTTACTAAGATTTTGAGTAAAGGGATGCATTCACTGAATTGATTAGCAAATATGCATATTTTTTTTTTAAAAATCAATATTTTCTTAGTTAAATCTAAAATGCTTTCGCTTATTTTATTTTTACTTATTTTATATTTTTATCTGCAAGATTTAATAAACCAAACCTAGCTGGACATTTTAGCATTTTACTTCATAAAATACACCAAATTTGTTTCAAATGAAATGTAAACTATCTTAATATTTTCTACAAATGATTACATAAAACCCTGTAAATAAATCTTATTTTCATAAATCTTGGTTTATTGTTTGAAGGCTTTATGTCCTCAACTTGATCTGATATTTCATTTGAAGTCACAATTACCTGATGGCCACTGACTTTTAAGCACTAATCCATTATAGTAGTCTAATTTTTCAGAGCTTCCGTAATAAAAATATATTTAAATTATTTCCAAAAAATGTGAGCAAAACACAAAACACCTTGAACACTCAACTGTATCAAAACATATGACTTCTAATCCACCACACTTCACTACTCCTTCTTGTACAATGTAAACCCATTATCTGACTTTCAGTCTTATCTTAATTGAGGTCACAGTGGGGGAAGAGTCTGACCTATCTTACCACTGAGAAAAATAAATGTATGTTACTTGTGTAATATCAGTGGGTGTCCCTTAATTTATCTAGGCTCTCTCTTGTAGGTGTGTACAACATCTCAGTGGGGTTTATCAGTCCAGCATGTATCTCTGACATTATAAAGACCCCTTTACCCCACTGCACACACTTGATTTACACAGTCTAGGAAAAATCTATGAGAATGGTGGTAGTTGAGTAAACATACAGGTACAAAATGAACACACACCCAAGTGAAATTTCTGTAAAGCCTGAATCCTGATTTTTTCTTACTTAAAATAAGCGACTCCAGTCCAATTTGAGACTTTTTTGGAAGTCTCAAATTTTAAAGAGTTTTGTAAAGTTTACAATTTTAGGTACAAATTGGACACATTTTCTGATGTCATGAGAAAAGGGTAAACTAAGTGAGAAAAAAAATGTCTTGATAAGTTACAAGTCATGCACTTTCCTTCAGTTGTTTTACTTAATGTATACTTTTAGTGCTTACTCTTGTTGGAGTATTAAATTTTGTATTACTCTTTGTATATTTAAGTTTGTATATCTGGAAATAGAACATATTTGTAAAATGTATTCAGTCCCACTCTAATGTAAAATTCTTGCCATTCAAACACACCACTAATTTGGTTTTCTCAGCCTCATCTTAATTATCTGAAAGACTGGGATGAGATTTATCTCTAGGAGAGGACACAGTCCTAGGAATTATACCATCCCAACCCCTCAAACTTGAGGGAGGGCTTATCTGCTCCCCCACTGCAAGTGTTTATGCTACCTGAAGACCAGGTAATTAATAGCCCATCATCTGCATGTGTCTTGAGGTTGTAAGTGACTACTCTCTCATTTAAAATGTGTTGCCAGTACTGGAAGAAAGCAAGTATACTTATCAAACCCAAACCACATTTACCTGTTGAATATATGCTTGTAAAAAGAAGCATGTGTATACTGTTTCTATGTTTTTCCTTCACTGTAATTTAATGAAACAGTCATATTTTATTAGTACACGCATTTATTATCTCCACCAAGAGGTATTGTCATAACCATTTGTCTATCTGTTTGTCAGAAGGGTTACATAAATACTACTGCTTGGGTCACGGTCTGACTTAGATCCTATTAAATTTTGACTGATCTGGATACAAAATAATAATAATAAATAATAATAATCCAGAAACATGTTGTTACTTTTAAAAGATACCTTATCTAGCAAGGATGATTAATTCTTCAAGGCATGCAGATTTGTCTGTTCGTCTGTTCTCCAGAGCCGCTAGATAAGAGGTACTCCCATGAAAAGTGTGAAAATTTCACCTGTTTATCACAATTTTCTCAATGACCATTGAAGGGATTTCTCCCTATCTTAGATATACATGTATGTACTATGACACAAGTAGATTCCCTTATGTGAGTATCAGGCCAGGATATTTTTAAATTAATTTGTGTAAATTTTTAAAATAAGTTTGAATGCATTAAAAAGATTATGAATTTATGCAGTAAATCACTTATAACTTGAAAAGTATTGCACTCAGAGCATTTTGTTAAAATATGTTGTGCCCCTACTTTTTCCATAGCTACGCGATGAGTAACTTGCAATTTTATTGCACTGCAACAGCTTACCATGTGGGACTGAGTGCTTTATTCGGATGGTTTAGTATGTACCCTAGAGTGTCGTTTGGTGAATAGTCCTTCTTTTCTCATTGGCTGCCATATTGGAAAATATATTACAGAATATCTCAACAATTTACTGATTTCTGATGTTTATTTTTTATAATTTGCTTATCTTATAGCGATTATAATTTGCACCATGTGTGTGCGTACGTGCGTGCATGCGTGTGTCACGCAGTTTCCTCTGAAACTACTATAGTTACAAATTTTTGGTAAATTAGTTGTCCTAATGAATTTTTTTGCTCTTCAGTATTTTTTGGGTTTGGTGAACTTTGGCCTACTTGTGGGTGAGTAATAGCACTTTTAGCTAATATATTTTTATGGCTTATAACTCTCAAACTATTGCATTTACAGTATTTTGTTCCAATATGTTGTTCAGCTACTATCCCCACAGCTACAACATGGTCAGTAGTTTGGAAGTGTATCTCCATAGCTAAGTGAGTAATAGCTACTTTGTCAATTTTTTATGATAACCATAATGAGTAAATGGCTTATATCTTCAAAAGTATTGCAGCTACACGATTTCTCTCTAATATGTTGTTCATCTAATTTTTTGTGAACTGTAACATATTTAAGTTTCACACCTGTTGCTCAATGTACAAGTGAGTAATGGCTACTTTATTGCTACTTTTACTGAAAATGTCAAAAATCAAAAATATCTCTCAAACCTTAAGAGACAGAGCAATTTCGAGTGAATTTTTGACCCATAGAGTAGTACGAGAGTATCCTATGCTAAGTGGGAAAAGGTTTGGTGAACTTTTGCCTACTTTTGAGTGAGTAATAGCACTTTTACCTAATAATGAGTAAATGGCTTATATCTTCAAAAGTATTGCAGCTAAACAATTTGGTTCCAATATGTTGTTCAGCTACTATCTCCACAGCTACTGCATGGTCAGCGGGTTGGAAGTGTATCTCCATAGCTAAGTGAGTAATAGCTACTTGGTCAGTTTGGAATGATAACCATAATGAGTAAATGGCTTATATCTTCAAAAGTATTGCAGCTACACATTTTCTCTTAAATATCTTGTTCATGTACTTTTTTGTGAGCTGTAACATATTTAAGTTTTACAACTGTTGCTCGATGTACAAGTGAGTAATGGCTACTTTGTTGCTACTTTTAGTGAAAATGTGAAAAATCACAAATATCTCGAAAACCGTAAGAGATAGAGCAATTTCAAGCGAATTTTTGACCCACAGGGTGGTACAGGAGTATCCTGTGCAAAGGGGGAAAATTTCAATTTTCGCCACTTTCAGTGGCCATCTAGGATTTTTGCGGAAAATGAAAAAGTGTCAATATCTCGAAAATCGTAAGAGATAGAGGTGATTTCGAGCAAATTTTTGACCTGCAGGGTGGTACAGGAGTGTCCTGTGCAAAGGGGGGAAATTTTTGTTTTGAATCTCTTTCACTCAAAACTCCCCATACTGTCCCACCCACCCCAGGTACAGCAAAATAAATAGAAGGTAGGCTGGAAAAATTCCCTGGGTAGTTCACTTAACATCCAACTGAAACAGGAAATGGGGGTGTTCCAGGCTTCCATGCTTGAGGCTATGAAAAATCTTAGAGATGAGATGCTTTCCTTTCATCAAAAACCATCCGAGTCAGGTGTAGATAAGACATTCGACTTTGCCCAAGCAAAACCAATGCCTGGAACTTCTGTTCAATCCGACCCTCCTTTGACTTCTAATCCGACTCCATCCAAACACTCGGATGTCCAACCAATGGATCTGGAGCCTTATAGCCTTGCACTTCCTCCCAAGTCTTCTCAACCTCAGCCCGAGCATGCTTCCAAACACTCGGATGTTGAATCTGATCATTCGGAACGTGTTTGCGATTCGGAGTACTATCAGGTACGTCCTAGACATAAGAAGGATTCAGATAGGAGGAAACACAAGTCAAAACCCAAGCGACATTTCTCAGTTGTCGGCATAGGAAGATGAGTCCTCTACCCATGTCAAAACACTTACACAGCCTCAGCACAAGGTTCCTCCAGGACCTCAACCTCAGGATAACAAAGATCCAGTGTTTTATAGGGAGGTGGATATGAGTGATCTACTTCCCAGTACACTGAGGAAGTTGAAACCTTCAGGCAAATCCTTGACCTCCCTGATCCCAGGGAAACTTTCCCTAGGTCCTCCACTACTGTGCTAGGCCTGGACGACCAGAAAGGCCAACAGGAGATAAGGCCTAGAGGCCCTTCTGCTATGCTCTCTTTGAACCCAATTCTCAAAGATGCCTTTGAAAAGTTCGAGCAAGACTTCTTGGCCTCTAATTTACCTGAGGGTAAATATATCAAACCCCCAGCTTCAACAGCCAAGTACTACAAGGTGGGACAGCCTTGCTGTGAAGATAAACTTCAAGAACTTAATACAGATTTTGCGAAAATCTGTACTTCCCCTAAGCCGTCTGGGGCCCCTGTTGCCAAGGTTTCCCTACAAGTTCTCAAGGAACTCAAACATCAGGCTAGGGAAAACCTCTCCACTGTCAATTTCACAGCTACTTTTGCTAGAACTGCTTCTTCATGTAACACTGTTCTGGAGAAGGGCCTTCACAGTGCCAAGGCTGCTATGAAAAAGGCCAAAGCCCAAATCTTGAAGGGTTACGACCCTGAAAAGGGTATCAGTCGGGGCTATGAAGTGCCTGTGACTACTTTGAACTCATGGAGAAAAGGATTCTCATCTTACAAAGAGCCCTAGCCTGCCTTAGTAAATCAATAGCTCACATCCTCCAGAGGGAACTATACACCATGGGCAACACCGGCCTTCTGCAAAGAGAGGCTGAAATGACCCTCCTTCATCCCCATTTGGGGGACTTGAGACGTCAAGAATTGAGGAACTCGCTCTTCTGGCCTACTCCTTTTTTCAAGTCTCAATTGGTCAAAGATGGACTTCCTCCTTAAAAAGGCACTTCTAAAAACACTCAGGGTTTTGGACCCTATCAAAACAAGCCCTTTTGTGGTCCCCACCACAACAAGAAAAGAGACTCCTACAGGATGGCAAATGTAATGAGATCTAGGCCTAGGGCTGTATTTGAGCAGTGATGCCCTTATGGACTCTCCGTGAGTGAGCTTGGCTGCACTCTCTTCTCTCAGAACATCTAGACAGTATCCGTACTGTCATTCACTCAGTTCTGGTTTTTGGCTACTTAAGACCCAACCTTAAAACTGGGGTGCTGTAATAGGGGCATTTTGGGCAATGTTTGATAAAAAATTTGCATATCTGATAATTCTAAATTCAAGAAAAATAACCACGTTTTCTCCAGTCTCAGCTGTAATCCCGCCACTGGGCGGTTGAATTTAGCACTCAGCCCCACATGGTAAGCTATTGTAGCGCAATAAAATTGAAAATTTTACTTACTTAAATGTAGCTTTTACAAGCTTGAATAATATCTCATGTGATTGATATTGCCACTCATGGTTAAACATAAAAATATGATTTATAAATGAGATTATGTGGGTCACCTCAAGAGACAAACTAGAGTCTAGTGGCTGGCTTTCACCCAACCACAGAGTCGAATCTTAGGACAGGACTGGGTGTTGAAATCTGTAAACTCTGTATTATCGCCCGCATTTGGAAACGGCTTTCAGGGAAGTTTTCAGATTTGTGTCGTGAGATGGGTATTTGTTTACAAATATAAAGGGTCTGTAGATGGGCAGTTTTACAAGGCTGGTTTAAGATGAAAACCACCAGCATATTTCCTGTTCATGGACTTGCCTCATTAATATTAATGAGCAAATATGCGCAGTCACGGCAGTTCTTTAGGGGCTTTCCTGACAATATTCTACCGTAGATGCGCAGTTTGAAATTTGATTTTGAAATGAGAAGACATATTTCAATTTTGAAGCGTGGATATACCTGTAATAAAATAAGACTAGAGATTGCGTCTCGATGCAGTGTATCCCCGGACGGGACATAGTTAAGGCGTGAATATGTTGGTCTTGAGCCTGTTTCCTGGAGCACCAGGTCAGGATTCTCCATAGTACCAGATTACTCCCAAAAGCTAATCACTAGTTCTTTCACTTATATCTGTCTTTAAAAATTACATTTCATGGATCCAGAAGATCCATATAGAGATCCGGATCACTTCCAAAATTCAATCATTTCATCCTCTTACCTTTTCAGACATATTCTATATTTCATCAAAATCCGTCCGTAAGTTTTTGATTTATCTTGTAAATGAGTACACAAACACATGTGGCAGCCTGGATCCACATGATCCAGACAGTGATCCAGATCACTCCCAAAATCTAATCACTTGTTTCTTGTCCCATTTAGGACATTTCCTGAAAATTTCTTCAAAATCCACTAAAGACTTTTTGAGCTATTTGTCTTCAAAAATTATATTTCATGGATCCAGAAGATCCAGATAGTGGTCCAGATCACTCGCAAAATTGAACCATTTCTTCCTTTTACCACTTCTTCCTTTTACCATTTGTAACATATCCTAAAAATATCATCAAAATTCATCCTAAAATTCTGTTGCGGCCTGGATCCAGATGATCCAGATCACTCCAAAAATGTAATCACTTGTTCCTTGTACCATTTAGGTCATTTGCTGAAAATGTCATCACAATCTATCCATAACTTTTGAGGTATCTGTCTTTAAAAATTACATTTCATGGTTCCAGAAGATCAATATAGTGATCCGGATCACTTCCAAAATTCAATCATTTCATCCTGTTACCTTTTCAGACATATCCCGAAAGTTTCATCAAAATCCGTCCATAAGGTTTTCAGCTAGATTGTACATGAACACATCTGGCAGCCTGGATCCAGATGATCCAGATCACTCCCAAAATCTAATCACTTGTTCCTCACACCATTTAGGTCATTTGCTGAAAATGTCATCCCAATCCATCCATAACTTTTTGAGGTATCTGTCTTTAAAAATTACATTTCATGGATCCAGAAGATCCATATAGTGATCCGGATCACTTCTAAAATTCAATCATTTCATCCTTTTACCTTTTCAGACATATCCTGTAAATTTCATCGAAATCCGTCCATAGGTTTTTGATTTATCTTGTACACAAAACATCTGGCAGCCTGGATCCAGATGATCCAGATCACTCCCAAAATCTAATCACTTGTTCCTTGTCCCATTTAGGACATTTCCTGAAAATTTCATCAAAATCCACCCATGACTTTTTGAGCTATACTGTACACAAACACATCTGGCAGCCTGGATCCGGATGATCCAGACAGTGATCCAGATCACTCCAAAAATGTAATCACTTGTTCCTTGTACCATTTAGGTCATTTACTGAAAATGTCATCACAATCCATCCATAACTTTTGAGGTATCTATCTTTAAAAATTACATTTCATGGATCCAGAAGATCCATATAGTGATCCGAATCACTTCCAAAATTCAACCATTTCATCCTTTTACCTTTTCAGACATATCCTGAAAATTTCATCAAAATCCATCCATAAATTTTTGAGCTATACTGTACACAAACACATCTGGCAGCCTGGATCCGGATGATCCAGACAGTGATCCAGATCACTTCCAAAATCTAATCACTTGTTCCTCGTCTTATTAAGGACATTTCCTGAAAATTTTATCAAAATGCACCCATAAGTTTTTGAGTTATCTGTCTTTAAATATTAAATTTCATGGATCCAGAAGATCCAGACAGTGATCCGGATCACTCCCAAAATTTAATCATATCTTCCTTTTGCCATTTTGGACATATCCTGAAAATTTCATCAAAATCCATCTGTCCGTTTTTGAGTTATCTTGTTCACAAACAAACAAACAAATAGAGGGCCAAAAATGACCCTCGGTAAGGTACTTTGGCGGTCAGTGGATGACCTTAAATGAAGATCTGTAACTGGTAAGCCTGCATGCGGGTACTCAATCATGTACTCAACCTCCAAAGCCATTTTCAATAGTTTCCATGCAATGTAGTCAGCATTAAGTGTGAAAATATCTCCAAATATGCCAAAAATGACCCTCGGTCAGGTACTTTGGCGGTCAGTGGATGACCTTCAATGAAGAGCTTCAACATCAAATTTCTGCACGCTTACAGAGGACATATATATGTATTATATATACCAGCCATAGGATGATCTGACTTTATATATATGAGAACTGGGCCAAAAAGTGAAAAAATGGCCAAAATCTGACCTTTAAGTGGCCACCAGTGACCTTGAGATTGAAGGTCAAGGTCACAAAACAATAGTGTTCGTGGCATTGCCCATATCTGCCCACATACCAAATTTGAAAGTTCTAACTAAATTATTTTTTAAGTTATCGCGTCCAAAAGGAAATCTCTGCGGCGGCAGCGTGACCGTACTGAATCCTAAGTATCCCCGACTTTCGTCTGGGGATACAATTAGCGAACTGGTTTATTTTGTAAATATAAAACAATCTGGAAGACATAATTAAAGTGTTAGTATATGGATATTTTACAGAAGCAAATTGTAAGTATTTAAATAAAATATTCGAATGTTATTTCTACAATATTACACAATAGCCATAATGAGCGATAATCGGGGATCAGAGGTTATGCTGTATTTTACCGATGAAGTATTTTGTCGTTTAGCCAATCAGAGGACACAGAATATTAATGACTTGGGTGCTATGGCCGTGAGTTCTGTAGCTTAAAGTATCTGATCTTTGTCGAAACGTCCATTTAATAAAATATTGTCAGGAATAAGATTAGCGAACTGGTTTATTTTGTAAATATACTGTAAAACAATTTGGAAGAAAACTTCCTCCAAAATAAGAAACGGATTGACAGAAAAATGAACTCACGTCATAACTTCTAGGACATGCAAAAGCGCCTTCGAGTGGTTGAAAGTAGAACTACGGAGTTTGAATATTTTCATTGTCGATTCTGATTGGCTGAACGACAAATGTATAGTACTACCGTGACGTCACTTCATTCATTAATTTCTTTCCGGTTTATTTGTTTGACAAATGAGTAATATGCTGTAGATGCGCAGACAACAATTTTATATTAACAGTGACTGCGTGATAAACCAGCAGACCAATAAATTAATTGGGGTTTCCACGACTATAAACCAGCAGACGAAACTGTTAAAAAAGACTCGTTCGAGTAGACCATCACAAAAGCAAAAACAATAGTTTCTAGGACATCCGGGACTTTACAGAAAGCCAGACGTAGTGCTAGACATGCTTTTTACTTTATAAAATATAACTTAATAAAGGCATTAAAAATCTTCAAAATGGCAGTGTATAATATACACCTTAATGTACAGATATGTGAAGAAATATTATGCTGAATTTAATATTTAAGGGCTTAAACGGCCAATTTAAAATCGTGGCCGCAGCTCAGTACATAACTCGAATCAAAGATTCGACTAATAAAAAACTAGACCAAAGACGCCAGATGCAAGATGTATCTCCTTGCCTTACTCCACTTGTTGTTTGGAATAATCAGTGGAATTCCGATTAAGTTTAACTTGGGCATTTATCTGTGTGTAGAAGTTTTTGATTGAGGAAAATATTTTCCCAGTGATACCATACTCTCAGATTGTTTAGCAATATTTCACAATTTACCCAATCAAAAGCTTTTTAGAAGTCAATAAAAGCAACAAATGTAGTTTGTTCCATGCCTAGTCTATTTCTTACAATGCTTGTTAATTTGTATATGTGATGTATGTGTTCTAGGGAAAGAGTGTAAAATTTCCCATTCCCCTTCTCATGACCCTCCCAGGTATCATACCCCACTGTGAGTTCTAGTGCTGTCAGTTGTCAGGTTGTGTTTTCTGTCATTTGATAACACATATATGTTAGTGTACTTGTAGTAAACTGTCTTTCCAACTATTTTAATGAGTTTTCAGTGTTGTGTGTACATACACTGGGAATAAGGAAAATATTCAATTTTGGCTTGTTTTTGAGTGTAAAGGATTATTGGAAAAAAGAAACAAATAAAAAAAAAACCTGCATCAGTCAATATCCAGAGTATATTTTAGTAACCTTGAAGCTATTTCTCATTTTTGTGGTAGACCTCTAAATCATGTAACCCCTTTTAAGAATAAGCGAGTTACAAGTACTTTAAGGTTTCGCTATCCTTGTTTCACCCTAAAGTATAGGTATGAAGTGAAGCACTTCAAATGGTGTCACTTCCTATCTCTTTCCCCTTGTGTGTTTAACTAATAATATTCGATAAATATTTCAATAATGTGCTGTATTAACATATGAAAATAGGTCTAAAATAGTGAGGTGGAGAGTGGAGTAGTGGACAAATCCATACGGAAAAACACTTTTTCAGTACCATGGCCCCCCTCAAAATTGTGATTTTTACATCCCTTTCAAAAGCCAGGACTGTCAGTTTTGGGAATTGAACCCACCCAGAGTTGTGACCAAGCAAAAAGGCACACTACTGTACATTTACCATGGTTTTTGTTGTAAATGTATTGGGAAGGGTTGGATGTAACTGAATATGTAGCTGATTTAATTGAATTTTGAAATGATTTTTTTTAAGTTTAAGGATAATTTTGTTTGAAAAGATTTAAATTTGCAACTGAAGGAAATTGCATGACTTGTAACTTATCAAGACATTTTTTTTTCTCACGTAGTTTACCCTTTTCTCATGACATTAGAAAATATGTCCAATTAGTACATAAAATTGTAAACTTTACAAAACTCTTTAAAATTTGAGACTTCCAGAAAAGTCTCAAATTAGATTGGGGTCACTTATTTTAAGCAAAAAAATAAATAAATAAGAGAAAATAAATAAAAGAAAATAGGATTCAGGCTTTACAGAAATATTTCACTTGGGTATGTGTTCATTTTGTACCTGTATGTTTACTCAACTACCACCATTCTCAAAGACTTTTTTCCATGACTGTGTAAATCAAGTGTGTGCAGTGGGGTAAAGGGGTCATTATAATGTCAGAGATACATGCTGGACTGATAAACCCCACTGAGATGTTGTACACACCTACAAGAGAGAGCCTAGATAAATTAAGGGACACACACTGAAATTACACAAGCAACATATATTTATCTTTCTCAGTGGCAAGATAGGTCAGACTCTTCCCCCACTGTGACCTCAATTAAGATAAGACTGAAAGTCAGATAATGGGTTTACATTATACAAGAAGGAGTAGTGAAGTGTGGTGGATTAGAAATCATATGTTTTGATACAGTTGAGTGTTCAAGGTGTCTTGTGTGTTTTGCTCACATTTTTTGGAAATAATTTAAATATATTTTTATTACGGAAGCTCTGAAAAATTAGACTACTATAATGGATTAGTGCTTAAAAGTCAGTGGCCATCAGGTAATTAAGCGTCTCGCAAGGGACGCTTGTTTGTGTATGGGAGAGCTTCTGGCTCCGCCGGCTCCGCATTTTGTTTTCCTTATAACTCTCTAACCGTTAGGCGGATTCTTTTCAAATTTGGCAGGTTTAGGCAGTAGCCTTGGGAAATTTTTTTGAATATGCTGCAGTGACATTTCAACCAATCAGAGAGGTCACATGACCAAAAATGTCTTTTTTCGATGGGGAAGCTTGTCTGGATGATAACTTGAAAGGAATTTTATCAATTCACCTGAAACTTGGCAAATACATTCATTCCATTAAAATCTGGAAATCATTAGATTTTGGCATTGATTGGTCAAGAAATGGCCGAGTGATTAATGATTAATTAATCATTACGAATTTTCCAAATAAGGAAAACACAAAAATGCTTATATCTCGAAAACCGTGCTAGATAGAGCGATTTTTGACCCACAGGGTATCTCTGCGGAGTAGTTTTCCCAATTTTCAAAAAAATTTTATCTCGCCCAAAATGGCGGCCATTTTGAATTTTCGCAAAAATTGCAAAACATAAAAATGCTTATATCTCAAAAACCGTGCTAGATAGAGCAATTTCGACAAAATTTTTGACCCGCAGGATACCTCTGCGGAGTACTTTTCCTAATTTTCAAAAAATTTTTATCTCGCCAAAAATGGCGGCCATTTTGAATTTTCGAATTTTTCGCAAAAATTGCAAAACATAAAAATGCTTATATCTCGAAAACCGTGCTAGATAGAGCGATTTCGACGAAATTTTTGACCCGCAGGGTATCTCTGCAAAGTAGTTATCCCAATTTTCAAAAAAATTTTATCTCGCCAAAAATGGCGGCCATTTTGAATTTTCGAATTTTTCGCAAAAATTGCAAAACATAAAAATGCTTATATCTCGAAAACTCTGCTAGATAGAGCAATTTCGACGAAATTTTTGACCCGCAGGGTATCTCTGCAGAGTAGCCATGCCAATTTTCAAACAAAAAATTTCTCGCAAAAAATGGCGGCCATTTTGAATTTTCGAATTTTTCGCAAAATTGCAAAACACAAAAATGCTTATATCTCGAAAACCGTGCTAGGTAGAGCGATTTCGACGAAATTTTTGACCCACAGGGTATCTCTGCAGAGTAGCCATGCCACTTTTCAAAAAAATTTTGTCTTGCCAAAAATGGCGGCCATTTTGAATTTTCGAATTTTTGCGCAAAAATTGCAAAACACAAAAAATGCTAATATTTTGAAAACCGTGCTACATAGAGCGATTTTGACGAAATTTTTTATCTTCAGGGTATCTCTGCAGAGCAGCTATCCCAAAGAGCTTTCACTTGGTGAAGTTTCAGACCCATAGCTAATTGCTCACCTACTCAAAAAGAGTAAATGCGAATTACCTCTAAAAGTATTGCAGATGGCCAATTTTTCTCAAATAACTCATTCACCTACTTTTGGAAGAGCTTTCACTTGGTGAAGTTTCAGACCCGTAGCTAATTACTCACCTACTCAAAATGAGTAAATGCTAATTATCTCAAAAACTATTGCGGATACCCAATTTTTATCAAATGACTCATTCATGTACTTTTGGGAGAGCTTTAACATGGTGAAGTTTCAGACCCGTAGATGATTACTCACCTACTCAAAATGAGTAAATGCGAATTATCTCTTAAAAGTATTGCAGATAGCCAATTTTTCTCAAATAACTCATTCACCTACTTTTGGCAGAGCTTTCACTTGGTGAAGTTTCAGACCCATAGCTAATTACTCACCTACTCAAAATGAGTAAATGCGAATTATCTCTAAAAGTATTGCAGATAGCCAATTTTTCTCAAATTAATCATTCACCTACTTTTGGGAGAGCTTTCACTTGGTGAAGTTTCAGACCCATAGCTAATTACTCACCTACTCAAAATGAGTAAATGCGAATTATCTCTAAAAAGTATTGCAGATAGCCAATTTTTCTCAAATAACTCATTCACCTACTTTTGGGAGAGCTTTCACTCTGTGAAGTTTCAGACCCATAGCTAATTACTCACTTACTCAAAATGAGTAAATGCGAATTATCTCTAAAAGTATTGCAGATAGCCAATTTTTCTCAAATAACTCATTCACCTACTTTTGGGAGAGCTTTCACTTGGTGAAGTTTCAGACCCATAGCTAATTACTCACCTACTCAAAATGAGTAAATGCGAATTATCTCTAAAAGTATTGCAGATAGCCAATTTTTCTCAAATAACTCATTCACCTACTTTTGGGAGAGCTTTCACTTGGTGAAGTTTCAGACCCATAGCTAATTATTCACCTACTCAAAATGAGTAAATGTGAATTATCTCTAAAAGTATTGCAGATAGCCAATTTTTCTCAAATAACTCATTCACCTACTTTTGGGAGAGCTTTCACTCTGTGAAGTTTCAGACCCATAGCTATTTATTCACCTACTCAAAATGAGTAAATGCTAATTATCTGTAAAAGTATTGCGGATACCCAATTTTTATCAAATACTCATTCATCTACTTGTGAGAGAGCTTTCACATGGTGAAGTTTCAGACCCATAGCTAATTACTCACCTACTCAAAATGAGTAAATGCGAATTATCTCTAAAAGTATTGCAGATAGCCAATTTTTCTCAAATAACTCATTCACCTACTTTTGGGAGAGCTTTCACTTGGTGAAGTTTCAGACCCATAGATAATTATTCACCTACTCAAAATGAGTAAATGTGAATTATCTCTTAATAGTATTGCAGATAGCCAATTTTTCTCAAATAACTCATTCACCTACTTTTGGAAGAGCTTTCACACACGAAAATGAAAAATTGTGAATATCTCGGAAAAGCTATTTCTTCTGCTTTAATGCTCGGCGGGAGATACACACCGCGGCAGTGGTCTTGACAAAAATTTTTGTCTCCCCAAAAATGGTGGCCATTTTGAATTTTCAAAGTTTTTGCAAAACACAAAAATGCTTATATCTCGAAAACCGTGCTATATGGAGTGAACTCAACAAAATTTTGGACCTGCTGGGTATCTCTGCAGAGTAGCCATGCCAATTTTCAAAATATTTTTGTCTCGCCAAATATAGCGGACATTTTAAATTTTTTTATTTTTTGCAAAACACAAAAATGCTTATATCTTGAAAACCATGCTAGATAGAGCAGACTGCGCTGACTTTGGTTGCCACAACAGTATAAGGCTAGAAACGAAGCATTTTCTTAATACTTTAGCACTCACCTTTATATCCTTTTCGAGACGCTTTGTTTTTGCTATGCAAAAACATTATTTTTTTTTTTTGCGAGCGATCCTCTAGTTGTGACTTCAAATGAAATATCAGATCAAGTTGAGGACATAAAGCCTTCAAACAACAAACCAAGATTTATGAAAATAAGATTTATTTACAGGGTTTTATGTAATCATTTGTAGTAAATATTAAGATAGTTTACATTTCATTTGAAACAAATTTGGTGTATTTTATGAAGTAAAATACTAAAATGTCCAGCTAGGTTTGGTTTATTAAATCTTGCAGATAAATATATGCATCAAAATATAAAATAAGTAAAAATAAAATAAGCGAAAGCATTTTAGATTTAACTAAGAAAATATTGATTTTTTTTTTAAAAAAAATATGCATATTTGCTAATCAATTCAGCGAATGCATCCCTTTACTCAAAATCTTAGTAAATATGCAAATTTACTGGTTTCACCTATTTACTGTAAAATACATGTATTGCTGTTAAGATCAATTTCCAATATTAAGATGTTAAATCTTTAACTTTTTGGTACAAACTAAACATAAAAAAGTGACTGAGATTGTTCAAAGTGTTGTATGTGTATTTACACTGATTACATAAAAGTGTGAAAAGATACAGCATAAACCAGAGGATAGCTGATTTTTCATATACAGTATCCTTTATTATGTTTTTCCATGAGCCCTTATTTTGATCAGCATGTATATTTTCCTTGTTGAGTGGAGTTTATCAAAAAGTTAACTTTTCCTACATATTCTTAATATTTAGGGCTAAGAATTGATTTTTAAAGCTTATATTATAATGCTGAGTGTAATTCTTAAAAGCCTTTTCTTTGTAAATAAAAAAATAGTATCAGAGATGCCTGTACCCCATAGCCTGGGGAAATAGTTTTCAACACCATGAGATACAGGAGTAATAATACAGTGCAAAGATCTGGAGACTTTCAGAGCAGTGTCAGTTACATAAACCTCCAAATAATGTTTAAGTAAAGAAAACAACATCTAAGAAAAAGAAAATGTATGTAAAGACAAACCGTTTTAGAGTTAGAGTCCGGAAACGGAAATGTTGACGAACAAACGAACGGACAAAATTACACCAATTTCAAAGGAAACCTAGTTATGATGGCGATCTATCTGTCAAGTTTGAATGTGATTGGACACAGCGTTTTCGAGTTAGAGTCCGGAAACAGAAATGTTGACGAACAGATAAATGGACAAAAATCAGACAAATGAAGGCACAGAATTCATTGACAAACAAACAAATGGACAAAATTACACCAATTTCAAAAAGGAACCTAGCTATGATGGTGATCTATCTCCCTGTCAAGTTTGCATTTGATTGGACACAGTGTTTTCGAGTTAGAGTCTGGAAATAGAAAATGTTGATGAACAAATAAATGGACAAAAAACAGACAAACGAATGGACAGAATTACACCAATTTCGAAATTAACCTAGCTATGGTGGTGATGTATCTCCCTGATAAGTTTGAATTCGATTGGACAAACCGTTTTCAAGTTAGAGTCCGGCAATGGAAATTTTGACTGACAGACAAAAAATGGACAAACGAACAGACAGAATTACACTAATTTTGAAAGGAACCTAGCTATGATGGTGATCTATCTCAATGTCAAGTTTGAATTCCATTGGACAAACCATTTTCGAGTTACAGTCCGGAAACGGAAATTTTGATGGACAGTCAAAAAAACAGACAGACAAACAAACAAACAGATGGAAATACACAAATTTTGAAAGGAATCTAGCTATGATGGTGATCTATGTCCCTGTCAAGTTTGAATTCGATTGGACAAACCGTTTTCGAGTTAGAGTCCGAAAACGAAAATGTGGACGGACAGACAAACGGACAAACAAACAGACGGAATTACACCAATTTCGAAAGAAACCTAGCTATGATGGTGATCTCTGTCCCTGTCAAGTTTGAATTCGATTGGACAAACCGTTTTCAAGTAAGAGTCCAGAAACAAAAAAATGTGGACAGATGTTGGACACATCCATCTGATGGGCGGGGTGGTTACACACAACCCGCCTTAAAACAGGAAATTTACAGTTTCTGCGTTTAGGGCACACCCTATTTACAAAAACAGGAAATTCACAGTTTCTGTGTTTAGGGTGCACCCTATTTACAAAAAGAGTAAATTTGCAGTATCTGTGTTTAGGGCACACCCTATTTACAAAAAGTGGAAATTTGCAGTTTCTGTGTCTAGGGCACACACTATTTACAAAAAGGTGAAATTTGCTGTTTTCGTGTTTAGGGTGCACCCTATTTACAAAAAGAGTAAATTTGCAGTATCTGTGTCTAGGGCACACACTATTTACAAAAAGGTGAAATTTGCTGTTTTCATGTTTAGGGTGCACCCTATTTACAAAAAGAGTAAATTTGCAGTATCTGTGTTTAGGGCACACCCTATTTACAAAAAGTGGAAATTTGCAGTTTCTGTGTCTAGGGCACACACTATTTACAAAAAGGTGAAATTTGCTGTTTTCGTGTTTAGGGTGCACCCTATTTACAAAAAGAGTAAATTTGCAGTTTCTGTGTTTAGGGTATACCCTATTTACAAAAAGAGGAAATTCACAGTTTCCGTGTTTAGGGCACACCCTATTTACAAAAACTGGAAATTTGCAGTTTCTGTGTCTAGGGCACACCCTATTTACAAAAAGATGAAATTTGCTGTTTTCATGTTTAGGATGCACCCTATTTACAAAAAGATGAAATTTGCAGTTTCTGTGTTTAGGGCACACCCTATTTACAAAAAGAGGAAATTCACAGTTTCCGTGTTTAGGGCACACCATATTTACAAAAACTGGAAATTTGCAGTTTCTGTGTCTAGGGCACACCCTATTTACAAAAAGATGAAATTTGCTGTTTTCGTGTTTAGGGTGCACCCTATTTACAAAAAGAGTAAATTTGCAGTTTCTGTGTTTAGGGCATACCCTATTTACAAAAAGAGGAAATTCACAGTTTCCGTGTTTAGGGTGCACCCTATTTACAAAAAGATTAAATTTGCCATTTTTGTGTTTAGGGCACACCCTATTTACAAAAAGATGAAAATTGCAGTTTCCGTGTTTAGGGCACACCCTATTTGCAAAAAGGTGAAATTTGCAGTTTCTGTGTTTAGGGTGCACCCTATTTACAAAAAGAGGAAATTTGCAGTTTTCGTGAATAGGGCACACCCTATTTACAAAAAGAGGAAATTTGCAGTTTCCGTGTTTAGGGTGCACCCTATTTACAAAAAGATGAAATTTGCAGTTTTCGTGATTAGGGCACACCCTATTTACAAAAAGATTAAATTGGCCATTTTCGTGTTTAGGGTGCACCCTTTTTCCAGGTGGATATTTGCTGTTTTTCGAATGGCTTATTGAGTTTTTTCACTTACGTGATTTTGACAAATGTCTCAAATGGTGCAAATTTTTGCATGAAACTGCCATATTTCATGAAAGAAATTTCCATATTTGCACCAAAACCCTGCATATTGCGAAATTTAAGGTCTAAAAGGGAAAGGTCTGGATTTTCCCTTTTAAATCTGACAGTGCTTATTTACTGATGTCATTATTTTGCTACAAATAAGAAAATAGCTATTACTCACTTATGGCATGCAATAGAACCCCAAACTATATGCCATCTTATATTTAAGGACAAAGTAGCTGAACAACATATTTTAGGAAAATACTCTAACTGCACTAGTTTTTGAGTTACAATGGATTTACTCAACTGTAGAATTTCAAAGTAGCTATTACTCAGCTATCCAATGTGCAACAGATCTGAAACTTTACTATGTGATAGCTTATCAAAAAGTAGATGAACAACATATTTGAAAAGAATTCCCTAACTTTAATACTTTTGAAGATATTTGACATTTACTCATGTCATTATTTTGCTACAAATAAGAAAATAGCTATTACTCACTTATGGCATGCAATGGGACCCCAAACTATGTACCATCTTATAGCTAAGGACAAAGTAGCTGAACAACATATTTGAAGAAAAAGTTGTAACTGCAATAGTTTTTGAGTTATGAGCCCTTTACTCCAAGTAGCTAAGATTGCTATTACTCACTTATCTTTAGGCCTAAGTCCATAAAACCAAAAAAAATTTCGAGGGCGTAAAAATTCATTGGGACAATTAATTTACAAAAAATCTGTAGCTGTAGTAGTTTTGGAGAAATCTGCGTGACTAACTAACGCACACACACACACACACGCACGCACGCACGCACAGGCATCATTTCATAATCTCCCTCCCGGGCTAAAGCCCGGCGGGAGATAAAAATATATGAATATATTCATATATTTAAGGAAAAATCAAATTTAGTAGGAGTTTTTACATCTATTTTTAATTGTTTTCGAAGGCCCGGTTCAGTTTTCTAGACTTGAGTATTAAACTGAATTGTTTCGTTTCCGAGTAACTGAAGGATCGTTGCAGCCCCAGTTTAATCTGTTTTTGTTAACTTTGACTGAGATTTTAGACAAGTTCATATTACCATGCACAATTTAATACGCTTTGGTGCCAAAAACACTATGCTTGAATCAAATATGTCAGTTTGATGAATGATAACTCATTACAGTCATTGATTCAATAAGCTATAGATGTGAGGTGAATTAAGTATACAGTAGACTCTGTATTAGTGGAGCATTCAATATTCCATGATATGGTTCTAGTTACTGCCAACTACCATGACAGAGTCTTAGGGATGGGTCGGTATCAAAAACCTGAACATCGGGAGGTCGCCAATGCAAAACCAGGACTCAATGTTTTGGACGTTTGATCTTAAGGACATGGCAATCAAAGTCCCCAAAGGTACAACAAATGGGATAAACATGTACAATTCTTCAGATGTCCGGTTTGTTCCCAATATTTTAAGTTTTCATTCCATTTAATGTGTCGACAAGCAAGACGGAGGTTATAAAGGGTTGCTCAACGAAATCACTGTAAAAGGCTGCAAATGTACAAAAATATAGAATAAGAGTGTGCAATTTCTTCAGATTTAGTTTATACTTCCAATATTTTAAGTTTTCCTCCAATTATTAAAAAAAGCAAAGTGGTGGTTGTAAAATCACATCACGATATTTCAGTAAAGTGCTCTCGATACCAAGACATCTACAGAATCAGTTCCATTTGCTTCCACTTAAAAGTGTGTCCCACTAGTTTACTTATATACAGAACCTATTTTTTTTTTTTTTTTTTTTTTTTTTGGGGGGGGTGGGTGGGGGGGTGGGGGTGGGTGTCTCTCTGAATTCAAAATGTTATGCTCAAACACAAAAATATGTGATATTGAAAATTTTACTAAAAACAACAGATTTTAACAAACCTACATTCCATCTGCCATTGTAATAAAGCAACAAAATCCATCAAAACTACACCTCACCAGCGTGATCAACAAGACTCCTGAGACTTGGCTTGAAACACAGGTAAACCATCCAATGCCATTATCACTTTTATCTGTTATGCGTAGCTCATATCTACCTGCTGTTGCATGGCAACAGCAAGTGGAGACAGATTCAGAATCAAAGAACTCTATGTATATCATAAAAATCTACTGAAAGACTTGATTTTCATGGATTTAATTTGTTGTCTTCCCATCCAACATCTAAATGCTAAAGTGTGACATTTATTAACTACAAAACATCCCCAGTACAAGATGCAGAACCAAAGTACAGTATTCTCTGTCATAACAGACTTCCTTCATCTTAATTGTATGCAGTAAATGTATATAACGCAACCTACAATATTGATTAATATTTGATGAAGATTTTGCTACTTACTATGACATGAAGATCCCATTTTAAAACCTGCTCAATTTACCGATTTCAAACTTGGCTTTTTACGACTGTTTTATTAGAGATAGGGTAAATATTACAGAAATTATGGTACATGTAACTGTTAATTAAAACTTAGCATTTTATAGAGCGATATTTGTACCTAATCCTGATGATAAAATCACACAGATACTTGCTGTTAAAAAGTATTGCTAGTATATAGCAGGCCTGAATCAACTCATCTGACCAAACATTGGTGGTGTAACGATTTGTGAAAATCAAAACTGTTCGACCAAATTTGGTGAAACTCTAGTAGAGGGTTTGGCCTGCAGCAAAAAATACCAACCAGAAAAATCACAAGGCAACAGTTTTCATTGGATCCTGGCAAAACCTAACAATTTATAGATCTCTATTCTATTTACTGTTTCACCAAATTTGATGAAAACTCATCATGGAGTTTCAAAGTTATGGGTCAGGTCAAAGCTAAATTAAGGACAGATGTTCAGTCAACCATAGAAAGGGATAAAATGAAGGCATTTTCAAAAACCAATCAAAAAGGACTTGGCTCTTTTTTCAGCTACAACCAATCTGGTATTTCACAGACAGCACTAGCAAGGATATTTTTTCTTTTGCTGGATCTTCTGCAAACTAAACATGGGCAACAGACCTCTCAAAAGTGCCTAACCTGTAAGTTGGTCATTAAGCAAAAGATGCAAGAAGGATGCCGACCTAACTTATTACTACTCTTATCAAAATCAAAATATGCATCTCAATTGATTACATAAATAGTCAGGCACTTGCCATGATTTAACCTGCAAGAATGTTGTTCCTGTTGTGAAAAAACAGCTAAATGATACAGTGTAATGGTCTGTAGAAGATTCAGATGTTTCCAATGTATTTACACCAATAACAGCCAGATTTGTTGGCTTTTTTTCTCACTTTATGTTTTTAGTGGAGGAACCAGGAAAATCATGACTTAGTTGAGCATGGTACATAAAGGTCCCAGTTCTTACAGATTGTATCTACAGATTTGCAATAAATTTGCTCCACCAATCTTAACTGCATTAATGTCATGCAATTCATTTCTGTTATCTGAGCAAGAAAAGAATTTAGAATAGTTACTAGTGTTTGTGAATGGCTCCCAAATACCCGGATCAATTAGTTTCCCACTTATGATGACCTATCAAGTCAGAATTGATTATTCACCAAATTTTCCTACTCCCTGGTTATTACACTAAAAACACTTTTCTGGGTGAATGTATATAAATTCATTAAGAATTTCTGCTATTTTCGATATTTAGTTTCTATCAATGTTATCCATTACCAGTAAATATGGTCAAAAATACGAAAATGATATAATGTCAAATCAAGACCACACAATGACACTGCACAGCTACACCCTAAAACAATGTTCCTATCAAATATTAACTTCTTACACCTTAAGATTTCTAACAGTGTTGATTCTAGGAATTTCAAAAAGTGGGGGCGATCCCCCACCACTACACAAAATGTGGGGGAGGGGCTAAAAATTCTGGGGGACGACTTTATGATAAGTTTAAACTAATAAAAAATACATTTTCAGTTTATTTAGGCATTTTTAACAGTGAACTTCTATTAATTAGTGGTCAATTTTTATTGTCTTGCCCAATAAAAATAAACTTCAAGGCTAGTGATAGAATTTTAAAAAACTAGAAATAGGCCGCCCTGTTGATAGTAGATGCGAATAGAAACAGGATAGCATAGAAGAACACACATTATCATGTGTAATGTCCACCCATGAACCTTTTGCCCAAATTGTACAGTAGTCTTACAAGACCCTGTTTCATTTGTAAAATATATCAATGATGCTTAAATATTTGTTAGTGTAGATGTAAATTATTTCAGCTTCATGCCTTTTTGCATTGGTTGGGTTGAAAATTTTGACGAAATCACTCTATCTTGCATGGTTAAGAAGATAGAAGCAAATTCCTGTTTTTTCTATTTTTGGCAAAAATTTGAAAATTCAAAATGGCCGCCATTTTCGGGAAAAGGAAATTTTTTTGAAAATTGCCAAAAGGACATTTCTTAGATACCCTATGGGTCGAAAATTTCATCAAAATAACTCTATTTTGCACGGTTAAGGCCAGTTTGTGTTTTTCCATTTTGGGCAAAAATTCGAAAATTCAAAATGGCTGCCATTTTTGGGGAGGGGAAAATTTTTTGAAAATTGCAAATATTACATTCCTTAGATACCCTGTGGGTTGAAAAATTTCGACGAAATCGCTCTATCTCGCATGGTTAAGGAGATAGAAGCAAATTTGTGTTTTGCCATTTTTGGCAAAAATTTGAAAATTCAAAATGGCCGCCATTTTAGGGGAGGGGAAATTTTTTTTTAAATTGCCAAGAATACAATGCTCAAATACCTGTGGGTCGAAAATTTTGACGAAATCGCTCTATCTCGCATGGTTAAGGAGATAGAAGGAAATTTGTGTTTTGCCATTTCTGGCAAAACTTCGAAAATTCAAAATGGCCGCCATTTTTGGGGAGGGGAAAATTTTTTGAAAATTGCAAAGATTGCATTGCTTAGATACCCTGTGCGTCGAAAATTTTGACGAAATCACTCTATCTCGCACGGTTAAGGAGATAGAAGCAAATTAGTGTTTTGCCATTTTTGGCAAAAATTCGAAAATTCAAAATGGCCGCCATTTTTGGGGAGGGGAAAATTTTTTTTTAATTACCAAGAGTACAATGCTCAGATACCCTGTGGGTCGAAAATTTTGACGAAATCGCTCTATCTCACACGGTTAAGGAGATAGAAGCAAATTTGTGTTTTGCCATTTTTGGCAAAAATTCGAAAATTCAAAATGGCCGCCATTTTTGGAGGAGGGGAAAATTTTGGGAAAATTGCAAAGATTGCATTCCTTAGATACCCTGTGGGTCGAAAATTTCGACGAAATGGCTCTATCTCGCACGGTTAAGGAGATAGAAGCAAATTTGTGTTTTGCCATTTTTGGCAAAAATTCGAAAATTCAAAATGGCCGCCATTTTTGGGGAGGGGAAAATTTTTTGAAAATTGCATATATTACATTCCTTAGATACCCTGTGGGTCGAAAATTTCGACGAAATCGCTCTATCTCGCACGGTTAAGGAGATAGAAGCAAATTAGTGTTTTGCCATTTTTGGCAAAAATTCGAAAATTCAAAATGGCCGCCATTTTTGGGGAGGGGAAAATTTTTTGAAAATTGCAAAGATTGCATTCCTTAGATACCCTGTGGGTCAAAAATTTCGACGAAATCACTCTATCTCGCACGGTTAAGGAGATAGAAGCAAATTAGTGTTTTGCCATTTTTGGCAAAAATTCGAAAATTCAAAATGGCCGCCATTTTTGGGGAGGGGAAAATTTTTTGAAAATTGCAAATATTACATTCCTTAGATACCCTGTGGGTCGAAAATTTCCACGAAATCGCTCTATCTCGCACGGTTAAGGAGATAGAAGCAAATTAGTGTTTTGCCATTTTTGGCAAAAATTCGAAAATTCAAAATGGCCGCCATTTTTGGGGAGGGGAAAATTTTTTGAAAATTGCAAAGAGTACACTCCTCAGATACCCTGTGGGTCGAAAATTTTGACGAAATCGCTCTATCTCGCACGGTTAAGGAGATAGAAGCAAATTTGTGTTTTGCCATTTTTGGCAAAAATTCGAAAATTCAAAATGGCCGCCATTTTTGGGGAGGGGAAAATTTTTTGAAGCAAAATTACATTCCTTAGATACCCTGTGGGTCGAAAATTTCGACGAAATCGCTCTATCTCGCACGGTTAAGGAGATAGAAGGAAATTTGTGTTTTGCCATTTTTGGCAAAAATTCGAAAATTCAAAATGGCCGCCATTTTTGGGGAGGGGAAAATTTTTTGAAAATTGCAAATATTACACTCCTTAGATACCCTGTGGGTCGAAAATTTCGACGAAATCGCTCTATCTCGCACGGTTAAGGAGATAGAAGGAAATTTGTGTTTTGCCATTTTTGGCAAAAATTCGAAAATTCAAAATGGCCGCCATTTTTGGGGAGGGGAAAATTTTTTGAAAATTGCAAAGAGTACAATGCTCAGATACCCTGTGGGTCGAAAATTTTGCCGAAATCGCTCTATCTCGCACGGTTAAGGAGATAGAAGCAAATTACTCAAAAGTACTGAAAATACACAATGAAGTACCTAAATGGCTATTACTCATGTACTGACAAAGCTATCAGTCCCAAATGCAATACCAAGCGAGCTATGGACATAACAATCTTGTATTCAAAATTGTAGTAAAATATCTTTAATTATTTTGGCTTAAATGCACGGAAACCAATGGGTACTGAAAATAGCTGTACTTAAGTATTACTCAGTAAGCAAAAGAGGTACAACAGCCAAAAGCAATCCCAAGCAAGCTACTGACCCAATAAGCCTGCATACCAAATTTGGTGACAATAGCTCTAATACTTTTCCTTTAAATGAGCGGAAACCATGCGTGACGCCGGACATCGGACGCCGGACATCGGACGGCGAAAAAAGCAAAAATAATATATCCACCCCCCAGGGGGGTGGACATAAATACTGAAAATGGTTATTTACATCAAAGTGGCTCCTGTCATGGCATTATGGTTTTAAGTTTTCATCTGAAGTCATGGCATCACAAATTCAGTCATTACACCATAAATTCATACAAATATGTTGGAAAACCCCACAGAATACCATGACCTCATGAATAGTAATGAGTAGTCCACAAATTCTTCAATTAAAATATTGCTAAAAAATCCAATGGAATCGTCAAATATTTTTTACGCATACATGAGCTCTGTAGTCCTTCTAGTATTTGATCTTAAATCAGAAAATATTAAGAATTAAAACCACCACGAAAATCTGTATACCATCAATTTGTACGAATATGTTGGAAAACCTCACAGAATAATGTGACCTCATGAATATTAATGAGTAGTCCACAAATTCTTCTAGTAAAATATTGTTAAAAAATCCCATGAAATTGTCAATATTTTCTACGAATCTGAGCTGAGCTTTGTGGTCCATCTAGTATTTTATCTTAAAGCAGAAAAATATTGTTAAGAAACCTCATTAATATTAATGAGTTGTCCATGAATTTTGATCTTCAAGTAAAATATTTTCTAGACATACATTGTTGGGAAACCCCACAGATACGTAGGGTCAGCACCGGCTTGCCTCTCCTGTTGTGGTAACAATCCAGTCTACTGTAAGTTTCGTTTTTCTTGCAGCCATTTTTTATATAATCATCCACTTTCAGCTTAATTTTATATTTTTGGGTATAATATGTCCAAATACTGTCTGTACCTCATAATATATTTGAGTTTGTAAACGATCACGAAACCAAAATCGTCTACAGGCATTATTCGAAGAACGTTTCGACGGAAAAATCAAAACCTCAACAAACTCTCGCTCCACACATCGTTTCGATTTCTTTGATCTCTCGTCTTTTCGCTTCGTATATATATCCCGCATTGCCTTGTGCTGAATGCGTTCTTTTACAATCTTGTCCCCGCATACTTCGATGAAATCCGCGAGCAAAAGCAAATTAATGCGAGATATCGCAGAAAACGCATCCTAGAAGCAACTCTGTTCTAAGATATACTGTATAAGTGGTTATTTTCGCGGGTACTTAAGTTCGCGAATGTACACTGCATAGCAAAAACAAAGCGTCCCGAAAAGGATATAAAGGTGAGTGCTAAAGTATTAAGAAAATGCTTCGTTTCTAGCCTTATACTGTTGTGGCAACCAAAGTCAGCGCAGTCTGCTCTATCTAGCACGGTTTTCAAGATATAAGCATTTTTGTGTTTTGCAAAAAATAAAAAAATTAAAAATGTCCGCTATATTTGGCGAGACAAAAATATTTTGAAAATTGGCATGGCTACTCTGCAGAGATACCCAGCAGGTCCAAAATTTTGTTGAGTTCGCTCCATATAGCACGGTTTTCGAGATATAAGCATTTTTGTGTTTTGCAAAAACTTTGAAAATTCAAAATGGCCACCATTTTTGGGGAGACAAAATTTTTTGTCAAGACCACTGCCGTGGTGTGTATCTCCCGCCGAGCATTAAAGCAGAAGAAATAGCTTTTCCTAGGTATTCACAATTTTTCATCTTCGTGTGTGAAAGGTCTTCCAAAAGTAGGTGAATGAGTTATTTGAGAAAAATTGGCTATCTGCAATACTATTAAGAGATAATTCACATTTACTCATTTTGAGTAGGTGAATAATTATCTATGGGTCTGAAACTTCACCAAGTGAAAGCTCTCCCAAAAGTAGGTGAATGAGTTATTTGAGAAAAATTGGCTATCTGCAATACTTTTAGAGATAATTCGCATTTACTCATTTTGAGTAGGTGAGTAATTAGCTATGGGTCTGAAACTTCACCATGTGAAAGCTCTTCCACAAGTAGATGAAGGAGTATTTGATAAAAATTGGGTATCCGCAATACTTTTACAGATAATTAGCATTTACTCATTTTGAGTAGGTGAATAAATAGCTATGGGTCTGAAACTTCACAGAGTGAAAGCTCTCCCAAAAGTAGGTGAATGAGTTATTTGAGAAAAATTGGCTATCTGCAATACTTTTAGAGATAATTCACATTTACTCATTTTGAGTAGGTGAATAATTAGCTATGGGTCTGAAACTTCACCAAGTGAAAGCTCTGCCAAAAGTAGGTGAATGATTTATTTGAGAAAAATTGGCTATCTGCAATACTTTTAGAGATAGTTCGCATTTACTCATTTTGAGTAGGTGAGTAATTAGCTATGGGTCTGAAACTTCACAGAGTGAAAGCTCTCCCAAAAGTAGGTGAATGAGTTATTTGAGAAAAATTGGCTATCTGCAATACTTTTAGAGATAATTCGCATTTACTCATTTTGAGTAGACGAGTAATTAGCTATGGGTCTGAAACTTCACCAAGTGAAAGCTCTCCCAAAAGTAGGTGAATGATTAATTTGAGAAAAATTGGCTATCTGCAATACTTTTAGAGATAATTCGCATTTACTCATTTTGAGTAGGTGAGTAATTAGCTATGGGTCTGAAACTTCACCAAGTGAAAGCTCTCCCAAAAGTAGGTGAATGAGTTATTTGAGAAAAATTGGCTATCTGCAATACTTTTACAGATAATTCGCATTTACTCATTTTGAGTAGGTGAGTAATTAGCTATGGGTCTGAAACTTCACCAAGTGAAAGCTCTCCCAAAAGTAGGTGAATGATTAATTTGAGAAAAATTGGCTATCTGCAATACTTTTAGAGATAATTCGCATTTACTCATTTTGAGTAGGTGAGTAATTAGCTATGGGTCTGAAACTTCACAGAGTGAAAGCTCTCCCAAAAGTAGGTGAATGAGTTATTTGAGAAAAATTGGCTATCTGCAATACTTTTACAGATAATTCGCATTTACTCATTTTGAGTAGGTGAGTAATTAGCTATGGGTCTGAAACTTCACCAAGTGAAAGCTCTCCCAAAAGTAGGTGAATGATTAATTTGAGAAAAATTGGCTATCTGCAATACTTTTAGAGATAATTCGCATTTACTCATTTTGAGTAGGTGAGTAATTAGCTATGGGTCTGAAACTTCACAGAGTGAAAGCTCTCCCAAAAGTAGGTGAATGAGTTATTTGAGAAAAATTGGCTATCTGCAATACTTTTACAGATAATTCGCATTTACTCATTTTGAGTAGGTGAGTAATTAGCTATGGGTCTGAAACTTCACCAAGTGAAAGCTCTCCCAAAAGTAGGTGAATGAGTTATTTGAGAAAAATTGGCTATCTGCAATACTTTTAGAGATAATTCACATTTACTCATTTTCAGTAGGTGAGTAATTAGCTATGGGTCTGAAACTTCACCAAGTGAAAGCTCTCCCAAAAGTAGGTGAATGAGTTATTTGAGAAAAATTGGCTATCTGCAATACTTTTAGAGATAATTCGCATTTACTCATTTTGAGTAGGTGAGTAATTAGCTATGGGTCTGAAACTTCACAGAGTGAAAGCTCTCCCAAAAGTAGGTGAATGAGTTATTTGAGAAAAATTGGCTATCTGCAATACTTTTAGAGATAATTCGCATTTACTCATTTTGAGTAGGTGAGTAATTAGCTATGGGTCTGAAACTTCACAGAGTGAAAGCTCTCCCAAAAGTAGGTGAATGAGTTATTTGAGAAAAATTGGCTATCTGCAATACTTTTACAGATAATTCGCATTTACTCATTTTGAGTAGGTGAGTAATTAGCTATGGGTCTGAAACTTCACCAAGTGAAAGCTCTCCCAAAAGTAGGTGAATGATTAATTTGAGAAAAATTGGCTATCTGCAATACTTTTAGAGATAATTCGCATTTACTCATTTTGAGTAGGTGAGTAATTAGCTATGGGTCTGAAACTTCACAGAGTGAAAGCTCTCCCAAAAGTAGGTGAATGAGTTATTTGAGAAAAATTGGCTATCTGCAATACTTTTACAGATAATTCGCATTTACTCATTTTGAGTAGGTGAGTAATTAGCTATGGGTCTGAAACTTCACCAAGTGAAAGCTCTCCCAAAAGTAGGTGAATGAGTTATTTGAGAAAAATTGGCTATCTGCAATACTTTTAGAGATAATTCACATTTACTCATTTTCAGTAGGTGAGTAATTAGCTATGGGTCTGAAACTTCACCAAGTGAAAGCTCTCCCAAAAGTAGGTGAATGAGTTATTTGAGAAAAATTGGCTATCTGCAATACTTTTAGAGATAACTCGCATTTACTCATTTTGAGTAGGTGAGTAATTAGCTATGGGTCTGAAACTTCACAGAGTGAAAGCTCTCCCAAAAGTAGGTGAATGAGTTATTTGAGAAAAATTGGCTATCTGCAATACTTTTAGAGATAATTCGCATTTACTCATTTTGAGTAGGTGAGTAATTAGCTATGGGTCTGAAACTTAACAGAGTGAAAGCTCTCCCAAAAGTAGGTGAATGAGTTATTTGAGAAAAATTGGCTATCTGCAATACTTTTAGAGATAATTCGCATTTACTCATTTTGAGTAGACGAGTAATTAGCTATGGGTCTGAAACTTCACCAAGTGAAAGCTCTCCCAAAAGTAGGTGAATGATTAATTTGAGAAAAATTGGCTACCTGCAATACTTTTAGAGATAATTCGCATTTACTCATTTTGAGTAGGTGAGTAATTAGCTATGGGTCTGAAACTTCACCATGTGAAATCTCTCCCACAAGTAGATGAATGAGTTATTTGATAAAAATTGGGTATCCGCAATACTTTTACAGATAATTAGCATTTTGAAACTTCACCATGTGAAAGCTCTCCCAAAAGTAGGTGAATGAGTTATTTGAGAAAAATTGGCTATCTGCAATACTTTTAGAGATAATTCGCATTTACTCATTTTGAGTAGGTGAGTAATTGGCTATGGGTCTGAAGCTTCACCATGTGAAAGCTCTTCCAAAAGTAGGTGAATGAGTTATTTGAGAAAAATTGGCCATCTGCAATACTTTTAGAGGTAATTCGCATTTACTCTTTTTGAGTAGGTGAGCAATTAGCTATGGGTCTGAAACTTCACCAAGTGAAAGCTCTTTGGGATAGCTGCTCTGCAGAGATACCCTGAAGATAAAAAATTTTGTTGAAATCGCTCTATGTAGCACGGTTTTCGAAATATTAGCATTTTTGTGTTTTGCAATTTTTGCGCAAAAATTCGAAAATTCAAAATGGCCGCCATTTTTGGTGAGACAAAATTTTTTTGAAAATTGGCATGGCTACTCTGCAGATATGCCCTGTGGGTCAAAAATTTCGTCGAAATCGCTCTATCTAGCAGGGTTTTCGAGATATTAGCATTTTTATATTTTGCAATTTTTGCGAAAAATTCGAAAATTCAAAATGGCCGCCATTTTTGGCGAGACAAAAATTTTTTCAAAATTGGGATAACTACTCTGCAGAGATACCCTGCGGGTCAAAAATTTCGTCGAAATTGCTCTATCTAGCACGGTTTTCGAGATATAAGCATTTTTGTGTTTTGCAATTTCGCAGGGTCAAAAATTTCGTCGAAATCGCTCTATCTAGCACGGTTTTCGAGATATAAGCATTTTTGTGTTTTGCAATTTTTGCGAAAATTTCGAAAATTCAAAATGGCTGCCATTTTTGGCGAGACAAAAATTTTTTGAAAATTGGGAAAAGAACTCTGCAGAGATATCCTGCGGCTCAAAAATTTCGTCGAAATCGCTCTATCTAGCACGGTTTTCGAGATATAAGCATTTTTGTGTTTTGCAATTTTTGCAAAAATTTCGAAAATTCAAAATGGCCGCCATTTTTGGCGAGACAAAATTTTTTTGAAAATTGGGAAAAGTACTCCGCAGACATATCCTGCGGGTCAAAAATTTTGTCGAAATTGCTCTATCTAGCACGGTTTTTGAGATATAAGCATTTTTGTGTTTTGCAATTTTTGCGAAAATTTCGAAAATTCAAAATGGCCGCCATTTTGGGCGAGAAAAAATTTTTTTGAAAATTGGGAAAACTACTCCGCAGAGATACCCTGCGGGTCAAAAATTTCGTCGAAATCGCTCTATCTAGCACGGTTTTCGAGATATAAGCATTTTTGTGTTTTCCTTATTTGGAAAATTCGTAATGATTAATTAATCATTAATTACTCGGCCATTTCTTGACCAATCAATGCCAAAATCTAATGATTTCCAGATTTTAATAGAATGAATGTATTTGCCAAGTTTCAGGTGAATTGATAAAATTCCTTTCAAGTTATCATCCGGACAAGCTTCCCCATCGAAAAAAGACATTTTTGGTCATGTGACCTCTCTGATTGGTTGAAATGTCACTGCAGCATATTCAAAAAAATTCCCCAAGGCTACTGCCTAAACCTGCCAAATTTGAAAAGAATCCGCCTAACGGTTACAGAGTTATAAGGAAAACAAAATGCGGAGCCGGCGGAGCCTGAAGCTCTCCCATACACAAACAAGCGTCCCTTGCGGGACGCTTAAATACTTATTATGCGGACTTCTGCTGGTTTGATTGGAAATGCATAGTTAACGTCTTTTCTTTTATACACGTTGTCAGTGTGTGAACCTACTCTGGGAGATTATAAATTTACGAAACCCAATCGAACACACTTTCATTGATCGGCGCATTATCAAAGAAGTTGTGTAGCGGGGTCGTGTAATTGAATTAATCCCTCCCTATTGGTGATAAAGATCAAAGAAGTTAGGCGTTTCTGTGAATGGTACATTTGATAAAGCAATGGAATTTATTGTTTCCGTGACAGTGTTAAATATTGTATCTTGCATAATCTTGTATTATCGCTCACGCTACTGTAGACTGGTTCTACTGAATATAAATATTGGCTATAAGTTATTTTCGCGTTTTGTAGTCACTCGCGAATATAGCGAAAATTAATTCCACGCGAAAATAACCACTTATACAGTAACCCGGACAAGATTTTAAAGGTCAAGGCTACTACAGCAAGGTCAAATGAAGGTCCCACCAAGACACTGCACACCTACACCCCCAACCAATGTCCCTACCAAGTGTCAACCTTCTACACCTTACAGTTTCCGAGAAATAGCCCAGACCAAATTTTAAAGGTCAACGTCAGCACGGCAAGGTTAAAGGTTAAATCAAGGTCACACCATGATGTTGTACACCTACAAACCCTAAGCCATGTCCCTACCACGTATTAGCTTCCTATACCTTGGGGTTTCCTAGATATTGCCCGTACAAGATTTTAAAGGTCAAAGATCAAATCAAGGTCAGACCATGACGTTGCACACCTACACCCCCCAACCAATGTCCCTACCAAGTATCAACTGCCTACACCTTATGGTTTCTGAGATACAGCCCGGATAAACTAAATACACTAAAGATGGTATGTGATTTTTCGTTTGTTTCTGGCATAGATAATGAATACTGCAAAGAATACTTGGAAAGAGGTTATTCATTTTAGACTTTCTAATTGTTGATACTTCATCAAAATGATAAAAATATGCATATTTTGTGAAATATGTAAGATTTTTACTAAGGTTGTGACGAGTGGTTAAAATTCATCCCGGTACCCGAGCTACGCAAATTCGTCTCGCAGTTCAGTATTCGCATGTTTTAGTATACACGTTTTTTCCTCTCCATAAACAAAACGGTGATTTCCGGAAACGATGTCTTTGCATTAAAATAGTGGTGAAAGGTAATCAAATCTTATTATATTGTTATAAAATGAGGAGTATTATATAAAATTTCCCAATATACAAAGAATTCTGCCATTTTGCAGTATTGTCATTCTTTGTCGCCCTAAAAAACGTGATAAAGTGGGCGACAATATAATATATTATAGTAGTTAACGACGATCGGGTGGACCAGAAAGCACTCGAGATCTTCCCAAATCGACTCCACTCGCGAATACCGACCACCCGGTCGCAGCCTTAATTTTTACTTTACAATTGAGCAAAGGTCAAGTTTGCGTACCTAATAATATTTCGCGAAAGCAATTTCCCAAGTTCTGGCTCATGTACACCTTGCGAATAATTTTTACTGCACACTAACAAGCATACAAAATACTGGATTTCATTTGATTCAAAGCCCCGGTAACCGGTTTTATGGTTTTCTGAAAAAGGTCCAATCACTACTAGAAAGCCTACAACAATGACATTTTTAATAACCGGTACTTGAATATTCTTTGTGGACTAACCCCCCCCCCCCCCCCCCCCCCCCCCTAAAAAAAAAATGTATAGTGATGTTTACTATTCACACAACTATAAAATGGTTTAAAACTTAATTTTAAAAAATCACCTGGATAGTCATTTACAAGATGTCAAGGTTTCTAAAAAATGACATTATTAAAAATTGTAAAGGACAACCATGATGCTAAACTGTGACCGACAAGTAACTGACCACTTATTCCACCACTAATAGCTAAATACCTACTAATTTTTATCTTGATTAAATCTCTTTCTTTTTCTTTGGATTTAATCATCATTTTCTGAACATGTCATGGATAACATACACTGAAATAGGTTTTATTGGTTAGAAACTAGAATGCGCCAAATCAACGACAACTTATCCTGACAAGCCATCTCTCACGCCACAGGCATTCACTACGTATTTTTGTAGCACCCTTTTTGTGTGATGGGGGTAGGCCAGTAGCACATTTTCTATTTCGGTAACCCACCAATGCAAAACCATTCTAATTCCTGGATACCAGAAAAAGTTGTGTTCTAGCACATTTACCATGACCTTAAATTACTCACCTTTGCTCTGGCCTGTGACCTTGTCTCGCAACACGTTAAGCTGGTAAATAGGGCCAAACTCTTCAAACATCTTTCTGAGATCGTTTTCATCCATGGAGCGTGGTACCTGTCCCACAAACATCTTGATAGCATCTGCATCTGGCTCCATGGTGTCTGCTTTGGGGGACTGGCTGTTCATGTTGCTGCAAAACATGCAGATTCTTTAAAGAGTCTTTCTCACAACATATAAATTTCAGCTGTAACACATGCAGTAACACTCTTTTAAATAAAATTTCCTGATGAGTAGAACTAAATATGATACTATTTCGGGATTTTTCTTGTGGCTGATCAAAACACATAGACATATTGGTCACTCATGTCTTAGACAGTAGAGGAGGTCCTCAGTGGCCTAGTGGTTAGCAAGTTTGGCATCTAATCATAGGCTGTCACCTCTGTGGGTTCGAGTCCCACAAGTGGCAATTCTGAGGACCTGTCCCAATATGACCCTGGCTGTTGAACGGGACGTAAAACCCCAACTTTGACCTTAGACAGTAGAAAACAGGTTCTAAAATATTGGGTTTTGATATCTGCAAGTCCAATTGGGGTTGTTTTGGGAAAAATCACAGACAATTCTGACACAATGTCTCCACGTATATTCAACCCATGACCAAAGAGTTGAGGGTCAAGTGAAAATTTGCAAAAAAGCCAACAATAACTAAAACAAGCACAAGCGGCCCCTTAATTATATTGAGGAAAATTTCCATTTTATGTAGTAAATATCAGGTCCTTTAAGGGTCTTTTCTTTAGAACTTTATCCTATTTTTAAAAATCCTAAATCTGTAACTGGTGAACAGACATTATTTTAAGAACTTAAAGAGAGAACCTCAAAGTTATACATGTGTAGTTTTCCAGGTTCTCCTTAAAATGAATGTGATATACAGATGGTAAGTACTAAAAGATCTCACAGCTGGGTTGGTATATAATTATACACAATGGGATAATAATTGATCAGCAACCATAAAAACAGTACTTGTCATGAGCACAAGCTGTAATTGTAAACATAAATTCGGCGTACAAGGGGTGTTACAATGGAAACATTGAGTTTGGTAAAAACTATGCCATAGACGAAAACTAGTTCTGAAAAGGTTTGAGTAAAGCTAAAAAGCACAGGACACACTCTCCCAAAATATTTAAAATAGCCAGAGATATTCCAGACTCCATCCTAAAGATAATTTAGAGTCCATATATCCTCTTTATACTTTGCTGTACAGAAAACAACTTGTCTTCATTATAAGCCTTTAAAACATACCCACCCCATGACCAAGGACCATTTGTCATTCTCCGCCAAACTACACATTAAGCTTTCTAGAGACAAAAACAGTGGCCTATCTATCTCATTTATAGCTCAAAAAGAATCTCAGCTCTCAAAATTCTATGATACTTAGCACTGTTGTCAGTGATTTGTTTTCTACTCATAGATGTGTGTATTATTATCCACATCCCTAACTGACACATTCACCACATATTATAATGCTGACATTTTGTCACATCACTCACAAAACTATACAAATTTTATATTTTTGTCTGATCAATAAACTTAAATGTAGTTTTTAACCATACACCAGGTATATAGAATTAAAAACTAGACCAAGGGTGCATCTGTGGCCTGAAGCAAATTGTATCCAAAGAAAAAGTAGGACCAATAATGGCATTTGCACAACAAAAACAAAGTGTCCCAAGATAAAATTCATTTTCATGAATTCTGAGATAAAAATGGGGGGAAAACAATAGAAATTAGCAAAAAATAGGCCTTTCTCTGTTTCCAAGTAAAAGGATTTTAACATTTTATGCAGGAATTCAAGATGGCAACCAAATGATTTTTTGGAAAACAAGCAGATGCTTTTGAGGTTTCCATATACCCTAAGAACCAAAACTTCTGCCAAAATCGCTCTATCTCACACTGTTTCAGAGCTACATGCAACTTTACATTTTACACAGAAATTAAGTACGGCCACCAATAATGGCGGGAAAGTAGGAAACTAGCAAATAAACAGCGCCATCTAGCACTGTTTCCAAGTAAAGGCATTTTTACATTTTACGCAGGAATTCAAAATGGCCACCATATGATTGTTTGGCACTGAACCAAAACTTCTGCCGAAATCACTCTATCACATACTGTTTCAGAGCTACACAGAAATTAAGTACGACCACCAAAACTGGCAGGAAAACAATTAATAGGGAACCTAGCAAATAAATAGCGCTATTTCACACTGTTTCCAAGTAAAGGCATTTTTACATTCTATACAGGAATTCAAGATGGCCAACAAATGATTGTCTTGCACTGAACCAAAAATTTATTATGCCATGTCGCTTTAACTATATGAAACAGCAAAACCTATAAAAAGCTCAATTGCATGCATTGACCCTTGCAAAAAAATCGATATTCCTTTATAGTTTCTTTTGTATACTAGTTCATTATATTTGAGTGCCACAGATTTGAGGACCATAAAACTGAATGTTATTTGTTTTTAACAATATTAAATGGATAATTGTTGACTTGGACTTATGTCCATAAAGTATATAAAACTAGACCTACGCATCGGAGACCGATGCAAATTTGTATCCACCGAAAAGACAACTCACCAAAGCCAGTGAACCACTGTTTGACCTTGAAGGAGGGGCCCAAGGTCAAATCTAACATCAGAAAATTCCTAGCCCAAGATTTCATATGAGTTGATTTCGTACTGTAAACTTCTAGGATCAATAATAAGCGACTTATAAGCACTTTTAACTTTGGCTATCCTCGTTTGACCTTGTAGAAGGGGCCCAAGGTCAAATCCAACCACACCAGAAGACTCCCAGCCCATGATTTCCTATATGTTGGTTTACCATCCCAAACCTCTAGGGTCAATAATAAGTGAGTTATAAGCAGTTTTAAGTTGTGCTGTCCTCATTTGACCTTGAAGGAGGGGCCCAAGGTCAAATCCGACCACACCAGAAGATTCCCAGCCCATGATTTCCTATATGTTGGTTTACCATCCCAAACCTCTAGGACCAATAATAAGCGAGTTATAAGCATTTTTAAAATATGGCTATCCTCGTTTGACCTTGAAGGAGGGGCCCAAGGTCAATTCCGTCCACACCAGAAGATTCCCAGCCCATGATTTCCTATATGCTGGTTTACCATCCCAAACCTCTAGGACCAATAATAAGTGAGTTATAAGCACTTTTAAGTTTGGCTATCCTTGTTTGACCTTGAACGAGGGGTCTAAGGTCAAATCCAACCACATCAAAAGATTCCCAGCCCATGATTTCCTATATGTTGGTTTACCATCCCAAACCTCTAGGAGCAATAATAAGCGAGTTATAAGCAATTTTAACTTTGGCTATCCTCTTTTGACCTTGAACGAGGGCCCAAAGTCAAATCTGACCACACAAAAAGATTCCCAGCCCATGAGTTTCTATAGGTTGGTTTACCATCCCAAACCTCTAGGAGCAATAATAAGTGAGTTATAAGCACTTTTAACTTTGGCTATCCTTGTTTGACCTTGAAGGAGGGGCCCAAGGTCAAATCCGACCACACCAGAAGATTCCCAGCCCATGAGTTTCTATAGGTTGGTTTACCATCCCAAACCTCAAGGAGCAATAATAAGCGACTTATAAGCAGTTTTAACTTTGGCTATCCTCATTTGACCTTGAAGGAGGGGCCCAAGGTCAAATCCGACCACACCAGAAAATTCTCAGCCCATGATTTCCTATATGTTGGTTACCATCCCACACCTCTAGGACCAATAATAAGCGAGTTATAAGCAGTTTTAACTTTGGCTATCCTCGTTTGACCTTGAAGGAGGGGTCCAAGGTCAATTCTGACAACATCAGAAGATTCCCAGCCCATGATTTCCTATATGTTGGTTTACCATCCCAAACCTCTAGGATCAATAATAAGCGAGTTATAAGCACTTTTAAGTTTGGCTGTCCTCGTTTGACCTTGAAGGAGGGGTCCAAGGTCAATTCTGACAACATCAGAAGATTCGCAGCACATGATTTCCTATAGGTTGGTTTCACATTGCAAACCTCTAGGACCAATAATAAGGGAGATATAGGCACTTTTAAAGTCCGCTATGTGGGTTACTTCGGCACTCCGTGGATAACCTTGAATTAAAACCTTCAAGGTCAAATGTGTGCAAGGTTGTAGAGGACATGTATATCTGTTATACATATCACCTATGAAGAGATTCAACCTTCTACCTATGAGAAACAGTCAGTAGAAAAATGTAGATTATTTTCAAAGAAATGCCCGCGGCAGCCATATTGTTTTTTCAGAATGAGGCTATTTTCCTTCCCAGAGAAGCTTACCCCCCAATGAAGATATCCTGCAAATTTGGTGAACCTAGCTGCTGTCGTTTTCCTCTTAGAGCGTTAACGCCGAAAATCTCTCTACACGCGGCAGTGGCGGCGGCGGCGTAGTGAACGCTATACCAAAGTATACACCAGATGTTTCCGGTGGATACAATAACAAGAGATGCCATTAGAATTCAATGGGATAAGAAACACTGCAGAATGGGTTGTTTAATTGATAGCTTCCTCCCCCGACTGTTAAGAATATTGGCAATTGAATAACAGTACGTCAGTACAAAAACTTGTAAATCCCATAAGTAAATACAGAAATCTGGACTCTTCTATTTAATAAGGCTGTGAAGGGTGGTTAAAATCCATCCCGGTACCCGAGCTACGCAAATTCGTCTCGCAGTTCGGTATTCGCGTGTTTTAGTATGCACATTTTTTCCTCTCCATAAACAAAACGGTGGTTTCCGGAAACGATGTCTTAGCATTAAAATAGTGGTGAAAGGTAATATTATATAAAATTTCCCAATATACAAAAAATTCTGCCATTTTGCAGTGTTGTCATTCTTTGTCATCCTAAAAAACGTGAAAAAGTGGGTGACAATATAATATATTATAGTAGTTAACGACGATCGGGTGGACCAGAAAGCACTCGAGATCTTCCCAAATCGACTCCACTCGCGAATACCGACCACCCGGTCGCAGCCTTACTATTTAATGACCTTGTCACATGCGAGTCTGCTCAGAGTATCTGACACAATTAACTCATATACTTTAATTTGAAAATAGAATGTCTTGACAAAAGTTGTCTACTTTCCTGAGATTTGGATTTGTCAATACTCAATAAATTTTAAAAATAGACAGCCTCAGCAGGCAAGAACCCCAGCCCACAGGTACAACTAAATTGGCAACAACATGGAGGTTTGGGAAAATCTTAGGAACAATTTCTGTTGTAAGAAGTATACACAATCCACAAAATGTTGTCAGATACAAGATTCACAGGCCATGATTTCTTACAAGTTGACATTGTTTTCATATTTTGAAGCCATAGAACCAAGTATAAGGGAGATATGGCCCTTTTAGTATGATGACCCAGTATGATGGCTGCAATATTTTAAATGTTAGAACATATCTATGATTGTCAAACAATCGGTTCTGGTGGCCATAATGTTTTGTAAAATGATACAAAATTTTTTGCAGCCATAAACATTCTCTGCAAATATGGTGAAGATATTTTCATAAATGAATGAAATATAAAGGTTGCACACACATATGGAAGACGTTTCATATCTCCCAACCCCGGCTTTACCCGGTGGGAGATGAAAATGCAACTGTATTATCATTGGTTTAATAGCGCCCCCTTTTCAATTAAGAAGTTTAAGACCGAAAAGTATTTAAAGTGTTGCCATGATAACAAGTATTGCCACATACATTCCCAAACCCAATCAGCTCTAGATCCTCTTTTGGTTAACATGTCCTAAAAAATTGGTGAAATTCCATCCATGCATTGGTTTAGGCTTTGGAACACCCACAAACTTTAAGACCCAAAAATATTCAAAGTGTTGGCATGGCAACAGTTGTTGCCAGATACCCCTCCAAAACCTAATCGGCTCTAGATCCTCTTGGGTAAACATGTCCTGAAAATTTGGCAAAAATCCGTGCATGGATTTAGGCTGTAGAACACCCACAAACTTTAAGACCGAAAAATCTTTAATATTTATCTATTTATTTAAGGTTTTTTATGTCGTTTTCAACACTGTACAGGTCATATCACAACGGGTAGTTTTGTGGGAAGAGGAAACCAGTACATACATGTGGTCAACATTCTGTACTGTAAACTGCCAACCATTGGTAAGCAACTATCTAGTTTACCACATAAGGTCTGGGGTTTGAACTGCCAACCTCAGAGGTGCGAGGCCAGTCTGTTACCACTGTGCCACCATGGCCCCTCCAAAAACCTTTAAAATGTTACCATGTCAACAATTGTTTGCAGGATAACCCCCAAAACTTAATCAGCTCTGGATCCTCTTGGGGTAAACATATCCTAAAAATTTGGTGAAAATCCATGCAGGGTTTTAGGCTGTGGAACACTCAAAGGCTTTATGCCAGCCGCCGCCACCACCGACTGTACGGCGCAGGGGACGACTATAGCCCATGCCTTTATAGGCTTGGGTTAATAATAGGGCTGCAAGCGAGCCCGAAAATGCGCCTCGATTCCTCGTTTTAGAAGAATCGATTCGGACTCGGTTAATCGCTTGATTATCGCCCACGAAATAAACTGCTTCATATTTTGACATATCACGCCTTATAAAATGGTTACAAACCACACAACAGGAAGGAATTTTGATAATTTATTGAATTTGGGGGAAAAGACGCATTTATATTGCAAAATATAAGAAACTTTAACCATCTTTATATTGCGAGATTTGAGGCGTCTTCGAAAATACGTTATAATAAAATGCCATCTTATAAAACGTTGTTACACAAAGAATTAAAGCTTGCAAATACTTAAAATATATAAATATTGAAATGGAAATGCCTTATATTAGTAAAATAAAAAACATATTCATATATTTGAAGAAAAAATAGAATTTTGTGGTAGATTTTACATCTATGTTTAGTTGTTTTCGAAGATCCGGTTCACTTTTCTTGCCTCGAGTATTTAACTGAATCGTTTCGCTTCCGAGTAACCGAAGAATCGTTGCAGCCTTAGTTAATAAAATGTAAACTAGATTGGGCCAACTCGGCGCCAACATATCCCCAGACAGGTCATCACTCACGCCACAGGTTTTTTCGGGAATTTTTAAAAACATAATTACCCATTATTATATGAACTTCAGCACATCAATCTACTCTGTTTATATCTTCCAAGGAAGATGGTGTATCCCCAGACGCCGAATACATAACTCAAATTATATTTTCAATCTTCCTGCAATGATAACTCTAAACCTATTTTCAAAGTATTTAAATGATTGATGATTGAATGTCCATTCTAAAATAATAATCCCAAAAGAGCATATCTGTTTCTATATTTGTTGACAAATAAAATATTATTTTTAACTCAACTCATCATACTTTTCAATCTTCCTTCAAAGTATTTAAATGATTGATGATTCAATGTCCATTCTAAAATTCATAATCCCAAAAGTGCATATCTGTTTCTATATTTGTTCACAAATAAAATATTATTTAAAAAAAAATTATTTATATTATTATTTTATTATATTATTTTTAGAATTTGCAAATTGTTTTCAGTTATTCATTTCCTCTATACCTGTATATGTGGTCCATATATATGCAACCTAAATATGTGACACAATCTCAGTTCTGACTCCCCTTTGTGTTATATGTAATGAAGCCCACCACCTCCCACCCCCACCCCTCTCCCCTTCTCCACACCTCTCTCACTATTACACAAGATCTGCAACCCCATTGAGGTCTTTGTTTCTCATCTGATATCATTAAATACCTTTGTTTATTTAGTGTCACTCAATATAGCTGGAGGTCCCAGAGGTGGGTGGGGGGAATCCGGGTGGGGGATGTGGGTTGGGACTTGGTTTAGTTTATTAGTTTATTATAGTGACATGTATTATGTTGACAAGGATTATACAAAAACTATTGAAGTAATACCCAGCCCTATATGGGCTTATAAGTCACTTTAAATAGAGAGTTAATAACAAACAGAGCAAACATATTTTGAGGTAAGATACAGTAAATAAAGACAGCAATTCAATACATAAAAATTAACAATATAATTTACTTTTTCTTTCTTGCCACAAATCAAAAATAAAATTAATAACCATATTGACATTCATATGAGTTAATACCCTTGATAATTGATCTATTAATAATTCAGATTTATCTATATTTAAAATTTTGAAATATTTCATACGAATTAGCTCTAAAGCTGGACAAACACAAACAAAATGTATCTCATCTTCTACATCTTTTTTACACAGTTTACATGTTCTCTCAAAGAGATGGAGTGCTACAGCATAAATGGTAAACAAACAATCTATATAAAAGGGGTACTCAAATACAAAAAGAATTGAGAATTTTAAGTATGTGATTATCAACTGAAATGAGTTCATAACTGTAGGAGCTGTGTCAAAATTAACTGAGGCAAGTTGAATAAAACTGGGCTAGTTGAGGGTTAAAAATCCCCTAGTTTTACTACATACGGATATAATTTCATTAATATTGGGACTTAAAGCTCACTTAAAGTGTCCATTTTGTCTACTTGAATATGTTTAACCGGCGTTTAACCAGTTTCATTTTAAAAAGTTAAAAACTCAGCAAGCAGAGGTATAACACACAAAAATAAGTTCTTAAAAGACTAAGATAGCCATAACATTATTAATATTCAAAATTTAAATAGACAGGCATTTCCTTTTAAAAATTCAAAGATTTCAGCTCTATAACCCACATAGTTTGACAGTTACTGGGCTTTAAAGTGGCATAATGTCCATAAATTGGGTTTCTGTGGGCATTTTACAATTGTTAAAGAGACCTTAGCAATTAAACTACAGATCTGAAACTTTTTGGGGGACATACATAACAAACAAAAATTATATATAATACAGTTTAAGACTTGTCACACTAAGCATTTCCAAATAACAGGGCAAAATACGGAAAAAATGTCCAAAAAGGCACTTGGGCGAGTGTCTATGGCCCTCATACACAGGTTAAATGTCTACTAAAAACCTTGATTTTCGCCATATGTAAAAAGGACATAATAATGCATTCCCAGATGGGATTTCAGCTCCATCAATCACATAGTTTAACAGTCACAGGGCTTAAAGGTGGCAAAAAGTCCAAATATTGGGTCTCTGTGGGCCTTTTAGAGATCTCGATGTGGCTTTCAAATTAAAGCTTCAGACTTAAAATTTGTTACATACTAAGATTACACATAGAATATGTATCTAATAAAGTTTGAAACTTCTCAGACTTACCATTTCCAAGTTACAGAGCAAAATATGTGAAAAATGTCTTAAAAGGGTCACTCAGGTGGGTGTTTAAGGTCCTCATAAACAGGTTAAATGTCTACTTGAAGCCTTGATTTTTGGCACATGTAAAAAGAACATAATAATGTATTCCCAGATGAGATTTCAGCTCTATCAGTCACATAGTTTAACAGTCACAGGCCTTAAAATTGGCAAAAAGTCCAAATACTGGGTCTTTATGGGGCCTTCTAGAGACCTAAATGTGGCCTTCAAATTAAAGCTTCAGACTTAAAATTTGTCACATACTAAGATTACACATAGAATATGCATCTAATAGAGTTTGAAACTTCTTAGACTTACCATTTCCAAGTTACAGGGCAAAATATGTGAAAAATGTCTAAAAATGGTCACTCGGGTGGGGATTTATGGTCCTCATACACAGGTTAAATGTCTTCTTAAAGCCTTAATTTTTGGCACATATATAAATAACATACTAATATCTTCCCAGATAGGATTTGAGCTCTATCAGTCACATAGTTTGACAGTCACAGGGCTTAAAAGTAGCCAAAAGTCCAAATATTGGGTCTTTGGGAGCCTTTTAGAGACCTCAATTTGACCTTCAAACTTAAAGCTTCAGACTTAAAATCTGTTACATACTAAGATTACACACAGAATATATATCTAATACAGTTTGAAACTTCTCAGACTTACCATTTCCAAGTTACAGGGAAAAAGATGTGAAAAATGTCTTATAAGGGTCACTCGGGTGGGTGTTTATGGTCCTGATACACAGGTTAACTGTCTATTAAAGGCCTAAATGTTGGGGCACATATAAGAAAACACATAGATATATTCCCAGATGATATTTAACTTAGATGAGAGACATAGTTTGAAAGCTACAGTGCTTGAAAGTGGCAAAAAGTGCATAAATTGGGTCTCTGTGGGCACTTTTGAGACCTTAAGTCGACCCCTTTGGGTAAACCTACAGCCCTAAAATTTTCTACAGACAAGGATTACATATCAAAGTTATACCTAGCACAGTTTGAGACTCATCAGAATTACCACTTCCAAATTATAGGGCAAAATATGTGAAAAGTATAGCAAAAAATCCCTAAGTGGGGGTATTTATGGGCCTCAAAGACAATTTTCTCCTCAACTTAAAGTCGTGATTTTCGGCACATGTACTAAGAACATATTAATGTGTTGTCAGGTAAAATTTCAGCCAGCTGAGCATCATAGTTTGTGACCTACAGGGCTCTAAGTGGCCAAAAGTCCAATTTCTGACCTTAAGGTGGCCATAAGTTCTTTTTTACTGGGAGTTTAAGGTCACCTTAAAATAGGGATCTTCCTTTGGGCACCCTTAACATGTGTACCAAGTTTGAAAAAAAAATGTTAATTTGTTTTTGAGTTATCGCGTCCACAAGGAAATTTCTACGGCGACGGTGGCGGCGGCGGCGGCGCGACGGACCTGAATCCAATATATCCCCGACTTTCGTCTGGGGATATAATGACATACCAGATACCACATTTGAAACCTGGTTTAATTATAACTCCAGGTTTTGCAATTTTTAGCCTATTTTTATATTTCATAAAGAAGCTCGGTTTAAAAAATAACATCTTCTTGCAGAAAATTAACACCCTAGTCATATTTTCAACAAGTATGGTAGAGCAATTTCAAAGTATTTTAAATATTTGTATCTTATTTTGGGAGTCTGAGTGCAACTCTTAAAGTGCAACAGCTATGAATTTCCCTAACAGCAGAATGAATAGTTACAGTGCTAGAAACTTTCAAATATTCTGTTCACCAAAAACTTTTACCAAGCTGTCTTTGGTTAAAAAGTTATGCAATAAAATCATTCTGACACTCTGAAAATACAGAACAACATGTGATTTAGATGACACTTTCAAACTTCCTAGCCAAAAAAAGTCATCCAGCAAAACTGACAACCAACCACTGACAGAATTGTTTACATACAGAAGTAAAAATATGAACATCATATAATTGCATTATTATTGTCCATATAAATGTAACAGCTCCAGGCACATACGTGACTGTTATACATTGTTTTTGTGTTATACAACTTATTCTTGTGCCTTTCAGAATTCAACTGCAGTTCAATCCCTTTAAGTAAATTTCTAATATATAGAGGTTTCCTTTCAACAAACTGTACATACTTGATCCTTAAAAGCATTTTCCAGTGAAATTTAGCTGATAGTTAAGAATTCCATGTTAAGTGAGTAATCTGGAAAGTGACATTTGAGTGATCCTGAAAAGATCCAAATTTGAAGCTCTGCAGGAAAGTAAGAAGTGAGTGTCGAAACATTTACTTTGTTATAATTTCAGGTTAAGTAGATACTGGTATACATTATATATGGTCCCCTGTGATTCCATTCAACAGGGTTCAGTTTATTTTAAGATAAATAATTTCAATATGGTCCAGTTGTGAAGGTATACAAATTTCAATATATATCCATACTTCCTGGGTTTTTTTCTGTTTGTTTTTTCTGCCACATGAAAACTGTCAGTTTCCTTGTATTATAGCAAAGAATCAGTGCAGATGATATGGATCATGTTATGGCTACCTGTTTTTCTACATTATAACCATATGCCTTAACATGTTGACCTTCAGGGAATTTGTCAGAAGTTGGCATTGGCCACAGCCCACAGATATGGATGAAAAAACAATATGAACCTTGATTATTACTTTTGCTGTCATTCAGAATCTAAGTCTTTCAAAATAAAATTGTCTTACACTATCTGGCCATTAAAAAGCCTTTTTTTTTTTTTTTTTTTTTTTTTGTTGTTGTTGTTACTGTGTAAGATATGTTTATTAACAACAATCATTTTTACATTACCCATAAAGCTAAAGTAATTCATTGAAAAGTGTTTACAAAAATGTTATATTTTGATGACAGGTTATCTGACACAATAAACTCCAAACTACATTTTGTGGATGAAAAAATAAAATCAGGTACATCAGAAGTCTACTGAAGAGTACTTATCCATGTAAGAAAATTTAATCTTCTGCTTTGCTGACTATCACACAATGAGGAGACACTATTCACCATCCACTCACTAACAGTTTGGGCCAATCAAATTAAAATTTCCCCTTAACGTTTGAGTCCTTCAGTTCAAAGGGAGAGTGTCATCCCTAAGAAAAGGATCTATTTTTGGAGCTGTTTTATCTGTTGTCCAAAGCAGTTTGGAAATAACAAATTTAAGAGATGAAAGTCTAAGACGACTACAGCTAACAAAATATTGATCCCAGGATCCAAAACCAATCTGCTTCTGTGGTACATCTACAGTAAATAAGTTACTACAGTAAATTTTCCTTCCTTTCCTTCCCTTCAATAAATTTTAACAAAACTAAGGACTCTTAAATCTGTGTCATGTAATCTAATTAATGTAAAGACAAACCTACTACTATATGCATTGGTTAAAATCTGCTATGAACAAAATTGATGTGACATGTATTTGGGCTCAATATAACTTTCAAACTGTTTCATACTTAGCAATTTTTATGACTGATAATAATGGATAACAATTGGGCATCCACATTAAAGAAACACAGAATAGGAGATTTATGCAAAATGTGGTATTGAAGTCTTGAAAATGATAACAAAAATCTAAGTAAAACAAATTTATATTGTTATATTATGTCATAAATAGTTTTAGAACTTTCAAATATGATATTTCTATTAAAAATAATATATAATGTGAATGTAACGGCCGCATTTGTGGCTTGTCAACTTGTCTTTAAACAAAGGATTTGTCCTCTGTATGAAATGGTATATTGTGTCATCAGTTTGTACTTGTAAGGTGAAAAACAGGCAGAATAAACATTTTGAATGAAGTGAAACTTGGCAGACTATGACTTAATATTTGAAAGAAAAAAAAGTACATTATGTGGAACATATTCATGTGAAAGTTTTTAGATGACTTAATAGATATGTTGTATAATTTCTGTTTATGGGTATCTACACAGACTTTCTATCAGTAATAATACCATCAGACCTTTTACTGGTTTGCGTAATAAATAAATAGAATTTTTCCATGGGTGTTGAATATTTACCATTGGCTTAACAACAGCACAAATAGAAAGCATGTTTTCTTTTGATCAAGGAATATACATTATATTTTTGTTATTACCATCAGGACTATTTCTCTGTTGTCTAGAAATCTTGCTTGAGGATGGTTATATCATACTGATTCTTGGTTCAAATGGTGACCCTTGCCATAAAGTGGGAAATGTTGTAGCATCATGTTGATAACCAGTGGTTTACAGTACAGAATCAGACTTCAGTATACTGAGTTAGTCTGAGTATAGTTATGTTTTACTGTGCCCCAACTCCAATGTCCACTGATCAGTGATGTCAGGAAAACTAGGGTCAATGTCCGCAATCAGCCATTGGTTTTGGCAATGGTCGTGTGTAAACTAACACTTCAAATAAGGTCAGAGATGGGGATAAAATTGGAGTCAGCCATTGGACATCAGGTGAAACATCCACTAAACATTCATTTCAAAAACCCACAAATAGCAGGGGTTACATTATCTCATTAGGATTGAGGAAAATGCTGCGATCGAGGAAACTTTATATAAGACATAAGGTCTGGCCAATAAGTATTAGGTCATTAATATGAATAGGTAACATGTCTAGACTCTGATATTTAGCATGTATTTGAGATCTTAAACATTAAAAGATGTACTGCATTTTAAAGCAAATAATATTTCACAGTATCCATGGTACACTACCTTAAAGCCCTTTTTCTTTTTCTGCGTTTCTTTTTGCGCTCTTTATCTCGCCACAACTTTGCTCGTGTGGTCACAGTTTCTGGTATATTTTTAACAAGCATGACAGCACCCAAAATCTTATCAATATTTTTCACAATGTCTCCGACTTTGACTGTTTGTAAAAATATGTCCACACTATTGTGTTTGGCTTTCAAAGTAGACACTGCTGAAACTGGTGCCTTGACAACTGCCGAGACCATGGAGACAGGTTCCTTGGTAGCAGGCACCAATGAACCTGTCTCCAAGAGTTTGTTATTATCACAAAGAGGAGCCGTGGTGGAAGCTAAGGTCGCCACAGTGAAAGAATACAAAGCACTCGAATAACATAAATTGCAAAGGTTAAAGTTGGGGCTATTACGTCCCTTTAAATCGCTAAGACAACAATAAGTAGACACATATTTCTTTTATTTATCACTTGAATTATTCCAGTGACATATCCAAAATCAGTCGACTCCATGAATAAGCTCTCAAGCATGTATCACTCAATTATTCCAGTATATTATCCATATCAGTAGACTCCAAGTGTAATCCATGTGTTCAGATCATGCAGAGAAATTGTTGAATATATACTTTTCATACACATTATACATTATCTTGAAAACAGAACACTTGAGCAGTCAGTTATATGCCATAAAACCCGGCAATTGTACTCCTTTCAAAAGATACTTCCACTTACATTCTAATGATAAACAGGACTTCATAATGCAGCATTGTAGTTTCAGTGCTTTTATTTCTAAAGAAATCTTATTATCTCCTGGTGAGAAACACACACACTAAAAAAAAAAATATTATTTTTTTCACACCATCCTGCCAAATATCATGCCAGAATGTAATATATTGACTTAACCTTACAAGCTAGAAATGCACAAGAATGCCAATCACTTATAAAGTTGTAATGTTGCCAAGTGGAAGTGTCCTCCAAGCTAAAGATAATAGGCATCCAATCAAATATCAAGCTCTCTCATTGACACAAGGCTTCAGATTTTGATTGTACACACACAGAATAAACTTTCCAAACATCCATAAATCCCTGCGTTGTTACTCTCACACCCAGTTCTTATTGTCCTGATAACAGACTAAATGATTCCATCCTTTTATCCCCGGTCTAATATCTGCAATATTGCAAATGAAACGCATTTCTCCTTCAGTGGTGAAAAACCATCCCTTACATAAACATGTAATGGTTGAGACACTGAATTAAAGCTTCAGAAATGTTTTATCACTGGGCATCCTGCTTTAAGCAAGAATACACCAGATTGTCAGTTTTGTGACTGAACAAATATTTACATGTTTCTCTGTATTACACAATTCAAGTGTTGTTTTAACTTACTTATCCCGAAAAGTAACCATACTCCAACATCCATCAGGAAGTTCCACAAAGAAACTGAATCCCATCAAACAGCCTCTTGATGCAAGAACTGACATTAATTAACATTCAATCACCATTGCAACTTCTATTAACTTCAGTCCATGCTTTCATTAATATTTCCCCGAGACCTTTTCAGGAGTATCTGGTGCTCTGAAAACTAGGGCTCTTCTAAACTCAATGAACCACTTATCTCTTTGATCACTTACATTGTCAATTACTGTCCATATCCTGTGTATATGATACTGCAAGAAAATCTGTTTGCAAAGCTTTCAGCTTTAAAGCTCTACATATGAAGAACGTCACTCATAAGACAAGGCTACGCATATGATTATAAGTAGAGAGCAGCTAGCCACCTGACACACGTTTTCAGTTTTAGTGCCACGATTTACACATGCTGAGAGCACCAGACAGTCTGTGAGCCCCTTGCAACATGTCAGTACTCCTGGCAACAGTATCAAGTCAGTATTTGCATAATGGTTCAATTTACACAACTGACAGATTGTGACAGAATGCCCTCATATAAAGCATTTTTCCACCAACTGTTCCAGTGGTCAAGTTAATATGCTTTCACCCTTTTCTTGTCCTTGAAGGTTATCTATACCTGATAATATTTCTTCAAAATATATCAGATGAAATACAGAACTGCTTAAGTCCCTACAACTTCTCTTTCAATGACACAAAATTTGAGTCCAATACAACATCAGCACATGGGAACATTTTTTTTTCCAAATACATTGTAGCATTTCATGTCTCATTTATCCACCAAATAATAACCACCTTCTGTAAATCAATTCAGTCATATATTTTGAAACTGTGCATTGAGGACTCTATTGCTGTACAACTACTAGTAAATAGGACACATACTAAACTTTGCATGTGCAAAGTTATGCTCTGAGTTAATGATACAACTTGAATATGCATTTTTCCCCCACATAATTAACATATGCAGCAGGTAACAGCATTGACATGATCATCACACAAACTGATTCTCCTTCTCACTTTTCACAGTGCACAACTGCGCATTACTTTGATCATACCCATCTGTGCTGGTGCTCAGATACATCAAATGATGAATCTTTCCCCATGGAAACAACCTAGCATGTACTAAGAAACCAAATATCAGTCAGCAGGAAACCAGTCCACCTAATTAGAAAATAAAGGTCAAAGAACCTTGAGTTGTTCAAATATTTTTTCATCCTTAATTTTCTTTTTCTCTTATTAAAAAGCTATTTATCTTACTCAACCCATTCCTGAAAATCAATTCGTGAAAAGGATTCATTCAGCATTCATAAATGATAATGTGTTGTCAAACACTTGCTGTATAAAAAAAAACCCCGAAACTGGATGAAAGAATCTTTAAAGAATTATTTTTTCAGCATTTTCCAGCCTAGTTAATCATCAGACTTCTGCAGAACAAATTTAACTCGACAGGATGGTAGTGTCTGGACACAAGTAAATGCACATAGGAAGTGCCACATAGGAAGCTTGGCACTCTCTTGTGTAACTGTACAGAGTTTATCAGTAAATCACCAACATGCTGAGCAAGTTCAAGACCAGGGGCCGGTTTCATGAAGCCTCCTTAAGATAAAGGTCACCCTAAATTCTAGGATTTCCTTGATTTTCTCCCTCCTTTAAAAAATCTCAGTTTCACAAAGCCTCCTTCCTTAAAGGAGATCTTGAAAACTCCCTTGAATTTCAAGGAAGCTAAGGACCTACCTTAGATTTAAGGAAGTGTCCTTCAAGGAATGTTTATTATCTTTAATGAACATTGAAGGTGAATCCACCTAAATATATAGAACTTGAAATATTATTGTCAAACCTACATCCACAAACAATGTTTTGCTGTTTATTTCATACAATTTGGTTGTTTAATTCTTGAAAAATTGATGTTCAAACTTTTGAAGTGAGAAACATATTCATGGAGTTTCTTTGAACATAAAGGGCCCCTCCCTTACTTTGGGTAAAAAATTGTCATGTGACCTACTGTATTAATTTGCAAAATATAATCACAACAAATCTGCATTTTACAAAATTTATTAAAATATAATAAAATATAGATTTACTTACTTTACTGATCTTTAACAGTGTTACAATAAGGACATTGCCTCCATAAGGTAATTTAGCTACAAAATAAGTGCACAAGTACAGATGTACTTACAGTGAAAGAAAAACATTGGTGTGGTTATAGGTTTTGGGAACAACTCCCAAAAGAAATAAAAATGCAAATAATGTATCTGAAAATTAAAATATACCTAATGTACCAAGTTTAAAATAGTTAAAATGTAATTTACTCTCCTAATATTTAAAAAAAATTGTGTGAAGGTTATATAAGTAATGGTGGGGAAATTCCAAGCAGTGTGGTTATACAGAGAATTGCCCTTCCTTTGTTTTAAGGAAAATCTTTGGTAAGGTGGAATAAAGGAGGCTTTGTGAAACAGGATTTAAGGGAAGCCTTACCAAAGGTTAGAAATCCCCCTTCCTTTACTTTAAGGAAGGAAAAAACAAAGGAGGCTTCGTGAAACCGGCCCCAGGACACACCCTTTCACTGGCACTTCTGTACAGAAACTAAGCTGTAGTTTTTGTCTTCAAACTTCTGAAATTGGGCAGTCAGCTCTGATCACTGTATGGAGTATCTACATCAGATCATACCATGTTGGGGACTGACTCACACTGCCACTAGTCCAATACCTTCTTGGGTTTACATTATTTGAAAAAACCTATGCTACAAATTTCTACTTTTTCTGCAAAAATTTAAAATATTGCCTTCTTGGGGGCCAAAACTGGGAGGTTTGCACTGATCTGAAATTCTCAGAGCAACCAGAAATTAGTAGAAAACACTTTTAAGGTACAGGATTTGAATGCTGATCAATAAAAAAGTCATGTCATTTACTCCAATAATCTTACTACTACGGTAATTTGTTGTATTGTAAATTTCAGAAGATACTGAGCATTTTCTTCAAGTATATTATATATATTTCGGCTATTTTGCTTTTGTTTCTGCTTTGCAATTCAAAACTCTAACATGCCACACTTTATAAATGAGAGATGTAGGCCTGTAATCATGGTATTTCCAGAGTAGAAGTGGATCTTCCCTGCTGTGGATCAGTTGATATATATGCAGCCATACATTACTTATGGCCAAAACCCAGTGGTTAATAGTAGAAGAGCTGGGCCATTTGATTGATAGCTTTCTCTCCCTGTGTCACCAGGGGGCACAGCTTTATTCCTGGTCTAACTGAATGCTTCTATCCACCTAGCCTAGCTTCCACAAAGGCTAAATCTATTTGAAAATAAATCTAGGAAAAATATAATTGTAAGTGCTAGTGTGCTACACAAAGGGCAAAGTTGTGGTCAATTTCAACATCTTATTGTGTGGCAAGAAATGGGGAATTGTCATATTGAGATCAATTACTCGATCACAATTAAAAAGTACTTTGTTTGTCTCAGTTCCATTTTCAGACTCTATGATAATAATTTTGTCAACTGATGCTATTTTAATGAAAATATACTACCCAAGCTCTGATAAAATTTTATATGAAAACTGTTATCTATGTGGTTTTTTGGGGGTTTTTTTTTCCACAGTCATTTTGTTCTACCAATGCAGTACCTATCAAAGAATATGGCTGCAAAGACTACCAGTTTTTTTTTTTATATTAAGCAATCTTGTGATTAATTCTCCAACAAACCTCTGTGCTACTCTTACATCTTACCAGTCAAGGTTTTTATAGTAAACCAACAGTGAAGCAAAAGATACTTTATCCTTTTATCATGTACTAGCAATTTAGTAAGTCAAACAAAGCAGAAATCACTGCACAGAACCACTTAACTGATTCATCTCAAATGGCTGAGCTTTCCTGTGATTCTATTCAGCAAAAGAATGTCAAACATTCTTGACTCAAAATTTATGATTTCATGCATGTATATATATGTCATGGTAGAAAGTCCAATCTGAAAATTTCAGTTTCTATCATGTTTATATCAAATCTGTGTTACAGTAAAATTTTTCTTTAATATGCGTTTTCTTCATTTATGAAAGTTGCACCTTGCTTAGATGACATGGAGTTTCTACAAAGATTACATTCTGGTACACAGAGTAATACCTAAATCTCTGAGATTAGAATATTAAACAAGTTTATTAAATTTCGGACTCCCGAGCAATACCCAAATCTCCTAGATTGGACTTTCTACCGTTGGAATTTGAAATTCTACCAGATTGGACTTTCTACCATGACATATATTTGGTATAGGTGTACATATTCCAACTCCTTATCCTTTTGTACAGATTACTGCCTGAATAAGAATGATTTCAAAATTTAATTTACAGTTAAATCCTGTAAAGACAAATCTTTAGATACCAGAGAAATACTTCCACTTAACTCAGTAAATCCAGGTAACAGGATCAATTTCAATCCAGAAGGCATTTCTTAGGATCGAACATTCACTTCTACTTTAAAAGGGAATTTTAGTTAACCAAGTACTACTGGATGGATGTTGACTGTGTACGAATGTCCATCCAACTCTTTTTGGAGAATGTTCAAAGACTAAAATAGATTAATGGCTTAATGCTAGTGAAAAATGGCTTAATCACAAAAAATATAACTTCTTTCCAAATGTTCAAATTTACAAACACTCCAGATTTCATATTTTCTAATATTACACACATCACACAGATACTTAATGATCTCATACAATATGTAATATGACATTGAATGACATTTTGAGTGAACAAGAAGTTTTCTTTCTTCATTACCAGAGACAAGCATTAATGTACAATATCATAATGTACTCCTAAAGTGTCAATCAGCAAATAAACTTTTCATAAATCTCTCACAAGTTAATGATACAGAATATAGATTGCTTGGCTCTGCAATGAATTGAATGCTTTTGAGTACTGTGGTGACTGCACAAACGCATTTGTATATAACCCAAAGCTCATGAAAGAAACTTCCCATTTATAAAGTAATTTTCAATGTCCATTAGAAGTCTGTATAATATTCGCTCTTTCAAAAGACTATAAAAGAGACAATTTATACAGACATGCCAAAAATTTCACAGCAGTTCTGTAACTTTTCCCCTGAAACAAAGATTATACAGTATTTTGTAAATAATCTGATAATCTGTCACACTATCACTCTGAAATTTGTTAGCAAGACAGCATCACCTGAAATTTGGCAGCCAATTTATTATTTGATGTATAATTTGATTTCACATATACTTTTCCATTTATATAAAGAATAATCATTGCTGGTCCCCCCCCCCCCCCCCCCCCCCCCCCCCCCCCCTGAGTTTGTAAGGAAGATACAGAAGCTTCAGGTAAAATTCTTATGATTTCAATGGTGTGTCTCAAGTACTCTCTCTCCCTTTACAGTTTACAGCACATTAAAACATGTATTAAACATCACTTTAATCCTTGTTTGTAATGTACCATGTATACTTAAGATAAGTGATAAGGCGCCCCAATATAATCCCTTCTGGAAATGGGTCTTCAAAGTTTAGGACTATGTCACAATATCCATCAGTATATTATCGATTTCTTTTGTTCCTGGTCAAGGGGTATAATGGGGACGGGGGTTATTGCCAAGAAAAAAATATGCTTGCTGCCAAATTCCTCGTCGACTGCAGCCCATATGAGGGTATAGAAACAACATGGTCGATTCCTGATCATGTTTGCAATTCTATTCCATTTCCTCCAAATATCTGTACAATCAGTATAAGATTCCTTTACAAGCATCCCGATCGACCATACAATCAAGTAATGTTGAAGCAGATATTTTAAAGCATAGAAAAGCAACTGAGAACAAACCCTTAATGTGGCTCTTTTTTCTTCTGTATTTGGTCAAAAGACCATTCTATTTTCCATTTCAAACCTGGGCAATTCCAAACCACTCAAGCTCTGGGATATCACACAGGTGTCCTCTATCAAAACCACAATTGAATAGATGCACTTATAGGAAGTGAACTTCATGGAAACAAAACATGGCACTTCTTCTCCCAAGCAATTTTGTGTAAAGGTGTTATAATATTTTAAGTTTTCTCATAATTATGTGTGCTGGTTGCAAAGTATTGTAATGTATTAAAGTGAAATATTGTCATAACCAAGATAATGATGTTACTAAACATGCCCTAGCTGATTATCAGCAATATCAACAAGTACAGTCAGAGAGTACAGACGTCCATCAAGGCCCAACACCTTCAATATTGTTTTGGAGTTCAAAGAAAAAAAATACATTAAAAAATTTCAGGATCCAGACATTGATCCGGATCACCATCAAAATTTAAAATTACTTGTTCCCTGTGCCATTGTCACAATTCCTGACAATTTCATCAAAATCCATCTGTAATTTTGCAAATGATTGCGCAAACAAACGGAAGGCGCCAATTACATAACCTTCTTGGCAAAGGTAATAATAGCTGACCTACAATAGTGAAACCTGCTATCATGTTTGTACCATGAAAACTGTACGCTTTGTGAGGAATTGGTGGGGAAAAAATTCATTTATATTTATCCATGAGTGATTTTTGCACTTTGTATTTAATTTTAAAAACCAAGTAATCTACTCAAGATGTCCTACTCCCATTACAAAATACAGTTACTGTCAGATAGCTCTTAAAAAGGATTGCTATAGGAAACCTGGAAATTACAAACACCTGTAAACCCCTATTGCTTCCATATATCACAATATCTGAATGCACAGAAATACAAACTGGTTTCAGATCACCATGTAGTAAAATCCTCAGTCAGCCTCTGAATTGTGGCAAACTTTTTATACCAACTATTTATAACTAGACAACCAAAGATTAAAGTTATCATTTTAAGATGAGTTGATGACATAGCACAGTTTATGTAAAATAAGTCCCAGTGAATATATAACTAGAGGATCGCTCGCAAAAAAAAAGATAATGTTTTTGCGTCCCAAAAAGGATATAAAGGTGAGTGCTAAAGTATTAAGAAAATGCTTCGTTTCTAGCCTTATACTGTTGTGGCAACCAAAGTCAGCGCAGTCTGCTCTATCTAGCACGGTTTTCAAGATATAAGCATTTTTGTGTTTTGCAAAAAATTCGAAAATTCAAAATGTCCGCTATATTTGGCGAGACAAAAATATTTTGAAAATTGTCATGGCTACTCTGCAGAGACACCCAGCAGGTCAAAAAATTTTGTTGAGTTTCCTCCATCTAGCACGGTTTTCGAGATATAAGCATTTTTGTGTTTTGCAAAAACTTTGAAAATTCAAAATAGCCACCATTTTTGGGGAGACAAAAATTTTTGACAAGACCACTGCCGCGGTGTGTATCTCCCACCGAGCATTAAAGTAGAAGAAATAGCTTTTCCGAGATATTCACAATTTTTCATTTTCATGTGTGAAAGCTCTTCCAAAAGTAGGTGAATGAGTTATTTGAGAAAAATTGGCTATCTGCAATACTATTAAGAGATAATTCACATTTACTCCTTTTGAGTATGTGAGTAATTACCTATGGGTCTGGAACTTCAAGTGAAAGTTCTCCCAAAAGTAGATGTTATGGGTCTGAAACTTCACCAAGTGAAAGCTCTCCCAAAAGTAGGCGAATGAGTTATTTGAGAAAAATTGGCTATCTGCAATACTTTTAGAGATAATTCGCATTTACCCATTTTGAGTAGGTGAGTAATTAGCTAAACTTCACCAAGTGAAAGCTCTCCCAAAAGTAGGTGAATGATTTATTTGAGAAAAATTGGCTATCTGCAATACTTTTAGAGATAATTCGCATTTACCCATTTTGAGTAGCTGAGTAATTAGCTATGGGTCTGAAACTTCACCATGTGAAAGCTCTCCCAAAAGTAGGTGAATGATTTATTTGAGAAAAATTGGCTATCTGTAATACTTTTAGAGGTAATTCGCATTTACTCATTTGGAGTAGGTGAGTAATTAGCTATGGGTCTGAAACTTCACCCAGTGAAAGCTCTCCCAAAAGTAGGTGAATGATTTATTTGAGAAAAATTGGCTATCTGCAATACTTTTAGAGATAATTTGCATTTACTCATTTTGAGTAGGGGAGTAATTAGCTATGGGTCTGAAACTTCACCATGTGAAAGCTCTTCCAAAAGTAGGTGAATGAGTTATTTGAGAAAAATTGGCTATCTGCAATACTTTTAAGAGATAATTCACATTTACTCATTTTGAGTAGGTGAGTAATTATCTACGGGTCTGAAACTTCACCATCTGAAAGCTCTCCCAAAAGTACATGAATGAGTTATTTGAGAAAAATTGGGTGTCCGCAATAGTTTTTGAGATAATTAGCATTTACTCATTTTGAGTAGGTGAGTAATTAGCTATGGGTCTGAAACTTCACCATGTGAAAGCTCTTCCAAAAGTAGGTGAATGAGTTATTTGAGAAAAATTGGCTATCTGCAATACTTTTAAGAGATAATTCGCATTTACTCATTTTGAGTAGGTGAGTAATTATCTATGGGACTGAAACTTCACCATGTGAAAGCTCTCCCAAAAGTAGATGAATGAGTTATTTGATAAAAATTGGGTATCCGCAATAGTTTTAGAGATAATTAGCATTTACTCATTTTGAGTAGGTGAATAATTAGCTACAGGTCACAAACTTCACCGAGTGAAAGCTCTTTGGGATAGCTGCTCTGCAGAGATACCCTGTGGGTCAAAAATTTCATTGAAATCGCTCTATCTAGCAGGGTTTTCGAGATATTAGCATTTTTATGATTTGCAATTTTTGCGAAAAATGCGAAAAATTCAAAATGGATGCCATTTTTGGCAAGATAAAATTTTTTTTGAAAATTGGCATGGCTACTCTGTAGAGATACCCTGCGGGTCAAAAATTTTGTCAAAATCGCTCTATCTAGCACGGTTTTCGAGATATAAGCATTATTAAGTTTTGCAATTTTTGCGAAAAATTCGAAAATTCAAAATGGCTGCCATTTTTGGCGAGATAAATTTTTTTTGAAACTTGGCATGGCTACTCTGCAGAGATACCCTGCGGGTCAAAAATTTCGTCGAAATCGCTCTATCTAGCACGGTTTTCGAGATATAAGCATTTTTGTGTTTTCCTTATTTGGGAAATTCATAATGATTAATTAATCATTAATTACTCAGCCATTTCTTTACCAATCAATGCCAAAATCTAATGATTTCCAGATTTTAATAGAATGAATGTATTTGCCAAGTTTCAGGTGAATTGATAAAATTCCTTTCAAGTTATCATCCGGACAAGCTTCCCCATCGAAAAAAAAAATTTTTTGGTCATGTGACCTCTCTGATTGGTTGAAATGTCACTGCAGCATATTCAAAAAAATTCCCTAAGGCTACTGCCTAAACCTGCCAAATTTGAAAAGAGTCCACCTAACGGTTACAGAGTTATAAGGAAAACAAAATGCGGAGCCGCCGGAGCTGGCGGAGCCTGAAGGTCTCCCATACACAAACAAGCGTCCCTTGCGGGATGCTTAATTAACAAGAGGGTCAGAGATGCCCCAAAAGGCAGGTTGCGCAGGCAGCAATAAGGTTCGCGACTGCTGTAATTTAATTTAGAAACAAGGAAAATAAAAATGTTAGGTCACCCAGTTAAGGTAAATGTGTTGGATGTGCTAAGAAATGTAAAACTTGTAATCTAGGTTAAAAAACTGTATCTATGCTATTAACGGACAAACAAACGGACGGAATTACACCAATTTCAAAAGCAATTTATCTATGATGGTGATCTATCTCCCTGTCAAGTTTGAATTCGATTGGACAAAGCATTTTCAAGTTAGAGTCCGGAATGGAAATGTTGATGGACAGACAAACAGGCAAAAAATGGGCAAACGAATGGATGGAATTACACTAGTTTCAAAAGCAACTTAGCTATGACAGTGATCTATCTCCCTATCAAGTTTGAATTCGATTGTACAAAGCGTTTTCGAGTTAGAATCTGGAAACAAAAATGTTGACGGACAGACGGACGTCGGATACATCAACCCGCCTGAAAATAGCCGGCCTCAGCAGGCAAGAACCACAGCCTAAAGGTACACAAACAAAATGAGCAATTTAGTTCAAATGTAACAAGCAAAGAGAACCCAGAAGATCCTGTCAAATGAAAGAAAGTTGATTTAATTTTCATTGGTTGAAAAGTATGGAAAACCTAACAGATTTCATTCATGCTGGGGATAACAACTAGATTGGGCCAACTCGGCGCCAACATATCCCCAGACAGGTCATCACTCACGCCACAGGTTTTGATCGGGAATTTTTAAAAACATAATTACCCATTATTATATGAACTTCAGCACATCAATCTACTCTGTTTATATCTTCCAAGGAAGATGGTGTATCCCCAGACGCCGAATACATAACTCAAATTATATTTTCAATCTTCCTGCAATGATAACTCTAAACCTATTTTCAAAGTATTTAAATGATTGATGATTGAATGTCCATTCTAAAATAATAATCCCAAAAGAGCATATCTGTTTCTATATTTGTTGACAAATAAAATATTATTTTTAACTCAACTCATCATACTTTTCAATCTTCCTTCAAAGTATTTAAATGATTGATGATTCAATGTCCATTCTAAAATTCATAATCCCAAAAGCGCATATCTGTTTCTATATTTGTTCACAAATAAAATATTATTTAAAAAAAAATTATTTATATTATTATTTTATTATATTATTTTTAGAATTTGCAAATTGTTTTCAGTTATTCATTTCCTCTATACCTATATATGTGGTCCATATATATGCAACCTAAATATGTGACACAATCTCAGTTCTGACTCCCCTTTGTGTTATATGTAATGAAGCCCACCACCTCCCACCCCCACCCCTCTCCCCTTCTCCACACCTCTCTCACTATTACACAAGATCTGCAACCCCATTGAGTTCTTTGTTTTTCATCTGATATCATTAAATACCTTTGTTTATTTAGTGTCACTCAATATAGCTGGAGGTCCCAGAGGTGGGTGGGGGGAATCCGGGTGGGGGATGTGGGTTGAGCATAAATGGTAAACAAACAATCTATATAAAGGGGGTACTCAAATACAAAAAGAATTGAGAATTTTAAGTATGTGATTATCAACTGAAATGAGTTCATAACGGTAGGAGCTGTGCCAAAATTAACTGAGGGAAGTTGAATAAAACTGGGCTAGTTGAGGGTTAAAAATCCCCTAGTTTTACTACATAAGGATATAATTTCATTAATATTGGGACTTAAAGCTCACTTAAAGTGTCCATTTTGTCTACTTCAATATGTTTCACCAGTTTCATTTTAAAAAGTGAAAAACTCAGCAAGCAGAGGTGGGTGGGGGGAATCCGGGTGGGGGATGTGGGTTGGGACTTAGTTTAGTTTATTAGTTTATTATAGTGACATGTTTTATGTTGACAAGGATTATACAAAAACTATTGAAGTAATACCCAGCCCTATATGGGCTTATAAGTCACTTTAAATAGAGAGTTAATAACAAACAGAGCTAACATATTTTGAGGTAAGATACAGTAAATAAAGACAGCAATTCAATACATAAAAATTAACAATATAATTTACTTTTTCTTTCTTGCCACAAATCAAAAATAAAATTAATAACCATATTGACATTCATATGAGTTAATACCCTTGATAATTGATCTATTAATAATTCAGATTTATCTATATTTAAAATTTTGAAATATTTCATACGAATCAGCTCTAAAGCTGGACAAACACAAACAAAATGTATCTCATCTTCTACATCTTTTTTACACAGTTTACATGTTCTCTCAAAGAGATGGAGTGTTACAGCAAAAATGGTAAACAAACAATCTATATAAAAGGGGTACTCAAATACAAAAAGAATTGAGAATTTTAAGGATGTGATTATCAACTGAAATGAGTTCATAACTGTAGGAGCTGTGTCAAAATTAACTGAGGCAAGTTGAATAAAACTGGGCTAGTTGAGGGTTAAAAATCCCCTAGTTTTACTACATACGGATATAATTTCATTAATATTGGGACTTAAAGCTCACTTAAAGTGTCCATTTTGTCTACTTGAATATGTTTAACCGGCGTTTAACCAGTTTCATTTTAAAAAGTTAAAAACTCAGCAAGCAGAGGTATAACACACAAAAATAAGTTCTTAAAAGACTAAGATAGCCATAACATTATTAATATTCAAAATTTAAATAGACAGGCATTTCCTTTTAAAAATTCAAAGATTTCAGCTCTATAACCCACATAGTTTGACAGTTACTGGGCTTTAAAGTGGCATAATGTCCATAAATTGGGTTTCTGTGGGCATTTTACAATTGTTAAAGAGACCTTAGCAATTAAACTACAGATCTGAAACTTTTTGGGGGACATACATAACAAACAAAAATTATATATAATACAGTTTAAGACTTGTCACACTAAGCATTTCCAAATAACAGGGCAAAATACGGAAAAAATGTCCAAAAAGGCACTTGGGCGAGTGTCTATGGCCCTCATACACAGGTTAAATGTCTACTAAAAACCTTGATTTTCGCCATATGTAAAAAGGACATAATAATGCATTCCCAGATGGGATTTCAGCTCCATCAATCACATAGTTTAACAGTCACAGGGCTTAAAGGTGGCAAAAAGTCCAAATATTGGGTCTCTGTGGGCCTTTTAGAGATCTCGATGTGGCTTTCAAATTAAAGCTTCAGACTTAAAATTTGTTACATACTAAGATTACACATAGAATATGTATCTAATAAAGTTTGAAACTTCTCAGACTTACCATTTCCAAGTTACAGAGCAAAATATGTGAAAAATGTCTTAAAAGGGTCACTCAGGTGGGTGTTTAAGGTCCTCATACACAGGTTAAATGTCTACTTGAAGCCTTGATTTTTGGCACATGTAAAAAGAACATAATAATGTATTCCCAGATGAGATTTCAGCTCTATCAGTCACATAGTTTAACAGTCACAGGCCTTAAAATTGGCAAAAAGTCCAAATACTGGGTCTTTATGGGGCCTTCTAGAGACCTAAATGTGGCCTTCAAATTAAAGCTTCAGACTTAAAATTTGTCACATACTAAGATTACACATAGAATATGCATCTAATACAGTTTGAAACTTCTTAGACTTACCATTTCCAAGTTACAGGGCAAAATATGTGAAAAATGTCTAAAAATGGTCACTCGGGTGGGGATTTATGGTCCTCATACACAGGTTAAATGTCTTCTTAAAGCCTTAATTTTTGGCACATATATAAATAACATACTAATATCTTCCCAGATAGGATTTGAGCTCTATCAGTCACATAGTTTGACAGTCACAGGGCTTAAAAGTAGCAAAAAGTCCAAATATTGGGTCTTTGGGAGCCTTTTAGAGACCTCAATTTGACCTTCAAAATTAAAGCTTCAGACTTAAAATCTGTTACATACTAAGATTACACACAGAATATATATCTAATACAGTTTGAAACTTCTCAGACTTACCATTTCCAAGTTACAGGGAAAAAGATGTGAAAAATGTCTTATAAGGGTCACTCGGGTGGGTGTTTATGGTCCTGATACACAGGTTAACTGTCTATTAAAGGCCTAAATGTTGGGGCACATATAAGAAAACACATAGATATATTCCCAGATGATATTTAACTTAGATGAGAGACATAGTTTTAAAGCTACAGTGCTTGAAAGTGGCAAAAAGTGCATAAATTGGGTCTCTGTGGGCACTTTTGAGACCTTAAGTCGACCCCTTTGGGTAAACCTACAGCCCTAAAATTTTCTACAGACAAGGATTACATATCAAAGTTATACCTAGCACAGTTTGAGACTCATCAGAATTACCACTTCCAAATTATAGGGCAAAATATGTGAAAAGTATAGCAAAAAATCCCTAAGTGGGGGTATTTATGGGCCTCAAAGACAATTTTCTCCTCAACTTAAAGTCGTGATTTTCGGCACATGTACTAAGAACATATTAATGTGTTGTCAGGTAAAATTTCAGCCAGCTGAGCATCATAGTTTGTGACCTACAGGGCTCTAAGTGGCCAAAAGTCCAATTTCTGACCTTAAGGTGGCCATAAGTTCTTTTTTACTGGGAGTTTAAGGTCACCTTAAAATAGGGATCTTCCTTTGGGCACCCTTAACATGTGTACCAAGTTTGAAAAAAAAATATTAATTTGTTTTTGAGTTATCGCGTCCACAAGGAAATTTCTACGGCGGCGGCGGCGGCGGCGGCGGCGGCGGCGGCGGCGGCGGCGGCGCGACGGACCTGAATCCAATATATCCCCGACTTTCGTCTGGGGATATAATTATGTATGGATTTTGCCTAAGACCACCAACAATCTCAAAGTCCTAAAAAATTCATTACCATGGTAACCAGATACTCCCCAAAACCTATTCAGCCCTTGGTCCTTTTGGATTAAACATATCCTGAAAATTTGGTGAAATTTCATGCATGGATTTAGGCTATGGAGCACCCACAATCTTTAGGACAACAAAATCTTAAATGCATTGCTGTGGCAAAAGCTAGTGGTCGGACCGGTTGTGAAAATAAAAACCGGTTTTCGGGGCTTTGAAACCGAACGAAATCCGGGATTTTGAAAGTGTACAGATATAAGATAAAAAGTTTTACGCGAGCGTACATGAGCTATATTTCAATAGGAAATATAGATTCGCGAGATATTTTGAAGTTTGTAAACTTCATTTACCATGAATATAAAGCGAAAATGTAAGTTTTTCCTCAAATGTATATGCTCTTTATTGTTTTGACGAAATATTAACCAGTAGAAAGCCTAATATGATGACGTTTTCAATTACCGGTACTTAAATATTCTTTGCGGATTTCGTCATTTCTACCTAAACGAAACGAAATGCGGCATACCGGTTTACCGTTCACACCACTAGCAAAAGCCATTGCCAGATACTCCCCAAAACCTTATCAGCTCTAGATCCTCTTGGGTTAAACATAACTTGGAAAAGTTGGTGAAATTCCATGCACATGTTTAGGCTGTAGAAGTTGGAACACCCAGAAACTTTATGTGTTCCGCCACTTCTAACGACACAGGGGAAAACTTCAACTTGTAGTCCCAACCTTCATGGGCTGATGGTAAAAAGGGACTTCAAAATAATAATAGAAAAAATACATTAATTTAAATTTGATACAAAAATCGAAGTAAACTGACATTTGTTAAAAAATGTTGTAAGAAATTAGCAATACAAAGAATATTAATCCCCCTATGGTATACATTGAAGTACTACATACACAGACACCTGGGTTTGAAGCTTATGTACTTAAATATTAAGGGGAATTTCTAATTGTGACACACGTTTTTTTTGCTGCACAAATTGTTAATATTTATAGTATATATCTAGTCTGGTATCAATGACACAGAAACGAGATATATGCACTGCCACTGACCAAATGGGCCATTGCATCCACAAAATTGCTTCATATCTAACCAAAACAACGTAGGAATAAAAAAAAACTCAAAATACAAGTTTGCTTCCAAAATTCTAACCTATAAACAGTGCAAAGATAATGGCTAATTAAGGAAATTATGTATCATTTCCACCTACCTTAACTTCATTTCACAATCCAATAACTAGAAGTCACCAAAGTGACAAAAAGCAAACACATTACAAAACATGAGCTACCTGAAAAAGTATTACAATTAATAATTTTCCACAGTACACCTGACAACAGAATTGTTATGGTAACATGAGACTATGTACTCATGATAGACACAGTATCACACAACAAAAACAAGAAGATGGAGTGTAACGTAACCAATGGCAACAGTGGGCCTGGTTCTCACCTGGCCTTGAGTTTCTTGGCTCCGATTCTTATTTCTGATATTACCTCCACTGGACTGTTAATGCTATTAGCTGCCGTACTATAGTGGGAAGTTTCAGCCATGTCTTAATTATGTGCTGTTTTCTAATGCTAGGTTACCCTTTTATCCTTATGCACTTGCTACAATACACATTATCAACAAACAACAAAGCCAGCCTCACAATTCTTGCAATCACTAGTATTCAGAGCCACAATTCAACAATTACTCAGGAGGTAGAACAAAAATACACACAAAGCACGCCCACCGAGTAAAATACTGCTGGGATTAGTTTCTGTGCTTGGATTTTTGATTGAACCCTTTTGTTACCTGAAAAATCAGATTTAAAATGCTCGCTGATCAGACATGAAAAGATAAATGATATGTGGATGATGATTGCTCACAATAACACCAAATGGAAGAGTGAGAATTATACTGCATATTAATGTAACGTAGCATTACAAAGATACCAGAATTACAGCCACTGCAGTAGCCTGTTCACTGGACTTAATTTTTAAACAATAAATCTGGATTGAATCTATTTGGCTGAAGTCTGTAACCTTAAAATATAAAATCAATATTTGTAAGATGCAAATTTTCAGGGTATTGTGAAATATTTTATCTATTATCATCCCTTAAACCTCACTTTGAACACAAATATCAATTAATGCAAAGAGAAATAATTTTTAATTATTACCAGTATATCATTGTGGTACTTATATAAATATTTTGGCTAGAATTGACTGCTATGATATGGAGATTTTTTCAAGAAATTCAAGAAAACAAATTTATTAACAACTCAAAAACTGATATTTGGACTTAAATATTTTTCAGTGTAAGTATACCATAAACTTTATGTTATATGGAAATACGATGTTTTAAAATGGTCCAAACATATTTGGGGTCTTATTTGTCTCGTTTCTCGGTGTGGGGTGGTGGGGATATTACATCAACACATTTCATTACAGAATCAAGTCTGTGTTTAAGTTCCACGTAAATTTTTATATTATATATTTTTACATTATTTTTTTATATTCTTTATTACAATAACTATATGCTGGCAAAAGAGTTTGTAGCATCAAAAGCAAAGTGTATTCACATTATTAGTGCCATGTTAAGCTGGCCAAAAGTCAAAGCTTGGGTTTTTTATCGCGTTCAACACCCTGGGTCATACTGGGACAGGTCCTCAGTATGGTCACTTGTGGCAGTTGAACCCACAAAGAGGTTACTGTTTGTGATTACACTTCAAACCTGCTTACCTACTACGCCACCTTTGTCAGCTGGCAATCAATGTCTAATTTGGACATATTACTTTTGAAAAGAAGCACGTCATTAAAATGGTTGGTATAAGATTTCTTGGGTGTTATGTACGTGGATAGCATCAACGTTAAGGATCACTTGTGGTGCCAGTCTTCATAAGCTCTGAAACATCAGAATTTCCAAAACAACTAAACATGCAATAATTCTGATCTACTGTTTTTATGGACACAAGAGTACAACACTGTCATACTACTGAAAAAAATGCTGTGGCAGAAATTTAAACCCCCAACAATGTAAACTGTTCTATGTTTTGTTCCCTTAGACACTACTTATCTGTACTACATATAACAGTCACTGTCGAGGACACTTATCTAAATTTTAATCCTTTTAAAGTAACACAAGAGGAACATCTTTATATGACCATGTTTAAGCTGCAAGAAACATCCAACAACCATGCAAGTTTAGTAATTTGGTGGTACTTCCATTCTGCAGTATATTAGGTGATGGACTGCAGGCATGCCAGCCTGATACTTTATCGGCCCTATCTACATGATATACATTTCAGCTGAGCAACTCCAATACCAAGGCACTGTCAGAATTCTGCCCAAATCAAAACATAACCAAGATAATCTCGTCTGGCTTACCTGCTTTTAGTTAAACACAATTTTCCATTATATTTATTGTAAGATAAGGTAGCACTTAGTAATCACCAGTGTCTGAAGGAAAAAAAAAATCAGCAAAAAACGTTTTCTGTGGAAATGTGCTGATATCAAAACAAAATGCATCCATCCAGTTATTTATCCTGTTTGCAGTTTTGGTGTTTATCCCATATAAACCCCAAAATTGACAAAAAAAATTTCTTTAAATAGCCATTGTAAGATTATTAAAAACATCAATAGTGCAACAATTTCTCCTGGAGAGCATCAGTTATCTCACTTGTTTCTAGCATTGCTGTTAATTTAATTTTTTAATTATTATTATAAAATTTTCTTGCTAAAATTAAATGGTACAGCACATGATTAACTACATATTGCATCTCAATACATAATATACCCCAACAGGCCAAATTTGGCACACCTGAAATAAAAGAGCTCAGGAGTATGATGACAATACTTGACCATGAATTCCTGTATCTTGTTTTGATATTCTAAGCATCTAGCGCCGATAATAAGGGTCAACAGAAGATTTAAGTAAAACTTTGTAAAAATATGAATGAAAGGACTTGACTGGGATACTTTTATTATCCTTGAATCTATGACTCAAAGTAAAGTTTCTCTACATTTATAGAGATTTTTATATATTATAAAGATATATATTTATTATTTACAGTATCCAAGATACTTTAAGTAAGAAGAAATTTTAAAAGGCTAGAATATCCTTAAACTAGAAATAGGACGCCCTGTTGATAGTAGCTGTGGCATATGAATAGAAACAGGATAGCATAGAAGAACACACATTATCATGTGTAATGTCCACCCCATGAACCTTTTGCAAAAATTGTACAGTAGTCTTACAAGACCCTGTTTCATTTGTAAAATATATCAACGATGCTTAAATATTTATTAGTATATGTCACAGTGGAAACTCCAATCCAGTGCCATTTCTAATTCCCCTAGTGGTAGTTCCAATTGGAACTACCACTAGTGCTACTTCCAATTGGAACTACCACTAGTGTCATTTCTAATTCCCCTAGTGCTGCTTCCAATTGGAACTACCACTAGTGGTACTTCTAATTGGAAGCAGCACTAGGGGAGTTAGAAATAGCACTAGTGGTAGTTCCAATTGGAACTACCACTAGGGGAATTAGAAATGGCACTAGATCTTTGAAAGGTGTAATTTCTAAAATCATCAATCAACATTTTTGTGACAACACTAATTTCTAATCTGAATTGCAATTACCCCATTTTGTCCCTTCAACTGTGATATCTGCTCAGATGAGCAGCTCTCACCAGAGCAGCAATTTGCTTTAATATTCTAGATTACAGTTATGCAGGTAATCCATGCCATCATTTTGATCTATCTTTCTTTAGAACACATAAAAGGGGCCCATCAAAGGAATACATTTCTGTAATTAACTGTGCTACTATGTCTATATAAGACCAGCCCATCTGGGCAATGGTCAGTTTAACTTTTGGTAATAACAGTGAATAGTTATTAACTAAAGTTTCACATACACTAAGAAGTATGGATGAACAGAAGTCTGAGTTTGTGAGACAGCTTGAAAAGCATATTGATGGACTAGTGGAAAAGAGTAGAAGTACTTTCTCTATATTACAAGACAAATATGACCAAGTTGTAGCTTCGTTAAGTACAGTACTGGGTTTCAAAAAACTTTAAAGTACAAAAAATTAGTGCCAGAAATGTACTGTACTGTCTGAAGACTTCCAATCCAGTGGTTCCTCAAGTGATATAAAACATTAAAACTTGTGAAATGACCTCATATTGTGTATTGTATGTATTGTCATTTACTGTATGTAACTAGAAATAGGCCGCCCTGTTGATAGTAGATGCGAATAGAAACAGGATAGCATAGAAGAACACACATTATCATGTGTAATGTCCACCCATGAACCTTTTGCCCAAATTGTACAGTAGTCTTACAAGACCCTGTTTCATTTGTAAAATATATCAATGATGCTTAAATATTTGTTAGTGTAGATGTAAATTATTTCAGCTTCATGCCTTTTTGCATTGGTTGGGTTGAAAATTTCGACGAAATCGCTCTATCTCGCACGGTTAAGGAGATAGAAGCAAATTTGTGTTTTGCCATTTTTGGCAAAAATTCGAAAATTCAAAATGGCCGCCATTTTTGGGGAGGGGAAAATTTTTTGAAAATTGCAAATATTACATTCCTTAGATACCCTGTGGGTCGAAAATTTCGACGAAATCGCTCTATCTGGCACGGTTAAGGAGATAGAAGCAAATTTGTGTTTTGCCATTTTTGGCAAAAATTCGAAAATTCAAAATGGCCGCCATTTTTGGGGAGGGGAAAATTTTTTGAAAATTGCAAAGATTGCATTCCTTAGATACCCTGTGGGTCGAAAATTTCGACGAAATCGCTCTATCTCGCACGGTTAAGGAGATAGAAGCAAATTTGTGTTTTGCCATTTTTGGCAAAAATTCGAAAATTCAAAATGGCCGCCATTTTTGGGGAGGGGAAAATTTTTTTGAAAATTGCAAATATTACATTCCTGAGATACCCTGTGGGTCGAAAATTTTGACGAAATCGCTCTATCTCGCACGGTTAAGGAGATAGAAGCAAATTTGTGTTTTGCCATTTTTGGCAAAAATTCGAAAATTCAAAATGGCCGCCATTTTTGGGGAGGGGAAAATTTTTGGAAAATTGCAAAGATTGCATTCCTTAGATACCCTGTGGGTCGAAAATTTTCGACGAAATCGCTCTATCTCGCATGGTTAAGGAGATAGAAGCAAATTTGTGTTTTGCCATTTTGGGCAAAAATTCGAAAATTCAAAATGGCCGCCATTTTTGGTGAGGGGAAAATTTTTTGAAAATTGCCAAGAGTACATTGCTCAGATACCCTGTGGGTCAAAAATTTCGACGAAATCGCTCTATCTCGCACGGTTAAGGAGATAGAAGCAAATTTGTGTTTTGCCATTTTTGGCAAAGTAGCTAAGTAGCTATTACTCAGTCAGTTATATAGCTATTATCACTAAAAGCAATCCCAAGCAATAATCCCAACCAATCCCAACCAATAATAAGCGAGTTATAAGCACTTTTAAGTTTGGCTATCCTCGTTTGACCTTGAAGGAGGGGCCCAAGGTCAAATCCGACCACACCAGAAGATTCCCTGCCCATGATTTCCTATAGGTTGGTTTACCATCCCAAACCTCTAGGACCAATAATAAGCGAGTTATAGGCACTTTTAAGTTTGGCTGTCCTCATTTGACCTTGAAGGAGGGGCCCAAGGTCAAATCCGACCACACCAGAAGATTCCCAGCCCATGATTTTCTATATGCTGGCTTACCATCCCAAACCTCTAGGACCAATAATAAGCGAGTTATAAGCACTTTTAAGTTTGGCTGTCCTCGTTTGACCTTGAAGAAGGGGCCCAAGATCAAATCCGACCATGACAGAACATTCCCCGCCCATGATTTCCTATATGTTGGTTTACCATCCCAAACCTCTAGGAAGAATAATAAGCGAGTTATAAGCACTTTTAAGTTCTGCTATCCTCATTTGACCTTGAAGGAGGGGTCCAAGGTCAAATATGACCACATCAGAAGATTCGCAGCACATGATTTCCTATAGGTTGGCTTCACATTGCAAACCTCTAGGACCAATAATAAGGGAGATATAGGCACTTTTAAAGTCCGCTATGTGGGTTACTTCGGCACTCCGTGGATGACCTTGAATTAGGAGCTTCAAGGTCAAATGTGTGCAAGGTTGTAGAGGACATGTATATGTGTCATACATATCACCTATGAAGAGATTCAACCTTCTACCTATGAGGAACAGCCAATAGAAAAATGTAGATTATTTTCAAAGAAATGCCCGTGGCGGCCATCTTGTTTTTCAGAATGAGGCTATTTTCCTTCCCAGAGAAGCTTACCCCCCAATGAAGATATCCTGCAAATTTGGTGAACCTAGCTGCTGTTGTTTTCCTCTTAGAGCGTTAACGCCGAAAATCTCTCTACGCGCGGCGGCGGCGGCGTAGCAGACGCTAAACCAAAGTATCCACCGGATGCTTCCGGTGGATACAATTATCACTTCACAAAGAAATTTCTGAAATAGTGGCACATACTCAAATCCAAAATAGATCTGAATATTAGACTCCCATTCAATTAATGACAATTATAGAACAAACTCCCAGAACACTAAGTCATACATGAAAGAAATTAAAAGCAGAAACTGTGTAGCCAACACATTGCCTTCAAAAATTCTGTTTTTAATAGCTTGGATGATGGGAGCAAAACGGTACATACTACATAATCAGTGAATATTTTGTGCTGAAAACCATGAGGCCTTGACATACAACTTCTAACTTTCCAACTTCCAACTGGGCCAAATTTCAAACTCATCCCGGGAGAGATGCGTCCCCAACCTGTACATAGAACCATTTAAAATACCAATACCAAAACCCACAGCCGCACAGCCCTTGCACAAAATTTTGTACACCATACACAAAGTATTATATCAGAGTCAATACTGTCTCAACATTTATTACTTAACAAGAATGGAATGGAATAGAACAGAAACATTTATATAGCGCAAAATTGATGCAACATCCTCTTATGCGCTTGAGGCAAAAAAGGAAAAGTCGAGGGACATGCCAGGTCAAAATCCAAATTTGGCACCCGCAATAATAATAATTGCCAATATCTGACAATGCAGTATTTTAAATAAATTCTGGTATTTTGTAACTCCTTTATACTTAAAATACAGTAGTGACGTCACTCTATTGTTAAAACAGTAGATTCATACAACAGAATGTACTGTTTTCAATACATTCTGATGCACGAATCTACAGTTTTTGTGTTGATATTGCCAATGGTTCGCAAGCCCTGTGCTGCATGAAAAAGAAATTTATCATTTTCAGATATATCCAAATTATAATTGTCATTTATAAAAGTATTTTTTTCATTTTCTAAATCACTTGATGAATAATTCTTTTCCAGTTTTTATCCTTGCTTTCCGTAGTGAGGACACTTTATGAAGTATACTAGAGGACTGCCTATAAAATGCACAAATCAACTATTTTTGTAAAGGGAGCCAAAGTACAAAGCCTGACCATTTACACTTTAGTCATCAAATATCGCTACATTTTAAATTCCTGTATCAGAATTTTGCATTCTTTAAAAAAGCATTCAAAATGCAGTTATGTGTGTGATATTCATAATTTTAATGTAATACAAGTTGGAATTTAAGAACTATGTAAAAATGTTTAACATTTAGTTATATTAATTTTTCGTTGTGCAAAACTTTAAATTGTTAAATATTAAATATACCAATATTTAAAGGTTTCACGTTTTGCAAGTGTACTATGTGTAATATGTATACTCAGTCAAAGCCCAGATCTATTTGGCATTCTAATTTCTACACTTTAATTATTTAAGATTTTATTTATTTTATTTAGGCTGTAATGTTTATAATTATAATTTTGCATATTTACAACTAATAGTAATGTGATAATTTTGGAAAATTAACTAATAATATTTCCATGCTATGAAAAATGTCTTTTAAAATGTAGAAATAACTTGAAACCAATTTGTTCTTTTTTTTACCTTACAATACTTGGAAAAAATATCATTGCCTGATTTCGGAGTAAAAGGTCAGACAACAGTCACTTTAAATTACTGGCACACATGCTTCTCTGTAAATTTTCAAAACTTAAAGTTATATATTTTAGAAATTTTAAAAATCCAGGTTATTTTAAAAATACTTCAAGTACAATCAAATTGGATTAAGCTATAATATGAATATTTTAAATTTTTCGATATTTCGACTGATATACTTACAAAAAATGCCAAAACTGTTACTATCATATTACTAAACAGTATTTTAAGTCAGAGAAAGCACTTGGAACAGTAGATTCGTAGTACAAATATACTCGGGCCTTCGGCCCTCGTACATTCCTATCTACTGTTCCTTGTGCTTTCTCCATGACTTAAGTCATTGCTAATCATACATTTAAAAATTAATTCGATATTTACAGAAATGTACTAACTATAACTTCAATCAATTTTTGACAACTGAACATAACTAACTAGACCTATACATCGGAGAACCGATGCAAATTTGTATCCACCAGAAAGACAACTCACCAAAACCAGTGAACCATTGTTTGACCTGGGGGCGGGGGGGGGGGGGGGGGGGGGGGGGGGGCGGGGGGGGGGCAAAGGTCAAATCTGACCACATCAAAAGATTCCCAGCCCATGAATTCAAGTTTATAAGCACCTTTTAAGTTTGGCTATCCTCGTTTGACCTTAAAGGGGGAGTCTACAGTCAAATCTGACCACATCAAAAAATTCCCAGCCCATGATTCCCTATAAATTGGTTTTATATTGCAAACCTGTAGGACCAATAATAAATGAGTTATAAGAACTTTTAGGTTTGACTATCCTCGTTTGATCTTGAAGGACGGGTCCAAGGTCAAATCTGACCACATCAACAGATTCCAAGCCCATGATTTCCTATAAGTTGGTTTCACATTGCAAACCTCTACGACCAATAATAAGCAAGTTATAAGCACTTTTAAGTTTAGCTATCCTTGTTTGACCTTGAAGGAGGAGTCTACAGTCAAATCTGACCACATCAGAAGATTCCCAGCACATGATTTCCTATAGGTTGGTTTGACATTGCAAACCTCTAGGACCAATAATAAGGGATATATAGGCACCTTTAAAGTCTGCTACGTGGGGTAATTTGGCACTCCATGGATGTCCTTGAATTAAGAGCTTCAAGTTCAAATGTCTGCAAAGTTGTAGAGGACATGTATAATTGTTATACATATCACCTATAAAGAGATTCGACCTTCCACCTATGAGAACCAGCCAGTAGAAAAGGGTTGAAAATTTTCACAGAAATGCCTGTGGCGGCCATATTGTTTTTCAGAATGAGGCAAATTTCAGTCCCTGAAAAGCTTACCTTGCAATGAAGATATCTTGCAAATTTGGCGAACCCAGCTGGTGTAGTTTTCCTCTGACAACATTAACGCCGAAAATCTCTACGCACGGCGGCGGCAGTGTAGCGAATGCTAAACCAAGTATCAACCGGATGCCTCCAGTGGATACAATAAATATTGCATTTTTGCCAGTAAATTGTGCTTCAATAGCAATTGATATTCAACTACAATTTTGACTAAAGATTTTGAAATAGTTTTATCAAAAGAATTTTCACACTGCAGTTTGATTTATTAAGTAAAAACATCACAACTGATCATCTTAAATAAAACTGATCCAATGTTTTACATGTAGAAGGTCACATGCACTTTCTCTTAAAGTTGCATAGTTACATGACATTCCTTCCAGCAAAATATGTTAACATTACAATTTGTGGGAATCTTTAAGTATACACGAAATTTCAGTGTTATTCTTTTCTAAATTACTGACAGCAGCAAGTGCAAAGTAAATATTAAATTTTACCACCCAATTATTTGTTTTCACTATTTATTTTATTTATTTGGGGTTTTACGTCGCTTTCAACACTGTACAGGTCATATCACGACGGGTAGTTGGAAGGGCAGAGGAAACCAGTACATATAGTTCGTCAGGGTTCTGTACTGTAAACTGCCAACCAACGGCAAGCAACTACCAGCTTTCCCACTTGAGGCCGTGCCGGGAACCGAACCCCGGCCTCAGAGGTGGGAGGCAAGAGTGTTACCACTCTGCCACCGTGGCCCACTCGTTTTCACTATTTATGAGGAAGTCATAAACTAGAGAGTGTGACAATGTTTTTATATTCACTTAGTCAAAAAAAAAAAAATAATAATAAAAAAAAATGGAGCATTACCATGAACTAAAAAATAGAAGCATATACTAGTATAGGGATCGAGAGCCATATTGAGGATCGATATCGAATGAAAATTTAGGGTGGTGGATCGATCGATATTTCAATATCGGGACCGGTAACGTAAGCCGTGAGCGATAATACAGGTTATTTAAAAACGTGAACATATTAATTCAAGAAATAATAAAACATGCTATTTATCCACCAAAAATACATTGCTGCAATAGAAAATATAAAGAAAAGTAACAAAAGTTACAGAAAACAGGTCTTTTATGCTTTCCTGTGTACTAGCTCTCTTCCGTGAAACCGGAAGTAGGTCACTGACAATGTAAACAAAGATGGCGGCAAACTTGACACCGTTTTGTATTTGTTGAAACTGTGTCTTTTTAAAGATTTTATGCAATAAAAATACGTTTAAGCTGTAAAATAAGCATTTTAAAATTTTTTTGTCTGTTTGGTGTATGTTATTTCGATATTGAAATACTAGTAGTAAGTGTCGATATCGGCAGTTCTGTGGGATGATCGATCGATATTGAAAAATCGAGCACCAATCCCTATACTAGCATATACTGCCATGTACATTAAACTTTGTTGAGTCAAATACCAGAAAAATACTCAAGACTCAATATTGTCAAAAAGGTATTTCACATAAGAAGATTTCATGGAAAAACTAGATTGGGCCAACTCGGCGCCAACATATCCCCAGACAGGTCATCACTCACGCCACAGGTTTTGATCGGAAATTTTTTAAAACATAATTACCCATTATTATATGAACTTCAGCACATCAATCTACTCTGTTTATATCTCCCCAAGGAAGATGGTGTATCCCCAGACGCCGAATACATAACTCAAATTATATTTTCAATCTTCCTGCAATGATAACTCTAAACCTATTTTCAAAGTATTTAAATGATTGATGATTGAATGTCCATTCTAAAATAATAATCCCAAAAGAGCATATCTGTTTCTATATTTGTTGACAAATAAAATATTATTTTTAACTCAACTCATCATATTTTTCAATCTTCCTTCAAAGTATTTAAATGATTGATGATTCAATGTCCATTCTAAAATTCATAATCCCAAAAGCGCATATCTGTTTCTATATTTGTTCACAAATAAAATATTATTTAAAAAAAAATTGTTTATATTATTATTTTATTATATTATTTTTAGAATTTGCAAATTGTTTTCAGTTATTCATTTCCTCTATACCTATATATGTGGTCCATATATATGCAACCTAAATATGTGACACAATCTCAGTTCTGACTCCCCTTTGTGTTATATGTAATGAAGCCCACCACCTCCCACCCCCACCCCTCTCCCCTTCTCCACACCTCTCTCACTATTACACAAGATCTGCAACCCCATTGAGTTCTTTGTTTCTCATCTGATATCATTAAATACCATTGTTTATTTAGTGTCACTCAATATAGCTGGAGGTCCCAGAGGTGGGTGGGGGGAATCCGGGTGGGGGATGTGGGTTGAGCATAAATGGTAAACAAACAATCTATATAAAAGGGGTACTCAAAAACAAAAAGAATTGAGAATTTTAAGTATGTGATTATCAACTGAAATGAGTTCATAACTGTAGGAGCTGTGCCAAAATTAACTGAGGCAAGTTGAATAAAACTGGGCTAGTTGAGGGTTAAAAATCCCCTAGTTTTACTACATAAGGATATAATTTCATTAATATTGGGACTTAAAGCTCACTTAAAGTGTCCATTTTGTCTACTTGAATATGTTTAACCAGTTTCATTTTAAAAAGTGAAAAACTCAGCAAGCAGAGGTATAACACACAAAAATAAGTTCTTAAAAGACTAAGATAGCCATAACATTATTAATATTCAAAATTTAAATAGACAGGCATTTCCTTTTAAAAATTCAAAGATTTCAGCTCTATACCCCACATCGTTTGACAGTTACTGGGCTTTAAAGTGGCATAATATCCATAAATTGGGTTTCTGTGGGCATTTTACAATTGTTAAAGAGACCTTAGCAATTAAACTACAGATCTGAAACTTTTTGGGGGACATACATAACAAACAAAAATTATATATAATACAGTTTAAGACTTGTCACACTAAGCATTTCCAAATAACAGGGCAAAATACGGAAAAAATGTCAAAAAAGGCACTTGGGCAAGTGTCTATGGCCCTCATACACAGGTTAAATGTCTACTAAAAACCTTGATTTTCGGCATATGTAAAAAGGACATAATAATGCATTCCCAGATGGGATTTCAGCTCCATCAATCACATAGTTTAACAGTTACAGGGCTTAAAGGTGGTAAAAAGTCCAAATATTGGGTCATTGTGGGCCTTTTAGAGATCTCGATGTGGCTTTCAAATTAAAGCTTCAGACTTAAAATTTGTTACATACTAAGATTACACATAGAATATGTATCTAATAAAGTTTGAAACTTCTCAGACTTACCATTTCCAAGTTACAGAGCAAAATATGTGAAAAATGTCTTAAAAGGGTCACTCAGGTGGGTGTTTAAGGTCCTCATACACAGGTTAAATGTCTACTTGAAGCCTTGATTTTTGGCACATGTAAAAAGAACATAATAATGTATTCCCAGATGAGATTTCAGCTCTATCAGTCACATAGTTTAACAGTCACAGGCCTTAAAATTGGCAAAAAGTCCAAATATTGGGTCTTTATGGGGCCTTCTAGAGACCTAAATGTAGCCTTCAAATTAAAGCTTCAGACTTAAAATTTGTCACATACTAAGATTACACATAGAATATGCATCTAATACAGTTTGAAACTTCTTAGACTTACCATTTCCAAGTTACAGGGAAAAATATGTGAAAAATGTCTAAAAATGGTCACTCGGGTGGGGATTTATGGTCCTCATACATAGGTTAAATGTCTTCTTAAAGCCTTAATTTTTGGCACATATAAAAATAACATACTAATATCTTCTCAGATAGGATTTGAGCTCTATCAGTCACATAGTTTGACAGTCACAGGGCTTAAAAGTAGCAAAAAGTCCAAATATTGGGTCTTTGGGAGCCTTTTAGAGACCTCAATTTGACCTTCAAAATTAAAGCTTCAGACTTAAAATCTGTTACATACTAAGATTACACACAGAATATATATCTAATACAGTTTGAAACTTCTCAGACTTACCATTTCCAAGTTACAGGGAAAAAGATGTGAAAAATGTCTTATAAGGGTCACTCGGGTGGGTGTTTATGGTCCTGATACACAGGTTAACTGTCTATTAAAGGCCTAAATGTTGGGGCACATATAAGAAAACACATAGATATATTCCCAGATGATATTTAACTTAGATGAGAGACATAGTTTGAAAGCTACAGTGCTTGAAAGTGGCAAAAAGTGCATAAATTGGGTCTCTGTGGGCACTTTTGAGACCTTAAGTCGACCCCTTTGGGTAAACCTACAGCCCTAAAATTTTCTACAGACAAGGATTACATATCAAAGTTATACCTAGCGCAGTTTGAGACTCATCAGAATTATCACTTCCAAATTATAGGGCAAAATATGTGTAAAGTATAGCAAAAAATCCCTAAGTGGGGGTATTTATGGGCCTCAAACACAATTTTCTCCTCAACTTAAAGTCATGATTTTCGGCACATGTACTAAGAACATATTAATGTGTTGTCAGGTAAAATTTCAGCCAGCTGAGCATCATAGTTTGTGACCTACAGGGCTCTAAGTGGCCAAAAGTGCAATTTCTGACCTTAAGGTGGCCATAAGTTCTTTTTTACTGGGAGTTTAAGGTCACCTTAAAATAGGGATCTTCCTTTGGGCACCCTTAACATGTGTACCAAGTTTGAAAAAAAAATATTAATTTGTTTTTGAGTTATCGCGTCCACAAGGAAATTTCTACGGCGGCGGCGGCGGCGGCGGCGGCGGCGGCGGCGGCGGCGGCGGCGGCGGCGGCGCGACGGACCTGAATCCAATATATCCCCGACTTTCGTCTGGGGATATAATTAGACCTATGCATCGGAGAAACGATGCAAATTTGTATCCACCGGAAAGACAACTCACCAAAGCCAGTGAACCATCGTTTGACCTTGAAGGAGCGGCCAAAGGTCAAATCTAACATCAGAAGATTCCTAGCCCAAGATTTCGTATGAGTTGGTTTCGCATTGTAACCCTCTAGGATCAATAATAAGTGAGTTATAAGCACTTTTAAGTTTGGCTATCCTCGTTTGACCTTGAAGGAGGAGTGCAAGGTCAAATCCGACCACACCAAAAGATTCCCTATAGGTTGGTTTACCATCCCAAACCTCTAGAACCAATAATAAGCAAGTTATAAGCACTTTTAACTTTGGCTATCCTCGTTTGACCTTGAAGGAAGGGTCCAAGGTCAAATCTGACAACATCAGAAGATTCGCAGCACGTGATTTCCTATAGATTGGTTTCACATTGCAAACCTCTAAGACCAAGAATAAGGGAGATATAGGCACTTTTAAAGTCCGCTATGTGGGTTACTTCGGCACTCTGTGGATGACCTTGAATTAAGAGCTTCAAGGTCAAATGTCTGCAAGGCTGTAGAGGAAATGTATATCTGTTATTCATCTCACCTATGAAGAGATTCAACTTTCTACCTGAGAAATAGCTAGTAGAAAATTGTGGTGGTGGCATAATGTCACCTGACTGACAAATCAGCTGACATAAAAATAAACAAATCCACCAGTCAATGCCCAAGAAATGATTAAATTTTGAATTTATATTAACAGTTTTATAGTTTAAACTATATTCTTCTACAGCCAAATATCAAATACTATGCACTATTAACTACTGAAATACATTTTGTCACGTGTTCCCAAGTTAAAAATTTTATAAAAGTGTATCTATTATCAGCTGTTTTGTCGAAAGCCAGCAGTATCAGTGAACGCCCATTTTGTAGAACTACTGACACATTAAACCTTGACCCCTCAGTGCCCTCACAAAGAATATAAGGTGGGCGTTCATTGGTAGGCAGGAGTTTACTGGTAAAAAGTCACTAGAAATAATGCAAAATGTTTACTTTTATAAATATTCAAATTGTGTTGTTCTTAAACCTGAAACACCACTATACAAAGTTAAAAGAAACTAAATTGATGCATGCTCCAGGGGCTTGGTTTTGCAAGGTAATTCACTGTACTGCAGTACACACACTACACCAACAAACATATAAAATAGGTGTTCAGTGGGGAACGTTATTTAAAAAGATAAATTCCAATTCCATAACTTTGTTCAAAAATCCTAAATTGCAATATATTTTATTTAATTACTCTACACCTGTCCTTATTTATGTTTCCATATCGCATCTATAATGGTCCATGATACCCCGGATGTTTCAGTATAAAACCGTGAATTATTGTCCGTATCCACAAATAAGAAACTTCACCCGTTTCTGCAAATGGGACGGAGATTTACATGCAACTCGTGACCATGGCATCTCGTGACCAACAACTCGTACCCACAAACATTTAAAAAGAATAAACATTATTTCTGCTTGAAAATCAAATACTTGTATAATGTATATGCAGCTCATAATATTTATGAAGAAATGAGAGATTACCCAATTATGTGGGATTTTCTAACAATATTTTATATTTAATCAATAGAAATGCTGCTTGAACAGCTAGTATTTTATGTAAGAACGTCTGTTCAGTTAGACATCAAATACTTCAAATTCTTGTCCTTCTGTGGGGGTTTCCTATAAGGCTGTGACTTCGTTAGAAAAACGACACCGGGTATTCGTCTCACAAGAACCGATCCGAATTCGGGTAACCGTCTTTTAGTTGTCACCCAGTGGAAGTAGCAGAGAAGCAAACATGGCGGATGATGTAAACAAAACGTTACGAAAAATAATGTTAAATATCTGTATAAATAAGGAAAATTACGTGAAAAACTAACAGCAATTAAAGAAATCTGACAGAATACTAAGGTTTAGGAATGCATTGATATATTGCTACCATCCCTTACAAAGCTGGTCAACTGCTCACTCATGGAGGGATGCGTTCCTGATGCCTTCAAATCTGCTGTGGTCACTCCACTTATTAAAAAGCCAAATCTTCCCTCAAATGATCTTAAGAACTAGATTGGGCCAACTCGGCGCCAACATATCCCCAGACAGGTCATCACTCACGCCACAGGTTTTGATCGGGAATTTTTTAAAACATAATTACCCATTATTATATGAACTTCAGCACATCAATCTACTCTGTTTATATCTTCCAAGGAAGATGGTGTATCCCCAGACGCCGAATACATAACTCAAATTATATTTTCAATCTTCCTGCAATGATAACTCTAAACCTATTTTCAAAGCATTTAAATGATTGATGATTGAATGTCCATTCTAAAATAATAATCCCAAAAGAGCATATCTGTTTCTATATTTGTTGACAAATAAAATATTATTTTTAACTCAACTCATCATACTTTTCAATCTTCCTTCAAAGTATTTAAATGATTGATGATTCAATGTCCATTCTAAAATTCATAATCCCAAAAAGTGCATATCTGTTTCTATATTTGTTCACAAATAAAATATTATTTAAAAAAAAATTATTTATATTATTATTTTATTATATTATTTTTAGAATTTGCAAATTGTTTTCAGTTATTCATTTCCTCTATACCTATATATGTGGTCCATATATATGCAACCTAAATATGTGACACAATCTCAGTTCTGACTCCCCTTTGTGTTATATGTAATGAAGCCCACCACCTCCCACCCCCACCCCTCTCCCCTTCTCCACACCTCTCTCACTATTACACAAGATCTGCAACCCCATTGAGTTCTTTGTTTCTCATCTGATATCATTAAATACCTTTGTTTATTTAGTGTCACTCAATATAGCTGGAGGTCCCAGAGGTGGGTGGGGGGAATCCGGGTGGGGGATGCATAAATGGTAAACAAACAATCTATATAAAAGTGTTATGGGGTACTCAAATACAAAAAGAATTGAGAATTTTAAGTATGTGATTATCAACTGAAATGAGTTCATAACTGTAGGAGCTGTGTCAAAATTAACTGAGGCAAGTTGAATAAAACTGGGCTAGTTGAGGGTTAAAAATCCCCTAGTTTTACTACATAAGGATATAATTTCATTAATATTGGGACTTAAAGCTCACTTAAAGTGTCCATTTTGTCTACTTGAATATGTTTAACCAGTTTCATTTTAAAAAGTTAAAAACTCAGCAAGCAGAGGTATAACACACAAAAATAAGTTCTTAAAAGACTAAGATAGCCATAACATTATTAATATTCAAAATTTAAATAGACAGGCATTTCCTTTTAAAAATTCAAAGATTTCAGCTCTATAACCCACATAGTTTGACAGTTACTGGGCTTTAAAGTGGCATAATGTCCATAAATTGGGTTTCTGTGGGCATTTTACAATTGTTAAAGAGACCTTAGCAATTAAACAACAGATCTGAAACTTTTTGGGGGACATACATAACAAACAAAAATTATATATAATACAGTTTAAGACTTGTCACACTAAGCATTTCCAAATAACAGGGCAAAATACGGAAAAAATGTCCAAAAAGGCACTTGGGCGAGTGTCTATGGCCCTCATACACAGGTTAAATGTCTACTAAAAACCTTGATTTTCGGCATATGTAAAAAGGACATAATAATGCATTCCCAGATGGGATTTCAGCTCCATCAATCACATAGTTTAACAGTCACAGGGCTTAAAGGTGGTAAAAAGTCCAAATATTGGGTCTCTGTGGGCCTTTTAGAGATCTCGATGTGGCTTTCAAATTAAAGCTTCAGACTTAAAATTTGTTACATACTAAGATTACACATAGAATATGTATCTAATAAAGTTTGAAACTTCTCAGACTTACCATTTCCAAGTTACAGAGCAAAATATGTGAAAAATGTCTTAAAAGGGTCACTCAGGTGGGTGTTTAAGGTCCTCATACACAGGTTAAATGTCTACTTGAAGCCTTGATTTTTGGCACATGTAAAAAGAACATAATAATGTATTCCCAGATGAGATTTCAGCTCTATCAGTCACATAGTTTAACAGTCACAGGCCTTAAAATTGGCAAAAAGTCCAAATACTGGGTCTTTATGGGGCCTTCTAGAGACCTAAATGTGGCCTTCAAATTAAAGCCTCAGACTTAAAATTTATCACATACTAAGATTACACATAGAATATGCATCTAATACAGTTTGAAACTTCTTAGACTTACCATTTCCAAGTTACAGGGCAAAATATGTGAAAAATGTCTAAAAATGGTCACTCGGGTGGGGATTTATGGTCCTCATACACAGGTTAAATGTCAAGTGACAAGGATTACATATCAAAGTTATACCTAGCGCAGTTTGAGACTCATCAGAATTTCCACTTCCAAATTATAGGGCAAAATATGTGAAAAGTATAGCAAAAAATCCCCAAGTGGGGGTATTTATGGGCCTCAAACACAATTTTCTCCTCAACTTAAAGTCGTGATTTTCGGCACATGTACTAAGAACATATTAATGTGTTGTCAGGTAAAATTTCAGCCAGCTGAGCATCATAGTTTGTGACCTACAGGGCTCTAAGTGGCCAAAAGTGCAATTTCTGACCTTAAGGTGGCCATAAGTTCTTTTTTACTGGGAGTTTAAGGTCACCTTAAAATAGGGATCTTCCTTTGGGCACCCTTAACATGTGTACCAAGTTTGAAAAAAAAATATTAATTTGTTTTTGAGTTATCGCGTCCACAAGGAAATTTCTACGGCGGCGGCGGCGGCGGCGCGACGGACCTGAATCCAATATATCCCCGACTTTCGTCTGGGGATATAATTATCGCCCTGTATCAGGTCTCAGTTTTATATCTAAATTGGTAGAACGTGTGGTTGCTAAGCAGCTGTTAGAACATATTAATGCCAATAACTTAGACAACCCGTACCAGTCGGCATATAAGGCGGGCCATTCAACTGAGACTGCTCTTCTCTACATAAAAAATGAGGTTCACTTATCATTGTCAAGAGGTGAATCCACTGCCTTGGTATTGCTTGACTTGTCTGCTGCCTTCGACACCATTGATCACTCTACTCTTCTGGGTTGCCTCCAAAACTGGTTTGGGGTCAGTGGCTCCGTTCTGAAATGGTTCACATCCTACCTAATGGACCGTTACCAATCAGTAAAAATTGGTTCTACTTTGTCAGATGTTTGTAAACTCCTATTTGGTGTCCCCCAAGGTTCTGTCCTGGGTCCTTTGTTGTTCTCATTGTACACTACCCCCCTCAGTTCCATTATCAGTAAACATAATGGAATAAAGTTTCATTTCTATGCAGATGATAGCCAACTTTATATACATTTATCCCAGAAGAATGCATCTGCTGCCTTTGAAAAGCTAAATAAGTGCCTAAATGATGTTAAAGAGTGGATGACAACTAGTAAGCTCAAACTGAATCCTGATAAGACTGAGTTTATCATCTTTGGTTCGAAGAGACAAAGGGATAAGTTGAAAGCATGTTTTCCAATTGATATCCTGGGCAACTCACTCTGCCCTGCAGATTCAGTAAAAAATCTGGGTGTGTGGCTTGATTCAGATTTCTCTTTGTCCAAGCATGTTCAGAATGTCTGCAAAAGTTGTTTTGTTAAACTCCGTGACTTCAGACATGTCAGGCGGTTTCTTACTCATGATGTTTCTGTGCTTGTAGCCAACGTTCTTGTTAGTAGTCGGTTGGATTACTGCAACTCACTTTTCAGGAGCCTGTCCAAGTTCAATCTACGCAAGTTACAGTGCATCCAAAATAGTGCAGCTAGAATTGTATCAAACACCAGTCGATACACCAGCATAACTCCTGTGCTAAAGAAACTGCATTGGCTTCCTGTTAAACAGCGCATTGTGTTCAAGACAGTCACACTTGTTTATAAGTATCTTCACACAAGTTTTCCCAGGTATTTTTCACCACATCTTTCTTCCTACAGCAGTTCTTATAGTACCAGGCGCAGTGAAAGTGGTGGTAATTTCCTAGTTATTCCAAAGTTCTGCCCCTCTGTTCATAAATCTGTCAAACAGTTTGGTAATAGTTTTGCGTTTGATGCTCCTACTGTGTGGAATACTCTCCCTGATGTGATTCGTGCCTCTCCATCCCTGGCCTCCTTCAGAAAACAGCTTAAAACCTACCTGTACACCAAAGCATATCCACCCTAGCCTGAATCATCCTCCTGGCGTTCTCCGTGGTGTTCGACCCCTGTTATGTCCCTGGACACAGAATTTTGTTGACTGCTTTTTGTTTTGTTGCGCCTTAGAGTCCTCTTGTTTGGGGAGATTAAGCGCTATAAAAGTCCAATTAGAATTAGAATTAGAATTAGTCAAGTATTTCATTGAGTTACGGTATATTTAATATTTTTTTCGGTTAACCGCTTCGTCAATTTGTAACCGGTTTCACAAGAAATTCGGACCGTTTTCGGGTAACCGGGTAACCTATCACAGCCTTAGTTTCCTAGCTTTTTTTATGAAATAAAATATCCAGATTACAAAATGTGAGGTCATGGAATTCTGTGGGGGTTTCCCAGAACTTTTATTCGTCGGGGATATAATAAATTATGCAAATTAGAAAAAGAAATGTGAGGAGACAGAAATCTGTGGAGTTTCCTGCAATATTTAAAAATAAAATATGCAAATTAGAAAAAAAAGTAAGGAGACAGAAGTCTGTGGGGTTGCCTGCAGGAGTTAAAAAAATCTTCGGAACGAGTTGTGGGTACGAGTTGTTGGTCACGAGCTGGCCTGGTCACGAGATGCTCGTATACCGGGACAGAAGTTCACTGTGTTATATCAAAATATCTAGGGTATTACACACGCGGATAAGGACATGGATCCAGGTACAAACGCAATTAAGGACAGGTGTGTTTCCTGCCTTATACTTAGACCAAGTTTCTGTCCCGTCGTGCATTGCTGTTGATATTTCTGATGGTATGCAATGGCGAGGGACACAGCTCTCATGTACTTGTTTTCTGTGTAAATCTTGAATGGTGCATTTTTGTTCTCCTGACGAATTTTCTTTGTTTCTTAGAATTAATTGGGTATGAATCAATTTATAATACTGCTCAGCTACCCAAGTTCGTCGCCTGCATTTTTTGACAATATTTAAACCTATTAACAATTATCTTTCTTTGTAGAGTAATACATCAACATTATAAGCACCTGTTCCACTTGCTTCAGTATCAATATTGCTTGTCCTTTTTAGTTTTAAAGGTAGGTGACGAACATGGGTAGGCGACGAACTTGGGTAGCTGAGCAGTATAAATATATTCAGCAAAAGTTTAAGACATTACAATAACATATATTTATGACAGCAGAAAAGGCTAGTGAAGTTTGTTTACATTTTTAAAATGTGTTGAAAGTTATTTATGCCAGTTGGATAGGCATTAAATGTTAGTGAACGGCACATGTATGGATCTCAAAGAATACAAATAACACTTAATACTTGTGATAATATGTGTAGAAATATGCCGTTCAAGATTTGCACAGAAAACAAGTACATGAGAGCTCTGTCCCTCGCCATTGCATACCATCAGAAATATCAACAGCAATGTGCAATGGGACAGAAACTCGGTCTACCTGATACTGTAAAATAAAATAAGTGGGTGTCCAGCAATAAACAGATGGAAAAACAAAATAACCACTGTAAATAATGAAGGGATTAAAAACTTAAGTAAAACAGGTGTATATTATCTTGATCAAAATACTCCTTATTCCAAATCAACCGTCTGTAAATTTAGACCGAAATAGTAAATTTATGGTAATGTTTACATTCATCCATTGACAGATAGGAACAAAATGTAGGTCGACCGGTTCGATCAATCCCTTCGGGCCAATATCACACATGAAAAAATAATATTTTACAAACGTACACAATAGAATTACAGCCTTTTTTCTTTTCCAGGCAGCAAGGCGCAACTTTACCAATGATTTTGCTGTGGACAAACACAGGACAGCACAAACACAAGTGTCAAGACAAGATGGCTGAATAAAATACCCACAATCCCCTAAACCAATATATCCAAGGTGATATTTTCCGGTAAAAAAGATCAAAACGAAGGAAAACAACTCAAATGTATGGGTAAAACGGATGCAAAAAATAAATAATGTGACATCCACATTGAAAAATGAGTGAAAATAGTGTAATATAACAAATTATTTACCAAAGATATGTTTTCTAAGTTTGACAAGGTCAAGGTTACCCGAAAGCACCTGTATATTGTTGAAAAAAATGGGTGATTCTAAAGTTAGGAAAATCATAATCATTGGCCTAGGAGATATACATGTAGGTGTAATTATATTTTGGTTTTACAATCCATACAATTTGGATCACGATCTGACATGCCCCTGGACTTCCATTTTATGAATTCAAGCGCATTAGAGGATGTTCTATAAAGTTTGCTCTGTATAAATGATTCTATTCTATATACTGAAATGATGATAATGTGCACTAACTTTAGACATAATGTGCTTTCAATATGTTATTTGATGATAAAAACCGGAGAATAAGTTGGGAATGTACAAGCAATGAACATATATTTCAGTTATCTTTACAAATTCGCAACACATCACCCCAGACTCTCCTCCCCGTATGTTTTCCACTTTTTATAACTGTAACAGAGGACCAAGTTACCAAAATTACCCATGGCCATTTTCCTTGTTTTTGATTACCTGGATATTCTCATCACCCCCATCACTTCAATAATCAATACTTCTCTTGAGCAAGGTAGGGGCCCAAATTTTTTCAAGCAGGTCCATGGAAAAAAACTCCACTGGCTACCAGTTAGATACAGGGTACAATTTAAAATTGGTCTTATTACATACAAAATTCTCACCCAGGGTCAACCAGTTTACCTAAGAGGATTAATCCACCCCTACACCTCTTTTAGAAATACAAGGCAAAGTACAAAGTTCCTTCAAACCCCCACTTTTGATCGTAGAGTTCACAAATCAATTAAACACTTTTCAAATTCCTTCAGTCACTATGCCCCTTCCCTTAGGAACTCTTTCCCTCTCCATGTAATAAATAGTCCTTCTGTTGCATCTTTTAGGAACCACCTCAAAACTCACCTCTTCAGCTCTAGCTTCCCAATTTAGTCTTCCTTCCCTCCCGGTCACACCCACAATCCTGGATTACCGACCTTGAACACCCCTCGACTTCCATATGATAATGATTTTGTTTAATTAGCGCACTGAGTTCCTCATTGTGGGGAAGATATTGCGCTTGCAAAGCAGTTGATTAGATTAGATTAGATGTTACCCTAATCCTCAAAAAATCAACCTTAGACAAAAATAGTTTTCAAAAACTATAGGCCTGTCTCTAATTTAAACTTTATCTCAAAGATACTTGAAAGGGTAGTAGCCGTCCAGCTACAAACTCACCTTGATGAAGCCAGCCTTATGACTGCCTTCCAGTCAGCTTATAGAAAATACTATTCTACTGAAAGTGCCCTCCTTAATATTCATAACAATATTCTTCTTAATACGGCCAAAGGGTCTGTCACTGCCCTTACCCTTCTGGATCTCTCTGCCGCTTTCGATACCATTGACCACACCATTCTCCTGGACAGACTTCATGTTTATTATGGAATCAGTGAGCTAGCACTTAGCTGGTTCAAATCATACCTGTCGGGAAGGACACACTCGGTCAAGGTAGGTAGTACACTCTCACATCCTGCTGCTCTCCAGTATGGAGTTCCCCAGGGCTCCGTCCTTGGTACAATTCTTTTCTCTCTACACTAACCCAATCAGCTCAATCATTCATTCCCACAGTAACTACCACTTTTATGCCGATGACACCCAGTTATACATAACACTCTCACTAGCAAATTTCTCTCACTCTATACAAAAATTAAAGAACTGCCTAAACAACATTCAAAATTTCATGTTTACAAATAAATTAAAACTTAACCTAGACAAAAACAAGTTTATTCTCATAGGCTCCCAAAAAATTGCAAACAACTCCTCCATCACTCCCTTATCAATATTCTGAGAAATCAGGTCTCACCAGCACAAAATGTCAGGAACCTCAGAGTAGTGTTCGACTCCAATTTCAATTTCTCAAACCACTTGTCACAGGTCATAAAGTCTACTAGAGTCCATGCGACAGACCTCTACAGAATTTGTCTCCTTCTAGACCTTAATACATCAGTTCTGTTAGCAAATGCTTTGGTGAGCAGCAGATTGGATTATTGCAATTAACTGTTCTTATTGATCACTGATTTTGAGTTAAGGAGATTGCAGCTAGTCTAAAACTAACTCAGCAGAGTTGTCACCCGTTCCTCTAAATTCTCTCACATTACCCCTTAACTAAAAAAAAAACTCCATTGGCTCCCAGTCAGGTATAGAGTACAATTTAAAATTAAAATATATGATATTGTGTAATTTTGATATAATAATCAAGTATAAAGTAAGTGCTTATTAATACAATATTCATTCATTTGAAATAACAAGTCATCTTGACACTTTCATTGACTGATTTGATTATATGTAAAGTAGCAATTTTATATGAACTTACACTGACCATTGTTATAATGTATGTGAACAGTTCAGTGCTTACTGCTGCATTTAGTTCTTTGACAACTATGTATTACTAGCAGCTATATATTAATAATTGGACTGTTTTTAGTATCAGTAACTTATCTTAATTTGGCTACACAACATAATGTGGTTGCTACTGGTACTATTACTGTTGTAAAAGTAGTATAGAATCGTAGAGATTGCTTGAAGCAATCATAGTCCACACTCCACAGTGGCTTCGAATTGTAATACTACATGGATGAATTAGCGAGGTGATCACCAGTTTGTACTGTTGAAGACAAATGCTATTTGTTCTGCTTGTCTTGTGAACTTTATCAGGTTTTCATTATGCTCTTTCTGTGTTGCTTCTTTCATGCAGACATTGTCAGCAGTTCATGTAACACCTATTAGGCCTTCTAAGATCTGCTCAATTTTTTTCTGGAACTTGTCTTGAGAAACATTGAAGTCCAATAGTAATCATCTAAAGCTATACCTCTGACCTACCAGGCTGTTGAATGTAGTGAGTAGTTATATTAGTTGAACTAATTTTATGGACCAGAAGTACACAAGCATGCCTTTGAAGCACTATATCTGACGAGTCACCAGGGGGCTCGGTGATGTGACGGTTAGAGGCCTTGCCTTCAATCTCTGAGGTCGCTGGTTCGATGCATATCCAAAGCTATAATTTTAAGATCAACTATTACCTCAGATAAGAATGAAAAAAAGTAGACACATTGCCAAGACTACTGAATAAGGAAAATAACAAATCCATAGACTATTTGAGCAACTATCGGACATAATCTACAAGATCATGGTCACCAGCTTCAGCTGCAATAAACAAAAAGATATTCTGCTCGAAACTTAAAGGGACACTACTCCTACCACTGTCAAAATATTATCTACAACAGATGGCCACAATCAAAGACCTTCCTCACGACTTGCATCCATGTTGTCATTCAGAGATGAGGTTACTATTAAACCTGCAGCAGTATTCAAGAGAAGGCAAACAGTTATACCAGTCACTATTCAAGATCAAATGCTGAGCATCCATTATCAGTTTTATCAAGAGATCGAAAAGACCAGAAGCCCATGGTGAGAGAATCATGTTTCTGACCAAATATAAACGTGTAAAGAGAGTCTGTAGAAAATGCACAACATCCCAAGAATTCCAAAACAAAAAATAGACATAAGCCAATTACACCTCATGAGATACCATCAAAGGCTTGGCAAAACATCACAACAAACCTATATTAAATTGAAGTTCAACAGTTTCTCATAATTGAAATTAGTACAGCAAGTTTCGCAACTAACTCCTTCTGTCAACTATCGAATCTACACCAAAACTGTCAGTAGGAAATTTTTAAATGCCAACCCCACACAGCTGTTCAAAAAGTAATTCTGTGCACTTTAGTTTATCCTATATCTAGAGACTTTGATTGATAAGAAAATGCTGTGTTAGTGTAACCACTCACTACATCTCTGTATGCATAAGTTTTTTTGTCAAGAGATAGACATTTAATTTCTCAAAATATTAAACATTTTTTGCATTGTTCCAATTTGTAAAATGATAATTTGAAACTGATTTCTTTACTCTATATAACTATAATAAGATTTCAACATATCCTTGTATTTTAAGGTTTCGAGTGGTTGGTGGTTGAAAAACCTAGCTTTTTCTTTTGAGTTTTTGTCACATGGAAAGGGTTACTTTATTTTGAATTTTGTGTACACAGTTGAATTATTCTGTCTAAATAAATTATATCAGTAAAAAGGCAAAAGAGGGTATAACTTGAGGGTATTGGCAGAATTTAAGATACCAGTGATGAAATAAACCAAGTTTTATTATATATCCATCACTCCCATGGATGTAATTAAGGAAGTGTGTGTTTAGTCATTATATTACATACTTAAGCCCTTCTGTAATGGCCACTTACTGAAACTTGATTTACCAAGAGCAGTTGTTCGAAAGTAATTGGTTGAATTTTTAGGTTCTTTGACAGGGATTTTGTGCTTTAATCACCACAACATTGAGAAGTGGAAGTATGTAACTATGATTAATATAAATAAACTAAAAACAGAATTAACTTGTACAAATATTTTACTGAAATCTGTATTATAGAAGATAAGAAAGCACATATTGTACCAAAAAAGAAACGTTGCTCCTAGATTTTGTCTCAAATTATTATAGTAATGATACTGAAATCTGATAGGGAAATCTGAAATTTTGTCAGGCAAATTCTGTTTGATGTGTCCAAACCAACTTAATAACAAATTTTAACTGTGAAAAGGAGAAAGAACTGTGAAAATGAGTAAAGCAATAGAGGTTTTACTACATTAACCTGATTTGCCATTTACAGAAAGAACTTGTCAATGAAGTATGTAAACAAAGATTTCCTGTGCAATCTGTGAATTATTTAAGCATAATATAACATATAATTGTTGGAAGTTTAAATCAGTTAAAGGCTAAATATCTGGAAAGTGTTCCTGTCTTACTTCTTAATTTATGTACATATGACTACGTCAATTGTGTCTTATAAAATGCCAAACTTTGTAGCTTTCACATTTTCTGCCGAATCCCTTGAAATAATAGTTGAGTGATGTTAATAAACATAATCTTAATTTTGGTTTGATATATATTTTAATTACATTGAAAAAATGTTTAAACACAAATTGTTTAAATTTTTGATTGTTTAATAGATCATTATACAAATTTAAATTTTCTTTGTGTGTGTTTCAGTGCCTGTAATCTGTCTTAATTGGGTTACACATAGACTTTCACCAAGTCATTTTGTCGTTTGTGTAATATATGGGTACTGTATGACTTTTGGAGAAACAGCCAGCCCTAACAAAAGGACTTTTCTCACTCATAACAGGAAGTGGTTGTCTGCCTAGTGCTAAAAAATAGCTAAAGAACTCAGGGATTCCTGTGCACTTTAAAACCAATAACCCCCCTCCAGCTCTTATATCAGTATATAAATATGTTGGGAATTTCTCTATACTTTTGTGCATACAATCTACAAAAATGTATCCCTTATTACAGTTGAGGCTAAATGGGTTGCACAAGTCTTTCAGAGACTGCCCCCTTTATTCCAGAATGCTTGTGGTATAAAGAACTCCCGTAAGTTTCCAATTAAAGTTCAGGTTGCTGATGGATACAAATACAGACTTGGAGCAAGTCTAGGTTACACAGCATAATAATCAGTGCTACTAGCAATATGTAAACTGCAATATTTAAAAATATGACTACGCAGGTAGTTTATGTGATGTATCCAACGTACTTCATTGAAATGAAGACTTAACCATCATCTACATATCCACAAACTTTTAACTTTTACTCATGACAAATTTCAAATATGGGGTTTTACTTCCCCTTCAACAGCTAAGGTCATACCAGGGCAGGTGATCAGTTAATCACATATTTTGTCATGAGTTGTACTTGAAATAATTATCACAGAGATGAGAGGTAAGTACTCAATCTATTCTTACAAAATCCCTGCTTTAGAGAATGTTCACATCAATTTGGCTCAATATAAATTATTCAAATCAAATCAAAGACCAATCAGTCATTAAGACCTTAAATATATTCATGTTACATTTGCTTTCGAATTGAGGTACTACACATACACAGACTTCTAATTTATATATAATATATTGTCAATCCAAATACTAGTATCAATTGAACTCATGGCTCACCTTTTTGAATAACAATTTAAGCTGTTACTTAAGTCAATATACTACATGTTTAACAACTATTTGATGGTTTATAAATAATTTAATAATTTAAGTGTACACTAGTCACGTAAAACAAAATTACCAGTAAAGTTTCTTGATATATCAAATGTTGTTACAATACAACAATGTTAATACATCAGTAATGTAATTTTATCTGCAACTTTGTAATGCTGGTCCTGTTCATTGACATTGTTCTTGCAAATGGACATAGTACTATCAGCTGATGATGTCATCTCTTTGAACTTTAAGTCACTACAATCTGGCTTTCAATAATGTATACATTTTAATAATGTGTATGATTACTAGCAATACTTTGAAATTAAATATATTGATAAAATAGAATTACCTTCGTACTTTATCCAACACTTTACATTAACATGAAGTCTTGTCTATTTTAATTATAATACGTTACTTTCCAGTCAATATTGATCTTTATGAGTGTGCTTGTTGCTCCTGGCACTTTTCCTTTTGTTAGTGAGAGCTAAAGTGATTGTGCACTTTCATAATATTTTATCTTTCAAGATAGAGGTTGTTGGTGTGTTAATGAGTTTAGTTTCCACTCACTACAGAGGATGCTGTGCTAGAGGTATTTTGAAGAAAACTGTGCACAAATAAAATAAAATAAGATTATGTATCCTTGGTAGTGTATGTGATATACGCAACAAATTTCCAGTTGATATGTATTTGTAAAATATGCATGATATTTTAATGTATTATACATTTTAAGGCTTAGTGTTTCAGAAATTAACAAGACCAAAAGGGGTTTTGGTCTACTAGCATGAGCTGCAGAGCCATCAGAGACAGGAGCACCGCACTGAAGCAGTTACCCATCCCAGTACTAATGTAGCTCATTAACGCTTAACTTCAGTGAAGAGACAGGCACTGATCACATTACGCACCACAATTCATGAAAGTCTGGAGACAGAAAAAGTGAATTTCTAGAAGCTCTAGTGAGGCTCGCGCTTCAAAATGTTTACTAAGACAGAATTCTGGAGCTGTACCATCAATGGTTCTACAAACTAAAAAAAAAACTTGGAAAGAAACATACTTTGATGTACATTTGTATGTGCTATGCTTTATTTTCAACTATATCCTTTTTTTCATTGTCTTTCTTTGAAAATGCTGCACCATTAGTGAGCTAGTAATTATGGAGGAAGCATAATATAGAGATAATTACCAGCTCGTCCTTTCAAATCATTATGTCTTCTCTGACATCAGAGGCTTACCCAGTCATCCTCTGCTCACTGTAACATACCTCTTCTGCAATTCCTGGCTCACTGGGTCAGTCTCCACTCATAAAATTATGCCTCCTCTGAAGCCACAAACTCTTGTCACCTCACCATGCCTCACTTATCATTATAGGCTCATTATACAATATTATGTCGTCTCTGTCATTGCAGGCTCACTTAGCCTTTTAACTGTTAATGTTTTATGCCAAGTCTATAATTAAAGGCTCATTTGGTAGGGCTCTTCTTCCAACATTATGTTTAATCTTTTCTTACAGGCTCACTGGGTGTCTTTTTTGTGTTTTGATTTTTTTCTTATAAAATAATGCATCCTACCGGTATGTTTACCTAACTGTTTTCATTGGGTCAGCTCCCGAATTATCCCCAAACCCAGAGAACCCAAAGTTTTTGACAATCATGGACATATTGCAGCGGTTCCTAAATTATTCCCAGCTAATGTGGGCAGGTACTTAATCAGTGCGGGAGCTACAGCTGGGTGAAGTCGAAGTTCATACTCTATTGTTCTTTAACAACCCCACCAAAGCAGGAACACTTTCTCCCTCTCAAACTGCTCCTGAAAGTGAGGGATTGCTTATTTGAATGACAAGTATTACTCCCATACTCATGACTGATTCCCAAATGAAAAGTATTATTCCTTTATTGGATCATATACTTGTCAAGCACATAGATCATCCAGATGCCAGATGGCATCTTGTTCCTAGATGTTTGCAATGTGAAGCCAGTCTATAGGAAGTCATGATCTCAGAATTTTTTATGTGTTCAGATTTGATCTGGGGCCCCTCCTTCAAGGTCAAACAAGGATAGCCAAACTTAAAAGTGCTTATAACTCACTTATTATTGGTGCAAGAGGTTTGGGATGTGAAACCAACCTATAGGGAATCATGCACTAGGAATCTTCAGATGTGTTCAGATTTGACCTTGGGCCCCTCCTTCAAGATGAAATGATGATAGCCCAATTTAAAAGTGCTTATAACTCACTTATTCTTGGTCCTAGAGGTGTGCAATGTTAAACCAATGGGCTAGGAATCTTCTGATGTGTTCAGATTTGACTTTGGGCCCCTCCTTCAAGGTGAAATGAGAATAGCCAAACCTAAAGTGCTTATAACTCCCTTATTTTTGCTCCCAGATGTTTGGGATGTCAAACCAACCTATACTTTTCTGAATTTCGGTTGCCATCTTGAGTTTTTGGCATCAATGGCAAATGTTGTTTATCTCGAAAACCATAAGAGAAAGAGTAGGCGTATTCCACCACTTGAGATCTGTGTGATCTTTGTGATCCAGATTGAGATCCTTCAGATCAGTAGAATCTGTGAAATGCAAAAATTGCAGAAATGATGATCCAAGATGGCTACTGAAATAGCATGCTTTGCATCTTTGGAATTACTTTTGGACAATAATGTTAGACGAAAAGTTCCATATCCATGATGCCAATTTAAAAAAAAATAAGAAAAACACAATTTCTTAATGGATATTTCACCAGCAAAAGCATAAAAACTCTAAAGACAGGCCTTTTTTACATTATTTCCAATATTGGACAGGTAGGGTCTTTCCCTGGGGTCCGAAATTACGTTCACCACGAGATAAGTACGGAGTAAAATTATAAATGAAAATTTAAACCTTGTGTTTTCCACCATCTTTACAAAGAATTGTGGGATATCTCGCAGATCTGATCTCTCGAATCCACCTTTTCATGAGCTCACTCAGATCATGATCCGGATCAGTCAGATCAGGTTCTTTTGACCTGATCCATTGATCCATCGAATCTGGATTCTACAGATCACGCCTGTGGAATACGCCTAGTGATTTGGGGCAAATATTGGACTCCCTGGGTTCTAAGGACTTCACCTCCTGTTGTACTCCCAAATCTCCGTGGGCCAATGAAGTACCAGCAAGGTGGTAAGCCTGTAGACTATAGTACTGTCTGAGTAGTGCTGATTTATCTATTCCAAATGCTCACATTTTCTATATCTTCCCAGTCTGGACAGGAATCTGTGCAATTATCATCCTGAAATTGCAGAAATCATATTACATATCAAGCATATCAAGCATATGGTCCAAGTCCACCCTTTGATATTGCTATTTTCTGGAGGTACACTCTCCTCCTTCTCCCATTGTTGTAGGGGGCACCAAAATAAATAAATAAATAGGTAAGTAAATAAATTAATAAATAAAACTCCCTCCTTCCAAAACAATTTACTTACTGCAACACCGCTACAGAAAATTTACCAGGTCCACAGAATAATTTTACAAATCTGAAAGATATTTTAAGTGTCCCTAGTGCCCCCTTCTCAAAGAATTTACCTGCCCTCCACAGTTAGGTAGACTCAACCCCAAGCACAGTTGTCCCTTCATAGCAGAGAAAGGTTGCAAAAAGCACCCCCAAGGAAGGCCCTGTTTGTAATTAAAATTCATTTGGGCATGTTATGTTTCATCAGGAGCACAGCTTCATCAACCATGTTTTGAGCGCAAAGGGATCATCCCACAAAAAGAAATAGGGAATGAAACTAGCTCCTGGCACAAGGGGTCCCACAACTGGGATGCTGGTTAGTCACAATACGTTGAAGATGGCTGCATCTGAATTTGCTTCTTTAGTGTCCATGTTTACCCACATGAACTTGTAATCAAATTCTTTCAGGTCTAACATAATAATGGAGTGGAAGCTGTTGAAATATTGGCAACAGGCATTTCTTCAGCCCCTGCAGGTGGCTATATGTTTCCCATTCAAGACTCCCATGGTATGTGGCATGTTCCATCTATCTCAGAAGACCTTCACTAAATCCAGTCATCCTTCTGGTTTATTGACACTCACTGGAATCTAATCATTGTACTGATGACCGGGCATCCCTCATGGATTAGCTTGGTGATGGAACTAGTTGCCACCCAGAACTGTACTGGAGAGAGTCATAGCTTTCTGTGGAAGCCAAATGTCGTAGGGTGGCAGTCAATTTTAAGCCAGCCTTGAGAGGTTTCCTGGATAACTTTTGGCGATGCTGAATCTGAAGTTAGAATTGTTGCAGTATTTCTTTGGAGAGTTTTGGTGTCATTCTTGTGAAGTTCATGTAGGCATTTCTGTCCCACTGTTTGGGCATCCACTATTGATAGTAGCCTACCTGGCCAGGTGCCTGGTGGCCCCTTCAGGGTCAAACCCACATATGGTGATTTCTTGCTGATCTGGCTCTTCTCCTAAGGTATTGGGCCAAAAGTGCATCCATGGCAAACAAATTTCCCTGGATGGGAATAATCACCATTGCCAAACTTAGCATTTCATAAATATCCAGGTTGAATGTTGATCATATCATAAAAATTGGCTGAAATGATTGGATCCAGGGGTATCCGAGAATATGTTTGAGTCTCATCCAGGACTGGTCCAGCTCCACTATGGGAGCAGTCTGTATATAGCTCTGCGAGGCATGTCCGAAGAGGTATTGGGAGGGTCACAAAATAGGACAAAGTCCAGTAAAAAAATCAGGATCATTGCTCCCAATGAAAGTTTTGGCAAGCCACCCACTGTGCCCTGATTTCCTCTGGTACCATGCACTGAAATGGAATAGCACCTTTAAATGGTGCGAGGCTAATCCTTATTAGGAAATACAGTTTAAAACCAGTATTAAAATGGCATGGTGTGATACAGTAATACCTTACACAACAAGGCTGACAGGGGTTTAGTGGACTGGTTCACAGTAAGCATGTGGATTGGATTGAAACAATGGAAAGGTCATCCCATTTGTTGTGTGTATGTGGGTGTACATACATGTGCGAAGAAGAGGACAATATTAAGACAACATACATTTCCTTGGATCTGTGACTACACCATATGGTAAAGTACTGTGCACTATATGGTTCTTATTTGCCTTAACACCACTTAATGCCACTTTAGTTTGTTTTTAACTCAGTCAAAGCTTTATGTATTTATGTCTGTTGGTCTCTCTAATTTCAAACCAAGTATCATGATCACTCCAGTGAAAAAAAATGCGGCATTAAATAACATAATGGTGATAGATAACCTAATTAAAACACCAACTACAGTCCTATACAGTTGTATTAACATAAAGGGATTATTTTCACAAAAGGGGCAGCAAAAAGATGAGCATAAAAAGCTTAAGGTTAGTATATTTCCGCCACTTTTGTGGACATGAGAATATTTTTGATTGATTGATTTGGTTTCAGCACATCAAGATAAATGACGGATAGTTGAGTTATGTACGAAACAATGCACACTAGTGGGTCATAATTGTGCACTGTAAAACTTGGCATCAACATCTAACATATGGATATCTTTTCAAATGATGCATGTTTCAACTACTATATAGTCAATAATATCTCGGTGTGTTCAATGGAGTAACATTAACTGTTGAATATGTATTAGTTACATGGACCAAAAATACAGTCACTGGGTAAAATATCAAAGAATTATTTTGATCATGCTGGATGACTGTCGCAATGATATCGATTATATTGTTTGTATAGACAGAAACACCCATCACGATACTGTTTGGAGCTTGACCAGTCTGTTATTAATTATGTCATTAATTTTACTTTACTTGGTGCTTACTCTAATTTATAAGACTTTTAACTATTGTAAAACCCAATATAGTTAATTATGCTTGTAAAGTAGTAATTATTGTTCTGTAATGATTACATTATATTATGTCATATGTTACAATGTGAAACATAGTATGCATAGAGTGCATATCTCCGCCATGGCATGAAACAACTAGAAATTGCATCAAATCGACAGTGTCCCTGGACTGGGCATGGTGAAGTACAATAAAAATATCTGAGTGATAAGAAGGGCTATACAAAAAGACGAATGCACAAACAGTAAACAGAGAAACAAACCCTTACTAACAATTGAATGGCAAAATGTACAGCACACACAAGAGATTGTATAGTTCTTTGCTTGATCATGTCAACATCAACAAAAGGAAATGTGCCTCCATCAACCTGTCAAATACTTATTATTACAAAACAAGGCATGTTATAATAAATAAATGGGAAAATCCGGATTTGTTATCCAGAAGATGATCCATATCACTTTCAAAAATTAAAAGGATCATGAAAATAATACATCATTGACTGAGGTATAACAGCAACGTATTACCGAAGGATTTTATATTTTCATAATGTACTCGTTTAGTTTATGGAAGTGCATCGGCAAGTAATTTACACTGGATGAGTTCGTTTTGCTCCCGTGTTCTGAATATTTTAACTGCTGTAGTTATGTATTTTCACAGTTCAGTTTATTTGCCCAGTCAAACATGAGTAGATACTGAGTGCTAAAAGTCATATAACTTTGTTAAGAAACCCATCATTATACTAACATTTGACAAATAATTTGTTTTAAGCTATATTTATCTAACATCAAAATATGTACATATTAATTTCAACAGCTATTTATGTATTAGTATACATAAAAGTATGCAGTAACATGAACAAATTATCTTGAGATCTAATGAGATATGAGAGATAACTTTAAAAAGGCTTGGAAGCTTATTTATGTATATGTGCAGTGGCGACAAGTTAAATTTAATTTACCTAATTAGTTTGGTTGGTGAAAATCAGTTAGAGTTCTTTCTGGAATTTTTAAAGCTGTTGTGAAAGCAGTTCTGGTGATTTTCAATTGAATTCTATTTAATTATAATATCCACACTAAAATCTTTTGCACGAAATATGAGGTAGACTACAATTGTTAAATATATGTCAAGTACATGAAATTTTAGCCGGCATTTGATTTGTACAACTTCCTAAGCGTGTGCGTAAGTAGAGATGTCAATAGAGAGGTTTAGTGAAGCGTTTGACAGCCATAAAATAATTTCCCTAAAGCTTAAAACTCACTAGACTTGCGTATGCGTAGGCGTATGCGTGTGCCTATACGCAAGAAAAGCTTTCAATGTAAATCCCAGTACATAAACTCACTGTCTGCGTTGCGTATATTGCGTTGCGTTAAAGCTTAAAACTCACTAGACTTGCGTATGCGTAGGCGTATGGGTGTGCGTATACGCAAGAAAAGCTTTCAATGTAAATCCCAGTACATAAACTCACTATATGCGTTGCGTATATTGCCTTGCGTTGCGTGAATTCTCAACGCATTGCGTTGCGTATGAAAGCTACAGGGGGGCTTTTTTACGCATACGCAATGCGTAGCATTGATTTCCAGACAACTTTTCAGGGTACCTATCACATTATAATATTCACCAGTATTGGTCACATACACTTAAAACACTGATGTACTTAGAAGTGCAAGTTAATGTAAATGTGTGAGGGATTAAAAAATTCCCCCATATTGATTGTTAATCTTTCTCAGTCGCATATTTGGTGTTTATGTACAAAATATTTTCTACACAAAGCTTCTAGGACTCTAAAAGTATATAATTTATCTGTTTAAGTTGCAACTTAATTGTTTTATTCAAATTGTAATATATCTGTATTGATATATATATATACATATATAGTTCTACTTGTATGTAATATGAAAGGTGACATATAAGCCCACAAGGGCTGGGAGGAAATCTTAAAGTTTTCTTTTGTATATATTGTGAAGCATAATCTCAAGTCACGCCTAGTAAGAGGTTATTAGTATACAAAGAGTGTATATTGTGTGAAGTGACTGACTACTGCCGTTTTATGTCAAATGTTTTTTTCCTAAAGTTTCCCCTCCTTTTTTAAACTTTACAAGTGTTTATACTTCTGGCTAAATGTCGTAATAAATCTTTCACCACAACTTATCTGTGCAGAACCAAAACAGATGAGTTTATACTGAACGCAGACGCATACGCAAGGTTATGTACGCATACGTGTACGCCAACGCATACGCAAGTCTAGTGAGTTTTAAGCTTAATTCTCAACGCATTGCGTTGCGTATGAAAGCTACAGGGGGGCTTTTTTACGCATACGCAATGCGTAGCATTGATTTCCAGACAACTTTTCAGGGTACCTATCACATTATAATATTCACCAGTATTCTGGTCACATACACTTAAAACACTGATGTACTTAGAAGTGCAAGTTATAATGTAAATGTGTGAGGATAAAAAAATTCCCCCATATTGATTGTTAATCTGTCTCAGCCGCATATTTGGTGTTTATATACTTGGCCAAAATTTGTTATTCTAGTTGTTCAATCAGTTGAAACAAAAGATTTCAGGAGCCTAGGATTTTACTATTTGTTGTAAAGACAAAACAACTTCGATGTTAAAATTTTACCTTAGCACAGAAATAAAGTTCTTTGATTAACCCTATTGAAAATCAATGGTTATGAATATAGACCACTATGAAGATGGCTTAAATTATAGATGTAACTTTAATGGAGATTTGAAACACTACCAAAAAGTCTTTTCGGCATGTCTTAATAAAGTATTTAAACAAAACAGGAGGCAGTGAAGATCATAGGTCTGGTATACCTTTGGTTGTATTCTACAACAATATTTAAATAAGGTTACCTTAGATCTAAGTAAGGTAAAGTTTTTCACTCAAGTTTTTCTTGCACTTTGTATTCACAAAACAAAGTTAGGAATGTCCAGTTTCATAATTTCATACTTGAAATCTAAGAAATACTTGAAATCTAAGTTTGAAATAATCTAAGTATTGTTGTAGAATACAGCCCCTCCTGAGTGACAAGGTCTACACAAAGCTTCTAGGACTCTAAAAGTATAATTTATCTGTTTAAGTTGCAGCTTAATTGTTTTATTCAAATTGTAATATATCTGTATTGATATATATATATACATATATAGTTCTACTTGTATGTAATATGAAAGGTGACCTATAAGCCCACAAGGGCTGGGAGGAAATCTTAAAGTTTTCTTTTGTATATATTGTGAAGCATAATCTCAAGTCAGTTTGTTTATTTGGGGTTTTACGTCGCTTTCAACACTGTACAGGTCATATCACGACGGGTAGTTGGAAGGGCAGAGGAAACCAGTACATATAGTTCGCTAGGGTTCTGTACTGTAAACTGCCGACCAACGGCAAGCAACTACCAGCTTTCCCACTTACAGCCATGACGGGGATCGAACCCCGGCCGCAGAGGTGGGAGGCGAGAGTGTTACCACTCTGCCACCGAGGCCCCCCTAATCTCAAGTCAGAAAAATAAGAAATTTTTATTCTTATTCAAAGTTTGCCTGGGATAAAACACGCCTAGTAAGAGGTTATTAGTATACAAAGAGTGTATATTGTGTGAAGTGACTGACTACTGCCGTTTTATGTCAAATGTTTTTTTCCTAAAGTTTCGCCTCCTTTTTTAAACTTTACAAGTGTTTTATACTTCTGGCTAAATGTCGTAATAAATCTTTCACCACAACTTATCTGTGCAGAACTAAAACAGATGAGTTTATACTGAACGCAGACGCATACGCAAGGTTATGTACGCATACGCCAACGCATACGCAAGTCTAGTGAGTTCTAAGCTTAAAGCTTAAAACTCACTAGACTTGCGTATGCGTTTGCGTACATAACCTTGCGTATGCGTATGCGTTCAGCATAAACTCACCTGTTTTGATCCTGGGTAGCTGTACTTCATATAAATAGTGTTGAAAGATTTATTACGACATTTAGCCAAACAGTTGTATAGTTAAAAAAGAGGGGAAACTTTGTGAAAAACATCTGACATAAAAGGCCAGTACACAGGACTTCACTACATGCAATATACACCTCATTGTCTTCCAAAGAATCTACTAATAACCTCCTACTAGGCGTATTTTATCCCAGCCTTTTATATAGCCTTTTAAGTCTCCCTTACAAGACGCACCTATTTCATTTCGGTCCATATTCAAAACCACTGATTTTTATTAGGGTTAATCAAAGAACTTTATTTCTGTGCTGGGGTAAGAAGTTTAACATCTGAGTAGTTTTGCCTTTACAAGAAATAGTAAAATACTTAAACTTGCTCCGAGTCTTTGTATTTCTTGTTCCACCAAATGAGACATACATGGAATCATTATGAATCCATACAATATAAAGACTTATCTGAAATACAGCCCCACATTCTGGTAAAAAAGTCATTCAGTCCTCATATAATACGTAAGACAAAAGGACTTGAGGAAAGTCTATAAAATACTAGGCTCCTGAAATCTACGGTTTGATTGAACAGCCAGTGGTGATGAGTCAAGAATAGGTTTATAATTATAATCAGTCTATTGTATATGCAGTGGAAGCATTTGAATGAAAAACAACCATTAACTAATTTAAATGTTCAATGGTTATGAAATATATACATGTAGGATATATTTAGTTAAATATTTCCAACAGATATTAATGTCAGTGATTGAAATGTTACACTTTAATCATGCACTATTTTTAATTACTGTTAATATTTTTAATTCCAGGTTACCACTTTCCAGTTTTAACAATGTTACTATTCTATGTTTTAACTTATGAGTTTGAACTATAAGGCAAACTATGAATTTATATAATTCAAAATAAATTGATTGATTGACCATAATTGACCAAAGTCAAATGATTGATTAACCACTAATTGATTGACCATAATTAAAACAAAATCTTATGTATTGTCTTTTGAACAACCAGAATAAAGAAAAAAACACAAACATCAATATGCGGCTGAGAAAGATTAACATTATGATGAAATTTTTTTGAATCCTCACCCATACATTAACTTGCACTTCTAAGTACACCAGTATATTTTCTTTTGTGTGATAAACAAGTTTGGAAATCAGTTCTACGCATTGCGTATGCGTAAAAAAGCCCCCTGTAGCTTTCATACGCAACGCAATGCGTTGAGAATTAACGCAACGCAAGGCAATATACGCAACGCATACAGTGAGTTTATGTACTATTGTTTACACTGAAAGCTTTTCTTGCGTATACACACACGCATACGCGTGCGCATACGCAAGTCTAGTGAGTTTTAAGCTTTAGACATACATTGTGTTAGAAGTGGATGCGTTTGCCATTTTAGGGTTTAGCAATACGTCCATATAAAGTAATGTAGGCCAATGTAGGTTCTTTCATGTACAACAAAAGAAGCATGCTTTGCAAATATGCCTCTAGCTGGTATTTATATGACAAAATATAGTAAACCAACACTTAACCAAAATGTGGTGTAAATATTTATCTGCATATGTGGCTGTGATATATTTACTTGTATTATGTAGTTTTTAAATAAAATAGATAGGGGTGGGTGAACGTAAAGAAGTCACCCTTTACACGTATAAAACATAACGTAATAAACTCCAAAACGCTAAAACCACCTGATACACATCTACTGCTGACGTAATTAGGTTTGCATTTACGTTTTCATAACCAAAACGTAATACTAAAGAGGTCTAATATTTTTATTACCTCCGCCAAAGAGGTTATGTTTTTGCCTGGGTTTGTTTGTGGGTTTGTGAACAAGATAACTCAAAAGCTTGTGGATGGATTTTGATGAAATTTTCAGGATATGCCTGAAAAGGTAAAAGGAAGAAATGATTTAATTTTGGGAGTGATCTGGATCACTATCTGGATCTTCTGGATCCATGAAATGTAATTTTTAAAGACAGATAACTCAAAAAGTTATGGACGGATTTTGATGAAATTTTCAGGATATGTGCTCCCTTGGCGGAGGTCTCCGCTCTCCGAGTGCTCTTGTTTCATATGGTATAATGCCCCTTGGATATACACAATAAATATTCCGTGTAAATAATTGACTCTAAAGGGTAATGTGAAGAAAGTAACATAAAAATAAAACTTAGTATTTGTTATTTAATATTTCACAGTGGTAGTTTCTGAGAGTTTCAACAACTGTAGTTGACCTGGGTAAAATATTAATTCGACAGCAATACACGTACATTACCATAAATAATGTTGGTCACAGTTAAAGTAAATTTTTGTTCAGTTGGGACTTAAGTAACTCCGGATATTTGCATTTGAGATTTTGATATTTCGTAACCGTGTGGCCTGCATGATTCAGCAGAACGAAGAGGAAATATTGTGGTTAATTTACTCTGAATGGATAGATGTTTTCATTCCAGGACACAAATTGTAAACACTTGACTCAGAGGACACATGTTCTTAGAAGAATTTCATTGGTTCAAATGAAACACACCTTCGACCACACACCACCTGACGCTATGTTTTTCTCAGTACACTTGGAGGAAATATCAAGGACTATGTTTATCCAGTTTAAGCTTTAATGAATTTTTATGAAGGCCCTGCCAAAACTTAATCCGTTATATAAAGGTTTCCCAACTATTTCACTTTACTGTTACAATACTCATACCTTTCTGATAATTACGGTGTCCAATGCCCCAGTAAACATAAGAAAAAAATTTAAATGGTACGTTTACAAAACGCAAGACCTATTTAAACCCTATCTTATGGTTTACTAACATTTCCAAGAAAACGTTTACGATGTAATGTTTAAAAATGTTTATAAACATTCTCTACACAAACGTTTTTACTGAAAGCATTTATTGAATATTTATAAAATAACTCTAGAAACTAGGTTTAACTGGAAACGTTTTTTAAACATTTATAAAATACCCAGCAGGCACGCGACTTTGAAATCTGGTTGATTCCAACGGTGAAATCTGGTTGAAATACGTGAAGATTTTGCAAACCGTTTTTAGTTGGATCCAACCGGTGAAATCATGTTGAAACCAACTGTTGAAATCTGGTTGAATTCAATGGGTGAAATCTGGTTGAAATACGTGTAGATTTTGCAAACCGTTTTTGGTTGGATCCAACCGGTGAAATCAGGTTGAATTCAATCGGTGAAATCAGGTTGAATTCAGTGGGGGAAATCTGGTTGAAATACATGTAGATTTTGGAAACTGTTTTTGGTTGGATCCAACCGGTGAAATCAGGTTGAATTCAATGGGTGAAATCAGGTTGAATTCAATGGGAGAAATCTGGTTGAAATATGTGTAGATTTTGCAAACTGTTTTTGGTTGAATCCAATGTGTGAAATAGGGTTGAATTCAATTGGTGAAATCAGATTGTTTACACTGTCTTCTTTAGTTGAACATTGTAGCTTGTGTGTCATAATTATAGCTTCTTAATAACATTATATAATGACTATCCATATGCATATTTTACAATTTGGATATAACTTCAAAGTAATTAATTCTTTCCAAGATCACATGTTTTCATGAATCATTGTATATTCAATATTCTATTTCTGATAACGTTGTAATAACACATAATTTTTAATCAGCTTTCAAATATGCTCAAGATATGTAAATCCATATTTTCCAACTAGATATCCATTTTTATGTTATTAATAGGATCGGTATTATTCATTGCCTTCAATTGTAAAATCTTTTTGTGAAATTTTAAAATATTTTTTTTTCTTTGTAAATAACAAACAACTGTAACATTATTTATATCTTCAGTATTTTATCCAATCAGTTTCTTTTAAATGTTTTATTAAGTTGGCTATAATTATATTGTAATTATAAAGAAGCTATAATCATGTAGCAAAGCCACAATGCTCAGTTCAGATGCTTGTGTCTCATACAACTTTGTCATATAAACTGAAAAAAAAACACAAGAAAAGCCACATTTGAAGAACTCCACCCATTATTCCCCAACTTAATTAGTTGTCAGTGCTGACCACAAAAAAAACAGACTTAAAGAAGTAAACACCATGTGTGCAACTGAGCAAGGGTAAACCCCCACCTCCACCCCTGCTGTGTTATCTAATTACTTTAGTCACAGGTCCAATGTCCTGTGTAGCAGGGTACAGATAAGAAAAACCAGGAACCCCCCAACCTCACTGTTATGTGTTAAAATGTTATAGCTTAGGTTCTCTGTGTAGGGAAGTTTTCTGTGTAAACTTGTAAACTGAAAACTATGTTCTTTATGTATGGGAGAATTTGAGAAACAAATTCTAATTACTAACTTTTGATGAATAAGTTTGAATTCATCTTTTTTATTTAAGATAAGTTTGACTTCAAAACGTTTTTTTTTAATTATCGGGAATTGCATTTATCAAAATATAATTATAAATTATAAAAATTATATTCGGATGCATCAGTTAATTAATAAGGAGAATGGAGAAAAAATGTACAAGTACATGCACACATAAACTCTATCATCTTTATAATCTTTAAAAATTAATCTTTGCTTTACAAATACTGTATCTACAAATTCAAAAACAATTGCAATAATAGTTCTTTAAAAAAGTTAGACTTAATCACTAAATTACCCTCTAGAAAAAGAATTTTCAATCAACGATTACCAGTCATTCATTTCCCAACATTCAACCTGTTTTCTGTTCAATAACATGACTAAGATTTCATGTCGAAAAACCTAACTTGATTTAGTGTTCATTTTTTTACGAAGTACCACTACTTTTTCCAGTCAGAAATCTAGCTTTGAAATAGTGTTGAAATTGAGTCAGTGTCAGTTTTTCAACCAAAAATCACCATGATTTCTGGTCAAAATATCACTACTTTTTCATGTCAGAAAACTAACTTAGATTTAGTAGTTGGTAATGTTCATTTCAACGTCAGGACCTGTTTTCAACTCTAAATCAACGACATTTCAAGGCGTGTGCCTGCTGGGTAGCTGAAGAAATGAAGGTTATGCTGGAAATGTTTTTCAAACATGCATTCATCATGAAATGTTTGATAAACACACATAAACTGTTTAAACAGCATTTGTTGACAATGTTTTGTAAATGTTTGCTCTGAAAATGTTATTCAAACTTTTAATAGCAACTGGTTTTCATACCCATCAATTTAAAATGTTTTTGAAATGTTTTCTATCAAAAGTTTTAAAAACATTCTATCAAAACACTTTTTAAACCCTATTTTCATAATGCGTATTGAACCTTTTCCTTCAAACATGTCCAAACAAAGATGGCGGTGAGCAATAATAGGGGATTTTAGAGGACTTTGTCAAAAATTGCCCCACATGCAATCCCTAAAAGAATGAATTGAATAGGGGCACAATTTCTAAGCTACTATCTTACAATTTCAGACATAAAATAATATTTTCATTAAGCTTAAAAAGATATTGAATTTGACCTCTGACCCCATTATTATTCAGACATATATGTTCATTTGTAATGTTTTTCTAACATTTAACATTAAATGTTTACTAAACGGAAAACATAAAACATTTTAAAAACATTCTATTATAAGTGGTTTTTGTATCCATCGTTTTTTTGCCTTTGCCAAACGTTTCCTTTCAAACATTTGCAAAACCCAAATATGTTTACTGGGGTACTTGATTTCCTTTTGGTTATGGGTTTCCATATTCTGACACCACGTCACATCATCACATCATTTTGCAGTGTACAAACATCTTGGTTTTGGATCTGTAGCAAATGTAGCCCTAATGAGTATGACCTATATCAGGGGGTCACAGTGGAGCAGTCTAAACACATTCTGTTCCCAACTCTGAGATCAGAGTTTGATTCTGGCCTGACCTCATGTGGTAAAGCTGGTAGTTGCTTTCTGTTGGTTGGCAGTTTACAGTACAGAACCTTGGCCAATTGTATGTACTGGTTTCCTCTGCTCTTCCAACTACCCGTCACAATATAGCTAATAAGGTACTAGGGCGTATAACACTAAATGAATAAATAAAAATTTATACTCAGATGCAAAACCAAAACTGAGTGCCAGTTGGTCCAGTGAGGATCACATTTCAATACTTTTCTGATTACAGTGTCCATGTTTCACCTGTTTCCATTGTGATGTTGAAATGAAATTAAAAGAAATATGGACAGATTTACCCACTATCCTTTCATGTATTGTGTGCCCCATTCATCTAGAGACAATCTGATGTTGGAGCTGTTCACCTAGAGAAGTGTGACCCTGCCATAAATAACATACAATCATAGGGTATATGCAAACTTCTGTAGCAGCATGACTTGCAGTTAATACTATCACTGGTATCGCCAAGACATAGATTAAATTAATGTTTTATAACTTTGCTTACAGTTTAGAACAGAAGATAAAGTGAAAAATCTATGTAAAATTTAAACTTGCCACTTTTTCAAAATCAGTTTGATTTTCAGGTATTATGTGCATGCACAGTATTGAAAATTAACACCAAAAAGTCAGAAAAGATACTTAAGATAAGGGATTATTTACTCTTTCACAAAAAAGTAAGCGTAAAGGACTGTAAGCATCAACATATGATAATGTTTTTTGAACTATGACCTACCTTGTCTATATGGACCAAATATGATACAACTACATAAAGAGTTTTATTTTGATAGGTTCACATTTTATTGGCTCTGAAGGTATTGTCAGCTTACACCATATAGCTTCACTTAAAATTATTGTATCGTGTGCCCCATTCATCCAGAGACAGTCTGATGTTGGAGTTGTTCACCTAGGGAAGTGTGACCCTGCCATAAATAACATACAATTATAGTGTACAGACCTCTGTAGCAGCAGCATGACTTGCAGTTAATATTATCACTGGTATAGAACGGACATAGATTAAATTAATGTTGTGTAACTTGTTTACAGTTTAGAACAGAAGATAAAGTGATGACTTTTTTCCTGATACCAATCTTTTGCCAAGGATGAATTGCACTGCATTTTTAACAAGATTACTCAGAGAGTGCCAAGGTTCTACACCTCAAATATTGCTTATGACTGCAATGAATAAAAAAACCCCTTTAAAACATTCCTGGATCCAGAAGATTATCTGGATCACAACCAAACTTGAATAATCTGTTCCTTATGCCATTGTCAACATTTCTTGAACATTTTTTCAAAATCTATCTGTAACTGTTTGAGTTCTTTTGCAAACAAACCGACAAACATATGCCACCAAAAACACAACCTCCTTGGTGCAGATATAAATAATATATTTCTTTTCGTGGAAGATAAATTTACATGTACAGCTGAACCCCCTTTAAACTGGTGTCTGTTCAGTAGAATTCACTTATACCACATTGGCCTTCACCTGTACACTTAAGAGTTTGCATCTCAGTTGCAGCTGCTTATCATTAGAAGGAAAGTTCAGAGCTAGTTATTTTAAATGTCCAATGGGATACAGTGCAGAATCTTGAGGAATTAGCATGCACTGCTGTTTTCAATTACTCATTGTGAGGACATGTATACAATGTGGTGAAATTAATGTTAAAACTAAGTGAATCAATCAATCAGTCAGCCAACCAATCATTCCACCTGGCCTTAACCTCAGAACCACTAAAATTTTGAATGTTATAAAGTCATTCCTGACATTATTTACATGTATACCTGCATATGTTTATTGTCCCCAAAAGTATCAACATAAATTTTTTTATACAATAGAAATATGCCAAGTCATATGCCAGTGTGTTATTGAAATACACAGATGCTCTTTTCAAATACAGGTGAATAAACTAACAATAGGCAACCGACATAATATGTGCTTTGTTTGTAAATTAAGAAAAACAACAAAAAACTATAAGTTAATTTTAAACAAACAGACTAATCTATCGTTTAACAGTTTATGTCAATAATGTACGTACAGTTAAATGAACCACTTGTTTTGATAGTGTCAAAATGATGCTGTGTGGGCTGTGTTGGTATCGTTTTTACTCATGGTGTCTGGATGTGTGGGCGGGCGTTTTGGCAGATGGCAGGTGAGCAGTGGGAAAAAGTTTGTCCTAGCTGCTCAGAAACCATGAGTTATAGGACATTGATACTTGATAGGAACATTGGTTGGGGGTGTAGGTGTGCATGGTCATGGTGTAACCTCGACTTTTGACTTTGCTATTGTAACCTTGACCTTTAAAATCTGTCTATCAGAAACCACATGGTTTATGAAGTAGATACTTGGTAGGGATATTAGTTGCAGGTATAGGTGTGCAACATGATGATATGACCTTGATTTGACCTTTGATCTTGCCGTCATGACCTTGATGTTTAAAATCTTGTCTGGGCTGTATATCTGAAACCAAAAGGTGTATAAAGTTGACACTTGGTAGGGGCATTGGTTGGGGTGAATTTCATATCATGGTTAAACTATGCTGCTCCTTAATTATTACCTCCACTAAGGAGGTATTATTTGCATGACCATTATTCAGTAAATACGCATTGTACCTCAAAACGCAGCCAAACAATCACAATTACCTCAAAGTAAACTGACTGTTTTATATTTATATTACTTTATCTTTTTTATAATAGTGCAAAAGTTAAGTTTGGAGAAGATATCTAACCCACCATCTTAACTGGACATAGTGTTCATTATACACAATATGATATGTGTGATAGATCTAGAAAACAAGGCTTAATGCAGGTAAGAAAATAAGAATGTTACAGATAAATAACAGTAAATCAGTAAACTGATGCTGCAGCCTGTGAATCTGACCAGTACATTTGTCTCTTGAACCACAGCTCTGAATTCACAGTATTGAAGTTTTATGACTGTTGCCAAATTAATGATATTAAGATTCTGGTAAATGTTAAGACATTTTGATTGTATTTTCATTTTGAGAGGTCCATGAAAAATCTAAGCTTGCCACGTCTACAAGATACGTTTGATTTTCAGGTATTATGTGGATGCACAGTATTGAAACTTAACATCAACAAGTCAGAAAAATACTTAAAATAAGGGATTATTTACTTTTTCACAAAAAAGTAAGAGTTAAGGCCTGGAAGCATCAACAGCGATATAATACAAAAATATTGCTTGAACTGATATGATCTACCTTGTGTATATGGACCAAATATGATACGAGTATTGAAGTACTTGAAGTTTTTTACCTATTAGTAAGTTCATTGTAACAGATCCATCGAATTGGTGTGGTGTGTACGAGCCTTTACTTTTCCTTCCACAATGACGTGAGGAGACAAATACAGATGTTAAATGCCTTTCATTGTGAGAAGTGTAAGATCTAAAACTCAGGATAAAAGTCTCATTGTTTTCACCTGGTAAAACAAATTTCTGAATAGTATTCAGAATCAATGTTTGGAATATAACATTTATCAAATTCCAAAAGAAGCCGGTTTAAAGCAAGAGCAAAAATAAGTACCTTTACTGTTTTTGTAGTTGAACTTGGGAAAAACAAGAGAAAAGCTGATGTATCATCGTGTTTTTAGCCTACCACATGTACTATTTCATCAGCAAACAAATTCAGAACTTTATGGGTCATAGTTTGTATTTCTCCTTGCTTTTATCAGAAGGAATTTTATGACATATTTATTACCTACACCATTGTGCTATCAAGTACCTCTTGATTTATGGTATATTGTGATATTTCATATATTCAGATATTGAACAGTTTGTAACTGCTTTGTATTGAATTTACTACTCTATCTGGTATTTGAAGAAAATGACCCTAAATCTCACATTGTTCAATAAAAAAGGTGTGGCATAAACCTACACCAAAGTTTTTGTCAAAGTATGCTAAAACATTTTTTTTTTCAATTTCTCATCTTTTCATTTCTATGGCAAAATGTCACTATGCAGCAAAACAGAAAATGAGGTAAAGGCACAAGGAAGATGATGAATTGCAACTCTGTGAGTGAGACCTTGTACTCAATATTTCTGGATACAGCAAGATAATTTGGTAAAGGTTAGACCTTGAGCTGTAACAGAAATAGCCACTTTGTCATATAGACTGTGTTATATTAGCTGTATACACATGTGAAAACATGTTGCATAGAAATATAGTCATCATGAAGCTAGTAAACTGTAAGTTCCAACATACTTTTTTCACTAAAACAACTTACAAATTTGTCCAGTAAATAATCAGTTCACATGAACTAGCTTTTCTTGCCAGTGCTAAGAAGTTAAAATACTAACCAAACTGTTTTCTTTATTCAAGTTCACTCCTAAGTTTACTCTGCTTACCCCGAAAGATTACAAGTAACCTTAAAATTATGCTGCAATGTTAAATTCATATATATACATGTATTTGATAATTTCAATCTACATATGAATAATATCTAGAAAGTTTTTGTATTACATACATTTAGTAAGTTTTTTCACATAAATGAAACTAGATTGGTCCAGCCTGGTGCCACCATATCTGGGTATTTTCCATGGGATCCATCTTTTGTATGCCACAAATTTAGGAAAACATAATCACCCACTATTACAAGAACTTCAATGATTCAATCTGCAATATATTTTGCCAAGCAAATCTGTATCTCCAGACAATGGATACATGAAAAATTTTGTATTTATCACATTTTCAATTTTTCTGCAATAGTAACTCTTATCCTTTTTGCAAAGTATTTAAATGATTGTCCATTTTAAATTAGTAATCCCAAAAGACTATATGTGTTTCTATGATTTTAATATCTTAGTGGACAGATTAAATATTATAAAACAAATTGTGATTAGATTATAACAGATCAACTTATATTTTTAGAATTTTGATTTTTTTTCCTTCTGTGGAAGAACTCAGTTACTCATTACCTATATGTATCAACAAGGAATATCCAACAGGAAAACTATATCTCCAGATTTATAAACTAGACCTAGCACATTGGAAAATCAATACAAATTGTATCCACCCGAAAGACAACTCGCTGAAGCCAGTGAGCAGTACATTAGAAAATTCTGAGTCCATGATTTCCTCTAGGTTGGTTTCACATCCCAAACCTCCAGGGGCAATAATAAGCGAGTTTCAAGGACTTTCAAGTTTGGTTACCCTCATTTGACCTTGAAGGAAGAGCCCAAGGTCAAATCTGACCACATCAGAAGATTCCCAGCCCATGATTTCCTATAGGTTGGTTTCACATCCGAAACCCCTAGGAGGAATAAGAAAACCCCTAGCAAGAATAAGCAAATTATAAGTCCTTTGAAGTTTGGCTACCCTCATCTGACCTTTAAGGAGGGGCCCAAGGTCAAATCTGGCCACATCAGAAGATTCCTCGTCAAATATTTCCTAGAAGTCTGTTTCACATCCCAAAACTCTGGGACCAATAATAAGCGAGTTATATGCACATCCGAAACCCCTAGGACCAAGAATAAGCAAATTATAAGCCCTTTGAAGTTTGGATACCATCATCTAACCTTGAAGGAGCGGTCCAAGGTCAAATCTGACCACATCAGAAGATTCCCAGCCCATGATTTCCTATAAGTTACTTTTACATTGCAAACCTCTAGGACCAATAATAAGCGAGTTATAAGCACTTTTAAGCTTGGCTATCCTTGTTTGAACTTGATGAAGAAGCACAAGGTCAAATCTGATCACATCAGAATATTCCCAGCCCATGATTTTCCTACGCAAGTTAAATTCCAACTTAAAGCCTTGATATTTAGCACATGTACAAAGAACATATTTATACTTTCCCAGATGAGATTATAGGGATATTAGCCTTATAGTTTTACAGCTACAGGGCTTTAAAAAGGCAAAAAGTTAATAAATTGGGTCCCTGTGGGATCTTTAGAGACCATAAGGTGAACTTAAAATGAAAGCTACTGACCTCAAATTTCAGAAAAGACAAAGATTACATGTACAAGTTATATAAACTGCAGTTTCAGCTTGGTCAGTTACCATTTCCAAACTATATGGCAAAATTAATGAAAAATAGAGAAAAAAAAGTCACCCAGTTGGGGCGTTTATGGTTCTGATACGCAGGTTAAAGGTCTACATAAAGCTTTGATTTTAGGTACATGTAAAAAGAACATATTAATAAAATTCCCAGATGAGATTTCAGCTCTATGAACTACATGGCTGCTACAAAGGCTTAAAAGTGCCAATAATCCATAAATTAGGTCTCTGTGGCCATTTTAGAGACCTTAAGTTGACCTTAATAAATACTACAGACCTCAAGCTTTCCACATACAAAGATAACATATAGAAGTTACATATCTAATCATTATCACTTATAATTTCCAAATTATAGGCCAAACTAGAAGAATGTTTTTGCTGACAAAAACGAAGCAGCCCTGATGAAAAAGAAGTCCCCCATAAAAGATGTCAACATATGCATCATAAGCAATAGAAACTGTGAACTTTATTGCATTGTGTATGTTACTTGTCCCTATTTTCATCTTTAATAAGTGTGCACAATTAAAGTGAGGTCAGCTGAACAATACAATAGCTGGAGATTAAAAACTCCATAATTTCACTGCAAGGTGGCCATAACTTAATTCATATTGGGACTTTAATGTGACCATAAAATAAGAATTTCCCTTTTCTCATTCTTTATAAGTGCATAAAGTTTAGCTCAGGTCAGTTGAACAATAAGATAGCTGGAGGCTGAAACTTACTTTTTCACTGTAAGGTCACCATAACTTCATTGATATTGCGACTTTAAGGTGACCATAATATGAGAATGTCCCTTCAATATTAATATATGTTACATATGGAAAAAGAAAGGAGCCAGATGGCTTTATTCAAATGTTACGACTTTAGGGTGGGCAAAATTATATCAACAGTTTAAGGTCACCTTAAAGTCAGGATAACCCTTTGGTTTTCCATCCTTTATAGGTGTGCAAAGTTTAACTGAGGTCAGTCAAACAATAAGATACTTGGAGGCTGAAAACCCCCTAATTTCACTTTAAGGTGGCTACAACTCCATTCATATTGTGAGTTTAAGGTGACCAGAAGTATTATTTTTATCTAGTTTAATACCAGTGATAATTTCAATATAAAAAATGGAAAAAGAAAGGAGCCAGAGCATTTTATTCCAATTTGATGACTTTAAGCAGGCCATATATCCATTAACATTTTGAGTTTAAGGTCACCATAAAGTCAGGATATTCCTTTGGCAAATTTTAATATGTGTGCCAAGTTTGGTTGAAAAAAGTGAAAAACTAAGTGAACTGGAGGGCTAAAACCCCCTTTTTTGACATTAAGGTGACCTTAAGATTGCAGATACAGGGCTAAAACTTCGGCATGTGAAAAATTATCAAAAAGTAGCTGAATAAGTTATTCCAACAAAACGCTGAAATCCTGACCGCTTTTGAGATACGGACCAAGTACCCATTTTAAAAAATTTTATGAAAATTAAATGCCTCCCATTCAGGCATCTATGGTCCGATTGATAAGAAAATCCTTTCCGACCTTGGAAATTTGGTCTAGAATGTACCTGATAAATTTTATAGCACAGGTGTGTGTGGTCTTTTCCGAAACGCGATGACGGGGTGTTTTGGAGTTAAGCTTAGGGTTACCTTAAGTTAAGCTTAAGGTCCGCGCAAAGTATCCCAAAAATTTTTCCGGCCCCTATAGTTTTAAAGAAAGATAAGAAGGAAAGAAAAATTTGAAAGGCTAAGAAGTTATTCAAGGGAGACCATAATCCGGCGGCGGCGGGGATCAGTCGAACTTCGGTGAAAACAAATAAGCGTCCCTGACGGGCTGCTTAATTATGTGAAAAATATAGAAAAAAAGGTAGGTAAAGTTTTAGTTCGACAAGCTCATAGTTTGTGATCTAGCGGGCTTTAAGTGGCCAAAGGCTCATTTCTGATTTAAGTTCTTCATTATTGAGAATTTAAAGTCATCTTAAAATAGGGATATTCCTTTGACCATAGTTAACATCTATACCAAATTTGGAAAAAAAAATTGTTTCTTGAGTTATCATGTACACAAGGAAATTTTGTGGTGGTGTGATGAGCTGAATCCAGTTTTGTCAGGGGATATTATAAAGTAATATATGGTCATGTAACTGTAATGTGTATATATTTTTTTTTCAAAAATAGATTCAAAATATGAATACATGATAATATTGTAATGATAATTGTTAGATTACATGCAATAGATCACATATTTTTTTTCTGATTACAGCTATTATGAATCTATATTCGGAAAGAGATCATTAAATTATGGATTTCATTGAATTCAACTGTGAGAACACTAAAATATGACCTTGCACATTCCAATTTAATTATCCAAAATAAAAGAAGCATAATAATATTTAAACTATTTATTTCCTGATTAATGAACATATTTTATATATTTCCAGCTTGAGGTACAATTAGTATTAACATAACAGTTTTAACAATATTAATATTTTACACCAACTGAATTCGTACACATAACAGTCTTTGCATTTTATTTACTAATGGTACCCTTATATTCATTTGGGAATATGCCAACTATCACAACATTATTAAAAACAACTGTAACAAATAATTTTGCCAACACAAATGCCAACCTCTCAATCTTTGCAAATCACATGCTTCAGGAAAAACCAGGAATTTAAGTACTGTGATATTCATATGGCAAATTATTTCACAGACTGAGATCAGGGGCCAATTTCACAAAGGGACTTAAGTCCAGATTTAGACTTGAATGTAAGACTTTGGTCTTAAATTTTGTCAACAGAATGTTAAGTCTGTGGTCTTACACTTAGTGGATTTCACAAAGCAGCTAAGTCCGTAAAATTGCTAAGTCAGTCGACTTAACTTTAAGTCTGGGAGGTAGTGGGCTTAAATTTTGTAAAGAGGACTTAAATATGGCCGCCATAAACTTTTCTCCACTTCAGAATTTGAAATGGCTGTAAATAAAGTATAATTATAAAGAAGACCTTACTGAAGTAGTGTTTGGGAAGTTTATATGATGTAACAAGGTTTTCTATTTCAAAACAGCACTTATCCTTAGAAAAAATGCATCAACTGAAGGATATAAAATTGTAAATTTTAATTACTTAAATGTAGCTTTTATAAGCTACAAGCTTACCATGTGGGACTTAATGCTGTTCTCGGGTTGCCACACCCGGGGCCAACGTCTTAGAAAAAAAGATCATTCTTGTTAGCCACCGGATATACTGGTAGTTGTCGTCACGTGATAACTTCTGACCAATCGCCCTACTTTCTCGTTGAAATTTTATTAAACCTACCCCTCAGCTGTAAACAGCGGGGAGGCAGGGTGGGACTCTTCTAAGTCCCACATGGTAAGCTTGTAGCTTATAAAAGCTACATTTAAGTAATTAAAATTTATAATTTTATTACGCTACAATAGCTTACCATGTGGGACTTAATGCTGAATTCAACCGCCTGGTGGCGGGATTACAGCTGAGACTGGAAGATATGTGATTTTTTTCTAAGATTTGAATTAATATGTATACAGAATAGTGCCAGAAATGCCAGTCTGAGTCCCTTTTACAGAGCCCCGATCCCGAAGATCGGGCCTGTAACGAGCCAAAAACCTGAGTAAAAAGGGACAGTGCTAAAACTGTCCAGATGTTTGGTGGTAGGACGGAAGTGCAGCAGTGCTCACTTCGAGGTCTAAGGGTCCCTATTAGACCTTCACGTGTGACTGACCAACCCCGTGGTCGGGCATCTCATGAAATTTTTAACCTGAAATATGAGATTAACGACAACTGACTAAGTCCTTAATAGAAATTACCTGATAATTGAAAAATAAAATGACCTTACCCGTAACATCTTGAAGGTAAAGGAATACCTAGATCCTGGGAGAGACTCCTGAAGACTTGGTTGTAGCGGATGTGCCCCCCCCCCCCTTTTTTCTTTCCGAGGACAACTGGTCTGAGGGGAAGGATCTAGGACTTGTTGTGCCGCCACTACGGGTCCCAGATACATATTGTTGTCGGTGTCCGACCAAGTAAGGTCTTTTAGGTAAAAATTTGTGAATGTGTTGTGAGCTTTCCAGTGACAGGCTTGCATGATTTGGTCCACCGATACGCCACCGTAAAAGGCCTTAGAGGCCGTGAAGGCCCGGATGTCATGCGCTTTGACTTGGACCAAGTCCAAGGCTTGTTGATCTGCTTGTTTGTAACAAAGTAGAATGGTTTGTTTCAACCATGAGGAGAGTGTAGCGGGTCTGATGTCTGAGGTATGTCCTTTCTTAAAGGAGATGAAAAGGAGAGAACGAGACCCTCTCAGGTCTTTAGTTCGGTCCAAATAGGGCCTCAGGGCCCGCACGGGACACAGGGTCCTGTCTTCCTTAAACTGTCTATCTACAATGGTAGTCAAAGCAGGAATAGTCACTGGTGACACACTTTGAGAACCTTCTCTTGCTAGTTGGTTTTTGGCTATGAAATCAGAAGAAGGGAACAAGGCTACCTTTTCCCATTGGCCTAAATTAGCTACTTTGTTAGCGACCCAGGCATGGATTTCGCTGCGGCGCTTGCCGGAGGCCAAGGCTAGCAAGAAAGCAGTTTTGAGAGTAAGATGTTTGAGGTCCGAGTCTTTCATGGGCTCAAATGGTGCTTTGGTGAGCTCGTTAAGGACAACAGAAAGGTTCCACTTGGGTAAATTTCTGGAACTTTTAGGATGATCCCTGTGAAAACTGGAGAGTAACCTATGAAGGTCTGCATTGTGCGCAATGTGTTGGGCCGTTGGGCCCAAAGTGTCAACGATAGCAGTCCTGTAACCATCAATGGTCGAGGGGCGCCTGTTTAGGTCTTGGTACAGGTACATGAAAAAATCTGAGATTTGTTTCACAGATGGAGTGGAGAAATCCACCGAATTTTCTCTGCACCATTTTTCAAATATGCCCACCTTGACACCAGGCGTGGAGGTTCAGCTGTTGTGGATTGTTGTGGAACACATAGTTGTGGGACTGTTTGAGTAGGGTCGTTGACACTGGGAGTTGTAGTGGGATCTCTGTTGAGAGCTGCACTAGGTCCCAAAACCAGGGCATCCCTTGCCAGCCTGGGGCTATCACGATGATCAGGCAATGGCATTGCCTGATCTTTTGGATCACCTTGTGAAGGAGAGCCGTAGGAGGGTAGGCGTAAGCCGTGAGGTTGGTCCAGTTTATGTTCAGAGCATCTATGTTCCAGGCCCTTCGGTCTGGGATAGGAGACACATATAGAGGGAGTTTGTGATTCAGGTGAGTAGCGAATAAGTCTACATGAGGGGTGAACCACTTTCGGCAGATTTGCTTGAAGACCTGAGGGTGCAGGGACCATTCTGTTGACTGCACTTGGTTGGACCTGGATAGGAGGTCGGCCATCACATTCAGACACCCTGGAATGTGCCTGGCTTTCAATGTTATATGGTAGTGATGGCACCAAGTCATGATTTTCCACAGGAGAGCGCACATCTCTGCTGAGTGAGTTCCCCCTTGCTTGTTGATGTAGGCTACCACTGTTGAGTTGTCCGTCGCAACTAACACTGTTTGATTCTGGCACTGGTCCTTGAAGTCTCGAAGCCTTCAATTCCAGGGCATTTATGTGTAGCCTTTTTTCCCGCTCTGACCACAGCCCTTTTGTAGAATTTTGATCTAAGTGAGCGCCCCAACCTTCGTTTGAGGCGTCGGTAAAGAGTTGGATACTGTGGTCCTTGGGATGAAGGTCTGCGCCTTTCATCACATTTGAGGGGTTTTGCCACCAATCTAGGTGGGCTACAATGGCTTCTGTCCAAGGAAGGAGGTTGTCCAGCGACTGAGGATATCTCCAGTGCTCCTTGAGATCAAACTGAAAGGGCCTCATGTGAAGGCGTCCCTCCGTTACCATTTTCTCCGTTGAGGCTAGCAACCTAATTAGAGACATCAAACATCTTGCAGTCAAAACACGTTTTGACTTGAGTCGTAGGATCAAATCCTGAAGTTTGAGCCATCTCTCGTGAGTGGGTCTTACAAGGGCTGAATCTAGGTGGTATTCGTAGCCCACAAACGAAAACACCTGAGTAGGTTTCAGTTCTGATTTTTCCTGGTTGATTATCCCACCCAAGGATTGGGTTAGGTCTACCACTGCCTGTGTGTCCCTTTGAGATTCCTCCTGGGACTGGGACCTGATCAGCCAGTCGTCCAGGTATTGGTGAATTCTGAGTCCTCTTGAGAGGGCCATTAGTTTCACTTCCTTTACGATCATCATAAAGACCTGGGGGGCTGTGGCCAGTCCGAAAGGTAGGGAGGTGAACTGGAACACCTGGGCCTTGTAGCAAAACCTTAGGTACTTCCTTGAGTTTGGATGGATGGGGATGTGAAGGTATGCGTCCGACAGGTCTATCGACGATACCCACTCCCCTGGGACCAGGGAAGTCCGGATGGACTCCGGGGTTTCCATTTTGAACTTTTCTACATGGAGAAAAGTGTTGAGCCTGCTTAAGTCTATGACTGGCCTCCACCTTTGGTGAGGCTTGGGTACTAGGAACAGGCGACTGTAAAACCCGAGAGATTTTACGTTTTCCACCCTTTCGATGGCGTTCTTTGACAAGAGAGACTGGATACAAGTGGCCAAGGCTTGGTCTTTTTGTTGGGCCTTGTACTCTGATAGAATCAGAGGGAATCTGATCAAGTTTGGCTTTGAATGTAGCCATTGGTGATAATGTTTAACATGTTTTGAGAACATTTGTTTGTTTGCCACTCTCTCTTGAAAGAACGGAGGCGACTTCCTACTGGTGGACTGAATGAGGCTATGGAGGAGTCATTGCGAAGGGGGGTCTCCACGCCCCCTTCCTCTATTGTGGGGTCGAAAACGACCCCTGGAGCCTCTGAAGTTGGATTTTCCTCTTCCCGAGGGAAAGGATTGGTTACTGCTTTGAGAGGTATTGCCCCCATAGGGGCGTTTCCTGTAGGAGCCTCTTTTCTTGTGGGGGCCACGAAAGGGCTTAATCTGGTAGGGTGAAAAACCCTGAGAATCCTTTGAGGTGCCTTTTTTGAGAAGGAAGTCCTCAACCTTCCTTTACAAGTTGAGACTCGAACAAGGAGGAGTCCCAGAAGGACGAGTTCCTAAGTTCTTGGCGTCTCGTTTCCCCTAGCTGGGGATGCAATAAAGTCATTTCGGCTTCGCGCCTAAGCAAGCCGGTATTAGCCATGGAATATAATTCCCTCTGGAGAATATGGGCTAGCGATTTGCTGAGACAAGTAAGAGCTCTATGTTGAACAAGAACCGTCTTGTTCCAAAAATCCAAGTACTCAGCAACTTCCTCATATCCGCGCTTTGCTGCTTTCTCAGGATTGGCACCTTTCTGGATCTGAGATTTAATCTTCTTGACAGTTGACTTGATGCTATGTTGACACTTCTCCAAGGAAGCATTGCAAGAAGAAGAGGTTTTGGCAAAGGCAGCGGTGAAATTGAGGGTTGAGATATTTTGTCTAGCCTGATGTTCCAGCTCCTTAAGGACTGGCATAGGGACTTTGGCTACTGGTGCCCCAGGAGGTCTAGGAGTAATACAGATCTTGGCAAAGTCCGTATTCAACTCCTGGATTTTGTCTTGAAAAGTGGGCTGTCCAACCTTGTACCACTTAGAAGTGGAAGGAGGAGGCTTGACATATTTTCCCTCAGATAAATTGGCAGCTTTGAAATCATGTTGAAATTTATCAAAGGCGTCCTTGATAACTGAGCTAAGTGGTAGGATAGAGGAAGGACCTCTAGGTCTGAGCTCTTGACGGCCTTTTTCGTCATCCAGACCCAACACTGAAGTTGAGGACCTAGGCATAGAGTCCCTGGGGTCAGGGAGAGAAAGAATGCGCCTGAAGGTGTCTACCTCTTCAGAGTATTGGGAGGGAATGTCAGACAGGGCTACTTCCCTATAATAAGGGGGGTCTGGATCATGTTGTGGGAGGTCTTGATCAGAAGCTGCGCCTGAGGGCTGAGCCCTAGAGGGCTTAGAAGACCTGTGTCTAGCCACAGAGGAGTGATCTTCCTCTGAAGATGACACATATCTGGACCTAGATTTATGCTTGCTCTTGTCAGAGTGTTTCTTAGGTCTAGGATGGATCCGAGATTCGTCGGAATCCTCATCCAGATGATCCGAGGCAGAGCTCGGTGTTACTGTTTGTCTGTGGCTTTGTTTTTTATGTGAGTACGAGGAATCCTTCGGTATTGCTTCAGAAGGGGCGACGTACTGATCCGAGAAAGTTTGATTTAGTACTAGTCGAGGAGGGAGTGCTGGACCAACGTCCACATCCATTGCCTCGGACTGTGCATTAGTACTTGACCTCGGAGGGGGTAGGTCCAGATGAGCAGCAGAGTTGCTGGATGGACCAGCTTTTGAAGCATGAGGCGAGGGATCAACCTCGGCAGACTTTTTAACTGCTAACTCCTCTCGGAGTGATTGAAATGCTTCTAACATGGATGCCTGGAAGGAACCCATTTGCTGCTGGATATGTATATTTAAGGAATCACCCAGGGATTTCTCTAGATTTCTTTGAATTTTGTTTTGTAAAACAGTACCTGGGGTGGGAGGAACAGCCTTGGCTGGGGTCTTTAGTGATAAAGAACTGAAGGCGAGAGGTTGAGGACGGGGGGGTGAGGTAAAGAGGTTATCGGCAGCACTCTCAAGGTCTGCATTAGAACCATTAAAAGAGTCCCCATCGCCTTCACCCAAGAGATCTAGTTCATCTTTGGAACTAGTTTCCGCTTTTTGCTTTTTTAAGTACCGCTTCCTGTTTTGAATCTTTTGTAATTGTTCATCAGAGAGAGACGTACAAATATGGCAGGGTGCTTCAAAAGTGACACAGGGGTCATCTCCCTTGCCAGCCTCCCTACAGGTAGGGCAGTAATTATGAGTATCAAAACTGAAGCAAAAATGGCGGCATTTCTGAGCTCTCGGTTTGTCTTTGTTTGCTTGATGAAGGGACATTTTAACGCAATAAAAAGACGTACAATTGAAACTGCCTGAACCGAGAAAACTCAAAACACGCGGATTGTAAGGAAAATACTTAAGTTGTGAAATTAAAAATTTTACAGGATAATCTATGACATATATTTAAAGAAATATCCAAATTTTAGCCTCCAACAATACGTGAATACTGAGAAATAAATGAAAATGTCTGTATATTTACAAACTGCTACCAGTCATCGTGGCCAACGAGAAAGTAGGGTGATTGGTCAGAAGTTATCACGTGACGACAACTACCAGTATATCCGGTGGCTAACAAGAACGATCTTTTTTTCTAAGACATTGGCCCCGGGTGTGGCAACCCGAGAACAGCATTAAGTCCCACATGGTAAGCTATTGTAGCGTAATAAAATGTCATATAACACAGAAAACCACTGTGGTTATTTGATAAGCTTGGACTTAGCTAAGTCACCCCTTTATGAAATCCATTTAAGTCCCAGACCTGGCTAAGACCAAAGTCTTAGATTTAAGTACAAGACTTAGCCAATAAAGGGACTTAGTTTAAGTCCCTTAGTGAAATCAGCCCCAGAATGAAAAGATATAACTATACTGTCAGTTCTATGTGACAGAAATAAAAATATGTAATATACAAGGTAATTTGGTTTGAATTAACACAACAAAATACTGTTTTAACTTTTTAGCTTCTCACCGTATCTTCTAATTTAATAAAATTTTGTCCCACTGAACACTGCTTGTCTGTGTTAATCTGTATGATGTTGTTTTCAATGCTAATATTTGAGAACACTGGGAAATTAATCAATACAGGGAAATAGGCAATCCTATTTACATACTGCCCTTCAGGTATTTACATGCTCCACTCTGTAATTTGCATATTGGAAACTGATGCAACTATTCTCTGGTCTACATTAATCATAAAGAAATGTTACAGAACCAAAGAAAAAGAAACAAATTTGAGATGGATGCATCTGAGATGTGTTACATATGCTTACAAAGTGTGGAGGCATTTAAAATGTCTGATATGGGTTTTTTTTCTTATCTTTCTAAAAGCAAAGTGTAGAAGTAGTATATATCGAGTGTATATATATACTACTTGTAGATGTTCTATGTTTAGGCACAGAATACTGTTGTACTACCCTGTGGGTCAAATATTTACTCGAAATCACTCTATTTCTTACCATTTCGAAGATATTTTCAATGTTTATTTTCTGCTAAAATCCAAGATGGCTGCCAAAAGTGGCGAAAATAGAAATTTTTCCCCTTTGCATAGGATGCTCTTGAAATTTTTCCCCTTTGCATAGGACACTCTTGTACTACCCTCCCGGTCAAAAAAGTGGTGAAAATTGAAATTTTTCCCCTTTACATAGGATACTCTTGTACTACCCTGTGGGTCAAAAATTCGCTCGGAATCACTCTATCTTGTACGGTTTTCGAGATATTCACACTTTTTCATTTTCTGCGAAAATCAAAGATGGCCACCAAAAGTGGCGAAAATTGAAAATTTTCCCCTTTGCATAGGATACTTGTACTACCCTGTGGGTCAAAAATTCGTTCGAAATCGCTCTATCTCGTACGGTTTTCGAGATATTCACACTTTTTCATTTTCCGCTAAAATCCAAGATGGCCGCCAAAAGTGGCGAAAATTGAAATTTTTCCCCTTTGCATAGGACACTCTTGTACTACGTGTGACATCACATGTGATGTCATACAAGATGGCAGTGAGCAATAATATGGGATTTTAGGGAACTTTGTCAAAAAATATCTTGGGATAGGGTATCCAATACTCATAATTCACTGACCCCTCAATTTTTGACCCATTAGTTTATAATTTTAGACATAAAAACACCATTTTCACTATAAATTTACCCTCATGTAGCTTGTTATCTGGCATCATTATAATTATTATTTTCACTATTATCATTATTATTCCTGGATACCATATCATATTTACACCCATTGTTATTGTTACCACCTGTCAACCACTATGATGTCATTGGTCATATGACTGCTTAGGGATTTCCAATTAGGCTCCGCCCACTACCTTTCCATTACCCATTATGTGACCTATGATGTCACTGGTCATTTGACTGGTCAAGGATTCCCCCTAGGCTCTGCCCACTACCAATAAATCACGACCTGAATTCAACCTGAATTCAACATAATTTCAACTTGATTTCAACGTCACATGGTGACTCTGGACCATGTTTGCAAAACCAACCTGGATTCAATGTCTAACCCTGACCAGTAATTCAACGTTGAATCAACGTTGACGTGCCTGCTGGGACCCTATGGGTCAAAAATTCGCTCGAAATCGCTCTATCTTGTACGGTTTTCGAGATATTCACACTTTTTCATTTTCTGCTAAAATCCAAGATGGCTGCCAAAAGTGGTGAAAATTGAAATTTTTCCCCTTAGCATAGGATACTGTTATACCACCCTGTGGGTCAAAAATTCGCTCGAAATTGCTCTATCTCTTACAGTTTGCGAGATATTTGTGATTTTTCACATTTTCACTAAAAGTAGCACTAAAGTAGCCTTTACTCACTTGTACATTGAGCAAGAGTTGTGAAACTTAAATATGTTACAGTTCACAAAAAAGTAGATGAACAACATATTTGAGAGAAATTGAGTTGCTGCAATACTTTTGAAGATATAAGCCATTTACTCATTATGGTTATCATTAAAAATTGACAATGTAGCTATTAATCACTTAGCTATGGAGATACACTTCCAAACTACTGACCATGTTGTAGCTGTGGAGAAAGTAGCTGAACAACATATTGGAACAAAATACTTTAAATGCAATAGTTTGAGAGTTATAAGCCATATAATTATAAAACCAAAACCAAAAAATATGAAAGAACATAAAAATTCATTAGGACAAGTAATTTACCCAAAAATGTGTAACTGTAGTAGTTTCAGAGAAAACTGCGTGACCCACGCACGCACGCACGCACGTACGTACGCACACACATGGTGCAAATTATATATAATCTTCCGCCGGTTGAGCCAGGTGGGAGATAATATTGCTATGTAATATAAACACTCCAATGGAGTTGTTATCTTTAGCCTGCTGTGGTTTATGTGTGTCTGAATGCACATCAGTGTGATAAGAAACAGGGTGAGTTTTCCAGGGACTGAGGGACTAAGATGCAGGAGTGTATGGTGAATTTCTGTTGATGCTTTTAATTATCAAACACATCAAATCTCAAATATCTACAATTTCCAAAAAGGCCAAAACGTGTATTTTAAAAGGATAAATGCAAGGTGTTACAATTTTTTGTGTCATTTGACATTGTCTTATGACTTAACCTATTTGTTTGTCACATGACTCTACTGCCATAAATATGGCTATTAAATCAGGCATGCTTTTGTCATATAAACTGAAATTACTTAGATGGGTGATATTGTTTATTTTAAACAAAACTTCAGTTTTTTATAAAAATAATAGTAATTACATGTATGATATATCATGTGGCATTTCTGTTTACACTATAAGTTATATTTTTAAAATCAACCTCAACTGATTTCTGAAACTGAGTTATATTTAAACAGTGCCATTGACTTTTTTACCGTACTGTGTATAACTGACATGAATTTAGTCAAACAGAGAAATGTATATCATCCACATACTGTACTTTACAGGTTACTGCATATTTAACTCTTTTCACTGAATCATTGTATAAATTTGCATACTAGCCCTTTCTCCTTTCTTCTTATTTTTTCAAAAATAAAGGTCAGTAAACTGAGAACAACCTTTTTTCTTTTATGAACCATTGAAATAGTTTAATCATGAATAAACCTTAATATAGCCTCTACTTCCTTTACAAATCTCAATATCAAATGCATACCTAAGCTCAAATATTAATAAACATCTGTTGACAAGAACATAATACAACGTAATAAATTTATAAACACTAACATGCAAATTATAAACACAATGACACTCAAAGACAAAACTTGGAACACACGCAAGCTCCATAAAATTTGAACTAAATAAATGCAATACTTCCTTTTATATTTTAACCTGAGGCTTGGAATAATGAAAGTGAAATTTGTCACAGCATGACATCCTTCACAGAAATTGGCCCTTAAAAATTGAGTTACAAAGCTAAATTCACATAAAGTATGCAACAAAATTGGATAAATGACAGATAATTGTCATGAAAATTGCACACCTCTTAAGAATATTCCATTGTTCAAAGTAAAATGAAGGTATTTCCTGAGTGGTGACTTTTACATATTACAGAGACATGTGACAATTTACACAGGAATATTACATAAAATATATAGACCAAGCTTTCAAAAGGACACATGAACAACAGGTGTAAACAAACAACATATTATAAGTTAGACCTTTATCCCTCCACATATTGAAAATGAGTAGAGTTTAAACTCTTTAATCCGTTAATTTGAATCCTCTTTTACAAGAATTACATTTCTTGTCCCCAGAAGGCATTTTCTACAAAATTTCAATTTCATCTCTAACTCCTTGATTAGCTAAAGCAGTTTTCTGTTTCCTTGAGATTCAGCTTGACAGATTATGACTGTACCTTGAACACAGCTGTGACAGAGTCGGTCACATATTATGGTATGTTCCAAACTACAACATATTCTGCATAGCAGGCAGTGTGAAAAGTTACTTCCACTCAAGAACCAGTCACTAGAGTCACTAAACTCATATACAAGATAACCTGGCATTCCACACATGTATATGTAGCATTCTTTACAATGGATGTAACATTAGAGTTTTATTGCACATTAGAATGAAACAATATCACAAGCATACATTATATACAAAGTGTAAAAAGTGATGATTTGATGAATATACAGACACTGTTCCAGCAGTAACTTGGTTTATACCGGTAATACAAAAGTTTCCAATTTTACTTTTTACTTGATGAAACCTGTTCCCGTAATAAAAACTTCCATAAAAATCTGATGTCACAATGTTACAAAACCAGTATTTTAGTTATTATTTTAAAGATCTCATACAGAACTATTTGGTTTTGTAAATTATTGGTGGTCGGTAAGTCAAACTACAAAACTTGTTGATGTTTTAAATGAAGTGTTTCCTTTTACCATTAATGTCGAACTAAATTCTTCTATAAAACAGAGATAATACTGAACAAAGATCTAGCTTTTTGAAACAATGTATAACATTAGAGTTTTATTGCACATTAGAATGAAACAATATCACAAGCATACATTATATACAAAGTGTAAAAAGTGATGATTTGATGAATATACAGACACTGTTCCAGCAGTAACTTGGTTTATACCGGTAATACAAAAGTTTCCAATTTTACTTTTTACTTGATGAAACCTGTTCCCGTAATAAAAACTTCCATAAAAATCTGATGTCACAATGTTACAAAACCAGTATTTTAGTTATTATTTTAAAGATCTCATACAGAACTATTTGGTTTTGTAAATTATTGGTGGTCGGTAAGTCAAACTACAAAACTTGTTGATGTTTTAAATGAAGTGTTTCCTTTTACCATTAATGTCGAACTAAATTCTTCTATAAAACAGAGATAATACTGAACAAAGATCTAGCTTTTTGAAACAATGTATAACATATGTTACAGTAAAGTTGTGTAATCAGGGATTTCGCGAAATCCCTGAATATTTTAGGGATTTCGCGAAATCCCTGATTTGGTCAGTGATTTCGCGAAATCCCTAAAATTTTCAGTGATTTCGCGAAATTACTGAAATATTCGAGCAGGGATTTCATGAAATTCCTAATTTTATTTCACCAATTATTTATGTTTTTATTTTATTTACACAAGATATCACATCAATAGTATGAAAATACAATACAATATAAAAAAACAAATTTTATACTCAATATTTCACAATAGTCTTTGCATTCAGTATTTGACATTAGTTTTATTTCATCAATTATTCCTTCTTTCATTTTATTTACATAAGGTGTAACATCATACATGTATATATTTTATATCCTCATAACAGCTTTTTTGGTAAATATGATAGTTTGTGTCTATTGAAGAGATCTACCATAAAATATAACTATCCCAATCCCAGAAGAATTTTGTACAAAGCTAAATACTATCACACTTTTAATTTTAGGTGTGATTTAAGTAACTAAAAAAAGTTCATTTATTTCCTCTTTATATCTTTTTATTGTTCCTTTACTTTTTGGGGTGTAACACAATTATAAACAAATAACATAAACACAATCAAATATCATATAAAACTTAATCACCCTACAGATTAGTGTCTGTTCATATAATCCAGATGTAATACAATGTAATGTTAAAATCACAAATATCAAACTGTCTATTATTTATTTAGTATGCTGCCTTTCCAATTTTCAAAAGTTACTGTAATTTATTTATTTTATTTAATCAAGTAAAGTTGTTGATAATTTATTATCCATGGTTAAAATACAACATTCTAATACCATGACATATATATACTAGCTCCAGATCTTAGATGGGGAGAAGGTGATTTTATCCCCTCAAGAGCTAGTTTCCTTCTCATTGTGAAGAGGATGACATAAGTATGACCCGACACGACCATTCCCTATCTATACTTTCACACCTCTGTTGCCACAGTTTGTAAACAACTCTACGGTCTACACAAACCGTGAGGGTCCACTTGTGTCCAGCACTTCGTCCAGAAGGCAAGGTTTCAACCATTGGCATCATGTCATCAAAGTTGAAGTACGGAGTCTGATCCATTGGAAGGTCTGATGAAAAGGGAAGCTTGATTTGCTCGTAGCTAACAAACATCACAATGCTCCAAGATGTGAGTCGCAGAAATGAGGGAAGACATCTGAAATAGACAGGATGGACAGATACAATAATACCAATGAACGGGATTCATAAAAAACATGCCCCTAAATGTACTCCATGGTAGATTTTGATGGGTCTCAAAATCGACAAAGATATAAAATGGGGGCGTCAAGTATAAATTCCTGGTGTTCTACGTGATCATATAATGGTCACAGCCAAGGATAAGACTAATTACAACCAAGTATATGTATGTGTAATTTTAATGTTATTGCTTATTTTAATTAATAATATATCCCACAGGCTTCATCAAGAGCACTTTGAGAGTGCATACGTAATAATAAATAAATGGGAAAATTCAGATTTTTTTTAGTTTCCAGATGGTGTTGCAGATCACTCTCAAATTTAGTGGGATTTTAGTTGGAGCAAAATCCAAATTCTCATTTTCTGAGTAAGATCCAACCAGTAGTGTTTGCATTATCCGAACAAACAAACAGACAACTGGACAAACAAACGGTCATGAAAATAACACCTCCTTGGTTGAGTTAATAAAGATATCATAACTGAAATAACTTGAAAAAGGTTTTTGCTAACAAAAAATAATGTCACCCTGATGGAGACATGGGTTAATAAAACCTGTAGAAGTTGCAGTATAAGACTGTAAGCAGAATGTAAGGTTTATTGTATTTTGTCACATTAAACCGATGTTATTGAACAGTAAGACAGTTTGGGGCTGAAAACCCCCCCATTTTTACTGTAACATGGCCATAGTGTCACTTGTATTGGTACTCCAAGGTGGTCAGAAAATAATAACTTCCCTTTTGTCATCCTTTATAAGTGTGCAAAGTTTAACTGAGGTCAGTTGAACAATTAGATAGCTAGAAGCTGAAAATCCCCTTATTTCACTTTATGATGGCCATAACTTCTTTCATATTTGGACTTAAGGTGACCATAAAATAAGAATGTCCCGTTTTTCATCCTTTATAAGTGTGCAAAGTTAAACTCAGGTTGAAAAGGTTTGTATTGGTTGAATAATAAGACAGCTGGAGCCTGAAAACCCCTTTATTTCACTGTAAGGTGATCATAACTTAATATGTTCATTCATATTGGGACTTTACGCTGACCAAAAATAAGAATGTCCGTTTTGTCATCCTTTATAAGTGTGCAAAATTTAACGGAGATCAGTTGAACAACAAGATAACTATAGGTTGAAAAACCCCTTATTTGACTGTAACATGGCCAAAACTTCATTCATATTGGACTTCAAGGGGAGCATAAAATAAGAATGTCACTTTTGCCAACCTTTACAAATGTGCCAAGTTTTATTTTTAAAATTTAAATACTTACTGAGCTTAGGATTAAAAACCATACATTTTAAGTTTAAAATGACCATTTCATTGTTAATATTTAAAGTAAACCATGAACTTCTATTGATCTATTTCAATATCAGTGATAAGTTAGACTTTAAAAATGGAAAAACAAATTAGCCGCAGGTATTATTCCAGTTTTATGACTTCAAGGAGGTCAAAGCTCCGGTAATATTTACAGTTTAAGGTCACCAGAATGTTAGGATATTCCTTTGGCAAATCTTAATATATATGTACAGTTTGGTTGAAAAAAGTGAAACATTAAGTGAACTGGAGGGTTAAAGCCCCTTTTTGGCATTAAGGTAACCTTAAGGTTGCAGATAAAAGGCTGAAAGTTCGGTATGTGAAAGATTATTGAAAAGTAGGTGAACAACTTATTCCAACAAAACACTGAAATCCTTAGCATTTGTGAGATACAAAGTACCCATTCAAAAAAAAATTATGAAAATCAGATGCCTCCCATTCAGGCATCTATGGTTTGATTAATCAGAAAAACATTTCTTGCACGTGGATTTAGCTCTAGAATGCTAAATTTTATAGCACTGGTGCTTATGTTTTTTTCTGAAACACGATGACGGGGTGTTTTTGAAAAATGCTTAATTATAAAGGTTATCTTAAGTGGAGTTTAAGGTTTCCCCAAAGTATCTCCAAATTTTTTCCAACCCCTATAGTTTGGAAGAAAGTTAGGAAGGAAAAATAATTGGAAAGTCAAATTAAGAAGTTATTCAAGTGCGACCATAATCCAATGGTGGCAGTTATCAGTGAACCTAATGAAAACAAATTAGTGCCCATGACAGGGCACTTAATAATTGAGTAACAATAAGAATAAGTGAGTTAAAGAAAGGCTCTGAAACATTGTGTAAATGCTGCAGAATGGTGTAGTTTTAATATCAGTCCATGTTTTAACCTCTCATTTTGTGGTGTTAGGATATGGGCAAGCATATCAAATGTTTATGGTTGACAGTAGATGAATCTTATCAATGGTTTTACTTAAAGAAGAGAAATAATAATACCACCAATATCATATTGGAAATATTGCTCTCAACTACAGATAATGCACAAGATTAACTAGAAAAATGTTTTTGCTAACAAAAACTAAGCGTCCCAAAAAGGTTCAATACAATATAATATATAGTAGGAAAAGGATTTTGAAAATAAAAACATGCAGCACTGAGAGAAGAAGTAAAAGTTAAGCAGACAGTGTGGAAGTTTATGCATTAACATGAAAGAAAAATTTAAGCTTTATTTTTTCAATGGGGTCATAAATTGCGAAAAGTTAATTGAATAAATGCTCAGGCTCAGAATGCATAAAGCATCAATAGTTATAATAGGTAGAAAGTTACACCATAAAACTACTTAATTAAAGAGTAACAGTGCTTCATAAATGCCATATATCTATTTACATTTTAGAAAAAGGTATAGTAAAATTTGAGCCTTTAGAAAGGCAAGAAGTTTATGACACAATGCTTTGAACACATCTGTCCCAATGAGTAAATAAAAGGTCAATGTTCCCACAAGCCTATTTATGTCTTATGAATAATGCTCATTTCAATTTATATATAATTGCCAGTCTTTGATGAGTCCCCAGAGAATTAGTCCACTGGGTAAATCTGACTGGCTATCTAGACTCTTCACATATGCTTTCCCAATACCTCTTAACAAATTCTAAAGCTGTAAAACCAATAATAAAGCAGATATAAGGAAAAATGTCCAAATTGGCTATTTTATGACCCCAGTTTGACCCCTACAGGGGGGTCGACTGTGAAATTTGACTTGCTTTCTAGACTCTCCACATATGGTTTCCCACTACCTCAAATTACATGTTATGGCTGTAAATGCAATACTTAAGAAGATAATAGGGGGGTTCACATGAATTTTAAGCTTTCTGGCTGGTAGGTGAGAGAAAATCACTCATAAGTCAGTCATGTTTCATCGGATCACTACCAAAATCTAATCAGCTCGCATTTTTGATAGTATGAACACGTGTGTATAATTACAAGCTTCTGTGGTCAGTAGATTTTCCTGAGCAGTAATGACGGGCGGGTGTACCCCCAAAAAACTATTTTTTGATCATGTGACCTTGATAAAGATGAAAGGTCAAATTTAAGCATGTGGAAAAATTTTACCACGCCTAAGGTATATAAGTGTCAAATATGGTTAAAAAGCTTCAAATAATAAGGGAGGTATTGAGGAGAGACCCCAATGCGGCGGCAGCAGCAAGGAAACTGACGCGAAAATAAATAAGCGCCCTTTCAGGGACGCTTAATTATGAAATTACAATTTTATATCTCTGATCTCACTTGCATTTAAAAAATATTGTTTATTACTAAGGATTTCCACATAACAAAGTCCATTTCAATGTAAGAAAACAGTGAACACAAATTCCTCCTTTAATTGACACATAGAAGCTGATGTGGGATAATGGGTGAAATGCATTCACACAGAACTGCCAGTTACTTATGGTACACATGCACTAACAATACCCACAATGTCATGATACAGTCAGCATATATGTGTCTCTAAACAAGCATAAAAGATTTCACTTGTGAAAACTCAGTAAGCCATATCAATGATCATAAATACTTGGCAAGAATATCATATCCTTTTTTTGATCTTTTTCATTGTTCTTAAGGTCTCTAATGTCTGTTTAAGGTCAATGCAGTGCATTGATAATCAAATGTATTATAATGCAAACATCTACATCAATTGAAATCAAAGGAAAATCAGCTGTGGAGGATCCTGTGTTTGTGCCAAATGACGTTAGAAAGTTATCAATATATTGACATCTCAGCCACATGGCATGCCTGTCTTATTGATCTATTTTTGGATAGCCCACTCAGTAAGTCTGCAAAACTGGTAGAATCTTATGATCAGAAAATAAGGTGCCTTAGGTGATATTTGTATGGACATAAATTGTATGTTTTTTGGCACAGCAAAAGCATAAATTCAAATGGCCTGATTTTAGAAGTTCTACTTTGATTTGTTTATTTGGGGTTTAACGTCGCTTTCAACACTGTACAGGTCATATCACGACGGGTAGTTGGAAGGGCAGAGGAAACCAGTACATAGAGTTCGCTAGGGTTGTGTACTGTAAACTGCCGACCAACGGCAAGCAACTACCAGCTTTCCCACTTACGGCCATGACGGGGATCGAACCCCTGCCGCAGAGGTGGGAGGCGAGAGTGTTACCACTCTGCCACCGTGGCCCCCCAAGTTCTACTTTGAATGGATATTCCTAATAACATATACATGAAATCTGAGAATATGCATATGGTTTCTTAGAATCTAATAACACATGTTTCCTAAGTGCAAATGTTATACAAACTCTGTCAACTCCAACTGAAGCTACAAGTTCATGCCATACTTTCTGATTACTCTGACAGATACTCAAGAAGATCTTTAGTATTCAGCCTTTCAATAATAATAACATACAATATTGCCTTACTATTTCTTCACTAAATCTAATAGATCTAAACACCTTAAAACTTTAAAATTATAACCCAAAGTATATCATTTCTGAAAAATTAAAATCTAAAGAGCTTATTAAGTAACCCCAAGCAGTTGTGAAATTTGAAAAAAGCTTTCATGTCATTTGCACCTGCTGAAACACAGCAGCCATGTGACAAGTGTAATCAACAGCCTTCAAAAGGCTTCTTGCCAGACAATTGATTTTTACTTCCTTAAGTGTAGGGTTAACAAGTACTTCAAAACAACTTTATAGTATCAATAACAGATACTATGAAAGATTACTGATTCAAACATATCAGGTCAGAGATGGTCATCACTGATTACAATTTCCATTCATTACCCTATACTAAACATGTCAAAATGTTATTAATGGTACAACACATATCTGCTGCTACTTACTACAGAATCAGTAACTTAGATTTTTTTTTTGTCTTTAACAATTTATTGTTTGCATAATTGAAATTTTACTGATAGACTGGTCAATTGTAAACTGAATAATAGTTTTGTGAATTCTTGCTACATTTACTATTCTTCCATTTTAGTCATTTTTCATTTGATTCGTATTCTCACATTTGTTTCAAGGATTTCCTCCCTTTATTATTGAAGCAGCTGGGTCATGTAATCATATGACTTGTTAGTTGATTCTTTTAACAGGATGACAAAGAAATTTCCGCTGATTTTCAGAAAAAGGTTATAGAAAAGATCAAGAACAATTTCACTTTGCCACAAAATCACAGCAATAAATATTGTTCATACACAGCCTGCTTATCTGTGAAATTAAGTTATTTTACAGAAAAGATGTACAGAAGAGGTGTTCAAATACAAGTTTGCTTCATCCTAAAGATTCAAAGGAAGCAAATTGGTTAAGTACCAGTCAGAGACTGTTGATTTACAGTGTAACAGCACTCTGGTGTCCAGTGGAGTGCTGTTTGGTGTGGGAAGTATTGTCTTTTCTAATGACATGACCTATCCATTTCCATCTTCCTTTCATAAGTATTGTGGCCATATCCTGTTGGTTACAAGCAGCCAGTAGGTCTTTGTTACTTTTAGTTTTAGGCAAGAAGATACGCGTTATTTTCCTTAAACACTTTGTATGAAAAGTTGACAGTTTTTCAAGGTCTACTTCTGTCATTCTCCAGCACTCAGAACCGTACAGAAGTGTTGATAGTACACAACTCTGAGTTTGGTGCCTTTGCTATTCTGGCTGGACTTCCAGACATTATTCAGTAATATGAAGGTATTTCTTGCTTTGGCAATCCTGTTTTTGATGTCGTCACAAGCTCTTCCATCACTTCTTACTATGCTTCCAAGGTAAGTAAATCTCTCTATTGTTGGTAGATCCTTATCATAGACTTTTATTGGTGTGCTGTTTGTAATGTTTAAGGTCATAACCTCAGTTTTCATTTCGCTGATGTTTAGGCCGATGGTTTTGGCAATTTAAGAAAGGTGTTTGGTCTGTTCCTGCATATGTTCACTTGTATGTGATAATAGAGCAATGTCGTTATCAAAGTCAAGGTCTTCCAGGACACTTTCTATTTTCCATCGCATTCCCCTCTTCTTATCATTGGTTGTGCTCCTTATCACCCAGTCTATGACCATATTAAAAAGGATAGCTGACATGATGCAACCCTGTCTGACACCCGTTTTCACTTGGAACATGATGTTACTAGATGTAAAGCCTTAATTCTGATGAGTCATAAATATCTTTGTTAATTTAATTAATTTTGCAACTTACATCACTGAAAATTAATTATAACACATTCTAAGGAACAACCAACATAAACCCTAATCAAAAGTCAACAAATGGTGAGGACAAGGCCAAAGTAGAAATCAGTGGCAATTAAAGCAACAAGCTAAGATTGGAAAGGTAATGGTAAAAGTCACTAACCCTTTATAAAAGGCCTGAGGTCCTTCTGTTTTTGCCATGCGAAGAGCACACTGAATTGCACTTTTGTACTGGCCAGGAGTGGAGTTCATGAACCGAGTCTTCACAACATCTACAGGAGAAGCCAGAAGAGTTGTCACAAAGCCAGCCCCAGCAGCTGACACAAAATGACATGGCATATTGTCTTGTAAGATGTGATGACTCAGCAGATATTCTTTGAACAAATCATAGGTCACCAGTTCAGAGACATTTACAATACAGTTCCGTGTGATGTTTGGAGCCACACCTGAAAAACAAATGAAAGAGGAAATATATTAGGACAAATAATGTTATAAAAATATGTTAGGGTTAAAAACCATCACTATTTCTTTGATAAAATATGAAAAATAATAAAACTGTTTATTTGGTTGCGGTTAAATGCTTTTGTGAGAACTATATAGAAGTTTAAAGTTCCTCCTGTGTGGCTATGGTCCTATATGCATGTAGAGCTCCTCTGTAAAGAGGTTTAAAATGACCTTTCCTATTGTTTATTTACAATGTAACCTGTGCAAAAAGAAACATACAAAGTTTAGCCACAGCAAAGTTGACATCAATTTCAAACAAATACCAACAACAGCAGAAGCCATATCTTTTTTAGAAAAGTATCAACTGCACTGCAAAAGACAACTTCAATTAAAAGGCTATTTCAACAGAAGTATCAAAACTGTGTACAGCAGGTTTTTTTCTTCTAATATTTAACCTGCACAGTCTTGTAAAACAATAGAAAAGTTTTTTTACTTACTTTTCATTAAACAAGATCCTCACCTTTCCAGAGGCCTGTAATTCTCTCCTGTGTGGCTATGGTCATATATGCATGTACAGCTCCTCTGTAGCGCTTTTTGCCACTGGTTTGGGCCTGCAGCCGAGTTTTTACTACATCAGTGGGCTGGAAGCATGTGATGGCCAAAGCACCAGATGTGATCCCAGCCAAGATACGGATGTGAAAGTTTGTGTGGTTTGGAGAAGCTAAAATGTTAAAATTTTGTGGAATTTCACTTATAACTGACTGCAAGTTTATATGCACATTTAACAGGCTTCACTCTTTTTATTTGTAAAAAAATATATTTGGTCATTTGAAATTGCTACTGTTAAACCTCAAATTCTATCAAACTTAATGAAAGAAAAATATTATATATACATGTTACAGTGAATATGTGTAATCAGGGAATACGCGTATTCCCTGATTACACATATTCACTGTAACATATATATTTTTTTTTAAATTTCACCAAATGTATTTAACTCATTTACATCAAATATAGGGCATTTGAATACATGATTTTTATACAGAAAAAAAAATAAAACAAGCTTAAAATGTAAAGATGGTACTTTATTACTGATTAAACATATCTTCTCTTTTCCATTTCTGGATATATTATTCCAAAACTTACTGTTAAAGAGGTTGCAGTATTTCTGTTTAATCACATCATACAGTCCAATTCTGACTGACACAAAGCACATTTGCCTTTGCAGCCCTGCAGTTATTCCTTGGTACCAGGCCCGAATACCTTCTTTCTGGGCCAAAGTACTCAGGGTGCCAAAGACTCCTTGGAATTCTAGTTTCTTGGCAATAGAACCTGTTTGATCCTTTATGGCAGTAGCTGCGATACTTCCCCCTTCACCTTGAATCTGTAAAAATTGATCAGTTATCCACATATAACAAACTTGGATTACTGTTAATTTTGAGACACTACCAGGGACTTCTAAAATCTATGTTAAAGCAGGAAAACAGGTGCAACAACCACTATGTGCAGTCAAACCTTCTGAGGTAGATGTCTTCTGGGTTCAACTGTATTTTAGCATCATATATTAGGTATTACAGAATCATATTAATTGATAAATTTTTGGAAATGTTTAACAAAGTATTTAATCTACACCAGTAAACTAATATACAGTGTATATGGACAAGTGTTTATAAAGTTAACATATATTATGTTTTATTTCTAGAATTCTGTTGTATATTATTAATATTTGCAAAAATTTGTCGTCCATATATCTGCAAAATTGAAGAATTAGATGATTATTTAACTATTCCTATAATTCTTTCCATTGGGAACAATTCTTGTCTACATTGTTTTTCAAATAATGAATGCATTAGAATTAAATTTCTTGAAAATTCCCATTGAAAAAATTAATTAAGAGGTCATAGAGAGCCAGTTCATCAAATTGTAGCTTGGGGCTATCATTACAAAGAAAAGCCAGTTGTCAACTTTCCAAAACCATTTGCTAGATTAATCATACAATGCAATATTTAGGTATTAGTTTTGCACTAAACTTTCAGAAATACATGATTGATGGTGAAAAGATTTCAAATAGGATGGATTGACTTACAATATAAGCCTTTTAATGAAATCAATGTTCAAATCTGATTAATAATTAACCAACTATAATTTGTTTTTGGAAACCAGCAACCAGTTTTAAAATATTAATAAACCACTGCAACATTAACATGATTACTGTATTTAAAAATAGAAGTGTTTTCAAGCATAGTGTAATACACATCTTTTGGAATAAGATATTTTTTGTTCCTCTCATATCTCTCAAACAAATCCCTTTTAAACCTATCTTCTATAGAATCAGACATGACTTCCACTGTTAATGCTAAAAATTTCACTGCAATCTTGAAAAAACTATAAATATCACTATAACACCATAAAGCATAAAATGATATGATGAAAAGGTCAAATTTGGGTCTCTTTATATAGCCAGAAGAGGATTAATGAGATCCTTTGATACCCAAGTTCAAAAGAAGAAGCCATTCCTTGAAGTATTTAACTGTCTTTTAATCTTTTAATACACATTACTCAGGTGTGAGCTTTCTGGTATCATTTATTGTCATGGCTTCTCACCTCCTATTTTGATGGTAAATCCCTTGAAATGATTAAAGATAACTGTTGAATAAACTGTTTGGAAGTATATTGCAATTCACATAATGGTATAAATCCCCAACCCCCTCACCCATGGCAGAGGCCAAACTCCATAAGTTAATTACAATTACTTGAAGCTATTCATTGATTAAAGATTGCTTGACAAAGGCTTCCTGTAAAACATCAAACATATATTTCAAAATACTATGTAAATAAACAGTACAATAAAATAAACCCTAACTCCATGTTAGAATTAATTTACATTAAAACACAGCTCCAAATGTTAAAATTTTTTAATAATATTTTCCAATTATTTCATTTCATTACATCCGATTATAAAAGATGGATTATTGTTGCTTCATTAAAATACCAGATAATTGAAAAATACCACAAATAGTAATACAAGCCATAGAATCAGCATGTCAGTCACATACTTTCATAAATAAAAATGATATTCTAATGAAACAAAGACATTTACTTGTGCAAAGTATATGTATGGTAACACTAAGCATAAATATGTGTTGTAATTCATAATATATTGAAATGATAGTAATTGTTTTAACTTTTAGATCAGTTTCAATATTAAGACCAATCATAAAGTACTTTTATATACTCATGTACAGGTATCACATTAAATTTTGAATACAGCTATTATTATCACAAATAAAAAGTTCATCAGTTTCTAAATCTCTAGATGCACATAAAGTATTTTTGGCTTATAACATAATTAAGTTATAATTCTTCATATAAATTATGTTAAAAATGAATTCCAAAAATTTCACAAATTCACTGAATGCTGATCAGTAAAACTGTGTAAAATATTAGCAGAGATTTCAGTAATTTCGCGAAATCACTGAAAATTTTAGGGATTTCGCGAAATCCCTGGTTACACAACTTTACTGTAACATATACACAGGACCAGTGTACATAGAAATTTAAATATTTTCCCATGTATCTTCATCTGTATTTCTTCATCTGTGCTGAGTGTTGTGTATTATTCATGCAGCTGCCTCACTTTTAGCTCACACTTTTAGCCTCTGTGCTTACCCATAGACACCTGTCAAAAAAAGATCAGTACAATTGCTGTAACACGACTGTCTTCTTTGAAACTCAAATTACCATACCTTTGTTTGAAATCAGATTCAGTCCTGCATGAACCTGAAACAACCTCATGTTCACATGAGTGATATGACTAATGTTACCACATATAACAGGATTCATACAAGGCTCTTATTTCCTACAAAATACCATTACCTATGTTTGTTTCTTTAAAACTTTTGTTTCATAATGCAACTTACAAAGAACTTACATTGCTTCAGGTGTAAACACACAAAATTGGAATGTTGTACTTCACCAATAGGTTGAGTTTTTTCTACAATAAGTTCACTGATTTGTTTTGACCGAACATGCTTCATTTAAGTTACATTTTGTGTGTTAAAGTCTTCAACAAGATATCAAAAAGGAAATTTTTACAAAAGGACAATGAACAAACACAATAAACAACAATCCCATATTTTACTGTATTAAAATAAAAATATATGGGGGATACATGCATTAAATAGGTGATTTCAAAAGGGATTTCTATATTGGAAATGCCCTCTTATCCATATAAAGATGTCTGACAAAGACAGTAACAATAAAAACTTCTTGTAGTAATAAGTACTTTAACATTTATCAGGATATGAACTATCTTTGTAGAAACAGTGAGAAAATAGTAATAATACATTTTCAGAGCATGTCTACAGAAAATATGTGCAAACATTTAGAAGAAGTGCTTTCATTGGCAACAGTGCTGTGCAAAAAAATGGTAAAAATAAAAAAAAAACAATTCTAACACATTAATTCACACAAGTTTATCTCATACTGTTACGTTCTATTCCTACAACACCAGGATAATGTAATACACACAAGTTATTGAATATTCCCTTTTTATAGCTCCTAACATTCACATAAACTTTATCTGCACAATTTCATCACTTTCTCTAGTACATTGCTCTTGTGTGCCAAGGAGTCTCCCTTTTTGACTCCAAAACCAGAGTATTTATAGTCCAGGTTGCCAGTGGTGACTAAGCACCTACTGATTCATGGTAAATTTGCATTTTAAGCCACTGACATGTTGAAACCCGTATAAAAGAATAAAAATAATATACATATATATAAAGATATGTATACATGAAAGGGTCTTCCCTGACCAGCCATTGCTTTAGAGTGGTGTGATTCATTCTTGGCTTAATAACACTGGCCTTTGTGTTACATAATCAGATTATTAAGGCAGGTACATGAGTGTTGGGATTTTGTTAATGGACCAGTATGTAAGCTAATAGGAACAAGAATGGACCTGGGGGATTACATACCTTTTGATGGGAGATGGACAATTAATTGTATAACATGCACTTCATATTGACAAGATTGGACCCATATACATTGGTATATTATTGTAACAATAGGAGAACATATGACTTAACATAAGAAGTGGACATCTTTAACAGGTAATCTACAGGAAAAATAAGAAATATATATATATATATATATACACAATAGTTTACCCAACAGTACATAGTGTGAACACATCACTTATACAATACTACATGCGAATACATCACTTATACAATACTACATGTGAATACATCACTTATACAATACTACATGTGAATACATCATTTATACAATACTTCATGTGCAGTTTGTAAAAAACATCAAATTTCAGAAATTTGACTGTACAATATCTACCCAGATAGCATTCCGTCGGAGCGACGTTGGCTGTTGGTCACATGGTCAGCAGATTTTGCCATAGTTGACCCAACATGCGCTATTGGTTGCATCGTCAGCAGATTTCGCCAATGTTGGGCTACAGTGGACTTTTATTCAAGATGGTGCCGAGCAATAATAGGGATTTTGGGAAACTTAGTAAAAAAATTATTTATTATGGTATGTCCAAAAATCATATTACAGTGAGCCCACAAATTTTAACTAATTATTTAACAATTTTAGACATAAAAATAATATTCTCATTATAAATTCACACTAAAAAGTTGTTTGTGAACATTATAATTTTATCACAGGATTATGGACTATCACCTTATGACACTGTTCCATCATTGTTAATGTTGGGTCATGTGACTTACCCTTAAGGAATCTCTTAACTAAGATCCTCCAACAATCTGTCTATCACTTGCCTTCTGTTAAACAATAGCCAAATAACATTGGCTGATGTTATACATTAAGTAGAATTTTTTTACGGGTGGCTTGCCAACGTTGCGCCAACGTCGCCTCCGCCGGCCAAAAAGCCGTTGGGCCAATGTTGGCTGCCAACGTCAGACCGATGGATGTTCGGTCTGGGTAGAAACAACATCATAAAAGCAAGGCAATAAGTAAAGACTCAAATTCCTCATCTGAAAAATATAAACCCACTATAAATATGTGACATAATATGACTGAAAATTATGAAAAATAGCTAGGATATCATATCCTGGTACACGGGCGACATCAATTTGGGACAGTTTTATCCTGTTTTCACATTTTTTTGCCACTTATCAAAATAAACGTATGGTTTCATGCATATTAATAAACAGAAGAGCACCAACATTTCATTGTGTGCTAATCAATTTTTCTTTTTCTATGTTTGTAAAAGCCGAAATTAGACAAAAACTGAATAATGTACCCAAAACAAAGGGTCATTGATTTGGGACACTTCTGGGAAACCCCCAAATTACAATCCACTAAATTGAGACATTCACTTTCATTGGTCCCCAATTTTTTGTAAATAAAAGACAAACATCAGTGACTTGACTTTCATCGTGTATGAGCCATAGAAATTGTATAAAATGAGCCAAAAAAGACATTTATTATAAAAGTACTTTATGGGAGATGAGAATTTTGGCTGCCATATTGGAATAGTATTGTATAGTCAACTAGAGTAGTAACAGCCTTGTTTACAATAAATATAAAATCACTCAAGTTAATTATATGTGTCCAGATAGAAGATACAATAAAAATGTTTAGTGGTTATTGTTTTGGACTGACCTTGTACTTTGGTGATAACACAAGGATATTTTCCATTAGATGGATATGGAGAAGGGGTGGTATTTTCTTTTCTATAAATTGTTGCATATAAATGCTAAATGTACAGTACCAGTGGGATATAATCACATGTATAAATGAGGTAATACTTCTGTATTCATTGTTTATGGTGCCAAGTCAAACAAACAGTTTATTATCTCCAAATGTAAAAAGTGTCCCAAATTGATGACCGTCCCAAATCAATGCCACCCGTGTAACACTGAACAGACCATTATGTTGACAATAATACATTCATCCTTTCTGATTTGCCAAACCATTGTAAAGGAAAAGAGCATTACCTGTAGTCGAACTTTTGCAGTGTCCAATGGAAATGTGACCACCTCTGCAATACATGCAGCAAGACCAGCTCCAAAGAAATTTACTACTAGAGATGTTTTTGGCACAACTGTGTCCTTCCTGGGTTTGATTGTTTGTGTTACTGGTGTCATTGGTATGTGTGTTGTAACTGGTGCAGCCTTTACTTTTGGCACAAATGTCATTCCAGCAAGGATCCTATTCCTTGGTTTAGATGTGGCGTGCTCACTCTCTGGCGTCATCTGATTTGAATTTCCTGTTGATGTCCCAGAATTGCTTGAAGATGATGACTTCACAATTATCAATGTAACATTTTCCATACTTTCTTCACTATATTTCTTCCTAAAATAAAACAAAATTTGAGCCAGCTATAGTATATGTCTCACAAAAAATGTATGTTAAAAACTGAAAAATTCTAAAGTTCCAACTACTTTTCATTACAGGTTCATAAAAAATACATTACTAACAGCTTTAGTATTAAAACAATGATTCTTACATTATTGACTTTGATTCTGATGTTATTGTATTAGTGTATCATAGCTTAATGATTATTGTATTATTTTTTTTCATATAAGTTCTATAATATATATCAATAATTTATAAATATTATACATATTAAATATGAATTTGGAAATAAACTCTATCTATCTATCTATCTCCCCACAGTAGGGAACAAACAAAACAAAATTCAGTACTGTACAGTAAATTTAAAGTAGTCCAGTTAGTTCAATCTACTATATTGCAACCAAATATATCATTTTATACATTTTAAATGCAGATATATGACATACCTTTCATAAAAATAATTAATTCACATCGATCTCAGGACCAGTGAAATTTCCTTGGTCTTTGTTTTGCTCAATGTACAATACAATAATATTTCTATGGATGACGATGGCTGATTTATGTCAAAATTGTTTGTTTACATCATCTGGGGAGTCACCAATAGGAATCGTATATTCGTAGGTGTGCCATCTTTTGTTCTTTCATTGGCTGATATTTTTAGCATTCCAGTTAGGTAACCTTCTATACAGTAACGCTCGATATAATCACCCGGACCAGGTATAAGGTCCATAGATAAGTTTAAAGGATCCGAGCTGATCAAAACTCAAATAACCTAATATTCAGTAGTGCAGTCTTCATAATTTAACCAGTATACTTCCAAAGCAGTCGTGAATACGATTATTCAGAATGATTGAGTTCAGCTGTATCAATTCAATTCAATTGCTTTTAAACTGACTGGGCATATGTTTCTTGATAACAAAACTTTAATTTAAAAATAATTTTGGAAGTAATTTAACGAGATTCTTGTTCATTTATAAAAGACCTAAATTATGGGATATACAAACTGAATAGTATGTATACAGGAGAGGATAGCAATTCCTGGTGGACAGTGTTTTTCTATTGCGCTTCATTTAAAACTAACATCTACCATGATACTTAAGGAGCTGTATAGCATTGAAAAGTATAGCATTGAAAAGTGTGCAATATGTCTTGATACTTTGTCTAAGATTTTCAGGATTATAAAGATTAATAAAAACGTTTATATGTCAGTGAAAAATATATCTAACAAACTACATCTGACTGATGCAAAGAGCTATATGAGTAGTAATAGATGTAGTGAAATCGCTCCACGGATGTGATAGGGAATTGATCTTTAATGTAGTCTCCCAACTAAGGTCAATGGAGATCCCAATCACTTCCATATGGCAACCTCACTGCAATAGCTATGTATATGTAACTTACATTACTATTGTATATGTAAATACTATTTCTGCCATATGGAAAGTATGTGTATGGAGTTATAACGTAAGCCTGTAGGAAATATTTTTACCCCATATATGACATGTAACTCATGTCTATATATACATACGTATACATTTTGGTGACAACAACAGATGTAAAATATGGAAAGAGTTAACATATATGATATATATCTCCATGTGAAGAAAATGAATTTAAAATCACCAGATGTTTTCATCACTCTTGTTTTAAAGGAATTTGAAATTATAAATTATGGACGATTTTTTATGTTTGTATTTTATGTAACCTGTTTTCTATGGCATTATCCATCACATAGTTTCTCAATACTGAAGGCGGTTTGTAATGTTATTTATTTTAAAATAAGAAATATCTTCAACAGATGGATGGAATCATGGCACACATATTCACCATATGCTGAAAGAATGAGAAATCAAATTCACTCAGATATAGATCAAAATTGATCATAAAAGTCTATAAAATGGATGTCACATCAGGATTCTATCAATTTCAAAATGAATTATAAATGTTCTTACTGTAATTTTTCTATGCTTAAACCTAGTAACTTGGTTAAGCATGAAAAAATATGTACTCTTAATTCTAAGAATAAGAAGAAATGTGTCAGATGTGATAAAGTGTTTTATTCATATGATGACTTATTTAAACATTCCAGGACATGTGGAAAGTATATGTGTTTTCAATGTGATGTTCCATTTTTATCTACAAAGGCACTAGATTATCATATTTTAACAAGACATAGAAATTCAGAAGATAAGAAGAAAACTTACAAATGTGCAATATGTAAAAAAATTTGTAAAGATCGAAAGGAATTGTATTCTCATAGACTAAACCAACATGGGGGAAATGGTAATAATAATCAGGATCTACCTCCATTTATTCGTGATCATGGAAATGATGAATTATCAGAGGTTTATAATACTAACAGGAAATATATTTTTGCAGAAGATGAAACTGGAGAACTTAAGAAAATGTATAACTTTACTACCAATGACCTTCATAGAGGATACAGGGAAATTAGAGAACATCTTACAGAAATATACAACAAGCAAACGAATGCCTATAGAATCAATTTTTCTTTTGGAATGATACTGCAGAACACTAATACCCAGGAATATAGGTACTATATACCTTATTATAATAACAAAGTGCTATATTTTCCATTTACAATATCTAATAGAAACAGTATAAATTTTTTGATGCATAAATTAGCCAGAATTGATGTAATTCAACAAGCAAGAGCAGTGAGACCTTCTACCAACTGGATTCTAGTTGCCATAACCAATATACAATATACAATATTTTTAACGGATTTCCCGCTTGGAATTGCAGAGGAACTTCCCTCCTACCTGAAGACTAATAAACATTTAAAGACTTTATATATAAATAAAAGGACAAATGAACCCTATAAAGATAATTTATGTTTTTTTAGATGTTTAAAATATCATTTTAAGAATATTAATAATGTACTTTATTATCTGAATAGATGGAGAACGTATAATTGTTTACCCGTATTTTCAAATAATAATGTTAAATTTAATGGTGTAACATTGGATGATATCTCTCAACTGGAAGACTGTTTCAATGTTAAAATTAAGATATTTAATATGAATCCTAATGCTGCTGTAAATCTCATTTTTGAATCTATCAATGAAAATAAAGATGTAATGTATCTTAATATTTCTGATAGTCATTTAAGTTACATAACAGATTTAAAGAAATTTATTAAGAAATATGAATGTGAAAAATGTAGTAAAATGTTTAGAAATGAATGGAATCTGAAAAGGCATTATGGATCATGTTATGAAAGGACGAAATATATATTTCCTGGTGGTTTTCATAAAAATGATCAGACTATTTTCGAAAAATTAGAGTATCTAGATATTTTTGTACCTTCGAATCAAAGATTTTATCAGAAATTTTCTGTATGGGATATGGAAGCAATATTACTTAAATTAGATCAAAGTGTGACTGAAAAATTACATTGGATCTCAAGACATGAACCGATAAGCGTGAGTATTGCCTCGAATATAGATGGTTATAGTAAGCCAAAATGCTTTGTCGATCCATCTTCTAAAAATTTAATAACTAAAATGATGGAATACTTAAATGAAATAAGTGAAGTAAATGCCAACAAGCAAAAATATAAATATAAATATGTTTTTGATTCGCTCGACCAATTGATCGAAAGGTATTCTGATACCAATGAAATCGAAGAAGATCAAGAAACTGAAAATATTCATCCTAAAATTACCTCTCATTTCATAATAACTATAAATGATATCAGAAAGAAATTCGAGAATTATTTATCTCAATTACCAGTTGTAGGGTTTAATTCAGGGAAATATGACATAAATTTAATAAAAAGGGAAATTATGCTGTTTATTTCCGAAAAATATAAAGATAACGAAATATTCACCATTAAAAAAAATAATTCTTACATATCTATATCAACACCTCATCTGAAATTTTTAGATATATCCAATTTCCTAGCACCTGGATGTTCTTATAGTCAATTTTTGAAGGCCTATGGATCTGATATTAGTAAAGGTGTTTTCCCATATGAATGGTTCGATTCTCCTGAAAAATTAACTTACCCCTCTCTACCCACACCTCAAGATTTTTATTCAAAAGTTTCTAATTCAAACCCTATCAAATCTGATGAGGACTACTCAAATCTTTTGCAAATATGGGAAAAAGAAGGCATGCAAACATTTAAGGACTACTTTATCTATTATAATAACCTAGATACAGGTCCTTTCTGCATTGCTCTTAAAAATTTTATTGACATATATTCATCTCAGGAGGTAGACATATTTAAAGACTTCCTCACTCTACCAGGAGTGGCTAGGAAAATGTTATTTAATTCCACAGAAAGTAAATTTTCGCTAATTAATTCAGATAATGCTGATCTTTATTATACCCTAAGAAAAAATATTGTGGGAGGTCCTAGTATTATTTTTTCAAGGTACCATGAAAAAAATCTAACTAATATTAAAGGTATTGAAGGTAATCAGTGTAAAGCTATTGTAGGTTATGATTGTAATGGTCTATATTCATACGCAATTAAACAGGAAATGCCTACAGGCGTATATGTCAGAAGATTAACCTCCACAAACTTCAAACCAGAGGTAAGTGAAAAATACATAGATTCTTATGTTTGGATGGATTTCCTAATGAATAAGGAAAAAATTAAAATTTTGCATAAACTCAATAATCAAAGGGAAATTAGAATAGGAAACTATTTATTGGATGGATTTTGTATTCAAAATAAAACTGTATATGAATATCATGGATGTTATTATCGTTACTGTTCTGAAGATTGTCCGACCGTGAAGAAAATTAAATCTCTTAAATGGCTTGAAAAAATTAAGAAAGTGCAAAAGAAAGACCTGAAGAAGAGAAATTTTTTGATAAATCTCGGTTATAAATATGTATCTATACAAGAATGTATTTTTAAACGTGACATCAAAGGAAAATGTGATTACTTATATGATTTATATTTGCCATCATATTTTAAGAAGAACCGATCAACTTTGTCCACTGAAAAAATGATCAAAGATATTGAGAATGGAAGTCTCTTTGGAGCTGTTGAGGTCGACATTAAGGTTAAGTCAGAATACATTCAAAAATTTAAAGAATTCCCTGCTTTCTTTTGTACCTGCAACGTTCCAATGGATGCTATTGGTGAACATATGTTAGAATATTGTAAACAAAATGGCATTTCCTTTGACTATAAAAGACTTCTAATTAGTACTAATCAAGCTGAAAGAATTTTAATTGCTACACCATTATTGAGATGGTATTTAAAGAATAAATCAGAGATCAGTAAAATTTATCAAATAATTGAGTATCAACCTAAAAAATGTTTTAAAAATTTCATTGATAAGGTTACTGAATTTAGAATTGAAGGAGATAAGAATCCCGATAAAGCCATCATTGGCGATACCTACAAATTATTGAGTAATAGTTCATACGGATCAGTATTAATGGATAAAACGAAACATACTAATGTTAAATATTTGACAAGTAAATCTAAAATGACTAAAATTATAAATTCCTCAACATTCAAGGCTATGGAAGAATTGAATAGTGATATTTTTGAAGTAGAATCTTATAAAACTCGCTTAACCATAGATACCCCGATCCAAATAGGATTTTTCATCTTACAATATGCCAAATTAAGGATGTTGGAGTTCTATCATGACTGCATAGTTAAATACTTCAATCCTAACTCTTTCGAATTAACTGAAACCGACACTGACAGTATATACATGGCAATTAATAAGGAAAATATAGATGAATGCATAAAGCAAAAATATAAAAAAAAATTCGAAGATGAAATTTATCACTCTTGTCGCGATCTCAGGTATACCCAATGGTTTCCAAGGAGATGCTGCGATACTCATATTGCATCAGGAAGGCGTGAAGTTGGAAGATTCAAATTAGAATTCGAAGGTACAAAAATGATATCATTGTGTTCAAAATCTTATATAATCGAAAATGAGGAAGGAAAACAAAAAATTTCATGTAAAGGTGTCTCAAAAAAATCCCTTTCCAATGCAATGGAAAAATTTGAGCAAACTTTAACTAGTAAAAGTGTCACCAAATCTAAGAATATTGGTTTCAGAATTAACAAATCCATTATACATACATATTCACAGGAAAAGATAGGTTTCAATTATTTTTATTGCAAAAGAAAAGTTCTTGAGGATGGCGTTACTACAGAACCTCTAGATATAACAGTCTCACCATGGGAGGAAAAAATTGTACTAGTGGATGATATTCATAACCCTCTTTCAAATTTATATCAATGCAAACTGACATATGATGGCTTCTCTTTTCATTCCTCCGAACACCTTTATTTTTTTTTAATATCTAAAGATGGAAAGCAATATGATTTGGCTAATCAGGTTTTAAATGAAGCAGATCCCTTTGATTTAGAACTTCTTATGAAAGATTTTAATAAAAGCTATCAAAAAGCAGATGACAGAGAGAGAATTATGAGATTTGCTATTCTTCAGAAATTTACTCAAAATCAAAAATTCAGAGAAAAACTGAGGGAATGTTCCAATGACTACATAGCCTATAAGCAGAGCTCATTAAGTAAACAAGATATTTCTTTTTGGGGTGTAACCACATCCTCACGTCTTGTTCTTGTACTGAATCCATCATGTTTATCAGGAAATAATATGCTGGGAAAAATTTTGATGGATTATTCTAAAAAAATGGACTCCCTAATGTAATTTTTTCACTCTTATTGTATATAAAACATTGAAATATGTAATACAATCAATATTTTATTCTATACTTTCTGCATACAATTATATCGTTAGAAGTATACATTCATTTAATATGATGTTAAATTAACATTCTTAAAAATAACCTGATAGAAATAAAGGAAGGATTATTTTGTTTATTTTTTCATTACTGCAATGTCGAAATTTTTTTTAAAATAGTCAGTATAAAATTTTATTACAATAAATTCATTTTCTTTGTATGTGTCACCAAATCGTTCAAGTATGGTAACCATGTCCTCATTACGTGAACTGTAGTAACTGTAAAACAAACAGAATAATCCACACATATTAGTATACAATGACTGTAATCTTTTATTGTTATATTTATATGTTAATTTTTTCTTGAATAAAATGTTAATTATATGCTCATCAGGTTTCCTTCCTATCGAATCAAAATGTTCTACAATATGATTTGAAGTATAATGCAAGACAACCCAATGACTTCCTTTCTTTTCAGAGCTGTCTAGATTAACTACTATAAGGGATGGATAATCCAAATTTTCTGGAATTAAATCAATCGGATACACTCCTTTAAAAATTTTTTTAATTTTTTGATCTTTCATCATAAGATCCTTTATTTCACTACTGTCCATTGTCTTACTGAATGTTGACGTTTCTTGTATGATCTATTGTTAATATCTCAGGAAATTTTCCATATACTAACACATTTATAGTTTCTGCTAAAGCTTTTGAAAATCTCATGCCTACCTTAAGGTGACCTTTCATAGATTTACTCATGATCTTACCACTTAGATAACTCTGCACATCAAAGAGAAATAATGTATAACCCTTATCATATTCTAGTAGATTAATTACCAACCCTTTCTTTTTATTGTACTCATTATCTAATAAGCTAAGATAAGACGAAACAAAATCACCTGCTTCAAAATTAGGACTTAGGGCTCTATTTGGGACTGACTGACCATCTACTGTGACATCTAAATAATTTAAATTCATATGATTGAAGAAAAAAGGGTTTTTATCGTAACTACCAGAATATGCTGAATTTGAAACTAATGCTATTATTAATTTGCTAGGTATTTTACCGTGATATATATTGTCAGTCATGAAACTTAATGAACCTGCAGCCACAGTGAAACTTTTGATGTCACTTCTCCAGAAGGGGTACACTGCAGTACTAATTTTTAGAGCCTCGTTATGAGCAACTATCATTTTTGGGTCTAAAGAAATATGACATACTTTTAGAATCGCATCAGTAATTTTTAATTTATAAGCTTTTGTCCCATTTCTCAATAACCTGAAAGGATCTGTAGATTGAAAAAATTTGAAATTTATTGATACTCCATTTAAAATTGCCCTATTCTGTCCATTTGAAAAATCTGAAAAAAGAACGCCTTCAATATGAGCCTCCTCTCCATCTTTTGTAGGTCTAGATCTTTCAGAAAATCCAGTATTCCCCCCTAGATATGTGGCAACATCGAAATAACCTGGTAAATCCTTAAAATAAAATGCTGCCTGTGCCTGTGAATTAAGCATATCACTACTAGATTGTAATAATAAATCGATCATAGCCTTATACGGGTAGTTTACTCCAACATCAGCAGAAACAATTTTTTGATTTAAAGATAAATCAATCTGACGAAAAATTGAATGCAAAGTAAAATTTACAGGTCCTACTTGGTCACTATTTGCAGTTGGATGTCCATTTATGTCTCTTTCATCTTTAATTTTTTCTCCATCTGGTCCTGTAATTACATATGTAATATGAAGTTTACTTTTTGCTAAATTTATGTAATCCATAGATGTACCTGGTATATTAAATTCGATTATTCCATTTTCCGAAATCGTAGCTGCAGGATTGAACTCTACCCAATATTCCTTAGTTATCGAATTATCAATTGGAGGGGGTGAAAAAATAGACAGAGAAGTTTGAACTACATCCATATTGCTTTGTATGAACTCGAAACTTTAGGTCTCCTTTCCTTTGCTTTTATTTCAGGTTTTTTCCCTATTCCTTTTTTTCTTTTTATATTTTCCTTTTGATTTTCCCTCCTCTTATATTTTCTCTGTTTCTTCTTATTCACATCTCCCCTACCTCCGGTTTGATCAATTTTTCTTTTTTTAGCTCTATTTATACTTATTTCGTGTATAACCTCATTTTTAGCCTTCTCCACAGCCTGTTGAGTTGGAGTTACAACAGTTACATCTAAATTCTTATTCCTATTATCATTCGAAATATCATATCTCTTATCTAATACATAAAATTTCTTCTGATATGGTATTTCACCTCGTATACATTTTTTACAAAACTCAAGGTAGTTCATTATCTTCGTTTTCTGAAATGTAGTGTAACTGTCACTGCAGCAGTAAGAGTAGATAACAATCTTAGTTGATTATCCTTTATATATATTCTTATTCGACTTAGACTGTTGACCTTTATTGGAAAATAAAATATTTTAGGAAAAATATAACTAGATGAAGGACTTGATGGTATTAAGGTACGTAACAATGGTTCTAAAGAATTTCTAACATAACTGTAGCCAACTATATCGGAGAATATATAACATTTTTGAGATATATTTTCTGAGCAAAAAAAATCACATATTCCAACCTCCCATTCACCAATTAATTGATGTCTTTCTTTAAGTTCTACGATAAAGTTAGAGGGAACATTGTCTTTATGGTAAGATAAAGAATCTTCGGAAGATAAGAAAATGAAGAAATCCTTTTGTTCCATTTTTTTCTCAAAGATTTACATCCAATTTAATTTTTTACAGATTCTACAGTCTCTTCTAAAATCCACGAATTGAATTTCTTCGGCCAACCTTTCCACTTAACTAATATTTCCTTTTTCTTATTTCTTGTCCTTTTTTTTATGATTTTTTCTATCTTATATACTACATCATTATCAAGATAAGCTATTTGAAGTTCTGGTTCATAGAAATAACCCTCTATAATATCGTTATTGTAATCCTTCAGTTGGTACATAGGCTGATTCTGGTTAATTTTACGGTCAGTTATAGTAAAAATTTCCCCACTCCATTTTTCTGAGTACTCACGATCAAAACTTTTCTTTATATAAGGAATTTTAACTCTATCTGATATATTATATTTAAATTTCTTTCTTCCTCGGACACCACTGATTAAATTTTTTTTAATTTTTTGAGCTGAAAAATAAGATTTAGGGTAACTTATATTCGCATATTGATTTCTCCAAACTTTATAAGGATCAGATTTTTGTGCTTCCAGAGGTGACATCTTAAGACTCCTATGTGTTGAATTATTATATCCATTTGTTAGATCCGATAATATATCAAGCCATCGAAAAGTTTCCTTGTTTGTGAAATACTTAAATATTTTTAATTTAATTGTCTTTATAACACGTTCTGCATAGTTTGCCTTGGTTTCATAATAGGTGAAGATATGAACAATATTTTCTTGCTCCAGTAACCTCTCAAATTCTTTATTTTTATATTCACTTCCTTGATCTGTCCTCAGTTTTTTTGGTTTAACCCCTTTCTCATTTAATAATCTCTGGAAAACTTTTGTCATCTCAGATCCTGAAAGAGTTTTTAGTGGAAAAGTATATAAATACCTGGAAAAAATATCAATGAAAACTGCAAAATAACTGTATCCATCATTGTAATCCTTATATTTAACCATATTAGCTGTATCACTATCCCACTGGTAGTTCAATGAAAAAGCTAATACTCTAGGACGCTTAAAATCTCTGATAACTGGATGGTGTGATGTATAAGATTCTTGCATACTTAACCATTTCTTTAGGTATTTTGGAGACACTTTAAATTTTCCTTCCTTTTTTATTCTATAATATAATTTATAGAAACCGCTATACGAGACAGGACTTCTAAGATCGTAGTAAAGATTATGTAGGTAGCTATTCACATCTCCATCTTTAAAATTTTGTTTGCCATTCTTGTAACCAATCCGCTTTACTTCCTCTTGCTTTTCCTCCGTTTCCCCTCTGCTGCCCATTATGATTTTTTTGATAAACTTTGCTGTCTGGTAGACCTGGAGGTGGAAGAATCCTGCTGTTTTTATCAGGTTTAAAAGATTTTTCATGGGAAAAATCTCTTTTATAATCTATGTCAGGTACAACTTCTTTAGGAAAATCATCAGTACTTTTGACACTCATTATCTCTGATTCCTTTTTCGAATCAGGTTTAACTTTATTCTCCACCGATTTAACATTTTCATTACTAGACTTCATGAAAGTTCTGTACCTCTCATATTGCTCGATAGGAATCATAACATACTTATTCATTTCAGAATTTTATTTAAGTATTTCCTGAGACTAAATAACAGTTCCGTTATTTCACTATGATGTAATCTGGCTAATCTTCTTCTTTTATCCTCGAATTTAACGAATTTCTTTAGAAATTTTAACCTCTCAAGAAATAGCTTTTTTCTTTTATTACCTAAGGGTAAGCGAAATACGTTATAAAAAATTTCTGCTATAGCCTTTAAATTTTGATCACCTGCGTGGTACAGTAATTGTCTGTTTAAGGATTGATTTTTTTCCAGCAATAAATTAATGAAATTTCTGGATTTCAAAAGATTTCTAGACATAATGCAGTCCTTGAGAAGTAATAAATTGTGAGCTCTTGACCTCAGATTCTTATTTATATATTACAGTATCTTCAAAGGGAAATATATGTGATCTCAACATGAAAGTACTATCACTCCTTGGTGACAAATCAATCAAGAGATAAGAAAAAGGTAATAATGTTGCATCCTCATAAACAGTCCTAAGTTTTTTCCTAATTCCTAATTGTGTTCCTAGGTATCTTATTTGTTGACAATCTCTAGGATTCCTAAAAAGAATAAAGTAATGACTATTGAGAGAAATGTCCCTCGCATACTTCCCTTGGTGAAATAAATTTTGTAACAATAAAAATACTGAGAGATTTTTGTGATGCGATTCACGACAAAAAAGGTTAGCAATAAATGGATCATTGAGTGCTGTTATCTGCATATCATCTATAATAATTAAATTGTGATCACCATTACCTAAAGAATTTATTTTTTCTTCTGAAGGTAATTCTTGTAGGTACACTATTTTTTCTCCCATAAACCCTTCAAAGGAACTCTGCCAAACTGCATAGAAGTAATATATTTTGTTTATATTTTCAGTAAACATCTCATCTAAATGTTGCAATAAATTAAGTATGAATGAAGTCTTTCCAGATCCAGTAGGTCCTGAAATTATGGCTGTACATGGTGCATTAAAACGTAAACCATCCATATGAAGAGGAAACAGATTTATAACACCCTTTGATAGCCTCGATATCTTTACTACCCTGTTTCCAAAATAAACAGACTGCACTCCAATGGTTGCCAGTATTTATACCTATTTAGCAGTCTAATCTGTTACTTGCTAGTCAAGTAGTTTCCACACTCACAGTTATACATATTCTAGAATAGGCTATGAAAGTCATTTCAATTATTTTACCAAAAATTATATGAAAAAGAGCCTTAAAAATATATAAGAAATGGCGGTGATATTCATTTTTATTCTGAGCTCTACACTTATTGCAAATGTTAAAGGTTACAGCTGTGACCAGGGACAATGTTACTGTTTTGACAATAGGATAACCTGTATAGATATGACAGGACCGAAGTTCAGATACAGGATGAATATCAATATTTTGTACATGGAGCATGTTCAAATCTTGGATTTCGAATCAATTATTAAGAATCTTCCAAATCTAGAATATCTTACAATGATGAACATGAGATTCTTTAGATGCGAATGGTTAAATGACATACCAAAAGGAATTAATTTACAAACAAATATGTGTGTGACTCATTCTAAGTCTGAGACTAGTTCTACTCCATCTTATTGGACTAACACAGGTAGGTTTTGTTTTGTTTTTTATTTATTTTAACTGATATATTTAGTAAATCTACTTTATTTTCCCTATATGATTTTTCACATTATTACTTAAACTAGCTCCATTTAATATCCGTTCTTTCACTTCCCTTTTTTTTTATCGAAAATATCATTATGTTTCATTTTAGAGGGAATCTATAGACCTAAAATGACTACCTCAAAATCACAAGAAGATTACACTTCCAGACTAAATTACATCACAGAAAATAAAGAAACTAGAGATGGAGAAAAGGCTTCAACCTTTACCGAAAAAAAGAAGTTTACAGTACCATTGACCTCTGTATATTCACCTACTACTGTAGTCCAGATTGATACAACCTTAGATGATAATAATGATGAACATCCACAGAGTAAAGAAGAAAGAAAATATTTTTGGTTCCTAATTCTTATTCCCTCCTTATCCCTGATTCTAATTATATTATTACTATTTGGATGGAGCTTTTGGAAACTTTTAAAGAAAAGAACAACCTCTCGAGAAAATCAACTGAATATTAACTCTGATGATGTTTTCGAAATGTCTACCGTAATTAATGACAATTTTCAGGAGACGTCTTTTGATGAAAGCAGGTAAGAATCTGCCTAGCATGTAAATGTTATTTCCTTAAAATTTATTCTCAAAAATATCAATTCATATCTTAGACATTTATATGTGGATATATCCTAGAAATTAATCCCATTATTCCGCTCGTATAAATGGATTGTGACGTCATGATTCTCATGAAAATAAAGGTCAAAGTATATTTTCCTGCACGTGCTAGTTCTTTCATTCAACACTTTAAATACAAATAAATTATGTTATATTTTTTAGCAATTATATGGTACCTCAATGTTGCTCAAATAAGAAATCAATAGAAAATTCAACAGATATAAGCACTTTCTTAGGTAAAGAAAATATATTTTTCTAAATCCTCGTAGTTTTTTTGTCGACATTCATTCATAAACGACAGTAGAACGAAAGAAAATCAATATTATTGAATCTCCTCTCTAAATAAAGTCATGTTCATGGAATAGTGATATTATAAATTCCATAAGATGGATATTATTAGATTTTCATTATATGTATCTGTGATCTCTGTAGTGAATTATTTTGTTTTCTCTATATACCCTCAATGTCAGAAAGATTGAAAAATGATTGTATACATACAGAACTTTTTGGGCAGTGGTGTATTGAAGGAAAATTTTGGATTTTGTTCAAACAAGGATGCAATTATTTTAATTTTCCAGAAATGTAAAGTCGAACAATATGTCATAAAAAAGAATGATTTAGACTTGTATTATCCTAAAGTAAAGACAATAGTTTGGGAATGTGAGGGAAAATGTCTGATAGAGGATACTGTCGTCATTGCCAATATTATTAGATGTCAAAAAGGTAATTTTAATATAAATCAATATTATTTATAGATTCTAAATCATCAGTTATATCTGAATGTACTATCAATTGCACAGATCTGTATAGCTAAGTAAATAAGTAAAAGTATTTCTTTCTATTATGCTGTTGTACAAGGGAGTAGTTTTGATGACGAGGACCTTATGAATCCATCCTCAAGCGAGATGTTTAGGATTAGCAAAATAGTATGTATAGCAAAGAAATACGAGTGTAATATCAAGTTAATATTGTTAATGTTATATATGATATCAATTAGATTTTACAGCAAAACCTCATCAATATTTTTTTAATTTTTTCTTTTCAGTCGAGAAGGTGGAGCCAGTAACAATCAAGGACTCGACTGATATCGATACATCTTCTATGTTACCTTCCTCTGATAACATTATGTCTTCGACATCAAATGGATTATATGGACTCATCTCCATCCCAATTTTTGCCATCATGATAGGACTTTTGATTATATTTTTAAGGAAATATGGATGCCCTACTTTAGCTAACTTTGTCAGATCAGTTTCGAATTATATGATGGATATAAATGTTGAAATAGACAGTAACATTACTGATCATACTCCAGCAGAGGTAAATGAGGCTTTGGATAATATAAGTACAGAGCAATATGGAAGTTCGCCAGTTTCAAGTCTAAGTTTAAGTTGGGACTCAAGGATACAAGTTGAGGCTGAGAGGCTCAGTCAGATCATCAGAGATGATCACATTTCTTCCAAAAATTCATTTTTAGATAAGGATACGATTGAACAAGCTACTCAAACCTCTATGCAAGATGAAGATGGGAGCCAAGAAGAAGATATTACTACCGTGAACATAGATTTAAGAGCTCCCCTCTCTCCTATGGATTTATATCCTACATTCACAGCCAGTATTCAAATAGATTCGGATTCTGATGATGATGAAAACACCATACCAATGAAAATAATCCCTGTTCAAAATGATGATAATATGATCGAAGAGGAAGACATGATAAATCCTATGAGCAACACTGATGACAATACAATGCCAGATCCAGTAGATGGATTAAACAATAATAACTTGTCACAGGTCAGTTGCACTAGATCAGGACTAGTATATAAGTAGGTATATTCTCATGAAGGAAAACGACTTTTTTTATTTTTTTATTTATTATATCATAACAATGTGCACATATATAACAAGGTACATTATTAAGTTAATTAAAAAAAAAAAAAGGAATTATCTATTAGTCCTGAAATCCTTTTTGCCTAATAAATTTAGATCATATTATTGTGTTTTAAGATTAGTAGCACTTTTATTGACTACGAATAATAAAAGTTACAGTTATATAAAAATTGTTACATTTTACACAAGAGATATGTATATGTAATCACCTCCATCATTTGACTTGTTGGAGTAAATGTAAAAATACCATTGTAATGCTTTTAAAAGATTTGGATATGTATCATCGTATCTGTATATATGTAGTTAACTGCATGAGAACAATATTATTCAAGCATAGTTTATAGTGTTATATGATATATACCAGATTGTTATCAAATAGATACACATTCAACTTTAGATTATGAGATTTATATGAATCAATAATGTTGTTTAACTTAGATCTTGCCTCACAAAACATTTTTTTTTCAATGCATTGCATGTTATGTTACATATGAACGATAAAAAAATTTTTTAAAAAATTACTTGTTTATGTACAATCTCATAATGCACTCCATCAAAGTATTGAATCTAATAATCATTGCGGTCTCATGAATATTAGTTCATTAATTCCAGTTTCTATTATTTCATTACATTCGACACACCTCATGGGTGAATTTCTTGGTTTATTCAGAAGGAAGGAGGAACAGATAGTACAAGAAAAATGTCCACATGAGGCCATAAACAGCTGATCATTTGAAAAATGAGCCTTGCAGGAGCAACATCTCAGATTCGAAATTTTATTGTTATAATATTCCTTCCAATCTGCAGAAAGTAAGCTTTGGGCATCAGTAGGAGGGGATTTTAACATGAAAGCACATTTAAATGCTTCTGCAAGGTCATTATTAGATAAGGCTGAAAGAAGGTCATTTTCATAGTCTTTTTTAAGATAAACAATGATAGGTACCCAGACGAATAATGATGTTTTTGAATGGGAGGACATGTTGACTATATGAGGCTTGGTAAATAAATTTTGTAGAAGTAGCACCCTACAACAAGGACATTTTTTCTTCTCCTTTCCCTCATCCTTCCACAATCTATACAACTTTCCTGAACATTGTGAACATAAGAAATGTGAACAAGGGTTTGTGAGAACTATTTCCTCCTTTTCTAGTCCTTCTTTACAGACACAACAGCTTGCAGACGACAGTTCTTCAACCATGTAGCTCAGAAACTGGGGAAATTTGGTCCTATAAAATATGGGGGAGGTATTTTAGTCTTCCTATTCCAATAAAATTGATTGTTGCAATGAGTAATATTACAGTTTTCAAAAAAAAAATAATAAAAATTCTGCTGGATTAGACATGAGACTGAGTTCAGAAATGAATGTATTGATTTTGAAAAAAATTACTTTCTTTAACTAGTCAATCCAATGAAAACATGAGAGCTGATATCTTATGACATTTAAAATAAGAAATTTTGTACTCACATTATGTAGCTTGGAATTACATCATTGAGAAGAAGAATCACTGTCATCCCTTCACGAAAGGAACCCTCCTCAATCAAAGAGACTAAGTTCAACAAGGTGGCTGCTGTCGAAACTATGAGGCTGGGATAGTAAACCGCAAATTTTTTGCCAAGAAAAGCATTGATAAAGCCCTCCATTGTGTTATACTCCTATTTTTTTTTTTCGGTATCCTAATGCTTATCCTTAACTGCTTAACTTTGTTTTAAAATAATATTTTTTCTTTCCTTCACCCAGAGATTGCGACATTAGATTTTGACTACAGACTTTGCATTTATAGCATATTTTAGGAATTAGATGTAAGTGAAAAGTGTGCAATATGTTATCATTATTCTGTTACAATAGGTGATCTAGTTTATATTAAACTACCTCAGATATTTTCATTAATTGTTCGACTTAATGGTACAATAAGATTTTGAGGTTAAAGTGGGATTATTATATCTACCTCACCTAATGGTGGCATTTCTAAACTAATGCATTCCTCGCATGTAGTCTTATCATGTCCCTCTATATTCTTATCTATAAGGCAAGATGTAGCGGTGTAAACCTCTTGATGAGATAGAAAAATTTCGTCAAAAACTCTCAAGAGTTCAGTCCATTCAGGGAATTTTAAAGATATACCTTTTTGAGTGGGAAAAATTTTCCCACTCAGGGATTTTTCCCAAAATCTTATCCCTACATTCTTATAAGGACTGTTACAAGATATATGATAACCTGCACCAATGTGGTATTTGACATTAATGTCTTTCTCACCATTATTAATCCTACTTATTGGTTCCTTGATGAAATCTACATAACTTAGTATAACTATCATTTTTGAAATATTTAAATGTACACCCTCATTTATGACCTTTCCGTTTGCAAACTCTTTAATATAAATATCTGTAATAAAACCTTTATTTCCCCAAAATATTAGATACTTTTGCCCTCCAATGAAAAAAGTTTTTCGTACAACCTCACCGACAGCCTGTTGAAGAATAATAGTCTCCTGGTTTGAGATTGGGTTTGCTGATGGTGGATTTGTCTCTGAAGAACTTGTGGCAGCGGAATATGTACTAGCTGAGGCAGTGGAAGTCTTCTGAAAGGCTTTCAGTAGAGAAGGCTGTGACGTACTACATGTGGTGGTAGATACTGGAACTGAAGACATCTGTGTCGTATTAGGTTTCTTCACCCTGGTGGATGATGTTGCTTCATTCCTTCTCTTTTTATTTGAAGTTGTAGTTATTGCTATTGCTTGATTTTTAGAATTGAGATATGCCTCTGCCATAATTTGTCTTTGAAATTTAGATTCTATGTCCTATTAGACAGTTAGATACACTTTTGACGATGATCTGATAAATGAGAAGAATTATGAGTTTATATAGAGTTAAAGTTGACACAGTTTTTTTTCTTGCTTTGATGTGACAATGCCATATGTTGAATTATTTTTAATTTATATCACACTCTTGTCATTGTTATATTATAGGTCATTCTATTACTGAAGCATTGGAAAAAGCATTAAAATAAAGTCACAATATGGAGAATGCCTCTTGTGTTCTTCTATTGCTAAATCAAAGGCTTCCCATTCATTCAAACATATATTACACCAAGGACATATGACCTTGTCTCCTTCTCCTGTGTAAAAAAAACCTGCCCTGGCTAGTTGATCCCTTCTGACAGGATGAGCCATAATTTAAAGGTTGCATATCTATCATCATATTTCCTGAGTGAATTAACATCCATCGACTTATGTAGAGGTCTTTGCAGATTAGACCTTTGTGAGGATTGCTGAGGCTTATCTGTAGATAAGGCGAAACCGGTATGATAATGATGAGTATTGGTTTCCTTTGGTCTTGAGAATCCGTTTAATGAGAGCCCACAGCTCGATTTTGAGGCAGCAGTACATGTTGCTTCATTAGAATCTGTAGATTCCTTATTATCAGAACAATTCCTTGTATTGGCAAACATTGTCGGTATATATTTGAATGAATGCTATGAGAGAGGATTTTCTTGCGATTTTTATAGGATTTGATGGCTAATTTTTGCTGAAACATTCATTCCTTTTCCAGGTGATTAGTTCTACATGTTAGGACATGTTTATGAGATATTCATTGATAGGGAAAATTCTTTGGGTTGATATACATGCCTAGACCTGTTTCAGAAATAAGATTAATATGAGAGTTCGCAAATTAAATTATGATTAAAGACTGTTTCAATATGCTAGAGAAGGAAATGAGTTCAGAGAGTACAAAAAAGGGTAATATTTGAAAAGGTACTATACACGTGGAGGTCATATGATTCTGTTGATTTAAATCCCTTCATGAGAGGAGAGGAAAACATATGGAGCCTGATTAAATATACAATATTCTATGCTACTTCAGAGGAGAGGTAAACATATGGAGCCTGATTAAATATAACATATTCTATGCTATAGGTTTTGAAAACATTTGACCAACATATGGAAGAAAGAGACACATGGAGTTGATTTACCATATGCAGGCTATGTGGGGTGAGGTAAGTGAGGAGATATTCTTCCATATGTGGTCATACAGTTAATATTCTTGTCTTTAGCAATTAAAATGTTGACTAAGCATGTGGACTAAGTCACTTATACATGTAAATGTTCAGGCTCTTCAGCAATTAAAATGTTGACTAAGGACTAATTTACTTATACATGTAAATCTTCAGTCATATATGGTGACATGCATTATAAAGATTTCCTCCAAATGCCAATGCTTCCAATCACTTCCATATGGAAGCGTTCTAGTGAGCATTACAAAGGTTGAGGGTTGAATTAATAACTGTGTGTACATATCATTTCAGATGACATATATTTAATTATACCAGTCCCTAGTCCACGTGTAAGCTGACAGTTCATAAGCCTTATGATAGTAACATATGCAGGAATTTCTACAGTTTTACATATGTCAGTTTATATGAATGTATTCCTGCTACATATGAATGTATAATATAGTGTAAGTTTCCTACTTGTTTCCTGCTTCCATATGGAGGTGATTGGAATCAGTATTGACCTTAGTTGCTATATATGAATGTATAATATAGTGTAAGTTTCCTACTTGTTTCCTAGCATTATAAAGGTTGAAGGTTGAATAAATAACTGTATGTACAATAAGATGTCATATATTTAATTATACCAGTCCCTAGTCCACGTGTAAGCTGACAGTTTACATAGTTTACATTACCTTCCATATGGAGCAATAGAATAAAGCCTTATGATAAAATGTAACATATGCAGGAGTTTCCACAGTTTTACATATGCCAGTTTTAAAGTGTCATTGCATACAGTGTAAGTTCCCTGCTTCCATATGGAGGTGATTGGGATCTGCATTGACCTTAGTTGGGAGACTACATTAAAGATCAATTCCCTATCACATCCGTGGAGCGATTTCACTACATCTATTACTACTTATATGTTCTCTAAACTGTGTCTGGGGTCAATATAAATACTATTCATAACTTCATTATGTGCTAGAAGACAATGATAAGAATCAATATTTTGCCTTAATTATTGTATGCAAGGTGTTTAATAACAGTCTTTGTAACTTTTTGGGAACAGTATAAATAATTGGCGAAATGCTGTCCACCTTTTGACAGCTCAAATTTCATTGTCGTAGGACAAGTTCTATGAATGTATTTGTACTTATCACTAAATATATTTTAGGATGCTAATATCATTTTACAGTTTGAGTAACCTCTTTTCATTCTGATAACTTTTATAAAATCACACTGCATATTTGTTCTCAAAAAAATTGCATTTTGGTGTTTTTATGGGCGAAATGCTGCCCCCCCCCCCCCTGTACATATAGCCATGCAATGATGTAGATTCAATTACCCAGACTAGGAGTTTATTCTCTGGACCAATAGTCAATTTAGCTTTATAGTTCGTTGGTTAGACATTTACTTTATTTTGATACAGGTGATTGAAATATAAAATGATATTTTGTACAAAGGAAAAATGAATTTAAAAACAACAAAAAAAAACATTCAATATATTTTCCTCTTATCAATCTCAAAACAAATATGTGTATTTAGTTTAATTTGGTTGCAATTCACAAATTCTTGTTGTTTTACAGGCAAAGTTTCTCATTATTTTTGACAGTGAATTGAATTTTAAAGCTCACATTTATCATATCAACCAGAAATGTAGGGAAGCCATCAGTTTAATTACTTTAAGTAGTTGCCAAAATGGATTGGGAGCAGACAGAAGGATAATGAGAATTTTGTTTTGACGTTAAGAATTGGTCCTAATAATTAAGTTTATTTATGTTGTTTTATTTATTTATTTGGGGTTTTACATCACTTTCAATACTGTACAGGTCATATCACGACGGGTAGTTGGAAGGCCAGAGAAAACCAGTACATACACTTGGTTCAGGTTCTGTACTGTAAACTGCTGACCAACGGCAAGCAACTACCAGCTTTCTCACTTGAGGTAGAGCTGTGAACCGAACCCCGGCCTCAGAGGTGGGAGGCCAGAGTGTTACTACTCTGCCACCGTGGCCCCTTTAATGTCGTTTTAACCTTTAGTGTTATGATCTTTATGATAAAAGTTTGCCATACGATCTTTCGGGAATCATATAGAAAAAATTATTGTCAGTGAATAATAAAGTTGTTTAGCACAGTTTCCGAGTTACATGGACATAAATTGCCATTGAATCTGCAGAAGAACCAATTAACTAAACAATCTTTGATAATAACATGTTGAAGGAAATTTTAATTAGTTTGTATATTTCACACCAATATTGTACTCATATTTACTTGTTGTAGAATGATGATACGCCTTGGTGTATTGAAATTATATTTGTCTTATTTCAAAGAAGTTGGTTTGTTTCTGTAATTCTTTAAGTTTTAGCAATGTTTATTCACCTTTTAGTCTTTTAAATTGATGTTAAGCTCTTGTGGATGGTCCTTTAGCCTTGTTTACTTAATTTTTGTACTTAGTAGTAGTCTTAATTTAATATACATTATATTCTTGCTTGTCCTTCTGTGATATTTATACCATGTATCTTTTTATTAGTATCTAATTAATATATTTACTCTCAGAGGTTGGCGATTCAAACCCAGGTCATTACGTGGAAAAGTTGGTAGTTGCTTACCGATGGTCGACAGTTTATAGTACAGAACCTTGACCATCTATATGTACTAGTTTCCTCTGCCCACAAAATTGCATGTTGTGAAATGACCTGTACGCTGTTGAAAACAACATAAAACCCTTAATAAATAAATAAACATATATGAGGTGTAAACAAGGTATAGATGCCATTTTTCTTTTCTTTTTTTTTTGTTTAGTGTAGCAAAACACATGTGTTAATACAGTAAATTTATAAACTTACTTCAGGGAATTTTTACATAATTTGAAGCTTTATAATGACAGAGTGGGAAAAATTATGAATTTGATAGCAACTTCTTTCCAAGCACATATATAATTATTGAAGTCTTACTTGTGTACCACCTGATGTAAATTAGAATAATTCTGTCAGATCAACTCATTACTGATCCCATCAAATATTCATTCATGGCCTCCTTGTTGGCTAAAATTTCTCCTTTTATATATACTTTATTTGGGGAAACCTTATATGCACACACTGCCCAGGTTTTCTACACAATGGTATTTTACAGCAGCTCTCGGTGCCTGGAAAAAATGCACGGCACCAGGAACACAGGGATACCTAGCCCCTTGATCCCAGCAATGGGATTGTTGTCAGTTCCATATAAACAGTGTTAGATAAACATACACATCATATAGAGAGAAATGGGGACTCATTACTTTGAAACAGGTGAGTCATGTTTAGGGAAGAAACTATTAGGGGCCATGAAATTTTTACAATGTTTAGGTGATGGAGAAAACCTACTAAATACTGTTGTTACCTAAGATGCCATAACTACATTGACAAAACTATCAAAAAATAATAAAGCATGATGAAACAAGTGTGATAGACCAAAAAGATATCTTGTCTGAATTTAAAAATTTCTGAGCAATCTTCTTCAAATCTTTAGAAGATATTGACTTAAATCAACTACTATAGACGATTATCAAGTAAATAGCCTTCATGCCAAACAAGTAAATGAACCTGCATAGACCTTTAACACGTGAAAAAATATTATTGACAGTAAAGCAAATAAAAAAATAACAGAATATCAGGAATTGAAGGATTTCTTAATTTTTGGCTGTTCTGGAAAAGCAGGAATTTTTAAGCTGTTCTGGAAAAACTTTAGTCACTAGATTTTAAAGGTCCTAAATCAGAGTTCTGAAGAGGGGACAATTACAACATTGTTAAGACATTGTTGTATAACATGTCTACCAATGAAAGGTAAATTAAATCTCAAGAATTTACAAAAAAAATCCACTCCCAATCCATGCAGGATGTTCTACACATGATAACTTCTTCTGCCATTACTAACTGAATCAAGCCATATTTGGATTATTCATTAATAAGCCCTTCATAAACTGGATTTGTTTCTGGCAGATATATAGGTAAGAACAACAGATTAGTGCTGAGCAGAAACCAATAACATACCTTGGCTCCTCTTAATTAATTTTGAAAAAGCACTGAATTCAATATCATGGAACTTTATTTATACAACTTTGACTTGTTTGTGTTTTGGGAGAAACTTTGCACAATGGATAAAATTATTTAATAAAGATTTACAAGCAAAAGCTTTACAATGTGGAATCACATCAGAAATTATTAATATTGGCCAAGGTTGTAGACAAGGGGACCCAATTTCAGTTTATGCATTTTTGTTGGACAGATGCAATCTATTCTTATTACACAATGTGTCAGTGTCCCCTGTCAAACTGTATCTCCTTGGTATGACCTGGCTATGTCCTCAGATTAATGTTAACTGCCTTGCTTTATGTTCAGTTGCGCCTTAGAGTCCATCAGCAATGGAGATTAAGCGCTATAAAAGTCTACATTAGATTAGATTAGATTAGTGTAAAGAGGATATATCTTAATAATTTGAAATTCAAAATGCTGATGATACCATCCTCTTTTCTAGATGGCTCACATTCTTCTTTACAAACGGCTTTGAATATGTTGAAAATTGTTGGCCCAATCTCAAGTTTAAAGGTCAACACAGACAAAACAAAATTAATTTGGATAGGAAAACACACTGCAAAAATAAATTAATTAAAGAAGGACAGCAATGGGGATGCACTCAGTTTTACCTCGTCAGATTAACTTTTTCCATGGACCTAGATAGTATGTTGGACCTCAGTCTTAGTGCAAATTTAATAGATATCAAATATTTCATTAACATATGGAACAGTAGATATCTCACCGCAATAAGAAAGGTGACTGTAATAAAGACTTTCTGTCAGGCCAAACTCAATTGTCTCTTTTTAAGCCTACCAAATCCAAGTGACACATGGATAACTCAATTAAACGATATATTATTCAAATTCATTTGGTCTGATAAGCCAGACAAGATAAATTGGAAAACTCTAATAAAGGAAACAATGTCTGGAGGAATAAAAATGATATGTGTTAAACTATTTGTAAGCTCTCATAAAACAAGTTGGCTTTGACGACTGTTTAGAGGAATAGATTCCATCCCTTTGATTATATTATTTCAACTCACAATAAACTCCAAACTAGACAGAACTCTAACACTTGGTCCAGAATATATTAAATTATTGAGACAAGGAACAACAAATAAGCTTTGGCTACACACATTTTACTCATGGTATAATATTTTAAATAACCACGGGTTTCAGTCTAAAAGTGACTTATTGACGTCTCCAATTTGGTACAACAACAAAATATCAGTCCAACCCCTATTTCTTTCTGATTGGTACTTAAAAGGTTTAACAATCAGTGATATATTATAATCCCAAATGGTACAATGGGCTGTGATTAATTACAGAGACATTATAAATTGGGTCAAGTCAACTTCCATTCATATCTTCATGTAAAACTAAATGTCCTAAAAATTTTTAAAAATTAAGGCTAAAGATAAAGACTATCCAGCAACACCCTTTATACCAAACCATATCCAGCTCATATTCAAGTCATCTAAAGGGGTCCAGGGCTTTTATAGACATTTGCTATGACAAAACAACAGACATGACAGTGGAATCTCATAGAATGGTTATGTTACAGTTCCATGTGTCTCAGATACAACAATGATCAAAAGGTATTGTGCACTCTTTTTGCCAATGTGATCAAATAAAAATTTATTTTGGGAAACAATAGAAAACTATCTTTTGGAAAAAAATTAATTTCAAAATAAAATTTATGGATTTCATCATAGTTTGTGGTTATCCTTTACATAATCAAAATAATATCTAAACTTACACATTAATTATTGTCACCAAGAAATATCTTTTTGAAAACATCCAAACCAGGCAGTAGGTCAAATATATCAGCCCTGAAGTATAAGCTTTTCCAGATTTGTACAGATGAATGTATGTTATCAAAGATTAGTAAAGAGGAAGAATTTTTTTTTCAAAATTTGGCTTTGATGGCTTTCAGATTTTTTTTTTCAGGATAAACATTTCAAAAGTTTAAATTTATATCCAAATATTCTGAAACTTTCTTCCTCGGTTATATATTCTTGTCTCCAGCTGGGTTAGAAAACATGTCACGGGGCTGCTGTCTCAGCAGCTTGAGTGCAACAACCGAAGCATGACACAAATGTGGAAGGCAAGACATCTCTTTAGAAGCAGCTTTCCTGTCTGAATTCAGCCATATGTCAAAGTCACAAATAGTGTTTCCCACCCTGTTCAATAATACAGTTTATATTGTGACAGGCCCTCAGCATTGGCACTTGTTCAAATGCACAAAATGTGACAGATGTGACAGTGTGTCATTAAATGCCAAACATCTTAACCCCAAAGCCACCGAGGACCCCGGGAAAGCTAAAAGGAAACTCAAAAGAACATTTTGATAATCGACAAAGATATAAAAGTCATTTCAGGGACACAAATATTTGAAGAAATATAATTGATTTCATACACAAAAGTCTGTGAGGTTTCATATTTTAAAACCAAACACAATTTTGTTTCAAAGGCTATACACCTGGGGATGGTGGAAACAGTAGTAACAATATATTTGATGTCATGTCAGTACTAAACTCACACTGTCACTCGCCCAATATGTTGTAAATGGAGATACAGATTCTAATAAAATATTTATGATACTTCCAGTTTAATTTTCCCCATTATTTATGTATTTTTGTGTTGATTTCCACATGCACATATTCTGACAAATTTTGACAATAGTAGACAGTCTTTATACTAATAACTGGAATAATCTATTGGTGCTCTACTTACTTGATAAAAGTTATCTGTGTACAAATTATCTACTTTAAAAATACAAACTTGAGCTTTCAGAAATACTAGACAATGAGCAAAAATAATATGGATTTATTCAGCGTCTTACTGTATGTATGAATGTGTATGTATCCTAGTAATTGGCATTACCCATGTTAAAATGTGATGGACAGATGTGCAGTTAAGTCGGAGTTGGATTAAAACAGGCAGATATTAATTTTATATGTTTGGCTGTGTGCTTGGCCCCATTTCAATATTTTCTTAATAGAAATGATCAAGTACTTCAAGTGAAATGTCTTTTTAGTTCAACAACAAATACTTTTAATTGCACACTTGTAGAACTCATGAATACGTTTATAGTGACGGCCATGACAAGCATACTGCAACTGACGGATGGCTGACCCCGGGTGTATATGGATTATCGTACGGTTGAAACTCGATGACAAAACAATTTAGAGTGTACCAAAAATATTTGCAAAGTTTAAAAATTAAAAATTATGTACGTAAATCCAGTGAAATCATAGATGTAGTTGATTTTAATCCGATACAATTCTGTATAAACAAAATTTTGAAATAAATCGCCCAAACAAACCCACTGGCTATGAAACTTATGGGCGATATTACAGGTTATTGTTACGAGTGCAGGACATAAGCCCCCCCCCCCCCCCCCCCATAGACCGATTCATCTGTATCTCAGCCGATTTTTTATAAGCGGTATATATCGGCAAAATGCCGTCCATCAATTTAAAAAGGCACAATTTGGGACAGAATCCCCCCCCCCCCCCCCGACAAAAGCCCCACCGCCCGGTCTACCTGGGTAGGGCATAACCCCCTCACCAGAACCCCCTTCAGTAGGACTAAAGCCCCCCTTCTGTAGCCCCTCCTATAAGTAAAAGTAATACAAAATTTTTATTTCAATTTATTTATTTAAAAGTGTAAATTTCAATATTATTCAACATATCAGTGTTGTATTGTACCTTGATTCTTTAATCACTTTCTCACAGGTCTAATTAAATCTGCTGATGCTTGTAAGCTGTTAATTAGAGGCACCATGAAATATAATTAGACCAGATTAAGATGCTTTAATTAACACAATCTAACAGAGTACACCTTTTTATGATACATAAAGCTTTTGGCCACTCTGTAACAGAGGACTTGAAAGAGAAGTTAATCTCAAATATAGGACATGGGTAATTACAATGCAGGGGTGGGGGGCTTTGCCCTAGCCCTCTGAATATGAGGGGGGGCTTTTGCCATATGTTATGTTCCGAACAGTACAGACTTCACTGGCTGAGCAGTACAGCTTGTTAAAGGAAATAAAAATTTCTGTTGACTGAATTGAAATGATGCAATCTGTGACCTTGCTGTAATATGTTTTGTCTGTGTACATTTGTGGCATTTCATCAACCTTGTTGTGAATTATGGCTTATGAAGGGGTTATGTAGTGGCATTGTGGGGGCGTTACTGCCTTGCTAACAATTGTCGCCGCGTACCAATTATTGCCAAGCAAAATTCAAATAACTAGTCTAGCAAATAAGGTAAAACTAATTCTAAAGTGAATAGCACAAGGCACAGCAAAAAGATTTTAGAATATGTCGCCATTACTGAAATATGAAAGTTTTTATTTATTGGTGGCAATAATTGGTAGGAAGACAGTTCGGCATTATTTCCTAGCCCTAAAATAGTCTTGAACCTCCAGTTAAACCACAATCACCTGGTTTTGTTTTCCCATAGGGAAGTGGCTGTGGTACTGTGAATTACTGCACTGGAGAATAAATATTACAGGGTTTCATGCCACACTGCGGTATCATTTTTCTGCTAAAGTTGATATAAAATGATTCAATATGGTTCATTGATCATTTATTCTTTCATAAAATAAAAGAAATGCAATGTGGTGTTTCATATTTTGAACTTTAGACATTTTTATCTCCCGCCAGCCGATAGGCATGGGAGATTATAAAATGCCCTTTGTCCGTGCGTCCGTTCGTCACGTTTTTACAAAAGCCTTTCTATCTCTTAAAATATTATAGCTAGAGCTTCCAAATTTGCAGGATAAATTCATCATTGGAAACACTTGCCTTGGAATCTTTTTCGGTTGATTCGGAAAAACAAGATGGCCGCCATGGGTGTTAACAAGATGGCTGCCATGGGTTTTTACCCCACAGCCTTTAAGGGCTGTTGGAGTATTGTTTTCACCCATTGTGTCCGGATGGACGGGCGGGCGTCCGTCCGGGCGGGTGGGCGGGCGGCGGGAAATAGTTTGTCCGAGCTGTATCTCAGAAACCGTAAGGTGTAGGAAGTTGATACTTGGTAGGGACATTGGTTAGGGGGTGTAGGTGTGCAACGTCATGGTCTGACCTTGATTTGACCTTTGACCTTGCCGTAGTGACCTTGAGTTTGAAAATCTTGTCCGGGCTATATCTCGGAAACTGTAAGGTGTAGGAAGTTGATACTTGGTAGGTATATTTGTGCAACGTCATAGTCTGACCTTGATTTGACCTTTGACCTTGCCGTAGTGACCTTGACCTATAAAATCTTGTCCGGGCTATATCTCGGAAACCGTAAGGTGTAGGAAGTTGATACTTGGTAGGGATATTGGTTAGGGGATGTAGGTGTGCAACGTCATGGTCTGACCTTGATTTGACCTTTGACCTTGCCGTAGTGACCTTGACCTATAAAATGTTGTCCGGGCTATATCTCGGAAACTGTAAGGCTTGGGAAGTTGATATTTGGTAGGGACATTGGTTAGGGGGTGTAGGTGTGCAACGTCATGGTGTGACCTTGATTTGACCTTTGACCTTGCCGTAGTGAACTTGACCTATAAAATGTTGTCCGGGCTATATCTCAGAAACCGTAAGGTGTAGGAAGTTGATACTTGGTAGGGATATTGCTTAGGGGGTGTAGGTGTGCAGCGTCATGGTCTGACGTTGATTTGACCTTTGACCTTGCCGTAGTGACCTTGACTTATAAAATGTTGTCTGGGCTATATCTCAGAAACCGTAAGGTGTAGGAAGTTGATACTTGGTAGGGATATTGATTAGGGGGTGTAGGTGTGCAACGTCATGGTCTGACCTTGATTTGACCTTTAACCTTGCCGTAGTGACCTTGACCTATAAATTATTGTCCGGGCTTTATCTCGGAAACTGTTAGGTGCAGGAAGTTGATATTTGGTAGAGACATTGGCTAGGGGGTGTAGGTGTGCAGCATCATGGTGTGACCTTGATTTGACCTTTGACCTTGCCATAGTGACCTTGACCTATAAAATCGTCAGGGCTGTATCTCGGAAACCGTAAGGTGTAGGAAGTTGATACTTGGTAGGGACATTGGTTATTGGCTATAGGTGTGTATTATCATGGTGTGACCTTAATTTGACCTTTTACCTTGCCGTAGTGACCTTGACCTTTAAAATCTTGTTGCACCTTTGGGTCTGTCTTTTGATGCAGATTAAGCAAAAGTCATATTAGAATTTATTAAGAATTTTACTTTCATAACTTCCCATTGTAAGAGATAGAATTTCATCAAGTGAGCCGCAGATTTTACTCCAACACCAACCATAAGCATTCATTAAATGTATTACCACTTCTGTATGCATGGTAATATTCAAACCATCTAAACCATAATTCGGAAATGCAGATGTATATAATGAGTGTTGAATTTTTGTTTACTGATTAATGCTGTCATCTTGTCATTGAATTATCTTGTTTTAATACTTCATGTTTATACGCATTGTCTTTCTTTTAAACATTCTTTCTCCATTTAAACATTGTTTGGACCTTTATATAACTGACAGTGCTCTGAAAGTATCCTGAAGTTTGTACTGGTACAGTACTTCTATATCTCATGGTGTTGAAAATATTTCCCAAGGCTGTGGGGTACGGGCATCTCTGATGCTATTTTTTTGTTGTTGATTTAGATGGCTGCCATAAGTGTGTAGTTGCACTTTTATACAGCCTAAAAATAGCCTGCTTGGTATTGATTTTGGGCCTATTTTGAAAAACAACATGGCCGCCAGAGCCTTGCCAAATCTCTGCAAGTAGCAGAATGTAAGGCCTAAAGGTCTGTCCAAAGAAAAGTGTTGTAGGTATCCTCACCAGTTTCTCCTTGGCCTTTTCAATGTTTTATGACCTTATTGCTTATGTCTTTTCATTTGATGCTGTTTTTTCAGATCTAGGTCCATAGCTAAGTGAGTCATAGCAATGGTGGCTACTTTCAGTAAAGTGCTGATAACTCCAAAACGACTGCATTTAGAGCATTTCTGTAAAATATGTTGTTTAGCTACTTTCTCCGTGCCTACAAAATGGTACCATTTTTAGGGGTCTATCTTGATAGCTAAGTGAGTAATAGCTATTTTCTGTTTTTAACAATGACCAAAGTGAGTAAGTTGCTTTTATCTTTGTAACTGTTACTTACAATATTGTTCTCAAATATGTTGTTGAACAACTCCTTCATGTACTATATCATGGTGAGGTTTCCAAGGTGTAGCATCATAGCTAGCTGAGTTATAGCTACACTAAGTTTAACATTTGACCATTCAGCAAGTCACTTATAACTCAAAAACTATTGAATATAGAGGATTTTTGTCAAATATGTTGTTTATCTACTTTTTGATGTACTGTGTCGTGGTGAATTTTCACAGCTGTAAGTCCATAGCTAACTGAGTAATAGCTACTTTGAAATTTCTTAATTTCAACATTGAATAAATCACTTATACCTCCAAAACTATTGAATTTAGGGACTTATTATCAAATATGTTAATTAGTTACTTTTTACCCCACAGCCCTTAAGGGCTGTCGGGGTATTGTTTTCACCCATGGTGTCCGGATGGGCGGGCGGGCGTCCGGGCGGGCGGGCGGGCGGCGGGAAATAGTTTGTCCGGGCTGTATCTCAGAAACCGTAAGGTGTAGGAAGTTGATACTTGGTAGGGACATTGGTTAGGGGGTGTAGGTGTGCAACGTCATGGTCTGACCTTGATTTGACCTTTGACCTTGCCGTAGTGACCTTGACCTATAAAATCTTGTCCGGGCTATATCTCGGAAACCGTAAGGTGTAGGAAGTTGATACTTGGTAGGGACATTGGTTAGGGGGTGTAGGTGTGCAACGTCATGGTCTGACCTTGATTTGACCTTTGACCTTGCCGTAGTGACCTTGACCTATAAAATCTTGTCCGGGCTATATCTCGGAAACCGTAAGGTGTAGGAAGTTGATACTTGGTAGGGACATTGGTTAGGGGGTGTAGGTGTGCAACGTCATGGTCTGACCTTGATTTGACCTTTGACCTTGCTGTTGTGACCTTGACCTATAAAATCTTGTCTGGGCTATATCTCGGAAACCGTAAGGTGCAGGAAGTTGGTACTTGGTAGGGACATTGGTTAGAATGTGTAGGTGTGCAACGTCATGGTCTGACCAGGATTTGACCTTTGACCTTGCCGTAGTGACCTTGAGTTCAAAAATCTTGTCCGGGCTATATCTCGGAAACCATAAGGTGTAGGAAGTTGATACTTGGTAGGGACATTGGTTAGGGGATGTAGTTGTGCAACGTCATGATCTGACCTTGATTTGACCTTTGACCTTGGCGTAGTGACCGTGACCTATAAAATCTTGTCCGGGCTATATCTTGGAAACCGTAAGGTTGAGGAAGTTGATACTTGCTAGGGACATTGGTTAGGGGCTATAGGTGTGTATTATCATGGTGTCACCTTAATTTGACCTTTGACCTTGTCGTAGTGACCTTGACCTATAAAATCTTGTTGCACCTTTGGGTCTCTCTTTTGATGCAGATTAAGCACTATTAAAGTTATATTAGAATTTATTAATTATAAATTAATTTATTTTAATTATAAATTAATTTATTTTTATTTTATAAATTAATTTATTTTACTTTCATAACTTCCCATTGTAAGAGATCGAATTTCATCAAGTGAGCCACAGATTTTGCTCCAACACCACACATAAGCATTCATTAAATGTATTACCACTTCTGTATGCATGGTAATATTCAAACCATCTAAACCATAATTCGGGCCTTGCAGATGTAGATAAAGAGGGTTGAATTTTAGTTTGCTGATTAATGCTGTCATCTTGTTATTGAATTATCTTGTTTTAATACTTCATCTTTATATGCATGATCTTTCTTTTAAACATTATTTCTCCATTTAAACATTGTTTGGACCTTTATATAACTGACGGTGCTCCGAAAGTATCCTGAAGTTTGTACTGATACAGTACTTCTGTATCTCATGGTGTTGAAAATATTTCCCTAGGCTGTGGGGTACGGGCATCTCTGATGCTATTTTTAATGTTCTGTGTCGTGGAAAAGTTTCAGAGCTGTATTTCCATAGCTAACTGAGTAATGGCTACTTTGAATTTCAACAATGAGTAAATCACTTATAACTCCAAAACTATTAAATTTAGAGCATTATTGTCAAATATGTTGTTCACTTACTATTTGATGTACTGTGTCATGGGAAATTTTCACAGCTGTATCTCCATAGCTACCTGAGTAATAGCTACTTTGAGGGTTTCCACCTTTAAAATCACCTTTAACAGCAAAACTGTTGAATTTAGAGGATTTTTTTTCAAATATGTTCTCCACCTACTTTTTGATGTACTGTGAAATGGCAAATTTTGAGAGCTGTAGGTCCATAGCTAACCGAGTAATAGCTACTTTAATGGTTCTCCATTGAGTAAATCACTTATAACACCAAAACTGTTGAATTTAAAGGATTTCTCTCAGATATGTTGTTTAGCTACTTTTTTATGGACTGTGTAATGGCAAATTTTGAGACCTGTAAGTCCATAACTGAGTAATAGCTACTTTGATGGTTCTCCATTGAGTAAATCACTTATAACAGCAAAACTATTAAATTTACAGGATTTTTGTCAAATATGTTGTTCATGTACTTTTTAATGTTCTGTGTCATGGCAAAGTTTCAGAGCTGTAGATCCATAGCTAACTGAGAAATAGCTACTTTCATGGTTTTCCATTGAGTAAATCGCTTATCACAGCAAAACTGTTGAATTTAAAGGATTTTTGTCAAATATGTTGTTCACCTACTTTTTGATGTATTGTGTAATGACAAAATTTGAGACCTGTAGGTCTATAGCTAACTGAGTAATAGCTACTTTGATTTTTGTGAAAAATGAAAAAGTCTTAATATCTCGAAAACCGTAAGAGAGAGAGCGATTTTGAGTGAATTTTTTACCCTCAGTGTAGTACATGAGTATACTATGCAAAAGGGAAAAAATTCAATTTTCGCCACTTTTGGCGGCTATCTTGGATTTTTAGCAGAAAATAAACATTGAAAATATCTTCGAAATGGTAACAGACAGAGCGATTTCGAGCGAATTTTTGACCCACAGGGTAGTACAACAGTATTCTGTGCCTAGGGGGAAAATGTCATCTTGGATTTTAGCGGAAAAAGAAAAATTGTGAATATCTCGGAAAAGGTATTTCCTCCCCTTTAATGCTCGGCTTGCATCTTGATGATTAGTGAGTTTTAATATTTTGTTTGGGGGCTTGTTTCACTCCTAAATATTAAGTTTTTCAACAATTTGAAACTGTTTTATAACCTGCAAAGCATCATTTTATCTTATACAAAGTTGAAGTAGATGTCCTTATGCCTGAGAGAAATGGCATAACTCGAATAAACAAGACCCTTGAATCATGGATACTTGACTTTTTTTAAGCCCAGCCCATAAAGGCTGGGGTTATAGTCGTCCACTGCACCGTCCTGGCGTCGGCTGCGGGCATAAAGCTTGTGGCCGTTCCACAGCCTAAACCCCTGCACGGATTTTCACCAAATTTTTAGGGGATGTTTACCCCAAGAGGATCTAGAGATGATTAGGTTTTGGGGGGTATCCAGTAACAACTGTTGTTATGGCAACACTTTTAAGATTTTCGGGTCTTAAACTTTGTGGGTGTTCCACAGACTAAACCTCTGCATGGATTTTCACCAAATTTACAAGGGATGTTTACCCCAAGAGGATCTAGAGATGATTAGGTTTTGGGGGTTATCCAGTAACAACTGTTGCTATGGCAATACTTTTAAGATTTTCGGGTCTTAAACTTTGTGGGTGTTCCACAGACTAAACCCCTGCACAGATTTTCACCAAATTTTCAGGGGATGTTTACCCCAAGAGGATCTAGAGCTGATTAGGTTTTGGGGGGTATCTGGTAACAACTGTTGCCATGGCAACACTTTTAAGATTTTCGGGTCGTAAACTTTGTGGTTGTTCCACAGACTAAACCCCTGCACAGATTTTCACCAAATTTTCAGGGGATGTTTACCCCAAGAGGATCTAGAGCTGATTAGGTTTGGGCAGTGAGTGGAATCACCTCAATTTTCATGGTCGATTATTCGTCCATTTTTCTGACCGATGATCGACCCATAATCGACTTTTTTACTCCACTGTTGGCCAGTATATCATGAACACTTTCCGGGATGAATTATATTTCATTCCAGTAAGAATAACAGTGTTTCCGACATTTAGAATCTTTCAAAAGCACCCACTTCCGGTAAATATGGCGGTAGTTATAAACAAACACAAAATTTGTGAGAAATCTATTAATCTATCAAAGGAAAGTTTATAAAACTGCTTAAAATATAAAAAATACGTGGATATTGAGACACATAAAGAAGGGTAAGAATTAATAGATTTCTAGAAGTTGTCAGTGACCGAACGCAATTGTACCATGACACTGACGATTGATCGAACATTCGTCTAATCGTCCACCCACTAGTTTTGGGAGGTACCCGGTAACAACTGTTGCCATGGCAACACTTTTATGATTTTCGGGTCTTAAACTTTGAGGGTGTTCCACAGACTAAACCCCTGCATGGGTTGTAGGCGTGCAACATCATGGTGTGACCTTGATTTGACCTTTGATCTTATCATAGTGACCTCGACCTATAAAATATTGTCCGGGCTATATCTCAGAAACCGTGAGGTGTAGGAAGTTGATATTTGGTAGGGACATTGGTTGGGGGGTGTAGGTATGCAACGTGATGGTCTGACCTTGATTTGACCTTGCCGTAGTGACCTTGACCTATAAAATCTTGTCCGGGCTATATCTCGGACACCATAAAGTGTAGGAAGTTGATACTTGGTAGGGACATTGGTTAGGGGGTGTAGGTGTGCAGCATCATGGTGTGACCTTGATTTGACCTTTGACCTTGTCGTAGTGACCTTGACTTTTTAAATCTTGTTTCACTTTTGGGTCTGTCATTTGATGCAAATTAATTACTGTTAAAGTCATATTAGAATTCATTAAGAATTTTATTTTTACAACTTCGATTGTAACAGATGGAATTTCATCAAGTGAGCCACAGACTTTTCTCCAACACCACACATAAGCATTCATTGAATGTATTGCCACTTCTGTATGCATCATAATATTCAAAACATTCAAACCATAATTTGTCCATGCCAGATGTAGATAAAGAGTGTCGTAATATTTAGTTTACTGATTAATGCTGTCATTTTGTTATTGAATTGTCTTGTTTTAATACTTCATCTTTACATGCATTATCTTTCTCTATTTAAACATTGTTTGGACCTTTATATAACTGACAGTGCCCTGAAAGTATCCTGAACTTTGTACTGATACACTACTTCTATGTCTTATGGTGTTAAAAATATTTCCTAGGCTGTGGGGTATGGGCATCTCTGATGCTGTTTTTAGTTTACTGATTAATGCTGTCATTTTGCGATTGAATTGTCGTGTTTTAGTACTTATCTCTACTTACATTTTCTTTCTCTTACTCTTAGATGTTATTTTCTCTAGTTATTGTTTTAATATTGTTTGGAGCTTTATGTAACTGACACTGCTCTGAAAGTGTCCCGATCTTTGTACTGTTTCACTACTTCTATATCTCATGGTGTTTTAAACTATTTCCCCAACCTGTGGGGTACGGACATCTCTGATACTATTTTTATGTCAGCTGATTTGTCAGTCGGCTATTTCTCTCATATCTAACATACATATACTAGGCCACAAGTAGATTCCCTTGTGTGAGTATCAGACCTGGATCTGTCTTATTTTTTTATGTATTTTTTTAATAATTTTTAATGTATTAAAATTCATAAATTCATGCACTTAATCGCTTATTTTCTCATTGACTATTGCAGGGATTTCTCTCTTATTTTGCATATATATACTAGGCCACTAGTAGATTCCTTAGTGTGAGTATCAAGGCTGGATCCTTTTTAATTATTTTTTTATGAATTTTTAAAATAATTTTCAATGCATTAAGATTCATGAAATCATACACTAAATCACCTATAACTTGAAAAGTATTGCATTTACAGCATTTTGTTAAAATATGTTATTCAGCTACATTTTCCATAGCTACAACATGGTGAGTAACTTGGGTGTCTATTCCAATAGCTGTGAGTAATAGCTACTTTCTGATTTTTCAGTACCTTTCATAATGAGTAAAATCACATATAACTCAAAAACTATTGCATTTAGATAATTTGTATAAATATGTTATTCATCTACTTTTGGGTCAGCTATAACATAGGAAAATTTCAGACCCGTAGCTCATTGCATAGCCGAGTAATAGCTGCTTTGAGGCTATCACATTGAGTAAATTGCTTGTATCTTCAAAATTATTTCATTTAGAATATTTTGTTTAATATGTTTTTCATGTATTTTTGGGTCAGCTATAACATAGTAAAATTCCAGACCTGCAGCTCATGGCATAGCTGAGCAATAGCTACTTTCAGGTTCTCCCTGTTGAGTGAATCAGTTGTAACTTGAAAACTATTGCATTTAGAGTATTTTGTTTAAATACTGTATAAGTGGTTATTTTCGCGTGGAATTAATTTTCGCTATATTCGCGAGTGACTACAAAACGCGAAAATAACTTCTAGCCAATATTTATATCCAGTAGAACCAGTCTAGCGTGAGCGGTAATACAAGATAATGCAAGATACAATATTTAACACTGTCACGGAAACAAATCAAATGTACCATTCACAGAAACGCCTAACTTCTTTGATCTTTATCACCAGGGAGGGATTAATTCAATTACACGACCCCGCTACACAACTTCTTTGATAATGCGCCAGTCAATGAAAGTGTGTTCGATTGGGTTTCGTAAATTTATAATCTCCCAGAGTAGGTTCACACACTGACAACGTGTATAAAAGAAAAGACGTTAACTATGCATTTCCAATCAAACCAGCAGAAGTCCGCGTAATATTTTAATTTGAACATGTTGTTAGTTTGGGCGATAATTGAATATATTTCACCGCGAAAATAAATTCTCGCGAAGCAGGCCTACAGTGTACATTCGCGAACTTAAGTACCCGCGAAAATAACCACTTATACAGTATGTTGGTCACCTACTTTTGGGTCAGCTATAACATAGTGAAATAGCAGACCTGTACGTCATGGCACAGCTGTGTTACAGCTACTTTTAGGCTCTGCCTGTTGAGTAAAGCAGTTGTAACTTGAAAACTATTGAATTTAGAGTATTTTCTTTAAATATGTTATTCACCTACTTTTGGGTCAGCTATAACATAGTAAAATTGCAGACCCGTAGCTCATTGCATAGCCGAGTAATAGCTGCTTTGAGGCTATCACATTGAGTAAATTGCTTGTATCTTCAAAATTATTTCATTTAGAATATTTTGTTTAATATGTTTTTCATGTATATTTGGGTCAGCTATAACATAGTAAAATTGCAGACCTGCAGCTCATGGCATAGCTGAGCAATAGCTACTTTCAGGTTCTCCCTGTTGAGTGAATCAGTTGTAACTTGAAAATTATTGCATTTAGAGTATTTTGTTTAAATATGTTGGTCACCTACTTTTGGGTCAGCTATAACATAGTGAAATAGCAGACCTGTATGCCATGGCACAGCTGTGTTATAGCTACTTTCAGGCTCTGCCTGTTGAGTAAAGCAGTTGTAACTTGAAAACTATTGAATTTAGAGTATTTTCTTTAAATATGTGATTCACCTACTTTTGGGTCAGCTATAACAGTAAAATTGCAGACCTGTAGTTCATGGCATAGCTGAACAATAGCTACTTTTCAGGTTCTCACTGTTGAGTAAGTCAGTTGCAACTTGAAAACTATTGCATTTAGAGTATTTTGTTTAAATATGTTGTTCACCTACTTTTTGGTCAGCTATAACATAATGAAATTGCAGACCTGTATGTCATGACACAGCTGAGTAATAGCTACTTTCAGGCTCTCCCTGTTGAGTAAATCAGTTGTTACTTGAAAACTATTGACTTTAGAATATTTTCTTTAAAATGTTATTCACCTACTTTTGGGTCAGCTATAACATAGTAAAGTTGCAGACCTGTAGCTCATTGCATAGCTGAGCAATAGCTACTTTGAAGTTCCCTCTGTTGAAGAAATCAGTTATAACTTGAAAACTATTCCATTTAGAGAACTTTGTTCAACTATGTTATTCATTTACGTTTGAATTAGCTATAACATTGTAAAATTGCAGACGTGTAGCTCATGGCATAGCTGTGTCATAGCTATTCTCAGGTTCTCACTGTTGAGTATATCAGTTGTAACTTGAAAAATATTGCATTTAGAAAATTTAGTTTAAATCTGTTATTCACCTACTTTTGAATTAGCTATAACATTGTAAAATTGCAGACGTGTAGCTCGGACGTCATGGCATAGCTGTGTAATAACTATTCTCAGGTTCTCACTGTTGAGTAAATCAGTTGCATTTTAAGTATTTCCTATAAATGTGTTGTTCACCTTCTTTTGGGTCAGCTTTAACATAGTGAATTTGCAGACCTGTAAGTCATGGCATAGATGAACAATAGCTACTTTCAGGTTTTCTTACTGTTGAGTAAATCAGATGTAACTTGAAAACTATTGCATTTAGAGTAATCTGTTTAAATATGTTGTTCACGTACTTATGGGTCAGCTATAACATAGTGAAATTGTAGACATGGCATAGCTGAACAGTAGCTACTTCTACATTTTCACTGTTCAGTCAATCAGTTGTAACTTGAAAACTATTTCATTTACAGTATTTTGTTTAAATAAGTTATTAACCTACTTTTGGGTCAGCTTTAAAATAGTGTAATTGCAGACCTGTAGCTCCTTGCATAGCTGAGTAATAGTTACTTTCAGGTTCTCACTGTTGAGTAAATAAGTTGTAATTTGAAAACTATTTCATATACAGTATTTCTTTAAATGTTTTATTCATGTACTTTTGCGTGAGCTATACCATATCGAAATTGAAACCATTTAACTGAGTTTGCATTTGCAGTATTTTCTTTAAATATGTTTTAACCTACTTTTTACACCTTAACAGTCACCTTGTTACTTTCCTTCTGAATACCATTTCCAGGGCACAACTTTTGTGTCCTTTTCTTCTGTCACTTCTACTCTGAAACTCAAAACACAGTGTGCTGACACAGAGCCCGTTCACGGGCACTGATTGCTTGTTTTCTGTACTACATCTAAGTTCAGTCCAAATAAAAACGTCAAACCTCATTTAAAAAATGTGAAGTAATTATGCGGCCAATTGGGCCTTGTTGGAGGTATGCGTTTTCCAAGTGTTCTAGTTGCAAGATTGAATTGGAACTTCTTTCAAACACCACATAACAATCTGAATGATATAAAAGATATATCAAAATTCTGATATTTTGTACAATATTTAAATTTTCAGCTCTTGCTTGAAAAATGACAGTCACATACACTGCAGAGGTTTCCACATCAAGTTTTGGTTGTTTTCTGAAGTTACTAATAAGGTGTGTACTTTTACATTTAAATTTAGTTTAGATCAACAAATATTCTACATAAACAAAGTGTAATTAAGTGTATTTGTTCCAGTGTTATGAAAATGATTTATCTTGGGCTTAAAAAAAAATGTTATACAAGTGGAAAATGAATTTTAAATGGGAATTAGATAAATGTATTTGTGTTATAAGAGTCCTAAAGGGTAGTGTTTTATAAATTTTAATTATTAGACAAGCAAGGTTTGAAATTTAAAATATTGAACGTTATTTTGTTAGTTTGTTTAAGTCACTATCATTGAAAATGTCAAATTTATCAATGAAAGAAATGTTTGTGTTTTAGATGGCGTGGAAGTATCTACAAATTAGTCTGGAAGGAGTTCTTGATATTTCTTGCTGGTTTCTACACACTAAATTTTGTCTATAGATTTGCCTTAAATGAAGACCAGAAAAGGTATCTCTTTACTAAATTATATAATTCAGGGCCTGTATTCACAAAAATTGTAAGAATTTTTATGTCGTCACTCTGCGGCATTGACGTCCGCGTCCGCGTGAACAACTTCTCCTCCTAAACTACAAGACCCATGGACATGCTGTTTTTTACCCACAGCCCTTAAGGGCTGTCGGGGTATTGTTTTCACCCGTGGTGTCCGGATGGGCCGGCGGGGAAAAGTTTGTCCGGGCTGTATCTCAGAAGCCGTAAGGTGTAGGAAGTTGATACTTGGTAGGGACATTGGTTAGGGGGTGTAGGTGTGCAACGTCATGGTCTGACGTTGATTTGACCTTTGACCTTGCCGTAGTGACCTTGAGTTTGAAAATCTTGTCCTGGCTATATCTCGGAAACCGTAAGGTGTAGGAAGTTGATACTTAGTAGGGACATTGGTTAGGGGGTGTAGGTATGCAACGTGATGGTCTGACCTTGATTTGACCTTGCCGTAGTGACCTTGACCTATAAAATCTTGTCTGGGCTATATCTCGGAAACTGTAAGGTGTAGGAAGTTGATACTTGGTAGGGACATTGGTTAGGGGGTGTAGGTGTTCAGCATCATGGTGTGACCTTGATTTGACCTTTGACCTTGTCGCAGTGACTTTGGCCTTTAAAATCTTGTTGCACCTTTGGGTCTGTCTTTTGATGCAGATTAAGCACTGTTAAAGTTATATTAGAATTCATTAAGAATTTTACTTTCAAAACTTCCCATTGTAACAGATGGAATTTCATCAAGTGAGCCACAGATTTTGCTCCAACACCACACATAAGCATTCATTGAATGTCTTACCACTTCTATATGCATGGGAATATTTAAAACATCTAAACCATAATTCGGCCATGCCAGATGTAGATATAGGGTACATGCATTATCCTTCTCTTAGACAATTTTTCTCTATTTAAACATTGTTTGGACCTTTATATAACCGACAGTGCTCTGAAAGTATCTTGAACTTTGTACTTATACAGTACTTCTATATCTCATGGTGATAAAAATATTTCCCTAGGCTCTGGGGTACGGGCTTCTCTGCTATTTTGTTATTTTCTGCTTCAACGTATTGTTTTTAAAAATCTTTCAAATTAGTATGTTCAGTATCAAAACCTTAGAATAATGTACGTTTTAGGAGAATTTTGGTTCCAGTTTTGCAAAAAAAAAAAAAACCTTCAACCCGGCCATAATGTCTTGGTTTGTGATGCCGTAAATCCAGTAGTTGAAGAACTATGTAGAATTTTTGTTGTATCCATTTTCTTTTCCACAGAATATTTGAGATGGTGTCTCGGTACTGTGAGCAGTATAACAACCTGATTCCTGTCGCCTTTGTACTGGGTTTTTATGTCTCAATTGTGGTGACTCGCTGGTGGGACCAGTTTACCTTTATACCATGGCCTGACAGAATGGCTCTGTTTGTCACAGCAAATATACAGGTAAAATGAAAGGTCCAGGTAGTTTTATTCTTCAGGTGTTATAGTCTGTACATGATATTGGGCTCAATATTTGCAGTGTCTTGAAGTCCTGAATACTATTATTGGTACTATTGTTGCATTATCTTTCTCTTAGACATTACTTTCTGTATTTAAACATTGTTTGGACCTTTATATAACTTACAGTGCTCTGAAAGTATCCTAAACTTTGTACTGATACAGTACTTCTTATGGTGTTAAAAATATTTCCCTTTCTCTGATGCTATTTTTGGCAATTTCCCGCCACTTTTAGTGGCCATCTTGAATTTCTGTGTAAAATGCAAAAGCACATTTATCTGGGAAACCGTTCGAGATAGAGTGATTTCGATGAAATTTTGGACCCACAGGTTATCCGCAGAGTCTACTGGCGACTTTTCACAAAAATCACTTTCACGCCATTTTTGGCAGCCATCTTGAATTTCTGCGTAAAACACAAAAATGCATTTGTCTTGGAAACGGTTCGAGATAGAACGATTTTGATGGATTTTTAAACCGCAGGGTATCTGCAGAGTCTACTGGCGACATTTCACAAAAATCGCTTTGCCACCATTTTTGGCGGCCATATTGAATTTCTGCGTAAAATGCAAAAACGCGTTTATTTGGGAACGAAATTTTGGATGCCATCTTGAATTTTGGTTGAAATTGAAAATCTCATTTATCTCAAAAACCCTTTGAGATAAAGTAATTTCGAGCATTGTTTGGACCCTTTGGGTACTAGAGATAGTGCCTGTGAAAAAGTTGAATTTCCAGAATTTTGTGCGCCATCTTGAATTTTGGCGGAAATTGAAAATGTCGTTTATCTCGAAAAGTGTAAGGGATAGAGCAATTTCAAGCTAATTTTTGACCATTTGGATACTAGAGATCTTTGGTATATTGCCTCTGAAAAATGTCAAAAGTTTAAGCATACTTAGATAGGGTAACTCTACATAACTTTAAATATTTGTCAGCAGATTTTGCCATATCAGCCAAATACTGTCAAATATTTGTGTTGTTAAATTAATTCTCGACAGTTGCTTTTGTTCTTCAAACTTATTCAAACGCGCTTATTCTTGGTCCTGGAGGTTTACAGTGTAAAACCAACCTATAGGAAATCATGGGCTAGGAATCTTCTGATGTGGTCAGATTTGACCTTTGGCCCCTCCAAGGTCAAAAGAGGATAGCCAAGCTTAAAAGTGCTTTCAACTTACTTATTACTGGTCCTAGAGGTTTGCAATATGAAACCAACACATATGAAATCATGGGCTGGGAATCTTCTAATGTGGACAGATTTGACTTTGGGTCCCTCCGTCAAGGTCAAATGAGGATAGTCAAACTTAAAAATGTGTATAACTCACTTATTATTGGTGCTAGAGGTTTGGAATGTGAAACCAACTTAAGTGTTGCTTCTAGAGCACGTTTTACGCGGGATCGCGCATTAATTCGCCTACAAACATGGATATTTATTTGAGTCTGCAGGGACAAAATTATATAAGAACACATAGTTCACAAGGCGATGCAAGAAATATATAAAGTGAAAAGACGAGAGATCTAGAAAATCGAAACACTGCATGGATCTAGAGTTTGTCGAGGTTTTGATTTCTTTTGTCCAAACGCGTTTCGGATAATGCTTGTCGGCAGTGTGGTTTTGTGATCGTTTCTGTAGTTGTGAAAGAACTTAAAAATAATGTGTGCTACAGACACTACATATATATCACTCCCAAATAAATGAAATGAAGCATACAGTATATGGATACTTCAAAAATGGAAGCAAAAAAACGATCTTGACAGTCAGGATTGTAACAACAATGGGCCAGTCAAGCCGGTACTGACCCTACTGACAGTCGACAGTAAATACCCAATATCAGTAGTGGTGGAACGATTCGACGAAAACTCGATTTCCAAACTCGAGTCCGCATTTTAGCATTTACATCGATCCCTAGTGGAAACGTTGGCGACGAAAAAAAAACCGAAACCACGGAAGATGTTTTGAGTGGACGATAATAGAAATACTAGATACTGGCTTCAATGAAGGAATAATGCACACCAACTGACTACAAGGTTCAGTCTCAGAAATGTCAGCAGTAACTAAAGTGGTTTTAAATGGGCGATAATCGGGAATTTATGCGATTGCGGTACTTCGTTTTTATGTTTAATGTATGTTTAAATAGCCATAACTTACTTATTTCTCGTCCAATTTTTATATTTTTTTTACCATTGTGTTCAGTTTGATTAGCTCTATTCTGTCACATGAGGATATTTTATGTTATTTCAACACATTTGTCACTATTTAGAAGTTTACATGTTAATTATCATCTATGAAACTTAACTGCAAGTTGTGAAACTTCTTAACAATAAAGTGACAGAACTTACATCCATTTTATTCCAGAAAATAACTATTATTATAATATATATTATAATAACTATTTTCGTAAATGAATTAAAGATAGCATAGAACCACAGTACAACATATATATCACTAAAATATCAGGAAAGATTGATAGATTTATAAATTACCGACAGTTAGTTCTACTGGAAACCAAGATCAATATTTGTAAATCCGTCACTGACAGTAGTTCAGACCGTATTTTTTATGGAAGGAATTTTGTAAAATTCCCTATATGACTCAAAAATCGATTCGACTCGATTAATCATCTCTGGACTTTTCCGATTAATCAATTTGGATTTTCAAGTCCGATTCCCACCACTAAATATCAGTATTTTCATTTTAAATTCTGTAGGTGGAACTTTATATGTCCTTGTTCGTCCATACCTGTGGGCGGTGGTGTTGGTGGCCCTGAAAAGAATAAAACTAATCAAAGGATCACAGCTGGCTACACCTATCCGTACGATGCCCTTGAATGTTAATACCCTTATCACTTCACGGATGGGATGGTTTCTAATGGTTCTTTTATGGACACGAGTGGGGGACAGGGTGTTTAAACATGCTTTAGGATTACATCAACATAAAGTTGCCCCGCAAAATTAACAGAACAATATTAGTTAACATTGACACAAAAAACGGGTACAAATAAGTATAGGTGTTGTCACTAGTCACTGACAAAGACACAGACACTGACTGAAGTCATGGACACAGGCAAGGACAGGTGAAGTTCTTACTTATTACATGTACTAGGCTTGGATTTTATTATCTCCCGCCGGGCTTTAGCCCGGGAGGGAGATTATGAAATGATGCCTGTGTGTGCGTGCGTGCGTGCGTGTGTGCGTGCGTGCGTTAGTTAGTCACGCAGATTCCTCCAAAACTACTACAGCTACAGATTTTTTGTAAATTAATTGTCCCAATGAATTTTCACGCCCTCGAAAATTTTTTTGGTTTTATGGACTTAGGCCTAAAGATAACTGAGTAATAGCTATCTTAGCTACTTGGAGTAAAGGGCTCATAACTCAAAAACTATTGCAGTTACAACTTTTTCTTCAAATATGTTGTTCAGCTACTTTGTCCTTAGCTATAAGATGGTACATAGTTTGGGGTCCCATTGCATGCCATAAGTGAGTAATAGCTATTTTCTCATTTGTAGCTAAATAACAAAAGGAATAAATGTCAAATATCTTCAAAAGTATTAGAGTTACAGAAATCTTTTCAAATATGTTGTTCATCTACTTTTTGGTAAGCTATCACATAGTAAAGTTTCAGACCTGTTGCACCTTGGATAGCTGAGTAATAGCTACTTTGAAATTCTGACTGTTGAGTAAAGCCATTGTAACTCCAAAACTATTGCAGTTAGAGTGTTTTCCTAAAATATGTTGTTCAGCTACTTTGTCCTTAGCTATAAGATGGTACATAGTTTGGGGTTCTATTGCATGCCATAAGTGAGTAATAGCTATTTTCTCATTTGTAGCTAAATAACAAAAGAAGTAAATGCCAAGTATCTTCAAAAGTATTACAGTTACAGAAATCTTTTCAAATATGTTATTCATCTACTTTTGGGTAAGCTATCACATAATAAAGTTTCAGACCTGTTGCACCGTGGATAGCTGAGTAATAGCTACTTTCAAATTCCGACTGTTGAGTAAAGCCATTGTATCTCCAAAACTATTGCAGTTACAGTGTTTTCCTAAAATATGTTGTTCAGCTACTTTGTCCTTAGCTATAAGATGGTACATAGTTTGGGGTTCTATTGCATGCCATAAGTGAGTAATAGCTATTTTCTCATTTGTAGCTAAATAACAAAAGAAGTAAATGCCAAATATCTTCAAAAGTATTAGAGTTACAGAAATCTTTTCAAATATGTTATTCATCTACTTTTGGGTAAGCTATCACATAGTTAAGTTTCAGACCTGTTGCACCATGGATAGCTGAGTAATAGCTACTTTCAAATTCCGACTGTTGAGTAAAGCCATTGTATCTTCAAAACTATTGCAGTTAGAGTGTTTTCCTAAAATATGTTGTTCAGCTACTTTGTCCTTAGCTATAAGATGGTACATAGTTTGGGGTTCTATTGCATGCCATAAGTGAGTAATAGCTATTTTCTCATTTGTAGCTAAATAACAAAAGAAGTAAATGTCAAATATCTTCAAAAGTATTAAAGTTAGTGAAATCTTTTCAAATATGTTGTCCATCTACTTTTTGGTAAGCTATCACATAGTAAAGTTTCAGACCTGTTGAACCTTTGATAGCTGAGTAATAGCTACTTTCAAATTCCGACGGTTGAGTAAAGCCATTTTAACTCCAAAACTATTGCAGTTAGAGTGTTTTCCTAAAATATGTTGTTCAGCTACTTTGTCCTTAGCTATAAGATGGTACATAGTTTGGGGTTCTATTGCATGCCATAAGTGAGTAATAGCTATTTTCTCATTTGTAGCTAAATAACAAAAGAAGTAAATGTCAAATATCTTCAAAAGTATTAAAGTTAGTGAAATCTTTTCAAATATGTTGTCCATCTACTTTTTGGTAAGCTATCACATAGTAAAGTTTCAGACCTGTTGAACCTTTGATAGCTGAGTAATAGCTACTTTCAAATTCCGACGGTTGAGTAAAGCCATTTTAACTCCAAAACTATTGCAGTTAGAGTGTTTTCCTAAAATATGTTGTTCAGCTACTTTGTCCTTAGCTATAAGATGGTACATAGTTTGGGGTTCTATTGCATGCCATAAGTGAGTAATAGCTATTTTCTCATTTGTAGCTAAATAACAAAAGAAGTAAATGCCAAATATCTTCAAAAGTATTAGAGTTACAGAAATCTTTTCAAATATGTTGTTCATCTACTTTTTGGTAAGCTATCACATAGTAAAGTTTCAGACCTGTTGCACCTTGGATAGCTGAGTAATAGCTACTTTGAAATTCTGACTGTTGAGTAAAGCCATTGTAACTCCAAAACTATTGCAGTTAGAGTGTTTTCCTAAAATATGTTGTTCAGCTACTTTGTCCTTAGCTATAAGATGGTACATAGTTTGGGGTTCTATTGCATGCCATAAGTGAGTAATAGCTATTTTCTCATTTGTAGCTAAATAACAAAAGAAGTAAATGCCAAGTATCTTCAAAAGTATTACAGTTACAGAAATCTTTTCAAATATGTTATTCATCTACTTTTGGGTAAGCTATCACATAATAAAGTTTCAGACCTGTTGCACCGTGGATAGCTGAGTAATAGCTACTTTCAAATTCCGACTGTTGAGTAAAGCCATTGTATCTCCAAAACTATTGCAGTTACAGTGTTTTCCTAAAATATGTTGTTCAGCTACTTTGTCCTTAGCTATAAGATGGTACATAGTTTGGGGTTCTATTGCATGCCATAAGTGAGTAATAGCTATTTTCTCATTTGTAGCTAAATAACAAAAGAAGTAAATGCCAAATATCTTCAAAAGTATTAGAGTTACAGAAATCTTTTCAAATATGTTATTCATCTACTTTTGGGTAAGCTATCACATAGTTAAGTTTCAGACCTGTTGCACCATGGATAGCTGAGTAATAGCTACTTTCAAATTCCGACTGTTGAGTAAAGCCATTGTATCTTCAAAACTATTGCAGTTAGAGTGTTTTCCTAAAATATGTTGTTCAGCTACTTTGTCCTTAGCTATAAGATGGTACATAGTTTGGGGTTCTATTGCATGCCATAAGTGAGTAATAGCTATTTTCTCATTTGTAGCTAAATAACAAAAGAAGTAAATGTCAAATATCTTCAAAAGTATTAAAGTTAGGGAAATCTTTTCAAATATGTTGTCCATCTACTTTTTGGTAAGCTATTAAATAGTAAAGTTTCAGACCTGTTGAACCTTTGATAGCTGAGTCATAGCTACTTTCAAATTCCGACTGTTGAGTAAAGCCATTGTATCTCCAAAACTATTGCAGTTAGAGTGTTTTCCTAAAATATGTTGTTCAGCTACTTTGTCCTTAGCTATAAGATGGTACATAGTTTGGGGTTCTATTGCGTGCCATAAGTGAGTAATAGCTATTTTCTCATTTGTAGCTAAATAACAAAAGAAGTAAATGTCAAATATCTTCAAAAGTATTAAAGTTAGGGAAATCTTTTCAAATATGTTGTCCATCTACTTTTTGGTAAGCTATCACATAGTAAAGTTTCAGACCTGTTGAATCTTTGATAGCTGAGTAATACCTACTTTGAAATTCTGACTGTTGAGTAAAGCCATTGTAACTCCAAAACTATTGCAGTTAGAGTGTTTGCCTAAACTATGTTGTTCAGCTACTTTGTCCTTAGCTATAAGATGGTACATAGTTTGGGGTTCCATTGCATGCCATAAGTGAGTAATAGCTATTTTCTCATTTGTAGCTAGTTGAGAGCTTTCACTTGGTGAAGTTTCAGACCCTTAGCTAATTACTCACCTACTCAAAATGAGTAAATGCGAATTATCTCTAAAAGTATTGCAGATAGCCAATTTTTCTCAACTCATTCACCTACTTTTGGAAGAGCTTTCACATGGTCAAGTTTCAGACCCGTAGCTAATTACTCAAAATGAGTAAATGCTAATTATCTCTAAAAGTATTGCAGATAGCCAATTTTTCTCAAATAACTCATTCACCTACTTTTGGGAGAGCTTTCACTTGGTCAAGTTTCAGACCCGTAGCTAATTACTCACCTACTCAAAATGAGTAAATGTGAATTATCTCTAAAAGTATTGCAGATAGCCAATTTTTCTCAAATAACTCATTCACCTACTTTTGAGAGAGCTTTCACTTGGTGAAGTTTCAGACCTGTAGCTAATTATTCACCTACTCAAAATGAGTAAATGCAAATTATCTGTAAAAGTATTGCAGATAGCCAATTTTTCTGAAATAACTCATTCACCTACTTTTGGAAGAGCTTTTACTTGGTGAAGTTTCAGACCCGTAGCTAATTACTCACCTACTCAAAATGAGTAAATGTGAATTATCTCTAAAAGTATTGTAGATAGCCAATTTTTCTCAAATAACTCATTCACCTACTTTTGAGAGACCTTTCACTTGGTGAAGTTTCAGACCTGTAGCTAATTATTCACCTACTCAAAATGAGTAAATGCTAATTATCTCTAAAAGTATTGCAGATAGCCAATTTTTCTCAAATAACTCATTCACCTACTTTTGAAAGAGCTTTCACTTCGTCAAGTTTCAGACCCGTAGCTAATTATTCACCTGCTGAAAATGAGTAAATGCTAATTATCTCTAAAAGAATTGCAGGTAGCCAATTTTTCTCAAATAACTCCTTCAGGTACTTTTGGAAGAGCTTTCACATGGTGAAGTTTCAGATCCGTAGCTAATTACTCACCTACTCAAAATGAGTAAATGCTAGTTATCTCTAAAATTATTGCAGATAGACAACTTTTCTCAAATAACTCGTTCATCTACTTTTGGGAGAGCTTTCACTTGGTAAAGTTTCAGACCTGTAGCTAATTATTCACCTGCTGAAAATGAGTAAATGCTAATTATCTCTAAAAGTATTGCAGGTAGCCAATTTTTCTCAAATAACTTCTTCACATACTTTTGGAAGAGCTTTCACATGGTCAAGTTTCAGATCCGTAGCTAATTACTCACCTACTCAAAATGAGTAAATACGAATTATCTCTAAAAGTATTGCAGATAGCCAATTTTCTCAGATAACTCATTCGCCTACTTTTGGGAGAGCTTTCACATGGTGAAATTTCAGACCCATAGCTAATTACTCACCTACTCAAAATGAGTAAATGCTAATTATCTCTAAAAGTATTGCAGATAGCCAATTTTTCTCAAATAACTCATTCACGTACTATTGGGAGAGCTTTCACTTGGTGAAGTTTCAGACCCATAGCTAATTGTTCACCTACTCAAAATGAGTAAATGCTAATTATCTCTAAAAGGATTGCAGATAGCCATTTTTTGTGAAATAACTCATTCACCTACTTTTAGGAGAGCTTTCACTTGGTGAAGTTTCAGACCCATAGCTAATTACTCACCTGCTCAAAATGAGTAAATGCTAATTATCTCTAAAAGTATTGCAGATAGCCAATTTTTCTCAAATAACTCATTCACCTACTTTTGGGAGAGCTTTCACATGGTGAAGTTTCAGCCCCATAGCTAATTACTCACCTGCTCAAAATGAGTAAATGCGAATTATCTCTAAAAGTATTGCAGATAGCCAATTTTTCTCAAATAACTCATTCATCTACTATTGGGAGAGCCATCACTTGGTGAAGTTTCAGACCCGTAGCTAATTATTCAGCTACTCAAAATGAGTAAATGCTAATTATCCCTAGAAGTATTGCGGATAGCCTTCACATGGTGAAGTTCCAGACCCGTAGGTAATTACTCACCTACTCAAAATGAGTAAATGCTAATTATCTCTAAAAGTATTGCAGATAGCCAATTTTTCTCAAATAAGTCATTCACCTACTTTTGGGACAGCTTTCACTTTGTGAAGTTTCAGACCTGTAGCTAATTACTCACCTACTCAAAATAAGTAAATGCCTATTATCACTAAAAGTATTGCGGATAGCCAGTATTTCTCAAATAACTCATTCACCTACATTTTGGAGAAGTTTCACATGCTTAAGTTTTTTTATGAATTTTTAAAATAAATTTTAATACATTAAAATTAATTAAATCATGCACTAAATCAATTATAACTTGAAAAGTACTGCATTTAGAGCACTTTGTGCAAATATGTTATGCAGCTACTTTTGGGTCAGCTATAACATAGTAAAATTTCAGACCTGTAGCTCATGGCATAGCTGAATAATAACTACTTTTAGGTTATCACTGTTGGGTAAATCACTTATAACTTGAAAACTTTTGCATTTACATTATTTAGTTTCAGTATGTTATTCACCTATTTTGAGGCAGCTATAACATAGTAAAATTCCAGACCTGTGGCTCATTGCATAGCGGAGTAATAGCTACTTTGAAGTTCTTACTCAACACTAAATCATTTATAACTTGAAAAGTATTACATTTAGAGCATTTTGTTAAAATATGTCATTCACCTACTTTTTCCATAGCAACAACATGGAGAGTAACTTGGGTGTCTATCTCAATAGCTAAGTGAGTAATAGCTACTTTTGGGCTTTTCACTAACTTCCATCATGAGTAAAATCACTTGTAACTTGAAAACTATTGCATTTAGAGAATTTTGTGCAAATATGTTATTCACCTACTTTTGGGTCAGCTATAACATACTAAAATTTCAGACCTCTAGCTCGTGCCATAGCTGAGTAATAGCTACTTTTGCCTTTGCCGGTGGATACATTTTGCATCTGGCCACAGATGCATCCTTGGTCTAGTCTCTAAAAGTATTACAGGTGGGCAATTTCTTCTAAATAAGTCATTCACCTACTTTTGGGTGATCTACCACATAGTGAAGTTGCAGAACTGTAGCTCTTTAGATGGCAGAGTAATAGCCACTAAAATAAGTAAATGTCTTGTATCTCTAAAAGTAGTACAGATAGGCTATTTCTTCTAAAGACGTGCTTCCCTACTTTGAGTTGATCTGCATAATGAAGTGGCAGAACTGTAGCTCTTTGGATGGCAAAGTAATAGCTACTAAAATGAGTAAATGCCTTTTGTCTTTAAAAGTATTGCAATCAAACATTAAACTTGTCACTTCTACATGTGCCTCCATCTCGCAGGAAAATTTATATTCCACTATCTTTAGGACATCTAATTTATACGGCGGGAGATAAATGCATGCGTCAGAATGCTTGTTTTTATTGCACCAGTCTATCAAGTGGCATTTATTTTTGTACATAGCTGTTCATAGTTAGCCAAGTGGCCTTGACAAGAAGTCCACTGTTAAAATGACCAAATAAATAGAAAAGTGTTTTTCATTAGTTTAAGCTTATCATAAAATCCTTCCCCCGCAGATTTTTGATCCCCTTTCCTCACATTTTTTGCAGTGGTGGGAGATCGCCACTTTTCGAAATTCCTAGAATCAACACTGAAGTTATGGGAAATCATGGGCTAGGAATCTTCTGGTGTGTTCAGATTTGACCTTGGGCCCCTCCTTCAAGGTCAGATAAGAGTAGCCAAACTTAAAAGTGCTAATAAACCGCTCATCATTGGTCCTAGAGGTTTGGGATGTGAAACCAACCTATAAGAAATCATGAGCTGGGAATCTTCGGATGTGGTCAGATTTGACCTCAGGCCCATCCTTCTAGGTCAAACCAGGGTACCCATACTTTAAAGTGTCAATATCTTCCTTATTATTTTTCCTAGGGGTTAGAATCTGAAACCAACTAATAGGAAATCATGGACTAGGAATCTTCTGATGTGGTCAGATTTTATCTTGGCCTTCGATGAGTTGTTTTTCCAGTGTATACAATTTGCATCGGTTCTCCGATGTGGTAGGTCTAGTTTGCTTTGTCAGTGATTACAAAACTACATGTTTCTGCATGTCTGCAAATAGAAGGGAATGAATTATTTAGAGCACAAAATGAAAAAAAGACGACCCTTTTACCATACAGCCGTTAAGGGGTATTGTTTTCATCCATGGTGTTCAGGCAGGCGGGCTGCAGGAAAAAGTTTGTCTGGCCTGTATCTGAGAAACCGTAGGGCGTATGAAGTTGCTACTTGGTAAGGACATTGGATAGGGGTGAAGGTGTGTAGCGAGAAGTTTTGACCTTGCTTTGACCTTTGAACTTGCTGTAGTGACCTTGAGTTTGAAAATCTTGTCTGGGCTAAATCTTGGAAACCATAAGGCGTTGGAAGTTGATACTAAATACGGACATTGGTTAGAGGGTGTATGTGTTTAACATCATGGCTTGAGCTTGATTTGACCTTTGAACTTGCTACAGTGCCCTTGACTTATTAAATCTTGCTTGGTTATATCTCATAAACCGTAAGGTGTTGGAAGTTGATGCTTGGTAGAGACATTGGTTTGGTGTTGTAGGTGCGCAATATCATGGTTTGACTTTGATTTGACCTTGCCATAGTGACCTTGACCTATAAAATCTTGTACGGGCTATACCTCGGAAACTATAAGGTCTAGGATGTTGTTACTTGGTAGGGACATTGGTTCGGGGTTGTAAGTGTGCAGCGTCATGCTGTGACCGTTATTTGATTCAACCTTGCTGTAGTGGCCTTAACCTATAAAATCTTTTCCATGCTATATCTTAGGAGTTGTAGGTGTGCAACATTGGGTTTGATCTTGATTTTACCTTTGATTTTGTCTAAGTGCCCATGAGTTTTAAAATCTTGTCTGGGCTATTTCTCAGATTCTGTAAGGTGTAGAAGGTTGACACTTTTTTTTTTTATTGTTTCCCATAACAACAGTGTATATACAAAAACGATAATTTTTACAGAAGTATTTAAAGTTACACATTAAATACATGAAAAAATTGATATAATTCATTAAACTCCTAGCACTTATGACATTCTTTCAGTTTTCACATGTTGCACTTTTTAACATTATGAAAAAGTGTTGAAAAAGTATCTGGTGATAATGCTTGGATAGAGGGAACTATGTTTCAACCAGAGGAAGCCATTTTTGCCATGTTTTCTTAAATTTTGCCTCTTGTTCGCTAAATTTTGAAACAAATGATTGTTCAGTGTATATATCTGAGAATTTGTGCCTGAAAGCCATTATATGCAATCGACTTTTTGATGTAACAGAATCAAATATATACTTTTTTGCAGTGATTATTAATGTATTCAACGGAATATTATTTTGATCTATAGATAGATAGCCATGTATTATGTTGGAATCATAGAATTTAATTCTAAATTTTATCTTTTTATAAATAAGGTTTTCCAATGAAATCCAAAAATTCCTTGATTCATTACACTGAGACAATAGATGTAAAATACTTTCGGATGTAGTATTACATCTAGAACAAAGTGGGCTATCTGACAACCCTATTTTATGCAAATATTGATTAGTGCCCAAGATTCTATAAAGGATTTTTAGCTGAAACCATATCAAAGAATTGTTTTGCAGTGTTTTAAAACACACCCTGAAAATAAGATTCCATTGTCCTTCATTTATAAATGTATTAAGATCTTTATTCCAGCTTTGCTTCATAATATGATTATTTTTCTGGTCAGCTTGTAGTGATTCATAAAAGTCACGAGCCCCTTTCTTGGATTTAAAGATTACATTAATATGATGAGGGATAAAAGGGCGAGCTAGAGTTTCAGTATCATCTATTTTACATTCCTTGAGAAATTTCTGGACACTTTGTTTGATTCTTAGATAAGACAGAAAGTCTATATTGTCAAAATTATACTTAATTCGGAGCTGTTCACGGCTCATAAAGGAGCCAGTGTCATCTAATAAGTCAGAAATTATAGTGATTGCTTTCGCATACCAACTTGGAAGATATAGTACTTCACTTGAAATTTTGCTATTATACCATAACGGTGTTCTGTGCAAGTGTTCAGAAGTTACAATTTTTTGGACACTCAGAACATGATGCCAAGCATCAAAGGTATGTAACCAAAATTTATTGCCAGTCTTTCGCTTTAAGGATAGGATATATTCAGGTCCAAGACTACAAATTTTTTCAATTTCAAAATTTATTGTACACTGAAATAATGTTCTCCAAGGAGTGTTTTCTTCTTGGACTATTTTTCGAAGCCAGTTTGTTTTGAGGGACCTTTGAAATAGTTCCAAATTTATCATATTCAGCCCTCCAGAACGATTCTTCAGAGTTATAGTTTTCCTATTTATCTTGTCTGGCTTATTAGACCAGATAAATTTATGAAAAAGGTCATTCAGTTCACCAATGAATGCTTTACCTGGGTTTGGTAAAGTGAGGAACAGATGGTTCAATTTAGCCAATAAAAAGGTTTTGATAACAGTTATTTTCCCCAATGGTGTCAGATATCTCTTATTCCATATTTTTATAAGCTCTTTGATTTCAAGTATTTTTGCTTTGAAGTTTAAATCTATCATTTCGGAAAGGTTCACTGAAAAGGTTAATCCTAAAAGATCGAATTGTGTACAGCCCCACTGGAACCCACTTTTCTTCAATTTATCTTTACAATGTTTCTTCTTCCCTATCCACACCAACTTAGTTTTATCTTTATTGACATTTAAACCAGAAATAGAGCCGAAAATTTCCAATATATTAAGTGCAGCGTCAAAGGAAGAACATGAACCATCTAAGAATAGAGTGGTGTCATCAACGTATTGGATAATTTTAAATTCTTGTCCTTTTATATTGATTCCTTTTATCTCATCACATTGTGAAATTAAGATAGATTGTACCTGACCTGCTAGAATATACAAATAAGGAGAAATGGGGTCACCCTGTCTACAACCTCGTTCTATGTTAATTGCATCAGACATGAAACCACATTGGAGTACTCTGGCTGTTATGTTCTGATTAAATAGTTGAACCCACCTCACCAGATTGTTTCCGAATCCAAAAAATTTTAGGGTTTTGTAGATGAAGTTCCAAGAAATCGAATCGAAAGCTTTCTCAAAGTCGATTAACATGAGTTGTCCTGAGATATCATGTCTTTCCGTAAAGTCCATGATGTCATAGACTAATCTTGTACTCTCCCCAATATATCTCCCTGATACAAAGCCAGTTTGTGTTTCACTTATCAGTTTAGTCAAATATGGTTTAATCCTATTTGCAATAGCAGCTGCAGCTATCTTATACAAGACCGAAAGCATTGATAAAGGGTGCCAGTTTTTTATAAATTGTCTTTGTTTTCCTTTCTTTGGAAGGCATACTATTAAACATTGTCGTAAAGATGTTGACAAAGTTCCCTTTTCAAAACTATTATTTAATGCTTTTAAGATCAGCATACCAAGCTGTTTCCAAAAGACTTTAAAAAATTCTGCAGGGAACCCATCAATGCCTGGTGTTTTATTATTTTTCATTTGTTTTAATGCCATATGTATCTCTGTATAAGTTAATGGTCCATCAATGCTTTCAGATTGTAAATTATCTAACTTGTTAACATGATAGGCATAGAGTAATTCATTTAAGTCAAAATTCTCTAACTGAAGATCCTGTGACTTGAACAAGTTCGAATAATAACTTTTTAACTCATTTAAAATATGCTTTTGGTCTGACACCTCTGTTCTGTCCTTTTTAATAACTTTCTTAACAGTTTTTTCTGTATAATTATGATGTTCTAATGAACAGAAATATTTTGTTGGTTTCTCACCTTGGCTTAGCCACTGAGTACGTGACCTTATAAGATGACCTTTCATAGATTTTTCCCTTAGTTTTTCTAATTCGCTTTTTGTAATAGTCAAAAGCTCCATATTTGGTGGATTGGCCTGTTCTAATGTTTGAATTTTCGATATCAAGATTTTTTCGTTCTCAGACATTTTCTTTTTTATATAACTAGCATATTTTATAGTTTCCCCTCGAATTCGAAGTAGTAACATTTCCATAAAAATATCAAAGTCTACAGTTAAATGAATTTCAGAATCATCAATAGTTTCTAAGTTGTGAAGGTTATAGACAGGGACCGCATATTTCCTTTTTTCATCCATTATACATTCCTTAACAAGTTTCAAGTAAGATTCATCTTTCAGAAGCTCTGTGTTAAATTTCCACACACCCTTTCCTCTTTCAAATTTATTTATAAGAATTGACATGTATAGAATTGAGTGGTCAGATTTATAGCCTGCTCTTATCTCAATGTTTGAGATTAAATCTGTGAGAGGAGATGAAATCAGAAAATAGTCAAGTCTGGACTGTTTTAAGGGATTACGTCTGCGCCAGGTGAAGCGTTTACTGATGGGGTGAAAATATCGGTAGGCATCAGCCAGATTAAGTCTGTTTATAATATCTAACAGAATAGTTCGTGATCTAGGGTTATTAATTGGTACATAATTATAAGAATCAAGTTTAGGATTTAGTGTCAAGTTGAAGTCTCCACACCAGATAATGTAGCTCTGGTCATGTTTGCTTAAATATTTTTCCATCTCTACAAAAAAATTGGGATCATCAGTATTTGGACCATAAATGTTTAGAAGTCTAATCTTTATATTGCACACAGTTATATCTAACAACAGCATGTTACCAACAGCATCCATTTCAGTATGCGTTATTTTATATTCAAGCGAATTACTAATGAGAATTGCCACACCTCTGGCATTTGTTTTGGATCCATTTAAGTAAATATTACCATTCCAGTCATTTTTGAGGGTAGCCATGTCTGTCTGAATAAGATGTGTATCTTGTAAACAGATAATTTTTGCACCAGTATTTTGTAAATAGTTGATAACATCATATCTTTTACCCTTATTGCGTATTCCTTGACAGTTAAATGAAATTATTAAGCGTCTGTTTGTGTATGGGAGAGCTTCTGGCTCCGCCGGCTCCGCCGGCTCCGGCGGCTCCGCCGGCTCCGCCGGCTCCGCATTTTGTTTTCCTTATAACTCTGTAACCGTTAGGCGGATTCTTTTCAAATTTGGCAGGTTTAGGCAGTAGCCTTGGGGAATTTTTTTGAATATGCTGCAGTGACATTTCAACCAATCAGAGAGGTCACATGACCAAAAATGTCTTTTTTCGATGGGGAAGCTTGTCCGGATGATAACTTGAAAGGAATTTTATCAATTCACCTGAAACTTGGCAAATACATTCATTCTATTAAAATCTGGAAATCATTAGATTTTGGCATTGATTGGTCAAGAAATGGCCGAGTAATTAATGATTAATTAATTATTACGAATTTTCCAAATAAGGAAAACACAAAAATGCTTATATCTCGAAAACCGTGCTAGATAGAGCGATTTCGACGAAATTTTTGACCCGCAGGGTATCTCTGCGGAGTAGTTTTCCCAATTTTCAAAAAAATTTTGTCTCGCCCAAAATGGCGGCCATTTTGAATTTTCGAAATTTTCGCAAAAATTGCAAAACACAAAAATGCTTATATCTCGAAAACCGTGCTAGATAGAGCGATTTCGACGAAATTTTTGAGCCACAGGGTATCTCTGCAGAGTAGTTATCCCAATTTTGAAAAAATTTTTGTCTCGCCAAAAATGGCGGCCATTTTGAATTTTCGAATTTTTCGCAAAAATTGCAAAACACAAAAATGCTTATATCTCAAAAACCGTGCTAGATAGAGCAATTTCGACAAAATTTTTGACCCGCAGGATATCTCTGCGGAGTACTTTTCCCAATTTTCAAAAAATTTTTATCACACCAAAAATGGCGGCCATTTTGAATTTTCGAAATTTTCGCAAAAATTGCAAAACACAAAAATGCTTATATCTCGAAAACCGTGCTAGATAGAGCGATTTCGACGAAATTTTTGGCCCGCAGGGTATCTCTGCAGAGTAGTTATCCCAATTTTGAAAAAATTTTTGTCTCGCCAAAAATGGCGGCCATTTTGAATTTTCGAATTTTTCGCAAAAATTGCAAAACATAAAAATGCTTATATCTCGAAAACCCTGCTAGATAGAGCGATTTCGACGAAATTTTTGACCCGCAGGGTATCTCTGCAGATTAGCTGCCAATTTTCAAACAAAAAATTTCTATCTCGCAAAAAATGGCGGCCATTTTGAATTTTCGAAATTTTCGCAAAAATTGCAAAACACAAAAATGCTTATATCTCGAAAACCGTGCTAGATAGAGCGATTTCGACGAAATTTTTGACCCACAGGGTATCTATGCAGAGTAGTTATCCCAATTTTGAAAAAAATTTTGTCTTGCCAAAAATGGCGGCCATTTTGAATTTTCGAATTTTTGCGCAAAAATTGCAAAACACAAAAATGCTAATATTTCGAAAACCGTGCTACATAGAGCGATTTCAACAAAATTTTTTATCTTCAGGGTATCTCTGCAGAGCAGCTATCCCAAAGAGCTTTCACTTGGTGAAGTTTCAGACCCATAGCTAATTGCTCACCTACTCAAAAAGAGTAAATGCGAATTACCTCTAAAAGTATTGCAGATGGCCAATTTTTCTCAAATAACTCATTCACCTACTTTTGGAAGAGCTTTCACATGGTGAAGTTTCAGACCCATAGCCAATTACTCACCTACTCAAAATGAGTAAATGTGAATTATCTCTAAAAGTATTGCAGATAGCCAATTTTTCTCAAATAACTCTTTCACCTACTTTTGGGAGAGCTTTCACATGGTGAAGTTTCAGACCCATAGCTAATTATTTACCTACTCAAAATGAGTAAATGCTAATTATCTGTAAAAGTATTGCGGATAGCCAATTTTTCTCAAATAACTCATTCACCTACTTTTGGGAGAGCTTTCACTTGGTGAAGTTTCAGACCCATAGCTAATTACTCACCTACTCAAAATGAGTAAATGCGAATTATCTCTAAAAGTATTGCAGATAGCCAATTTTTCTCAAATAACTCATTCACCTACTTTTGGGAGAGCTTTCACTTGGTGAAGTTTCAGACCCATAGCTAATTACTCACCTACTCAAAATGAGTAAATGCTAATTATCTCTAAAAGTATTGCAGATAGCCAATTTTTCTCAAATAACTCATTCACCTACTTTTGGGAGAGCTTTCACTTGGTGAAGTTTCAGACCCATAGCTAATTACTCACCTACTCAAAATGAGTAAATGTGAATTATCTCTAAAAGTATTGCAGATAGCCAATTTTTCTCAAATAACTCATTCACCTACTTTTGAGAGAGCTTTCACTTGGTGAAGTTTCAGACCCATAGCTAATTACTCACCTACTCAAAATGAGTAAATGTGAATTATCTCTAAAAGTATTGCAGATAGCCAATTCTTCTCAAATTAATCATTCACCTACTTTTGGGAGAGCTTTCACTTGGTGAAGTTTCAGACCCATAGCTAATTACTCACCTACTCAAAATGAGTAAATGCGAATTATCTCTAAAAGTATTGCAGATAGCCAATTTTTCTCAAATAACTCATTCACCTACTTTTGGGAGAGCTTTCACTCTGTGAAGTTTCAGACCCATAGCTAATTACTCACCTACTCAAAATGAGTAAATGCGAATTATCTGTAAAAGTATTGCAGATAGCCAATTTTTCTCAAATAACTCATTCACCTACTTTTGGCAGAGCTTTCACTCTGTGAAGTTTCAGACCCATAGCTAATTACTCACCTACTCAAAATGAGTAAATGTGAATTATCTCTAAAAGTATTGCAGATAGCCAATTTTTCTCAAATAACTCATTCACCTACTTTTGGGAGAGCTTTCACTTGGTGAAGTTTCAGACCCATAGCTAATTACTCACCTACTCAAAATGAGTAAATGCGAATTATCTCTAAAAGTATTGCAGATAGCCAATTTTTCTCAAATTAATCATTCACCTACTTTTGGGAGAGCTTTCACTTGGTGAAGTTTCACACCCATAGCTAATTACTCACCTACTCAAAATGAGTAAATGCGAATTATCTGTAAAAGTATTGCAGATAGCCAATTTTTCTCAAATAACTCATTCACCTACTTTTGGGAGAGCTTTCACTTGGTGAAGTTTCAGACCCATAGCTAATTACTCGTCTACTCAAAATGAGTAAATGCGAATTATCTCTAAAAGTATTGCAGATAGCCAATTTTTCTCAAATTAATCATTCACCTACTTTTGGGAGAGCTTTCACTTGGTGAAGTTTCAGACCCATAGCTAATTACTCGTCTACTCAAAATGAGTAAATGCGAATTATCTCTAAAAGTATTGCAGATAGCCAATTTTTCTCAAATAACTCATTCACCTACTTTTGGGAGAGCTTTCACTTGGTGAAGTTTCAGACCCATAGCTAATTACTCACCTACTCAAAATGAGTAAATGCGAATTATCTCTAAAAGTATTGCAGATAGCCAATTTTTCTCAAATAAATCCTTCACCTACTTTTGGCAGAGCTTTCACTTGGTGAAGTTTCAGACCCATAGCTAATTATTCACCTACTCAAAATGAGTAAATGTGAATTATCTCTAAAAGTATTGCAGATAGCCAATTTTTCTCAAATAACTCATTCACCTACTTTTGGGAGAGCTTTCACTCTGTTAAGTTTCAGACCCATAGCTATTTATTCACCTACTCAAAATGAGTAAATGCTAATTATCTGTAAAAGTATTGCGGATACCCAATTTTTATCAAATACTCATTCATCTACTTGTGGGAGAGCTTTCACATGGTGAAGTTTCAGACCCATAGCTAATTACTCACCTACTCAAAATGAGTAAATGCGAATTATCTCTAAAAGTATTGCAGATAGCCAATTTTTCTCAAATAACTCATTCACCTACTTGTGGGAGAGCTTTCACTTGGTGAAGTTTCAGACCCATAGATAATTATTCACCTACTCAAAATGAGTAAATGTGAATTATCTCGTAATAGTATTGCAGATAGCCAATTTTTCTCAAATAACTCATTCACCTACTTTTGGAAGACCTTTCACACACGAAAATGAAAAATTGTGAATATCTCGGAAAAGCTATTTATTCTGCTTTAATGCTCGGCGGGAGATACACACCACGGCAGTGGTCTTGACAAAAATTTTTGTCTCCCCAAAAATGGTGGCCATTTTGAATTTTCAAAGTTTTTGCAAAACACAAAAATGCTTATATCTCGAAAACCGTGCTATATGGAGTAAACTCAACAAAATTTTGGACCTGCTGGGTATCTCTGCAGAGTAGCCATGCCAATTTTCAAAATATTTTTGTCTCGCCAAATATAGCGGACATTTTTAATTTTTTTATTTTTTGCAAAACACAAAAATACTTATATCTTGAAAACCGTGCTAGATAGAGCAGACTGCGCTGACTTTGGTTGCCACAACAGTATAAGGCTAGAAACGAAGCATTTTCTTAATACTTTAGCACTCACCTTTATATCCTTTTCGGGACGCTTTGTTTTTGCTATGCAAAAACATTATCTTTTTTTTTTGCGAGCGATCCTCTAGTTGATATTGATTCCCCAAGTTTTAAACTCATATTTGTTTTAATATGTCAAATATTACACAAAGGCGGTGGCTTCTTCCTGTGTGCATCAAAGAAAATGATGCTTTAATTGTTGTTTTCATTTTAATGAACTTGATTTAATTTTCGTTCCATCCCAAGCAGTATCACCATGACAAAATTATAGTTATAGTGACAAAATACTTCTGAATATGTAGTTTTCAAAATAAACAGTATACAGTCAATGGGAAAAATAACAAGAAATATAAAAGTGCACATATTGGGTAATAAAAAGAAAAGAAAGAGTGAAAACGTGAAACAAAAAAAACAAAAAGATTGAGAATATGATCTCAAAAGAAAAATAAAAAAAATTCAAGATAGGGACAATTAAAACTAATATAAAAAAATTCACTGTACTTAAAAGATATGTGCAAAAATTCACTGTACAAAAGATATGTGTTGGAAACACAATGTGGTTGAGTTATTCTATATTATTTACTCTAAACAGAGTAAAATCTGTAGGAATCTTTGGTAATTATGAGTTTACAATGAATGTCCAATATGGTTTTGTATTTGGTCTAAAATGAAAGGCAGACTTACATCACTCATATTACAGACTTTGCTGGAGTAATACTAAACTTAGAAGGTTGACACTTGGTAGGTACATAACTTTTATTACAGCTTCATAATTTTTAGTTTACTCATTAATTTTTTTTTTTTTTTCAAACTCTTTATTTTCCCTTTTTTATACTCAGGTGCAACAGTTTCTGGAGGGGCGAGGGAAGCGAACCCCCCCCATCAGAAACCTTACAGTGTTTATCATACACAGTATGATGTCAACTAATTAAGCGTCCCGCAAGGGACGCTTGTTTGTGTATGGGAGAGCTTCTGGCTCCGGCGGCTCCGCCGGCTCCGCATTTTGTTTTCCTTATAACTCTGTAACCGTTAGGCGGATTCTTTTCAAATTTGGCAGGTTTAGGCAGTAGCCTTGGGGAATTTTTTTGAATATGCTGCAGTGACATTTCAACCAATCAGAGAGGTCACATGACCAAAAATGTCTTTTTTCGATGGGGAAGCTTGTCCGGATGATAACTTGAAAGGAATTTTATCAATTCACCTGAAACTTGGCAAATACATTCATTCTATTAAAATCTGGAAATCATTAGATTTTGGCATTGATTGGTCAAGAAATGGCCGAGTAATTAATGATTAATTAATCATTACGAATTTTCCAAATAAGGAAAACACAAAAATGCTTATATCTCGAAAACCGTGCTAGATAGAGCGATTTCGACGAAATTTTTGACCCACAGGGTATCTCTGCGGAGTAGTTTTCCCAATTTTCAAAAAATTTTTGTCTCGCCCAAAATGGCGGCCATTTTGAATTTTCGAAATTTTCGCAAAAATTGCAAAACACAAAAATGCTTATATCTCAAAAACCGTGCTAGATAGAGCAATTTCGACAAAATTTTTGACCCGCAGGATATCTCTGTGGAGTACTTTTCCCAATTTTCAAAAAATTTTTGTCTCGCCAAAAATGGCGGCCATTTTGAATTTTCGAAATTTTCGCAAAAATTGCAAAACACAAAAATACTTATATCTCGAAAACCGTGCTAGATAGAGCAATTTCGACGAAATTTTTGACCCACAGGGTATATCTGCAGAGTAGCCATGCCAATTTTCAAAAAAATTTTGTCTCGCCAAAAATGGCGGCCATTTTGAATTTTCGAATTTTTCGCAAAAATTGCAAAACATAAAAATGCTTATATCTCAAAAACCCTGCTAGATAGAGCGATTTCGACGAAATTTTTGACCCGCAGGGTATCTCTGCAGAGTAGCCATGCCAATTTTCAAACAAAAAATTTCTCGCAAAAAATGGCGGCCATTTTGAATTTTCGAATTTTTCGCAAAATTGCAAAACACAAAAATGCTTATATCTCGAAAACCGTGCTAGATAGAGCGATTTCGACGAAATTTTTGACCCACTGGGTATCTCTGCAGAGTAGCCATGCCAATTTTCAAAAAAATTTTGTCTTGCCAAAAATGGCGGCCATTTTGAATTTTCAAATTTTTGCGCAAAAATTGCAAAACACAAAAATGCTAATATTTCGAAAACCGTGCTACATAGAGCGATTTCGACGAAATTTTTTATCTTCAGGGTATCTCTGCAGAGCAGCTATCCCAAAGAGCTTTCACTTGGTGAAGTTTCAGACCCATAGCTAATTGCTCACCTACTCAAAAAGAGTAAATGCGAATTACCTCTAAAAGTATTGCAGATGGCCAATTTTTCTCAAATAACTCATTCACCTACTTTTGGAAGAGCTTTCACTTGGTGAAGTTTCAGACCCATAGCCAATTACTCACCTACTCAAAATGAGTAAATGTGAATTATCTCTAAAAGTATTGCAGATAGCCAATTTTTCTCAAATAACTCATTCACCTACTTTTGGGAGAGCTTTCACTCTGTGAAGTTTCAGACCCATAGCTAATTATTTACCTACTCAAAATGAGTAAATGCTAATTATCTGTAAAAGTATTGCGGATACCCAATTTTTATCAAATAACTCATTCATCTACTTGTGGGAGAGCTTTCACATGGTGAAGTTTCAGACCCATAGCTAATTACTCACCTACTCAAAATGAGTAAATGCGAATTATCTCTAAAAGTATTGCAGATAGCCAATTTTTCTCAAATAACTCATTCACCTACTTTTGGGAGAGCTTTCACTTGGTGAAGTTTCAGACCCATAGCTAATTACTCACCTACTCAAAATGAGTAAATGTGAATTATCTCTAAAAGTATTGCAGATAGCCAATTTTTCTCAAATAACTCATTCACCTACTTTTGGGAGAGCTTTCACTTGGTGAAGTTTCAGACCCATAGCTAATTACTCACCTACTCAAAATGAGTAAATGCGAATTATCTCTAAAAGTATTGCAGATAGCCAATTTTTGTCAAATTAATCATTCACCTACTTTTGGGAGAGCTTTCATTTGGTGAAGTTTCAGACCCATAGCTAATTACTCACCTACTCAAAATGAGTAAATGCGAATTATCTCTAAAAGTATTGCAGATAGCCAATTTTTCTCAAATAACTCATTCACCTACTTTTGGGAGAGCTTTCACTCTGTGAAGTTTCAGACCCATAGCTAATTACTCACATACTCAAAATGAGTAAATGCGAATTATCTCTAAAAGTATTGCAGATAGCCAATTTTTCTCAAATAACTCATTCACCTACTTTTGGCAGAGCTTTCACTTGGTGAAGTTTCAGACCCATAGCTAATTACTCATCTACTGAAAATGAGTAAATGCGAATTATCTCTAAAAGTATTGCAGATAGCCAATTTTTCTCAAATAACTCATTCACCTACTTTTGGGAGAGCTTTCACTTGGTGAAGTTTCAGACCCCTAGCTAATTACTCACCTACTCAAAATGAGTAAATGCGAATTATCTCTAAAAGTATTGCAGATAGCCAATTTTTCTCAAATAACTCATTCACCTACTTTTGGGAGAGCTTTCACTTGGTGAAGTTTCAGACCCATAGCTAATTACTCACCTACTCAAAATGAGTAAATGCGAATTATCTGTAAAAGTATTGCAGATAGCCAATTTTTCTCAAATAACTCATTCACCTACTTTTGGGAGAGCTTTCACTCTGTGAAGTTTCAGACCCATAGCTAATTACTCACCTACTGAAAATGAGTAAATGTGAATTATCTCTAAAAGTATTGCAGATAGCCTATTTTTCTCAAATAACTCATTCACCTACTTCTGGGAGAGCTTTCACTTGGTGAAGTTTCAGACCCATAGCTAATTACTCACCTACTCAAAATGAGTAAATGCGAATTATCTCTAAAAGTATTGCAGATAGCCAATTTTTCTCAAATAACTCATTCACCTACTTTTGGGAGAGCTTTCACTTGGTGAAGTTTCAGACCCATAGCTAATTACTCACCTACTCAAAATGAGTAAATGCGAATTATCTGTAAAAGTATTGCAGATAGCCAATTTTTCTCAAATAACTCATTCACCTACTTTTGGGAGAGCTTTCACTTGGTGAAGTTTCAAACCCATAGCTAATTACTCGTCTACTCAAAATGAGTAAATGCGAATTATCTCTAAAAGTATTGCAGATAGCCAATTTTTCTCAAATAACTCATTCACCTACTTTTGGGAGAGCTTTCACTTGGTGAAGTTTCAGACCCATAGCAAATTACTCACCTACTCAAAATGAGTAAATGCGAATTATCTCTAAAAGTATTGCAGATAGCCAGTTTTTCTCAACTTAATCATTCACCTACTTTTGGGAGAGCTTTCACTTGGTGAAGTTTCAGACCCATAGCTAATTACTCACCTACTCAAAATGAGTAAATGCGAATTATCTGTAAAAGTATTGCAGATAGCCAATTTTTCTCAAATAACTCATTCACCTACTTTTGGCAGAGCTTTCACTTGGTGAAGTTTCAGACCCATAGCTAATTATTCACCTACTCAAAATGAGTAAATGTGAATTATCTCTAAAAGTATTGCAGATAGCCAATTTTTCTCAAATAACTCATTCACCTACTTTTGGGAGAGCTTTCACTCTGTGAAGTTTCAGACCCATAGCTATTTATTCACCTACTCAAAATGAGTAAATGCTAATTATCTGTAAAAGTATTGCGGATACCCAATTTTTATCAAATACTCATTCATCTACTTGTGGGAGAGCTTTCTCATGGTGAAGTTTCAGACCCATAGCTAATTACTCACCTACTCAAAATGAGTAAATGCGAATTATCTCTAAAAGTATTGCAGATAGCCAATTTTTCTCAAATAACTCATTCACCTACTTTTGGGAGAGCTTTCACTTGGTGAAGTTTTAGACCCATAGATAATTATTCACCTACTCAAAATGAGTAAATGTGAATTATCTCTTAATAGTATTGCAGATAGCCAATTTTTCTCAAATAACTCATTCACCTACTTTTGGAAGACCTTTCACACACGAAAATGAAAAATTGTGAATATCTCGGAAAAGCTATTTCTTCTGCTTTAATGCTCGGCGGGAGATACACACCACGGCAGTGGTCTTGACAAAAATTTTTGTCTCCCCAAAAATGGTGGCCATTTTGAATTTTCAAAGTTTTTGCAAAACACAAAAATGCTTATATCTCCAAAACCGTGCTATATGGAGTGAACTCAACAAAATTTTGGACCTGCTGGGTATCTCTGCAGAGTAGCCATGCCAATTTTCAAAATATTTTTGTCTCGCCAAATATAGCGGACATTTTTGCTTTTTTTATTTTTTGCAAAACACAAAAATGCTTATGTCTTGAAAACCGTGCTAGATAGAGCAGACTGCGCTGACTTTGGTTGCCACAACAGTATAAGGCTAGAAACGAAGCATTTTCTTAATACTTTAGCACTCACCTTTATATCCTTTTCGGGACGCTTTGTTTTTGCTATGCAAAAACATTATCTTTTTTTTTTGCGAGCGATCCTCTAGTTGTTAATTTATTTACAATTTTTTTCCAACTTTAAAATACACTTTTAACTGGGAAATAGAGCTTTTTTTTTTTTTTTTTTTTTACATAATTATATATATATACACTAAACACAGATACACTCATACAAGACAGGACAGATTAATGCTATCATCTTGCCATTGAATTGTCTTGTTTTAATACTTTATCTTTGCATACATTTTCTTTCTCTTTGATGTAATTTTCTCTAATTTAAAGTATTTGGACCTTTATATAACTGCTCTGAAAGTATCCCAATCTTTTTACTGTTTCACCACTATATCTCATGGTGTTAAAAACTATTTCCTCAGGCTGTGGGGTATGGGCATCTCTGATGCTATTTTGTCTTGTTTAATTTAGGCAGTTTTGCAAATATTTTCATAATATTAACTTAGAATGAGGTACTGTATGTTACCTCATACATTAACAAAAAAGTCAACAAAAAACTAGGACTTAATTTGCAGTTTTCACCCTGAAATGGGTATACATAAAAGAGTAGTGTAATGGTAAGGGAGTAATCATGTATAGAAATTACTGCTTTTGTTTAATATGTTTATAAATATAAACATGCAGCTGATATTTAATGTTAAACCTTCGTTTCACCTGTGGGATTTAAATTACTTCTGAAGGCTGTGACAATGGTGAAGTGTGCAACACACATAAGTTGCTTTGATCTAGCCTATGTGGTTTACAAGGCTTTTGCTTTCCATTATCATGTCATGATGATCAGAACAACAACTACCGTGTATAACAACTCATGAACTACCTTTGCCTGGCCTGTGTAACTTGGAGGTGTTTTTGGTTACTTTCTAGGGGCATGACGATCGTATGCGACTGATGCGCAGAACACTGATGAGGTACCTTTGCCTGGCCTATGTGATTACCATGTCCTCTATCAGTCCTGTGGTGAAAAAGCGATTCCCTACCTTCCAGCACATGACTGATGCAGGTTAGAGAGTCCACAACCCCCTGTTCTTTTTAAAAGCAATTTTATACAAAATGTACAAAACTATATTGATGCCAGTTAAAGATTGGATATGGGCACAAATGTATAACTTATATTCAAAGCAATTCAAGTATGATAAGAATCTTTAAAAAGTTATCAACATGATGGCTAAAAAAGTAATTTAAGGCACTCTGGCAGATGCACCATAAATAATTTGAAAAATAATAAAGGTATATTTAGTGTTTGTTTTGTAGGTGTGTGTATTGCATGTCAAACTTGCAATGAAAAATAAGTTGGTTGTCACTTCTTAACTTCTTAATGAACATTTTATTTTCACATGAATAAGGTTGCTCTATAAATAAGTTCTCTGATTGAGCTTTCTTACTCAATCATCATGAAGGCAGAACCAACTTCTTTAACCAGATTGCAATAAGTAATCAGAGCCAGCCAAACTAATGAAACATATTCCACAGAAGCTCTGATTTAGTTCTGTGCATGCCTAATCCCTGGCTTGACACTTTATTAAGTCCTAATTTACTGAAACTTTGTATCAGATGTCTGATTGTTTCTTGTTCATCTAATAAACCATAGTTTTGGGAATCAAAATCTGTGTTATCGCAATACAACTGCTTCCTCTATCCCTTAGGGGCAATTGGTGGCGGAGATGTCAGATGCTCCCAGAATCCACTATAAATTCTAATTCTAATAGTACTTTTATAGTGCTTAATCACCATCTATTCAGAGGGTCAGAGGCGCATAGTACCAGAAAACAGGGATCATAATCTTTAAATCAGAAACATTTGATGGGTTGGGGTCACAGAAAAAGACCAAGACAGCTTATAAAGCTTTTCTTGAGCAGGTTGGCATCAGCAGTTCAATCAACCAATCAATAGTTTATTCAGAGGAGTGATAGGTCAGTGGCCCTGATATCTCGGTATCGAAAGCATGTTACTGGAATAGTGTGACAAGATTTTACAACTACGGTTTCGCTTGTCAACACATATAATTGAAGGAAAACTTAAAAGAGTGGACACCATCTCTGAATTTGAAGATATTATAAATTTGATATCCTATATTTTTGTGTATTTCCCTATTTATCTCCCGCCCGGCTCGCTGGCGGGAGATTATAATTTGCACCATGTGTGTGCGTATGTGCGTGCGTATGTGCGTGCGTGAGTGTGTCACGCGGTTTCCTCTGAAACTACTACAGTTACACATTTTTGGTAAATTAGTTGTCCTAATGAATTTTTTTGCTCTTCAATATTTTTTGGGTTTGGTGAACTTTGGCCTACTTGTGAGTGAGTAATAGCACTTTTAGCTAATATATTTATATGGCTTATAACTCTCAAACTATTGCATTTACAGTATTTTGTTGCAATATGTTGTTCAGCTACTTTGTCCACAGCTACAACATGGTCAGTAGTTTGGAAGTGTATCTCGATAGCTAAGCGAGTAATAACTACTTTGTCAATTTTTAATGATAACCATAATGAGTAAATGGCTTATATCTTCAAAAGTATTGCAGCTACACAATTTTGTTCCAATATGTTGTTCAGCTACTATCTCCACAGCTACAACATGGTCAGTAGTTTGGAAGTGTATCTCCATAGCTAAGTGAGTACTAGCTACTTTGTCAATTTTTTATGATAACCATAATAAGTAAATGGCTTATATCTTCAAAAGTATTGCAGCTACACGATTTCTCTCAAATATGTTGTTCATGTACTTTTTTGTGAACTGTAACATATTTAAGTTTCACACCTGTTGCTCGATGTACAAGTGAGTAATGGCTACTTTATTGCTACTTTTACTGAAAATGTCAAAAATCAAAAATATCTTGCAAACCGTAAGAGATAGAGCAATTTCGAACGATTTTTTGACCCACAGGGTAGTACAAAAGTATTCTATTCTAAGTGGAAAAAGGTTTGGTGAACTTTGGCCTAATTTTGAGTCAGTAATTGCACTTTTACCTAATAATGAGTAAATGGCTTATATCTTCAAAAGTATTGCAGCTACACAATTTTGTTCCAATATGTTGTTCAGCTACTATCTCCACAGCTACTACATGGTCAGTAGCTTGGAAGTGTATCTCCATAGCTAAGTGAGTAATAGCTACTTTGTCAAATTTTTATGATAACCATAATGAGTAAATGGCTTATATCTTCAAAAGTATTGCAGCTACACGATTTCTCTCAAATATGTTGTTCATCTACTTTTTTGTGAACTGTAACATATTTAAGTTTCACACCTGTTGCTCAATGTACAAGTGAGTAGTGGCTACTTTATTGCTACTTTTACTGAAAATGTCAAAAATCAAAAATATCTTGCAAACCGTAAGAGATAGAGCAATTTCGAGCGATTTTTTGACCCACAGGGTAGTACAAGAGTATTCTATTCTAAGTGGAAAAAGGTTTGGTGAACTTTGGCCTAATTTTGAGTGAGTAATTGCACTTTTACCTAATAATGAGTACATCTAATCATAGGCTGTCACCTCTGTGGGTTCGAGTCCCACAAGTGGCAATGCTGAGGACCTGTCCCAATATGACCCTGGCTGTTGAACGGGACGTTAAACCCCAACTTTGGCCTAATAATGAGTAAATGGCTTCTTTCTTCAAAAGTATTGCAGCTACACAATTTTGTTCCAATATGTTGTTCAGCTACTATCTCCACAGCTACTACATGGTCAGTAGCTTGGAAGTGTATCTCCATAGCTAAGTGAGTAATAGCTACTTTGTCAAATTTTTATGATAACCATAATCTTCAAAATATATCTTCAAAAGTATTGCAGCTACACGATTTCTCTCAAATATGTTGTTCATCTACTTTTTTGTGAACTGTAACATATTTAAGTTTCACACCTGTTGCTCAATGTACAAGTGAGTAATGGCTACTTTATTGCTACTTTTACTGAAAATGTCAAAAATCAAAAATATCTCGCAAACCGTAAGAGATAGAGCAATAAAGAGTATCCTATTCTAAGTGGAAAAAGGTTTGGTGAACTTTGGCCTACTTTTGAGTGAGTAATAGCACTTTTACCTAATATAATTATATGACTTATATCTGTCAAACTATTGCATTTACAGTATTTTGTTCCAATATGTTGTTCAGCTATTTTCTCCACAGCTACAACATGGTCAGCAGTTTGGAAGTGTATCTCCATAGCTAAGTGAGTAATAGCTACTTGGTTCATTTGGAATGATAACCATAATGAGTAAATGGCTTATATCTTCAAAAGTATTGCAGCTACACATTTTCTCTTAAATATCTTGTTCATGTACTTTTTTGTGAACTGTAACATATTTAAGTTTTACAACTGTTGCTCGATGTACAAAGGCTACTTTGTTGCTACTTTTAGTGAAAATGTGAAAAATCACAAATATCTCGCAAACCGTAAGAGATAGAGCAATTTCGAGCAAATTTTTGATCCACAGGGTGGTACAAGAGTCTCCTGTCAAACGGGGGAAAATTTCAATTTTCGCCACTTTTCGCGGCCATCTTGGATTTTCGCAGAAAATGGAAAAGTGTCAATATCTCGAAAACCGCAAGAGATAGAGCGATTTCGAGCGAATTTTTAACCCGTAGGGTGGTACAAGAGTGTCCTGTGGAAAGGGGGAAAATTTCAATTTTCGCCACTTTCAGCGGCCATCTTGGATTTTCGCAGAAAATGAAAAAGTGTCAATACCTCGAAAACCGTAAGAGATAGAGCGATTTCGAGCAAATTTTTGACCCACAGGGTGGTACAACAGTCTCCTATGCAAAGGGGGGTAATTTCAATTTTCGCCACTTTCGGCGGCCATCTTGGATTTTAGCGGAAAATGGAAAAGTGTCAATATCTCGAAAACTGTAAGAGATAGAGTGATTTCGAGCGAATTTTTGACCCGCAGGGTGCTAGAGGAGTCTCTTGTGCAAAGGGGGGAAATTTCAATTTTCGCCACTTTCGGCGGCCATCTTGGATTCTTGCGGAAAATGAAAAAGTGTCAATATCTCGAAAACCGTAAGAGATAGAGCGATTTTGAGCGAATTTTTGACCCCACAGCATGGTACAACAGTGTCCTATGCAAAGGGGAAAATTTTCAATTTAGTATTTCTTCCCCTGCGGTACTCGGCGGGAGATACATACCGCGGCAGTGGTCTTGTTTTATAGTGATTTTGTTGAGTAGAACTGCAATGTTGTGGTTTAATGTTTCACTTCCTATAAAGAAATTAAATGATGACTCCATCTCAATTGTCAACACATAATTGAAGAGAAACTTTAAATATTAATAACAAACCCTATATCTGAAGTTGCCTGCCAGTGGTCTGTTTGGTTGTACTTTTACTAAAACGCATCATTTAGTGTATGTAATTAATTTTTTTTCAGGCATTATGAATCCTAATGAGGAGAAAATCATTGAGGACATCAACACTCCGCACAACAAGTACTTTGTACCTTTGGTCTGGGCCACTACTCTTGTTACTAGAGGCAGGAAAGAGGGTAAAATCAGGGATGATTTTGCTGTTAAAACACTAATTGATGTAAGTGAATGCCAAAAGAAAAATGCCCCAAAAGTATAAGTGAGTTTTAGACACTGGAATACTAGGCATTCAATCAAACTAGTCAAAATGTAAATAGTGGATAAAAATTACATTAAAATTATTTTCATGGTATACTTCCATTGTATTTAAAGCTGACATTGAAAAATTTTAGAAACTTAATTTGAGTCACAGATATTTACAGTAATAAACATGAAATTTTGTAATTTAGTAATAGTTACATGCTGGCATCAAACATGAACATAATTTTTTGAGACACTTTGATCAAATATTGTTGGTGATCACATGTAAAATAATTTACTTGTACATATATAAATACAAAGTGGATGTACATATGACTGACGATAAACGTTCATGGAGAATTGTTCCTGATCTTATGAATTTGTGAAATCTAATACTTTCTTATGAAACCTGTCCAGTGTTAGTGATTTATTTAACAGTTTATTCTTATTGTATCACAGAATTCTGAACATATATCAGCATATGTATGTATGTTTTTACCCAACAATCTTTAAAGGCTGTGTGGGTATTGTTTTCTCCCATGGTGTCCGGATTGGCAAGTGTTCGGTCGGTTGATCAGGCAGGCAGCGGGAAAAATCTTTTCTGGGCTGTATCTCTGAACCATCAGGTGTAAGGTGTTAATGGACACATTGATTGTGCAATGTCATGGTGTTACCTTCATTTCACCTTTGACCTTGCCATAATGACCTTGAGTTGAAAATCTTTTCCAGGCCATATCTCCAAAACCGTAAGGTGTAAGAAGTTATACTTGGTAGGGACATTCATTGGGGTTTGTAGGTGTGCAATGCCATAATGTGACTTTGATTGTATCAACCGGATAGCATCTGGTGGATACTATGGATTACGCATAAGTATGTCGCCACTACCGCAGTATGTAGAGATTTTCTGGTTACCCCTCTAGAGGCCAGGGTATTATAGGTAGACTTCTCCAATTTGCAGGATATATATTCATAACCATAAAATCTTGCCTGGGAATATTTTTGGCCTTATTTTGAAAAACAAGATGGCTGCCACAGGCATTTCTTTTCAGTCATGAAAAGTGCTTATATCTCCCTTATTATTGGTCCTAGAGGTTTGCAATGTGTAACCAACCTATAGGAAGTCATGGGATGCCAATCTTTTGATGTGGTTGGATTTGACCTTGGGCTGCTCGCTTATTATTGGTCCTAGAGGTTTGCAATGTGAAACCAATCTATAGGAAATCATGGGCTACGAATCTTTGACCTTATCTCTGCCAGAATGTTTCTTTTGCTGTATCGGAGACATATTTTTCCTATCACAACCATATATCGATTGCTATAACTGAATATTATATGTACTTTAACCTTTTTATAATTTTTACCCCAAAGCCCTTAAGGGCTGTCGGGGGTATTGTTTTCACCCATAGTATCCGGATGGGCATTAGGTGTTGGAAGTTGATACTTGGTAGGGACATTGGTTAGGAGGTGTAGGTGTGCTACCTCATGGTCTGACCTTGATTTGACCTTGCTGTAGTGACCTCGAGTTTGAAAATCTTATCCGGGCTATATCTCGGAAACCGTAAGGTGTAGGAAGTTGATACGTGGTAGGGACATTGGTTAGGGTTGTAGGTGTACAACGTCATGGTCTGACCTTGACCTTTGACCTTGCTGTAGTGACCTTGAACTATAAAATCTTGTCCGGGCTATATCTCGGAAACCGTAAGGTGTAGGAAGTTGATATTTGGTAGGGACATTAGGGGTTATAAGTATGTAACATCATGGTGTGACCTTGATTTGACCTTTAACCTTGCCGTAGTGACCTTGACCTATAAAATCTTGTCTGGGCTGTAACTCAAAAACCGTAAGGTGTAGGAAGTTGTTACTTGGTAGGGACATTGGTGGGGGAATATAGGTGTGCAATGTCATGGTGTGACCTTGATTTGACCTTTGACCTTGTCGTAGTGACCTTGACCTATAAAATCTTGTCTGGGCAATATCACAGAAACTGTAAGATGCGGAAAGTTTATACTTGGTAAGGACATTGGTTGGGGGTGTAGGTGTGCAACGTCATGGTGTGACCTTGATTTCACGATTGACCTTGGCGTGTTGACCTTGACCTATAAAATCTTGTCTGGGCTATATTTTGGAAACCGTAAGGTGTATGAAGTTGATACTTGGTAAGAATATTGGTTGTGGTTTGTAGGTGTGCAACATCATTCTGTGATCTTGATTTGACCTTTGACCTTGTTATAGTGACCATGAGTTTTGAAATCTTGCCAGGGCTATTTCTTGGATTCTATAAGGTGTAGAAGGTTGGCATTTGGTATGGACATTGGTTAGGGGGTGTATGTAAATATATGTGTGCATCATGGTGTGACCTTTTTGCTCTGCCAAAGTGTGTTCAGCTACCATATTTGAGACATGTTTCTCTTGTGACAAAGATATATGGATTGCTACAACTGATTATTATATGCACTTACACAATTAAGCTATTCTCTTATTAATAATTTTACAGCTTCAAATTTTTTAGTTTACTGATTAATGCTGTCATCATTCTATTGAATTGTCTTGTTTTAGTATTTTATTTTTACATACATTTTCTTTCTCTTAGATGTTATTTTCTCTACTTATAACATTATTTGTACCTTAAATTACTGTATATAACCTTTATACACTGCGCCGAAAGTATCCTGGTCTTTGTACTGTTTCACTACTTCTATATGTCATGGTGTGCTATTTCCCCAGGCTGTGGGGTATGGGCATCTCTGATGCAATTTTTAGTTTACTGGTTAATGCTGTCATCCTGCTATTGAATTGTATTATTTTGGTACTTTATCTTTACAAACTTTTGTCTCTCTTAAGTGTTATTGATTCTGTACCTTTGCATAATTCTCACTGTAAATTCTATGTGTTATGGTGTCCAATAATATTTCCACAGGCTGTGGGGTACAACCATCTTTGATGCTATTTTTAAAATTAGTTTAAATTCAGTACAAGATGGTTTGTATATAGACCTATAAATTCTTGCCATTTTTGCAACATTTCCCTGCACATACTTGATGTAGCAGATTAAATCACAGAACCAAAAGAGAAAGATATCGGAATAAAATTGTGTCTCAATACAGGTACATTCAAAACCTGAGACAAGAATTAAAGCCAAAATATTTTCTCATTCCTGCGGTTCCTCTCTTCTAACATGACATGGTAGTGTTTGTGAATGTGATGAAGCCTAATGTGTACATTGTATAGAACAGCCAGTGTTATCTGACCTATTAACTAAATTTTCACCATGCAGCCTTTAATGGCTGTATTTGTATTGTTTTCACCCATAGTGTTTGGATGCTCGGGCCGGTGTCGGCAGGAAAAAGCTTATCCCAGCAGTATTTCAGAAACCATGAGGTGTAAGATACTTTGTAGGGACATTGGTTGGAAAGTGTAGGAGTGTAACATCATGGTGTGACCTTGATTTGACAAAATTTTTGACCCACAGGGTATCTGCAAAGTCTACTGGCAACTTTTCGCAAAAATGATTTTCCCGCCACTTTTGGCAGCCATCTTGAATTTCTGCGTTAAACGCAAAAACATGTTTATCTCGATAATGGATTGAGATACAGGGATTTCGACAAAATTTTTGACCCACAAGGTGTCTGCAGAGTCTACTGGCGACTTTGCAAAAGTCGTTTTCCCGACACTTTTTTGGCGGCCATCTTGAATTTCTGCGTTAAATGCAAAAATGTGTTTATCTAAATAACAGAGCGAGATAGAGCGATTTCGACGAAATTTTTGACCCGCCGGGCAGCTCCAGAATCTACTGGTGACTTTTCTCAAATAATGTTTTCCCGCCACTTTTGGCGGCCATCTTGAATTTCTGCGTTGAACGCAAAACATGTTTATCTCAGAAACGGAGCGAGGTAGAGCGATTTTGACAAAATTTTGGACCCACAGGGTATCTGCGGAGGCTACTGGTGACTTTTTGCAAAAATTGTTTTCCCACCACTTTTGGCAGCCATCTTGAATTTCTGCATTAAACGTAAAAACCCGTTTATCTCGGAAACAGAGTGAGATAGAGCGATTTTGACAAAATTTTTGGACCCACTGGGTATGTGGCGAGTCTGCTGTTGACTTTTACCAAAAAACTTTTTCCCGGCCACTTTTGGCGGCCATCTTGAATTTCTGAATAAAATGCAAAAACGTGTTTATCTTGGAATTGAAGCGAGATAGAAGCAATTTTTGACGCAATTTTTGACCCGCAGGGTATCTACAGAGTCTACTGGCAACTTTTCGCAAAAATCGTTTTCCCGCCAATTTTGGCGGCCATCTTGAATTTTTGCAATTAAACGCAAAAACCCGCTTATTTTGGAAATGGAGCGAGATAGAGCGATTTGGACTAAATTTTTGACCCGTAGGATAGCTGCAGAGTCTACTGCCGACTTTCCCCAAAAATCGTTTGGTAGCCCCATTTGGTAGCCATCTTGAATTTCTACGTTAAACACAAAAACCCGTTTATCTTGGAAACCGAGCGAGATAGAGCGATTTCAACGAAATTTTTGATCCACAGGGTATCTGCAGTCTACTGGCGATTTTCAAAAAAATCGTTTTCCTGCCAGTTTTGGAGGCCATCTTGAATTTCTGTGTTAAACGCAAAAACTCGTTTATGTCGGAAACAGAGCGAGATAGAGTGATTTCAACCAAATTTTTGACACGCAGGATATCTGCAGAGTCTATTGGCGACATTTTGCAAAATTTATTTTCCTGGCACTTTTGGCGGCCTTCTTGAATTTCTACGTTTCTTGAATTTCAGCATTAAACTCAAAAACTTGTTTATCTCGGAAAGGGAGCAAGATAGAGCGATTTTGACGAAATTTTTGACCCACAGGGTATATGACTTTTGGCGGTCATGTTGAATTTCTGCGTTAAACACAAAAACCTGTTTATCTCGGAAACGGAGCGAGATCGAGCAATTTTGACAAATTTCTTGACCCACAGGGTATCTGCAGGGCTACTGGTGACTTTTCGTAAAATATGTTTTCCAGCCACTTTTGGCGGCCATCTTGAATTAACGCGAAAAACAAAAACAGGTGTTAATCTCGGAAACAGAGTGAGATAGAGTGATTTCAATGAAATTTTTTACCCTACTGGTGATTTTCCCCAAAAATCGTTTTCCTGCCACTTTTGGTGGTCATTTTGAATTTCTGCATAAAACGCAAATAAATAAATAAATAAATAAACCAGATTCATCAAGGAAACCTTGAATTTTGTCATAAATGGAAAAAACATATTAAACACAGGAAGACAGTCATTTCTACAAACTGATCAATACTTATTGGGACGCTTTGTTTTTGCTGTGCAAAAACAATTTCTTTTTCTCTTGCGAAGCAATACTCTAGTTTTACTTAATTTTGCTAATTTCATTGATAGCTATACTTAAATTTACAGCTTCATAACTTCTAGTTTACCAGTTAATGCTGTTATCTTGTTATTGAATTTCCTTGTTTTAATACTTTATAAACCTTTTCTCTTTCTTAAATGTTATTTTAGTATACCTTAACTGTCCTATACTTAATTGACTCTGTTTGCTCTGAAAGTCTCCTGATTCTTTGTACTTTTTCACCTTTTCTGGATCTCAGTGTTGAGAATTATTTCCCTCAGCTGTGGGGTATGGGCATCTGCAATGCTACTTTTGATTCAATGACCTAATATTCACTCTCCCAAACTTCACAGACATCAGAGGTTATAATGTATCTTTATATATTGCATCTATTTTCTACACAGCCATTACAGCCAATAAGTCATTGGTGTCTTTTGATATCTAAAAATTCTCTTAAATCTAGCGATTCTTATATTCTTATTCTTGGAAAAAATTTTCTTACCATAATAATTTTCCCCAGATAAAAAAAAAAAATTCTTTTCTTAGATATATGTAAGAATAAGAATGTTTTTAAATATCAAACTGGATCTCTAACCCTTTATCCTTGAGAAAAAGTTGGTTTTCTTGCTTGTTAGGAGATCAACAGCTTTCGTGGGGGCTTAGGTGGCCTGTTGAACTATGATTGGATCAGTGTTCCCTTGGTCTACACACAGGTAGTCATCGTTATGGCAACGCACCTTTATTTCTGTTACCGTATTCATCTTGATCATAGTCACTGTGATTTGAAATCTGTAGTTTTTTCTTTTATTTTTATTTGGGAAAGAAATTTATAATTCCCTGCATACCACAATTTCTTTTTGTTATAGATGGACAAAATTAGAAAAAAACTATTGTTTGGACCAAAACATAAGCTTTTTGTGTTTGTTATGTAGTATTATTACCCCAGATATTTGATATTTGTGAAGAATTATAAATTCCTGATACATGTATATATGTTTCATTAAAGCTACAAACCTTTAACTTATGAATAATTTATACCCACTCCTTGCCTGCTGCCTTGGAGGTGACAAAATGCATGTGGTTGGTGCCTTAGTGTTTTTTTTTTTATTTTATGTATTTTACGCAGTAACTTCATAAGCTAATATTCTGATATTGAGATCACAAACACGCTTTAGGTTAAAAAAATACTAAGTTTATAATTGTGTAATATAACAGGTTATTTTGCTCTGACAGTGGCTCCAGGTATTTTGGTGACCTTCCATTCAGTTGTTTTAGTATTCGCCACATTCCAAATTTAGGTTACAAGATAGTTGTGCCAAAAAAGATCAGGTCATGTCCTGTTCCTTTTGTTTGTAAATTTAAAATTGCAAAAAATCCTGTATCTTGTTATGAGGGACAAATGGCAAGTCTATACACACAAGTGACTGAATGGCACCAAGTCCTCCCTACCAAGGCCCAACCATTAACTGAACTTTCAAGTCTCACTTTTGGGGAAGGGGGGGGGGGGATTTATACCTATGATGCCTGGATAATGAAACTTCAAATACAATCTTGATGTAGCTGCACTGCTTCTTTTTAGATGTGTATTTTTTAACTATTTTATTAACTTGGATTCTGGGCATTTTTACTTTTTATTATTTTTTTCAGGTGTATCTTATGGTACGGGATAGTTTAACCAATTTAATACATCCATAAATTTATGTAATAAGAATGATGTTATTTAGTACTGAAATACTTTTAATGAACATAAAATTCAGAACATTATAATATTTTAATTTTTTTGAGTTGTGGGACATTTTCATAAATTTGTTTTTTAATCCTAGCACATAAAGGCTGGGGTTATAGTCATTCCCTACGCCATGCGGGCAGCGGAGGCATTGGGCATAAAGTTTGTGGGTCTTCTACAGCCTAAACCCATGGATGCATGTTTACCTCAAGAGGATCTAAAGCTGATTAGGTTTTTGTGGGAATCTGACAACAGCTGTTGCCATGGCAAAACACATTTAATACTTTCCTGTTTTAAACTACTTTATTAAAAAGGGGAACTATTAAAATTGTACTACTACATCTGGATTTTTATATGTGTATCTATGCTAGAGAAACTGTTTCTTCATAATAGGCTTCCACCTAAATTGACAGATGCCTTCCTATCATTAAAACAAATCCTCACATCATGAACCTATAAAATATGTAAGTTTCCCCTTCTTCAACTATATGAAAGTTCTTACATCTGACAGTATCTCAGTACTGCGGCTGGCTATTTTTTGTGACAGTTTTCGACTATTTTTCTAATATTTTTGGAGTATTTCAGTGAATTTTGCCTTTTACAAATTCCATTTTTCTTACCTTGAGCAAACAATGTCAAAATCATTTTTGCATGAGTAGGACAAACAAATGTGAAGGTTATTGAAAATTTACAAGATATGTATAGAATTCTATTATTCTAGAAGAGAGACATTTATTCCATTTAATATCTTTGTGACTGGCTCAGCCTCTGTGTAGTTTTTTTTTATTTACCTTAAATATGCATGTGTTTTACATGGTGTTGCTTATATATTGGTAGTTAATTGCATGTTATTGTTGATTTGTATATATCTGATTCCATTACAAAAGGGACCTTGAAAAGGTGTTTAAAAAGCGATCAAGTGCACTGACACACATGTATAATTAGCCTTAGGAAAATCAACATTATCAAATTGATACATTGGTCTTTATTGAAAATAAAATCACAAATATTGTGCATTGAATTAATTTTATGGAGAGTAAGCACTATTCTGAAATGGTAGGCTGCGCAGTGACCTTGGACACATCTTTTGCGCAGTTCAGAAATCGCGAATATAGAACGGTAAATGAAGTAACACTATTGAATTCTACGTACATCATCCCTTCGCATACAAATGTAAACCAACAACTCGCGGTAAAATAAATGGTTAAAATATTCATAAAATTATTATTTCTTGCTTGATTTTAATAAATAGTATATCGTTTTAAAGCTTAAAACAAATTGAAAGCATCTACAGTGACAATCTCTCAATATTTCATAACAAATTCTATGAAAATAGAGTGACAAAAATACTTACTTTTTTTTACCCTAGCTATCACTATGTATGTTGCATTGATGGAACAGTCAACATGGCGTTGAATTTGTTGACTCAGGACTTGTGGGAGATATTTCAATGATGAAACAATTTCAAACTTTTTTAAATATTAGCTGAGATCAAGAATAATTACAAACCCTCAATATGTAATCAAATGGTAAATTTTAGGCAATTTTTCTATTTTCAGATGGCATTGTTTCCACTTATTTGAGTGGATAGTGACATATAGCAAATTTGTTTTTTGTTGGTATAAGTCTGCTATCATACTTTCCAGGAGATAAACAGCTTTCGTGGACAGCTAGGTGGCCTGTTTGCATATGACTGTATAAGCATTCCACTAGTTTACACTCAGGTATATTTAAATCCACATTAGATATGTCTTTATAACTCTGTGTCAGTCTAATACCTACTCAAGCTTGTAGATATGTTTTGATTTTCAGTATTATAAACTAAGGGTGTATACAAGTACTCATTAAAAATAAGAGTAATGAATTACATTTAAAATCCAATTACAAAGTTATGAGTACTTATATCTGTAGTGATGCAGTTTGTCTCATAAAACTTACCAAATTGAGCCATTAGCTGTAAATTATATTTACATCATATAAATTTTTGTTATTTATATGTATAAAAAAGTATACACCCGTGGACGTTGAATCGGACAGGACAGTGGAGTCGGATACCAATATAAATTGTACTAGATTTCTGTTTAAAAGCATAAATACATATGTGAACACATTCATACTTTGTGTTTTATATTGTTGTTGTATGTCTCTATTTCTTTTTAACACTGATGTATCCGACACAATCAATCAATCAGTTGTCCAGGTGCTTAATCTCCGTATCAACGGATTCTAAGGCACACCATCCAATCCGTAAGGCATAAATCATGAGACATTAGACATGTTCCGAGTCGTTGCCAGGGAGGCGGTCCGGTGTTCGGTAGTAAGAAGCTATGGTGGGAATGATTTCTGAAATAGGTAGGTTTTGAGTCGACTTTTGAAACTGGAGAGATTTGGAGCACTGCGTATATCATATGGAAGATCATTCCATAACTTAGGGGCATCATATGAGAAACTATTGTTAAAATGGACCTTTGATTTATGGATGGAAGGACAGTAAGAGGGAACCAGAAGGAACAATTTTTTGGGATTGGAACATCTTGTATTCATGGCAGATTTGTACAAGGGGAGATATGGTGCAAAATACTTAGGCTGGCCAGTGGTGAGGTACTTATAGACCAAAACTAGGGTTTTGAAGATAATACGTTGTCTAACGGGTAGCCAATGGAGTGTCCTAAGGGTGGATGTAATGTGAGTGTACTTTGAAGCACCAGTGACAAACCGTGCAAGCGCATTTTGAACATATTGGAGCCTTGTAGCATTTCGGGATGACAAACTGCGAAAAAGAGAGTTGCAATAATCCAAACGACTACTGACCAGAGCATTTGCAATCACCACTGATGTATCCACAGAAAGAAACCTCCTGATACGATGAAGGTCCCTGAGGCTGATAAAGCAGGATTTGATAACAGAATTTACGTGATTGGTGAAACAAAACTTTGCATCAAACAGAACGCCCAGATTGCGTACAACATCTGCGGGAGAGAGACAATTTCCCAGGATATTGACAGGTAGTGAGTCACTGAGCCATTTGTGTCTGTCTTTGGCACCGAAGACTATGAATTCTGTTTTATCGGGATTTAGCTTGAGTTTGTTTTCAGACATCCAGACCTGAATATCATTCAAACATGTTTTAAGACGGTCAAAAGACTTGAGACTATCATCAGGGGATAAGTGAATGAACAACTGAGTGTCGTCCGCATAGAAGTGGTAACGGACTCCGGTATATTTTCTGATGACTTGACTCAGAGGTGTTGTGTAGAGGGAAAACAGAAGGGGACCTAAGACAGAACCTTGGGGGACTCCAAACTTCAATTTGAACAAATTCGAAAGACTAGAACCAATCTTGACTGACTGAAAACGATCCTGGAGATAGGATCTAAACCATTTTAATGCCGATCCAGCAAAACCAAATCTAGACGACAGACAGGATAGGAGTGTGTCATGATCGATAGTATCGAATGCCGCAGACAGGTCGAGTAGCACTAGTGCTGTAGGCATGCCCTTGGACAGAGATAAGTGAATCTCATTTTTGATGCACAACAAGGCAGTTTCTGTCGAGTGGCCTACCTTGTAGGCTGACTGGAAAGTATTACCAAGATCATGAGAATCCATGTGAGATCTAATTTGGGCAGCCACAATTCGCTCGACCAATTTTGACAAGAAGCTAAGACCGGACACTGGTCGGTAGCTCTTCAAATCCTCTTTTGAAAGGGTGGACTTTTTGAGGAGGGGAGTGACAATAGCCTGTTTGAAAGGATTAGGGAAAATGCCGTTTTTGAGGGACAAGTTAACTAGTTTAGTCAATGAAGGGAGAAGAATGTCAATACATTGTTTCACAATGTGAGTGGGGCATGGATCAAGGGAGCAAGTTTTAGAAGGGGATTCCTTGATAAACTTAAGGACTTCAGTCTCAGTGACAGCTTGAAAGGAACAGAAAGTCGGCGGCTCCTTGTCTGGATGAAGAACCTGAGGTCGGGTGTATTTAAACGTGTCTCGAATCTTTTTAATTTTATCAATGAAAAACGAACCAAATCTGTTTGCTAAAGACTTTTCATCATCAAAGGATGGGAGGACAGTAGAATTTGACCGACTCAATGTTCTGTTTAGTGCATGCCATAACCTCTTGCTATCGCCGCAATTTTCACTGACTAGATCACGATAGAAACACCCCTTGTTTCTATTTAGGATGTGGTTACATCTATTTATCTGTCGTCGAAGACGGGAACGATTTTCAGGGGATTTGTCTCTTCTCCAGGCACGCTCAAACTGCCTTCTCATGCACTTGGCAGTTCTATACTCATCAGTTATCCAGCTTGGGGCTGGTTTGATGAGCTGTTTAGTCTTCACTGGTGCATGAATATCTAGAAGGCTAAACAAACCAGACATGTACTGTTCATGCAATAAATCTATGCCATCAGATGGCGAGCTAACAAACGGAATGGTCAGGAGGTCACTTCTGAATTTATCAATGTTCAATTTATGGTACTGACGGAAGGTAACAACTTTCTGAATCGGTGTATCCAAAGATGGAAAGTCAACCACACAAGAGATAATTTTGTGATCACTGATGAAGCCTGACCCTTTCACATCAGAAATTGCAGAGAACTCAGATGGAGCCATCAACAAATCTAAGGTATGACCATGAAGGTGAGTAGGAAAATCAATGTATTGGGACAGACAGCAAGAATCCATGACTGATTTAAATTCAGAGACTGTTGGAGACATAATGTTGACATGAAGATTAAAATCACCACAAATGACAAAGGAGGGGGATAAGGAAGACAAAAACCCCACATATGACAGAAAATCTTCAAAAAATTTTACTACAAATGAGGCAGGGGGCCGGTAAATGACCCCAAGAAACAAGCGACGCCCATCAAGAGTGAGACAGACAGTGTGATTTTCAAAGGAGGAGAACTCAGGGGAATGAATGGTTTTAAAATCAAGAGCAGATTTAATAAAAAAGCCAACACCGCCACCACGTTTGTTTTCTCTATTTGTGTGAACAAGGGAAAAATCTTCAGGCGTTAACTCATTTAAAAATGAGGGTGTGTCTAGAGCTTTGATATGGGTCTCGGTGAGACCAAAAACATCAAAATTTCCAGTTTGGATTTCATCACAGAGAATTGGACCTTTATTCCTAATGGACCGGCAGTTAGCAAAACCAAACTTCAATGGCCCAGGATTTAGAGCGACATCACCCGACAATAGAACCAGAGCAAGCTGCCTGAGAGATGCCTTTTCACAAAAAGTGACTCTATGTGTCCTGACATAAATGAACAAAATGGATTTGGTAGTGGGTCCATCATATTTACGTCCATGCAGGCTGACATCGCACCTAGTCCGAATTCTGTTTTGACTCTTATGGTAATGTACAAAGAGGCCAACAATACAAAGAAGGAGTGTAACAGTCCGCATCATAAGGAATTACAAACCACAGACGAAATGGAAACATGCAAAAATTGACAGCAAAAACATTAAGGACAAAAAAGTACAAACCACAACCAAAAATGACTGAGTAGATCCCGGTAAAGGACAGTAATGCCCGTAATATCCACTAGCAGAATATTCAGAAAATATAAAACACAACCAAACAAACCGAGTAACTCCCGGTAGTGGGCGATAATACCCGCGATATGAACTAGGACAACTGTTACACAGTTAAAAGCATTCAAAACAATATAAAAAGGATAAATAACTAAAGGTATATAATGGAAAGCAGTAATGATAGAAAAAGTACGACTAAAAACCCAGATTATTTGGTAATTTCCATTAATTTCAATTGTTGTTAAAATTACGCGTCCGTTACGGTCCTACCGAACACCGAAGCTATTTATATCAGAAAACAATATAAGTTTCAGAGTCCCACACATTTAAGATTTTGCCATAATTTGAAACAAACTTGCTTCCAATATAAGCAATAGATATGCTATTGTTTTCTTCCAAATAGAAAGCCTGGAGCATTTTAGACACTCTGAAGCTTCCAATATAAGCAATAGATATGCTATTGTTTTCTTCCAAATAGAAAGCCTGGAGCATTTTAGACACTCTGAAGCTTCCAATATAAGCAATAGATATGCTATTGTTTTCTTCCAAATAGAAGGCCTGGAGCATTTTAGACACTCTGAAGCTTCCAATATAAGCAATAGATATGCTATTGTTTTCTTCCAAATAGAAGGCCTGGAGCATTTTAGACACTCTGAAGCTTCCAATATAAGCAATAGATATGCTATTGTTTTCTTCCAAATAGAAAGCCTGGAGCATTTTAGACACTCTGAAGCTTCCAATATAAGCAATAGATATGCTATTGTTTTCTTCCAAATAGAAGGCCTGGAGCATTTTAGACACTCTGAAACTTCCAATATAAGCAATAGATATGCTATTGTTTTCTTCCAAATAGAAAGCCTGGAGCATTTTAGACACTCTGAAGCTTCCAATATAAGCAATAGATATGCTATTGTTTTCTTCCAAATAGAAAGCCTGGAGCATTTTAGACACTCTGAAGCTTCCAATATAAGCAATAGATATGCTATTGTTTTCTTCCAAATAGAAAGCCTGGAGCATTTTAGACACTCTGAAGCTTCCAATATAAGCAATAGATATGCTATTGTTTTCTTCCAAATAGAAGGCCTGGAGCATTTTAGACACTCTGAAGCTTCCAATATAAGCAATAGATATGCTATTGTTTTCTTGCAAATAGAAAGCCTGGAGTATTTTAGACACTCTGAAGCTTCCAATATAAGCAATAGATATGCTATTGTTTTCTTCCAAATAGAAAGCCTGGAGCATTTTAGACACTCTGAAGCTTCCAATATAAGCAATAGATATGCTATTGTTTTCTTCCAAATAGAAGGCCTGGAGTATTTTAGACACTCTGAAGCTTCCAATATAAGCAATAGATATGCTATTGTTTTCTTCCAAATAGAAAGCCTGGAGCATTTTAGACACTCTGAAGCTTCCAATATAAGCAATAGATATGCTATTGTTTTCTTCCAAATAGAAGGCCTGGAGCATTTTAGACACTCTGAAGCTTCCAATATAAGCAATAGATATGCTATTGTTTTCTTCCAAATAGAAGGCCTGGGGCATTTTAGACACTCTGAAGCTTCCAATATAAGCAATAGATATGCTATTGTTTTCTTCCAAATAGAAGGCCTGGAGTATTTTAGACACTCTGAAGCTTCCAATGCAGTCTCTTCTTAATGCAAACTTAAATGCAAAAAAAGTTACAAAAAAGTTGAAAGTGTTTGAATTTTTCAAGGTAATTACAGTCACTTTCAGTGATTTACAGGTTTTTATCTGACAAAAGGTTTAGCTACTAACACCAGACTACTCAAAAGGTTTTAACTGTCAATTTTCATGAATTATGTACAATTATAATTTTCAGAACAGGGGAACATTAGCCATAAACCGTTGCCACAACAATATTTTCACGAAAATTTCATTTTCCCACATGGAACCTCAGTGATATATTCATGGAATAATATCAGTTCTTTTATAGATTTTACACAATGTTCCAGTTTTACAGCACTGAAAATAACAATTTTTTTAGCCTTTCTTGAATATACCTCTGACCTCATACAGAGGGGACACTCTGTCTGGTATAACATCTTGACTGTCCTTTTTCTGTGAATAACACCCCAGTCTGTGTTACTAGAATAAAGTAGATCTTGAAGTTTATGTTCTGGGTATGTGCATGTTTCAATTTTTCAGTTACATTTACTAATACGGCATGCTTTCTGTATGTTTATTTGCTACACGGCTATTCAAACGGTTAGGGTATTGCATTTAACCTAAAGTAGTGGGTGGAAGGTTTTATAATTGGTTGCATCAACTTGTTATTTTTTATGTCGCTGATAATTGAAGTAAGTTTGCTTTAAATGTTAACCTGAAGTAAAACTGCATCAATTATTCTTTAAAATTGGTTATTGTTGTTTCAGTCTATGAATATATTACAAGAAGTAGTGATTCAGTTATTCCAAGTGAGCAAGAAAACTGATAGTAGTATAAGGTTTGTTGTCTGAGTAGATCATACTCACCTTGCACCATGTCAAGGGTTTGAATCTCACATGGAACTATATTTTCAGGTAAAAAGATATGCCCCATAATGATTTTGATGTGCTTTAACAATAACAAAGTCAAATGTAACATATTAGCCTCTTGTAATTAATGCTTTTGTCAGGTTCAGTCTGACTGTAAGTTAACACTCACTCAGATCTCTGTCAATCCCAGAGATAGGCATATCTGTCCATTTAGAAATGTCAAAAATAATGAAAAAATTGTGTACTCAGTACATTGTATATGGAAAGTAAGAATTGACCAGTGTAATGTATAGTCTTAGGTATATAGTCACTAAAGATTTGTTAAAATGTAATGCATTGCTCCATGTGTAGATGGTGACCCCTGGTTCCCTCAATTCTGACCTACAGACACTTTATAGCCTTTATGCATATATGCACCATGGAAATATGAAATGTTGTGTAAATATAATATCTTGGTATTGCACCCCCTGTGAATGTTGTGACCATGGAGTTATGTAGTTTTTTGTGTCCAGTCTGATAGGCAGACAGTTTATAGCATTTAGTAAATATAAGTGTTAAGTGTGATATAATCTGTTGCCCTCTGACACAGTTTATTAAATTGTCAAAGGTGAATACAGTGTTTTATAGAGGGGATTTTTTTTGGTCTGTTTTAGCCCAAACATTGTCTTAGGTGTCTCACATAATCTGAACTTTTGTAATGTTATTGCATGTAAGCACTGTAGAAATGTCAAATGTAATGTTTTTGGATTATCCCCCTGTTTAAGTGGTGAACCTAGCTGTGTATATAGTTTCCTTGTCTACTGTGCTGGGCAGGAAGTTTGTGGCACCCGGGTATATAATCAATATTTATCGCCATATCACATGTAATGTAAATGTAAGACAATGTCTTGTCACCCTGTATAGGTGGTCACTCTAGCAGTGTACACCTTCTTCCTGTCCACTCTAATGGGCAGGCAGTTTGTGGCAGACAGTGACACAGCAGATGTCTATGTGCCAGTCTTCACCTTCCTACAGTTCTTCTTTTACATGGGCTGGCTCAAGGTGGGTCATTTAAACAAAGTATACTGCAACGATTATGTGCATGATTTGCTTGAATTCCCTCTGTGTTTACATTGGCTATTTTAAAATGACTCATTTCTCTTGTAAATCTGTATCATTAGATTTATTGACTTACTGAATGATTACAGGTACTTCTGTTGATTGTCTCACCTGCATGCTAATAGTTTCACATGGACTCATCCAAGGTGAATTACTTGACTGAATATACTATGCCCAGATTTATTGAGAATCTTTATTGAGTAAATTATGTCAAGATTTTTCTCTTTTTCTCTCTCTCATTGGCTGGCTTAAGGTTGGTTATTTACTTCAGTTTACTCTGTAGCTTTGGATTTACTAATTCTTTGCTAATGTTAGTGTTCCCAAACTCATCTATGTGCTAATAGTAATACAACTGTTGGCTGAAGGTGGGTGATTATATTCTCTATACCTCAGCATTTGTTTTTATATCCCAAGTTCATTCAGTGTTTCATTGACCCATATATGGCAGAAGGTCCTCAGTGGCCTAGTGGTTAGCAAGTTTGGCATCTAATCATAGGCTGTCACCTCTGTGGGTTCGAGTCCCACAAGTGGCAATTCTGAGGACCTGTCCCAATATGACCCTGGCTGTTGAACGGGACGTAAAACCCCAACTTTGACCTTTGACCCATATATGGTAGAGGTTTGTAAGTACCTCAGTCATCTAAATTATTTCCTTTGATTATATTTAAGCTAAGAAAGTCTGACAGACTGAGTGTAATAATTCATTAAAACCTAATGATAAATTTTATAAAATGTGTTGTATGCACATGTGAATAAAGTTCAACCCCTTTATGTTGAACTAGCGAATGTCTGTTCAAGTAAAGTGGAACCTCTATTATCTGACCCTGTATTATTCAGATTTTCTGTTATCTGACTTCAAACTCACTCTCCCAATTCTATTTAAGCCTATTATTGTAACCTTTACATAATCTGACTTTTCTATTATCCGACATAATTGTTACTCCCCAAAAGGTTCGGATAATGGAAGTTGTACTGTACAAGCAAATATAATAAAATGAGAGGCCCTTTTCAATATTTACCTGATAACTGGAGAGTCCTGATTCAGTAGAGGTATTTTATTGAGACTCGACAGGATGTAACTGTGGTATTATACTGGTTCAATAGGTGGCAGAGTCACTGGTGAATCCATTCGGTGAGGATGATGATGATTTTGATATTAACACAGTGATAGACAGAAACTTACAGGTAATGTATAATTCAGTGGCAGGTTGAATGTTATTCTGGTTGATAGCTGATACAAATGTCAAAGTAAAAATACTTGCACAAGTATAGAAATAATACTTTAAATATGAATGATAAAATAACTATTTTTGTGATGTAAGGTATTAGGAAACTGGTTATTATGGATTTTATAATGTGTATGATATATGCTAAATCAGTGTTAAGAAGTATGTGAATTAATATCATCTACATTTTCATTTTTTAAAACAAATCTTTGTGTTTTTACACCTATAATACACATGTCTTACTGGACTTTTAATGTTTTGTGCAAGCTTTGCAATTTGTGCTTTTCCCTGTATGACAGGTGTCATATCTGGTAGTCGATGAAATGCACCAGGAATCTCCTGAGTTGATTCGTGACCAGTACTGGGATGAGAGCTACTTTGAACTGCCCTATACTGAAGCAGCCCTACCATATAAAGATCCCATACATCTGGGATCTGCCATGCACATGAAGTGGGTCTGACTAGTTTTGTTACCCCACAGCCCTTAAGGGCTATCGGGGTATTGTTTTCATGTCCGGATGGGTGGGTATGCGGGCGGCGGGAAAACGTTTGTCCGTCCAGTATCTCAGAAACCGTAATGTGTAGGAAGTTGATACTTGGTAGGGACATTGGTTAGGATGTGTAGGTGTGCAACGTCATGGTCTGACCTTGATTTGACCTTCCTATAGTGACCTTGACCTATAAAATCTTGTCCGGGCTATATCTCGGAAAGGTGTAGGAAGTTGATACTTGGTAGGGACATTGGTTAGTGGTTGTAGGTGTGCAGCATCTTGGTGTGACCTTGATTTGACCTTTGACCTTGTTGCAGTGACCTTGACCTTTAAAATCTTGTTGCACCTTTGGGTCTGTCTTTTGATGCAGATTAAGCACTGTTAAAGTCATATTAGAATTCATTAAGAATTTTACTTTTACAACTTCCCATTGTAACAGATGGAATTTCATCAAGTGAGCCACAGATTTTGCTCCAACACCACACATAAGCATTCATTGAATGTATTACCACTTCTGTATGCATGGTAATATTCAAAACATCTAAACCATAATTCGGCCATGCCAGATGTAGATAAAGAGTACATGCATTATCTTTCTTTGACATTATTTGCTCTATTTAAACATTGTTTGGACCTTTATATAACTGACAGTGCTCTGAAAGTATCCTGAACTTTGTACTGATACAGTACTTCTATATCTCATGGTATTAAAAATATTTCCCTAGGCTGTGGGGTACGGGCATCTCTGATGCTATTTTTGTCTCTTGTGTTAGAATTATTGTAGTTAGAATAGGAAAATGTGACATTATGTGAGTTATGTGACATTTAGTCAATAAATGCAAGAAAACTCCCTCACACTTGTGGTCTGCTATCCATGTAAGTAGGTGTAACAGGTGTTTAAAAGTCATTTTATGTAATTTGTCTGGTGTTGAGTGTTTGGTGGCTTGCATCCCACCTTTCTCTATTTCTAAATTTTGCACATATCTCTTTTCTCATTATTTACTTGGTCCATTCTGAATGGTCCCCTTTGCTAAAGTAGCTTATCCTTAGATATGTCTTTTGCATCTGAGATCCGTCATGTTTATGAAGTGAGTGGAACAGACTCTACTGTTATTTTTATTGCAAAAAATAGCCTTACCTTATCCTCACAAGTGCTTGGTTGGTTTTGTGGAGCAAAAGACATTGACCAACAAGAATTTTTTAAGGATATATTCTTGTCATGAGAGGTGACCCCTTGTCTGTGGATGTCCGCACTTGTCCAGTAATCGTTGTCGACAGACAATTGTCGAGAGCTCTTCATTATATTTTTGGTCGATGTGGAGCAATAGTCTTTTCTTGAGTTCATCGATGCGCAGGCGAAAAACTATGAAGATTTGAAATGTACACCTGGATGTAGTTAGCCATTATTCAACTAGAACTACCCTAATTCTGCCTCCCTTGTCGTGAAAAGGGTCAGAATAAGATGTTTTTTGTAAGAAGATGTTGGTGTGAATCTTCAGTGGAAGACGTTTATATTTTATCTTATTTCACGGCACAGCGTATGTGTTAGCTTGTGCCTGAAAACAAAGAAGAAAGAATTCAGTTATCATTTTAAAGGCGGTCGTACATTCTTTACTGGTGCCACCCTGGTACAGTAACAGGTCTCCCTCCACAAGATCAGCTACAGAATTTCGTCCACTGATCCTTGCAGTTCATTTGGCTAGCAGGTCCAGCAAATTTCCTGCTTCTCTGGTCTCAGATGAAAGCGATCTATCTGATAAGGATCTCTCAGAATACTCTCTTCAAGACACAGTTTTCAGTGTCTTCAGATAAATTGGGACAGCTTTACTTTCTATGCTGTTAATTTGGATCAGGATCCAGCATATAAACAAGACTTTGGTGGCAGTACATGCACTGCTTGACCTTTCACCTCTGCTGAAGAATTGCATAAAATCCATCATAGATCCATCATATATAGACAGCCATTGGCGGCAGTACTTACACTGCTTGACTTTTCAGTATGTGAGCACTTCACAGAACAGCCAACAAGTTTTTAATTCAAAACTATTACACAATAAATCTTTATTTCCTGTGGCCATGCCTCCAATGGAAGGAGTGCTGGTGGGAGTTATACTAGTAAATTTGTCTGTTTTCTCAACCAAGATCAAACAGTGCAAAAGAACTGGAGGTCCTGTTGATCAATCTTCAGATGCAGTTTAGTTACCTGGATTCGATGGGAAAATCTTTGGAGAGTGTCACAAACAAACGTATCACCTCAGCTTGTTTCCTGGAGCTGGCCAGACCAGGTTGTGGTGAAGTCCCTCCCTCTAACCTTCACGAGTGTGTTTGAATGGTTTACACAGGACTGGTGTTATGTCCTTCTACCTTCTACAAAGTAGAAAAGTAAATCTGTTTGTCATTTTAAAGGCTTTCTGATGACAGATCTTCAAACAAACAAACAACTAAGCTTATGGCCAGAGGAAATTTTCATGCCCATGGCGAATTCAAGGATATAAATCTTCTACCACTCTTCCCGCAATACCAGGAAAGATGGAAACAGAAGAACGTGGCTACATAAATGAAAATCACCATAGAAGCTGTTTTTTTTTTTTGTGCAGTTAATGGCAGGTATGGGAGACGAGACATTGCCATTGCTGAGTTGTGCAAATCTTGAGATGGAGTTGTCGAATCACTACCCAGTCAAATTCACCAATGTCTGTACTACCCAGAATTCAAAGCGATTGTGTCAGACAGGAAAACATGGCTAACTGTGAATACTTCTGGCAATTGTTTCAAAAGAGTGTGATTTTATCCACTAAAGAATTGCACAACTCAAGGTTTTTATAGAAGTATATTTCTAGTATTGAAACTCGGCAAACCTATCAGTTCAAAGCACTGCAATTCGGGTTAGCGACCCCTCCCCTAGACACGAGTTGTAACAGAGGAAAAGCTCATTCTTTTATCTCGTATAATTCGAGCGCATCAATATCTGGATGACTGGTTGTTAAGAGTACAAAGTTGCTAAGTTGTTAAGAGTACAAAGACATCAGTATCTGGTCCACACCAAAGAACTCGTCTAACTGTTCAACAACTCAGCTTCGTGATTAATTTTGCAAAAGATTCAAGCTCAAGTCCACACAAAGATCGACTTCCTAGGTTACCACTTTGTTTTGGTACAAGGAAAGTTCTTTCTAACACAAATAAATTAAAGTACTAGAGAAATCTATTCAGGACATGGAGATCTTATCACAAACAACCTCAAGATTGCTTATGTCCCAGATAGGTGTACTAGCATCCTTGGAAAAGACTATACCAATGGGTCGGTTACATATGCGTCCCCTTCAGTGGTATCTGAAACAAACTGGCAATAGTTTAGTCACTAGTTCTGAGGATTCCTGTTTCAAATCTTCTGAAACAGCATCTTCACTGGTGGAAAATTCCAAAATAAAAGGGAAATAAATTGCCCTTTCCATACAGAGGAGCACAATACCCTTGCTTACACAGATGTGTTAAACCACGGTTGGTGATCCCATCTAAAAGCATGGCAGTCAGTGACATTTGGACAGTTCAGGAGAATTTATTACATTTCAATATCCAACAATTAAAAGCAGTGTGTCTAGCCCTAAGAAGCTTTCAAGACAAAATTCTAAACAAAAAGAATTCTGATAGCATCAAACAACGCCACTGTATTCGGTTATCTGAACAAACATGGGGGAGGGGCATGTACCTCCTAGTTTGGTGCATCTTGGCCTACTGCAATCCTTGAAATATACTCATAAGAGACGGACATATTCTTAGTTGCTTAAATGTCATAGCCAACAGTCTCTCCAGAAGGGACAAATCTAATCCATACAGAATGGTTCTTACTCCCTTAAAGGTTCAAGATAAAGTTTGGCACAAATCAACGATAGGCTTTATATGCAGGTTTGCTGCATCTTGGCCTACTGCAATCCTTAAAATATTCTCATATGAGCCAGACATATTCTCGGTTGCCTAAATATCATAGCTGTCAGTCTCTCCAGAAAGGACATAGTGAGTCAGACAGAGCGGTTCCTTCATCTTCAAATGTTCCATTTGATTTACATAGTTTGGCACAAACCAATGGTAGATATGTTTGCCACCAAAATGAATCACAAACTACCACTCTATGTTTCACCAGTCCCCGATGTAAATGCTCTGAACATAGTTGCATTGAACATCTTGATGGAGGGTCTGGACGGTAATATACCTTTTCTCCTGTAGCTTTCATTCCAAAAGTCGTTCCAAAATGAACACCTACAGGTGCAAGTGATTGTAGTGACCCGTGGATGGCCCAGAATGCATTGATTTTGGGATCTAGTGAATCTGTCAAAAAAAAACATTACAGCTACCTCACTGGCCTCATCTGTTGAAGCAGCCATTCAGTCAGAAATACCATCAGAATCTGTTGTGTCTGCACCTTCATGTTTGGCACCTACACACCACTCAGAGTCACTTGAATTATTCTCTGAGCAGGTGACAGAGAGAATTAAGGCACCTTAAGGACCTTGGCACCTTTAATACTGTACACGTCAAGGAGGGCCATTTTTTAACTCTGTTGCCAATAGAATGAGATGGTCAGCTCAGAGCCTACTATCTCAAACAGCAGATTTTTTGACCCACTTATTTACTATCAAAAATCTGAAACCTGCCACTATTGCAGGCTACAGAACGGCCCAACTGATCATTTAGGACATTTTGGCCAGGAGGTTGGGAAAAGTCTGGATCTGAATAGGCTGTTTGCAAGTTGAGATAAGCCTACTGCTAGCAGGAGTATACTCTTATGGGAGTTGTTTTCGATTCTGTTGGCTTTGACAAAGGCTCCTCTGGAACCTTTACAAGCAAAACACACAGCAAAGTGCATTCTTGGACTTTTACCTCCTTCAGACACAAGTCTCATTGGAAGGAGGTTACAGTTTCTCCTTCTCCTGCCTGTTTAACAGAAATCGATTGATCTCAGAAGGTCTAGAGTTGAGACCAGTTGTCACTCTAGCGCTAAAATCATTCTTGAGCTCAGTTTGACTGAAGACGTGACTCTTGTCCTGATAGAGCACTTACATACTACTTGGACAGGACTATTTCTTTGAAAAAAGGAACAATCTCCTTTTCATATCATTTAAGGAAGGCTTTGACAGAAATATCATGAGATCTACTATCTCTTCCTGGATCTAACACAGTTTTCAGCCCTTTAATTTTGATCCTCAGAATCTACACCTTGAGGTACATGTCAGATCCATGTCTGCTTCTTTAGTTTTTCAAGGGTGGGGTCTCATCCGAGCAGATTTTAGGCTCCTGTTACTGGAAGACCCGCACTTCTTTACTACATTCTATGTGAAAGATGTAGCTTGGTAATCCCATGACCAATCCATTTACAAATTGGCTCGTGTGGGCTCAGCTCAGCATGTAGCCAATGTTTAAGTATGTATACATGTTATTCATATGGTGTACATATTCCTGTTCTCCCTATACATACCAGAATTGTGTTACTGACATATGTCTTTGTAATCTTACAGATGACCCATATCTATAGCTACACAGTTCAGTATGCCTGCTTGCACATATCCTCATTGTCAGATGATGACATCTTGCCTGGGACCAAGGACAGACCAATCCTGGGTGATGGTTAATACTATGGCATGTTTTGTTGTGATATTGCCTACAACAGCAACAACAACAACAAGTATGACCACGTCATGGATCTCATGCTGAGGTTAGCAAATTACTTATCTTTAATGAAAAAGAAGTAATGTATAACCTAAGATGTCGCATTTGGAAGCTTATCTTATCCTCTTATCAAGTGCTTTATTTGGTGACCCCTTGTCTTACAATCATCTACCTTCACCTGTTATGGTTGTATTCAAGCACTTGTGAGGATAAGGTAAGGCTATTTTACGCAGTAAAATGTAACAAAATTTTATTGTAATTTATCTTTTTATAAGGTAAATACTTACCTTATCCTCACAAGGATAAACCCACCCTACCTCCCCACAAATTTGTTTTCTGGGAACCAAAAATACAATGAAGAGCTCTCGACAATTGTCTGTTGACAACGATTACTGCGGACATGCGCAGACAAGGGGTCACCTCTCATGACAAGAATATTTCCTTTAAAAATTCTTGTCGGTCGATGTGTTTTGCTCCACGAAACCAAACAAGCAGTTGTGAGGATAAGGTAAATGTTTAACTTAGAAAAAGTTAAATTACAATAAAATTGTTACATTTGGTGTCATAGTTGAATAAATTTCTGTTATTTTTACCACGGTAAGATTTGACTCGGGTACCACTAGTCTCAGGGTTGGGGTCTAGTACAGTGCAAAGTATCAAGTACAAAACTTTTCAAAATCACAATTACAAATACTTTTTTCTATGAAAAAACTGAAGAACAGGATCAAGTACTTTTAACATTGGAAAAGACCAAAGGACCCGAGATAGCCAGTCTTGCATCCATATCGGCTGTAAATATTAAGTGATTCCGGTCAACTATAATGGTGTTCTGTCTTACTTGTCATGATATTCTGGCAAATATGTAGATAGTTTAGTAATGCCAGTTACCATGGTAGCAAATAACTGGCGTTTCTTACGCTGAATTAGAAAGACTTACACATAGAATTGGCCAATGTTTGAGAAGGTGAACATATATGCCAACACATATAATTGAAGGAAAACTTTAAAATATTAGAAACAAACCCTAAATCTGAAGAAATGATAAACTTTTTTTCCAGTTTGTTGTGCATTTAGACACTTTTATAGTGATTTTGTTGAGTAGAACTGCCATGTTTTGGTTCCATGAAGTTCACTTCCTGTTAGCAGGCCTATTTGATCAGGGATAGAGTAAGAAATCTAAAATTCACCACATATCAGTAATTCGCTACATGTGGAAATACTACTAAAATAAATGAATTGAGGCGAGATTTGTTGAATGTGCAGTAAATTAAGGCTTCTGAAATGAAAAATACCAATTTTAAGACAAAACATCATTTCCTTCATAAAATTAACTAAGGTTTTAGAGGTGGCAAATTTTAGATTCCTGCGAATTTTTGATTTCTTTCTTTATACTGAACACAAAAACCTTTTCGGTATCCAGGAATCAGAACAGTTTTGCACTGGTTGGTTAACAAAATGGATTTATACTGACACCCCATCCCAGTTCCAGCCTCTGAGGTAAGGTAAGGTAATTGTTGTTCAACCCTGAACTTACCTAGGAAAGTTAGGAGTTGGTTGCTGATGTCAGATGGTTTTGTAGTGCAAAATATTGACCAACTAGACTAGTAGTGTACACTTCTGCCTCCATCCCTCAACTACACATTATGATATATATACCATTTGTTGAAAGTTAATTATGATATATATATTTCAGTAAATATGCGTTTTTATAGCGAAATACCCTTACCATTTCCTAACAGTAGCTATTTGTTGGAGCCATCCAACCCAATGGCCAACGCAGAGATGCGATTTTAAGGTTTACTCACAACCTTAACCAAGCCATTGGGTTACAGTAGTCCGTCCTCCCGCCAAAGAGGTCACATGACTACATTGTTTACCTCATTATTTTTGTTGGCCATCAACAGTAGAGACGTGTTTTGGTAATCTTTGGAAGTTTAAAGTTTTCAGGGATTATTTCATTTTTTATTGAGATTTTTGAATCATGGCGAATAATAAAGATTCATCAGATTCTAAATCTAAGAAATCCAGTTTCTGTGGACATCTTATGTTTGGTTTTGATAACCACAGATATTGCTACAAATGTCGTGAAGCTAGCAAGGGTGATGACCTTTGTACTCTTAAGAAGGATTGCCTTCTGTGTGTTGCTTTGTCGGAAGATCAAAAGCGAAAACTCACTGAAAAACTGTCAAAAGGTAAGAAATCTTTGAAGGAATCTACCTTGCAAAAAGGAAAGGACAAGATAGATGACTCCATATTGGATGAAGAAGACAGTTCGGTAGGAATGTCTTCTCATTCTGTGGTCGCTGGCCAGACGTCAGGTTCAAATAGCCAGGCGTTGGCAGCGATCCTCTCACAACTTACAACCCTAACGAATAGAATTGCTGCTATTGAAAACAAGGATTCCCCTGTAGAGGCGGACATCTTGGTTGCTAACGAAGCTGTGGGAAGGGCGAGTTCCCAATGCAAGAAGAGATCTACGTCTAGTACACAGTCTTCCGAAGAGATTCATTCAAAACGCCATGCGGAGGAAAATCCCTCTACGTCTGTGATAGACAATCGATTTTCCATACCTTCTAAAAAAGCGAGGGTGGAGTTGTCAGATGACGGGGAATATGATTCCTCTCAGGAAGAAAAACAGCCAGTTCCTTCATATTCAGACACACTTTTCGCTATTAAAAAGTGGTTGGATATTGCAATAACTGAGACTGACACTATTATTGCCCCATCTGTGTTTTCACAAGCTTCTAAGCTGAAGAAGTCTGCAGAGGTCTCCTTAGCTCTTCCTCCTGCTGAAAATATGTGTAGTTTGTGGGATTTCAAGGAATATGAGGCTTCGGGTGTTTCAAAGGAACATGATTCTTTGAAAACCAAGTCTTCAAGGAGAAATCCTTTGCCTAGAGGTCAATTTTTGAGTTTTGAAAGACCACCTATGAAGTGGTACAACATCTCACCTCAGCCTCATGCAGTAGTAGCTCCCAAGTTACAAGATGCATTCAGAAACATTACTTCTTCACAGTTTCAGATGCCATCTGCCATTTCAACTCCTTGGAAGCAGTTTACTCTCTGGGAAACTGTTAATAGAGAAAACATCAATGTTCTTAACCACATTTTTTGGTTCAATTCTGCAAATTGCAAAGCCACAGAGGAGATGGAGAAACAATTTGCTATCTTAAAATCAGCTGAGAATGAAACTGACTTTAATAATGCTCTGGAATATGTCCAGGAGTGTCTTCAGTTACAGTCATCAGTGAATCAGTCTTTGGGGAAATCCTTAGATTCTTTGCTTGGCAGTTCCATGACCATGGCATCAAACATGTTGTTGAGTAGGAGGGATAATTACTTGAAAAGCTGTTCCAAGGATGTCACTGAGGATGACATTAGTAAGCTTAGGAATGCTCCTTTCACTTCAAATGAGGTTTTTCCTGTAGATACTCTCTCTGAAGTTCAGAAGAACTTTATTCAGTGGTCCCATGTGAATAGGGAGTCCAGGGGTAGAGATTCTAGGAAGGAGCATACGGCTAGACATGAGGAGAAAAGAGATAGCAGGTCTCAGAATAGATCTTTTCGACCCTACCATGAAAACTCTTCAACAACATCAGCAAGAAGCAATAGCTCTTCTGCAACTGGAAACAGAGGAAGGGGTTCCTACTCCTCTAGGCCTTTCAGAGGCAGGGGTGGCAGAAGGAAGTGACTGTCTGTGCCCAGGAAGCCGTCTGTCCAGTTTTTGGCAGGTATGGGAAGCCAGGAAAGCTCATCCAAGGGTAGTGACCATTTTGAAGGAGGGTTATTGTCTGAATTTCAGAAATCAACCTCCATTGACAAATTATCCTGCAATAAGGAGCAAATATTTGAACCGGGAGAAGCAAGAGTTTTTGATAAAGGCGGTTTATCAAATGATCGACAAAAGAGCGATAACTCCAGTTCAAAAGGTCACTTCCCTAGGATTTTACAGTCGCTTGTTTCTTGTCCCCAAACCAGGAAAGAGATGGCGACCAGTAATAGATCTGAGTGTGGTAAATCAATATTTGCATATTCCAACTTTCAAGATGGAAACTGCCGAAAATATTCGAGATTCGCTTCAAGAAGGCGAGTGGGTAACTTCACTCGACCTTACAGATGCGTACTTCCACATACCAATACACCCACGGTTCCAAAAGTATCTGCGCTTCAATGTAGGCGACAGATCCTACCAGTTCACTGCCTTGCCCTTCGGAATCGCTACGGCTCCACTCGAATTCACCATGGTAGCAAAGGAGGTGAAACTGATGGCTCTTGCAGAAGGCATCAGGATTCATCAGTATATAGACGATTGGCTATTGAGAGCAAAAACAAAACAGCAATGTCAAGAGAATACCCACAGGTTGATTCATCTTGTGCAGAGCTTGGGTTGGATCATAAATTTCGAAAAATCAGATTTAATTCCAACTCAAGAAATCGAATTTTTGGGTTACAAATTCGACCTCCGGGTAGGTCTAGTCTTTCCAACTCAAAAGAAAATCGATCGCCTTCTAGAAAAGATAGTTTCCATGTTGAAAGCTACTCAAACATCTCCAAGGGAGCTCATGTCACTGATTGGGAGCATGGCTTCAATGGAGAAGACTGTACCATTGGGTCGTCTGCATATGAGACCTCTACAATGGTACCTCAAGACACACTGGAGGTATCCTCAGTCTCTGGATATCCCAGTACCAGTGTCTCAGGTTCTAAGACAGCATCTTCAGTGGTGGACCAATCTCTCGAACCTGAAGAGGGGTTCCCCACTTCATCAGAAGGAGTGCAATCTCCTTCTATTCACAGATGCTTCCCTAAAAGGCTGGGGGGCTCATTTAGAGCATCACACAGCCAGTGGTTTGTGGAATCAGGTGGAGTCAAGACTTCACATAAACATTCTAGAGCTAAAAGCAGTATTTCTAGCTTTAAAATCATTCGAAAATCAGCTTCTGCATCAAAATCTGCTGATTTCCACAGACAACTCTTCAGTGGTTGCCTATCTGAACAAACAGGGAGGCACCCATTCTCAAGAAATGTGTGCCCTAATCTGGAGAATTATGGCTTGGACAAATGTCAGGGGGATCCAGATTCGGGCAAAACACATTCCAGGGAATCTCAATGTTTTGGCAGATTCTCTGTCAAGGAAAGACAAGGTGATTCAAACCGAATGGGCTCTGAATCATCGAGTGTTCAATCAAATTTGCCATTGCTGGCATCAACCAATGGTAGATTTGTTTGCAACAAAGTTGAATCACAAGCTACCAATGTATGTGTCTCCTGTCCCCGACGGTCGGGCTTGGGAAACAGATGCATTGAACATCTCTTGGGAGGGTCTGGACGCCTATGTGTTTTGTCCAGTGGCTCTCATTCCTCAGGTGATTCAAAAGATGACCACCTACAGGTGCAGAATCATCATGATTGCACCAGGGTGGCCAGGGATGTCTTGGTTTTGGGATCTGGTGGATCTGTCCACAAGGCTTCCTCTGAGACTTCCCTTGTGGGTGGATCTGTTGACTCAGCCTTTCAGCAACAGACTTCACAACAATCTGACGTACCTGAATCTTCATGCTTGGCATCTGGAGTCAATCATGAATATTCAGAAAGATTCTCAGAGGAAGTGGCGAAGCGAATTAAGGAGCCTCAGAGACACTCCTCAAGGAGAATCTATGAATCAAGGTGGTCCATTTTTGGGAAGTGGTGTGAGGAGAGCCAGGTGGACGTCTCCAATCCCACTATTCCAGAGGTAGCAGATTTTCTTAACTGTTTGTTTAAGGAAAGAAATCTCAAGCCATCTACCATTGCTGGTTATAGAACAGCTATTGCAGATGGTTTGGGTGTGAAGGGTGAGCAGATCTCTAAAAGTCTTGAGCTAAATAGACTGTTAGCAAGCTTTTACAGAGACAAACCAGTAGCAAATAGGTCTATACCTTCTTGGGATTTGGCATTGGTACTCCATGCATTGACCAAACAACCTTTTGAACCCTTGGGGAAAGCTTCTTTGAAGTTATTAACCTTTAAGACAGTTTTTCTTTTGACTTTGGCTTCGGGCAAAAGGAGAAGTGAAGTTCATGCTTGGACTCATTCATCTCTCAGTTATAAGGAGAATTGGTCTCAAGTCACTTTGGCCCCATCAACTGCCTTTTTGGCAAAGAACCAGTTGGCTTCAGATGGGCCTGCTGCAATTAAACCAGTGGTCATTCCAGCATTGAAACCTCAGTTAGACAAAAGTTTGACTCAAGATAGATCTCTTTGTCCTGTGAGGGCTTTGAAATTCTATTTGGATAGGACAAAAGATTTGAGGAAGAATAAGAATCTTTTGTTTGTAGCTATAAAAGAGGGCTTTGCAAGAGATATTTCCAGGGCAACTATCTCATCTTGGTTAAAACAGACTATTCTTTTGGCTTATGAGAATTCGGACCCTGAGTCTCAACAGCTGTATCAGGTGAAAGCTCATGATGTCCGCTCAATGGCTGCATCTTTGGCATTTAAAGGAGGAATTTCTTTGAATGAGATACTTCAGGCTTGCTTTTGGAAGTCTCACAATACGTTCACCAATTTCTATCTGAAGGACCTATGTTGGCATAATGGCCAGATTTTGAAATTGGGCCCTATAGTATCTGCTCAGCATGTGATAGATTTATAGCTAGGTAATGAAGTTGTCTGTTATATCTATGTTTTTTATGCTGTATTGATGTCTGTTTTTGTATTGAGTGGCTATACATTATATTTTATGTGTTTACAGGATAGATGGCTGTAACACCTGTATATATTGTACAGTTTTGTTGGCTTGAGCCTCGCTTGGAGCGTATGATGCGTCAGCTGATAGTGGTGCCAAGTGGGGTTTGACCCGTAGTTGCTTTGAAGTTTATGTTGAGTTTCAAGTTTGTGTTGATACAACTTTCTACTATGGCATTAGATGGATTGGAACATTGTGAGATCTACATTCGACCTTTTATTTGAAGGTATGTTGAATGTGGGTGCTGGCAGTTTTAACGTTTATATGTTATAATCATGTTAAACGCACTGTTAAATGTTGGAGTTTATGTGTTGTTATTTACATGTAAGACTCACATTGTTTATATTACAGTTTCTCACAGTGTTTTTTCTTGTTGTGGTAGTAGGGCTGGTGATGGTAGTTGCTAAAAGTAATTCCCACCGTCCTGCAAGGCTGAATTCAGCTACTGTTAGGAAATGGTAAGGGTATTTCGCTATAAAATTGAAAAATTTAATAGTAATTTAAATTTTTATTAGAAATACTTACCATTTCCTAACACTCAAATTTCCCTCCCGCCTCCCCGCAAGTCATTCTTTTACTTGCAACAAAAATAATGAGGTAAACAATGTAGTCATGTGACCTCTTTGGCGGGAGGACGGACTACTGTAACCCAATGGCTTGGTTAAGGTTGTGAGTAAACCTTAAAATCGCATCTCTGCGTTGGCCATTGGGTTGGATGGCTCCAACAAATAGCTACTGTTAGGAAATGGTAAGTATTTCTAATAAAAATTTAAATTACTATTAAATTTTTCAAATTTGCTGAAATTTTTAGTAAATATGCGTATTTACTGATTTGGTCAGTAAATACGCATATTCCCTGAAAATGTCAGTTTTTTGGTCTAGTAAATACGCGTATTTACTAAAATCATCATGAAGACTTTATATCTTAAATACTGGGTGTTATCTTGTCTTCATATTAACAGTTATTTCAAACCTTAAATAGCTTTGTCATATTCAAAGTTTGATACTTGTTTACAATCCAGCACTGGGATAATTATTTAACATCACTTTATAATTTCAAAAGCATTTGCATGTGATATGTGATAAAAATTTGTAGCATTTTTTTTTTCATGTAAAATAAATTTTAATGTAATAGACAAGTTTATAAATTTAAATATCCAAATATTTATCAAATTATGACGCTTTATGTGTAAAAGGAACAACAATCAGGGAAATAAGATTAAGATATATTTCGGTTCAAGAACTGAATTTCACTGTAGTTTTAACAATGTATTTTAACAATGCATATCTTTTCCAAAGGTCACCAATAAAGTTTAGATCTATAATTGGGGTTGAATAAAACTTCCCTTTAATGTTGTCCCCACAATAGAGGAAGCCACACTATAACCATAGATGCCTCAAAAGAGATAAAGTCCCTCTGAAAGATTATGATAGAATCCAATTAAGGGCTAACTGGCCTTTTCATTGTTTCTAACAATAATTCTTTGATCAAGTAGCCAGTACCTACACTAACAAACTAAAGTCATAAATCTACCAGGGGCCAATTTCACAATAAAATAAATAAACCACTTACTAATAATCTCTGTTTAACAAGAGATTCTTTGAGAATATATGCAGACTTGTTTGAGTGTAAATCATTTCTTAAATGATAAGGTAAAATTTCTGCTGAATGAAATTACAGTTAAAATTTAGAAATTTAAATCAATTTCTTAAACTTTTATTTTATTGCGTTAATACATCCTATCCAATGGACAATTTCTAATCCGGTCGGTGCAGACCAGCCCGCCAAACGCCAGAAAAAGACATCCTGTGTTTGCACCGGCTGGCCGGTCCCACTACTGTGCATTCACCAGGTGGCGCATGGTATTTACTTCCTGTCTAGACAACATGATGTCGTATCATCTTTTTCGTTTTGCGTGTGTACTGTGCAGACGTGTTTTCAACATCTTCAGAGTTTTTAAAGGAAAAAGTGTGGATTATGACGGATTTTCAACCTTATTTGCTATAATTTGTTGAAGAAGTGTTATCTACTTTACATGCACGGGCATACATTAAGAAATATGCTGGAAACACTCCCTAGTAGATTCACTTTAGTTTTGATGAAAGGGCAGTAATCGACGAGAAATATGAAGGCAGCCATTTTGCTAGTTTCCTTCCATTCAACAATTGTGTTGTAAGGGGCAGATCGACAATATTAAGAAACATAATGGAGATACTACTTACAAGGTCTTTTGTTTGAATGTACCTGCTGTATCCTTCCAGTTACAATCACCATAGAAACGTTTTTTCTAGTACTACAAATGAAAAACACGGAAAACTTCAGTTAATCTTCAGAGCGCACTGGTCCAGACTTCTTTGCTGTAAAGCATTAGTCGACCAGCAAGCTCCAGTTCAACCCGACCTCTCAATAGAAGGTGATATCAGTCCCTCCCTTGCAGACCCGGCTTTGTTGTCGGTAGTGGGGGTTGTGGATGGCCAGTTCTCTGGTTTTATCACGAAAGTATGAATTTCATCTACACATCTACAGAGCGCACTGGTCCAGGCTTCTCCACTTTTGAAGCATCAGCCGACCGGCCAGCTCAAAAGAACGCAACCTCTGACGTCATCTCCACGAAGCTGGTCGCGTGGTTCACCGACCAAGTCATGAAGCTGATCACATGATTCACCGACCAGGAAGGTCGGAAGTGCGTTCTTCAGAACTCACGTCTACTGTGATTTCAGTCCCTGCCTTGCAGACCCGGCCTTGTTATCAATAGTAGGGTTTTGTGGACAGTCAGAATACTGTAAAGTTGCAGGTTAAGTATCAAACAAAGAACGCAACCACTGACATCATCTTCAATCGGCCAATCGCGTGTCCTGCTGACCAGCAAGCTGGTCACATGACATGCCAAACAACAATTGCTACAAAAAATAGCTCACACTGGGGCTTTCCCAGCAACTGTCAAATCTACAAATAAGATGTGCGTTTAAAAGAAATACTTTAATTAATGGAGGAAACGCGCAGTAAGCTGAATTCAACACAAAAGATAGTTGTAAAGTTGCTTAAGCAACTGGTTACAGAGTGTACCAACCGGGTACTGGCTACACAGCCTTGTACAGTTGATTCAACAACTGGTTAGAGAGTGTACTGACATGACTGTACAGCTTACCCGACCCCCCCCCCCCCCCCAACTGGTTACAGAATCATCCTACCTAGTCCATTCAACTCTGTTGATTCTGGGGCAGGTAGACAGCTAGTATCTACAAGATATAGCTTCAACCGACTGGTTACAGAGTCTACCGACCGGCCACACAGGTAGCTTCACATTAACCGGTTACAGAGCCTGCCTATCACCAACCAGCACCAAGAATCACCAACCCAAAGGTCTTCTACCAGCTGGCCACTCCTCATCAGCAGCCTATTCACCGGCCTAAGACTGATGACAGGCCTAATAATGTATAGTCCCTGACAGGAAGTTTTTTCCTACACAGAAACTACTTCAACCAGTTACCAAGCTCACCAACCGGTTACAGGCTATACAGTTTTCACTGAGCAGTTTTGCTTCACACCAGCTGGTTACAGAGTCTACCGACCTTCTATCATGTGCAATTACTGTCTTGCCCCTTTTCAATACTGGTTACAGAGGACCGGAGGGGCCACGGTGGCAGAGTGGTAACACTCTCGCCTCCCACCTCTGCGGCTGGGGTTTGATCCCCGTCATGGCCGTAAGTGGGAAAGCTGGTAGTTGCTTGCCGTTGGTCGGCAGTTTACAGTACAGAACCCTAGCGAACTATATGTACTGGTTTCCTCTGCCCTTCCAACTACCCGTCGTGATATGACCTGTACAGTGTTGAAAGCGACGTAAAACCCCAAATAAATAAATAAATACAGAGGACCGGAACCGACCAGCAGACCCACCTGGGGATCACCTAGTATTAGTAGACCAGTAACTAAATTCAGTGGTCAGCCTACCCTACCAGTTTACTGGTTACAGAGTATCACAGGCTACAGAGAATTACTATAACCAAAAATTGCTGGTTACAGAGAAACAACTGGCCAAAAATTGCTGGTTACTGAGAAAACAAATGGTGTTTTTTTTGAACAGCAAGAGAAAAGGTGGTCCACACTCAAACAAGCTTTGATCGTGTCCGGTCAGGGGTCAGCCATCATACAAATGACAATATGTACATTCTCCACCTTACAGGCGACTGGCCCGGGGCCAAGAGTCTATAAAATGTGAAGAGTTGTGTCACCCCCACCGGACTGGACCATTGCAATAACAGATGGACCTTTAACTGGTTTTTCATTTAGTTGGTACAACCATTGGGGACCTAGTCTAGATCTGAGAAACCAAACCTTTCAGAGACCATCAGGACCACCCTCCAACAAGGGGAGTGGGTTACCTGAATAGATTTCAAGGTCACCTACTTCCATATACCAATACAGGTACAGTCCAGGAAATTACTGAGATTTCATGTCCAACATACCAGTTCAAAGCACTGCCTTTAGGTCTGTCCACAGCACCCATGGAGTTCACTGTAGTAGCAGAGGAGTTGAAACTGATGGCCATACACAAGGGTATAAGAATCCACCAGTACCTAGCCGGCTAGTTGGTGAGAGCCAAATCCCACCAGGCTTGTCTCCAGAATACTCAAGATCTAGTGAAAATATGCCAAGAACTAGGTTGGCGGGTGAACTTGGGGAAATCAGAACTGGAATCCAAACAAGTCTTGACCATTTCGACCTCAGATCTGGCTGGTTCCGACCAACACCGGACCGGTGGCAGAGCCTGCAGGACAAAATACTGGAACTGCTATCCCTTCCGGCCTGGCAGCTTATTTCCTTGATAGGTTTACTAACAGCCACAGAAAAGCAAGTTCACCTAGACCGACTTTCATATGAGACCCATACAGTGGCATCTCAAAAACAACTGGAAGGTACCAGAGTCACTAGAATGGGTGTTTCCAATACCGAGGTCCTTGCACCCACACCTACAGTGGTGGCTGCAAGAGGACTATGTCCTTACAGATCAACCATTACACCCAATAAACATGCTCTGCAAATCTTTACAGACACATCAACAGAAGGGTGGGGCGCTCACTTAAATGAACGCACTGCAAGAGGAACCTGGTCCCTTCCAGAAAGCAAGCTGCATATCAATTACCTAGAACTCAAGGCAGTCTTTCTAGCCATAAAAGAGTTCCAAGACCTCTGCCTACACAAGTTGGTACTTGTAGCAACAGACAACACCACAGTGGTGTCATACATAATAATAATGATAAATAATAAATAAGTTTATTCAGCAAAGTATGTGGTTACAGTAAATGAAATAATGCTGAAACAAGGAAGGAGACGTGAGGTCGGGCCTACTTTGTGCTTTACTATTGGGAATCTTGACCTGGTGCACCAGAAATCAAGTAGCCCGACACATTCCAGGCCAGCTGAATGTGGTAGCAGACGAGCTATCCAGGCTAGGCCAGACTATCCAGAGTGGTCTCTCCTTTAGGAGGTTTTCCAAGCAATATGCAGCAGGTGGCACCGGCCTCAACTAGACCTATTTGCCACGTGGTTCAACAACAAGTTGCCTTTGTTTGTGTCACCAGTACCAGATCCCCTGCACTCAGTCTGCCATGGGAGGTACTGGACACATATGCTTTCCCACCAGCAGCCATCTTGTGGTTGTGAAGTTGCAGGACTACCCATGCAAGAAAATCATTCTGATTGCTCCGGGGTGGCCCAACATGCCTTGGTTTTTGGGACCTAGGGGCAGTCAGATCCCAGTGAGCCTGTCTTTCTTGCCCAACCTGTTAACTCAGCCCTTCAATCAGATCCCTCACAGAAATATGACAACCTAAATCTCCATGCATGGCTGCTAGAGCCACATCAATCAAGAAACAGGGCTTCGCTGAAGCAGTGGCAGCAAGAATTGAGGCTCATCAAACAGGATCAACCAGATCAGTCTGTGAGGCAAAGTGGACCATTTTTACAAGTGGTGCGTCACTAATCAGGTGGACCTCAGAGCACCCCCTGTAAAGTCAGTTACTGACTTCCTTATGTACCTATTGCAGGACAGGAAGCTACAGCCCAGCACCATTGATGGTTACAGGTCAGCCATTGCTGATAAACTGGGAAATTCACCCTTCAACATCAGCAAGGATGAAAATCTCACTCGTCTCCTGGATAGTTTCCACAGAGACAGACCCAAAGGCAGGAGGGGCATACCCTCCTGAAACTTCTCACTGGTCTTGCACCAGCTAAGACTCTGTTTGATCCAATCAAGGAGACCTCCTTGAAGCATTTGTCCTTCAAGATGGTTTTCCTATTGGCCCTTGGGTCGGGCAAGTGTAGAAGTGAGATTCATGCTTGGTAAAACTGATATATTAGACACCAATCCGACTGGTCAAGGCATCCCTGTATCCATCACTCAGTTTTTTATCCAAGAATCAGCTGGCCAAAGGGGGAACAGACAGTGTGGCCCCTGGGGTTATAACAGTCCTGGTCCCTTTGTCTGGTCAGAGCATTGCGCTACTATTTGGACAGGACCTCAGACCTCAGGCAGAATAAGGAGGGGGGTTTTGTCCTTTCAGAAAGGTTTCCACAAAGACATCTCACCTGCCACAATCTCCTCTGTGATCCTATGTTATGAGCTCTCTGACCAGGAGGCCCACACTTTACATCAGGTTAAAGCCCATGATGTCAGGGCCTTTGCTGCTTCTAAGGTCTTCCAGTCGGGAGTCTCCTTAGATCCAATCTTGTCAGCCTGCCACTGAAGTCACATAATTCCTTCACACAGTTCTATCTGAAGGGCGTGGCTTGGGCTGATTCAGAGCTTTACCATTCAGAGCTCGGTGGTGGCTACTTAGCAGATCCACAAGTGGCCCTTAGATTGAGGAGATTTGTATATATGTATAAACAGTTCTTCATGTACATAAGGATTAAGTGTGGCGTGCTTCCTTCAGGAGGTTTATTTGCATTCTTGCACTGAACTCATCCCTCTCTTCCCCTACCTCAGAGCAGGTCTGCAAAAAGGAGGGGGGCGACAGCGGTATATCCCCGGGTAACCGGCTGCTGGCAACCGACCATGGTCTTACAGGGTTTCCTAACCTTAAGGTCAACCCAGGCCTAGGCCTATATGTCTCCTGACGAAGTCAGCCTAGACCGTAGGTTAAAATTTGCTATTACTTGTGAGTTCACATAAGTCCCTAGTAACTTAACTGGTAGTGGTAGTTATTCAGCGATTGTCCATTGGATAGGATTTATTAATGCAATAAAATTGCAAATTTAATAATTTTATTACGCTACAATAGCTTACCATGTGGGACTTAATGCTGTTCTCGGGTTGCCACACCCGGGGCCAACGTCTTAGAAAAAAAGAGCGTTCTTGTTATACTGGTAGTTGTCGTCACGTGATAACTTCTGACCAATCGCCCTACTTTCTCGTTGGCCACGATGGACTGGTAGCAGTTTGTAAATATACAGACATTTTAATATTTGAATATTTTATTTAAAATATATCATAGATCATTCTGTAAAATTATTATTTTCACAAGTTAAGTATATTCTTTGCTTCCGCGTGTTTTTAGTTTTCTCGGTTCAGGCAATCCCAATTGTACGTCTTTTTATTGCGTTAAAATGTCTCTCCATCAAGCAAACAAAGACAAACCGAGAGCTCAGAAATGCCGCCATTTTTGCTTCAGGTTTGATAATCATAACTACTGCCCTACCTGTAGGGAGGCTGGCAAGGGAGATGACCCCTGTGTCACCTTTGAAACCCCCTGCCAAATTTGCACATCTCTCACTGATGAACAATTGCAAAAAATTCAAAACAGGAAGCGGTACTTAAAAAAGCAAAAAGCAGAAACTAGTTCCAAAGATGAACTAGATCTCTTGGGTGAAGGCGATGGGGACTCTTTCACTGGTTCCAATGAAGACCTAGAGAGTGCTGCTGATAACCTCTTTACCTCCACCACCACCACCCCCACCCCACCCCCCCTACCCCCCACCCACCCCCCACCCCCGTCCTCAGCCTCTCGCCTTCAGTTCTTTATCTTTAAAGACCCCAGCCAAGGCTGTTCCTCCCACCCCAGGTACAGTTTTGCAAAATAAAATTCAAAGTAATATTGAGAAATCCCTGGGTGATTCACTAAACATTCATTTACAGCAGCAAATGGGTTCCTTCTAGGCATCCATGTTAGAAGCATTTCAATCACTCCGAGAGGAGTTGACAATTAAAAAGCCATCCGAGGTTGAACCCTTGTCTCATGCTTCAAAAGCTGGTCCATCCAGTAACATTGCTGCTCATCTGGACCTACCCCCTCCGAGATCAAGTGCTAATGCTCAGTCCGAGGCAATGGATGTGGACGTTGGTCCAGCACTCCCTCCTCGACTAGTACTTAACCAAACTACCTCGGATCAGTACGTTGCCCCTTCTGAGGCTATACCGAAGGATTACTCGTACTCTCATAAAAAACAAAGTCACAGGCATACAGTAGCACCGAGCTCTGCCTCGGACCAATTGGATGAGGATTCCGACGAACCTTGGATCCATTCAACTAGACCTAAGAAGCAATCTGACAAGAGCAAGCATAAATCCAGGTCCAGATATGTGTCATCTTCAGAGGAAGATCACTCCCCTGTTGCTAGACACAGGTCTTCTAAGCCCTCTAGGGCTCAGCCCTCAGGCGCAGCTTCTGATCAAGACCTCCCACAACATGATCCAGACCCCCCTTATTATAGGGAAGTAGCTCTGTCTGACATTCCCTCCCAATACTCTGAAGAAGTAGATACCTTCAGGCGTATTCTCTCTCTCCCTGACCCCAGGGACTCTATGCCCAGGTCTTCAACTTCAGTGTTGGGTCTGGATGACGAAAAAGGCCGTCAAGAGCTCAGACCTAGAGGTCCTTCCTCTATTCTACCACTTAGCTCAGTTATCAAGGACGCCTTTGATAAATTTCAGCATGATTTTAAAGCTGCCAATTTAGCTGAGGGTAAATATGTCAAGCCTCCTCCATCCACGTCTAAGTTATATAAGGTTGGACAGCCCACTTTTCAAGACAAAATTCAGGAGTTGAATACAGACTTTGCTAAGATCTGTATTACTCCTAGACCTCCTGGGGCACCAGTAGCCAAAGTTCCTCTGCCAGTTCTTAAAGGAGCTGGAACATCAGGCTAGACAAAATATTTCAACCCTCAACTTCACCGCTGCCTTTGCCAAAACCTCTTCTTCTTGCAATGCTTCCTTGGAAAAGTGCCAACATAGCATTAAGTCAACTGTCAAGAAGATTAAATCTCAGATCCAGAAAGGTGCCAATCCTGAGAAAGCAGCAAAGCGCGGATATGAGGAAGTCGCTGAGTACATGGATTTTTGGAACAAGACTGTTCTTGTTCAACATAGAGCTCTCACCTGTCTCAGCAAATCTCTAACCCATATTCTCCAGAGGGAGTTATATTCCATGGCTAATACCGGCTTGCTTAGGCGCGAAGCCGAGATGACTCTATTACATCCCCAACTAGGGGAAACGAGACGTCAAGAACTTAGGAACTCGTCCTTCTGGGACTCTTCCTTGTTCGAGTCTCAACTCGTAAAGGAAGGTGAGGACTTCCTTCTCAAAAAAGGCACCTCAAAAGATTCTCAGGGTTTCGCACCCTACCAGAATAAGCCCTTTCGTGGCCCCCACAAGAAAAGAGGCTCCTACAGGAAACGCCCCTATGGGGGCAATACCTCTCAAAGCATTAACCAATCCTTTCCCTTGGGAAGAGGAAAACCCAACTTCAGAGGCTCCAGGGGTCGCTTTCGACCCCACAATAGGAGAAGGGGGCGTGGAAACCACCCTTCCCAATGACTCCTCCAAAGCCTCACTCAGTCCACCAGTAGGAAGTCGCCTCTGTTCTTTCAAGAGAAACTGGCTAATAAACAAATGTTCTCAAAACGTGTTAAACATTATCACCAATGGCTACGTTCTGCCATTCCGTTCAAAGCCAAACTTGATCAGATTTCCTCTGATCCTGTCAGAGTACAAGGCCCAACAAAAAGACCAAGCCTTGGCCACTTGTATCCAGTCTCTCTTGTCAAAGAACGCTATAGAAAGGGTGGAAAACGTAAAATCTCTCGGGTTTTACAGTCGCCTGTTCCTAGTACCCAAGCCTCACCAAAGGTGGAGGCCAGTCATAGACTTAAGCAGGCTCAACACTTTTCTACATGTAGAAAAGTTCAAAATGTAAACTCCAGAGTCCATCAGGACTTCCCTGGTTCCAGGGGAGTGGGTATCGTCGAAAGACCTGTCAGACGCGTACCTACACATCCCCATCCATCCAAACTCAAGGAAATATCTAAGGTTTTGCTACAAGGCCCAGGTGTTCCAGTTCACCTCCCTACCTTTCGGACTGGCCACAGTAAAGGATCGTAAAGGAAGTGAAACTAATGGCCCTCTCAAGAGGACTCAGAATTCACCAATACCTGGACGACTGGCTGATCAGGTCCCAGTCTCAGGAGGAATCCCAAGTGGACACACAGGCAGTGGTAGACCTAACCCAATCCTTGGGTTGGATAATCAACCAAGAAAAATCAGAACTGAAACCTACTCAGGTGTTTTCGTTCGTGGGCTACGAATACCACCTAGATTCAGCCCTTGTAAGACCCACTCACGAGAGATGGCTCAAACTTCAGGATTTGATCCTACGACTCAAGTCAAAACATGTTTTGACTGCAAGATGTTTGATGTCTCTAATTGGGTTGCTAGCCTCAATGGAGAAAATGGTCCCGGAGGGACGCCTTCACATGAGGCCCTTTCAGTTTCATCTCAAGGAGTACTGGAGATATCCTCAGTCGCTGGACAGCCTCCTTCCTTGGACAGAAGCCATTGTAGCCCACCTAGATTGGTGGCAAAACCCCTCAAACGTGATGAAAGGCTCAGACCTTCATCCCAAGGACCACAGTATCCAACTCTTTACCGACGCCTCAAACAAAGGTTGGGGCACTCACTTAGATCAAAAGTCTACAAAAGGTCTGTGGTCAGATCGGGCAAAAAGGCTACACATAAATGTCCTGGAATTGAAGGCGGTATCCCTGGCCCTTCGAGACTTCAAGGACCAGTGCCAGAATCAAACACTGTTAGTTGCGACAAACAACTCAACAGTGGTAGCCTACATCAACAAACAGGGGGGAACTCAGTCAGCAGAGATGTGCGCTCTCCTGTGGAAAATCATGACCTGGTGCCATCACTACCACATAACATTGAAAGCCAGGCACATTCCAGGGTGTCTGAATGTGATGGCCGACCTACTGTCCAGGTCCAACCAAGTGCAGTCAACAGAATGGTCTCTGCACCCACAGGTCTTCAAACAGATCTGCCAGAAGTGGTTCACCCCTCATGTAGACTTATTTGCCACTCACCTGAACCACAAACTCCCACTGTATGTGTCTCCTATCCCAGACCCAAGGGCCTGGGACATAGATGCTCTGAACATAGACTGGACCAACCTCACGGCCTATGCTTACCCTCCTACGGCTCTCCTTCACAAGGTGATCCAAAAGATCAAGCAATGCCATTGCCTGATCATCGTGATAGCCCCAGGCTGGCCAGGGATGCCCTGGTTTTGGGACCTAGTGCAGCTCTCAACAGAGATCCCACTACAACTCCCAGTGTCAACGACCCTACTAAAACAGTCCCACAAATATGTGTTCCACAACAACCCACAACAGCTGAACCTCCACGCCTGGTGTCAAGGAGCGGACAACTCCAAGAACAAGGCTTCTCTGTGGAGGTGGCAGAGAGAATTGTGCCCCTCAGCGGTCATCAACAAGGACCATCTACAAGTCAAAGTGGGCCCTATTTGAAAAATGGTGCAGAGAAAATTCGGTGGATTTCTCCACTCCATCTGTGAAACAAATCTCAGATTTTTTCATGTACCTGTACCAAGACCTAAACAGGCGCCCCTCGACCATTGATGGTTACAGGACTGCAATCGTTGACACTTTGGGCCCAACGGCCCAACATATTGCACACAATGCAGACCTTCATAGGTTACTCTCCAGTTTTCCAGGGATCGTCCCAAAAGTTCCAGAAACTTACCCAAGTGGAACCTTTCTGTTGTCCTCAACGAGCTCACAAAAGCACCATTTGAGCCCATGAAAGACACAGACCTCAAACATCTCACTCTCAAAACTGCTTTCTTGCTAGCTTTGGCCTCCGGCAAACGCCGCAGCGAAATCCATGACTGGGTCGCAAACAAAGTATCTAATCTAGGCCAATGGGAAAAGGTCGCCTTGTTCCCCTCTTCTGATTTCATAGCCAAAAACCAACTAGCAAGAGAAGGTTCTCAAAGTGTGTCTCCGGTGACTATTCCTGCTTTGACTACCATTGTAGATAGACAATTTAAAAAAGACAGGACCCTGTGTCCGGTACGGGCCCTGAGGTATTATCTGGACCGAACTAAAGACCTGAGAGGGTCTCGTTCCCTCCTTTTTATCTCCTTCAAGAAAGAACATACCTCAGACATCAGACCCGCTACTCTCTCTTCCTGGTTGAAACAAACCATCCTACTTTGTTACAAACAAGCAGACCAACAAACCTTGGACTTAGTCCAAGTTAAAGCGCATGACATCCGGGCCTTCGCGGCCTCTAAGGCCTTTTACGGTGGGGTATCGGTGGACCAAATCATGCAAGCCTGCCACTGGAAAGCTCACAACACATTTACAAATTTTTACCTCAAAGACCTTACTTGGTCGGACACCGACAACAATATGTATCTGGGACCCGTAGTGGCGGCACAACAAGTCCTAGATCCTTCCCCTCAGACCAGTTGTTCCGGAAAGAAAGAAAGGGGGGGGGCACATCCGCTACAACCAAATCTTCAGGAGTCTCTCCCAGGATCTAGGTATTCCTTTACCTTCAAGATGTTACGGGTAAGGTCATTTTATTTTTTAATTATCAAGTAATTTCTATTAAGGACTTATTCAGTTGTCATTAATCTCATATTTCAGGTTAAAAATTTCATGAGATGCCCAACCACTGGGTTGGTCAGTCACACGTGAAGGTCTCTTAGGGACCCTTAGACCTCGAAGTGAGCACTGCTGCACTTCCGTCCCACAACCAAACATCTAGACAGTTGTAGCACTGTCTCTCTTTTACTTAGGTTTTTGGCTCGTTACAGGCCCGATCTTCGGGATCGGGGCACTGTAAAGGGGACTCAGACTGGTATTTCTGGCACTATTCTGTATATACTAATTCAAATCTTAGAAAAAAAAATGACATATCTTCCAGTCTCAGCTGTAATCCCGCCACCGGGCAGTTGAATTCAGCATTAAGTCCCACATGGTAAGCTATTGTAGTGTAATAAAATTGAAAATTTTAATTACTTAAATGTAGCTTTTATAAGCTACAAGCTTACCATGTGGGACTTAGGAGAGTCCCACCCTGCCTCCCCGCTGTTTACAGCTGAGGGGTAGGTTTAAAAAATTTCAACGAGAAAGTAGGGCGATTGGTCAGAAGTTATCACGTGACGACAACTACCAGTATATCCGGTGGCTAACAAGAACTATCTTTTTTTCTAAGACGTTGGCCCCGGGTGTGGCAACCCGAGAACAGCATTAAGTCCCACATGGTAAGCTTGTAGCTTATAAAAGCTACATTTAAGTAATTAAAATTTTCAAGTTAATACCCTATCCAATGGACACACAAGACCCTCCCACTGACCCCGCTATCAGCTTACTAGGGGTCTAATAGGTTTAGACAACTAAAAAGATGATACGACGTCATGTTCTCTAGACAGGAAGTAAATACCATGCGCCACCTGGCGAATGCACAGTACTGGGACCGGCCAGCTGGTGGAAACACAGAACGTCTTTTTCTGGCGTTTGGCGGGCCGGTCTGCGCCGACTGGATTAGCAATTGTCCATTGGATAGGGTATTAACTTATAAAAATTTAATTTCCAATAAAAATGCTTTTTATGTATTAGTCACAAAAAAATAGTGAAACTTTAAATTTTTTGGGATGACATAGGTCCTTAGAAGCTGTGGGATTGAAAATAATATAAGCTTAAATGAAATATCTACAGGAAACACATGTCTAAAGTTTTAAAAAATAAATATTTAAAAGCCTAGTGCTATTTTTCAACATATTTGCATGTAATGTACTCTAAAATGAAGTATGCTTAGTATGTTGTAATAGTCATCATAATAGAGTAAAATGTTACAATATAATTCACTGTTTGGTTTACCATTTAATATTATATAGAGTAAAATGTTCCAATATAATGTACAGTTTGGTTTACCATATAATATTACATAGTTACAACCAGTGAACATCAAAGTTTCATTTCACATATTTACTGAAAGTTAAACCAGTAAACTTGTGAAATAACATAGATCATAAATCAGTAAATACACGTATTTAGTAAACTGAAAATTTTAGGGAATACGCGTATTTACGGACCAAATAAGTATTTCACATATTTACTGTAACATATATATACCGGTATATACAATGTGTTGAATGTTAATTATGATATAATGTGTTGAAAATAAATTAATATCCTGTTGCAGCACTCCCAAAGATGTCGAGTTTATCAACACATTGGGCTCCATAGCAGAGGAACCTGGGGAAGGACTGGACATGCCAATTGGAAGAGAAACACGTGAACTCGGCAGGTCTGAGCCTATTTTTGTGTTGATGTTGTGTATAGGAATTTTGGATTTGATGTAGGGGAGTGACTGTGGGAAAAACTAAGTCAGGTAGCTGTATTGCAAGAACTGATCCAAATCTGGCTACTCGTGTTTTAGTGTGAACAACTGGAAGTATTGGGCCGGTATTCACGAAGGGTCTTAGCCAGGGCTTGGGCTTAAAGTTGAGACTTTTGTCTCAAGTTTCTGCCCAAAAACAGGTAAGACTTTTGTCTTAGGCTTAGTGGTATTCACAAAGAATTTAAGACCGGACTTAGGCTTAGCCAAGGGCTCAACTTTAAGACTGGCAAGTGGGAGGCTTAAATATTAACATGATATGTGTTTGTTTACACAGCCTTGACCTTACACAAAATCACGCACTGCATTGTTAGTGAAGGTTTGATTGGATGGCAGGCGTGACTTTAATATTGGTGGTGTTAAGGAGTTAAGACAAAAGTCTCAGCTAAGTCTTCTTTTGTGAATACGAATTTAAGACAAAACTTAGCTGAGACAAAAGTCTCAACTTTATGAGCACATTTAAGCCTAAGACCTGGCTAAATCTAAGACCCTTCGTGAATACTGGTCCTGGTGACATAAAATATGGCAGTTAATGCAAACAAATTTATCAAAAAATTAAATGTCAAATATCTGTCAAAAGAAGGAAATATTGTGTTACAAACGAATATTAGGATAGCAAATCTGGTTAAATATTTGGTCTCGTCTTCCTGTCACACCCCCATTTGAAGCTAGTTAAAGTATTATGGTCAAGATTGTATATTCTTGATACTTCTTCAGGAACTACAAATTCTGTGAAAGAATAAAAGATCAATATAAAAACATAGTAAAAATGATCATTGTACATTTCAGAAGTGATACAAGCAACAACATAATGTCTTTATACTAAATCTTATAGAAATATACGTTTCAACAGAATTTACTGTATGGTTGTTTTATTGTGAAATTTTGACTGAATACAGCAAGTCATTATTCATGTAGTGGGGGGGGAGGGTGTATCGAAAATTGCAGTTATTTTAAGATGTTACAATATCTTGTTATTTTTCTGCTATTTTCAGTAAAAATCTATGCATTAAGTTTCCATAAAGGTTTTCAGTGTTTTTTGTGCATTGACACAGGTCATTTTCTCGGGAAAAGAAATTTCTGAATCGCCTTTTGAGAAGAGAAGAATCTAGAGGCAGTGTGAAAAGAAACTCACAAAGGCAAAGTAAGTTTTAATTTAAGAAATGACAGATTGCCCACAAATTGTGAAATATGGCAATGGAGGCACCTCATTAAGTTATGACATAAAGCAAAATTCATTGAATTGCACAGATTGGACAAATAACACAAAATTAGTGATGTTTGAGAGTGGGAAATAATGTACAGACTACAGCAAGTTATACATTTCCTGTTCTATATGAAGTTCCATCTCTCAATTAGTGTTTGAGTGTCCAATTCGTTATTCCTGATGAGTATACAGAAATCTACAAAAAGTTTCACAGGAAATTTCACAGGACGTTGTAAGGAGATTGACCAAATATAGTGAAGTTTTAAATATTATGTAAAAACGATTAGGTGCTTGCTGTTGGGCTTTTAGTTTTACATGTCTGGGGATACTTCTGTTTCCTATTGTATATATTCTGTTTGGAGATAAGATTTATTGCATTAATACAACTTACCTAGTGGACAAATGACATATGTCTGGGTGCTGCCGATTTTGCATAAAAAGGTTCCTGAGCTGGAATGTGGCTGGGACTGATAATTTCCTATTCACTCACCACGTGGCAATAATGCCACAAGCTCTTGATAGATGGATCAACATACTTCCTCTGTTGTTTGGCGCAAGGCAAGAATACAATGCTTGTAATTTAATACAAACTGTGTGTTATTTAAAATTTTTGTGAAAGAAGATTGAATTAAGGGTCATGTCATCTCCAGGACAAAGATGGGGCCCATGTGGCAATAATGTAGTGGGTTTCGACCTCCATGACAAGAAGGTGTGTTGCACGATAAGGGGCCACTAAAAGACTCTGGTATAATTGGGGGAGCAATTTGCTCTATTTGTGATAGTTTATGGACATGCAAAACTAGATCCTCTCCACCCCACAGCACAAAATCCGTAAGGAAAACAAATCTGGCTTATTAGTATCCCCGAACGAGGCAATGGACACTTTAGTGGAGGAGAAGGTTGGCATGGACTTGCCTGAGCATCGGCAGTCTGTTGCTGGTCCAAGAAAAGGCACATTAATGCCCCAGACTATTTCTTCTGACTTTGTGTCAAAACAAGATTTTGACTAGTTAAACCAACAGATGGATGAACATTTTGCCTGTTTTGAGGCTTTGCTCTCAAGTGGGAACATTATCTCCACACCCAGAGCTCCTGTCACAGTCAATAATGCACCAGTCACTGATAAACCTATCCAAGTCAGATGAGTCTTCTAAGTCCAAGCAGAAGGTTAACCAGTGCAGAACAGGCCATCCTCGGTCTGGGGTTGGATGATGTCACTGAAGAAGCCCTTTCTGCTACTACTCATACCAATTCATCCAAGGCTAAGGCTGCTGCTGATTCTGCCAGTCTGCCAATCAAGCCTACATCACTCACTACTCAGACTGAAACGACTACTGGTGCTGCCGGGCTAACCAAGCCTACATTGATTCCTAGCTTTCAAAGTGATCAGGATGCAGCGTTTATCTGCGAGGGTGATTAACTGGAACCGGATGTAGACAACGATTATTCCACTTGTCAAGGAGGAGCCCCTATTTCAGCCAGAACAAATGTCTGAGCATGACTCCAGTGATGAAGGTGATTTGTCTGACAGTACCACAAAACAACTGGAGAAAACTGAGATGAGTTACAGGAAAATGGTCCAGTTAATGAGAGTTTTATAGGGTGGAACTATATTCTGAACTTTGAACTTAAATTCTTCTCTGATCTTGAAAAATCTGACAACCCCAGGAGAGGAAACACCGCAGGACAGGTTCTAAAATCTCAGTCAAAATGCTACCAGAAGACTGGCTTTTCCAGAAGTTGGAAAGGCTCAAACTCATTATCGCAGAAGGGTACTGATCCCGGGTGCAAGAGGGGTTAGGATTAAAGAATGACCAGTTCATTAAAAAAAAATCATGAAAATTGCAAGAAAAGTGATATCCTATGTATAAACAAAGACAAGATGGCCCGCACAGTGGCATTTGAAAAATCACTTGAGAATCCTGGAATCCCTAGAAAAGGTGATCCCAATCCCAAGGTCTCTGCATCCTCACTTAAAATGGTGGCTCCAAGAAGCAAACAGTCTTGAAGGCCAGCCACTACAACCTCTCAGCTATGTTCTTTAGATCTGTACAGATGCCTCCAGAGAACCTTGGGGCACTCACTTAGGATACCTCACAGCAAGAGGGACTTGGTCCCTGCCAGAAAGCAAGGTGCATATAAATTACCTGGAACCAAAGGCGGTGCTTTTGGCCCTAAAAGAGTTCCAAGACCTCTGTTCAAACAAGATAGTACTCGTAGCAACAGATAACACCACAGTTGTTGCCTATATATTCCAGGAAGGAGGGATTAGGTTGGGCCCTCTGTGTACCCTTCTGTAGAGAATCCTTACATGGTGCTCCAAAAAACAGTAACTCTCAAGACCTGACACATTTGAGGCCAGCTGAATGTGGTGGCACACTAGATATCCAGGCTAGGCCAGATCATCCAAATAGAGTGGTCTGTCCTTCCAGAGGTCTTCCAGTTGATATGCACCAGGAGGCACCAACCTCAAATAGAACTGTTTGCAGTGAGGTTCAACAACAAGTCACTTCAGAGTGTGTGGCCCCAGTGGTTATTCCTTCCCTTGCCCCAACCCTTCCATACTCTACTATCTGAATGGACCTGAGACCTTAGTCAGAACAAACAGTTGGTCTTTGTCTCTTTCAAAAAAGGCTTTGGCAAAGATATCTCTTCTGCCACTATCTAATCATGGATCAAGCAGACTGTGAGCCTATACTATGAGCTCTGTGATCAAGAGGCCTTTACTCTACATCAGATCAAAGACTCAAAGCCCATGTTTTTTACGGCCTTTGTGGCTTCTAAGGCCTTCCAGTCAGGAGTAGAACAGTTATCAGTCTGTACCTGGAAATCCCACAACAACTTCACACAATTTTACTTGAAGTGTCTGGCCTTGGCTGATTCAGAGCTTTTTTTATTTGGGAATAGGGGTGGCTGCCCAGCAGAACCACAACTAGGCCATATCAATTTTAGCAGCCTGCCATCTTGCCTAATTAGGTTTGCAGGGTAGCAGGACCTACCCAAGGGCCACCTGCTAGACTTCTCTTCCTTCTGAAGAGGGCCTCTCGAGGGAATGAACTCACACCTCTCTTCCCCTACCTCAGAGCAGGTCTGTAGAAAAGGTTGGGGATAGCAAGTTTGGTTGGTTCCGGTAGCTAATTCACCTGCAACTGACCCATAGGACTAGCTGATGTCCCACTGAGACCACTAATGTCTCTTTGAGTTCGATCTTAAGTAAGCTAGCCACCTTCCAAGCAGTAGTTATTCAAGCTAATTCTCCATTAGACAATATGTATTAATGCAATAGTTTTGCAATTTAGTCAGTAAATTAAATCTTTATAAGTGAATACCTTACCTAATAGACAAGAGAGGCCCTCCCGACCTGCCCCAAATTCATCTTACTAGGGGTCATCTAAGGCTAGAAAAAAAAAGGTGCAAAGACGTTCACGAAAGAAGTACTGCATGCCACCAGGCGAATGGTGGCTACCTAACTGGTCCTGCCAGTGGAGATACAAAACATCTTGTTCTGGCATATGGCAGGGTTGGCGGGCTCCGGCAATATAGCTAATTGTCCATTAGGTAAGGTATCAACTTATAAAAATTTAATTTACTTATTACAATTGAGATTTTACATGTTTTAATGTAACAATAAAGTCTGTATCTACATTGTTCTTCACAAAAAAGTATCATACCTGTTATGGACCAAGTGTAAATGTGAGATAACCACCAATTTATTGTTGACTCTAATTTTGGCCAAGCTTAATTGTGTAATAAGAACAACTAAATATTTTAAAATCCCATTAATTTATTATGCAAATAAAGAACCATCGTGTGAACTAAATCAATGGCTGAAACTTCATTTGTGTGTTGATTGGTACTGTGTACTGATGGCCTTTAAGAAAGCTTGGTAACAGCCATTAGAAGTACAAATGTCAAATTTGCCACTTTCTGACCTAGATCTCAGACACAATGGCCTTGCAGTCCAGTTTGAGTATATGAAAATGAAAAAAATGAAAAATTGACTGAATATGGTAGACATAAAAAAGTATATTTTAGCCGGAATATTCCCACCCTATTGCTTATTGGCTTTAAGTAATATATGTAAATCAGGTACTTCTGTGCCTTAGTCTATCTGATGCCCGCTAATGTTTCTCTTTTTTTACTGTCATATTGTTTAAGAAACTGACTTCATTTTCTGTACAGGGGGCCATGGTGGCAGAGTGGTAACACTCTCGCCTCCCACCTCTGCGGCCGGGGTTCGATCCCCGTCATGGCCGTAAGTGGGAAAGCTGGTAGTTGCTTGCCGTTGGTCGGCAGTTTACAGTACAGAACCCTAGCGAACTATATGTACTGGTTTCCTCTGCCCTTCCAACTACCCGTCGTGATATGACCTGTACAGTGTTGAAAGCGACGTAAAACCCCAAATAAACAAAAATCATTTTCTGTACATTTCAGTCAGTATAGAATCGGGTACTACCATACCAGAGACATTGATATCACCACATCGAACGGTAAAGTAAATCTCTGATTAACTTACACATTGTTTGGTAGTTTAGCACTTAGTGGAAATACACAATGAATTGGAATGTTAACCAATAGGATCACTGAACCTCTAATATCCTCATGGCCAAATTAAAAAGAGGCAAAACAACAGACATCATTCAGCACTTTTGGATGATGTATGTTGTTCTGCCTCTTGTTTTGTTTAGCCACAATATTCTATACTCTTGTTGTTGAAAATTCTTCCTAAAAGTGGTAACACCTGGCATATCAGGATGAAGTTGTACCAAAACCAATTACAAACTAGCAAACCTGATACTATTAAAACTTAAAATATTCTGTATTTCCATTAATAACTTGTGTGAAGGCTAACTTTTAACCAAATTTGTCAACCAACTAAGTTTCGTTATTTTTACAGATATTTGACATTTCATTATGTATATAATTGTTACTTACATCAGCTGCAACTTTTACTGGTACTTGCAAATGGTTTAAACTAAAACATGACCTCTCTGATTTAGGATGGTTTTTACAATATGGATATTTGGCACAGTTTTGGCCCAAAGTTTAACCTTAATTGTAGTCAAATGAATGTGTTGCTTAATTGGACCAAAACAGTGAAATAAATTTTATGATGAAATGCCAAAGTACCAAGTCAAGCCCAGTAGCGATAATTTAGTTATTTTGACTGTTGAGCATGACTCTATAAGATTATTTCCAATTATAATTTCAAATCTGAATTAATATCTTAAGTAATGCTATGAAGATGGTCCCAATTATCAGTTTCCTTCACCAGTTTAAATGTCAACTCCTTTAAAATATATTTAAATAGATCTTCATAGTCTGATTTCATGTATACACCAGGGTGTCACAGCACTTGCATATGTTTCCTTTATATCAGATTAAATGTTCGATAAATAGAGCCAGTCCTGGATCATTACAGTCGAAACTTACTTTTTATTAAAATTTTTACAAAGTTTTTAAAAATTGAGAATAAGTAACATTTTCCTCTGGCTAAAGTTTTGACTTGTACAGTTAGTATGCTGTTTCAGGTTTGGTTTCCTGTTATAACCAAAACTTTTTATAAATCAGTTCAAAAGAGCTTTCAACAAATACTTAGGTGGTTCAATGATATTTGATTTTAGTGTGTAGAAAATTTTCTGTGAAGTATCATATTTCAGTTTAAAGGTTTCAAATATCATAATGTCTTGTTTTCATCAGCCCTTCCTTATCTTTGGTGCATCTACTTAAATTTTTCTTTGTTTTGTTCAATCTCTTTCTCTAAAAAGAGGAAAGGCAACTAATGCCCCATTCACACTACAGGCGGTACATCCCGCGGTTACAAGTTTTTCTCGGCAGCGGAACCGCCCCTAGGTCACCCCATTTTGTCCAAGTTGTTCACACTATAGGCGACCGGCCACTGATTGGACACAGTTTTTTGGCAATCAATAACAGTAGAATGACAGTACTACAAACGTTGGTCACCGAGAGACAACCTCCAACTCACCTTTGGTAGCCGTCGGACTAACATGTGGCGAAACGACCAATACCTTATGTCACTGTATTACACAGAAAGACAACAGAATCACAACCTTATGTACACTGTGGACCACACTTTCGGTAACCGCATGTGAGAAATCATCTGCGCATGCTGACGGTACCAAAATCAGAGGCGGATAGTTCAAATGTTTTGAAAATTTGGTAGGGCTAACAAGGTAAGGGACGGTTCACCACTGACTCACAAGGTCGTCTTACAGATGGTGATCCAAGGACAGGGACGTTTACCCAAATGCAGGTTACCACGGGTGATACGTAGTGTGAATGGGGTTTAATTAATGCGTATCTAATTTTACAGTAACATTAGTATTAATATGTATTAATGCTTATCTAATTTTATAGTAACATTAGTATTAATATATATTGTACCTTGGGACTTTGCACTTTGCTTTACTTAAATATAACACTCTAACAGGATCTCGATAGAACTTTTAAGACTTTTAAATGTGAAACGGAAGGTTTTTTTGATACATTTATTGAGGAGAAAGGTGTCTTTCTAATAAATCTATGAAATGCACATGTAGACAGTTGCTTGTTTACACTGTTGGTGAGCTTTACATTTTGGAGAAAAATCTTAAAATTCTTGAGGTGCATACAAGGGTACTATATTTGCTTCGAATTATAAGCATTCAAACTCCTTAGAGTACAGAATCACTGTTGACTGGTTTACAGTAAAAACACTTTTGTCTCAAATGTGAAAATAGAAATAGTTAACAGCTAGGTCACAAACAAATTTATTTCAAAGATCCTAAAAATAAAGTTGAAATTGTGGCGAGTCAGATGGTTATACTTTTGACACCCTTCATTAGTGTGTCTCAAGAAGTCCATATATTTTGGCCGTATTATCAAACTAGGGTGTAATGTATTAAATCGGAAGGGAAACAGGGAAAGGAAATATATGTTTTAGAAACCTATGTGTTGAATCTCAAAAACACATGAATAAATTAGAATGCACCTGTTAGGTAACTTTATATACTGTACAGATGTTTTGGATGTATCATCAAAATTTTTGTCTTCAAAACCTTAATAACAAGTTGCATAAGGTCTGTATTCTGCTTTGAACACCCATCCTCCTACAGTCTATTACAGTGATTTCTTAGGTGTACAGAATGAATTTCGATGACATTGACAGGAAACTCCAGATTGATTCAATTTTGATGGAAATTTGAACATGTATGTGAAAATAGAGGACAGACATTATTACTTGCAAAACACTTTGTTAATGAAGTTAAAGTATGCTGTGCTTGTGTATTAACCCTTTGTTTTCATGTGATTTTATTGCTTATTTCCTTCTATTAACCATTTTAGATTCCTCATGAAGGGACTAATGATCTTAAATCTGAGGTATGTTGAAAAAAAAAATTAACAGCAATATGTCTAAATGGTATCATATGGACAAGATTTTAACTTTGTTATGTGAAAAATGTATTTAGTTGTAATTGAGTGTCAAACACGGCCAACGTAACTAAAGTTCAGTGAGTTCAATGTCTTTGTCTAATTGTCTGCCTGTTGAAAATCCAAAATTCACATGACTTCTATTGTGGAAGAAATTCATTGGCACCCTATTTAACAACACTTTCTTTTCAAGTATAACATTTCTGCCAATCAGTTTTTAAGGCTCTAAATGTTGTTTAACATTCATATAGGTGTGCAGTGGTATACTAGTATTCCATCCAACTCAGTCCTGGCAACAGATAATCAGTTTCTTTACCCATAAAAAATGGTAGCCACTAGCCCGTGTTTACAGAAGCCATGTCACCAATGTGGTTTAGATTACCACTTGCAGTAAGGTCACAAAAATTCATGGCTTCCTTTAGAAATAAGTTAAAGACTCATGTTTTAAGACTTGCCTTCCCACTAACCTGACTATCTCTCACTGGGTGCTTGCTGTTTGCTTTTGTGTGTTTGTGTGTTAACATCATTATTCAGGGTATCCGTTCTTTATCAATCAGCACTTCAGAAGATATTTACCTCAATTTGTCTCTGTATAGATTATACAAGTCTAATCAACTCTTGTGACATCCTTGGCTAACAATACTTCGTTTGACAACTGGCACCAAGCCCTTTTGGTATGTTTCACTTAGGATACAGAGGTACAGTAATTCCTGGGAAATCTAAATTTCTCTAAAAAAAGTATTAGTTTATCTTCATTCTTCAAAAATTCCATCTTTCATAATAAAATTTTGGATAAATATTATTTGAGTGAATAATGTTAATAAAATTTTTGCCTTAAATTGATTTTTCTAGGAAAACATATTTGAGATGTCAATGTCTGACCTGGGAAGTATTGCAACAGGACACAGTAGAACTGGTCACATGACCTCACAGTCGCAAATCAGCCTTGGGAAAGACAATCCCGATGGCGAGATAACTAGGCAAAACAAAGGGCTGGGTAACCAAGGGAAACCATCCAGCAAGACTACAGATGAAAGGACTAAGAAATCTACGAGTGTGGAAACTTCACCTGTTCTGGATGCAAGGACACCGGTCACAGTGGTTGGCAGTGATAGTAGCCTTATAGGAGCTTCAAAAGTCTGATGGAATTATATAGGCGTTTCAAAAGTCAGATACTAAATAAGTACGCGGCGCCATTGTGTGGCAGACCAAGTGACAAATTGTCACCCATTATAGTGGTGTTCAGTGAAAGCAGCCTTATAAGAGATACAAAAGTGTTGATATTTATATACCAGTTCTCAAAAACGCTTGAGATTTCGTTCAAAGTGAAAAATGTTTTCTTGTACCTGTGAGGCAGAAAGATTGGCATTAGTGGGTAACAGAGTGACCTCCCACATATCCAGTCCTTGGTTCAGTTCCCAGCCTGACCTATGATGGTAGAGGTGGTAATTTCTTGCAGGTGCACGTTGGGTTTCAGTGCAGAATCAATTAGTCTGCACAGTTTTCCTCTATCCTCTCAACTACCCACTGTGATATGACCTATACAGTGTGTTGAAAGTAATTTTAAACAGAAATCGATTAATTTTGTAAATGTTTGACACAAATAGAATCCTACAGTTGTATTACAAAGATTCCTGTTAAGTGGTGGGCAGCGGATATTTCTTAGTATTTAACCTTAACTATGTGATACAGACACAAGCAGAATAATTGTGTGCAAGAAAGAAAATAAAAAGTTAAAAGTAGTCTTAATTATTAAGTTTTGATTGTTTGAAATTGACAGGGACCTGTTTGCAGAAGTATGTATTATCATTGAATGTTAGATCGAGTAAAACATATAAAACAAGTCTTGTTGCCATGTTAAAGGTCTGATTTTGATAGTATTCTACAGTCTTCCTTATGGGAACTTCAAAAATCTGATAGCCAAAAGTGTACACAATACAGTGATACTGCAACAATTACAGGTGTAAAACCTCGGATATTACTTAATGAGAGAAATATTGTGTTGATGTTTTAGTTTCATGTACAAGTAAGTTTGACTTCCTTTGCTCAAGCAGTGTTAGACTTGGTGAAGTATCTCCTCTTTGAAATAACAGGATGTAAACAAATTTTCAGGTTCTACATTTTCTTATAGTTATACATAGTTTAAATATTGTAAAATGTGTACAAGTTATAACTTTTCTGTTTATTTCAGAACACCAATTTGGCAATTCATAAATGTGTCAGTGAAATTTACAAGAATGTCGTACATTGTTCAAGAGTTCAAGTTGTGTTTGTTTTAACTTTTTAGAATCATTTCTGTGATACATAAATATTTCTTAATCATGCCCTGTAAGTTTTCAGATTCATTGGAGCTGTCTTCTGTAAAATTATTTTGAAAGTATTGTGGAAGAAATGTGAAATTCACTGTGACCGGTGGCTTAATATTGGAGAATTTGTATAATGTTGCATGCTGCAACTTGTGAAATAAGCACATCTTTTTAATAATAGCTTACCAACAATTTACTTAATTTTTCTGTGATCAAGGGTCAGAAATTAAAGCAGACACTTCTCAGTACATCCTGAGTTACATGTAGATAAAATTTGGACTTTTCAGTCTAGATCTTATATATCATACAAACATACAAAATCTAAAGAATACATGAATAAATATTCCCACTTACATTCTTACAGTGGTTGTACATAAGTAAGACTTTGCAGGAAAATACTTTGCAATATTTATTTGTCAGCCCTGTCCAAAAAATACTGGAGAAATGGAACTAATTGAAACATTTTCAGTTGATTATTTAACTTTGATATAAGTGCAGAAGTTTCAGTGTATATCTAATTTGATTGTTTAATAGTGGTTTAAATGATTTTACCTTGTGTGAAAATAAGTACAAATATCTCAGTTAATTCTGTATGAATATATTACTTCAGACTTTCCAGGTATTATGCTCAGTTTTCAGTTTAGGTACCCAAGTGCATTAACACTACATTCTTAAGCCACAATCTCAGTATTAGAAGTCACACCTCATGCTGTATTAGCTGTCAAATGTACTGCAAAAGGAGGTCAATCAGAAACCTATTTGCTGACTGAAAGACATTGATCCGGTGACCTTCCATTTTCTTGTAATCAAAACCGGTTTCCCCATATATTCATTATTTTAACATAAGTTTACAAAAATATTTAACTTCCAAAGATGTTTTACAGTATTTTATAATATTCTATCAATATATTAGATATGTTGTCCTCAAAATCTTCAAAAAGCACATTCCAGTTCACATTTATATTTGGGTTTGTAGCTCATGTATGCATTTGATAACTTATGTCTTGGCATTTACTAATTTAAAATCAAACACAACCATTCTTGGCTGAAATTTCCACTTTCGGCAACTGGCCTATAATTTGCATTCAAAATAAATGTCAACATAAATATCAAGTGAACTCAGTTTTAAGGTCCCAATGTCAGAAGATCCTATAATTGGTGAAGGTGAACATGGTGATACCTAAGACTATTTCTTATTCATAATGCAGATTATAGTTATTCAGAGACCAGTTGATCAGATTTGTCAATTTATTATTATGTTACTATCTGCCAAGTCTATGGATCGTAACCATAAAATTCCCAGCAAAAGTAAGCCATTATATTTCTGTAACATGGTGAAGACTTATTTGTGAAATCAGGGTCATAATAATTTATAGATTTTGTGTTGAAAAAAGTACTATGTATTTCATAAGGATCATCTTCCAAATGGTAATTCCAGTAACAAAACAAAAGTAAGTGAGAGATACTGATACTGACCTGTGTTTAGTATCTTATTGTGTAACTTGTGGGATGTTTCAAAACATGTTAGTTAAGCATCCCTTGAAAAGGGCGCTTATTTGTTTTCACGTTGACTTTCCCCACTTCCGCCACATTATCATGTCCCTTGAATATCTCCCTTATTAGTGTGTGTGTGTGTGTGGGGGGGGGGGGGGGGGGGGGATTCTAACCATACTTGGTAGGGACATTGATTAGGGGGTGTAGGTGTGCAACATCCTGGTGTGACCTTGATTTGACCTTGCTGTAGTGACCTTGAGTTGGAAAATCTTGTCCGGGCTATATCTTGGAAACCGTAAGGTGTAGGAAGTTGATACTTGGTAGGGACATTGGTTGGGGGTGTAGGTGTGCAACATCTTGGTGTGACCTTGATTTGACTTTTGACCTTGCCGTAGTGAACTTGACCTATAAAATCTTTTGCAGGCTGTATCTCGGAAACTGTAAGGTGTAGGAAGTTGATACTGGGTAGGGCACTGGTTAGGGTGTGTAGATGTAAAACGTCATGGTGTGACCTTGATTTCACCTTTGACCTTGCCGTAGTGACCTTGACGTATAATGCCTTGTCTGGGCTATATCTCGGCAACTGTAAGGTGTAGGAAGTTGATATTTGGTAGGGACATTGGTCGGGGGTTATAGGTGTGTAACGTCATGGTGTGATCTGGATTTGAGCTTTGATCTTGCATATCTGATGCTATTTTATCTCTCTATGGGGATATCTGATACTATTTTATCTCTCTTATATCTATCTTATATCTTTTTCTAGAATCTTGGTTGTTGCTCCTTGGGGTATCTTTTGATGTAGATTAAGCACTGTTAAAGTCATATAAGAATTCATTAAGGGTTTTACTTTTGCAACTTCCCATTGTAACAGATGCTATTTCATCAAGTGAGCCACAGATTTGCCCCAACACCACACACAGGCATGTATTGTCACATCTGTATGTATGGGTAATATTCAAAACATTCAAACCATAATTCGACCTTACAAAACAAATATTAAAATGGAAAAGGACTTAAATGTTCACGCAAATGTACGAGGTCACTTTGGTATGGTTGAACAATATCGAAAACATGCAAATCGTAATTCAACTGTGCGAAATGTGCATGTATCACTGTCTTACAGCTTCTAGGACAAATAGACTGGCAGGATCTTAATCTTGTCAACCCAATAGCATTTCTGTCGGTTGCGGACTAACGGATTGGCGCTAATTCCGAACCCTGCCTTGGTTTGACCTATAATACTGTAGAACATCTATTATCCGACCCTCTATTATCCAAATTTTCAATTATCCAACCTCAAACCCATTCTCCCAACTCAATTTAAGCCTGTAAGCCTTCCTATTATCCAACCTTTCTATTTTCCGACCTTATTCTTTCTCTCCCAAGAAGGTCGGATAATAGAGGTTCTACTGTATATTGTCCGGGCATATCTCAGCAACTGTAAGGATATGAATTGCTGCAACTGATTATTATGTACTTTTACATAATTGTGATATTTCCATTGACAGCTATTCTCCAGCCAATAAATTTTACAGCTTCATAATCTTTAGTTTACTGAATTGTCTTGTTTTAATACTTAATCTTTACATGCAGTCTCTTTCTCATAGATATTATTGTCTCTACATAAACATTATTTAGACACTGACATTGCTCTGAAAGTATCCCATTCTGTGTACTTTTTCACTACTTCTATATCTCAAGGTGTTGAAAACTTCCACAGACTGTGGGGCACGGGCATCTCTGATGCTATTTTTGGCATTTATATACCTGAGGCATAGGAAAGTATTTTACACGCTTATTTTTTACCTTTGTCAAGGTCACTTGATCAAAGTAAGTTTTTCTTACGTACTCCCACTCATCATCACCACTCAGCCAAAACTCCTTAATGTAAGAGGGTTGTTAAATTAAATATATGTGAATACTATCAAAATATTGAGCTGATTATATTTTGGGAGCTATTGGACCATAATTGAGCGATATATGAGCGTTTTTATACCAGGTAGTAATCAGAAAGTTTAAATTCATCAGAACCCCTCTATTATCTCCTTATCTGTTGCATACTAGGAAGCCATATGCAGAGAGTCGAAAAAACACTCATACCTACCCCCTCCTGCCTCCTTTTATGGTCACACTGGTGTCATAAAATGTTAGATTTTCAGTTTTTGGCTTCTGAATGGGAGGTCATAGGAAATAATATACAGAGAGTCTAGAAAGCTTGTTAGATTTTCCCCCTGGCCCCCCTTATGGGTCAAACTGGGGTGATAAAATTGCAAATTTTGTGTTTTTGGCTTTTATCTTGTTTATTGCTTTTAGAGGTTGTGAATGTATTGGGAGGTCATGGGAAATCATATGCAGGGATTCTAGAAAGCTTGTCATATTTACTCCCGTCTCCCACCCTTATGGGTCAAACTGGGGTCATAAAATCAAAGATGCTATCTTGGATGGCTGCAGGCACTCGGCCAACTCAAGGAAAAAGAGCGTAATACTATCCGAGTGACATATTTGGTGGTAGCACTGCTATGCTGAGGTGACCTACATAGTGACGTAGTCCACATCTTCCTTCTCCTTGGCCGCCGTATTGCTAGAAACACAAAATTGCAAGGACAATTTCTTAATTTTATTAGTTGATATACGTATTATTGGATGTTGAAATTCTATCAGTTCTTTTTATTTTATATCATGGATTTAACTATTTGTACTTTTATTTTGAAAAGCAAAGTATTGTTTTCCTTCAACTTGTCGACTCAGACAGCCAGCATGTCTTCAAAGCGTTTGAAACCCACAAACCACGTTCGTTGAAGTATCATCACTTCTGTTCATATTTTGATTTGCACAACTACTGCCCCACCTCGCAGAAAGGCAGGGAAAAGGGATCATTCTGCGTTACAGGCAGCAGACCATGTTTACTTTGTGCATCATTATCTAATGAGCAGAAGAGCAACATCATTAATCAAAAACACCTGAGACAAATCGGAACTATTAGCTGACACGGAAGTTGGAATGGTTATGTTATCTGAATCACAACAAAAATGAGAGGATTTGGCACAAATATTTCAAATCGATTTCCTCTGAGACCCTCCAATGTTATACAGTCTTCCTCTCCTTGGGCTGAACAGTTGGGTTTGGAAGCCCTGTCTTTGAAGTCACCTCAGCAAATTCCTGAAACTCTGGGCACCATTTTACATAGACAAATCTCTAGGCACCCAAATTCAACTACAAATGCAACAACAAATGAGGGTTTTCCAAGATTCTATTCTGAAGGCTTTCAATAAGCTCTTGGAACGACAAAAGTCCATATAAGAAGAGTTCAGGTCCACTCCAAGTGCTACAATTGCCAAACCCCAATCGTATTCTGTGGTGGATCATATTACAGATCCTAAACCTAGTACAAGTCTGGTCTCGGATTCTCATCTGGAAACACATAACGTCAGCCATCAGAGGGAGGCTATGGAGGTTGAATTTGTTGGGCCCCCCCTGCCACATCATCATATCTGAGAACATGCCTATGATGCTGTTCACTCGGATGCTGACTTGGTTTCAGAATCGGATCATCACCATCCGAGAAAGGGGGCAAAGCCCAAAAGCACTCTGACAAATGCAAACATAAGTCTTACAGACATGTAAGCTCCTCCTCAGAGGAGTCAGATCTACCACTACAAACTAAAATAGCTTCTCCAGTTAAACAACCAGGGAGAGGGAAGAGGGAATCTATCGAGCACCATCAACACATTGTATTCAGGGACCTCAAGCATAAACATAAGGCTGAGTTGAAAAGTCAGCTTAACCATGACCCACTTATTTCTAGGGAAGTAGATGTGTCTGACTTGCTCTCTCAGTATACTGAGGACATTGAGACTTTCCCACAAGTCCTTAATATCCCTGACCCCAGGGATAGTATGCCAGTTTCCTCAACTTCAGTGATGGGTCTTAACAAGGTTGCTCAGAAACAGGAGCTCAGGATCCAGGGTCCTTCTACTTTTCTTCCAAAACTGAAATTCAGAAAGGGGTCAATATTGAAAGGGCAGCCAAAATGCCTATGACAGAACCTGTGACTATTGGGATATCCTAGATAAGAGGATCCTTATTCAAAAGAAACCTTAACCTACCTGTGTAAGACCTTATCCCATATGCTCCAGAGAGAATTCTATATTATGGGCAATGCCGGATTCTTAAAGAGAGATACAGAGATGACCAATCTCCAACCCAACCTGGGCAAAACCACACACCAGCAACTCAGGAACTCACTTTTGTCCCCCTCTCCCATATTTCATGCACAACTGTTGAAAGAAGGGGAAGTGGTCCTTCTCAAAACAGACACCCCCAGAAATCCTCAGGGCGTGGAAACCCTTTATCCCATTGACTACCAAGCCTCAAATGGTCCACCAGTAGGAGGTCGCCTCTGTTCTTTCACGAGTGACTGGCTAAAAGAGAATTGCTCAAACAGTGTGTTAAACATTATTACAAATGTTTACATTTTACCATTCAACATGAAGCCCAAATTATCCAGACAGCTCCTGATTACCTCTCTCTCCTGACCAAGAACAATAAAAAGGGTGGAAAAAGTAAGGTCTCTTGGGTTTACAGTCGCCTGTTTCAAGTTCCAAGGCCTTGTCAGATATGGAGGCCAGTCACAGACCTAAGCAGGCTAAGCCCCTTCTTAAATGTAGAAAAATTCAAAATGGAGACACTAGAGTCCATCAGTCCATCGATCCCAGGGAATGGGTGTGCACAATAGACCTCTTGGATGCCTACCTTCACATCCCCATCCACCCAACCTAAAGGAATTTTCTATGGTTCACCCACAGGTACCAAATTTACAAATTCACCTCCCCTTAAGGCTGGGTACGGCCCTACAAGATTTCGCAAAGATAGAGAGGAATTGAATCTGGCCCTCTGCAGTGGAGTCGGACTCCATTAGTACCTGTAGGATTTGCTTGTCGGAGCCCAATTGCAAAGAGAGGCACAACTAAACACAGAGATCATTGTGAACCTAATCCAGTTCTTGGGGTGAGTAGTCAATCGGGAAAAATCAGAATTAACACCTGCTCAGGTGTTTTATTTTGTGGGCTGCTAATACCATCTAGATTTAGCCCTTGTAAAACCCACTCAAGACAGATGGCTCACACTACCAGATTTGATCCTGAAAATAAAGTCAAAGTCGCTAATTAGTTTGCTCGCCTCAATGGAGAAGACGGTCCCAGAGGTCACCTCCACGTGAGACCTTTTTAGTTTCACTGGAGATCTACCCAGTCGCTGGACATCCTCCTTTCTTGGTCAGAGACCATATCGGCTCACCTGGATTGGTGGCATAATCCTGTCGGCGTGCTGAATGGTTCAGAACTTCATCAGAATACCACAATATTCAAATCTTTGTCAACGCATCAAACGCAGGTTGGGGTGCTCATTTAGAGCAAGACTCAGTTAAAGGTCTTTGGTCAGACAGAGAAAAATGGCTACACATAAAAGTTCTAGAGCTGAAGGCAGTGTTCCTGGACCTGCAACACTTCAGGGATCATTGCCAAAATCAGACTGTGTTGATATCCACAGACAATTCAACATTGGTAGCCTACATAAACAAACAGGAAGGAGCCCACTCGTCAAAAAATTTGTGCTCTCTTGTGGAGAATCGTGACCTGATGCCATCGTTAAAAAAAAACACTATGACAAAGGCACATTCCAGGGTGCCTAAATGTGATGCCTGTTTCAGGTTGATCTAAAAACATAGGTCAATTGCCTTGTTATCCTAATTGCTCCAAGTTGACCATGGATACCCTAATTTTGGGAGCTAGTACAGCTCTCAAAGGAGATCCCACTCAACTTAACTACCAGTGTCAACAATACTTCTCAAGCAGTCCCACAACCATGTGTTTTACAACAACCCACAACATCTTAACCTTCATCGCCTAGCGGGGCTCAATATCTCTCAAAGCCTGGACCTTAACAGGTTGCTCTACAGCTGTCACAGGGATAAACCCAAAAGTTCCAGAAACTTACCAAAGTGGAACCTTTCTGTTGTTCTAGATAAGCTCACAAAAGTAGCTTTTGAGCCTATGAAAAACACAGACCTCAAACATCTAACCTTTAAAACTGCCCTCTTGCTTAGCTTTGGTCTCTGGAAGTGCCGCAGCGAAAAGCCATACCTGGGTTGTAAACAAAGTGTTCCATTTGGGCCAGTGGGAAAAGGTCGTTTTATTCCCTTCTTCAAATTTCATAGCCAAAACCAGCTAGCAAGAGAGGGTTCCCAAAGTGTGTCACCAGTGATAATTCCTGCCTTAACTATTTTTGTGGATAGACAATTCAATGAAGACAGGACACAGTATGAGCTCTGAGGTACTGCACTCAGCTGCACCTGCACTCAGGAACTAAGAGGAGCTAGATCCGCACTTTTCATTTTCTTTAAGAAAGGACAGACATCAGACTGACTACCCTGTCTTCTTGGTAAAAGCAAACTATCCTCTTGTGTTATAAAGGTTGTGGGCCTAAAGATCATGACATTAGGACCTGTAAAGCTTTCTATAGTGGTGTTTTGGTGGACCAAATCATGCAAGCCTGTCATTGGAAGTTGCACAACACTTTCACAAATTTTTACCTAAAAGACCTGAATTGGTCAGACAACAACAATATGTACCTGGGTCCACTAGTAGCACCTCAACAAGTCTTACATACTTCAGCTCAAAGTAGTCATCCTCAGGGAAAAGTGGGGGGACGACACATCGTTTTTCAATATCAGTTCCTCACTGTTTAATATTTAACAATAACATTACCAGTTTGCTTTTGAGAGAATTATTTCTGTATTTGGAAATGTTCAACAACATACTTTACGTTTTCCCTTCCTTTAAACTTTAACACTTTTGATCTTAATTTATTGGGAAGCTCTATTTTTGTTTTCAAAAACCTTTTTGTAGTTGAAATATAGACTGTCAGTGATATGAGGTATAATCCCATAAATTAACAAAACAAACTGTTGTACAGATTGATGCATTTTAATTTGTTCATGTCACAGGCAACTTTTGTGGTCAGGCATTTCAAGAAATGTCAAGTAACATAGTTTGCCTGCAATTCATGCCAGAAACTGCATAAAATGTAATTGTAACTAGCTTAATACTCAAAAACAAGACTTTATGTGTGCAGGAGTTTACCTCTTGTAAAGCTGTTTGGTAAATAAGCTTGTAAATAGGTTATTTTGCGTATACATCTGTGTTGCTTCATAGTCAACTCGGCTGCTATGAATACTTGCTATTCCCTCAACCCCAACTCTATCCCTACTTTAACAAACTCTGGTCTCAACATGGTGCAGACTAACAGTTTAAACTTTTTGTCAGTATAAGACTTTATCAACACAATGCTCAAAATATTTCTTTGGTATTGCCTTCTGTGTTTATGTACAGTTCCCAGTTTTATTAACAGATCACTTGGATATTATCAGTCCATGTAATGGTTTGATTTCTTTTATCTGGATTTTTTTCCAATCCAAATGTGACAATTATTATATAGTATAAAAAAGACAAGTTAAAGAAGAATTGTTACTTTTATACAATGGTCAGCATTTGTTGGAAAGAAGGACAAAGATTTACAATGTAGGGTATCTATTTTGTTACTTTTGTGGCTCAGTTTGTAAAACTGTTGGCCAAGCTAGTATGAAATGAAAGGGTTGACTTTTTAAAGGGCTTGAGTTAATATATAGATTTTCAGTGTTTTACCTAGACATTTGGCCAGGTGATCCTTATTTAAGGCAAAAACTTTGGGAAACCAATTATTTGGCAATGAAGCATTGGACATTTTGAAACTAAAGTGCATATTTTACAGTAGTATACACACACAAAACAACAGTCAAGACTTGTGATAATAGTGGCAGAAACATGCATTTTTTTGTATTTGCACAGTGTTAATGTTGTGTCCCTTAAGAGTGTTTCAGATTGAAATAATTCAGATTAATATAATGTTACAGCTAAATAATAAAATATCAGCATTTCTAATTTCACTCTTTGGGCTACCAATGCATAAAAGGGGATCATTAATAACCAGTACAATTTTCCCAAAATGACCAGAAACTATATTTACATGAATGATTAAATAACCTAGGTAAGGCACTGATCCAGGTCTGCTATATATTTATCTGCTGAATGCTACGTTACTGCTTTTATGTTCTCTGGACAGTTCAAGATTTACCATGTATTATGTTGTGATATTGTCTCTTCATTCCTGATATAGTAGCAATGTGTTTAAGGCTTTCAATTTTTGCTTTGCTTATAAATTAAACATTTCAAATCAGGTGTATGCTTCAGAATATTAAGGTTGATTTATTATTATTATTTTTGCATTGTTAAAGCTTTATTTTATTTTAAAAGGGGACAATGTGTAACAATTTTCAGCTTTCCAAATATGGATTTTGTAGTTTCTGGAGGTTAGGCTTTGAAGCTGTTATAGTATATAAAGTGCAGTTTGAAAATTAAAAATATGAAATCTTCTGCCATAGTTTATTAATATGTAAATTGTTCACTATTTTACTTATAATAATGATTGTTTATGTGGCAAATATTTGTGAGTGTCTCAAACTTGTTTCAGAATTTCTGTGCGTGCTTCTTGTTTCATTTTAATAGTTAGTTCAAGTGGTAAATGTTACATTTGTGTATTTGTATGTATTTATTGATAATGATTGACAAAATTGGTTGATTCCATGTAATGACATCACATATTTCTGCACTTGTTTTATTACACTTTCAGCTGTAGTGCCCTGTCACTTTTTGCATTTATTATCTTAGCGGTAGATATAAAGGTTCCATGCTTGTATTTACCCACATGCTTACATTTACATATACTTTCTCAATAAACCCTGTAACCATTTATCAGTTTTCTTAAAGAGTAAAACTTATAACATTTTCTTTGATGGCTCAAGTTGTACTGGGACAGGTCATTAGACTTTTCCTACAGGTTTTACTGAGGTGGATTTAAACCCACTACCACAGAGATCAGAGCCAAGTTATTATTTGTTCTTGATGAAAAGGAAGATAACTTAAGAAGACTTGGTGTTATTTGGATTTATACTTAGTGCAATATCTATGTACTACAGGACTCAAAGTGCTATATGGCCCATCTAACTGTACAGTACAGCCCATCTCTCAAAGTTCTCACATTCCCCGAACTGAAAGACACACACTCAGGGATTACCATTTTTCAACATCCTTGAGGTTCTTTAACCTGCCACTGGGGATAGGACCCAATGACAGGGCACCACATTGAATGTCACAAAATCACAGCATTATTACAGACCTCAAAGATTTCCAGGGGAGAAGCTAGGATTATTTGGTTTTTTACACCCTGATTTTTCAGAAAGTTCTGGGTATATGCAATATTTCTTAGGGGATGGGATATGGTCAGCATTTGTTGGAAAGGACAGAGATTGTACAATGTAGGGTATCTATTTAGTTACTTTTGTGTCTTTCTATGGTGGAGTTTCGGTGGACCAAATCATGCAAGCTTGTCACTGGAAGTCGCACAACACGTTCACAAATTTTTACCTAAAAGACCTGAATTGGTCAGATAACAACAATATGTATCTGGGTCCACTAGTAGCACCTCAACAAGTCTTACATATTTCCCCTCTGAGGGATCATCCTCGGGAAAAGGACGGGGGGGCGGGGGCGGGACACATCATTTTGCAATATAAGTTCCTCACTGTTTAATATTTAATAATAACATTACCAATGTGCTTTTGTGAGAATTAAATCTGTATTGGGAAATGTTCAACATACTCGACTTTTTCCCTTCCTTTAAACTTTAACACTTTTGATCTTTCAAATTTATTGGGAGACTCTGTTTTTGTTTTCAAGAACCTTTTTCTAGTTGAAATATGACTGTCAATGATATTGGGTATAATCCCATAAAATAACAAAGCAAACTGTTGTATAGATTGATGCATTTCAATTTGTTCATGTCACAGGCAACATTCGTGTTCAGGCATATCATGAAATGCAAAGTGACACAGTTTGCCTGAAACTTATAAATGAAATTCAGCCAGAAACTGCATAAAAGCCCATGTAACGGTTTGATTCCTTTTATCTTGATTTTTCTGATTCCATATTTTCTGGGGGTTTTTTTGTGTTTTTTTTGTTTTTTTTTTGTTTTTTTTTTTGCCAGTGTAAATGTAACCATTATTATGTAGTGTAAAATAGTAAAGTTAAAGAAGAATTGTTATGCTTATACAATGGTCAGCATTTCTTGGAAAGGAGGACAGACATTTTACAATGTAGGGTATCTACATTGTTACTTTTGTGGCTCAGTTTGTAAAACTGTGGGCCAAATTAGTATGAAATGAAAGGGTTGAGTTTTTTACTCCACAGCCCTAAAGGGCTGTCAAGGTATTGTGTTCACCCATGGTGTCTGGATGGGGGGCCAGTTGTTTGGCGTAAAAAGTTTGTCCAGGCTATATCTCAGAAACCGTAAGGTATAGGAAGTTGATACTTGGTAAGGACATTGGTTGGGGGTGTAGGTGTGCATCATCATGGTGTGACTTTGACCTTGCCATAGTGACCTTGAGTTTCAATATCTTGTCCTGTCTATATCTTGGAAACCGTAAGGTGTCAGAAGTTGATACATGGTAGGGATATTGGTTAGGGGTTGTAGGTGTGCCACGTCATGGTGTGACCTTGATTTGACCTTTGTGACCTTGACCTATAAAATCTTGTGTGAGCTATATCTCGGAAACCGTAAGGTGTAGGAAGTTGATATTTGGTAGAGATATTGGTTGGAGGTGTACAACATCATGGTGTGACCTTGATATGACCTTTGACCTTGCCATAGTTACCTTGACTTATAAAATCTTGTTTGGGCTATATCTCGGAAACTGTAAGGTGTAGGAAGTTGATTCTTGGTAGGGACATTGGTTGGGGGTTGTAGGTATGCAATGTCATAGTCTCCATGACCTATAAAATCTTGTCAGGGCTGTATCTCGGAAATCGTAAGATGTAGGAAGTTGATACTTTGTAGGGACATTGGTCCAGGGTTGTAGGTGTGCAATGTCATGGTTTGACCTTGATTTGACCTTTGACCTTGTAATGACCTTGACCTATAAAATTGGTCCAGGCTATATCTTAGAAACCATAAGGTGTAGGAAGTTGATACTTGGTAAGGACATTGGTTGGGGGTGAAGGCGTGCAACAGCATGGTGTGACCTTGATTTGACCTTTGACCTTGCTGTAGTGACCTTGATTTTGAAGATCTTGTCCAGGCTCTTGAATTCTGAAAGGTGTAGGAAGTTGACACTTGGTAGGGACATTGGTTATGGGATGTAGGTGTGCATCATGGTGTGACCTTTAACTTTGACTCTGCCAAAGTGTGTTGACCTGCCATATTTGAGCCATGTTTCTCTTATGACAAAGATATATGGATTGCTACAGCTGATTAATATGTGTACTTTTACATAATTGTGCTATTTCCATTAACATCTATTCTCCAGTTAAAAATAAATTTTACAACGTCATAATTTTTAGTTTACTGATTAATGCTGTCATCTTGCTATTGAATTGTCTTGTTTTAATACTTCATCTGTACATACATTTTCTTTCTCTTAGACATTATTTTCTCTCCTTAAACGTTATTTGGACCTTTATATAACTGACACTGCTCTTAAAGTATTTCAATATTTGTACTGTTTCACTACTTCTATATCTCATGGTGTTGAAAAATATTTTCCCAGGCTGTGGGGTACAGGCATTGCTGATGCTATTTTAAAGGGCTTGAGTTGTATAGATTGTCAGTGTTTTACCTAGAATTTTAACTAGATGAACCTTATTTAAGGCAAAAACTTCGGGAAACGTTTGAAACTAAAGTGCATATTTTACAATTACTGTAGTAAACACACAAAACAACAGTCAACACTTGTGTTAGTAGTGGCAAAAACATGCATTTTTTTTGTATTTGCAAAGTGTTAATGTTGTGACCCTTGAAAGTGTTTCAGATTGAAATAATTAAATATGTTACAGCTAAATAATATAATATCAGCAGCATGTCTAATTTTACTCTTGGGGCCACCAATGCATAAAAGGGGGTTCATTAATAACCAGTACAATTTTCCCAAAATGACCAGAGGCTATATTTACATGAATGATTAAATAACCTAGGTAAGGCACTGATCCAGGTCTGCTGTATATTTATCTGCTGAATGCTTATGTTGCAGCTTTTTTTATCTCTTGACAGTTCAAGATTTACCATGTATTATGTTGTGATATTGTATCTTCATTCCTGATCTAGTAACAATGTGTTTAAGGCTTTCATTTTATTACGCTACAATAGCTTACCATGTGGGACTTAATGCTGTTCTCGGGTGGCCACACCACGGCCAACGTCTTAGAAAAAAAGACATTTCTTGTTAGCCGTAGAATCTAGTTGTCGTCACGTGATAACTTCTGACCAATCGCCCTACTTTCTCGTTGGCCACGTTGAACTGTTTGCAGTTTGTAAATATACAGACATTTTCATTTATTTCTCAGCTTTTACTTATTGTTGGAGGCTCTTTTTTGGATATTTCTTTTATTATGTGACATAGATCATTCTGTAAAATTTTTATTTTGACAGGATAAGTATATTTCTTGCTTTCGCGTGTTTTGAGTTTTCCTCGGTTCAGGCACTTTACATTGTACGTCTTTTATTGCGTTTAAAATGTCTCTCCACCAAACGAATAAAGACAAACCGAGAGCTCAGAAATGCCGCCATTTTTGTTTTAGTTTCGACCTACACAACTATTGCCCTACCTGTAGGGAGGCTGGCAAGGGTGATGACCCCTGTGTCACCTTCGAAACTCCCTGTGATATCTGTGCATCTTTCAAACAAACAAATCTTGAAAAATCCCTGGGAAATTCTTTAAATATTCATTTACAGCAACAAATGGGTTCCTTTCAGGCATCCATGTTGGAAGCTTTCCAGTCGCTTCGAGAGGAGTTGACTGCTAAAAAGCAAACAGAGGTAGATCAGACCTCGTTTCTTGCTTCCAAACCTCGTACTTTTCAGTAAACCTGCTGTAAATCTGGACCTACCCCCTCCGAGACCTAGTACTAACATTCAAACTGAGGCTATGGATGTGGACTACGGTCCAGCACTCCCTCCTCATCTAGTACTTGACCAGCATGATACCTCGGATCAGTACATTGCTCCATCTGAACTACCTCCGAAAGAGGTCTCGTACTCACACAAAAAGCAAAGCCACTCTCGTAGTAGGCAGGAAATTGATCCAGGATCTGCCTCGGACCAACCAAATGAAGAATCCGATGAACCTAGGATCCCTTCTACCAAACCTAAAAAGCACTCTGATAAGAGTAAACAAAAATCAAGGTCCAGATATGTGTCATCTTCTTCAAGGGAGGATCAGTCCCCTGTAGCCAGACACAGGTCTTCTAAGCCCTCTAGGGCTCAGCCCTCAGGGGCTGTTTCTGATCAAGACCTTCCACAACATGATCCAGACCCCCCTTATTATAGGGAAGTAGCTCTGTCTGACATGACTCTCTTACAGCCACAGTTGGAGACGCCAAGAACTTAGGAACTCGTCCTTTTGGGACCTGTCCTTGTTCGAGTCTCAACTTGTGAAGGAAGGGGAAGACTTCCTTCTCAAAAAAGGCACCTCTAAAGACTCTCAGGGTTTCGCACCCTACCAGAATAAGCCCTTTCGTGGTCCCCACAAGAAAAGAGGCTCCTACAGGAAACGCCCCAATGGGGGCAACTCCTCACAAAGCAGTAACCAATCGTTTTCCTCAGGAAGGGGGAAACCGAACTTCAGAGGCTCCAGGGGTCGTTTTCAACCCCATAAAAGGGGAAGGGGGCATGGAAACCCCTCTTCCCAATGACTCCTCCAAAGCCTCACTCAGTCCACCAGTAGGAGGTCGCCTCCGTTCTTTCAATAGAGACTGACAAACAAACAAATGTTCTCCAAACGTGTTAAACATTATCACCAATGGCTACGTACTGCCATTCCTTTCACAGCCAAATTTGGTCAGATTCCCTCTGATTCTGTCAGAGTACAAGGCCCAGCAAAAAGACCAAGCCCATGGCCACTTGTATCCAGTCTCTCCTGTCAAAGAACGCAATCGAAAGGGTGGAAAATGTAAAATCTCTCGGGTTTTACAGTCGCCTGTTCCTAGTACCCAAGCCTCACCAAAGATGGAGGCCAGTCATAGACCTAAGCAGGCTCAACACTTTTCTACACGTAGAAAAGTTCAAAATGGAAACTCCAGAGTCCATCAGGACCTCCCTGATTCCAGGGGAGTGGGTATCGTCGATAGATCTGTCGGACACTTACATTCTAATCCCCATCAACCCAAACTCAAGGAAATACCTAAGGTTTTGCTACAAGTCTCAGGTGTTCCAGTTCACCCATGTAGACTTATTTGCCACTCACCTGAACCACAAACTTCCACTGTACGTATCTCCTGTCCCAGACCCAAAGGCTTGGGACATAGATGCTCTAAACATAAACTGGACGAACCTCACGGCCTATGCTTACCCTCCTACGGCTCTCCTTCACAAGGTGATCCAAAAGATCAAGCAATGCCATTGCCTGATCATCGTAATAGCCCCAGGCTGGCCAGGGATGCCCTGGTTTTGGGACCTAGTGCAGCTCTCAACAGAGATCCCACTACAACTTCCAGTGTCAACGACCCTACTGAAACAGTCACACAAGTATGTGTTCCACAACAACCCACAACAGATGAACCTCCACGCCTGGTGTCTAGGAGCGGACAACTCCAAGAACAAGGCTTCTCTGTGGAGGTGGCAGAGAGAATTGCTGCTCCTCAGCGGTCATCAACAAGGACCATCTACAAGTCGAAGTGGGCCCTATTTGAAAAATGGTGCAGAGAAAATTCGGTGGATTTCTCCACTCCATCTGTGAAACAAATCTCAGATTTTTTCATGTACCTGTACCAAGACCTAAACAGGCGCTGCTCGACCATTGATGGTTACAGGACTGCAATCGTTGACACTTTGGGCCCAACGGCCCACCATATTGCATATAATGCAGACCTTCATAGGTTACTCTCCAGTTTTTACAGGGATCGTCCAAAAAGTTCCAGAAATCTACCTAAGTGGAACCTTTCTGTTGTTCTCAATGAGCTCACAAAGGCACCCTTTGAGCCCATGAAAGACACAGACCTCAAACTTCTTACCCTCAAAACTGCTTTCTTGCTAGCTTTGGCCTGCGGCAAGTGCTGCAGCGAAATCCATGCCTGGGTCGCAAACAAAGTATCTAATCTAGGCCAATGGGAAAAGGTCACCTTGTTCCCTTCTTCTGATTTCATAGCCAAAAACCAACTAGCAAGAGAAGGTTCTCAAAGTGTGTCTCCGGTGACTATTCCTGCTTTGACTACCATTGTAGATAGACAATTTAAAGAAGACAGGACCCTGTATCCGGTGCGGGCCCTGAGGTATTATCTGGACCGAACCAAAGACCTGAGAGGGTCTCGTTCCCTCCTTTTCATCTCCTTCAAGAAAGGACAGACATCAGACCCGCTACTCTCTCTTCCTGATTGAAACAAACCATCCTGCTTTGTTATAAACAAGCAGACCAACAAGGCTTGGACTTGGTCCAAGTTAAAGCGCATGACATCCAGGCCTTCGCGGCCTCTAAGGCCTTTTACGGTGGGGTATCGGTGGACCAAATCATGCAAGCCTGTCACTGGAAAGCTCACAACACTTTTACAAATTTTTACCTAAAAGACCTTACTTGGTCAGACACCGACAACAATATGTATCTGGGACCCGTAGTGGCGGCACAAGTCCTAGATCCTTCCCCTCAGACCAGTTGTCCTCGGAAAGAAAAAAAGGGGGGGGGGGGGCATATCCGCTACAACCAAGTCTTCAGGAGTCTCTCCCAGGATCTAGGTATTCTTTTACCTTCAAGATGTTACGGGTAAGGTCATTTTTGTTTTTTAGTTTATCAAGTAATTTGTATTAAGGACTTATTAAGTTGTCATTAATCTTATATTCAGGTGGCAAAAATTTATGAGAATTCCAACCATTGGGCTGGTCTGTCACTCGTGAAGGGCCCTTAGGGACCCTTAGACCTCTAAGTGAGCACTGCTGCACTTCCGTCCTACAATCAAAACATCTAGACAGTTTTTAGCACTGTCTCTCATTCTACTTAGGTTTTTGGCTCTTCACAGGCCTGGTCTTCAGGATTGGGGCACTGTAAATGGGACTCAGACTGGTATTTCTAACACTATTTCTATATATATTAATTAAAATCTTAGAAAAAATGACATATCTTCCAGTCTCAGCTGTAATCCCGCCACCGGGCGGTTGAATTCAGTATTAAGTCCCACATGGTAAGCTATTGTAGCGTAATAAAATTGAAAATTTTAATTACTTAAATGTAGCTTTTATAAGCTACAAGCTTACCATGTGGGACTTAGAAGAGTCCCACCCTGCCTCCCCGCTGTTTACAGCTGAGGGGTAGGTTTTAGAAAATTTCAACGAGAAAGTAGGGCGATTGGTCAGAAGTTATCACGTGACGACAACTAGATTCTACGGCTGACAAGAAATGTCTTTTTTTCTAAGACGTTGGCCGTGATGTGGCCACCCGAGAACAGCATTAAGTCCCACATGGTAAGCTTGTAGCTTATAAAAGCTACATTTAAGTAATTAAAATTTTCAAATTTTTGCTCATACATTAAACATTCTTTTTTCAAATCAGGTGTATGCTACAGAATATTAAGGTTTATTTTTTGCATTGTTAAAGCTTTGTTTTTATTTTCCAAGGGGACAAAATGTTACAATTTTCAGCTTTCCAAATATGGGTTTTGTAGTTTCTGGGGTTTAGGCTTTGAAGCCATTATAGTACACAAAGTACAGTTTGAAAATTAGATGAATGCTTTTGCTAACAAAAGCGAAGCGTCCCTGAGAGTTTAAAATGCCTTGTGGTTTTAATAAGCATGCTGTAAAGCTAAGAATGCACAAAGCTGTACCGTACTGTTACATAAACCAACCCCCTTAGTGATATCATGAGAGGGAAAATCCTACAAAGGTCTTCTTTAATTAACATAAACAAACGTTGTAGACATAGACAAGCTGGAGAAAGTGTTGTACATTGGATGTACAACATTGGATGTAACTTAAGTAAATTTTGTGTAAATGCTACAAAGCATTTCAGTAACGAGTATTGATAACTTCATATATAATCATGTGTGCAAGTATGTATTGATATTTAGATTGTCCACAGGGTTTTGCAATAGGTTTTAATACATTGTGAAAGCATAAAAGCAACAATAAAGGCAAAAGCTATTTCATGACCCCAGTTTGACCCATACATGGGGGTCAGGAGGTAAAACTAACCGGCTATTTAGACTGTCCACCTATGGTTTCCCAATACCTCTTAATACATTCCGAAGCTATAATAGCAACAACGAAGGAGATATCAGGTAAAACAGGTAAAACAGTTATTTTTTACCCCAGTTTGACCCATAAGGGGGGGTGGGGTGGTAAAACTGACCGGCTACTTAGACTCTCCACATATGCTTTCCCAATACCTCTTAATACATTCTGAAGCTATAAAAGCAACAATAAAGAAGATATAAGGCAAAAACTCAAAATCAGCTATTTTATGACCCCAGTTTGACCCATAAGGGGGGGTCGGGGGGTAAAACTGACCGGCTATTTAGACTCTCCACATATGCTTTCCCAATACCTCTTAATACATTCTGAAGCTATAAAAGCAACAATAAAGGAGATATAAGGCAAAAATTCAAAATCAGCTATTTTATTGCGTTAATACATCCTATCCAATGGACAATTGCTAAACCGGTCGGCGCAGACCGGCCCGCCAAACGCCAGAAAAAGACGTCCTGTGTTTCCACCGGCTGGCCGGTCCCAGTACTGTGCATTCGCAAGGTGGCGCATGGTATTTACTTCCTGTCTAGACAACATGACGTCATAGCATCTTTTTCGTTTGGCGCGTGTACTGTGCAGACGTGTTTTCAACATCTCCAGAATTTTAAAGGAAAAGTGTGCTTTATGACGGATTTTAAACCTTATATGTGGAGAGTTTCTTTGTAAAGTGTTACCAGCTGGTCAAGCACGGATATACATTTAGAAATCTGCTGGAAACGCTCCCTAGTTGGCTCAATTTATTATTGATGATAGGGCAGTAATCGACGAGATATATGAAGGCAGCCATTTTGCTAGTTTCCTCCCATTCAACCTTTGTGTTGTTAGGGGCAGATCAACAATATTGAGGAATTATGGATATACTTCTAACAGGTATTTTTATCCGTGTCTTTTGTTTGAATTTTTCATCTATAACCTTCCAGCTACAATCACCATAGAAACGTCTCTACACGAGATCTTCAGTCTACGTAGTTTTGAAATCTGTGAATGGAAGGAATTCCCCATCACAGATGCATTCTTCAGAGCGCACTGGTACCGACTTCTCTGCTGTAAAGCATCAGTCACACCAGCCCAGCTCGAGTATTTGGTGCTTTTTAATCAGAAGCATGAGATTAATTCTTCAGATTTCTTCAACCGACCTCTCAAGTATTTTCTACATAGAAGGAACTTTTGTCACTCTCAGTCCCACCCTTATGGGCCCGGCACTTGTGTCGGTAGTAAGGGCAGTGGATGGCCAGGAAACTGGTTTGAGTGTACAGCCGGCTGAGAAGAAGAACCGACTTCAGACCGGCCAGGATTTTCATCTACAGAGTGCACTGGTCCAGGCTTTTCTGCTTTTAAAGCATAAGCCGACCGGCCAGCTAAAAGAACGCGACCTCTGACGTCATACCCAGTCAGCCAATCGCGTGTCTTCACGAAGCTGGTCACGTGTTTTCACCGACCCGTCACGAAGTTTATCACGTGATTCACCGAACAAGAAGGTCGGAAGTACATTCTTTGCACTCACGTCTACTGTGATTCCAGTTTTTTAGTTCCTGTAATCCACCTCCAACGTACTGGTACAGACTTCTCTGCTACAGACATCAGTCGACCAGTAAGCTTACGTTTACTGTGATATAAGGAAAGAACACCTCTAGTGAGGGCGTGTCCCCGAAGTTGGTCACGTGATTTTCCGACCAGTTCACGAAGCTGATCGTCATCTCCAACCAGCCAATCACGTTGTCCCTCCGACCAGCAAGCTGGTCACGTGACACACCGACCAACATTTGTTTCTAAATATAGCTCACAAGGGCTTCCCCAGCAACTGTCAAAATCTACAAATAAGACGTGCGTTCAAGATAGTTGAGAAATTTTGTTTCAACAACTGGTTACAGAGTGTATCGACCAGTACCGACTATACAGCCTTGTACACTTGTTTTCAACAACTGGTTACAGAGTGTACCGGCTATACAGCCTTGTACACTTGCTTCAACAACCGGTTACAGAGGAATTAATGGAGGAAACTGAATTCAACACAAGATAGTTGTAAACTTCATTCAGCAACTGGTTACAGGGTGTACCTACTGGCTACACAGCCTTGTACACTTACTTCAACAACTGGTTACAGAGTGTACCGACTGACTACCGGCTAAACAGCCTTGTACAGTTACTTCAATAACTGGTTACAGTATGTACCGACCGGCTACCGGCTTCACAGCCTTATACAGTAGCCTCAACTGGTTACAGTGTACCGGCTACACAGCCTTGTACACTGGCTTCAACAACTGGTTACAGAGTGTACCGGCTGGTACTGGCTACACAGCCTTGTACACTTCAGCAACTAGCTACAGAGTGTACCGACTGGTACTGGCTACACAGCCTTGTACACTTGCTTCATTCTATGGGTTACAAGTCTACTAACAGGGTGTTGGCTACACAGTCCTTACTGTAGTACTTCAACCCAACTGGTTTAAAAAAAAAAAAAAAAAAAAAAAAAAGCTGGCTAAATATAGACCAGTAGCTGTCGAAATTCGTTGGTGACCCCAACCTGCCAGTTTTTGCCGGTTACAAGAATTACTGGTTACAGTAAAGTACCGGGTATGGAGTCCGGGTACCGGACAGAGTTGCCTAAGGTTAATTGGGTTACAGAGAATTCTTAAACTGGTCAGTGATCTTGATGATAGGACAGTTTCCCAAGCTACTGCCAGGCAACCTTCCCTTATCACACCTCTCAACAACCTGTTATCGGTGCTGGACTTGACTGCAGAGATAATAATCAATTTTGTCATCAGGTCCGGCCAGGGGACTGACATCTCACATATTACAATTGCTCTGTAAATGCTGCGCCTTGCAGGCTGCTGGCCCGGGGCAAAGAGTTTATTAATGTGAAAATAAGACTACAATAAAAACAGAGAGACTGTTAACCTGGATCATTGTCACCAGACCGGACCAGTGTCCGGAGGGACAGGAAATATTGTCAGAATACCAAATGTCCCAAATGTGGCACACAATCTGCCTATAAGGTCCAGACTAAGCCCTCTTTTTGGGAACTTAGGAAGCCTTGGGGACTGGACTTTACGTAGTACAACTGTTGAAGGAGGGATACCTACGTCCATATACCTATACAAGAACAATCCAGGAAATGCCTGAGATTTCACATCCAAGGTCGGGCATACCAACTCAAGGCCCGGCCATTCGGGTTGTCCACAGCACCTGTGGAGTTCACCGTGATACCAAGCAGGTGAAATTGATGGCCATACACAAGGATTTAAGAGGCCACCAGTACCTAGACGGCTGGTTGGTGAGAGCTAGATCCCACCAGGCTTGTCTCCAAAATACACAGGAACTAGTAAATAGTGTGTCAGCAACTGGGTTGGCGAATGAACTTAGAGAAATCAGAGCTGAAGCCCAATCAAGACTTTGATTTTGTAGGCTACCAGTTTCGACTTCAGGTCTGATCGGTTCCGACCGACCCTGGACTGGGTACAGAACCTTCAAGAGACTGTTAAAACTGCTATCCCTACCGGCTTGCCCGGTCCGGGAATTCATGTCCTTGATAGGTTACTAACATCTACAGAAAAGCATGTTAATCTAGGCAGACTTCATAGGAGACCCATACAGGGCATCTCAAAAACAGCTGGAGGGTACCAGAATCACTGGAAAAGGTGATCCAAGTCCCCAGGTCCCTGCACCCCCATTTACAATGGTGGCTGAAGGAAGACAATGCACTTACAGGCCAACCATTACACCCAATAAAACATGCTCTGCAAATATTTACAGACGCATCAATAGAAAGGTGGGGCGCTCACTTAGATGAGCACTTGGCAGGAGCAACTTGGTCCCCTCCGGGAAGCAAGTTGTATATATAAACTATCTAGAACTTTAAGCAGTTTTTCTGACTTTAAAGAGTTCTAAGACCTTTGCTTAAACAAGATAGTACTTGTAGCAACTGACAACACCACAGTAGTGTCATACATAAAGGAAGGAGGAATGAGGTCGGGCCCACTTTGTGCCCTACTATGGAGAATCTTGACCTGGGTACCAGGAAACAAGTGACTCTAAGCACGACACATTCCAAGCCGGCCTAATGTGGTAGCAGACAGGCTGTCCAGGCTAGGCCAGACCATCCAAACAGTGGTTTCTCCTTCCAGAGGTCTTCCACTCTATGCAGTAGGTGGCACCGGCCCAAATAAACTTATTTGCCACGAGGTTCAACAACAAGTCGCCTCTGTTTTTGTGTCACCGGTACCGGATCCCCTGGCCACAGCAGTGGATGTACTCAGTCGGCCATGGTAGGATCTAAAAGCATACACCTCACCATCAGCCATATTGGGCAAAGTGGTGAGGTTGCAAGACTCCCCATGTAAGAGAATCATTCTGATTGCTCCGGGGTGGCCCAACATGCCTTGGTTTTGGGATCTAGTGGCCATGTCCAGCCACATCCCGCTGAGCCTGCCCAATCTGTCCAGCCTGTTCACAGCCATTCGATCAGATCCCTCACAGAAATCTGACAAATCTTAATCTCCATGCAGGGCTCCTAGAGCCTCAGCAATCGAGGAGCAGGACTTGTCTGAGGCAGTGGCAGCAAGAATTGAGGCTCCTCAAAGGGGGGTCAATCAGATCAGTCTATGAGGCAAATGGGTCTTTTTTACCAAGTGATGTATCATTCATCAGGTGGACTTCGGGCACCACCTGTAAAGTCAGTTGTTTATTTCCTTAGGTACCTGTTTCAGGACAGGAAGTTGCAGCCCAGTACCATTGATGGTTACAGGTCAGCCATTGCTGATGGTCTAGAAATTTGCCCATCAATTTTAGTAAGGATGAAAATCTCACTCGTCTCCTGGATAGCTTCCACTGAGACAGACCCAAAGGCCGGAGGGTAACCCCTTCCTGGAACCTCTCCCTGGTTTTTGCACCAGCTGACAAGGTTCATTTTGAACCAATTAAAGGCCTCCTTGAAGCATTTGACCTTCAAGTCAGTTTTCCTCTTGGCCCTGGGTTCGGGCAAGCGTAGAAGTGAGATACATGCTTGGCAAACAGCCCAACACCATTGATGGTTATAGGTCACTCATTGTTTATAAACGGGAAATTCACCCTTTAACATCAGTAAGGACGAAAATCTCGCTCGTCTCCTGGATAGTTTCCTGAGAGACAGACCCAGAGGCAGGAGTGGCATACCCTCCTGGAACTTCTCACTGGCCGTGCACCAGCTGAGACTCCTTTTGATCCAATCAAGGAGGCCCCCTTGAAGCATTTGACCTTCAAGACGGTATTCCTCTTGGCCCTTGGGTCGGGCAAGTGCAAAGTGAGATTCATGCCTGGCAAAACTGATGTATTGGACACCAATCCGATTGGTCAAAGGTGTCCCTGTATCCATCACCCAGCTTTCTATCCTAGAATCAGCTGGCCATAGAGTGTCCAGTGTGGCCCCTGGGGTTATAACAGCCCTGACCTCGACTCTGGATAGATCCCTCAAGTCTGACAGGTCCCTCTGTCCGGTCAGAGCATTATGCTACTATTTGGACAGGACCTCAGACATCGGGCAGAATAAGGAGGTGGCTTTTGTCTCCTTTAAGAAAGGTTTCAACAAAGACATCTCACCTGCCACTATCTCCTCTTGAATCAAGCAGACTGTGATCCTATGTTATGAGCTCTCTGACCAGGAGGCCCACATTTAACATCAGGTTAAAGCCCATGATGTCAGGGCCTTTGCTGCTTCTAAGGCCTTCCAGTCGGGAGTCTCCTTAGATCCAATCTTGTCAGCCTGCCACTGAAGTCACAATACCTTCACACAGTTCTATATGAAGGGCGGGGCTTGGGCTGATTCAGAGCTTTACCAATTGGGCTCGGTAGTGGCTGCTCAGCAGATCCACAAGTGGCCCGTTAGATTGAGGAGATTTGTATATATGTATAAACAGTTTCTTCATGTACATAAGAATTAAGTGTGGCGTGCTTCCTTTGGGAGGTTTATTTGCATTCTGGGACTGAACTCATCCCTCTCTTCCCCTACCTCAGAGCAGGTCTGCAAAAAAGGGGGGGGGCGACGGCGGTATAGCCCCGGGTAACCGGCTGCTGGCAACCGACCATGGCCTTGCAGGGTTTCCTGACCTTAAAGTCAACCCAGGCCTGGACCTATAGGTCTCCTGACGAAGTCAGCCTAGACCGTAGGTTAAAATTTGCTATTACTTGTGAGTTCACATAAGTCCCTATTAACTTACCCGCCGACCAAGCGGTAGTTATTCAGCAATTGTCCATTGGATAGGATGTATTAACGCAATAAAATTGCAAATTTAATAAGTAAATTAAATTTTTATAAGTTAATACCCTATCCAATGGACACACAAGACCCTCCCACCGACCCCGCTGTCAGCTTACTAGGGGTCTAATAGTTTTAGACAACGAAAAAGATGCTATGACGTCATGTTGTCTAGACAGGAAGTAAATACCATGCGCCACCTTGCGAATGCACAGTACTGGGACCGGCCAGCCGGTGGAAACACAGGACGTCTTTTTCTGGCGTTTGGCGGGCCGGTCTGCGCCGACCGGTTTAGCAATTGTCCATTGGATAGGGTATTAACTTATAAAAATTTAATTTACTTATTAAATTTGCAATTTTATGACCCCAGTTTGACCCATAAGGGGGGGCCGTGGGGTAAAACTGACCGGCTATTTAGACTCTCCACATATGGTTTCCTATTACCTCCCAATACATTTTATGGCTCTAAATGCAATACTTAAGAAGATAATAGGGGGGGTCAACCTAAATTTAAGGCTCTCAGATTGGAAGGTGTGAGGAAATCACCCATAAATGAGACATTTTTCAAGGGATTGCTCCCAAAATCTAATCAGCTCGCGTTCTCGATAGTATGAACAGGTGTGTCAAAGCATAAGGCTGTGTAACAAGTAGTTTTTCCTGAACTGTGATGACGGGGGGGGGGGGGGTACTTAAAAAAATTGTTTTTGATCATGTGACCTTCATAAAGGTCAAAGGTGTCAAATTTAAGCATGCAGAAAAATTTTCCCACGCCTAAGGTATATAAGTGCCAAATATGGTTTGAAACCTTCTAATAATAAGGGAGATATTCAAGGGAGACCATAATGCGGTGGCGGCGGCGGCGAGGAAACTGAGGCGAAAACAAATAAGCGCCCTTTCAGGGACGCTTAATTAATAATGTGAAATATTCTGCCATAATTTACTAATGGGTAAATTGCTCACTATTTTACTTATAAAAATGACAGTTTGTCTGAGTGTGCCACACTTGTTTTTAAGAATTTATTTGCGTACTTCTTGTTTCATTTAATGGTTTAAGTGGTAAATGTTACATTTCTGTGTTTGTATATTTTTGTGTCACCAGCATTTATGCTGCATGGCATATAGGGATTACTTAGTCATCTCGTTTTGTGGCGTCAGCGTTGTCGTTGGCATCTGTCATTGTCACACTTTGTATTCCCGACAGTATCTCAAAAATGGCTTCTCAGATTTTATTCAACCTTGGCATGTGGATGTAACTGCTCCTCAGGTTGTGCTGTATAGTTTGGTGACCTTAAACTCCCACTAGTAAGATACTAATATTGAGTTTAAGGTTTTGCATTTCCGGACAAAATGTTGGACAAATATAAGTCCTTCTTTCCTCCATGAAGAGAGGTGAACAAATATACATCCTTCTTTCCTCAATAAAGAGAGGAGGCAGACAAGACAGGAACCATCTTGCACAATGCATTAACTTGTATTATTAGTAGCTGAGCGTATATTACTAGGGGATTATCAGTGCACAATCGAGTATTTGAAAACACAGTATTTTATTGCTTGCCTGTCCATGGTCCAATAATGAGGATTATTGACTGTGCTCTGATGTCACCAAGTATTTGTTTACAATTATTGTACTCTCTCTTGAAATTTTTAACTTGCAATATCTCACTTGTTACTGCACAGAATTTAATCAAACAAAAAGGAGAAAAAGCAGTAATGATATCTTTCCAATGATATATAGAATATTTTAGTAGGTTAACTGATTATTGTGAAAAAATGGCACATGTTTATGGAAAAAAACATACAAAAACCATTTCAAAACAAAATGTCATGATGACGTATTGTTATTAGCCTCTACTTATATGATGTCATAACATTATATTTGACTAGCACAGCATTGTTTTCATTCAGCTAGTAATAATAGTAATAATGAAATTTTTATGTGCAATATGCTGTAGAAATGGACCTTCATCAATGGTTATCAGCTTTTCACATCCATTAGTGCCCTCAGCAAGCCTCAGGCACTAATGGATGTGTCAGGCTGATAATCATTGATGAAGGTCTATTTCTTCAGCATATTGCCCTATAAAGTTACATTATTGAACTATGGTCATATGACTAGCAGTTTAACAGTAGGTTACCAAAATGATATTTTATTGCGTTAATACATCCTATCCAATGGACAATTGCTAATCCGGTCGGCGCAGACCGGCCCGCCAAACGTCAGAAAAAGACGTCCTGTGTTTCCACCGGCCGACCAGTCCCAGTACTGTGCACTCGCCAGGTGGCGCATCGTACTTCCTTCTTGTCTAGACAGCGTGACGTCATAGCATCTTTTTTGTTTGGCACATTTTCGGTGCACACGGATTTTGTGATCGCCAGTTTTTTGTGGGCTTCTGCAGGAATACTGAGAATATTGTTACTTATTTTGTGTTTTCACACTTCTGAGAGGATATGGAGTATAATGTCATGCTATGGCCACCTTTGATGGACATTCTTTCTGTGCGCGCTGCAGAGATAAGGGGAAGGGGAAAGACCCCTGTGTAGAGAACAAGGACACTACAGACTGTAAGCTGTGCAGTTCTTTAACCCCTTCGTGCCTTTGCGGCTTCTAAGGCTTTTCAAGGAGGAGTGTCTCTGGATCAGATCATCGCAGCTTGTCACTGGAAGTCTCACAATACCTTCACTCACTTTTATTTGAAGGATATAGCATGGGCTGACATTGAGTTGTACCATTTAGGGCCAGTAGTTGCAGCCCAACAGATACGCGGCTAGCTGGTGCCCGTTGGGCTTGTATATTGTATATAGTGTACAGAGCTTGGGAAGGGCCTCCTCCTTTTTGTCGGCCACTTCTTTTTTGCCATACACTTTTCTCCCAGCACGCAATTCTCAACCGGAAGAGCTGGTGTGGGGGATGGTCTATTTGTTTTTTTATCCTGTTCTGCTTCCTCAGGTGGGGGTGCATCAACTGGGTTCAGGGATGGGGATCTCAAGAATCCCTATCCTATAGACCTGAGTGCCAGAGTTCTGACATGAGTCCCTGTTGAGATTTAGCTGCCCTCCATCCAATGGGTAGTTATTCTGCATCTGTCCACTAGGTAAGATGTATTAACGCAATAAAATGGAAAATTTAATAAGTAAATTAAATTTTTATAAGTTAATACCTTACCTAGTGGACAGAAGGATTCCCACCTTGCCTTCCCCGCAACAAACATTCCCAGGGGACTCAAACAGGGTGCAAACAAAAGGAGGAAGTACGCATGCGCGCGCACGCGCAGTGTACCAGCAGGGAGGCTATACAGCCACCTGGCGAGTGAACAGGACACGCCGGACAAATGCATCTGTCCACTAGGTAAGGTATTAACTTATAAAAATTTAATTTACTTATTAAATTTTCCATTTCAGAGGAACAGACCTACAGGGAAACCATGAGAGGTATCCTCTCCCACATGTGCTTTACTCATGTGGACAGTTCTAATCCCTCTGATGACAACCCTTTTACTGGCCCCAAGGCTCCAGTCCCTAGTAAGGTGTCAGTGCAAATGCCAAGAGAGGACTGGCTATGCAAGAGGTTAAGCAAACTGAATGTCACTTTGGTTGAGGGTTACCCCTCCCGAACTTCAGAGGCCGGTGGCCTGATGATGGATCAGTTCCTGAGACCTGCAAAGTCACAGTCCAAGTGATATGGGCTGTTTTCCGACCAGAAAAGTGACCCGTCCGCAGTCGCAAGCTGGAACGTTGGTGCGTCAAAGCTGAACAGCAGTTACAACAGAATTGCAAGGAAGGCTGGCATTTCATCTACCCCACCAGCATCGCATCGGATATCTCAGGATACCTTGCGAAGGTGGGAGCAGCAGACTATCAGAGAGGCCACTGTAATCTGCAACCAGGCAGCGAGTTTTAATAGGCGCCTTTTTAAGGTACAACAGTACATGCAAACTCAGCTGAAGGCTGTTCGCGTTGAGAGTAAAGGAAAGGGCTTTTCGAAGGCTTCTGAGGCTACAGAGGAACTGCAGCATTTGATTAACTTCAATGCCAGCATCACCCAGGCTGCAGCCAAAGCCATGGAACACCTTACTGACTTTGTGTTCATTTCTATGGGAAACCTGACACTTGCTCGTCGTGATGCTTATCTCACCCATGTTAAGAATGGCATAAAACCGGACACTTTGGCAGCATTAAGGACAGCACCCTTACAGTTTGCTACAATTTTTCCGGACTCGGTCATTAAGAAAGCAGAAGAGGAAATAGCCCATTATGACAGTAAAGGACAGTCAGCTTCTTCCTCCTCATGAGGAGAAGGTCAGTTCCACCCTTGTGAGAGAAGTGACAAGAGGTCGGAGGGTCGGTCGGACTCCAGAAGTGATAGACCAGCCTGGAAGAACATTGGCAGGAAACAGTTCAAGAAGGGCAAGGGAAAGTCTTCCAACTATTTCTCAAGGGCCAAGGTAAACTTACCTGTTGTGAAAGTTGCACCTACTGCGCCCAGGCCTTCCCGAGTTAGCAGGTTGTTATCCTCAAAAGCACAAATTAAAATATGTGAAAAGTGTTTCTTGTGTCACTCAATTGTCTTGTGTAAAAGCTGTAACAAATGTCCAAAATGTTGCCCCAAATCTGCCTGTAGGGGCGAGACTTCAAAACTATTGGCAAACTTGGCTAGATCTGGGTGCTGGTCCAAAAGTAGTTCATATCCTGAGAGAGAGTTACACCCTCCCCTTTCGGATCCAGCCGAAACTTACAAGGTCTCCCACAGTCATAAGCTGTTATGTCAATCCCCACAGGATCCTCTACCTGCTGGAGGCATTACATCAGCTTATAGTCAAAAACGCAGTGGAGCTGGTACAAAATCAAAAATCTCTGGGGTTTTTCAACTGACTATTTTTAGTCCCAAAACCCAGCAACAATTGGAGACCCATACTAGATCTGAGCAAGCTAAATCTTCTCTTCAAGCCGGAAAAATTCAAAATGGAGACTCCAGAAACCATCAGAACATCCCTCCAACAAGGGGAGTGGGTTACAGGAATACAGGAACAGTCCAAGAAATATCTGAGATTTCACGTCCAAGGTTGGTCATACCAGTTCAAAGCTCTGCCATTTGGTCTGTCCACAGCACCCATGGAGTTTACTGTGGTAGCAAAGGAGGTTAAATTGATGGCCACACACAAGGGTATAAGGATCCACCAATACCTAGACGACTGGTTGGTGAGGGCCAGATCCCACCAGACTTGTCTCCAGCATACCCAAGATTTAGTGAAAATATGCCAAGAACTAGGTTGCATGGCTGGTGAATTTAGAAGAGTCAGAACTGGAGCCCAAACATATCTTTGGTTTTGTAGGTTACCAGTTCGACCTCAGAGCTGGTCAGGTCTAACCTACACCGGACCGGTGGCAGAACCTTCTGGACAAGATACTGAAAATGCTATCCCTACCGGCTTGTCCGGTCTGTCACCTCATGTCTCTGATAAGTTTATTAACAGCCACAGAAAAGCAAGTTCACCTAGGCTGACTGCATATGAGACCCCTACAGTGGCATCTCAAAAACAACTGGAGGGTACCAGAATCACTAGAAAAATGATTCCAATCCCCAGGTCCCTGCACCCCCACAATGGTGGCTGAAAGAAGACAACTTTCTCACAGGCCAAACACTACACCCAATAAGACATGCTCTGCAAATATTTACAGACGCATCAAAAGAAGGGTGGGGGCGCTCACTTAGATGAGCACACTGCAAGAGGAACCTGGTCCCTTCCAGAAAGCAAGCTGCATATAAATAATCTGGAACTAAAAGCAGTCTTTCTAGCCTTGAGAGAGTTTCAAGACCTCTGCTCAGACAAGATAGTACCTGTATCAACCGACAACACCACAGTTGTGTCATATAAATTATATATAAACAAAGAAGGAGGCATGAGGTCGGGGCCACTTTGTTCCCTACTATGGACAATCTTGACTTGGTGTACCAGAAAGCAAGTAACTCTCAAAGCCCGTCACATTCCAGGCTGGCTGAACATAGTAGCAGACAAGCTATCCAGGCAAGGCCAGACCATTCAAACAGAGTGGTTTCTCCTTCCAGAGGTCTTCCAAACTATATGCAGCAGGTGGCACCAGCCCCAAAAAGACCTATTTGCCACAAGGTTCAACAACAAGTTGCCTCTATTTGTGTCACCGGTACCGGATCCCCTGGCCTCAGCAGTGGATGCACTCAGTGGATCAGAGGATCTGAATGCATATGCCTTCCCACCAACAGCCATCTTGGGCAAGGTAGTGGAGAAGTTGCAGGACTCCCCATGCATAAGAATCATTCTGATTGCTCCGAGGTGGCCCAACATGCCTTGGTCCTGGGACCTAGTGGCCATGTCCAGCCAGATCCCACTGAGCCTTCCCATTCCGCCAAACCTTTGACACAGCCCTTCAATCAGATCCCTCACAGAAATCTGACAAACCTAAACCCCCATGCATGGCTCCTAGAGCCTCAGCAATTAAGGAGCAGGGCTTCTCTGAGGCAGTGGCAGCGAGAATTGAGGCTCCTCAAAGAAGATCAACCAGATCAGTCTATGAGGCAAAGTGGTCCATTTTTACAGAGTGGTGCATCACTAATAAGGTTGACTTCAGGGCACCCCCTGTAAAGTCAATTGCTGACTTCCTTTTATACCTGTTTCAGGACAGGAAGTTACAGCCCAGTACCATTGATGGTTACAGGTCAGCCATTGCTGATAAATTAGGAAACTCATTAATATTAGCAAAGATGAGAATCTTACTCGTCTCCTGGACAGTTTCCACAGAGACAGACCCAAAGGGAGGAGGGGCATCCCCTCATGGAACCTCTCCCTGGTTTTACACCAGCTGACAAAGGCTCCATTTAAACCAATTAAAGAGGCCTCTTTGAAACATCTGACCTTCAAGACGGTTTTCCTCTTGGCCCTTGGGTCGGGCAAGCGTAGAAGTGAGATTCATGCCTGGCAAAACAGAAATATTAGACACCAATCTGACCAGTCCAAGGTGTCCCTGTATCCATCACCCAGCTTTCTCTCAAAGAATCAGCTGGCCAAAGAGGGTCGAGATAGTGTAGCTCCAGTGGTTATACCAGCCCTGGACCCAACTCTGGATAGATCCCTCAAGTCTGACAGGTCCCTCTGTCCAGTCAGAGCATTGTGCTACTATTTGGACAGGACCTCAGGCAGAATAAGGAGTTGGTTTTTGTCTCCTTTAAGAAAGGTTTCAACAAACATCTCACCTGCCACTATCTCCTCATGGATCAAACAGACTGTGATCCTATGTTATGAGCTCTCAGACCAGGAGGCACACACCTTACATCAAGTTAAAGCCCATGATGTCAGGGCCTTCGCTGCTTCTAAGGCCTTCCAGTCAGGAGTCTCCTTAGAACAAATCCTATCAGCCTGCCACTGGACGTCACATAACACCTTCACACAATTTTATCTGAAGGATGTGGCCTGGGGGGATTCAGAGCTCTATCACCTGGGGCCAGTAGTGGCTGCTCAGCAGATCCACCAGTAGCCCGAGATATAGAGGAGATTTGTACATAATTATGTAAATAGTTGTACATATGTAAAAAGTTATATAAAAAAAATTTTAAAAAAAACTCTGATGTGGTTCCTTCGGGAGGTTTATTTTCCCTTCTTAGGGGACTGAACTCATCCCTCTCTTCCCCTACCTCAGAGCAGGTCTGTAAAAAAGGGGAGCGCAACGTCGGTATAGCCCCGGGTAACCTGCTACTGGCAACTGACCATTGCCTTAAAGGGGTTCCTGACCATCAAGGTCATACCCAGGCCTGGAGAAAATTTATTATTTTGTCTATGAGTTCACTTAAGTCCCTAGTAACTTACCCGCTGACCAAGCGGTAGTTATTCAGCAATTGTCCATTGGATAGGATGTATTAACGCCAAAAAATTGCAAATTTAATAAGTAAATTAAATTTTTATAAGTTAATACCGTGGACACACAAGACCCTCCCAAACCGGCCCCGCTATTAGCTTACTAGGGCCATAATCGGTTTAGACAACAAAAAAGATGCTATGACGTCACGCTGTCTAGACAGGAAGGAAGTAGGATACGCCACCTGGTGAGTGCACAGTACTGAGACCGACCGGCCGGTGGAAACACAGGACGTCTTTTTCTGACATTTGGCGTTCCGGTCTGCGCTGACCGGATTAGCAATTGTCCATTGGATAGGGTATTAACTTATAAAAATTTAATTTACTTATTAAATTTGCAATTTTATTGACTGCTGACATCCATTGAAATCTTGTTAAGTGATAACTTTGTGTGTTTGCCTCACTGTCTGCCTGTGTGCATTTGTCATAACGTGTACATTGGATCTCGGTTATATTTTTAAACAAGGTGAGGCTTCACCATGGCTCAATCCTTCTGAAACATGGTCTGGATCTGCAAAAATACTGCCAGTCATCCAAAGATTTTTGTCTATCCAGCATAATTTTTGTCCTTTCGAATTTCATCCGCTTCAGTCTTTAACAAAAGCTGGTGACACAGTACAATTCTACTGAATTCTTGTTTATTGATAATGATCAACTAAATTGGTTGATTCCATGTAATGACGTCACATATTTCTGCACTTGTTTTATTACACTTTCAACTACAGTACCCTGTCACTTTGTGCATTCATTATCTCAGAGGTAGATATAAAGGTTCCATGCTTGTATTTACCCACATGCTTACAATTTTCATTTACACATACTTTCTCAATAAACCCTATAGCCATGTATCAGTTTTCTTAAAGAGTCAAACTTATAGCATTTTCTTTAATGGCTAGAATCATACTGGGACAGGTCATTAGACTTTTTCTACAGGTTTTACAGAGGTGGATTTATACCCACAACCACAGAGATGAGAGCCAAGTTAAAAGTTGTTCTTGATGAAAAGAGAGAAAACTTGGTATAATGGATTGAATGTCATAATACCAAAGCATTGTTGCAGACCTCAAAGATTTCCAGGGGAGAAGCTAGGATTATTTGATTGCATACACCCTGGTTTTTCAGAAAGTTCTGTTTATATGCAAGATTTGTAAGGAGATGGGATATTGTTTATCTCATTAATGATTCTACTAACAAAATGGTATACCTGGGTGTACTGGCTTATACATAAGCTATGCTCCTGATTTGTTAATGAAATTAATCGAGTTCTTGATGAAAAGAGAGATAATTTAAGAAGACTTTGGATTACACATTAAATGTCATACTATCACAGCATTGTTAAGACCTCAAAGATTTCCAGGGGAGAAGCCACAATTTTTGTTTTGGTATGCCATAATTTTTCAGAAAGTTGTGGTTATATGAAATATACCATTATGTTATGTATATGTCATTAATGATTCTACTAACAAAAAGCTATTCCGTGGCGTACTGGCTTATGCAGAAGCTACACCCCTGATTTCTTTATTAAATTAAGTTTTGATACAAAGATAGAAAATGTAAACAGTCTTGGTATTATATATCGAATATTAAAATAGATTTCTTTAATTAAAACTGATATTTAGAAGATCATACTGTAATTCACAGTCTTTGATTGAAAGTCCATCAGGTTTAGTATAAAATTGATTCAAAGGTCTGGTTGAATAGTTTCAAGACAATTCCAGAAGCAAATGTGCTACAGTATATGTTCAAAAAATAAATATTAGAGTTTTGACCATGCCATTGGTCAATATTGCTCTAGTACTGGCCTTATATTGGTCAACTGAAAATATTAAATTCTGGGTGTACCACACTTTTATGGCAATTTATTGTAACACCTGTACCTGCTTTAATTTCCATTCTTCTGTTGTGGAAAGATTCACAAGAATATCTAATCTAATCTACTCCTTTGCAGGTGCAATATCTTCCCCACAAAGGGGAACTCAGTGCACTGGTTAACAGAAATTGTTTATCGTAGTCAAGGGGCGGTCAAGTCAGTGATCCGGAGTTAATGGTGTGACCAAGAGGGAAGGAGACTAAATTGGGAAACTGGAGTTGAAGAGGTGGGATTTAAGGTGTTTCCTGAATGATGCAACAGAGGGGCTATTTCTTATTTGGAAGGGGAGGGAGTTCCAAAGAACTGGGGCATAGTGACTGAAAGAATTAGAAAAGTGTTTAATTGATTTATGAACTCTACGGTCAAAAATGGGGGTATGGAGCAGGAGGAACTTAAGTTTGGGGGAGCTTCGCTTTGTATTTCTTAAAGAGGTGTAGGGGTGAATTCTCTTTGGTAAGCAGGTTGACCTTGGTTGAGAATTTTGTATATAATGAGCCTATTTTAAATTGTACCCTGTGCCTGACTTGGAGCCAGTGGAGTTTTTTCAGTTAAGGGGTAATGTGTGAGAATTTAATGGAACGGGTGACAACCCTGCAGAGTGAGTTTTGGACCCGCTGCAATTTCCTTAACTCAAAATCAGAGAGTGATACAGAATTGCAATAGTCCAATCTGCTGCTCACCAAATTGAAAGTATTTGCTAAGAGCACTGATGTATTAAGGTTTAGAAGGGGACGAATTCTCTAGAGGTCTCTAGCATGAACTCTGGTAGACTTTATGACCTGTGACACATGGTGTGTTAGAAGTTAGAATCAGACACCACTCCGGGGTTCTTTACACTTTGTGCTGGCAAGACCCGATTACCAAGTATATTGATTTTGAAGTGAGGAAGGAGTTGTTTACGGTTGTTTTTGGAGCCTATCAAAATAACTCAGTTTTGTCAGGATTGAGTTTTAATTTATTTGTGAGCATGATCTTTCGAGTGTCGTTTAGGCAGTTCTTTAATGTTTGTATAAAGTGAGAGAAATTAGCTGGTGACAGTGTTATATATAACTGGGTATCATCGGCGTAGAAGTGGCAATCAATACTACTGTGAGTGTGAATGATTGAGCTGATTGGGTTTGTATATAGAGAAAAAAGAATTGGACCAAGGACGGAGCCCTGAGGCACCCCAAACTGGAGCACAGCAGGATGTGAAAGTGTGCTACCTACCTTGACCGAGGGAGTCCTTTCCGACAGGTGATGATTTGAACCAGCCAAATGCTAGTTCACTGATTCCATAGTAAACATCAAGTCTGTCAAGGAGAATGGTGTGGTCAATGGTATCGAAGTCGGTGGAGAGATCCAATAAGGTGAGGGCTGTTACAGACCCTTTGGCCATATTGAGAAGATCGTTCTGAATATTAAGGAGGGCACTTTCAGTAGAGTGATGTTTTCTATAGAAGCAGATTGGAAAGGGGTCATGAGGCCAGCTTCATCAAGGTGAGTTTGTAGCTGGACTGCTACTACCCTTTCAAGTATCTTTGAAATAAAGTTAAGATTAGAGACAGGCCTGTAATGTTTTGAAAACTTCTGTGTCTAAGGACGATTTTGTGAGGATTGGGGTAGCATGGGCCTGTTTGAAGAAGTTAGGACACTTAGTTGTTCAAGAGAGGCATTAATTATTGAAGTGATGAAGATGTCTAGATAATCAAGGACAAGAAAAGTGGGCCAAGGGAACATGATTCACTTGGAGAGTTTATAATGATTTTGGTAACTTGATCTTCAGTTACAGTGGAGAAAGTGGAAAACATGGGGGGAGGGGAGTCTGGGGTGATGTTAGCTCAGGGAAGCAGGGAAATTTGAGCGGATTTTTTCACTTTTACATGTGAAGAACTCCACAAATCTGTCAGCCAAAAGCTGATGGGGATTTATCGATGGGAGCAACTTGGCTGGTAGTCTGTGTAACACATTGCCTAGGACTCCCCTTAATTTTTGTGAGTTATCGCGATTGTCCTGGATTTTTGCTCTAAGGAATTCAGATTTGGCCTGCATGCAGACTCTATTGTACTGGTGGACTTTCTGCACATATTGGGATCTATTGAAGGTAGATTTGTTTCTGCACCAGATGCGTTCAAACGTTTGGTCTCTTTTACTGCTATTACGGTTTCGTTGACCCATCCTGGAATGTACTTTGCCTTGGCGTGTAGAGGTGGTGCATGTTTGTCGATAAGGGTGGACAAGGTAGAGTGATATTGCTTGTACAAGGAATCGCCTTCCTTGGATGGATTGTTAATTAGTTCAGAAGCAAGGAGATCTGTTTTCGTTTTCTCTTTATCAATTTTATGGTATTTGCGGAAGGAAACAGCATCAGTATGGGATCTAGGGGTTGAGAGATTTATGGTGAAGCTAATTGAAAAATGGTCGGAAAAGGCATCAGTGGTGTGGACATTAGAAATATTGTCATTATTGGATTTGGTTAAAACCAGGTTGAGAATATATCCATGAATATACAAATGTCCAATGAATTTTCAAATGCCTTACCATTAAATCAGAGTCGTCTCTCAGTGTCCAACTGTGTGACGGATACACTGATTTTGGTGAGAATTAAGTTCTTGACAAAGGGGATTAAAAGAATCTGTGAATGTTTATGATACACAATTTATTCACTAACATATCCAACTAAATATGTACACAAAACTAGTGAGAAAAATGTAATACAAATACATAATATTGTCTTGTACCACAAAATTGTTTCCCCAAAAGTATTTTCTGTTCTCAGCAAAACTGCAGCTACTTGTAAATTTATAAAATTATAAATAAATTTGATTAATTCAAATCCATGACCTCCTCGACAGGTACTAAATTTAATAATATACTTACAAACTATGAGGGAATATCTTCTATATTGAGTCACTAAGGTCAGGAAGTGGTACTTGTTCCACATAGAAAACTGTAAATTATTATTTGACCCATTTCTTTATTTTACTATCACATATTTATTGAAAGAGATGCCCCATCACTTAATATTATAGGTACATTCTGTTTCTGGCTATGTTTGTTCATATTTGGCATAGTGGCACTGAGCTTCACCCATTTTGTAGTCTTCTACCAGAAGTGAAGAAATCTGCAAAACAAGGACCTGTAGCACTCACAATGCCTACATTTTCACAAAGACAATCTGTTCACAAAAGCCTCAAACCACCCAGAATACCTAAAGCAGCCAGCATACATATTCATGAGGTACTTCATAGACAATGAGGTGGGATAATTCTAGTCCTTAATAGTCCATAGTTAAAAGCAAAATATATGTCTGCACATCACACAATGTTATATTTTTATGTCACTATCACCCTTTAAAAAAAATTTACGTCTTTTTACCATTATATATTCACAAACATAGGCATTTTTTTATAAAAGAAATCTGATCCTCCAAAATATCCTATATAGATGTAGTAGCTTGCAATACAACATAAATCCCAATAAGCAGTCCAGAAAATTCAGTTGAAACAATTTTTCTTGAGAAAAATCTACGCTCTCTAAATTTTCCTGGATTTCTAATGAAACATAAAGAAAGTACATGTAAACAATGAAGGAGACTCATAAAAGCAACTTAAACAAGGCATAAACAGTTTACAAGACAGATAAGTCAAACATTATGGCATCAACATTTTACAAACATTAGTTACAACTGTTTTTATTTTGGTCCTTTCTAGATACAGGGAAACTGTTGGTTTTTTTATCACACAATACCTTCTTTTGGACTTTTTTGTCAACTTGGACTTTATTTTTATTGGACACTTAAGTCCTTTTTGAAGAAATCCATTGCACCAACAAAACCACATCTTTTATTATAAAAAGAAAATACGGATCCGGTGGAGTCGCTTCTCCCATATACAAACAAGCGTCCCTAATGGGACGCTTCAAAATATCCAGTGTGTTCAAGGCATCAATACACATATCTGGTATATCAATATAAAGCTTTCGTGAATATTTTAAAACTATTTTGGGGATTCATACCATAGTTTGAAAATATTGACCACTTTTGGTTACAGTCTACTCTCTCCCATAGCAAAGGTTACAAAATATTATCACATTCTTTAATTCTGATATTTTTAAAAGTTTTTCTCAAAAGGTTGTGTCATACAATATGCATAACCCTGTTTTACATTCAAACCTCTTAATACTACCACAAACTCAATTGTTTTTTGGTCAATTATCTTACTGTTTGCTTTTGATAATGATTTGTGTCTATACACGTCAGTATGATATACACTGTTCTACACATGACCCTGTTATAGAATAATTTAAAATCTGTTGCAATAGTTCACGCTTTTGGGTTGTGTACAGTTCTGTACAAAGGTGAGATACTATACTTTGTGGAGACATTTGAAAATATTCATCGAACATAACACATTTGATTTTCATATTTACAACCATTGGAAATATAAGAGCTTCTTGACCTAGTACAACATCCTGTGGGTATGGCAAAAACCACAAAGTCTGCCTGCAGAGCTGGCAGAATAAATGCACACTGCTTTTCTAGTCATAAAACATCACCGAAAGAATTACATAAAATCACCAAATTTGAAATGCAAATTTTAAAGGAATACTGTATGTTCATTTGGAAAAAAGAAAGGATTTTGAATGGGTCTATATTCTATAATAAAATTTTTGATGGTATAAATAAGTATACGTGATACAGAATTTATTTGAATTTAAGCCTAGATTCAAAATGTGTTTTTCCAAAAAATGGCAATTGCGAAAAAAAAAAGACCTAACTCTAAAGTTCTGAATCTCAAGAACACTTTATCTTAAAAGAATTTTTTGAAAAGAACTATATACACCTCTGTTCTATTATAAGTGCACTTTGTTTGATGCTTATTCAGTTATTTTAGAATTAATATTTTAGGTATCTCTTCCCATGGGTCTGATTTTTACACTGTAGTACACACACCAGTTGTTAGATCTCAATAAATATACAATACATTTTGTTGTAAATACTAAACAAATACTAAAATTGATGCAGACATTTTAAAATATTTTATACCTCCAATATTTAATAGCAATATGTTTGATGTTGATGTACGATCTAAACTCACCACAAAGAGGGCACCTCCACCCTTTAGCCCTTGAATGTGACATGGGAACATCTGCTGCTATTTTAAACTTCAAAACCTGATGAAAGGTTTCGATTAAAACAGTAAAATAACTTGTAATTTGTAAGATATTTCAAATAGCTGCTCTTTTTTTTAAAAAAAAAAACTGACAATAAGAGAACTTCTCCTATACAAATACCATCATGACAGTTTTTTCTTGTAGCATTTAAAACAAAACCTTTGTTTTTTTATATATATAATTGATGTGAAACAACTCCCACTGCTAATTATCGGAAGATTCCAGAAACATGTAACAAATACTTGACGGTGGATTCTGTCTTTATTTTCAGATCAAGTTGATAGACTGCCATGGTGACTTTGACGGAGGTTACACCAGAGTTGTAAATACAAAATTTAAAATACAAGGACTGATTTAAGTTTACTAGGAACTATTTCAATTAAATTACAAAGTAAAACTAGGACATTCCTTTACAGTTCTAGCTTTGCACATGAGATTTTCTTCACATTGCCTAGTTATTGTATCTTTACAAAAATATAAAGAACAGATAACAATACTACACACAAAAAGCTCAGAATACACATTTGTTGTACGTCAAAATATGCCTCACTACATTTTACTTAAAGTGTATTGAATACAACAGTGCCTCTTAAAATCGTATGTTACTGTCAATGTTTAGAAACATTAACTCATTTTGAGCACTCAAAACTCAGTTGACCCACTACTACTCTTCAAATAATTACCAGAAACCAAACATGTATATCTTGAATAGGATGTGTTCACAATTCCACATGGTGGTAATAATATATGCACACAAATATACAAACAGTGCTAAGATAAAGCTAAAGAAACCATGAGAGGATTAAAGATGCAAAATATAATATACATTTGTTGTTTTTTTCCTTATTTGATATCTGCCATTTGTATCTACATGTTTGAGTGGTATGACGTGATGTATATGGTGTATTTGAGTGTACACATAATGGAGTGTACATAGTATATTTGAGTGCAGGGAGTCCCGTGATTACAGATGTGTCCTGCTGGGTTCACTTCATGTGGTCCTCACTTTCCCAGGGACATAGTTTTTGTCTATAACTGGCTCTAAAAGGAACATGTGTAGACAGCGTTCATTCTGTGCCAAAGGATGCCCTGCCACTCTGTAAAATTACAAAACATTTGCTGGTCTTTAAAACTGTAATGGTCAATATTTTTTTATTTGGGGTTTTACATCACTTTCAACACTGTACAGGTCATATCACGAGGGTACTTTTATGGGCAGAGGAAACCAGTACATACAGTTTGTCAAGGTTCTGTACTGTAAACTTCCGACCAACGGTAAGCAACTACCAGCTTTCCCACTTGAGGCCGTGCCAGGAACTGAACCCCAGCCTCAGAGGTGGGAGGCAAGAGTGTTACCACTCTGCCACCGTGGCCCCCTGTAATGGTCAATAAGATATAAGAAATACAGCAGTAGAACCAGAAGTGCCACAATCTACAGGACATGGTTCAACATATGATTATTTCCACTAATCCTGGAAAACAATGCAGGGACTTGAAATTGGTGTAATTTCTTCATATAATGTACTTGATATTCAATTACTTTTTATTAGAAATACCACAAGAAAAGCTTATCATTATAAATACAATGTGTATTCTTCAAACATGCTTATGGAGTAGGACACTGTTTTGGTAACAAAATGTTTGCATTACAGAATTAGGAAAAAGGGTAAATACAGACTTGAGAGTCAAGAGAGGAGCTGCAACAAAAATATTTGAACAACAGAAGGTCAGACACAAATTTCACAACATACTTATTATTAAGTAGATATTTATTGGTGTAACCAATGCACAGATGTATCTTATAAAGGTATTAAACTACCTAACACAATCCAACGACTGACAGTACAAATAACTATACTTGTTTATTTTATAATTTTTGGTGACTATCAACTAGTTTCAACAAGTCCAAACTTATTCATTTTTCCAGCACGAGATTCAGTTTGCTACTCGATAAAAATTCAACTCAACATAAATAATCGCATAAGAGATGCCCATACCCCACTGCTTGGGAGATCAGTTTTCAACACCATGAAATACAGAAGCAGTGAAACAGCACAAAGAGCGGGATACTTTCAGAGCATTGTCAGTTATATAGAGGTCCAAATAATCTTTAAGCAGAGAAAATAATAAAATCTAAGAGAAAGAAAATGTATGTAAAGATTAAGTATTAAAACAAGACACTTCAATAGAACGATGGCAGCATTAATCAGTAAACTTAAAAATTATGAAGCTGTAAAATTTATTAATTGGAGAATAGCTGTCAATGGAAATAGCACAATTATGTAAAAGTGCATATAACAATCAGCTGTAGCAATCCATATATCTTTGTCATAAGAGAATCATGTCTCAAATATGGCAGGTGAACATACTTTAGCAGAGCCAAAGTCAAAAGTCACCATGATGCACACCTACAACCCCTAACCAATGACCCTGCCAAGTGTCAACCTTCTACACTTTACAGAATCCAAGAAATAGCCCCGACAAGATCTTAAAACTCATGGTCACTACAAAAAGGTCAAATCAAGATCACACCATGATGTTGCACACCTACAACCCATAAGCAATGTCCCTACCAAGTATCAACTTCCTACATTTTACGGTTTCTGAGATATAGCCGAGACAAAATATTTTAGGTCAAGGTCACTATGGCAAGGTCAAAGGTCAAATCAAGATCACATGATGACGCTGCACACCTACATCCCCTAAACAATGTCCTTACCAAGTATCCAATTCCTACACCTTACGTTTTCTGAAATAAAGCCGGGAAAAAATTTTATAGGTCAAGGTCACTACGGTAAGGTCAAATGTCAAATCAATGTCAAACCATGATGTTGTACACCTACAACCCCCAAACTAATGTCTTTGCCATGTATCAACTTCCTACACCTTACAGTTTCCGAGATATAGCCCAGACAAGATTTTTTTCATCAAAGCCACTACAGCAAGGTCAAAGGTCAAATCAAGGTCATACCATGACGTTACACACCTACACCCCCTAACCAATGTCCCTTCCAAGCATCAATTTACTACACCTTACTGTTTTCAATGATATAGCCCGGACAAGATTTTATAGGTCAAGGTCACTACAGTAAGGACAAAGGTCAAATCATAGTCAAACCATGATGCTGCACACCTACACCCCCTATCCAACGTCCCTACCAAGTATCAACTTCCTACACCTTATGGTTTCTGAGATACAACCCGGGTAAACTTTTTCCCGACCACCCACCCGACCACCTGCCCATCCAGGCACCATGGGTGAAAACAATACCCCAAAAGCCCTTAAGGGCTGTGGGGTAATAAAGAACAGGAACAGATCAGTCCCCCAAGAAAGTGATCAAAATGAGACAAACAAAAACAAAACTACAAACAAAAGAGTTTCTACAAAAACTGGCAGGTTTTTGCTGGGAGAGATTACACAAACTAGACCTACTTGTTAACAAAAGCTTCTAATCCTTTCCGCCTGTCTTCGATGAAATCTTCTTCAAACAGACCATCATCACTTCTGAATGGCATTTGTCTGGACCAGGCTTTACCTGGTAGAGGAGGGACCACAATCTGAAACATGAAACAATGCAAATCTGATGAAGGTAGCTACAATTTTTGTAAGTTTTAAAACATGTTAATGACTTTGGAACAATGGGCTATGGCGGCCAGATTGTTTATTCAAAATGAGGTTCAAATTTTTAATTAACATGTTTTCATAGCCAAAAATATTCTGTCTAAATTTGGTGAAGATATCTTCATAAATGAATGAGATATAAAGATTTATCTAAAAACATGACAAACCGAAGGACGGATGCATGTATGGAAGGCAATTTATGATCTCTCGATCCCAGCCTCCGGAAAGCAGGAGATGGGCTGTTTTATATTCTTAATGATTTTCAAAAATCAGCTATGGCGGCCATATTACTTTTCAAAATGAAGACAAAATTTTGCACAGGTATGTTTTACCAGCCATAAACGTTCCCTGCAAATTTGAAGGTATGTTTGTAAATAAATGAGACATAAAGGTTTATGTAAAAATGTAATGAACAGATGGACGGATGCACGCATATGGAAGGTGCTTTATAATCTTCCAAACATGGCCTATGGCTGTTGACAGGGTATAAAAATACATCCACATGGATTAAGTACCCACTGATCTAGTTACAGAAAGATCAAGAAAGTTGCATCTTGTTTTGTACTAAAATATCTATGTCAATGAAAGTAATTTGACTTAAAGTTAAAATTATTTATTTTTGTAAAGAAAATGAATAATGACAATGCTACACACGTTGGACAAGTCATAGATACTGAAGACTGTTCACTAGGGTGAACTAGGGTTTCTGTCCATGTGAGCCAACCCTACAGAAAAAGTTGAGCACTGTTTGTTGGGATCTCAAGGAACCCCTGCTTCTTTTGACACAGGAATTCCTGATATATCATTGGATAAGACCATTTATTGGGTTGGACTGTATGTATATATTGCATATATATAAATCTAGTGTGAAAAGAGTACATTTTATCAAGTTTTTTGTGTCAATATATTTACCTTACTGTCTCTTTCTAACTCTCCTCGAAGCCAATCAAAATCACTGTATCTTCTTCGGACACTGGATTCCTTGACTTTAAATACTGGGAGATTTGTCTGAAGAAAATTTATACAAGATTACTTCACAATAACAGCTGGAACTAGAAAATGTTTGAACTTTCATTATAAATACAGTTGCATATTATGTGAGGTGTGTTGTTATATCTCAACTGTTACAGTATATCTCATTAAGTGACTATAATCAAAGCATTTTATGTCTCACATCAAAGGCTTCAAGACATGGATCTGGATAATTTTAAAATATTTTTTTTTTATATAATTATGACAACCATCAGCAAAACTAGAGGATCGCTCGCAAAAAAAAGATAATGTTTTTGCATAGCAAAAACAAAGCGTCCCGAAAAGGATATAAAGGTGAGTGCTAAAGTATTAAGAAAATGCTTCGTTTCTAGCCTTATACTATTGTGGCAACCAAAGTCAGCGCAGTCTGCTCTATCTAGCACGGTTTTCAAGATATAAGCATTTTTGTGTTTTGAAAAAAATAAAAAAATTAAAAATGTCCGCTATATTTGGCGAGACAAAAATATTTTGAAAATTGGCATGGCTACTCTGCAGAGATACCCAGCAGGTCCAAAATTTTGTTGAGTTCGCTCCATATAGCACGGTTTTTGAGATATAAGCATTTTTGTGTTTTGCAAAAACTTTGAAAATTCAAAATGGCCACCATTTTTGGGGAGACAAAAATTTTTGTCAAGACCACTGCCGTGGTGTGTATCTCCCACCGAGCATTAAAGCAGAAGAAATAGCTTTTCCGAGATATTAACAATTTTTCATTTTCGTGTGTGAAAGGTCTTCCAAAAGTAGGTGAATGAGTTATTTGAGAAAAATTGGCTATCTGCAATACTATTAAGAGATAATTCACATTTACTCATTTTGAGTAGGTGAATAATTATCTATGGGTGTGAAACTTCACCAAGTGAAAGCTCTCCCAAAAGTAGGTGAATGAGTTATTTGAGAAAAATTGGCTATCTGCAATACTTTTAGAGATAATTCGCATTTACTCATTTTGAGTAGGTGAGTAATTAGCTATGGGTCTGAAACTTCACCATGTGAAAGCTCTCCCACAAGTAGATGAATGAGTATTTGATAAAAATTGGGTATCCGCAATACTTTTACAGATAATTAGCATTTACTCATTTTGAGTAGGTGAATAAATAGCTATGGGTCTGAAACTTCACAGAGTGAAAGCTCTCCCAAAAGTAGGTGAATGAGTTATTTGAGAAAAATTGGCTATCTGCAATACTTTTAGAGATAATTCACATTTACTCATTTTGAGTAGGTGAATAACTAGCTATGGGTCTGAAACTTCACCAAGTGAAAGCTCTGCCAAAAGTAGGTGAATGAGTTATTTGAGAAAAATTGGCTATCTGCAATACTTTTAGAGATAATTCGCATTTACTCATTTTGAGTAGGTGAGTAATTAGCTATGGGTCTGAAACTTCACCAAGTGAAAGCTCTCCCAAAAGTAGGTGAATGAGTTATTTGAGAAAAATTGGCTATCTGCAATACTTTTAGAGATAATTCGCATTTACTCATTTTGAGTAGGTGAGTAATTAGCTATGGGTCTGAAACTTCACCAAGTGAAAGCTCTCCCAAAAGTAGGTGAAGGATTAATTTGATAAAAATTGGCTATCTGCAATACTTTTAGAGATAATTCGCATTTACTCATTTTGAGTAGGTGAGTAATTAGCTATGGGTCTGAAACTTTACCAAGTGAAAGCTCTCCCCAAAAGTAGGTGAATGAGTTATTTGAGAAAAATTGGCTATCTGCAATACTTTTAGAGATAATTCGCATTTACTCATTTTGACTAGGTGAATAATTAGCTATGGGTCTGAAACTTCACCAAGTGAAAGCTCTCCCAAAAGTAGGTGAATGATTAATTTGATAAAAATTGGCTATCTGCAATACTTTTAGAGACAATTCACATTTACTCATTTTCAGTAGGTGAGTAATTAGCTATGGGTCTGAAACTTCACCATGTGAAAGCTCTGCCAAAAGTAGGTGAATGAGTTATTTGAGAAAAATTGGCTATCTGCAATACTTTTAGAGATAATTCGCATTTACTCATTTTGAGTAGGTGAGTAATTAGCTATGGGTCTGAAACTTCACAGAGTGAAAGCTCTCCCAAAAGTAGGTGAATGAGTTATTTGAGAAAAATTGGCTATCTGCAATACTTTTAGAGATAATTCGCATTTACTCATTTTGACTAGGTGAATAATTAGCTATGGGTCTGAAACTTCACCAAGTGAAAGCTCTCCCAAAAGTAGGTGAATGATTAATTTGATAAAAATTGGCTATCTGCAATACTTTTAGAGATAATTCGCATTTACTCATTTTGAGTAGGTGAGTAATTAGCTATGGGTCTGAAACTTCACCATGTGAAAGCTCTTCCAAAAGTAGGTGAATGAGTTATTTGAGAAAAATTGGCTATCTGCAATACTTTTAGAGATAATTCACATTTACTCATTTTGAGTAGGTGAGTAATTAGCTATGGGTCTGAAACTTCACCAAGTGAAAGCTCTCCCCAAAGTAGGTGAATGAGTTATTTGAGAAAAATTGGCTATCTGCAATACTTTTAGAGATAATTCGCATTTACTCATTTTGAGTAGGTGAGTAATTAGCTATGGGTCTGTAACTTCCCCATGTGAAAGCTCTCCCACAAGTAGATGAATGAGTTATTTGATAAAAATTGGGTATCCGCAATACTTTTACAGATAATTCGCATTTACTCATTTTGAGTAGGTAAATAATTAGCTATGGGTCTGAAACTTCACCATGTGAAAGCTCTCCCAAAAGTAGGTGAATGAGTTATTTGAGAAAAATTGGCTATCTGCAATACTTTTAGAGATAATTCACATTTACTCATTTTGAGTAGGTGAGTAATTGGCTATGGGTCTGAAACTTCACCATGTGAAAGCTCTTCCAAAAGTAGGTCAATGAGTTATTTGAGAAAAATTGGCTATCTGCAATACTTTTAAGAGATAATTCGCATTTACTCATTTTGAGTAGGTGAGTAATCATCTACGGGTCTGAAACTTCACCATGTGAAAGCTCTCCCAAAAGTACATGAATGAGTTATTTGATAAAAACTGGGTATCCGCAATAGTTTTTGAGATAATTAGCATTTACTCATTTTGAGTAGGTGAGTAATTAGCTACGGGTCTGAAACTTCACCAAGTGAAAGCTCTTCCAAAAGTAGGTGAATGAGTTATTTGAGAAAAATTGGCCATCTGCAATACTTTTAGAGGTAATTCGCATTTACTCTTTTTGAGTAGGTGAGCAATTAGCTATGGGTCTGAAACTTCACCAAGTGAAAGCTCTTTGGGATAGCTGCTCTGCAGAGATACCCTGAAGATAAAAAATTTCGTCGAAATCGCTCTATGTAGCACGGTTTTCGAAATATTAGCATTTTTGTGTTTTGCAATTTTTGCGCAAAAATTCGAAAATTCAAAATGGCCGCCATTTTTGGCGAGAGAAAAATTTTTTTGAAAATTGGCATGGCTACTCGGCAGAGATACCCTGTGGGTCAAAAATTTCGTCGAAATCGCTCTATCTAGCACGGTTTTCGAGATATAAGCATTTTTGTGTTTTGCAATTTTGCAAAATTCGAAAATTCAAAATGGCCGCCATTTTTTGCGAGAAATTTTTTGTTTGAAAATTGGCATGGCTACTCTGCAGAGATACCCTGTGGGTCAAAAATTTCGTCGAAATCGCTCTATCTAGCAGGGTTTTTGAGATATAAGCATTTTTATGTTTTGCAATTTTTGCGAAAAATTCGAAAATTCAAAATGGCCGCCATTTTTGGCGAGACAAAATTTTTTTCAAAATTGGGATAACTACTCTGCAGAGATACCCTGCGGGTCACAAATTTCGTCGAAATCGCTCTATCTAGCACAGTTTTCGAGATATAAGCATTTTTGTGTTTTGCAATTTTTGCGAAAATTTCGAAAATTCAAAATGGCTGCCATTTTTGGCGAGAAAAAACTTTTTTGAAAATTGGGAAAAGTACTCCACAGAGATATCCTGCGCGTCAAAAATTTTGTCGAAATTGCTCTATCTAGCATGGTTTTTGAGATATAAGCATTTTTGTGTTTTGCAATTTTTGCGAAAATTTCGAAAATTCAAAATGGCCGCCATTTTGGGCGAGAAAATTTTTTTTTGAAAATTGGGAAAACTACTCCGCAGAGATACCCTGTGGGTCAAAATTTTCGTCGAAATCGCTCTATCTAGCACGGTTTTCGAGATATAAGCATTTTTGTGTTTTCCTTATTTGGAAAATTCGTAATGATTAATTAATCATTAATTACTCGGCCATTTCTTGACCAATCAATGCCAAAATCTAATGATTTCTAGATTTTAATAGAATGAATGTATTTGCCAAGTTTCAGGTGAATTGATAAAATTCCTTTCAAGTTATCATCCGGACAAGCTTCCCCATCGAAAAAAGACATTTTTGGTCCAGTGACCTCTCTGATTGGTTGAAATGTCACTGCAGCATATTCAAAAAAATTCCCCAAGGCTACTGCCTAAACCTGCCAAATTTGAAAAGAATCCGCCTAATGGTTACAGAGTTATAAGGAAAACAAAATGCGGAGCCGGCGGAGCCTGAAGCTCTCCCATACACAAACAAGCGTCCCTTGCGGGATGCTTAATAAAGACTACATCCACCAGGCAATTGTATATCATTTTTCCACATTCAAAAATATTACACATTACTACTAGTGTATTACCATGTACCAGGTTCAACTGCACTTGACTGTGCAAACCACAGTATTTGATTTTCAAGCAAAAATACCACTTGCAAAGTTTAAAAGAAATCCAAAAAGAAATGTGGCTTGTAGGTTGAACACATATATGGATCATGACCGTGCATGATCCATAGTATCCCCAATTTTGGGGGATATAATAAATAGAATAGCTGCTTTGGACAGCAATGTATTGTATACTGACTGATCGTAGCTTTAATATTGTCGTAAAATACTAGTGACGAACTTCAATGGGGTGACGAACTTCACTGGCTGAGCAGTAGGATACAGGGGTTTATCTTATTTTTTTTCATCTTGGATTCTGATGTTGAGAAAATTGCATTTCATGAATCTAGCTAATCCAAAGAATCCATATGTGAATCTGGATTGCACAGATTATGCGGATTTTTGTTTGTGAATTATGCCTACTATGACAGTAGTAGAGTCAAGTATCCTTGATTCGATTACCAGGTCTTTTTTCAGATGTTTCAACCCCATTTCGCCCACAGAGTTCTGTCTCCTCACGTTTTGTGTTCTGTCAATATTTCTAGGAAAGCCCCATTGAATACCATTACCTCACATTTTCTAATTTGTTTAATTGATTTTATTCTATTCTATGACATCACGTTTTCTAATTTGCATAATTTATTGAATGGGAATTCTTTGCTTTTGTGGACTTCAAATTGTATGTGTATCCCAGACTGTCTATAAGTTTGTCTTTCCCTCTTTTAATACTTCCGCTGATTTTCTGGTAGGTCACTGGTCCCACTGAAGCAGTGATCACAACAGGTGGTTGTTCAGCCATGGAGGACTCGTGCATTGGCAGGGGTATATCATAGTTGGATTTGGTGGAATTCTGGGGTTCATCAGCATTCAGATCTGGGACTGGATCTTCCTGGAGCAGATCATCTACCATGTCCTGCTGCATCACATGAGGGGCTTCTTCTTCCTGGGTCAGATCCAGGGCTGGACCATCTGGATAAATTCCTCACACTGGACAGCCACACTAGCCATAGTTTTTTTTTTTTTTTTTTTTTTTTTTTTTTTATTTTATTTTACTGCATATTACATGTTTCAAAATTCTTTTACATAAAAGCAAAAATTGTTATATAACAAAAATTAGGAAACCAAAAGATAAAAAAAATACATAAATAAACATCAAGACCTGACCAGAAGGGGGTCTGTGGCTACTTTAGTAAGTAACTGATAGATCAATTACTTGCCATTTCTTCCAGGGCTGTACCCCATTTATCCCAGATTCTATTGAAATTATCTTGTTTACCTGAGAGAACAGCAAGGTATTTTTCATCGGCATATGTTTGGTGATATCTACATTTCAATACATTTAAGTTGAGAATGCCATTTGTAGCGTTTGTGTCTAAGATATATTTTTTTGTAACAAGTAATATCAAATTTAAAGGGATTTTGTTTCGGTCTCTATTCTGATAGCCAAACATTTTATCGAAAGCTGAAAGTTTAATCTGAAAACCAATGATTTGACATATCAGTTCTTCTATTTCATTCCAAAACTCTACAATTCTATTACATTCAACAAACATATGCAAAATAGTTTCACTTTCTTGACAATAACTACATTCTGCAGTGTCCACGATATTAATTTTCCTTAAATATGCCTTTGTAGGGAGTATTCTATAAATGAGTTTTAACTGAAACCACTGCAAGCTGTTGTTATCTAAACTGTTAAAACACACATTAAATATTGACATCCACATTTTGTCATCAATATTTATATCCAGCTCAAATTGCCATTTTTGTTTCATATTATGATTATTCTTTTCTTTTTGCAACAGTAATTTATAAAAGGCTCCTACTCCCTTATTATTTTTCCAAAGAGGTAATATGTAAAATGGAATAAAGGGCCTCTGCACATTAAAATCAACTACTGGCTTATATTTTTTAAGAAATTTCTTCACATTTTGCTGGACTCTCAAATAGTGCAAAGGGTTAATAGAGTTAATAGAATATTCTTGTTTAACTTCGTCTAAGGTTTTAATTGAACCATCTAAGTTAAGAACATCGGATACTGCAGTTATGCCCTTTTCAAACCAATTTGGAATGAACATTTCATGACAAGACATGTTAGTATTGTACCATAATGGACTTGTTATTACAGCTAAGTTTGTATGCGGTTGGTATTCATTTGTAAAAAGGTGCCAAGCACTGAATACATCTATCCAGAATTTATTCTTAGTCCTGTTTTTTAACAGTAGATAATATCCTGGCCCGCTATGTGTTAATTTATGAAGTGTTACATTGAAGGATTGTTCAAAAAGTGTTATCCACAATGACTGTGTTGTGGTTAGCAAAAGTCTTCTAATCCATGATACTTTCAGAGATGTTATAAAGTACTTTAAGTTAAACATTTTTAGTCCCCCTAATTTTTTATCAAGTACAATTGTTTGTCTATTTATTTTGTCAGGCTTTGAGGACCATATAAATTTAAAAAATATATCATTAATTTCCTTTATGTATCCTTCATGTGGGTCTGGTAAAACTAAGAAAAGGTGATTTAATTTGGACAGCAGAAATGTTTTAATGATTGCTATTTTTCCCAAAGGTGTTAGGTACCTTTTATTCCATCTGTTGATTATTTCTTTAATTTCTGCTATCTTTTCAGAATAGTTAAGTTTTAGACAACTGTCCAAATCTAATGAAATATAAATGCCCAGTAACTTGAAACTAGGTACAATACTAAATGTACAGTCCTTAATAATAATTTTATCTTTACTGGCCTTTTTTTTACCTATCCAGGCTATCTGTGTTTTATCTTTATTAACCTTTAATCCCGAAAAAGTGCCAAATATTTCTAAAGTATTAAGTGCTGCCTGTAATGATTCCATGGTACCATCAAGTATCAGTGTTGTGTCATCGGCGAACTGTACTAACTTAAACTCTGCATTACCGATTTTGACTCCTTTTATAGATTTATTATTCTTAATGAGGATTGTTAGAATTTGTGCAACAATAATAAATAAATATGGGGCAATGGGGTCTCCTTGTCTGCATCCCTTTTGTATGTTTATGAAATCAGATAATACACCACACTGGATAATGGTCGCCATAATATTGTGATTAAAAAGTTTAATCCATTTTATAAATTTTTCAGAAAAACCCAAATGAGCCAGCGTTTGGTAGATGAACGACCATGAAACACAATCAAATGCCTTTTCAAAATCAATTAATACTAGCATTCCAGGTATATGGTGGTCTTCTGTAATTTTCATTATATCTAATATCAATCGAGTGCATTCACCAATATATCTTCCTGGGACGAAACCACATTGAGTTTTATCAATAATTTGATCTAAACAAGGCTTCATTCTGTTTGCAATCGCTGCAGATGCCAACTTATACAAGACTGACAGCATTGACAAAGGACGCCAGTTCTTAATTCTGTCCCTTGACTTTCCTTTCTTGGGAATACATGTTACAATGCACTGTCTCAGTGTTAAAGGCAGGCACCCCTTGTCAAAACTGAAATTTATTGCATTAGTAATGCAGAACTTTAAATCTTTCCAAAAAAATTTAAAAAACTCAGAAGGAAATCCGTCCAAGCCCGGGGTTTTATTATTTTTAGTATTTTTAAGTGCTATACCTATTTCCTGTATTGTAAGGTAACCTTCAATTAATTTAGCTTGTTCTACACTCAGGGTTTTAACTTGACAATTCTTTAGCTGTTCATTCCAATCGAACAATTCTATACTTTCGGTGGACTCATAAAGTTTTGCATAATAAGTTTTTATTTCATTCAATATTTTCTTCTGGTCCCTAATATAAATTTCACCTTGTTTATTTAGGCACTTTATAGTTTTATCAACATAATTATTGTGTTCTAGTGCACAAAAAAAACTTGAAGGTTTCTCACCTTCAGCTAACCATTGTATTCTAGACCTTATCATGTGTCCCTTCAGTTCTTTTTTTCTAAACTCAACAAGTTCTTGTTTTTTTAATTCTAATATATCAGGATCAAGAGTATTTTCACCAGCCTCTAATTTTTCTATTTCTGAGATTAGGGTTTTCTCAAGTTTTAACTCGAGTTTCTTTATCAATGCTGCATATTTAATTGTCTCACCCCGAATTCTTAACAACAGGACCTCTAAAAATGTATCCGGTTCAATGGTTAAACATAGATCTTGGACGCAACAGTTTTCCAAAAAAACATAGCTGTATATAGGAGCTGTATATTTCAGATATTCTTCTCGTATACAATTTCTGATTAAGGATATATATTCTTTGTCCTTTAATAAGCTTGTGTTGAGTTTCCATGTTCCTCTTCCCCTTTTAAAGTGACTAATTAAAAAGGTTAGTTCTACCATTGAGTGGTCGCTCCTATAGCCTGGCCTTATATTTACACTTGTGGTTAAGTCTGTAAAACATGAAGATGTTATGATATAATCAAGACGGGCTTGTTTTAATGGGTTTTTTTTGCGCCATGTGTATCTCTTTGTTTCAGGGTTATAATTTCTGAATGTATCTATGAGGTTGTTCTCTGAGATAAAGTTATTTACGTATCTTCTGGCTTGGGGGTTGTTAATAGTTATATAATTGAAACTGTCTAATGCTGGATTAAGTGTCATGTTAAAGTCCCCACACCAGATTAAGTAGTCATATTCACTACTCTGAAATTGTTCTGTAAGAGTAGAATAAAAAGTGGGGTCGTCATTATTTGGTCCATATATATTAACGATTTTCAATTTCATATCACTAATTTCAATATCAATTATCAATACATTTCCCTCTTCGTCAGTGTATTTATTCAATATTTTGTATTCAAATTTGTTGCTGAAGAATATAGCAACCCCTCTGGCATTACTATGGATGCCATGCAATAGAAAGTCACAATCCCACATCATTTTGACTTCTGACACATCTTGCTCTGTTAAGTGTGTGTCTTGGAGGCAGATAATATCTGCTTCCATATTTTTGAAATAATTAAGAACATCATATCTTTTGGATTTATCCTTAAGTCCTCTACAGTTCGCCGATAACACTTTCACCTTATCTAATTTTTCAGCCATTGTCATCATTTAACGGTATCAAGTCATCACTTGTTTTGTAGGTTGATATCAAAATGATCAAAACAGGCACCAATTTTTGGGAGGGATAAAATATAATGTATAGTTCCCTATTTAAGTTAGATATTTTTTCGGCTATTAATATATCAGACTTTAAGGTAGTAATACAATAATTCCATATGACCACAGTTAGAGTTTTAAGAATTAATAAATATATGTGGACACAAGAATGAAAACAGACAATATACAACATAATATGCAGTGAAACAGCAAAAATAAAAAAAACAGAAAGAAAAGAACAATATATATATATATATATAAGCAAAATGAAATCACTGACCTTAACTGGGACAATTACTTCATATGGTTATTTATGCTACATAATAACATATGTACTTTTTGTGTGTGAATGATATTCAGTAGCCATAGTTGATACATGCATTATAACATCATTGCAAGTGGTAGTTTTTTTAAATTATCTAATTAGCCAAGCTATACAATAATAACATTGAAATTGTGTAGCTATCTAATTTGTCATGGTTTATCTGTCAACAACATCCATATTCTCAAAATGTTAAATGTGAAAGTTGCATTATCAATGCCTCTAAATGCAGGCAAGTTAATTCAATTTCGTGAGATAGCCACTGAGTGTAATCTTTAACTTGTTGTGATTTAATAATTCCACAATCATGATTATGCAAAACTATCCAGATATTTTACTTGAGCATTAGTCAAGTGTCTGATATTATGAAAAAAGTACCTGCGATAAAAGAGTACATTATATATGTCTTACATGACAAAGTCAAAGTTGGGGTTTAACGTCCCGTTCAACAGCCAGGGTCATATTGGGACAGGTCCTCAGCATTGCCACTTGTGGGACTCGAACCCACAGAGGTGACAGCCTATGATTAGATGCCAAACTTGCTAACCACTAGGCCACCGAGGACCTATATGTCTTACATGAAGACATCATTACCAAGTCATTTAATTCAAAACTGGGAAAGGCTTCATTACCAATTTAATATCAACTGGTTACAAACCCAGTAAATTGAAATCACAAGGCAACACTTTTTATACATATTGTTCAAGAGACATTTCTTTTCTGTGTGGCCTGAATGTGTACTATATTTGAAATTATAGGTGGTTTAAACACTAGTAGGTTCACAAGACACAGAGGCAACTCTCTTATAGTCCATATTGACAAGCTTTATGTGACCATTTACAGTACACATTTGGACATGACGAATTTTCAGTCCTACATGTTACACATGATTTGATAACATTACTACGGTTTGTCAAAAAAAACTACCAAAGTCTCATGAAGAAACCATATAACAACTTGGTTTAAAGTCACATAAGTGTCTGCCTCACTCTTTCTAAAGTTTTACCTGCAAGGTTCTTGCCAGACCACTTTGCCTCATTAAAAAGGTCGCGACTTCTGAGGGAATGGCCAATGCCCCATAGCTTATCTGTTCCACTTGCCTCGATTAACTTATTTCCACTTGTGGAGAGGAGAAATCCCCGAAGGGCTTCATTTTGTGTGAACTTCAGCAACATCGCTTGGTACATGTACTCTGTTGATACTCTATTCCACTCATTCTTTTGGAAACCTTGAATTTTTTTCCCCAACTGCTTGACTATTTCTGGTTCTTTTGTTTCAATAATAGTTTGTGCAGTCTCTCCATCCTCAAAATGCATTGCCTTCTTGTAGGTAAAGTAATGCTCTGAAGTGATAAAACTTTTTCCTTCAGCCTCGATTCTCGCTGGAAAGAAGTTGCTCAGGGGGGAGAATTTTGTGTAGTATGCTTGGATGCCAGATCTAACTGGGCTGAAGACTCTTTCAGGCAGTAGTTCAGGAAACTGTATTGTATTAATATTATCTACTGTGTATATTCTTCCTCCAAGATTAATCTTATCGACATTAAGCTTTGGATTTAGTCCTGGATACAGCTCTAGTGCCTTGAAAAAAATAGGAAGGATCATTTTCCTCCTGTCCATGATTTCCCTGGGGTAGTCTTCCTGTATAGAAATATTCATCTGGTGCAGTCCCTCCTTTTTGCCCATGATAGCCTGCTTATCTTTCCAGTGGGCGAGGCGTAGTATGACTGGTCGTCTTTGTCCAAGGTTAGGGTGACCCAGGTAGTGCACATTTTCAATATCTCGTGGGTTGACAGCAACTCCCACTTGTTTTAAAGTCTGGATAACAACATCTTCCAGTTTCTGTTGATTTTGAATTATAATTCCATAGAGCCTTACATTCTTTTTCCTGGAATATGTTTCCTGTGCCAGCATTTCTTCTTTCACTTTCTTATTTTGTGCCTTCAGTTCATCTAATTCCCTCTGTAGTGACATGTGTTTAACTTCATGATCTTGGCATCTTTTTTCAAGGGACTGAATTTTTTCAGTTGAGTCAGTTACCTGGGATAGTGATTGTTCTATGCTCTCCAGTCTCTTTGTGATTGGTTCTAACTGTTCATTTAATATAGTATTAAAACTTTCAAGGAGATCTTTCAGGGTATTTTCAGAAGCCATAACTGTACTTTTGAAGCCTGTGTAGTAGTTTACTTGTCAAATACACTCTTTTATAATTTATGATATTACTGTTCTACTGTTCTATGAGATTAGTGTTACTTGTTTGTACCTTGTAGTCAAAATAAATCCAAGGTTATGTTGAAGCTCTAGCTGGCAAAATCTTTTCCTGCTGTACTCACAGCAAGGTAATACTTGTTTACATGTACTTGGTATCTACTGTACTAGGTATGATGGTGGTGATCCACTTTATCCTCTCATAATAGTCTTTTTTAACACTTTTGAAACATTTTTGAATAATCCACTTGATTAACACATGTTTATATTGTAATGTATCTTAATATATTCTTTATAATGCAATATACATATTAATTATTAAGTTTCCATCCACAACACAAAAATTCCACCTCTTCACCAGTAAGGGGTCATCTCACACTGGACAGCCACACTAGCCATAGTTGATCTGGTCACTGGTTGTACAGCTCTTACAACAGAAAGCCTAGTACTTTCTACAGAGGGCATAAAGGGATTATCCAGAGTACAGTCCTTACATCTCCATTCAAAAGAATGGACAGCAGTCAGCTGGCTGTACTTGGCTCTGGACATCCCAGTCCCACAGTCACAGCCATCACATTGTAGAGCCTGTTGGTGGGCAGTCACTACTTTTCTACAGGAGACACAGAAATCTTTTGTAGACATTCTCCAGCTACTTCAGAAATAAGATCCTAATTAAGACTATATATCTATATTATCTGCTATACTATATGCTATATATGCTACATAAATCAACAAGAGGAGAGTGCCCGTGAACGGGCACTGTGTCAGCTGACTGAGTGTTTTTGATTTGTGAAGGTGATTAGAGGACAGAATAATTATCAGGAAAAGGGCTGTACAGAAATACAGTAAATGGTAACTGAACAGCAAGTTCGAAAGAAATTCCGAAGCTGACAGAAGAAAGGGATAAAAAAGTTGTGCCCTGTAAATGGTATTATGAAGGAAAATAACAAGGTAATTGTTTAAGTGTAAAAAATAGGTTAAAACATATTTAAAGAAATACTACAAATGCAATATCCTCGTTCGACCTTGAAGAAGGGGTCCAAGGTCAAATCTAACCACACAAATACATTCCCAGCCCATGATTTCCTATGGTTTACCATTCCAAACCTCTAGGACCAATTATAAATGAGTTATAAGCACTTTTAAGCTTGGCTGTCCTCATTTGACCTTGAAGGAGGGGTCCAAAGGTCAAATCTGACCATACTAAAAGATTCCGAGCCAATGATTTCCTATGGGATGGTTTACCATCCCAAATCTCTGTCACCAATAATAAGCGAGTTGTAGGCACTTTCAATTTTCGCTATCCTCATTTGACCTTGAAGGAGGGTTCCAAGGTCAAATCGGACCATATCAACAGATTCACAGCCCATGATTTCCTGTCTGTTTACCATCCCAAACCTCTGGGACCAATAATAAGCGAGTTATAAGCACTTTTAAGTTTGGCTATCCTTGTTTGACCTTGAAGGAGGGGTCATTGAAGGTCAAATCTGACCACAACAAAAGATTCCCACCCCATGATTTCCTACAGGTTGGTTTATCATCCCAAACCTCTAGGATCAATAATAAGGGAGATATAAGCACTTTTCATGCCTGACAAAAAACACCTGTGGTGGCCATCTTGTTTCTCAAAATGAGGCCAAAAATATTCCCAGACAACATTTTATGGTTATTAATATATACTGCAAACTTAAGAAAGCTAGCTATAATGTTTTTTTTCATCAGAGCAGTAATGGTGAAATCTCTGTCAACACACTGCGGCTATCCAGTGGATACAATGATTTACTCAACAGTGAGAACCTGAAAGTAGCTATTGCTCAGCTATGCCATGACATAGAGGTCTGCAATTTCACTATGTTATAGCTGACCAAAAATTCTGTGAATAACATATTTAACAAATTACTCTAAATGTAATAGTTTTCAAGTTACAACTGATTTACTCAACAGTGAGAACCTCAAAGGAACTATTACTCAGCTATGCAATGAGCTACATGTCTGAAATTTTACTATGTTATAGCTAACCCAAAAGTAGGTGAACAACATATTTAAGCAAACTACTGTAAATGCAATAGTTTTCAAGCTACAACTGATTTACTCAATAGTGAGAACCTGAAAATAGCTATTGCTCCGCTATGCCATGAGCTATAGGTCTGTAATTTCACTATGTTATAGCTGACCCAAAAGTAGGTAAACAATATATTTTAACAAAATACTCCAAATGCAATATTTTTCAAGTTATAGCTGATTTACTCAACAGTCAGTACCTGAGAACAGCTATTGCTCAGTTGTGCCATGAGCTATAGGTCTATAATTTCACTATGTTATAGCTGACCCAAAAGTAGCTGAATAACATATTTGCACAAATTTCTGTAAATGCAATAGTTTTCCAATTATAACTGATTTACTCAACAGTGAGAACTTCAAAGTAGCTATTACTCAGCTATGAAATGAGCCACAGGTCTGAAACTTCACTATGTTATAGCTGACCCCAAAATAGGTGAATAACATATTGAAACAAAATACTCTAAATGCAATAGTTTTCAAGTTATAAGTGATTTACTCAACAGTGATAACCTAAAAGTAGCTATTACTCAGCTATGCCATGAGCTACAGGTCTGAAATTTTACTATGTTATAGCTGGCCCAAAAGTAGCTGAATAACATATTTATACGAAATTCTCTAAATGCAATAGTTTTTAAGTTACAAGTGATTTTACTCATGATGGAAGTTACTGAAAAGCCCAAAAGTAGCTATTACTCACTTAGCTATTGAGACAGACACCCACTTACTCACCATATTGTAGCTATGAAAAAAGTAGCTGAATAACATATTTTAACAAAATGCTCTAAATGCAACACTTTTCAAGTTATAAGTGATTTACTCAACAGTGATAACCTAAAAGTAGCTATTACTCAGCTATGCCATGAGCTACAGGTCTGAAATTTTACTATGTTATAGCTGACCCAAAAGTAGCTGAATAACATATTTATACGAAATTCTCTAAATGCAATAGTTTTCAAGCTATAAGCGATTTACTCAACAGTGAAAACCTAAAAGTAGCTATTACTCAGCTATGCCATGAGCTACAGGTCTGAAATTTCACTATGTTATAGCTGGCCCAAAAGTAGCTGAATAACATATTTATACGAAATTCTCTAAATGCAATAGTTTTTAAGTTACAAGTGATTTTACTCATAATGGAAGTTACTGAAAAGCCCAAAAGTAGCTATTACTCACTTAGCTATTGAGACAGACACCCAACTTACTCACCATATTGTAGCTATGAAAAAAGTAGCTGAACAACATATTTTCACAAAATGCTGTAAATGCAACACTTTTGAAGTTATAAGTGATTTAGTGCATGATTTCATGAATTTTAATGCATTAAAAATTATTAAAAAAATTTATTTAAAAAAAAGTAAGACAGATCCAGGTCTCATACTCACACAAGAGAATCTACCTCTGGCCTAGTACATATATGCAAGATATGAGAGAAATCCCTGCAATAGTCACTGAGAAAATTGTGATAAAAAGCTGAAATTTTCACACTTTTGGTGGGGTACCCCCCTTGTAATGTCTCTAGCAAACAGACGAACAGACAGATTTGCATGCCTTGAACAATTTTTCATCCTCGATAGATAAGGTATCTTTTAAAAAAAAACAGCATGTCTCTAAGCCTTGTAGTTTTGGAGAAGAAGTTGTTCACGCGGACGCGTACGCCCACGCCGCAGAGTGATGACATAATGTCAGCTGACTGACAAGTCAGCTGACATAAAAAGTTCAAAATGCATCCAGATGAGTAGTGAATCACAGTTGTATATTGCTTGGAAACCAAAGCAAGAATGATTGTGGTCAGAACTTGTAGCCTATTTATAACAAATGCACAAATTGGATTGCAATCAATCAGCTTAACACCAGGTTCTTTGAAATCCAAAGCAAGAAGAATGGAGCTTCAAAAGTCCCTTAAATGTTTTTCAAGCACTGCAATCGAGATTGCATTACAAATCCACCTCCCAAATACTTATTATAATTGGATTACTGTCCAATTACTGTTTGATTTGTTTGGTGGTTTCTATACTAAACTAATAATTTAAAATAAAACTAGAAAAAGTTTTTGCTAACAAAAACGAGCGGCCCGGATGGAGACTTGAGTTATTAAAGCTGTAGTAGTTGTGGTATGAGACTGTAAGGAGAAGGTAAACTTTACTGTGTTTTCTATCTGATGGAAAGTCTATTATCTAAAGGCTGTATCAGTTGCAGTATTAGACTGTAAGCATATGAATTTCCCACAGCCTGATGTCCAGGAGAGGCCCTTTTCATTGTCCTTTGACGTTGTGCCTTCTGGAACCAAGCATGGAAAAGACAAGCTGGTGGATTCCCTGGGCTTCACCTATAATATGAAGGGAAAGAACCCATATCTTACTGACTGGTAGTGCACTATCAGGAATAGGAACCTCAGATGCAGAGCCACGGTCACCCAAAGGGGATCATATTATAAAATGGGCCCTCACTCACATGTGCATCAACCACACCCTGGAGCACTTGTGAAAGTACAGATAACAGCAGAGGTGAAGAAAAGGGGAACAGAAGAAGTCTTTAAAACCAGCAGCAGCTATTGTCCAGGAGGCCCACACCCAGCACTCTTCCAGAGCCTTTCTGCCAAAGCCATCACATTTGCAACAAGTTGCCAACCACCACAGGCAAAGACCGAAAAGTCCGAATCATCCCACAGACATGGAATTTTCACTGGACCATGATCACATCCTAGAAGGATTTTTCCAAGAAGACGTGTTGGTGGATGGAAGAAGGCATCTCCTTGGGCTGCAGTCAGCTTACAACAATATGAAGGCACCAGGGTTTACTGCAGACGTCTCTTTGCATTGCCATTTCTTCCTGCAGAGATAATCCCATCCCAGTTTCGGGTCTTGAAGGAGGAAGCTAGTGATGGCCTTCTACAACTCCTCTGTGAATACATAGCAGGGTTGAGATGAAAAACCCGGGAAAACCCGGATGGGCAATACTCCAAAAGTGGGCAATACTATTTTTTAACCCAAATCTTGGGAAAACTAATGATGCACTTTATTTAAGTTTCATAATACTCTTTATTCAGCTAAATATGTGCAAGGTTTTATTATAAGTATGTAACATATAAACGACAGTACATGAAAGTTCCAAACTGGATTTTTAGACTTCATTTTGACATATAATTGAATAATCTTTTTGTCCAAATATTTATCACTGTTAAAAGCAAGAGAGAAGTGCTTACTTTACCATGCAAATGGAAATGAGGCTTGTCGTGAAAATTGGCCCTTATTTAAAGCAGTCTGTGTCACACTGAAAAAAATAGCATCAGAGATGCCCGTACCCCACAGCCTAGGAAAAAAGTTTTCAACACCATGAGATATAGAAGTAGTGAAACAGTACACAGATTGGGATACTTTTCGAGCAGTGTCAGTGCAAATGATGTTTAAGTAGAGAAAATAACATCTAAGAGAAAGAAATTGCATGTAAAGAATAAGTATTAAAACAAGACAATGCAGTAAACTAAAAACTAAAAGAATGTTTTTGCTGACAAAAACAAAGCGGCCCTGATGAAAAAGAAGTCACCCATAAAAGATGTCAACATATGCATCATAAGCAATCGAAACTGTGAACTTTATTGCATTGTGTACGTTACTTGTCCCTATTTTCATGTTTAATAAGTGTGCACAATTAAAGTGAGGTCAGCTGAACAATACAATAGCTGGAGATTAAAAACTCCATAATTTCACTGCAAGGTGGCCATAACTTCATTCATATTGAGACTTTAATGTGACCATAAAATAAGAATGTCCCTTTTCTCATTCTTTATAAGTGCATAAAGTTTAGCTCAGGTCAGTTGAACAATAAGATAGCTGGAGGCTGAAACTTCCTTTTCCACTGTAAGGTCACCATAACTTCATTCATATTGCGACTTTAAGGTGACCATAATATGAGAATGTCCCTTCAATATCAATATATGTTCGATATGGAAAAAGAAAGGAGCCAGACGGCTTTATTCAAATGTTATGACTTTAGGGGGGGGGGGGGCAAAATTATATTAACAGTTTAAGGTCACCTTAAAGTCAGGATAACCCTTTTGTTTGCCATCCTTTATAGGTGTGCAAAGTTTAACTGAGGTCAGTCAAACAATAAAATACTTGGAGGCTGAAAACCCCCTTATTTCACTTTAAGGTGGCTACAACTCCATTCATACTGTGAGTTTAAGGTCACCATAAGTATTATTTTTATCTAGTTTAATACTAGTGATAATTTTAATATAAAAAATGGAAAAAGAAAGGAGCCAGAGGATTTTATTCCAATTTGATGACTTTAAGCAGGCCATATGTCCATTAACATTTTGAGTTTAAGGTCACCATAAAGTCAGGATATTCCTTTGGCAAATCTTAATATATGTGCCAAGTTTGGTTGAAAAAAGTGAAAAACTAAGTGAACTGGAGGGCTAAAACCCCCTTTTTTGACATTAAGGTGACCTTAAGAGTGCAGATACAGGGCTAAAACTTCGGCATGTGAAAGATTATCAAAAAGTAGCTGAATAAGTTATTCCAACAAAATGCCGAAATCCTGACCGTTTTTGAGATACAGACCAATAACCCATTTTTTAAAATTTTACGAAAATTAAACGCATCCCATTCAGGCATCTATGGTCCGATTGATGAGAAAATCCTTTCCGACCTTGGAAATTTGGTCTAGAATGTACCTGATAAATTTTATCGCACAGGTGTGTGTGGTTTTTTCCGAAACGCGATGACGGGGTGTTTTGGAGTTATGCTTAAGGTTACCTTAAGTTAAGCTTAAGGTCCGCGCAAAGTATCCAAAAATCTTTCCCGCCCCTATAGTTTTAAAGAAAGATAAGAAGGAAAGAAAAATTTGAAAGGCTAAGAAGTTATTCAAGGGAGACCATAATCCGGCGGCGGCGGCGGTGATCAGTCGAACTTCGGTGAAAACAAATAAGCGTCCCTGACGGGCCGCTTAATTATGAAGCTTTAAGACTTCTCCCATTTTGATTTGCATCTGTATGGTCGAATTATGGTTTGGATGTTTTGAATATTACCCACACATACAGATGTAGCAATACATGCTTTTATGTGGAATTGGGGCAAAATCTGTGGCTCATTTGATGCAATACCATCTGTTACAATGAGAAGTTGCAAAAGTAAAACAGTTAATGACTTCTAATATGACTTTAACAGTGCTTAATCTACACCAAAAGACACCCAAAGGTGCAACAACCAAGATTCAAGTAAAAAGATATGAGAGATATAACAAAGATAAGTAGTATCAGATATCCTCGTAGAGACATAATATAGCATCAGATATGAAGGATCAAAGGCCAAATCCAGGTCACACCATGATGTTGCACACCTATAACCCTTGACCAATGTCCCTACCAAATATCAACTTCCTACACCTTATGATTTCCAAAATATAGCCCAGACAGGGCATTATAGGTCAAGGTCACTACGACAAGGTCACAGGTCAAATCAAGGTCACACCATGACGTTTTACATCTACACACCCTAGCCAATGTCCCTACTCAGTCTCAACTTCCTACACCTTACAGTTCCCGAGATATACCCCAGACAAGATTTTATAGGTCACGGTCACTACGGCAACGTCAAAGGTCAAATCAAGGTCACGCCATGATGTTGTATACCTACACCCCCTAACCAATGTCCCTACCAAGTATCAACTTCCTAGGCCTTACAGTTGCCGAGACATAGCCTGGACAAGATTTTATAGGTCGAGGTCACTACGGCAAGGTCAAAGGTCAAATCAAGGTCAGACCATAACGTGGCACACCTACACCCCCTAACCAATATCCCTACCAAGTATCAACTTCCTACACCTTACGGTTTCCCAGATATAGCCCGGACAAGATTTTAGAGGTCAAGGTCACTACGGCAAGGTCAAAGGTCAAATCAAGGTCAGACCATGACATTGCACACCTACACCCCCTAACCAATGTCCCTACCACGTATCAACTTCCTACACCTTACGGTTTCCAAGATATAGCCCGGACAAGATTTTTCCCACTGCCCGCCCGTCCGACCACCCACCCATCAGGACACCATGGGTAAAAACAATACCCTCACAGCCCTTAAGGGCTGTGCGGTAACAACTTAGGTATTGGGGTCATTTGAGGATTAGAATAGCTTCTACTTATTTCTATCCACTCACTGCCAGTGAAGCCATACTGTTAATGCAGTGTCTTAAAACCTTATTACTGACAAGCCAGAGTTTATACTACCTAATGATAACCCTAGAATAGTGGGGTAAATAGTTTAATTGCAATTATGAAAGGGACAAGTATAAACTCCAGTAAGAACAAGTTTTTAAGATATGACAATATTATCATTTCTAAAAGTCACAGATAATTTAACTAGAAAAAGGTTTTACTGACAAAAACGAAGCGGTCCTGATGAAAAAGTGTAAAGTAATCCGTAAAAGATGTCAAAATATGCATCACAGAAATAGAAAATGTGAACTTTATTGCACCGTTTATGTCACTATATTTAATAAATTAAAGAATGACCACAGCTTGGCAGAAGAGAAGTTGTAGGTGTGAAATTTACTTCTCGAAAGAATGTATGTCCTACGTTCTTTGGGAATGTTCTCAGAGAATCCGGGACAATTGGCCGGTGGACAACTGGCCGGTGGACAATTGGGCTGGTGGACATTTGGCCAGTGACTTTTTTGAGGGGTAGGACAATTGGCCAGTGACTTTTTAGATGTTGTTTTAATATTGTGTCATATTGTAGTAAATGTAATATTCAAAAAAGAACCAAAAATCCTTTGATTCCTACTCAGAATTTCTAATTGCTGCTATGTTTAGTCTCTGATAACTGCTCAGGATTGCTACATTTAATGCAAAAGGCTTTAGGATTAACAAGTTCATAAAAGAACTAAAACACCTTTGATTCTTACTCAGAATTTCTGATTGATGCTAAGTTTAGTCTTTGATAACTGCTCAGGATTGCTACACTTTGTTCAAAAGGCTTTAGGATTAACCTGTTGATAAAAGAACTAAAGCCCCTTTGATTGCTACTCAGAATTTCTAATTCATGCTATGTTTTAGTCTGTGATAACTGCTGAACTGTTTTGATGTATTGCTATATTATTTTTTGAGGTCTATAAAATTAAAACAAGCAATCAGTGCCCATGAATGGGCTCTGTGTCAGCTGACTGTGTGTTTTGAGTTTCAGAGTAGAAGTGACAGAAGAAAAGGACACAAAAGTTGTGCACTGGAGATGGCATTCAGAAGGAAAGTAAGAAGGTAACTGTTAAGGTGTAAAAAGTAAGTTAAAAACTTATTTAAAGAAAATATTGCAAATGAAATAGTTTTCGAGTTACAACTGATTTACTCAACAGTGAGAACCTCAAAGTAGCTTTTACTCAGCTATGCAAGGAGCTACAGTTCTGCAATTATACTATTTTTAGCTGACCCAAAAGTAGGTTAATAACTTATTTAAACAAAACACTGTAAATGAAATAGTTTTCAACTTACAACTGATTAACTGAACAGTGAAAATTTTAAAGTAGCTATTGCTCAGCTATGCCATGAGCTACAGGTCTACAATTTCACTATGTTATAGCTGACCCATAAGTATGTGAACAACATATTTAAACAGATTACTCTAAATGCAATAGTTTTCAAGTTACATCTGATTTACTCAACAGTGAAAAAACTTGAAAGTAGCTATTGCTCAGCTATGCCATGACATACATGCAAATTCACTATGTTAAAGCTGACATACATGCAAATTCACTATGTTAAAGCTGACCCCAAAGTAGGTGAACAACATATTTAAAGAAAATACTTAAAATGCAATATTTTTAAAGTTACAACTGACTTACTCAACAGTGAGAACCTGAAAGTAGCTATTACTCAGCTATGCCATGAGCTACAAATCTGCAATTTTACAATGTTATAGCTAATTCAAAAGATGAATAACATATTAAAACAAAATACTCTAACTGCAATAGTTTAAATGCAATAGATTAAATCAACAAAGAAAACCTCAAAGTAGCTATTGCTCAGCTATGGAATGACCTACAGGTCTGCAACTTTACCATGTTCTAGCTGACCCAAAAGTAGGTGAACAATGTATTTAAAGAAAATACTCTGAATGCAATAGTTTTCAAGTTACAAGTGATTTATTCAACAGTAAGAACCTGAAAGTAGCTATTGCTCAGCTATGCCATGACCTACAGGTCTGCAATTTCACTTTGTTATAGCTGACCCATAAGTATGTGAACAACATATTTTAACAGATTACTCTAAATGCAATAGTTTTTAAGTCTGCAATTTCACTATGTTATAGCTGACCCATAAGTATGTAAAGAACATATTTAAACAGATTACTCTAAATGCAATAGTTTTTAAGTTACCTCTGATTTACTCAGGAATGACCTACAGGTCTGCAACTTTACCATGTTCTAGCTGACCCAAAAGTAGGTGAAGAATGTATTTAAAGAAAATACTCTGTATGCAATAGTTTTCAAGTTAAAAGTGATTTACTCAACAGTAAGAACCTGAAAGTAGTTATTGCTCAGCTATGCCATGACCCACAGGTCTGCAATTTCACTATGTTATAGCTAACTCAAAAGTAGGTGAATAACATATTTCAAGACAAGACCACTGCCGCGGTATGAATCTCCCGCCGAGCATTACAGGGGAAGAAATACCTTTTCCGAGATATTCACAATTTTTCATTTTCCGCTAAAATCCAAGATGGCCGCCAAAAGTGGCGAAAATGGAAATTTGCCCCCTTTGCATAGGACACTCCTGTACTACCCTGCGGGTCAAAAATATGCACGAAATCGCTTTTCGAGATAGTCACACTTTTTCATTTTCCGCTAAAATCCAAGATGGCCGCCAAAAGTGGTGAAACTTGAAATTTACCCCCTTTGTATAGGATACTTCTGTACTACCCTGCAGGTCAAAAATTTGCTCGAAATCAAACTATCTATTACGGTTTTCAAGATGTTCACACTTTTTCATTTTTCGCTAAAATCCAAGATGGCCGCCAAAAATGGCAAAAATTGAAATTTTTCTCCTCTGCATACGACACTCTACTACTATGCGGGTCAAAAATTCGCTCGTAAAAAGGGCTGGTTTAACCTGCTATTGCATGATACTGATTTCTCTTATCTCCCTACTTTAGGAAGTCAATGGTGCATATCTGTTGCAAACAAGCTTAATCCTTTCTGGAAAATGGTATTTGTATATTATAATAGTAATAATAATAATAATAGTAGGATTTATATAGCACAAAATTGATACAAATCTTCTAATGCGCTTGAGTCCAAGAAGGGAGAGTCCAGGGACAGGCATGGGTCGACATCTAAAAAGCGCCCGCCAGGGTATAACTAAGGTGGTGGGTATGCCAGCCTAAACAAGTAGGTCTTTAGCTGGCTTCTGAAACCATCTATCTATTATAACAAATTTTGTCAACAAATAAGGATTAAAACACACCTTGATGTGCTAAGCTCAAGTATCTGGTTAAATGCACATTTGGGATCAGAAAAAATATATTATGTTAATTGGTACAAGAGTGGGATACATGTCGTTGGAGATATTGTAAATCCTCAAGGTCACATCCTGACCCTTGAAGAAATAAAGACAAAATTTGGCTTGAGAACAAATTATCTGAACTATTTTACTGTGAGAAGCCTGGTAAACAAGACCACTGCCGCGGTATGTATCTCCCGCCGAGTACCGCAGGGGAAGAAATACTACATTGAAATTTTTCCCCTTTGCATAGGACACTGTTGTACCATCCTGCAGGTCGAAAATTCGCTTGAAACCGCTCTATCTGTTATGCTTTTCGAGATATTGACACTTTTCCATTTTCAGCAAAAATCCAAGATGGCCGCCGAAAGTGACGAAAAATGAAATTTTTCCCCTTTGGACAGGACACTCTTGTATCACCCTGCGGGTCAAAAAATCGCTCGAAATCGCTCGATCTGTTACGGTTTTCGAGATATTGACACTTTTTCATTTTCCGCAAAAATGTAAGATGGCCGCCAAAAGTGGCGAAAATTGAAATTTTCCCCCTTTGCACAGGAGACTCTTGTACCACCCTGCAGGTCAAAAATTTGCTCGAAATCGCTCTATCTCTTACGGTTTTCGAGATATTGACACTTTTCTATTTTCCGCAAAAATCCAAAAAGGCCGCCAAAAGTGGCGAAAATTGATATTTTACCCCTTTGCACAGGACATTCTTGTACTACCTTGCAGGTCAAAAGTTCGCTCGAAATTGCTCTATCTCTTATGGTTTTCGAGATATTCACACTTTTTCATTTTTTTCCGCTAAAATCCAAGATGGCCGCCAAAAGTGGTGAAAATTGAAATCTTTCCCCTTTGCATAGGACACTTTTGTACTACCCTGAAGGTCTAAATGCAATAGTTTTCAAGTTACAAGTGATTTCACTCATGATGGAAGTTAGTGAAAAATCCAAAAGTAGCTATTACTCACTTATCTATTGAGATAGACACCCAAGTTACTCACCATGTTGTTGCTGTGGGAAAAAGTAGGTGAATAACATATTTTAACAAAATGCTCTAAATACAATACTTTTCAAGTTATAATCGATTTAGTGCATGATTTCATTAATTTTAATGCATTAAAAATTATTTTAATAATTCATAAAAAAACTTTAGCATGTGAAATATCTCCAAAATGTAGGTGAATGAGTTATTTGAGAAATACTGGCTATCTGCAATACTTTTTGTGATAATAGGCAATTACTCATTTTGAGTAGGTGAGTAATTAGATATGGATCTGAAAATTCACTAATTGAAAGTTCTCCCAAAATATAGGTGAAGTGAGTTATTTGAAAAATACTGGCTATCTGCAATACTTTTACAGATAATTCGCATTTACTCATTTTGAGTAGGTGAGTAATTACCTACAGGTTTGGAACTTCACCATGTGAAAGCTCTTCCAAAAGTAGATGAATGAGTTATTTGATAAAAATTGGGTACCCACAATACTTTTAGAGATAATTAGCATTTACTCATTTTGAGTAGGTGAGTAATTACCTACAGGTTTGGAACTTCACCATGTGACAGCTCTTCCAAAAGTAGATGAATGAGTTATTTGAGAAAAATTGACTATCTGCAATACTTTCAGAGATAATTCGCATTTACTCATTTTGAGTAGGTGAATAATTAGCTACAGGTCTGAAACTTCACCAAGTGAAAGGTCTCCCAAAAGTAGGTGAAGGAGTTATTTGACAAAACTTGGCTATCTGCAATTCTTTTAGAGATAATTTGCATTTACTCATTTTCAGTAGGTGAGTAATTACCTACGGGTCTGAAACTTCACCAAGTGAAAGCTCTTCCAAAAGTAGATGAATGAGTTATTTGAGAAAAATTGGCTATCTGCAATACTTTTAGAGATAATTAGCATTTACTCATTTTGAGTAGGTGAGTAATTAGCTACAGGCGTGAAACTTTACCAAGTGAAAGCTCTCCCAAAAGTAGATGAATGACTTATTTGAGAAAAATTGGGTATCTGCAATTCTTTTAGAGATAATTCGCATTTACTCATTTTGAGTAGGTGAGTAATTACCTACGGGTCTGAAACTTCACCAAGTGAAAGCTCTCCCAAAAGTAGATGAATGAGTTATTTGAGAAAAATTGGCTATCTGCAATACTTTTAGAGATAATTCGCATTTACTCATTTTGAGTAGGCGAGTAATTAGCTATGGGTCTGAAACTTCACCATGTGAAAGCTCTTCCAAAAGTAAGTGAATGACTTATTTGAGAAAAAATGGCTATCTGCAATACTTTTAGAGATATTTAACATTTACTCATTTTGAGTAGGTGAGAAATTAGCTACAGGTCTCACACTTCACCAAGTGAAAGCTCTTCCAAAAGTAGATGAATGAGTTATTTGAGAAAAATTGGCTATCTGCAATACTTTTAGAGATAATTAGCATTTACTCATTTTGAGTAGGTGAGTAATTAGCTACGGGTCTGAAACTTCACCAAGTGAAAGCTCTTCCAAAAGTAGGTGAATGAGTTATTTGAGAAAAATTGGCTATCTGCAATACTTTTAGAGAGAATTCGCATTTACTCATTTTGAGTAGGCGGGTAATTAGCTATGGGTCTGAAACTTCACCATGTGAAAGCTCTTCCAAAAGTAAATGAATGAGTTATTTGAGAAAAATTGGCTATCTGCAATACTTTTAGAGAGAATTCGCATTTACTCATTTTGAGTAGGCGGGTAATTAGCTATGGGTCTGAAACTTCACCATGTGAAAGCTCTTCCAAAAGTAAATGAATGAGTTATTTGAGAAAAATTGGTTATCTGCAATACTTTTCGAGATATTTAGCATTTACTCATTCTGAGTAGGTGAGAAATTAGCTACAGGTCTGACACTTCACCAAGTGAAAGCTCTCGCAAAAGTAGGTGAATGAGTTATTTGAGAAAAATTGGCTATCTTCTATACTTTTAGAGATAATTTGCATTTACTCATTTTGAGTAGGTGAGAAATTAGCTAGGGGTCTGAAACCTCACTAAGTGAAAGCTCTTCCAAAAGTATATGAATGAGTTATTTGAGAAAAATTGGCTATCTGCAATACTTTTAGACATAATTAGCATTTACTCATTTTGAGTAGGTGAGTAACTAGCTACGCGTCTGAAACTTAACCAAGTGAAAGCTCTCCCAAAAGTAGGTGAATGAGTTATTTGAGAAAAATTGGCTACCTGCAATACTTTTAGAGATAATTCGCATTTACTCATTTTGAGGAGGTGAGTAAGTAGGCCAAAGTTCACCAAACCATTTTCCCCTTAGCATAGGATACTCTAGTACTACCCTGTGGTTCAAAAATTTCCTCGAAATTTCTCTATCTCTTACAGTTTGAGAGATATTTCTGATTTTTCACATTTTTACTAAAAGTAGCAATAAAGTAGCCATTACTCACTTGTACATTGAGCAACAGTTGTGAAACTTAAATATATTACAGTTCACAAAAAAGTACATGAACAACATATTTGAGAGAAATTGTGTAGCTGCAATACTTTTGAAGATATAAGCAATTTACTCATTATGGTTATCATTAAAAATTGAAAAAGTAGCTATTACTCACTTAGCTATGGAGATACACTTCCAAATTACTGACCATGTTGTAGCTGTGGAGAAAGTAGCTGAACATCATATTGGAACAAAATTGTGTAGCTGCAATACTTTTGAAGATATAAGCCATTTACTCATTGACAGTTAAAAGTCATATAATTATATTAGGTAAAAGCGCTATTACTCACTCAAAAGTAGGCCAAAGTTCACCAAACCTTTCCCCCCTTATCAATAGGATACTCTAGTACTACCCTGTGGGTCAAAAATTTGTTCGAAATTGCTCTATATCTTACGGTTTGAGAGATATTTCTGATTTTTCACATTTTCACTAAAAGTAGCAATAAAGTAGCCATTACTCACTTGTACATCGAGCAACAGTTGTGAAACTTAAATATGTTACAGTTCACAAAAAAGTACATGAACAACATATTTGAGAGAAATTGTGTAGCTGCAATACTTTTGAAGATATAAGCCATTCACTCATTATGGTTATCATTAAAAATTGAAAAAGTAGCTATTACTCACTTAGCTATGGAGATACACTTCCAAATTACTGACCATGTTGTAGCTGTTGAGAAAGTAGCTGAACATCATACTGGAACAAAATTGTGTAGCTGCAATACTTATGAAGATATAAGCCATTTACTCATTGACAGTTATAAGTCATATAATTATATTAGGTAAAAGCGCTATTACTCACTCAAAAGTAGGCCAAAGTTCACCAAACTTTTTCCCCCTTAGCAATAGGATACTCTAGTACTACCCTGTGGGTCAAAAATTTGCTCGAAATTGCTCCATTACTTTACAGTTTGAGAGATATTTCTGATTTTTCACATTTTTACTAAAAGTAGCAATAAAGTAGCCATTACTCACTTGTACATTGAGCAACAGTTGTGAAACTTAAATATGTTACAGTTCACAAAAAAGTACATGAACAACATATTTGAGAGAAATTGTGTAGCTGCAATACTTTTGAAGATATAAGCAATTTACTCATTATGGTTATCATTAAAAATTGAAAAAGTAGCTATTACTCACTTAGCTATAGAGATACACTTCCAAACTACTGGCCATGTTGTAGCAGTGAAGAAAGTAGCTGAACAACATATTGGAACAAAATTGTGTAGCTGCAATACTTTTGAAGATATAAGCCATTTACTCATTATGGTTATCATTAAAAACTGAAAAAGTAGCTATTACTCACTTAGCTACAGAGATACACTTCAAAACTACTGACCATGTTGTAGCAGAGGAGAAAGTAGCCGAACAACATATTGGAACAAAATTGTGTAGCTGCAATACTTTTGAAGATATAAGCCATTTACTCATTGTGGTTATCATTAAAAATTGAAAAAGTAGCTATTACTCACTTAGCTATGGAGATACACTTGCAAACTACTGACCATGTTGTAGCTGTGGAGAAAGTAGCTGAACAACATATTAGAACAAAATTGTGTAGCTGCAATACTTTTGAAGATATAAGCCATTTACTCATTATGGTTATAATTAAAAATTGACAAAGTAGCTATTACTCACTTAGCTATGGAGATACACTTCCAAACTACTGACCATGTTGTAGCTGTGGAGAAAGTAGCTGAACAACATATTAGAACAAAATACTGTAAATGCAATAGTTTCAGAGTTATAAGCCGTATAATTATATTAGCTAAAATAGCTATTACTCACTCAAAAGTAGGCCAAAGTTCACCAAACCCCAAAAATATTGAAGAGCAAAAAAATTCATTAGGACTTGTGATTTACCAAAAATGTGTAACTGTAGTAGTTTCAGAGAAAACTGCGTGACACACGCACGCACGCACGTACACACGCACATGGTGCAAATTATGATCTCCCTCCGGCGAGCCGGGCGGGAGATAAAAAATATATTGAAAAAACTATACTGGGTTTAATTTTGACTTTGTAAGACCACATGTACCACTGTGTATTAGAATCCTTCTTGGATCTGGTACTGGTAATAAAAATATTTATCAAGTTCTTCAAGAAAGTTGTACCATAACATCAAAAAATGAAATAAAATGGAACACATATTTCAATGTAGAATACAGCCATAGTCTTTGGAGGAATTTCTATAAAATTTGTTTTTATTGCATTCAAGATAATAAATATATATGGTTTCAATACCGTATTTTACATAAAATACTTGGGGTCCGTGATTTATTATTTAAAACAAAAATATCTAATACAGACAAATGTAGACTATGTGGAGAGTATTCAGAAACAATCATTCATCTCTTGGCTGACTGTTCCAAATCAGTCACTCTATGGGAAAACCTAGTATCTTGGATTCATTTAAATAATGTTGGCAGAATTCATTTGGACAGAATAAATAAAATTTTGGGGTATGCAGATTCAGACAAAAATTTCTGGCCTTTAAATTTTATATTAACAGTTACAAGATTCTATATTTTCATCAGTGCAAAAGACTCTAAACAACTCAACATCTATTGTTTGCAAAACTTAACTAGAAGAATGTTTTTGCTGACAAAAACGAAGCGGCCCTGATGAAAAAGAGGTCACCCATAAAAGATGTCAACATATGCATCATAAGCAATAGAAACTGTGAACTTTATTGCATTGTGTATGTTACTGGTCCCTATTTTCATCTTTAATGAGTGCACAAAATTAAAGTGAGGTCAGCTGAACAATACAATAGCTGGAGATTAAAAACTCCATAATTTCGCTGCAAGATGGCCATAACTTCATTCATATGGGGACTTTAAGGTGACCATAAAATAAGAACGTTCCTTTTCTCATCCTTTATAAGTGCATAAAGTTTAGCTCAGGTCAGTTGAACAATAAGATAGCTGGAGGCTCAAACTTCCTTTTTCACTGTAAGGTGACCATAACTTCATTCATATTGCGATTTTAAGGTGACCATAATATGAGAATGTCCCTTCAATATCAATATATGTTAGATGTGGAAAAAGAAAGGAGCCAGATGGCTTTATTCAAATGTTATGACTTTAGGGGGGCTAAAATTATAATAACAGTTTAAGGTCACCTTAAAGTCAGGATAACCTTTGCTGCTTTCCCATCCTTTATAAGTGTGCAACGTTTAACTGAGGTCAGTCGAACAATAAGATACTTGGAGGCTGAAAACCCCCTTATTTCAGTTGGCTACAACTCCATTCATACTGAGAGTTTAAGGTGACCATAAGTATTATTTTTATCTAGTTTAATACCAGTGATAATTCTGATATAAAAAAATGGAAAAAGAAAGGAGCCAGAGCATTTTATTCCAATTTGATGACTTTAAGCAGGCCATATGTCCATTAACATTTTGAGTTTAAGGTCACCATAAAGTCAGGATATTCCTTTGGCAAATCTTAATATATGTGCTAAGTTTGGTTGAAAAAAGTGAAAAACTAAGTGAACTGGAGGGCTAAAACCCCGTTTTTTGACATTAAGGTGACCTTAAAATTGCAGATACAGGGCTAAAACTTCGGCATGTGAAAGATTATCAAAAAGTAGCTGAATAAGTTATTCCAACAAAACGCCGAAATCCTGACCGTTTTTGAGATACAGACCAAGTACCCATTTTAAAAAAATTTAAGAAAATAAAACGCCTCCAATTCAGGCATCTATGGTCCGATTGATCAGAAAATCCTTTCCGACCTTGGAAATTTGGTCTAGAATGTACCTGATAAATTTTATAGCACAGGTGTGTGTGTTTTTTTCCGAAACGCGATGACGAGGTGTTTTGGAGTTATGTTTAAGGTTACCTTAAGTAAAGCTTAAGGTCTGCGCAAAGTATCTCAAAAAATTTTCCCGCCCCTATAGTTTTAAAGAAAGATAAGAAGGAAAGAAAGTTATTCAAGTTTTGCCATTAAAAGTGACTTACTGAAAGGAAAACAATCAAAGTAGCTATTACTCAGTTAGCTATGGAGTTACAGCTCTGAAACTTTGCCACAATACAGAACATTAAAAAGTAGGTGAACAACATATTTGACAAAAATCCTCTAAATTTAATAGTTTTGCAGTTATAAATGATTTACTCAATGGAGAATCATCAAAGTAGCTATTACTCAGTTAGCTATGGCCTTACAGCTCTCCAAATTTGCCATTACACAATACATCAAAAAGTAGGTGAAGAACATATTTGACAAAAATCCTTTAAATTCAATAGTTTGGCTGTTATAAATGATTTACTCACTGGAGAACCTTGAAAGTAGCTATTACTCAGTTAGCTATGGACCTACAGTTCTCCAAATTTGCCATTACACAGTACATCAAAAAGTAGCTGAAGAACATACTTGACAAGAATCCTCTAAATTCAAAAGTTTTGCCGTTAAAAGTGACTTACTGAAAGGAAAACAATGAAAGTAGCTATTACTCAGTTAGCTATGGACTTACAGCTCTGAAACTTTGCCACGATACAGAACATTAAAAAGTAGGTGAAGAACATATTTGACAAAAATCCACTAAATGTAATAGTTTTGCAGTTATAAATGATTTACTCAATGGAGAACCATCAAAGTAGCTATTACTCAGTTACCTATGGACCTACAGGTCTCAAAATTTGCCATTACACAATACATGAAAAAGTAGGTGAACAACATATTTGACAAAAATCCTTTAAATTCAACAGTTTTGCTGTGATAAATGATTTATTTCAAAAAGGACAAATGAAAAACATCACAGTTTATTTGATAACATGATTCAAAAGGACATCTAAAATACATCTTTATTTAAAATGCATCCAAAAGCATGACTTAAAAAGAATACATCATAGTAAACAAGATTAAAATGCACCAGTATCATAAAAAAGGATTAAAATGTAGTAGGCACTGGATATCTGTGGCAACACTGGATTTACTAGGAAGCACTACTGTACATTAGTGGTGTGAACGGTAAACCGGTATACTGTTTAGGTAGAAATGACGAAATCCGCAAAGTACCGGTTATTGAAAACGTTATTATATTAGGCCTTCTACTGGTTAATATTTTGTCAAAACAACAAAGAATATATATATTTGAAAAAATAACTTACATTTCCGCTTTTTTTCATCGTAATGAAGTTTACATACTTCAAAATATCTCGCGAATGCATATTTCCTATTAATAATGTAGCTCATGTACGCTAGCGTAAAACTTTTTACCATATCTCTGCACATTTTCGAAATCCCAGATTTCGTTCGGTTTCAAAGCCCCGAAAACCGGTTTTCATTTTCAGAACCGGTCCGACCACTACTGTACATATTAAATGAGTCTAATGCAATGTCCTATGCCTTGTAAGAAATACTCAATTGATTTGGTTCCACTTCTCCTGGCCGGCTCAGGATTGGATTGAAAGGGAGTTTCAAAGAAGGTTGGCTTCTGTAGTTATTGTAATTAGTGACCTTATTATTAATATCTACCTTCTAACTGGTGAATAGGCTCAAAGATGAACTGGCTTCAGAAGCCTCCTCAGGATTGGATTGAAAGGCAGTTTCAAAAAGGTTGGAACTACTCACTACTGCATGGTACTCTTGTTTACTGTGATGCTGAATCATGTTATCAAATAAACTGTGATGTTTTTCTTTTGTCCTTTTTGAAATAAACACATAACCCCCCCAATTTTTTTTCACAAGGCCTTTTTTCCATTATCTAAAAGGTGATCATGCCTTTTTTCCACAAGGCCTTTTTTCCCTGGATTCGGCAGAATATGGCAATACAGAGGAGATTAATCCAGAATGGGGAGCTACAACAGGTGGAAAGAATACCGGCCAATTAATGAGAAAATACAGGGAGTGTGGGATGACTTCACCAATGGTGACATAATAGCTAAGCAGCTCATTAGGAGGTGTGGTAGGATCTATGGGCAATAACATTTTCTACATAACTCCAGGGGCCGATTTCACAAAGGGACTTAAGTCCACATTTAGACTTAAATTTAAGACTTTGGTCTTAAATTTTGTCAACAGAATGTTAAGTCTGTGGTCTTAGACTTAACGGATTTCACAAGCAGCTAAGTCCATGAAATTGCTAGGTCAGTGGACTTAAATTTAAGTCTGGGAGGTAGGGGGCTTAAATTTTATAAAGAGGACTTAAATATGGCCGCCATTTCAAATGTTGAAGTGGAGAAAAGTTTATGATGGCCATATTTAAGTCCTCTTTACAAAATTTAAGCCCACTACCTCCCAGATAGACAGAGTTTCTGTCCCGTCGCCAATTGCTATTGATATACTAATGGTACGCAATGGCGAGGGACAGAGCTCACATGTACTTGTTTTCTGTGTAAATTTTGAACGGCACAGTTGTACACATTTTACCACAAGTATAAAGTGTTATTTGAATTCTTTGATTTATGTATATTTGCTGTTCATTAATATTTAATGCCAATCAAGTTGGGATGTATGTATTTCAGCCTATTTTTTAAAATGTAAACAAACCTTAAACATTACACGGTCATCTACAAAAGAAATTCCGGGCTTGTAAAAGCAGTTTAGTTTAACACCATATGTATTGTAAACCGGATACAGCTATATAAACATAAGAAGGACTTTCTAAAGTATAGCCAATGTACAGGTTTTCGATATATTCACGTTTTCAATCACTTAAACTATAAGCCAGTGTTTCCTGAGCCTCTTTTTTCTGGAGGTCAATTGACCCCCTCCTTTGAAAACCGGGGGTCAATCGAAATTTTTGAGGGTCAGTTAGACGTGACCCCTTCTGGTGAAACTGCAGGTTAGAAAAATAATGGACAAACAACACCTAAAATGCCTTACAAAGACGGTGTGTGTGTTCGAGTTATGAAATGTGGGGTACCATGTACCCATGGGGCATTGAAAATGGGGTACAAGTAATATTCTGTCACATTTTCCTCAAACAATGTTTAGATACACCCAATTACTAAAAAGCAATAAATTAGATTTAAACGTATCACTTTGATAGTAAATTATAGTACATTATATCAGGGTAAAGAAAACCGTCAAAAATAAACTTGACTTTTTTCCTCTTATTTTTGGGTGATTTTAAGGTAGCAAAAATGAATAGAAGCACTACTCAATTTTCAACGACATACAATATGTGACTATGTATTGATAGTTTCTGAAAAATTATTTTATTTATACGACTAATATGATATTTATACTGTTTGAAAGACAACTTTTTGTAGTTTATGTTGCTTCTTATTTGACAAAAATCCACCAAGTGGTTCCTAAGTTACACTGTTTTTGCTACAACCCCTGTAAATATTTTCGAATTTCAGAGGTAATATTTTCTGGGGAGGATTCCTGGGTTAAAAACTCATGAATTTCCGAGATTTAGTAGAACGTGTCTCCAACTGCACAAGGTATTTGTCATCGTTCGGAGATGTTGTTTCCAATTGTGTCCTTGCAGAGATTGCCTTTTCTTTCGATGTGTAACGCTTCGAATAAGATTTGTAAGGGAACATTGTAACACTGGCCGTTTAAGAAGGATCTCATCTGCTTAGCTCTCATCTCACATGAAATTTTAAAATATACAGCTTATCTACAGTGCTGTTTTTATTGCATGTGCATCTATGCTTTCAGTAAAAAAAATCTTGAGTCATTTCTTATTGAATAACGCGAATGCGCATGCGTGACCTCGTGAACTCTTCACCTGTCGACCTTTTGATCCCACGCATGGGCAGTGATGGGTAAACAAATGGGAAATCGGCCATTTTCATTTTGAAATTAGAATAAATAAAGAATTGCTGCATATATAGACGAAATATCAATAATTCTTTTTACAAATACTTCTGCGTCAGTCTGACCCCCAGGTAAATATTATGTGCATAAATCGCTTGATTTCGACGTAAATTTTCTAGGGCTGCAAGCGAGCCCGAAAATGCGCCTCAATTCCTCGTTTTGGAAGAATCGATTCGGACTCGGTTAATCGCTGGATTATCATCCACGAAATAAACTGCTTCATATATTCTGACATATCACACCTTATAAAATGGTTACAAGGCACACAACAGGAAAGAATTTTGATAATTTATTGAATTTGGGGGAAAAGACGCATTTATATTGCAAAATATAGGAAACTTTAGTGGTTGTGGACCAATTCACGTCTGTGTACCTATTTACGCCCACCCCTAAATTTATCCAAAAGCATTACAGTTACACAATAAATTATCAATGTATATGATCAATTTGATAATTATCTATGATGTGGTAAACATTTTTTCCATGTAAAAATACAAATCTTTGAGAAAACTGAGGGTGGGCGTGAATAGGTACACGGGTGTGAATTGGTCCACCACCACTAACCATCTTTATATTGCGAGATTTGAGGCATCTTCGAAATACGTTATAATAAAATAGTAAAAATACTGTCTTATAAAACATTGTTACACAAAGAATTAAAGTTCACAAATACTTAAAATATAAAATACTGAAATGGAAACACCTTATATTAATAAAATATCTAAATAAAATATTTAAAGAAAAAAATGAATTTTGTAGTAGATTTTACGTCTGTGTTTAGTTGTTTTCGAAGACCCGGTTCACTTTTCTTGCCTCAGGTACTGAACTGAATCGCTTTGTTTCCGGGTAACCGAAGAATCGTTGCAGCCCTAAAATTTACGGAAACACTGATAAGCTCACATTCTTGGTTTTGGATGACGTTTTTAGAATGAATATGAAGTCGCACTGAATCAGACACTTTGTGGATTTAATTTTGTTGTTATATTTTTGATCATTTTGGTTGCATAAGTTTGGATACTCATCATTCTCCATTTACGTTGTCATATCGAAAACCCGTCCATTGAGGATAAATGAAATAATTTCTGACATTTCAAAATTTACACAGAAAACAAGTACATATGAGCTCTGTCCCTCACCATTGCATACCATCAGTATTTTAACAGCAATTGGCGACGGGACGGAAACTGGGTCTACCTCCCAGACTTTAAGTTAAGTCCACTGACCTAGCAATTTCGTGGACTTAACTGCTTTGCGAAATCCGCTAAGTCTAAGATCACCGACTTACCATTCTGTTGACAAAATTTAAGACCACACTCTCAAATTTAAGTCTAAGTCTGGGCTAAAGTCCCTTTGTGAAATCGGCCCCTGAAAACCACTGAAAGAGGGAGGCCGCCCGTAGTGAAGTATCACGTTATGTACCTTCATTCTCACTTCATAATCCACATATCTTTTCTTTGCGACACCATGTACTTCCGCATTCACAACATCTATTTCTAGAAAATTAGCAGGGGGCGCATAAGCCTCCTCCAATCTTTGTTGCTTTGCGTCGAGTCTTGCAGTTGCTGTCGACATTTTTGCTTCCTGAAAAGTGCTTTGACTAAAGTTACACACAAACAGCTGATAACAAATACATGAATTTTTTTGTATACCAATATTTATTTAGCATTATTTTTAATGTGAAATGAAAGTGTGTGTGAGAGAATTAAATGATTGTTCCTATGTATAATGTTGCATAAAATACTCCTTAAGTCACAAGAATGATTTATGTTTTTCTTAATACCCGATTCTACTAAAAACTCCCACCAGAGAATTACTATAACTCAAAACACCGGCAGGTACGGTCAAGTCTGGTCATATATAAGTCTGGACAGACAGAATTAACTGAGGAAAGTGAAATTTATTAGACATGTATAATGGTGGGTGAGTGTTCTAAGATGAAATTCCATAATTTAGTCATAAATTAAAATGAGCATTGCCAACTGTTTTAACATGAAATTAAAATGAGAATATTATTTTTATCTCTAAAATTATTAAATAAAGGGTTAAAAATTGTGGGCTCACTGAAGTCTGATTTTAGACCAAGTCAATTGCACTTTTACTTTCTTTGTATCACATCAACGGAGTTCGTTTTTTTTTTTTTTTTTTTTTTTTTGAAGAAGAAGAATTTCAAACATCCCTCCTTATGATCTACACACCCATCCAATAGACATCTGTAATACCCCCAAGTAAAGAGTAAATCTTTTAGGTTAAAGCATGTCAGGATTTATAAACAAACAATAAAATTTGTCACCTTTTCTGGTGTCACTTGTATTTTCTTTATTTTAGGAATCAAAAATTTTCTGATATGTCTTGTGGGAGAATTGAGTATTGTGCTCGGAGGAGAGAAATTATTAATTGGTTCTGCTGGGAGTTGATCCCACAGCCTTTGCATTACACACAGAAATAAACACAAGTCTAGATCTTTTAACCCAGCTGAGCTAAAGGGGAATCCCCTGAAGCCCAAGTGTTAACAGAACTGATATACCAGAGGATATTTTAGTATGTTAAATGCAACAAACTGTTTTTAATCATAGGTGATGATCAAAAGGATAGAACAGAATATTGCTTATTTTCGTGTCTCATTTACTTGCAGCAAAAGGTTAAAACATATACAATATTATTCATATACAATTTAGAAAACCTCATTTTGGGCTTATAAGGCACTTCAATCATATTCTATTTTAATAAATTACATTCCATAATATGTAAATATAATCACATAATTTATTCTTTTCAGGTGATGATAAAACCTTTTGAGCCTTTAAAACACTTAATTCATATCATATTTTTAACAAACTTTAAATGACATTTTATAATGTGTAAATATAATTGTAGTGGTAACACTGAAAACCTCTGACAAGCAATAATTCGTCAAGACTTTGTCAAAATGTTGACTAAAACGACAAACTTCCCAATTGACAAATTTTAACTTGTCACTTTCTTGTTGGACAAATTAACGGACAAACTTATGACAAGAAAATGACCTTGATAGTCCAATTAATTTGTCATTTTGGCCACCTGTTATTGGCCAAGTTCTTATGAAATTAAGCTTAAGTGCACTATTTTTCTTATAATCAGTTTTCAGCTAATCTGAGTAATAAGTTATCAACATTTGGCTCTCATCCAACAAGAAAATGGCATTTAAATTAGCCAATTTGGAAACTTGTTGTTTTAGGCACCATTTCGACAAATTAATAATTTTCAGTGAACATAGATTTGATTCGCATGGGAACATTTGCTATAAGTAAAATAAGCTCTGGCCACATGCGGTAACAACGTGTTGCTAACTCGGGACGGTTTTAACGCAGGACACCCGAACACAAAACGGATAAAAACTTCATAAAAATAATCGCACCACCAATGTATCAATAATTCACGTGTATTTGTTATAACCCAACCAGAATGATATATTTTTGAATAATATTAACCATATTATTCCTGAGATGATAGAGTGACACTTTTAAAATACCATCCAGTGCAGATATACAGTGACGTTGCTGAAATCAATGCTCCTTAGGCACAACGTATATCCTTGCTAATTTGTGTAATATTTTGTTTTATATGACATAGTATATGTGAAAAAACATCAATAAGCATAGATATAATAAAAATCACTTTAACCTTTGATTTAAGGAAATGGCATATCTTTTAAAAGTGTCCTGAGTTAAAAATAGAATGAAAATTCCAGGGATATACATTTGTTGTTGTTTAGTTGACAAGGAGGAATTTTATACAGGATAATTTTCTGTGACTGCTATATTGTCACTGCTCTTCTCATATGATAAGGGGTGGCAGAGTGGTAACACTCTCGCCTCCCACCTCTGTGGCCGGGGTTCGATCCCCGTCATGGCCGTAAGTGGGAAAGCTGGTAGTTGCTTGCCGTTGGTCAGCAGTTTACAGTACAGAACCCTAGCGAACTATATGTACTGGTTTCCTCTGCCCTTCCAACTACCCGTCGTGATATGACCTGTACAGTGTTGAAAGCGACGTAAAACCCCAAATAAACAATAAACAAACAAACATATGATAAGGATAAGCAGATATTCTATTTTTCTTTGTTGTGTATTTACACTATTTGTTCAAAAAGTGTCCTGAGTTCGCAACACAGGAAACTAAAAAAAAATGAAAAAAAAGTAAATAATTCGCCATGATATCATTTCTTTTAAATCTAATTGGCAGTTATTTTTATAAATAAGGTTGATTCCACGTGGGTATTTGGAGGTATTGGAAATATGTTCTAAACTTTGTATTTTTTCCTTCGCCCACTTTTAATACCTTTACTCGCAAATTGTTACGAAAAGTGTACAATTGTTGCATAAACAATTCAATATTAGGTGTCTGCACATAATATATTTTCTGTGGTAAACTTTATTAAATTGATTTTGAAGCCTGTTACATCTGTTTTTTATGAAAGGGAACAAGTTATTTAATCTTTATTAGCATGTGAAAGGTGTAAATGGTTTATTTCTTTCATAGTTTTCCACTGATATTTTAAAATAAAAAATAAGCAATTATTGTTGTTTCCAATGACAATTTTACAATAAAATATATGATTGCTGCAATTTTTTTATTTTATCATGTGACTTACTATGAAATCAGAGGAGATATGTCGATCACTTCAGTACTTACTGTTTACCAGGAAACTACCACACAAATAGAAAAATGTATGTTCAGGCAACTTTTGGGTAAGTATAGTAAAAAGAGAGTTTGCGGACAACATTTTTGATGCCTGTATCTACTTTCCGCTACATTACACATCATTGATTTCTGTGTGTGACGTAATTTCATAAGGTTTTAATTGCACAACGTTATGTTTTTCACGTGGCAAATGACTTCGAAACATAATTTGTTTCCCTTGTGGATTTATTAATTATTGAATGTCATACAGAGTTCTTGAGAGACTAGATTATTTTTAGGAACTTTGTCAACCCAAGTTACAACAACCAGCCTTTTTTCATCCCCTGTCATACCCTGTCATAATGTTGTTTTTTTTTGAAGCAATGAATACAATCCTCCAAAGTTTTATGTACATGTGTTTTATAAGCTATTTAACTTGTGCGTTTATTGGTTGTTGAGCCAATAAAGTTTGTAATATATATCAGTACCCAGTTCATTTAGTACTGTAGATTATTAAAACCAGTGTATTTATCTTTATTGACTTGTATAATTCCCAATTAATTTAAAAGAGATACTTGTAAAAAAAGTAGTTCAAATGCTGTTCGCAAACAAAACTTCCCCCCCTATTGGCTTTTTCCTGTATTGTTTAATTATGTTGCGTGTTTTTGCAAGGAGCGTTTGTGAAACGTTGTTCGCAAACTCTCTATACTGAAACGACCACCCGAAACGTGATAACTGATACTAGTCTAGTCCACAGTCGTCAAACACACTATAGCCGATGTTCATCCTCACACGGGATTGCTTTTACATAATTTCTTTAAATTATTAGGAAATGAAGTGAACCCTGGTTTATGTGTAACAATATATATGTATCATATAAAATGGGTTTAGCTACCTCTTTTTTATCACTGTCTAACATTAGTAGGCATATTTCACAAACAAAAATCTGTGCAATCTGTGCAATCCAGATTCAGATTTGGATTCTTTGGATTAGCTAAATTCGTCAAATGCAATTAGGGTTAGGGTTACGGTGGGACCCAGTCCTGCCAAACTACTTCCCTACATACAAATTCATCCCTGGTGGCACAGTGGGACCCACCTCTGCCCTATTTCATCCCTACTTCTCGATTTGGTAAAGAGGGACCTGCCTTTTCTTTAGTTCATCCCTACTGGTACAGTGGTCTCATCCCTGCCAAATTTCTTCTCTACATGCAAATTCATCCCTGTTGGTGCAGTGGGACCCATTCCTGTCCTAGTTCTTCACTACTTCATGATTTCTTCTCTCTAGTGGTGCAATGGGACCTACCTCCTCTCTTGTTCCTCCCTGTTGGTACAGTGGGACCTGCCTCCTCTCTACTTCTTCCCTGGTGGTAGATTGGGACCTGCGTGTTATCCTCATGTAAAGCTGGATAATGTGCATGAATCTCTTATAAAGCATTCATCTGACCAGGTATTTGTAGACTGGTCAAATGCTACTGTGGGTGGAACCTCATCTGCTGACCTAAAGACTCCTATTGACCCTGTTGCAAATGTGTAATTTGTAGCATGTAAAACCAAATCCACTGATGGAAGCTGTCTAGAGACCACGCCAACTGCCCCTAAGGCTTCTATTGACCCTTTTTCAAAGGTGGAATTGCCAGCTTCTAAAACCAACTCCATCAATGGGACTTGTCGAGAGACCACATCAAGTACCCCTAAGGCTCCTATCAACCCTGTTTCCAACATTGAATTGCAAGCATGTAAAACCAAGTCCACCAATGGAACCTGTCTACAGATGTCCCCATCTGACCCAAAAGCTGCTATTGACAGTCTTTTGAAAGGGATTATGTAGAGTGTGAACCAAACCCCCAATGTGGAACATATAGTGAACCAGCAATGACAGCTTTGGAAACAATTCAAAAATTGCTTGTCTTGTTTGTAACAATGTACCAGTAAAATAACCAGTAATAGTAAAAGTGTTAAAAAGAGTTTGTGGAACGATAATAAAAAGAATGATTATGTTGAAAACATTAATATGGATTGTATTGATGCATTATTGTATAAAATAAATAATGGGGAGAATATAAGCATCAATAGCTGCATTTCTGCCATTGAAACCACATTAATCAACGGTGCTAAAAACACCTTTCAAAAATCTCATGTGTCAAATAGTAAAGGGAACACTTTAAATAACCAAAAATCGTTTAAACCTGGGCCATCATTTCTCAAAACAAAGAGAGAATATCATAAAGCAAAGAGAACGTATAGAAAATGTAAATCTGATAGTAATTACACTAACTTGTAGAATAAAAGCAGAGTGCTTAAAATCGAGGTTAGACAAGAGAAAGCTAAACAAAATGAAAGGTTTCACAATAAGATAAGAAATCTTAAGGTTTCAAATAGTAAAGAATATTGGAAACTGATCAAATCAAAGAAAAGTAATAATGTGGGTGCTTCCACATCAGATCTTTTATTGCATTTTAAGAATCTTAACGAAAACAAATACAGACATACAGATAAATCAAAATGTGATGAAAACACTTGCAAATCAAGTCAGATGGAGAATAAATATATAGATTGCTTGAATAATCCAATTGAAGGTGATGAAATTGTCAAAGCTATTGGTAGACTTAAAAATGGCAAATCATGCGGTAGCGATAGTATTCTTAATGAGTATATTATTAACACTAAACATATGCTACTCCCACTATATACATATTTATTTAATAAAATTATTAATGACGGCGAATTCCCCGAATCATGGAGTACTGGGATCATTATTCCAATTTTCAAGAATAATGGCGAGACCAATGATCCAAATTGTTACAGAGGTATTACTTTGCTGAGCTGCCTAATCAAGCTGTTCACCTCCGTTATTAACAATCGTCTCAACAATTTTATTGAAGAGAATAAAATACTTAATGAAAACCAAGCTGGTTTTAGGAAAGGGTATTCACTATCAATAATATATTCCTGGTAAGCTCCTTGATAAATTTAATGTGTTCTAGAGAGAAGAAACTGTTCTGTGCTTTTGTTGATTATCAAAAAGCTTTTGATTCTATTTGGAAAGAAGCTTTATGGTCAAAACTATTGAAAGAAGGAATCTCTGGCAAGATAATCAACTTATTGAAAAGTATGTACAGTAAAATAAGATCATGTGTAATGGTTAATGGTGTACTATCCGAGTACTTTGTTAGCTTTATTGGTCTAAGACAAGGTGAGAACCTATCTCCTATATTGTTCTCTCTATTTATTAATGATTTGGAAGAATACTTACTAAAACATAATGAAACTGTAAACTTTGATGATGCTTTGTGTAATTAGTACTTAAAAGTAATTGTGCTGCTTTACACAGATGACACAGTAATTTTTGCAGACAGTCCCGAAAAACTGCAAAATGGGTTAAATGACTTAGAAATGTATTGTAGATCCTGGCGTCTCACTGTTAACCCAAATAAAACAAAAGTAGTGGTATTTGGTAGCAGTAAAATAAAGAACGACTGTAACTTTGTCTTCAACAATCAGACGCTAGAAAATGTATATTTCTTCAAATATTTAGGTATAATCTTTAATTATAATGGCAAATTCGAATTGTGCAAAAAATATCTCTGCGAACAAGCCAGTAAAGCAATGTTCACTCTCCTTAGTAACAGTAAAAAATTGAACCTGCCTACTGACATTCAATTAGACCTGTTTGATAAACTGGTTCTACCACTCTTAACTTATGGTTCAGAAATATGGGGTTGCTCGAATGTTAAAGACATTGAAACAGTACAGACTAAATTTGTTAAGTATGTTCTTCATGTTAATAAATCAACACCAAACTTTATGGTGCTTGGTGAGAGTGGTAAATTACCAGTAAATTACCATATTGAGTGTAAAATGATAAATTTTTGGTTGAGTATTATCAATGGTAGTGAGAGCAAGATGGTTGTGAAAATGTATAAGGTTCTACATCAGAAGTTTATTGATAACTCATACAAATCACCCTGGCTCAAGTACATACATAAAATTCTTATTAACTGTGGTCTTGGCAATATTTGGGCAGAACATCATAAAACTAGTTTCAATCCTAAATGGCTTAAAGCAAGTGTGAAACAGAAACTTAAAGATTTGTTTATAAATAGTTGGTGTAATGATATGTATGAAAGTAACACAGGTACTATTTATAGAGAAATAAAGACGAAATTTGAACAAGAAAGTTATCTACATCAACTCCCAGGTAATATGTCTTCGATACTCTGTAAATTTAGGCTAAGCAACTTTAAGCTTCCCATTGTAAGAGGAAGATACAATAACATACCAAGAAACCAACGTTTTTGCGATTTTTGTGATAAAAACTTACTTGGTGATGAGTTCCATATTTTGTTGGAATGTACAAATGAACAGATCAAATATCTCAGAAGTAAACATTTACCAAAGTATTATCAGCGTAATAACAACATGTACAAATTCATTCAACTGTTCGAATAGTCTAGTACAAACAAAAGGTTACCCGTTAAACTATGCAGGTTTCTCAAAGAAATTTTTAAAATGACAAATGGCTAAAATAAACATGTACTGCTATCGTATATGTATGTATAAAGTAAGATTGCAACCTAAAGGTGTAACTAGATTCAAGTTGTCATAATTTATTTCAAATCCTTAATCAAACTGTTATATTCACTGAATATATTGTGGGCACAACTAGTTAAGAATCTTTGTAATGTGCTCCATACATTTTACATGTCTTGAGCTGAATAAAATCTTGAATTAGGGAGGAACTAGAGAGGCGCAGGTCCCACTGTGTCAATAGGGAAGAACTAGAGAGGAAACAGGTCCCGCTGTACAACTATGGAAGAACTAGAGAGGAGGCGGGTCCCACTGTACCACTAGGGAAGAACTATTAAGGAGGCGGGTCCCACTGCACCACTAGGGAAGAATTAGAGAGGAGGCGGGTCCCACTGTACCACTAGGGAAGAAGTAGAGAGGAGGCAGGTCCCACTGTACCACTAGACAGAGCTTTGGTAAAAAGTAGTTCTTAGTAACTTGAAAATAATGAATGCTCCCCAACTATTAGCGGTGTTACCATTAGACCCGGTTATAATGGTACCACCCTCAGTTCAGCGCTGAGGTTTCTTTTGGTCGATTGACGACTGTGTAGTCCTTGACCTTGCAGTAGAAACACATTTTTCGATGACGTTTTGTGGTTGTCTGCTGTGGTTAGATAACTATGAGGAGAGTTTCAAGGGTGTTTATACACAATCATGTCAAACAACGTTGTAAAAGTACTGTAGAAAATCAAAAATGCTCCTATGGTAGAAATAGCTTTTTAAAATATATTTCTAATGCAGGTTGAATTTGTGTGATATGCTTCAACCGTGTTTTATAGGCCAATTATCGCCCATTACGAGTGGCTTTCCGTAGTACAGTAGATATAAGCCAATTCGTAGTTTCGAGTGCGCATGCTCGAGTCGCTTGTTTATGTTACGAAAGGGACATAAACAAGTACACGCGGTTGAATGAAGTACTTTAGAACATAGGGGGTTAAAACTCGTAAAATATATATATCCAAGTTTGATTGGCATTAAATATTACAGAGTGTCTTCGGAACCGACAAGGACGGGTCACAATTCTTTTAATTTCAGAACCGTCACATTCATATTATAACTATTTGATGTGTGGCTGTTGAATTAAAACATGCTGTCGATGAAAATAGATACATAAAACCAGGAAACCAGTCTACTTTTCATCTGCAAACGTGATTAATTTCATTAACCAATGAAATAATTTGTTACTGAAACCTCACTTGAGACCAAGTATAACAAAGTTTGTATATTTTCCTACAAAATAGCTTCAAAACTAAAGATATTCTAAAATGTCATGTTAGAATAGAAATTTTGCGGTTCCGATTTTGTTATGAAAACATTTATAAAATATATCAAGGGTAAAGACATTTTTCTTTAAAATGGGTCTTAAAGCAAATAATTGGTGAGCCATTTCCATTGGCGGTTCTGAAAGGGATTGTTTTCCGACCCGTCAGTGACTGTTCTGAAGCCACAGCGTAAATATTAATGAACGGCACATATACATCAGCTAAAGAATTCAAATAACACTCTATACTTGTGGTAATATGTGTAGAAATATGCCGTTCAAAATTTACACTGAAAACACATACATGTGAACTCTGTCCCTCACCATTGCGTACCATCAGTATATCAATAGCAATTGGTGATGGGACAGAAACTCGGTCTAGGTGTCGAGAGGTTTCGCAGTCTTGGTTGTTTTGCTGTTAATTTGGAAGATTCGCGGTAAAAACGGGAGACATTTCACGTAATTTTCTCAGATCCTAGAGACGTATTATTTCATTATTTTTCATTTACGTATTAACTTTTTAATGTAGGGCCCCAATCAATACTGTATTATATCCAAAAACTAATTGCTAAACACAAAAACCCCAACTTCTTTGAAGTAATTGCTACCACACAAGAGAGCCTAATCCTAGCTGGTCAAAAGAATTGCAATCGGTATATTGATGTGGAATTAATTGGATGTAGTTGCTGCAAAATATAATATCTTATCTCAATATAATTTCATATTGTCACATACCATTAGATTCATGATTGAAAACTGAAAACAATGGCACCCAATGATCAAAATCCGTCTGTTAATAAAAATTTTGTGTCACTCAACTCAAATGTAATAATGAAAATCTACCGCAAATCATTCAGTGAGTTTTACCGCGAAACCTCCAGATCGCAAAACCTCTTGTAATCACGTACAGTACTAGTAAACACCAGTCCTTTACGAGAATATTTAAAATTTATACTATATTACACCCCTGCCAGTAGGCGTATTTCACAACCATAATCCGTTGAATCTAGATTCATCAGATTAACAGATTCGCTTGTGATGTGATTACAGTAGAATCTTAATTTGGATTATAAATCTGTTGATCTACTGTGAGAGTTAAATAAACAGATTCATTGGATTACCCTAGTCCAAGTTTTCTGTCCCAAAATATGCCTTTTTAAAACTGATGGATAGCATTTTGGGACAGAGTTCCTCGCCACACAAAAAAACTTTAATATCTGAAAATTACTGTCACGTTAAACTTTAAAATATCCACTTAAATGTATTAACAGTATAAAGCATTTAGATGTAGGAACACAATTTTCTGTGTTTGCAGTAATATAGACACTTTTTCTGAACTTCCTGTTTGTATATAAACAATGATGAAATTTTGTAAGTGAAATAATTTTGGTAAATATATCCATTAACTATGCAAAAAGTTTTTTTATTGCGTTAATACATCCTATCCAATGGACAATTGCTTTACCGGTCGGCGCGACCGGTCCCGCCAAACGTCAGAAAAAAGACGTCCTGTATATACTACCGGCAGGACCGGTCACAGAGTGTGCATTCGCCAGCTGGCGCATCGTACTTCATTTCCTGTTTACACCTCTTGATGTCATAGCATCTTCTTTTTCGTTTGGCGCGAAAGAGTGTGCAGAAGTTTTTCTTCAGAGATACGTTTTTGAAGTTTTACAACATACTCATCCAAGTTTCATGTTTTTTATTAGTACAGAGTATTTCTACAACCTTACTGATCATTATGTCGTCTCCTGGACAGAAACGAGGTTCTTGCGGGCACGTTATGGCCCTTTTCGACAACCATCAGAAATGCGCACGTTGTCGTGACAAGGGGGTGGGAGACGACCCCTGTGTCAAAAAGCTGGATTGCCAGATCTGTAAGGCGTTTACACCTGCGCAGATCCATCAGTTAGCAACTCTGACTTACAAGGCAAGGAAGGAACGCTCTGAGCAGAAGAAGACTGAAGGTAATGCAAGCACGACCCCCACTCTAGTGGACCCTTTAGAAGTTACACTGTTGGGACGGGTTAGCTGTGACAAGTCGCCCTCTGTTGATTCTACTCCAAAGCACAAGATGAAGCGTTCTGATGGTTCCCCAAGGTCTAGTAAACGGAAACGCAGCAGCAAACCTACTTCAGACGACCTCAAGTCCCTTGATGACAAGTGGAGTGAGAGATTCTCACGTCTGGAAGCCATGCTGGTAAACCAATCCTTTGCTGTTCCGGTGAGACCGGTGAACATCTGCCTCTGTGGTGCCCAGAGAACACCCTTTCTTTGATCCGGGTGCTTCTACAAGTGTTATGTCTTCTGAGGGCACTGGTGACGTTGCTACGCAGTTGACGGCTACCCAACCTCCGCTGGGGGTTCTCGGTACTGAGGCTGGGAGAGATGAAGTTGAGAGTGCTACCCACCCTGTTCAGGGCCCTGGTGCCTCCGAAGTGTTAGCCACCCAACCTTTACTGGTTCCCGGTGCAGGGACGGCCACCCAGCCTGCACAGGCTCCTGGTGCGGGTCCTGTGGTTCTGCCTGCCGGTGCTGAAACTACGCTGCATAACCAGTCGCCTCCCATTGGCCAGAACTCTGAGGTTGCTAGGGAATCTTATAGTGAGGCTGAGTTGGATACGGAACCGGCATCACCGGCTAGTGTTCACTGCCAGGGTGATTTGCCGGACACGGCTACAGATCAGGACCTCTCTGAAGATGCCAATTACAGGGAAATTATTAGAGGGGTGAGAAGTTTCATGAAGTGGCATGACATCCCGGATTATGACAACTCAGCTGCCTCTATGGATGATAATCCTTTTGCCGGTTCCAGAGTGAAGACTACCGGTAAAGTGTCAGTTAAATTGCCGGTCGATGAATGGCTCTGCAAAAAACTGGAGAAACTTAATGTAACTTGCTGAAGGTTATCCTTCTAGAAATTCTGAAACCAGTGGACTGCTACGTGACCAGTTTGTAAAGACTCCACGCTCTTCAAAGTGGTATGATATGCAAGCAGTTAAGAAGGGAGACGGGTCTACCCAGGCTGTATCCCACTGGTCTCCGGAATGGGCAAAGCTGAACAGCATGTTCTCTAGGGTCGCAAGAAGAAGTTTACCTTCTGCTCCAGCTTCCCGTACGTTCAGCCAGGATACCCTTAGAAGGTGGGAGAAGGCGTTCAGGGAGCAATCCGTGATGTGTAATCACGCTGCTGGATTATCTAGATGTCTGACTAAAGTACAGGACTCCATGGTTACCCAGCTGAAGTCTCTCCGGTCAGATTTATCAAAGGGCAAGAGTGCTGAAAGAACGCAGCAGGCTGTTGAAGAGCTTGAATATCTGGTGACTTTTAACAGGTCAATTTCCCAAGCTATGCAGCGCACCATGCAGAATCTCTCAGAGGGAGTGTTCATCAGCGTGGCCAACCTCACTCTGACACGTCGGGATAGCTATTTGGAGTTTATTCTTGGTGGAGTTAAACCTGACACCTTAACTGCCTTACGTACATCTCCAGTACACTTACTCTCAATGTTCCCAGACAGCTTACTGGTCAAGGCAGAAGATGAGATTTCACGTAGTGAGGAGAGGCGTTCTGTGGGTAACACACAGAGGAAACCCTGACGTTTTCATCCGTACGTTCCCTCCAGTACTAGATCTTCACACCAGCTGGACCGGAAGCCCACTACACCGGCTTGGAAACAAATCAGAGACCGGCAAACTGGTCAGAAAGGTGGAGGTAAAGCCTCAAACTTCAACCGAAAGCCGGCCAAAGGGTTTAAGAAGCATAAATGACAATTATTGTGTTTCAAATGTGGTCGGATTGAAGGACTCTGTAATTGTATCCAACAAGATGGAGGGTTTGAATACCACCAGTGACAGACCAGAAGAACAGCAAAGTGACTTTAAATGTAGACTCTCATGTTGCAAATGCTCATATTGTCACCGGGTTGCCGCAAAGGAAAGGCGTAAATCCCAATGCATGTCAATTGTACACAAAAATAAAATATGTGAAAGATGTTTTTTTGTGTAGGTCACTTGCCTTCTGTAAATCTTGTCACCAATGCCCAACATGCTGTTTTAGATCCACCTGTAGGGGCGAGGTTAAACCAGTGTTGGGAGAAATGGGAAACCCTGGGTTTAAGTCCAAAAGTGGTAAACATTCTGAGGGAGGGTTACACGCTCCCCTTCCGGTTCAGACCCCACTTGACAAGGTCACCGACTGTAATAAGCAACTACCACAATCCAACCAAACAGTCCTCCTTTTAGAGGCACTGTATCAGCTGATAAACAAAAATGCAGTCGAACCGGTGGACAATCCAAACTCACTGGGGTTTTACAACCGGCTATTTTTGGTACCCAAACCCAACAACCGGTGGAGACCGATCCTAGACCTGAGCACCTTGAACACCTTTTTAAACACAGGGTCGTTCAAGATGGAGACCCCAGAGACAATAAGAACCTCCCTACAGACAGGGGAGTGGGTCACATCCATAGATTTCAAAGACGCATACTTCCACATACCAATTCACAGTCAGTCCAGGAAGTACATGCGTTTTCACCTCCAGGGTCGGTCCTACCAGTTCAAAGCCCTTCCCTTTGGCCTGTCCACAGCCCCCATGGAGTTCACAGTGGTGGCCAAAGAGGTCAAACTCATGGCACTTCAAAAGGGTATAAGGATCCACCAGTACCTAAATGACTGGCTGGTGAGAGCCTCTACCCACGACACCTGTCTCCAGCATACTCAAACCCTAGTCACACTGTGCCAGGAACTAGGCTGGCTGGTGAACAGGGAAAAGTCAGAACTGGTCCCACAGCAGGTCTTCAACTTCGTAGGTTACCAGTTCGACCTGAAGGAGGGCAGGGTCAGACCAACAGAGGAACGTTGGCAGACCTTGACAGACAAGATCAGATCAATACTGTCGGATCCGGTATGCCCGGTCCGAAAATTCATGTCCCTCATAGGTCTACTCACAGCAACAGAAAAACAAGTCCACTTAGGGCGACTACACATGAGACCCATACAGTGGCACTTGAAAAACAACTGGAGGGTTCTAAAGTCACTGGAAAAGGTGATCCCAGTCCCCAAGTCCCTCCACCCCCATCTAAGGTGGTGGCTGGAGGAAAGCAATGTGCTACTAGGTCAACCATTACACCCTCTAAAACATGCTCTGCAAATCTTTACAGACGCACCAAAAGAAGGGTGGGGCGCTCACTTAGACGAGCACACTGCAAGGGGAAAGTGGTCCCTACCGGAGGGCAAGTTACACTTAAACCACTTGGAGCTGAAAGCAGTATTTCTAGCTCTAAAAGAGTTCGAACCCTAGTCTTCAACAAGACAGTGTTGGTAGCTACAGACAACACAACAGTGGTTGCCTACATCAACAAAGAAGGGGGGATGAAATCGGGCTCTCTGTGTGCCCTACTGTGGAGAATACTGTCCTGGTGCACCAGGCAGCAAGTAACCCTCAGGGCACGTCACATCCCCGGCTGGCTGAACGTGATCGCAGACAAGCTATCCAGGCTGGGTCACTTCATCCAGAAGTGTTCCAAGCTGTATGTTTAAGGTGGCATCAGCCACAAGTGGACTTGTTTGCCACCAGGTTCAACAACAAACTACCACAGTTTGTATCACCGGTACCAGACCCCCAGGCTTGGGCAGTGGATGCACTCAGCCTCTCCTGGGAGGGCCTGGACCCATACGCCTTCCCACTGGCAGCCACCTTGGGCAAAGTGGTGGAGAAGCTCCAGGACTACCCCTGAAACAGAATAATTCTGATTGCTCCAGGGTGGCCCAACATGCCCTGGTTTTGGGACCTGGTAGCAATGTCAAGCCAGATCCCACTGTGTCTGCCCAGCATTCCCAACCTAGTGTCTCAGCCATTCAACCAGGTCCTTCACAGGAACCTGTCGAATCTGAACCTTCATGCCTGGCTCCTAGAGCCTCAGCAATCAAGGAGCAAGGTTTCTCTGAGTCAGTGGCAGCACGAATTGAGGCTCCTGAAAGAAGATCAACCAGATCTGTCTATGAGGCAAAGTGGACCATTTTTACAAAGGGGTGCCTCAGTAATCGGGTGGACTTCAGGGCACCACCTCTGAAGGCCATTGCTGACTTCCTCCTGCACTTGTTTCAGGAGAAGAAGTTACAACCAGGCACTATTGATGGCTACAGATCCGCCATTGCTGACAAACTAGGCAATTCCACCATTAATGTCAGCAAAGATGAGAATCTCCCTCGTCTCCTGGATAGTTTCCATAGAGACAGACCTAAGGGCAGGAGGGGCATCCCCTCCTGGAACCTTTCACTGGTTTTACATCAGCTCACAAAGGCTCCCTTTGAACCCCTGAAAGAGGCCTTCTTGAAACATTTAACTTTCAAGACTGTTTTCTTGCTGGCTTTGGGTTCTGGTAAACGCAGGAGTGAGATCCATGCTTGGTTACATAAGAACATCAGACACCAGTCAGACTGGTCTAAGGTGTCTTTGTACCCCTCACCCAGCTTCCTATCCAAGAACCAGCTGGCTAAGGAAGGTCCAGATAGTGTGGCACCAGTGGTCATCCCAGCCCTGGCACCATCTCTGGATAGGTCACTCAAGGGTGACAGGTCCCTATGTCCAGTTAGAGCCCTGCGCTACTATTTGGACAGGACTGCAGACCTCAGGCAGAATAAAGAGTTAGTCTTTGTCTCCTTCAAGAAGGGTTTTGATGAAGACATCTCACCTGCCACCATCTCCTCATGGATCAAACAGACTGTGGTTCTGTGCTATGAGCTCTCTGACCAGGAGGCCCTCACCTTACATCAGGTTAAAGCCCATGATGTTAGGGCCTTTGCTGCCTCTAAGGCTTTCCAATCAGGGATTTCCTTAGATCAGATCTTGTCAGCCTGCCACTGGAAATCTCACAACACCTTCACCCAATTCTATTTGAAGGATGTTGCCTGGGCTGACTCGGAGCTTTTCCACCTGGGACCTGTAGTGGCTGCCCAGCAGGTGCACCACTAGGCCCAGAAGTGAGGGGATATTGTATATATGTAAATATGTTAGATATGTACATAATGTAAATATGTTGAATGTACATATACTTTAAAAAAAAAAAAGTGACTTGCTTCCCTTGGGAAGTTTATTTCTTCTGGGACTGAACTCAGCCCCTCTCTCTCTCTCTTCCCTTCTCAGACCGACTCTGGACGGAAAGAAAAAAGGGGGGGGGGGGGGGGGGGGGCAACGTCGGTAGACTCCCGGTTAACCGGTGAGTTGGTGGCCGACCTTGACCTTTCAGGGTTCTCTGACCCTAGGTCAAATGGGCCTGTACAATTTTGTTTTTGGTATGAGTTCACATAAGTCCCTAGCTGCTTACCCGCCTACCAAGCGGTAGTTATTCAGCAATTGTCCATTGGATAGGATGTATTAACGCAATAAAATTGCAAATTTAATAAGTAAATTAAATTTTTATAAGTTAATACCCTATCCAATGGACAGGCAAGGCCCACCCAACCGGCCCCGCTATCAGCTTACTAGGGGTCTTACTAGGATTAGACACGAAAAAGATGCTATGACGTCAAGAGGTGTAAACAGGAAATGAAGTACGATGCGCCACCTGGCAAATGCACACTCTGTGACCGGTCCTGCCGGTAGTATATACAGGACGTCTTTTTTCTGACGTTTGGCGGGACCGGTCGCGCCGACCGGTAAAGCAATTGTCTATTGGATAGGATGTATTAACTTATAAAAATTTAATTTACTTATTAAATTTGCAAATTTCTCTTAATGCGGGGCACATCCTTGATACTCAAGGTGGTAGCCTAGTACATGTGTAATGTCAGGATGTGTGGCATTTGTTGCCCTTCACGATGTTTATGTTTTTTGCATACTTATGCCATCTGTCTCTCGCCAATACATCCATCTTTTAAAAATTGGCTAAGAGACAGATTAATCGCTCTAGATTACCCATAATTCTTTGTAAAATAATAGCGGCAAAATGTGCCAGGAAATTTTAACATTGGGGAAGATTTGATTTTATCCTTGATGGACGGGTTTTTGATATGACAGCGTAAATGGAAAATGATGATTATCAAAACATATGCAATCAAAGTTATCAGAAATATAACAAGAAAATTAAATCCACAAATTCTTTGATTCAGTTTGATTGCGTATTCGTTGTAAAATATTATAAAAACGTCATCCAAAAATGAGACTGAGGTTATAGTTTAAATGATTGAAAACGTGAATATATTGAAAAACCTGTACATCGACCATACTGTGATATGATAATATTATGTTAAAACATATTAATATGTAGCATATATTAATATGTGATTTTTATGTTGGTTTATGTTATTTTTATGTCGTCACTCTGTGGTGTGTACGTACATGTCCGCTTGAACGACTTCTCCACAACTGCAAGGCCCAGAGACATACTGTTAATTTTAAAAGATACCTTATCTATCGAGGATGAAAAACTGTTCAAGGCATGCAGGTCTGTTTGTTCGTCTGTTTGCTAGAGCCATTACAAGTGAGATCCCCCACCCTATATGTAAAAAATTCAGTACTTTATCATAATTTTCTCATTGACTATTGCAGGGATTTCTCTCATATCTTACATATATGTACTAGACATCAAGTAGATTTCCTTGTGTGAGTATCAGGCCTGGATCTTTCTTAATTTTTTTATAAATTTTTAAAATAATTTTTAATACATTAAAATTCCTGAAATCTTGCGCTAAATCAATTATAACTTGAAAAGTATTGCATTTAGAGCATTTTGGTAAAATATGTTATTCAGCTACTTTTTCCGTAGCTATAACATGGTGAGTAACTTGGGAGTCTATCCAATAGCTAAGTCAGTAATAACTACTCTTTGACTTTTCAGTAACTTCCATCGTGAGTAAAATCACTTGTAACTTGAAAACTATTGCATTTAGAGAATTTTGTAGTGCTGTGAAATCGCTTCAAATATTGGGTTAGATGTTTGGTGTCTGTACAAGCTAGTGAACTTCGGTCTAGATCAATCTTCGAAACAATGTTTACAAAACCAGTTAAAACGCAGAAATCTCACATAAAATCTTGTCACTTTGTTGAAAATATAGTAAAAATATAGAATCCATGCATATTTTAAATAAATTCTGCCATATTTTCAATAAAAGAAACAGGTTTTATAGATGGGCAAAAATAGAATCCGTTGGGATGTGGTGTGATATTGGGGATTTCTAAACGTTTTGCAAAGTCCGAATTTCACACGTTTGAACTGAACTGTGAAATCGGGGCAGTAAATGAGCAAACTATTGAACTTCTTCAAACATCGTCCCAGCACTAGAATTTTGCATAAATATGTTATTCAGCTACTTTTAGGTCAGCTATAACATAGTAAAGTTTCAGACCTGTAACTTATTGCAAAGCTGAATAATAGCTACTATGATACTATCACTGTTGAGTAAATTTGTTATAACTTGAAAACTATTGTATTTACAGAAATTTGTATAAATATGTTATTCAGCAACTTTTTAGTCAGCTGTAACATAGTAAAATTGCAGACCTGTAGCTCATGGCATAGTTGAGTAATAGCTACTTTCATGTTATCACTGTTGAGTAAATTGCTTGTAACTTGAAAACTGTTGTATTGAGAGATTTTGTTTAAATATGTTATTCATGGACTTTTGAAATAACATGGACTTTCAGTTATAACATGGTGAAATTGCAGACCTGTAGCTCATGGCATAGCTGAGCAAAAGCTACTTTCAGAATAGAGCTATTGAGTAAATCAGTTGTAACTTGAAAACTATTACATTTAGAGTATTTTGTTTAAATATGTTATTCTTCTAATTTTTGGTGAGCTATAACATAGAAAAATTGCAGACCTGTAGCTCATTACAAAACTGAACAGTAGCTACTTTGAGGTTCTCACTGTTGAGTAAATGAGCTGTTACTTGAAAACAACTGCATTTAGAGAATTTTGTTTAAATATGTTATTCACCTACTTATGGGTCACCTATAATATAGTGAAATTGCAGGCCTCTAGCTCATTTGTATAGCAGAGCAATAGCTACTTTCAGGTTTTCACTGTTGAATAAATCAATTGTAACTTGAAAGTTATTGCATTTAGAGATTTGTCTTTAAATAAGTTATTCACCTTCTTTTGGGTCAGCTATAACATAGTCAAATTGGGACCTGTAGCTCATTGCAGAGCTGGGCAAAAGTACTTTCAGATTCTTACTGTTGAGGAAATTAGTTGTAACTTGAAAACAGTTGCATGTACAGTATTCTCTTTAAATACATGTATGTTTTTCACCAACTTTTTACATCGTAAAAGTTAACTTGCCATTAAACTGACCCGGATTTACACACACCCTGGCAAGGAGGTGTTCCAGTTATAGTAACTTTTAAATATTTACACATCAAAATACATGAAATTTACATTAAAACACAGAAGGTTGAGTACATTTCACAAAATTTTCATAAAATAAATTTTAAATAAACAATTTATTAAATACAGCCCAACTTTTACTAAATTTTTCTACAGTCTGGTTGTAAGTTGACAGTAACCTTTGTTCCTCAAATACTTTTTTAATTTTTCGATGAAGATGTACATTATCAAATGGTTTTTGTTGTCTAGAATTTGAGAATATATGACTCTTTACGACCATTATTATTGTATTGACAGGAAGGAAATGTTGGTCTCTCATTGTGTATCCTAGAAAAATTTCTTGAGGAGAGAGGTTTAAACTGAATCCAGTTTTTGTTGCAATCCATAGCCTCACATCATTCCAGATTTGGCGAGATATAGAACAATCATAGAAAAGATGTTTTAATGTTTCAGTATCAGACTGACACATCAAACATAATTCTGATTGAACTATTCCCATTTTATACAGTAACCTCTGTGTACCTAAAAATCCTATGAATAAGCCTATATTGAAACCAAATTAATTCGTTTTCCTGTACAAACAGTAAAAAATTGTTCCCATGTATATTTTTCGATTTCAATACCCAAGTCTTCATTCCATTTGGTCTTAAATTTCATATCACAAGTAGCCTCATTTAAAATATCGTAGAAGGGCTTTGCCCCACTTTTATTGGAAACAATCGATAAAGTTTTTGGTATACATGGTTTTTCAAGTATACACGACTCCTTATTCTTATGCTTTTTAACTAGAGAATCACAGTGTTTTTTTTTAATCTTAAGTGTTCCAAAAAAATTTTTTTTTTTTTTTTTTTTTTTTTTTTATTGTTTCCCATAACAACAGTGTATATACAAAAACGATAATTTTTACAGAAGTATTTAAAGTTACACATTAAATACATGAAAAAATTGATATAATTCATTAAACTCCTAGCACTTATGACATTCTTTCAGTTTTCACATTTTGCACTTTTTAACATTATGAAAAAGTGTTGAAAAAGTATCTGGTGATAATGCTTGGATAGAGGGAACTATGTTTCAACCAGAGGAAGCCATTTTTGCCATGTTTTCTTAAATTTTGCCTCTTGTTCGCTAAATTTTGAAACAAATGATTGTTCAGTGTATATATCTGAGAATTTGTGCCTGAAAGCCATTATATGCAATCGACTTTTTGATGTAACAGAATCGAATATATACTTTTTTGCAGTAATTATTAATGTATTCAACGGAATATTATTTTGATCTATAGATAGATAGCCAGGTATTATGTTGGAATCATTGAATTTAATTCTAAATTTTATCTTTTTATAAATAAGGTTTTCCAATGAAATCCAAAAATTCCTTGATTCATTACACTGAGACAATAGATGTAAAATACTTTCGGATGTAGTATTACATCTAGAACAAAGTGGGCTATCTGACAACCCTATTTTATGCAAATATTGGTTAGTGCCCAAGATTCTATAAAGGATTTTTAGCTGAAACCATATCAAAGAATTGTTTTGCAGTGTTTTAAAACACACCCTGAAAATAAGATTCCATTGTCCTTCATTTATAAATGTATTAAGATCTTTATTCCAGCTTTGCTTCATAATATGATTATTTTTCTGGTCAGCTTGTAGTGATTCATAAAAGTCACGAGCCCCTTTCTTGGATTTAAAGATTACATTAATATGATGAGGGATAAAAGGGCGAGCTAGAGTTTCAGTATCATCTATTTTACATTCCTTGAGAAATTTCTGGACACTTTGTTTGACTCTTAGATAAGACAGAAAGTCTATATTGTCAAAATTATACTTAATTCGGAGCTGCTCACGACTCATAAAGGAGCCAGTGTCATCTAATAAGTCAGAAATTATAGTGATTGCTTTCGCATACCAACTTGGAAGATATAGTACTTCACTTGAAATTTTGCTATTATACCATAACGGTGTTCTGTGCAAGTGTTCAGAAGTTACAATTTTTTGGACACTCAGAACATGATGCCAAGCATCAAAGGTATGTAACCAAAATTTATTGCCAGTCTTTCACTTTAAGGATAGGATATATTCAGGTCCAAGACTACAAATTTTTTCAATTTCAAAATTTATTGTACACTGAAATAATGTTCTCCAAGGAGTGTTTTCTTCTTGGACTATTTTTCGAAGCCAGTTTGTTTTGAGGGACCTTTGAAATAGTTCCAGATTAATCATATTCAGCCCTCCAGAACGATTCTTTAGAGTTATAGTTTTCCTATTTATCTTGTCTGGCTTATTAGACCAGATAAATTTATGAAAAAGGTCATTCAGTTCACCAATGAATGCTTTACCTGGGTTTGGTAAAGTGAGGAACAGATGGTTCAATTTAGCCAATAAAAAGGTTTTGATAACAGTTATTTTCCCCAATGGTGTCAGATATCTCTTATTCCATATTTTTATAAGCTCTTTGATTTCAAGTATTTTTGCTTTGAAGTTTAAATCTATCATTTCGGAAAGGTTCACTGAAAAGGTTAATCCTAAAAGATCGAATTGTGTACAGCCCCACTGGAACCCACTTTTCTTCAATTTATCTTTACAATGTTTCTTCTTCCCTATCCACACCAACTTAGTTTTATCTTTATTGACATTTAAACCAGAAATAGAGCCAAAAATTTCCAATATATTAAGTGCAGCGTCAAAGGAAGAACATGAACCATCTAAGAATAGAGTGGTGTCATCAGCGTATTGGATAATTTTAAATTCTTGTCCTTTTATATTGATTCCTTTTATCTCATCACATTGTGAAATTAAGATAGATTGTACCTGACCTGCTAGAATATACAAATAAGGAGAAATGGGGTCACCCTGTCTACAACCTCGTTCTATGTTAATTGCATCAGACATGAAACCACATTGGAGTACTCTGGCTGTTATGTCCTGATTAAATAGTTGAACCCACCTCACCAGATTGTTTCCGAATCCAAAAAATTTTAGGGTTTTGTAGATGAAGTTCCAAGAAATCGAATCGAAAGCTTTCTCAAAGTCGATTAACATGAGTTGTCCTGAGATATCATGTCTTTCCGTAAAGTCCATGATGTCATAGACTAATCTTGTACTCTCCCCAATATATCTCCCTGATACAAAGCCAGTTTGTGTTTCACTTATCAGTTTAGTCAAATATGGTTTAATCCTATTTGCAATAGCAGCTGCAGCTATCTTATACAAGACCGAAAGCATTGATAAAGGGCGCCAGTTTTTTATAAATTGTCTTTGTTTTCCTTTCTTTGGAAGGCATACTATTAAACATTGTCGTAAAGATGTTGACAAAGTTCCCTTTTCAAAACTATTATTTAATGCTTTTAAGATCAGCATACCAAGCTGTTTCCAAAAGACTTTAAAAAATTCTGCAGGGAACCCATCAATGCCTGGTGTTTTATTATTTTTCATTTGTTTTAATGCCATATGTATCTCTGTATAAGTTAATGGTCCATCAATGCTTTCAGATTGTAAATTATCTAACTTGTTAACATGATAGGCATAGAGTAATTCATTTAAGTCAAAATTCTCTAACTGAAGATCCTGTGACTTGAACAAGTTCGAATAATAACTTTTTAACTCATTTAAAATATGCTTTTGGTCTGACACCTCTGTTCTGTCCTTTTTAATAACTTTCTTAACAGTTTTTTCTGTATAATTATGATGTTCTAATGAACAGAAATATTTTGTTGGTTTCTCACCTTGGCTTAGCCACTGAGTACGTGACCTTATAAGATGACCTTTCATAGATTTTTCCCTTAGTTTTTCTAATTCGCTTTTTGTAATAGTCAAAAGCTCCATATTTGGTGGATTGGCCTGTTCTAATGTTTGAATTTTAGATATCAAGATTTTTCCGTTCTAAGACATTTTCTTTTTTATATAACTAGCATATTTTATAGTTTCCCCTCGAATTCGAAGTAGTAACATTTCCATAAAAATATCAAAGTCTACAGTTAAATGAATTTCAGAATCATCAATAGTTTCTAAGTTGTGAAGGTTATAGACAGGGACCGCATATTTCCTTTTTTCATCCATTATACATTCCTTAACAAGTTTCAAGTAAGATTCATCTTTCAGAAGCTCTGTGTTAAATTTCCACACACCCTTTCCTCTTTCAAATTTATTTATAAGAATTGACATGTATAGAATTGAGTGGTCAGATTTATAGCCTGCTCTTATCTCAATGTTTGAGATTAAATCTGTGAGAGGAGATGAAATCAGAAAATAGTCAAGTCTGGACTGTTTTAAGGGATTACGTCTGTGCCAGGTGAAGCGTTTACTGATGGGGTGAAAATATCGGTAGGCATCAGCCAGATTAAGTCTGTTTATAATATCTAACAGAATAGTTCGTGATCTAGGGTTATTAATTGTTACATAATTATAAGAATCAAGTTTAGGATTTAGTGTCAAGTTGAAGTCTCCACACCAGATAATGTAGCTCTGGTCATGTTTGCTTAAATATTTTTCCATCTCTACAAAAAAATTGGGATCATCAGTATTTGGACCATAAATGTTTAGAAGTCTAATCTTTATATTGCACACAGTTATATCTAACAACAGCATGTTACCAACAGCATCCATTTCAGTATGCGTTATTTTATATTCAAGCGAATTACTAATGAGAATTGCCACACCTCTGGCATTTGTTTTGGATCCATTTAAGTAAATATTACCATTCCAGTCATTTTTGAGGGTAGCCATGTCTGTCTGAATAAGATGTGTATCTTGTAAACAGATAATTTTTGCACCAGTATTTTGTAAATAGTTGATAACATCGTATCTTTTACCCTTATTGCGTATTCCTTGACAGTTAAATGAAATTATTGATATTGATTCCCCAATTTTTAAACTCATATTTGTTTTAATATTTCAAATATTACACAAAGGCGGTGGCTTCTTCCTGTGTGCATCAAAGAAAATGATGCTTTAATTGTTGTTTTCATTTTAATGAACTTGATTTAATTTTCCTTCCATCCCAAGCAGTATCACCATGGAAACAATCGATAAAGTTTTTGGTATATATGGTTTTTCAAGTATACACGACTCCTTATTCTTATGCTTTTTAACTAGAGAATCACAGAGTGTTTTTTTTTAATCTTAAGTGTTCCAAAAAATTGGTAGGTTTAAATCCATAGATCTTCTCTATTTCGAGCTGACTCAAGAAGCTCCAGTCATTTTTTTATTAAATCACCAATATAAGTAATTCCATGTTTGAACCACTGTGGAAAAAATAAAGTTGTTTGAGATATGTCTGGATTGTACCATATTGGCGAGGCCAAGATATCAGAATTGTTTTCAATCTTGACTTTATTGGAGTATTTAACCCATGACAATAACAAATCTTTCCAAAATTGGTTCATACCAGTGTTTTTCTTTATAGTATTACAACCCCAATCAGAGCCATATACAATTAAATTGTTTATATCTGAAATCGATACTTGAGACAGTAAAACCCAAGGAGAGTTTTTGCCAACAAATGGTCTTTTTATCCAGGTCAGTTTTAGAGAATGGATAAAATTTTCTATGTTTACCATTCTGAGACCACCATTTTTGTAATTGGTGTAATTCCGTCCGTTTGTTTGTCCATTTGTCTGTCCGTCAACATTTTTGTTTCCGGACTCTAACTTGAAAGTGCTTTGTCCAATCGAATTCAAACTTGACAGGGAGGTAGATCACCATCATTGCTAGGTACCTTTCGGAATTGGTGTAATTCCATCCGTTCGTTTGTCCGTTGGTCTGTCCGCCAACATTTCTGTTTCCAGACTCTAACTCAAAAATTCTTTGTCCAATCGAATTCAAACTTGACAGGGAGATAGATCACCATCATAGCTAAGTTGCTTTTTGAAATTCCGTCCTTTTGTTTGTCCGTTTATAGCATAGATACAATTATGTAACCTAGATTACAAGTTTTACATTTTTTAGCATGCCTAACACATTCACCTTAACTGGGTGACCTAACATTTCTTTCCTTGTTTCTAAATGTAATTACAGCAGTCGCTAACCTTATTGCTGCCTGTGCAACCCGCTTTTTGGGGCATCTTTGACCCTCTTGTTGTCAAATATGTTGTTCATGTACTTTTAAATGTACTCTGTCATGGCAAATTTTCAGAGCTGTAGGTCCATAGCTAACTGAGTAATAGCTACTTTGACAGTTCACTATTGAGTAAATCACTTATAGCTGGAAATCTGTTGCACCTAGTCCTTAAGGCCATAAAGGTTAGGCCACCCACAGGCAGACTTGTAATCAGGCCTGGGCAAAATGTATTCGTATTCGTATTCATAAGTATTCAAATACATTTTTTAAAGTATTCATATTCGAATACTTTGTGAAAAATGTAAAGTATTCGTAATCATATTCGAATACATTTCAAAAGTATTCGTATTCATGAATGCTTTTATTGTAACGTGCCAAAGGGTTCAGTTGGAAATAAAGTTATATATGAACTGAGAAATATTTATTTACTATCAGGATAACATTTATTGTATCAACAAAACTAGGAAAAACATTTATCTACATCACTATTCAATTACCATTTACTAGAACTGGTATGAAGTTAAATCAAAGTTAGACAGGAAGAAATTTACATTTCAAAGAAATTCCCCCACCAATTTATTTACAATTTTACATACCCAATAAAGCTTGGGGCTGGTTCAACAAACACAAACCCACATATCTAATCCCTGGAATATGATAAAAGGGTCTCACCTGCTTCTTGGCAAGTATCTTGTAGACATTTTCAGCTTTGGCTATAGTCTATAGTCTTAGGACTGTATTCTCCTTGGGGAGTGCTGTCAAACCAGATAGAATGTCTAGCTGCATGCCTTTTTATACCCAAAAACTGGGTCATTTTCCTTGACCTCTAGAGGCTCACATAAAAATAAATCCCTCTCATTGGCCCAAAAGTTGCCCCAAATATTTGATACCAATTAACTCCCAAAAGCCCCAGACGCTTTGAGTTTCTCATACAAATAGAAAAATGGCCGACAACAACAACACATGTACTTGAATGTAGAACAAAATATTAAACCGTATCAACTACCAAAGACAAGTTTTGCTGTAAAAATAAGGTAAAACAACTCTTTTTATATATACATAGATTTGAAACTTTAATATTTGAAATAGAAGAAGTAGTAATGCTTTGTAGCAACATTTAGTGGTCCGTCGGACCGTCAAATTATTATTTACACGATCCGTCGGATCGTCACATTACCCCCCTTCCCCCTGAAAAGAGAGTTTGTCCTCAAACCTGCAAAAGAAAATTGTACAACACAAAGTAAAATACAATAATAATATCAACTTTTAATTCAGTAATCATATTAAACATTTGAACCTTGGGTCAGCGGATAATAAATAAGTTGTATATCTATCTGGTTTTGACAAAAAGTCTTTATATATCGGTCTTGAATAGTCAGGAATATCTACAGGTATCAGCTTCCATCCCAGATCTGGCTTGGCTGACGAAGTTGGGTTCCAGCAGACTGGTGACGTTCCTCGCTCCACGGTGTCGGTAGATCCAGCTGTGGCCTCTCCCACTATCCTCGGCGGTGTGGCGGACACAGTATCCTCCTTAGGAGGGGACTCTGGGTTCTCTAGACCCAAGGGGTCGTCAAAGTTCACAAGGAACTCATCCTCCTCCTCTTCAAAAGAACGCCCAGGGGTTCTAGGAGGCCCATCATCACTAGACAACTCCCTTAGGGGAGAGCGGGACCTTTGTTCCCTCACGGGAGGGCAAGTAGTAATATCATTACATTTAGCCTTACCATCAATAATAGGGTCACGGTGTGGCAATCCCTTGTGACATTTTTTATGATGGTCTCTTAGGAGACACTTCCTCCTGAGAGGAAACACAAAACTGCAGCCGAACCCACATCTTGCCATCTTGTCATGTAGTTCGGCTTCGTGCCTGTCCAATGCTGGCTTAGACATTGAAGTGAAAGAGCAGTGTTTGCAACAATGCCTCTCTCTGAAACACAAGAGAAAAAAATAAAAAAAAAAACCCCTCACTAATGCATTTGGAAATCTGAATACTTCTTTGGAAGATTTATATTTCGGCCCGTCCTAGTTACAACGGAGGGAATACCCAAAGACACGTTACGAGTGACAGTTTCCTCCTCTTCCCTACTAACAACTTGGTCTGATTCTTGTTTTTCCCTTGTGCAACTGACTCGATTGTTTCCCTCCTCCTGTATTTGCCCAGAACCATAACAAGGTTTAAGTCTATCATGGTGAATCACCTTTATCCTATTGGTCAGCTTAACTTTATACAATAGATCTGATAACTGTTCAATAATTTCAAATGGACCTGTCCATCTACATTGCAGCTTAGGACTGATACCCTTCTTTTTGCAAGGATCAAAAAGGTAAACTTTATCACCCTGTCTATAGCTATGGGTATTTGACCTTATATCATAATGACGTTTCTGATTATCACTTGCCTCAAGTAATTTGTCCCTAGCTAACTCATGAATTTTTGCCATGTTTTGCCTCAGACCTTGAATGTAAGAAACACAAGTTACGTTCTCTTCTGTCTTTACAGTATTTGGCCCTAGAAGGAGATCTACCGGCAATATAGTCTCACGACCAAACATCATAAGATATGGGCTTTGACCAGTGGAATCGTGAATAGAGGATCTATATGCTAACATAAGAAGGGGAAGGTTAGAATCCCAGTCCCTCTGATCTGCTGCTACAAATTTGCTTAGCATGTCCTCAAGTGTACGATTAAATCGTTCTACCAATCCATCACTTTGTGGACGATATGGTGTAGTTCTTGTCTTATCAAGGTTCAATAATTCACAAAGCTGCTGAAACAACATAGACTCAAATTGAGCTCCTTGATCAGAATGAATCGACAATGGTATCCCAAATCTACTGAAAAATTTATCAACCAGTTCCTTGGCTATGGTTTCAGCCTCTTGATTCGGCATTGGAAAGGCTTCTACCCATTTTGTAAAATAATCACTGACAATGCAAATATACTTATTTCCCAAATTACTCTCAGGCAGTGGACCTAATATATCAACAGCTACACGCTCCATTGGAGCTCCAACTAGATACTGCCTCATAGGATGGTGAGCCTTTTTATTGGGGGATTTACGCTTTTGGCATTGGGGACAGCTTTGACACCAGGTAGTTATATCAGCCTTATATCCAACCCAATAGCCTCTTCTCCTCATCCTACCCATGGTTCTCTTAACACCAAGGTGACCAGACCATTTCTGGTTATGAATTTGGGAAAACAATTCCTTTCTCATTGGAGATGGAATCACCAATTGCCATGATTCATTGATTCTAGAATCAACCCATCTTCTATACAGAAGAACACCTCTGAGTTCTAGCCTATCCCATTGTGCCCAATAACTCTTCAAAGTAGTAGAGTATTTTGCAATATCTTGCCAAGAAGGCCTACTTCCCTGTGTTTTCCATTCAACAAACCTTTTCAAATCATCATCTTGGGACAATGCTTCCAAATAATCCTTATCAGATATTGGCTTCAACCAACCCTCATCAAGTTCAGTGGAACTGTCATCATTCCCCACCAGAGTATCAGAATCTGTATTTGACCCATCAGAAATACTGCGTATGTTCATATTGCCATGCTTTATTGCTTGGAAAACTTCACAATTTTGAACATTACCAGTTTCCTCTGGATTCAAATTATGATTTGTACCCCGTTCTGGAGTTAAGGATGTACAGTCACATTCTGCTGTCTGGGCTGACCAAGTTACTTCCTTACTCTCTACCCTATCACAATATTTGCAAAACTGACATGGTCTTCTAGATAATGCATCGGCATTACCATGCAGTTTACCAGCACGATGTTCAATGGTATAATTGTAGGTACCTAACAACTCTGCCCAACGACATAACTGGCCTTCGAGGTTTTTGAAGTTCAGCAACCACCTCAATGAACCATGATCAGTTCTGATGGTAAATGTTACACCATACAGGTAAGTGTGAAAATGCTTTATAGCTTCAACAATGGCCAAAAGCTCACGCCTTGTAACACAATAATTCCTCTCAGATTTTGACAAAACCTTACTATAATAAGCAATGACCCTCTCTTGACCATCTTGCTTTTGGGACAAGATAGCTCCTATACCAACACCACTGGCATCTGTGTCTAGAATAAAGTCTTGCTCTATATCAGGATAAGTCAATATTGGTGCAGAAACTAGGCATGACTTAAGCTCATTGAAAGCTTCCATACATTCACTTGTCCATGAGAACCTCGTCATTTGTTTTTCTGTCAGTCTAGTCAGGGGTTTAGCTATGGTTGAAAAGTTCCTGATGAACTTCCTGTAGTACGAACATAGCCCTAAAAAACCCCTAACCTGCTTGATATTCTTCGGAATAGGCCATGACTTTACTGTCTCAACTTTTTCAGGATTTGTTGAAATTCCCTCATCTGAAACAATATGCCCCAAAAATGCCACTTTGTGTTTAAATAGGTGACACTTCTTTGGAGATAACTTCAAATTTGCCTGCCTTAGTCTCTCAAAGACCTGTTTCAAGTACAGAATTTGATTCTCAAATGTATTGCTCTTGACAATGATATCATCAAGATATAACAAACAGATGTCATACTGCAAACCAGATAGAACCTTTTCCATTAACCTTTCAAATGAACTTGGTGCATTTGTTAACCCAAAAGGCATTACATTGAACTCATATAAACCACTTTGGGTGGTGAAAGCAGTTTTTGATTTGTCATCTGGGTGCATTTCCATCTGCCAGTAACCGCTTGCAAGATCTAGGGTACTGAACCACTTTGAACCATTTAATGACTGAAGACAGTCATTTGGGTTTGGAAGGCTATAAGAGTCTTTAATAGTGACATCATTCAACTTACGATAATCAATACAGAATCTGCAGGACCCATCTTTTTTAGTCACTAACACTATAGGTGATGACCATGGACTATTTGATGGGGTAATGATATCATTTTCTAACATTTTCTCAATTTCATCCCTTTCAACCTGACGCTTTGACATAGGTACCCGTCTAGGTCTTTGCTTTATTGGGGCAGAATTCCCGGTATTAATCCTATGTTGAAACAAAGAGGTTTTCCCTAAATCTGCCTTTGATCGTGCAAAAACATCAGAATATTCAATCAGCAAACTTTCAGCTTGTGTTTGCTCAGTCAAACTAAGTTCATTTTTGCATTGATTCCACAAGGTTTGTACATGATCAGGCAAGATATCAGTATTTGATATTTCAGGTTCAATGCTGCGAGCCTTCAGATTGACCGACTCTGACTTTGCTATCTGACTACCCAGGCCTAAAACCATCTCTTTATACAAACTTTTTGCTTCATCTGAAGGATTTAAAACCCTAACAGGAATTCTGTGTGAACCCAGACTCACTAGAGACCTAGCTATGAATACACCTTTCTTTTCTATTGCCTTTGGGCAACCTTCAAGCATCATTTCTGATGGTAATACTTCATCATCTGAATGCTGTACATATGCTGGTATTATCATTTCACTATTTGCTGGTATTGTAATGTTTTCATCCACTCTAATACGAAACAAAGATGCCAATTTGCTCTCTAGGCAACAAGGGACAGTTTTCCCACCTATATCAATAGTATTATTGACTAAATCAATCACACACTGATGTTTCTGGAAAAAATCATATCCTAAAACTAATGGTTCACTTGTTTCAGCCACTAATAATTCCTGGTTTAAAATTCCTACATCAGGTATCTCAAGTGGCAAAGTTACCTTACCCACTGGCCTAATTTTACCACCATCAGCAACACTAATACTATTGACACCAACTTCTAAGTCAGGCCGTTGAGCCTTTGGTATGGCATAATACTTCTTCGGATGTATAATGCTCATATTTGCCCCTGTGTCAACCAAACAGTTCAGTTTACTGTTACAGATAGTGCAAGGCAGGTACAAACCATCATTACATGACAACTTTTCGGGTCCCCTATTGCCTACAGCTGGAGTATGACCCTCTACTTCAGCTTTTACTTGTTTAAAGGGTCCCTCACTTCCTTGTTTCTTTTGTCCGCTAGTTTCTTCCTACAATCCTTCACTACATGCCCTGGCTTATCACAATAATAACAAACTACTTTGTGTTTGGACCTATAACTGGACTTTACACTTGAGCTGTGGTCTGTTTTTACATCGTCACCCTGAGATAACTTAGTCAGTTTCAATTCTTCCTCAAGCCTAGCAATCGTTGCCTGTAACTCTTGCACAGAAGTTTTAGTGTCATTGGTACACTTTGATTCTTTAAGTGTCCTTAAAGGTAATCTCCTATCCCTACTTCTATGAAAAGCCTCTATTTCTATAGCTGTTCTCAACGCATCCTGTAAGGTTTTTGGTCGACTTTGAAATATAGCCAACTCAAGCTCCTTATCATTTAATGCATCTAAGAAACTATCCTTAGCCATACTCTCTCTTATGTCCATTGGAACACCAGGATTAGAATCCCGCACCAATCTTCTAATATCATGTGCCAATTGTGGCAATGGCTCATTATCCCTCCTTATCCTAGACTTTAATTGAGCTCTATGCAACTGAGATTGGTTATCAGGCTCAAACCTTTCCATTAATGCTGCAACCAGAGAATCATAATGCCTACGCTGAGAAGGTGCTAAATCAGCTAATACAGCAACAGCTTGATCCTTAAGACACATGGCTAATTCTGAAGCCCTTGCATGCATACTCCATTGATTATATTCACTTATCATTTCGAATTGGATCAAAAAGTCTTTGAAGCTACTTTTCCCATCATAAGATGGACATGGTTTAGCTCTACCTGGTGGATTATACCTATCCATATGGTTTAGAACATCATAACCTAATGAATTATTCACCCTGGGAGGAAACGTCCAATTCTGATCTACATTTGGAAGACCAGTTGTGCGTTCATAACCTCTCCCACATTGTAACTCTGGCTCACTGTTAACATATGCCATTGGGTCATAACCTCTCCTAGTTGGTGAATGAGACTCAACATTGACATTTGTTAGCCTACACCCACCCGCTAAAGGTCTACACCCCATGGAATAATCAGGTCCTTGCCCACCATAATTCCCATGTAGCGAATCTAAACCATATGCACCGCCCCTCTGGTATCCACATTCCATTCTCACATTTGATGTTATACCCCCTACCAGTGGCTGTTTTGCATTAGTTTCCTGATCCCCATACACATATTGGACTTGAGGTTCACCAAATTGTAACCTTTTGTTAGACTTTGGTCTAACAGGCTCAGTTTGGACTTCATGACTTGCTACCCTATGCAACTCATACCCCTGTACCTCATCTTGTACTACTCTTCCCTGTACAGAATCACTAACAGAATCCTGATCATTATAATTAGAATCCTGATCATCATAATTAGAATCCTGATCATCATACCAATCCCCCTCCATCAGAACAAAAGTAATGCTATACCAATCCTAGTATACAACAATATTCCTTATTCAGCTATATATATATATATATTAACTTATTCCCAAGTATAACCACTGCCACCAATTCTGTAACGTGCCAAAGGGTTCAGTTGGAAATAAAGTTATATATGAACTGAGAAATATTTATTTACTATCAGGATAACATTTATTGTATCAACAAAACTAGGAAAAACATTTATCTACATCACTATTCAATTACCATTTACTAGAACTGGTATGAAGTTAAATCAAAGTTAGACAGGAAGAAATTTACATTTCAAAGAAATTCCCCCACCAATTTATTTACAATTTTACATACCCAGTAAAGCTTGGGGCTGGTTCAACAAACACAAACCCACATATCTAATCCCTGGAATATGATAAAAGGGTCTCACCTGCTTCTTGGCAAGTATCTTGTAGACATTTTCAGCTTTGGCTATAGTCTATAGTCTTAGGACTGTATTCTCCTTGGGGAGTGCTGTCAAACCAGATAGAATGTCTAGCTGCATGCCTTTTTATACCCAAAAACTGGGTCATTTTCCTTGACCTCTAGAGGCTCACATAAAAATAAATCCCTCTCATTGGCCCAAAAGTTGCCCCAAATATTTGATACCAATTAACTCCCAAAAGCCCCAGACGCTTTGAGTTTCTCATACAAATAGAAAAATGGCCGACAACAACAACACATGTACTTGAATGTAGAACAAAATATTAAACCGTATCAACTACCAAAGACAAGTTTTGCTGTAAAAATAAGGTAAAACAACTCTTTTTATATATACATAGATTTGAAACTTTAATATTTGAAATAGAAGAAGTAGTAATGCTTTGTAGCAACATTTAGTGGTCCGTCGGACCGTCAAATTATTATTTACACGATTCGTCGGATCGTCACATTATGAATACATTTAATATTTTTCACTTTTTGTTGATTTTTTTCACCCTGTACTGACAAGTTTTAGATATAAATATGAAATTTGGCTGTCTATCATTATGTGCCTAAGAAAACTAACAAGACATATTTAATAAATACTTTTTGTCAGTAAATATTATATAACATAGCAATGACAGTGTCATGTTGGAACATCATGTTGTTATAGCTTCTTCTCTTACATCTCATAAATGCAATTAGTTTGTGTTTAACTTAAAGTTTCATATTGATAAATGACATCATGTGTATTTAATCCACATTGGTTTTCATAATGTAGAGTTATGTTATTATAAAATTCATGAAATTATAAACACCAAGCTACTTACCTTAAAATGACAGCTGTGTTTGCCTTAGCTACAATAGGGGATTAACTTGTATGTGTTTCAATACCAGTGTCACTGGTCATATATGGGTAATTCTTAGGCAAACTTATGTGACACCTATTGTGACAGTCTTGTTGTAGTAGTAATCCCATCATAAAGATTTCCAAAACAATGGCTATCTCAGATAAATACAAGATGTTTAGGGCACTATGATGTCCTTTTCAAAAAAAAAAAAAAAAAGAAAAAAAAATCTCTTTTGATTAGCTCATGTTTATTAGATTGAATATTCAGATCTTGGAGCAAAAATTAATTCTTGTCAAATATGATGTGAATCTGAGCCATTATTTACTGAATTGTGCTTTCATGTTTGTATATTTTATTCAGAAAGGTAAATTTATTAAGATTTATTAAAAAATAAAAATGATTGCATGCATATAATGAAAAGCTGAGGAATAATAGTGAGTAGGTAATTCTGGCCAACTGAGTAGGTACTCAGGATCATCAAAGTATATCAAAGGCCAATAGAGTAATCATGATAGCATTCAGTCCCTATATAAGTTCATGAAATCTTAAGCTAGCTATTCAGTACTCATTTATGATCAGAAGAGTGGCCCCATTATTCCCACCTGAGTTGTGGAATGTATTTGAGGCCACCATGGAAGGTGGCCATAGGACAAATAATAGCTGTGAAGCCTGGAATCATGGATTCAGACAAATGGTAGGCCATGATCACCCCTCAGTATGGGTGGCTCTGGAATGTCTACAGAAAGACCAGGCTTTGGTGTCTACCCAGCTTCTACAGGCTTCTAGAGGTGAGCTGCCACAAAAAAGAGTGAGTATGGCAACAGTCAGCTTGCAGAAAAAACTGAAACAACTCTGTACTGAATTCCAAGGACAACAGAAAACACTTCCCGAATTCCTGCATGCTGTGGGTCACACTATCAGACTGGGTTAGAAGGACATGAAAACTGGAATCCTGAAAACTGTGTTGTAGTTATAGTGTTTTTAAGTTACAATAACAGTGCTTGCTACTAAACAGTGTTTTTAATGTGCTTTTTGTGTTGTTTAAACCAGTTTTTTCATTCTATAGTAGTATTGATTATATGTAGTATTTTAATATCAATAAAACTATTTTAAATGTGATCGATTTCCAATGTGATTGATAATTTTTTTCATGTGAAGGGCAAAGTTCCTACCCCTCAATTTTAGTGAAGGGCATAGTTCCTGAAGGGCAAGGTTCCGAAGGGCATGGTTCCTGAAGGGCAAGGTTCCTGAAGGGCAAAGTTCCGTACACCAGTTAGAATGTATTCATAAATGTATTCGTAAATGTATTCGAATACTTTTCAAAAAGTATTCGTATTCCTATTCGAATACTTTTGAAACTGATGTATTCGTATTCATATTCGTATTCATTGAAATGAAAAATATTTGTATTCGTATTCGAATACTTTTGAAAGTATTCGTCCCAGGCCTGCTTGTAATCTATTACAGCCAATCTATTACTATTACTATTACATTTGAAAATGTCCAATCTATTACTATTACATTTGAAAATATCCAATCTATTACTATTACATTTGAAAATTTTAAATCTATTACTATTACTCTGGCATCTATTACTTCTATTACTTTCTATTACATTCTATTATAATTTGGCGCAAAGTTGAGAGGTAATTTTAACAGAAATAAAACTGACAGGATACTCTATACATATCATTTTATTGAAAATGCTTCAGATTATGCCATACAAGGATAAAATATCACAAATCTACCACTTGGTATATTTTATTTACAATTCAATATAGGAACATAAGATATAGGAATTTAAAAACTGAGAGCAAGTAAAATATTTTCAGTTACATATACCAACAACTATACATCAAGTCTCAATTCAGCAAATGTCCATTGCACCTTATGAACATTAACTGTTCAAACACACTGTCTGACAGCCTACATCGCTCCGGTCGAAATATCTTTCCACCAATACTGAAGAGACGCTCAACAGCGGCAGATGAAGCAGGCAGGGAAAGGTATTTTTTGGCTATCTCAGCCAAATGGGGGAAGGAATTTTCTTTAGTCTGCCAATAAGTGAGGGGGTGCATGTGTCGCTCAAGTCTTGGTTCCCCCAAATACTTGTCAAGTTCTTCCTCAACTGGTGATGCTCGAATTGCTACATGATCAGGTTCCTGGAAGAACATATCCAGCAAATCTCCACACTTCTGCAACTTTGAGGGCTGTTCCACAGTTTCCTCTTCGCAGCCATTGCTAAGTTGGTTCTGTCATATGAATACATAGGTTTCAGATAAGTGTGAGATAAGTTATACTGTGGAATCCATGTCTGGAAGTGTTGATTATCTATAAAATATATGGAGTATTATGGATAGCCTTTAACAGATGTGTTTCATTTTTGTTAAATTAATGAATAAAAATTTCCACCCCTGTAGTCATATCAAAGCTTATTTATGGCGTTTAAATTGTACAAAATCAAGCAATCATCTGATGAATTTTTCTTTTCCCATCCTAAACAGAGGCAAAAAACAACAAAAGTTGGGTTGTAATAGAAAAGTAATTGAGAGTAATAGATATAATAGATGAAATTTCAATCTATTGCTATTACTATTACATTTTAAAAATTTCAATCTATTACTATTACTATCACATCGGTCTCAACTGAAATCTATTACTTTTCTGTTACATCTATTACTTTGTTTACAAGTGTGCCCACAGGTGATCTTTATTCTAGGGCATTCTCATTCAACCAACCCAACCAAGATGATTGCCATGCGCATTTTTCTTTTCTGCACCATGTTGATGGCTGCCACTCATCTCAGGAGTGTCCCCCAAAATTTCACTGGGAGTGGATTCCTTATTCCATCCATGTTGAGGATTGCTAAGAATTACTCTTATAGCTGCTTCTTCCATGGTTTTCCTCCTACTGTAAAACAGAGTGGGCTTATGCTATTGCTTCTTATGTGTGGTGATGTTGCCATGAATCCTGGACCGGTTATGCTTGGCTCAGTGAATGTGAGGTCAATCCGAAATAAGGGCCCTCTCCTCTGATATAATTGCATCTCACGCCTTTGATTTCCTCTGTCTCACAGAAACACACATTCGTACCACTGATTCTGATAGTTTCCTTCGTTCACTCACCCCTGATGGGTTCTCATTGATACATAGGCCACGTTCAACAGGTATTGGTGGTGGTGTTGGTTTCTTCATTCGTGAATCATACAAATGTCGCAAAGCGGATACCCCAAATTACAGTTCCTTTGAAAATATTGTCATATCAATTTCTGTGTCGGGCCGTACTTTGCTCCTAGCTTCTATCTATCGTCCTCCTGGGCCGTGTTCTTCCATTTTTTTAGATGAATTTATGTCCTTTGTTTGTTTCCTGTCTTCTGTTGATTGTAATTACTTCATCTGTGGTGATTTCAATATACATGTTGATGTACCTTGTACTGATAGTTACAAATTGGAATCCCTGTTAGAATCATGTAATCTAACACAGTCAGTTAACAATACCACTCATTTGCACGGTCATATCCTTGATCTCATTCTTTCCCCCAGTGATCAAGATATGTGTGTTCATGTTGACGTCTGTGAATTCATATCTGACCATGCAGTAATTAAATGTGCTATTGACTTTTCTTCCACTCTTGCTAACTGCCAAACAAGAATTTCCTATAGGAGGTACCATCGCATAAATATGTCCAACTTTAGGTCTGACCTTAAAGACATGCCTTTTGTGAAATGTCCAGCAAATTCTGTCTCACTGCTCTATGATCAGTACGTACATGACTTGAGTCGTATCCTTGATAGGCATGCTCCTCTTGTGTCCAGTTTGAAGACCAAACAGCGTGCTGACTGGCTGTCCGAGAGCTATCGCCTTGCAAAGTCACTCAGACGTCAATTTGAATGTGCTTGGCGAAAGGATAAAAGTCAATACAACAGGAGTCGTCTTTGGCGTCAAATCGCCTGGTGCAATCGTCTTGCTAATAGGGACAAGACTGTCTATTACAGGAAACTTATCTCCGACAACAGCCATGATTCCAAGAAACTATGGCGGGAGTTACACAAAGTCCTACATAGATCCCACAGCACTACTTTGCCCACTTGTGAATCCTCAAGGTCATCGGCTGATCATTTTGCTACATTTTTCTCAAATAAAATCATGAAAATCCGTGAGAGTTTCTCCTCATCTGAGTCCTGTAACATGGTACATCCCCCCTGTCACCCTCCTAAACTAACAGTCTACACTCAAGTCACTCAAGATGAAATTGGTAAAATAATCAGCAAATCACCCACCAAATCATGCCTGTTGGACCCATTGCCCACATTCCTTATTAAGGAATGTATTGACATCCTTCTACCTTCTATAACCAAATTGGTTAATTGTTCGCTCCGAGAGGGACTGGTTCCAGATGGGTTCAAAAAGGCTGTAGTCACTCCACTTATAAAGAAGGCCTCGCTTCCTGTTGAGGATTTGAAAATCTACCGCCCAGTATCTGGACTTAGCTTCATTTCCAAACTGGTCGAATGTGTAGTTGCTAAACAGCTGGTTGACCATATTCATCGACATGGCTTGGATAACTTATACCAGTCAGCATATAAGTCAGGACACTCAACGGAAATGGCTCTGCTTTCCATCAAAAATGATATTCATCCGTCACTATCTCGAGGTGAAGCTACTGCCTTGGTACTTCTGGATCTCTCGGCCGCCTTTGATACTATTGATCATTCCACACTCCTCAGCTGTCTTCAGGATTGGTTCGGTGTTGGTGGCTCTGCTCTCAAATGGTTCTCTTCCTATTTGATGGAACGTTTTCAATCTGTTAAGATTGGTTCTACTTTGTCTGATTTACAAAAATTGCTGTTCGGCGTACCTCAGGGTTCTGTTCTGGGTCCTCTCCTATTCTCTCTTTACACATCTCCCCTTAGTACTCTAATTGGTAAACACAAAGGCGTAAAATTTCATTTCTACGCCGACGATTCACAACTTTATGTCCATCTGTCACACATGAATGCCTCCGCTGCTTTTGATAAGTTGAACAGATGCCTTCAAGATGTTAAGGAATGGATGTCGGCTAGCAAACTTAATCCAGATAAAACTGAGTTCATACTTTTTGGCTCCAAAAAACAGAGAGAAAGGTTAAATGTATGTTTCCCAATTGACATCTTGGGTAACCCCCTTCACCCCACCAAGTCAGTCAGGAACTTGGGTGTGTGGTTTGACTCTGATTTTTCCAGAATGTTTGTAAAAGCTGCTTTATTCAACTGAGGGATTTTAGAAATATTAGGCAGTTCTTGACTTATGATGCAGCTGTGTCGGTTGCCAATGCTTTTGTTAGTAGTCGGTTGGACTACTGTAACTCACTTTTCAGGAGTCTCTCCAAATTCAACCTTCACAGATTACAGTCTATCCAAAATAGTGCAGCCAGAATTGTTACAAATTTGAGTAAATATACTGGGATAACTCCGGTCCTCAGGAAACTCCATTGGCTCCCTGTTCAGTTTCGCTCAGAGTTCAAACTGGCTACCCTGGTGTACAAGTTTATTCATATTGGCTTCCCGAAATATTTTGCTCCATATCTTTCCACGTACCACAATACTTACAATACTAGACGCAATCAGAGTGTTGCCAATTTCCTTAATGTTCCAAAGTTTCAACCTAAAATTCACAAGTCCACTAAGCAGTTTGGTTTCAGTTTCGCCTTTGATGCTCCCACTGTTTGGAATTCACTCCCTGAAGACATTTGTGCATCACCCACTATTGCCTCTTTTAGAACCAAGCTCAAAACCTATCTCTACGCAAAGGCTTATCCTCCTTAGGTCATTTTCTCTTATGGCTTCTCTGTGGTGCTGACCTGTTTCTGTCCCTGGACTTTGAATTTGTATATTGCTATTGTCTTGTTGCGCCTTAGAGTCCACGAGAGACTTAGAGTCTTAAAGGAGCCTATATCCATTATTACTGGTCATAGAGGTTTTGGATGTGAAGACAACTTATAAGAAATCATGTGCCCCGAATCTTTTGCTGGTTTCAGATTTGACCTTGGATCCCTCCTTCAAGGTCAAATGTGGTTCTTCATACCTATAATGACCTATCCTTACCAAGGTTTCAGGATATCTTCCCTGCTATGAAATCTTGCCTGGCTAACATTTTGGTCCAGTTTGTTCAATTTGGTTGGTTGCTATGGCAACGAATTTGAAAACCTGAGGTGACCAAACTTAAAGGAACCTATATCTCCCTTATTATTGGTCGTAGAGGTTTTGGATGTGAAGACACCTTATAGGAAATCATGTGCACTGAATCTTTTGGTGGGGTCAGATTTGACCTTGATTCCTCCTTCAAGGTCGAATGTGGTACTTGATACCTATGATGGACTATATCTCCCCTATTATTGGTCGTAGTGGTTTTGGATGTGAAGACAACTTATAGGAAATCATGTGCCCCGAATCTTTTGGTGGGGTCAGATTTGACCTTAGATCCCTCCTTCAAGGTTACATGTTGGCCTTGATACTTATAATGACTTATATTTCCCGTATTATTGGTCGTAGAGGTTTTGGTGGTAAAGACGACTTATGGGAAATCATCTGCCCTGAATCTTAGGTGGGGTCATATTTGACATTGGGCCCCTCCTTCAAGGTCGAATGTGGTCCTTGATACCTATAATGGCCTATATCTCCCTTACTATTACTCATGGAGGTTTTGGATGTGAAAACAACTTATAGGAAATCATGTGCCCCGAATCTTTTGGTGGGGTCAGATTTGACCTTAGATCCCTCCTCCAAGGTTGAATGTGGGCCTTGATACTTATAATAGCCTATATCTCCCTTATTGATCATAGAGGTTTTGGTGGTAAAGACGACTTATGGGAAATCATCTGCCCTGAATCATAGGTGGGGTCAGATTTGACCTTGGGTCCCCTCCTTCAATGTTGAATGTGGTCCTTGATACCTATAATGACCTATATCTCCCTTACTATTACTCATGGAGGTTTTGGATGTGAAGACAACTTATAGGAAATCATGTACCCCGAATCTTTTGGTGGGGTCTGATTTGACCTTAGATCCCTCCTTCAAGGTTGAATGTGGGCCTTGATACTTATAATGGACTAATTATCTCCCTTATTGATGGTCGTAGAGGTTTTGGTAGTAAAGACGACTTATGGGAAATCATCTGCCCTGAATCTTATGGTGGGGGTCACATTTGACCTCGGGCCCCTCCTTCAAGGTCGAATGTGGTCCTTGATGCCTATAATGGCCTATATCTCCCTTACTGTTACTCGTGGAGGTTTTAGATGTGAAGACAACTTATAGGAAATCATGTGCCCCGAATCTGTTCGTGATGTCAGATTTGACCCATAATGGTGTATATCTCCCTTATTGTTGGTCGTAGAAGTTTGGATGTGTAGACGACTTCCCAAAATTTTTGGGTTGGTTCAGATTTGACCTTCAACCCCTCCTTTAAGGTCGAACGTAGTCCTTGATACTTATAGTGACCTTACTTATTATTTGTCGCACCTTATAATTTGGCAATACTCTGGATGTCATGCTTCAACCATGTCCCGTCCGGGGATACACTGCGTCGAGACGCAATGTCTAGTCATTATACATCTGTTTGGTACCACTGTAATCAGTAAACCTAACCTGTATTCATTTAAGGTATCATAAAAACACAATTTACACATACACAATATTCAGAAATGACACATACTTTCCCAAAAGCCTAAGATATACACAAAATAGATCAGAGGACTCCTTCTAAAGTAAAAGGATAATACAAAGTTGTATAATTTATACTATTCAAAGGAAGACACCATCTCTGTTGTCAAATCAATAAACTGGTGGGGCTGACCTTGGAACCCATTTTAAGGGTGGTTGCAGTTGGCCATAACAGTTTTCTTGAGCAGTCCTATCCAGTTGTAACTACAATTAGCATAATTCCTCTCAGTTGTATTGTAATAAGTCCAGCTTTATATACTTTATTTAAATTATCCTGTAACTTACACATCCTCTAAATTGTAATTATTGACTTTAAATGGGTATAAATTTTTTAAGTTTATTTTATTTCGACCTGCAGGTTTTGATTATATATAACTTCTTCAGTATTAATGTGTTGCACTTGGAATAAATTTTTGTTTATTTTATTTCGACCTGCAGGTTTTGATTATATATAACTTCTTCAGTATTAATGTGTTGCACTTGGAATAAATTTTTGTTTATTTGTACTTGTTTTTACAAAGAATGCTGATTAGGTAATTTGTCTTATAGGGTCTTTTAAAATGCGAAGCAAGTTTGCATACGGGGTGATATGTCCCGAAAGCTTTGTAAAGTGTTATATTTTGACAATATATCTCTATTATCAGCCGTTTTTACCGCTAACCGGAAATACCAGTGGACGCTCATTTTGTTTGCAAATAGAATCATTTGACCTTTACCTCTAATGAAGATATATAAGGTGGGCATTCACTGGTAGGCTGGGCATTTACCGGTAGAATGCCACCAGACGGTTCACACCAAAATGGAATCTCACCATGTGATCTTCAGTTTACTTGCATCACTTATTTGGCAATATTTTATAAATGGAAACCTGGTTGGTGAACTTTGGCCTACTTTTGAGTGATTAATAGCACTTTTACCTAATATAATTATATAACTTATAACTCTCAAACTATTGCATTTAGAGTATTTTGTTCCATATGTTGTTCGGCTACTTTCTCCACAGCTACAACATGGTCAGTAGTTTGGAAATGTATCTCCATAGCTAAGTGAGTAATAGCTACTTTGTCAATTTTTAATGATAACCATAATGAGTAAATGGCTTATATCTTCAAAAAGTATTGCAGCTACACAATTTCTCTCAAATATGTTGTTCATCTACTTTTTTGTGAAGTGTAACATATTGAAGTTTCGCAACTGTTGCTCAATGTACAAGTGAGTAATGGCTACTTTATTGCTACTTTTAGTGAAAATGTGAAAAATCACAAGTATCTCGCAAACCATAAAAGATAGAGAAATTTCGAGCGAATTTTTGACCCACAGGGTAGTACAAGAGTATCCTATGCTAAGGGGGAAACTATTAATAATCCTATGTAAAGGGGAAAAATTTCAATTTTCACCACTATTGGCGGCCATCTTGGATTTTAGCGAAAAAAAAAATATGAAAAAATGAAAAAGTGTGAATATCTCGAAAACCGTGCCAGATAGAGCGATTTCAGCATAAATTTTCACCCACAGGGTATCTAGCCTTTCCAAGTTTCAATGAATATTACACTTGCCAAAAATGGTGGCCATTTTGAATTTTCGAATTTTTTTTAAAAAAGCAAAACACAAAAATACTTGTATCTTGAAAACCGTGCTAGATAGAGCAACTTCGACAAAAATTTTGACCCATAGGGAAACTCTGCTGAGTAGCTGACCCAATTTTCCCCCAAAAAATTTTGTCCCACATTTTGAATTTTCGAATTTTTTTCACAAAAATTGCAAGACCCAAAAATGCTTGTATCTCCAAAACCGTGCTAGATAGAGCAATTTCGACAAAATTTTTGATGTGTGTCCTAACTCTGCTGAGTTACTGACCTAATTTGCAAAGATTTTTATCCCAAAAATGGTGGCATTTTAAATTTTCGAATTTTTTGCAAAAGTAAGACACAATAACACAAAAATGCTTGTTTCTCGAAAACCGTGTCAGATAGAGCGAATTCGGCAAACTTTTGACCCACATGGTACCTGTGAAGACTAGCCTTTCCAAGTTTCAACGAATATTTCACTCGCCAAAAATGGCAGCCATTTCTTTGGGTATATAAGCAAACTACTCTACACAATTTTCTAAAAAAATTTACCCTTCCCAAAAATTGGGGTCATTGTCAGTTTTCAAATTTGTGACAAAAAGTGCAAAACACCAAATTGCCTCTGTCTCCTTAACTGTTCAAGATAGAGCAATTTCATCAAAATTTTTGAAACACACTCTATCCAAGATAACTACCCTGCCCAAGAACCACTTTTCCTATATTCTGGCTTTGTTGAGTTATAACCAGACGCTTTGTTTTTGCATCACTTTGTTTTGCAAGCGATCCCCTAGTTACCCCACAGTCCTTAAGGGCTGTCAAGGTATTGTTTTCACACATGGTGTCCGGATGGGCGGGCAGCAGGAAATAGTTTGTCCCGGCTATATCTCAGAAACCGTAAGGTGTAGGAAGGTGATATTTGGTAGGGACATTGACTAGGGGATGTAGGTGTGCAACGTCATGGTGTGACCTTGATTTGACCTTGCCGTAGTGACCTTGACCTTTAAAATCTTGTCATGGCTATATCTCAGAAACTCTAAGGTGTAGGAAGTTGATACTTGGTAGGGATATAGGTTGGGGGTTGTAGGTGTCAGCATCATCATGGTGTAATCTTGATTTGACCTATGACCTAGTCGTTGTGACCATGAGTTTGAAAATCTCTTTTGGGCTATTTAATGGATTCGGTAATGTGTAGAGGGTCGACACTTGGTAGGGACATTGGTTAAGAGGTGTAGGTGTGTCATTGTGACCTTAAGACATGTTTCTCTTTTGACAAGGATATTTTGATTGCTGCAACTGATTAATTTTATTGCACTAAAATAGCTTACCATGTGGAACTGAATGCTGATCTCGGGAGGTCGCAGGCTTCCGGCCAACGTCCAAGAAAAATAGGCATTTATAGTTGGCCATAGCCTCAGGTTGTACTCTCATGGAACTCTTCTCAATTCTTCCTCCTTTTCTTGTTGGCCGTGTGATTTGGAAGCGTTTACTATTTGCAGTCATATTTTACTCTATTTCCCAGTTTTTACATATTGTTGGATGTTATTACTTGGCTATTTTGCTTAATCAATGTTTTAGATTATTCTGTGAAAGTTCCGTTTCGACAGGGTAAGTATTTCTTTACTTTTTTGCATTTTGTGAGTTTTCTCGGTTCAGGCTTGCCTGTACGCGTACATTTTATTGCAGAAAAATGTCTTCCAATACCCACCGAACAAACAAAGATAAACCTAGATCTGTGAAGTGCCAGCATTTCTTTCTTCCCTTTGATAGCCATAACTATTGCCCATCCTGTAGAGAAGCAAAAAAAGGTGATGATCCCTGTGTTACTCTCGAATCTCCATGTGACATCTGTGCTAGCTTCTTGGATGAACAGATGACAAAAATTAAAAACCGGAAATGTTATGTAAGGAAACAGAAAGCTGACACTTCCAGAGACAATGAGCTTGACTTGCTTGATGACGAGGACGTGGATTCATTAACAGGATCTCAGGCAGACCTTAAGGGTGCTGCTCAACAGTTATTTGCATCCCCACCAGGTCGTCGCCCCCTGCGTTTCGAGTCACTGTCTCTTAAAACTCCAGCCAAAACTGTCCCACCTACCCCAGGTACAGCTTTACAGCAGAAAATCAAGTCCAAACTTGAAAAATCCCTGGGTTCTCACTTTAACATCCAATTACAACAGCAATTGGGTGTATTCCAGGCTTCTATGCTTGAGGCAATGAAGTCTCTCCAATACGAATTTCAGTCTCTCAAAAAGACGTCTAAAGGGGAGGTTGATCAGACCTCCTCTTCTGCCTCTAAGCCTGGTACTAGTAAACAGCCCAAGAACCTGGACCCAACCCCTCTGAGAACTCAATTTTCCTCTGGGGCAGATAAGGCTATGGATGTGGACTCATGGTCCACCCCTTCCTCCTCATCTCGGAGATAAACAATCTATTCAGGACTCAGTTCAGTTCCACATGGTAAGCTATTGTAGCGCAATAAAATTGAAAATTTTAATTAATTAAATATAGCTTTTATAAGCAACAAGCTTACCATGTGGAACTGAAGAGAGTCCTGCCCTGCCTCCCCTGTTCTACAGCTGAGGGGTATGGGTCAAAATTGCAACGAGAAAAGGAGGAAGAATTGAAAAGAGTACCATGTGAGGCTACGGCCAACTATAAATGTCTATTTTTCTTGGACGTTGGCCGGATGCCTGCGCCCCCCCCAAGATCAGCATTCAGTTCCACATGGTAAGCTTGCAGCTTATAAAAGCTACATTTAAGTAATTAAACGTCCCGCGAGGGACGCTTGTTTGCATATGGGAGGAATTCTCGCGGAAGGGTCCGTCGGCTCCGCAAGTTTGCCTGCCAAAAGCATCTTTACTAGTGGATGGAATTTCTTCAAACTTGGCACATATATTTAGTAGCCCTGGGAAAATTTTCTGAATTTGGTGCCACGACATTTCAACCAATCAGAGAAGTCACATGACCAAAAATAGGATTTTGCTTGTCCGGATGATAACTTAAGAAGCGTTTAAAATATTCGCCTGAAATTTGGTATATGGATACACGGTATAAAGATCTGGAAATAATTAGATTTTGGTAGACTTCCATTAAAAAAATGGTTAATTAATTAAGCATTAAAATTTTTATTAACGTGGAAAATACAAATCCCTTAATAACTTCTAAACCGTGCGAGATAGAGCGATTTCGACGAAATTTTTGACCCACAGGGTATCTCTGCTAAGTACTCTGCTCAATTCCAAAAAAAATTTCCTCTCTCCAAAAATGGCGGCCATTTTGAATTTTGTAATTTTTGACAAAAAATGGCAAAAATTTAAAGGTCTGCACTGATTTGTGGGAACACAATGCACTCATGTAGTGTTCATCACAAATAATTCACAAATAATTCAGAATTGTCTGATTAATGGGAACACAAATCACTCATGTAGTGTTCATCACAAATAATTCACATATAACTCAGAATTAATTAATTCATAATGTGCTTGTATATTTGTTACAGGTAAGCATTATAAAATTGCACAACACAAAAATGCTTGTATCTCCTAAACCATGTGAGATAGAGCAATATTAACGAAATTTTTGAGCCACACGGTACTTAAGCGAGATACTCTGCCCAATTTTCAAAAAATTTTTCCTCTTTCCAAAAATGGCAGCCATTTTGAATTTTCGAATTTTTGACAAAAATGGTAAATCTTAAAATTGCTTGTATCTCCTAAACCATGCGAGATAGAGCGATTTCGGCAAAATTTTTGGCCCACAGGGTACATAAGCAAGATACTCTGCTCAATTCTCAAAAAATTTTCCTCTTTCCAAAAGTGGCGGCCATTTTGAATTTTCGAATTTTTGACAAAAATGGTAAAACTTAAAATTGCTTGTATCTCCTAAATCGTGCAAGATAGAGCGATTTCGGTGAAATTTTTGGCCCACAGGATACATATGCAAGATACTCTGCTTAATTTTCAAAAATTTTTCCTCCTTCCAAAAATGGCGGCCATTTTGAATGTTCGAATTTTTGACAAAAATAGTAAATCTTAAAATTGCTTGTATCTCCTAAACCGTGCGAGATAGAGCGATTTTGGCAAAATTTTTGGCCCACAGGGTATATATACAACATACTCTGCTCAATTCTCAAAAATTTTTCCTCTTTCCAAAAGTGGTGTCCATTTTGAATTTTCGAATTTTTGACAAAAATGTTAAAACTTAAAATTGCCTGTATCTCCTAAACCGTGCGAGATAGAGCGATTTTGGCGAAATTTTTGGCCCACAGGGTATATATGCAACATACTCTGCTTAATTATCAAAACTTTTTCCTCTTTCCAAAAATGGCGGCCATTTTGAATGTTCGAATTTTTGACAAAAATAGTAAATCTTAAAATTGCTTGTATCTCCTAAACCGTGCGAGATAGAGCGATTTCGGCGAAATTTTGGGCCCACAGGGTATATATCCAAGATACTCTGCTCACTTTTCAAAACATTTTTCCTCTTTCCAAAAATGGCGGCCATTTTGAATTTTCGAATTTTTGACGAAAATGTTAAAACTTAAAATTGCTTGTATCTCCTAAACCGTGCGAGATAGAGCGATTTTGGCGAAATTTTTGGCCCACAGGGTATATGTGCAACATACTCTGCTCAATTCTCAAAAATTTTTCCTCTTTCCAAAAGTGGCGTCCATTTTGAATTTTTGACAAAAATGGTAAAACTTAAAATTGCTTGTATCTCCTAAACTGTGCGAGATAGAGCGATTTTGGCGACATTTTTGGCCCACAGGGTATATATGCAAGATACTCTGCTCACTTTTCAAAACATTTTTCCTCTTTCCAAAAATGGCGGCCATTTTGAATTTTCGAATTTTTGACAAAAATGGTAAAACTTAAAATTGCTTGTATCTCCTAAACCGTGCGAGATAGAGTGATTTCGGCAAAATTTTTGACCCACAGGGTATATATACAAGATACTCTGCTCAATTTTCAAAAATTTCTCCTCTTTCCAAAAATGGCGGCTATTTTGAATTTTCGGATTTTTGACAAAAATGTTAAAACTTAAAATTGCTTGTATCTCCTAAACCATGCGAGATAGAGCGATTTAGGCGAAATTTTTGGCCCATAGGGTATATATCCAAGATACTCTACTCAATTTTCAAAATTTTTCCTCTTTCCAAAAATGGCGGCCATTTTGAATTTTCGAATTTTTGACAAAAATGTTAAAACTTAAAATTGCTTGTATCTCCTAAACCATGCGAGATAGAGCGATTTAGGCGAAATTTTTGGCCCATAGGGTATATATCCAAGATACTCTACTCAATTTTCAAAATTTTTCCTCTTTCCAAAAATGGCGGCCATTTTGAATTTTCGAATTTTTGACAAAAATGTTAAAACTTAAAATTGCTTGTATCTCCTAAACCGTGCGAGAGAAAGCGATTTTGGCAAAATTTTTGGCCCACAGGGTATATATGCAAGATACACTGCTCGATTCTCAAAAATTTTTGCTCTTTCCAAAAGTGGCGTCCATTTTGAATTTTCGAATTTTTGACAAAAATAGTAAATCTTAAACTTGCTTGTATCTCCTAAACCGTGCGAGATAGAGCGATTTCGGCGAAATTTTTGGCCCACAGGGTATATATACAAGATACTCTGCTCAATTTTCAAACAATTTTCCTCTTTCCAAAAATGGCGGCCATTTTGAATTGTCTTGTTTTAATAATTTTATCTTTACATACATTTTCTTTCTCTTAGATGTTATTTTCTCTACTTAAACATGATTTGGAGTTTTATATAACTGACACTGCTCTGAAAGTATCCCGATCTTTGTAGTGTTTCACCACTTCTATATCTCATGGTGTTGAAAACTATTTCCCTAGGCTGTGGGGTACGGGCATCTCTGATGCTATTTTTTACTCTTTACACTACCCCCCTCAGCCATATAATTTCCAGCTTCAATTTGCCCATCATCTGTATGCGGATGACACCCAAATATACTTAGCACTCGACTCCAGGAACATTGATTCCAGTTTTGCTGAGCTTACTAAGTGTCTTGCTTGCATTCAAAAATAAATGGATAGTGTTAGACTGAAACTTAATCCAGAGAAAACAGAATTCACTGTCATTGGCGACAGACAGGCCAGGGAGTCCCTTATGAAAAAATTTCCCACCCAGTTTCTTGGAAATTCTATCTCTCCTACCAATGAAGTAAAGAATTTAGGAATTACTTTTGATTCTGGAAATACTTTTGCCAGTCATATCACCAAGGTTTGTCCTGCCTGCTACTATCATCTCAAAGATTGTAGTTGCATCCGTAAATTCTACAGTCTTCTTTCTCTTTCTTCAGTTCGTCCCAATAAGGCCATTGGTAGGTGAGATTTTGCAGTGGCTTCTCCCACTGATTGTAACAGACTCCCACAATCTCTCGGATCACAGAACACAGGGTTTCCAAACCAGTTAAAAACCTACTTGTTTAGACTTGCATACCGTCCACCATAGCCCTTAGCGGGCGCTAATTAAGTGTCCCTGAAAGGGCGCTTATTTGTTTTCACTTCAGTCTCCTCACCGCCACCGCATTATGGTCTCCCTTGAATATCTTCCTTATTATTGGAAGCTTTATAACCATATTTGGGAGTTATATACCTTAGGCGTGGGAGAATTTTTCCACATGCTTAAATTTAACCTTTGACCTTTATCAAGGTCACGTGATCAAAAAATAGTTTTTTTTTGGGTACAACCGCCCGTCATCGCCGCTTAGCAAAATCTACTGACCCTAAAGGCTTGTAGTTTAATACACATTTTTATACTATCAAAAATACGAGCTGATTAGATTTTGGGAGCTATCCAATGAGAATTGACTGATTTATGAGCGATTTTCTCAAAGGTACCAACCGGAAAGCTCAAAATTCATGTGAACCCCCCCTTTTATCTTCTTAAGTATTGCATTAAGAGCCATAAAATGTATTGGGAAGTAGTAGGAAAACATATGTCGAGAGTCTAAAAAGCAAGTCAATTCACCCCCCCACCCCCCCAACCCTCTTGTAGGGGTAAAACTGGGGTCATAAAATAGCGGATGTTGTCATTTTGCCTTATATCTCCTGTATTATTGTTCTAGGGCTTTAGAATGTATTAAGAGTTATTGGGGAAACCATATGTGAAGAGTTTATATAGCTGAACAGATTCTCTCCGCCCCCCCCCCCCCCCCCCCTATGGGTCAACCTGGGGTCATAAAATAGCCAATTTTGTGTTTTTAACCCCAGCCCATAAGGCCGGGGTTATAGTCGTCACCTGCACCGTCCGGGCAGCAGCGGCGAGCATAAAGGTTGTGGGTGTTCCACAGCCTAAATTCATGAATGGAGTTTCACCAAATATTCAGGATATGTTAACCAAAACAGGATCTAGAGCTGAGTAAGTTTTGGAGGGTATCTGGCAAAACCTGTTTCCATGGCAACACTTTAAATACGTTTTGGTCTTAATTAAAAAAAAGGGTAGTATTAAACCAATGTGACCACAGTTGGATTTTTATCCCCCTCTGGCCAAGGCCAGAGTTGGGAGATTATGAAATGCCTTCCTTGTGTGTGTGCATGCATGCTTGTGTGTGTGCATGCATGTGTGCATTTGTCATATTTTAATCAATCTTTATATCGCATTCATTTATGAAGATATCTTCACTAAATTTGCAGATAATGTTTATGGCTGTGAAAACATGTCTGTAACAAATTTTGTACTCATTTAAAAAAAACATGGCTGCCATAGCCGATTGTTTGAAAATCATTGATATGTTCTAAAATTTAAAATATTGCAGCTAGCTGTGCCAGATTTGCACAAAATGTAAATGGTTAAGAAAGCTTTCCCGAGACAAATTTTGGCCTTGTTTTGGAAACAAAATGGCCACCATATCACATATTTAATGTCAAATGGGGGGCATAACAAAAAGCCCTAACATCTCTCTTATCATTGGTCCTAGGGGTTTGGAATCAGAAGACAAATTAATGGAAATTGTGGTCTGCAAATCTTTTGCAATGTCAAATTTGACCTTTCACCCCTTCTTCAAGGTCATGTAGGGTCATTATGCTAAAAAGGCCTTATATCTCCTTTATAATTAAGCGTCCCTGAAAGGGCGCTTATTTGTTTTCACCTCAGTTTCCTCGCCGCCACCGCCGCCGCATTATGGTCTCCCTTGAATATCTCCCTTATTATTAGAAGGTTTCAAACCATATTTGGCAGTTATATACCTTAGGCGTGAAAAATTTTTTATGCATGCTTAAATTTGACCTTTGACCTTTATGAAGGTCACATGATCAAAAACAATTTTTTTGAAGTACACCTTCCCCCCCCCCCCCCCCCCCCGTCATCGCAGTTCAGGAAAAACTACTTGCTACACAGCCTTATAATTTGACACACCTGTTCATACTATCGAAAACGCGAGCTGATTAGATTTTGGGAGCAATCCCTTGAAAAATGTCTCATTTATGAGTGATTTTATGACACCTTCCAATCTGAAAGCCTTATATTTAGGTCAACCCCCCTATTATCTTCTTAAGTATTGGATTTAGAGCCATAAAATGTACTGGGAGGTAATAGGAAACCATATGTGGAGAGTCTAAATAGCCGGTCAGTTTACCCTACGGCCCCCCTTATGGGTCAAACTGAGGTCATAAAATAGCTGATTTTGAGTTTTTGCCTTATATCTCCTTTATTGTTGCTTTTATAGCTTCAGAATGTATTAAGAGGTATTGGGAAAGCATATGTGGAGAGTCTAAATAGCCGGTCAGTTTTACCCCCCGACCCCCCGTTATGGGCCAAACTGGGGTCATCAATAGCTGCTTTGGAGTTTTTGCCTTATATCTCCTTTATCATTGCTTTTATAGCTTCAGAATGTATTAAGAGGTATTGGGAAAGCATATGTGGAGAATCTAAATAGCCGGTCAGTTTTATCCCCTGACCCCCCTATGGGTCAAACTGAGGTCATAAAATAGTTGCTTTGGAGTTTTGCCTTATATCTCCTCTATTGTTGCTTTTATACCTTCAGAATGTATTAAGAGGTATTGGGAAAGCATATATGTGGAGAATCTAAATAGCTGGTCAGTTTTACCCCCGCCCCCCCCCCCTTATGGGTCAAACTGGGGTCATAAAATAGCTGATTTTGAGTTTTTGCCTTATATCTCCTTTATCGTTGCTTTTATAGCTTCAGAATGTATTAAGAGGTATTAGGAAAGCAAATGTGGAGAATCTAAATAGCCAGTCAGTTTTATCCCCCGACTACCCCTTATGGGTCAAACTGGGGTCATAAAATAGTTGCTTTGGAGTTTTGCCTTATATCTCCTTTATTGTTGCTTTTATACCTTCAGAATGTATTAAGAGGTATTGGGAAAGCATATGTGGAGAGTCTAAATAGCCGGTCAGTTTTACCCACCGACCCCCCCTTATGGGCCAAACTGGGGTCATAAATAGCTGCTTTAGAGTTTTTGCCTTATATCTCCTTTATCGTTGCTTTTATAGCTTCAGAATGTATTAAGAGGTATTAGGAAAGCAAATGTGGAGAATCTAAATAGCCAGTCAGTTTTATCCCCCGACCCCCCCTTATGGTCAAACTGGGGTCATAAAATAGTTGCTTTGGAGTTTTGCCTTATATCTCCTTTATTGTTGCTTTTATAGCTTCAGAATGTATTAAGAGGTATTGGGAAAGCATATGTGGAGAGTCTAAATAGCCGGTAAGTTTTACCCCCCGACCCCCCCTTATGGGCCAAACTGGGGTCATAAAAAGCTACTTTGGAGTTTTTGCCTTATATCTCCTTTATCGTTGCTTTTATAGCTTCAGAATGTATTAAGAGGTATTGGGAAAGCATACGGCGCAGCTTTGTGCATTCTTAGCTTTACAGCATGCTTATTAAAACCACAAAGCATTTTAAACTTTCAGGGATGCTTCGCTTTTGTTAGCAAAAGCATTCCTCTAGTTGGTTCTAGGGTTTCAAAATATGAAAACAGCTTGTAAGAAATCATGGCCTGTGAATCTTGCATCTGACAACATTTTGTGGATTCTGTATACTTCTTACAACTGATGTTGTTCCTAAGATTTTCACAAATCTCAATATTGCCCTTTTAGTTTTACCTGTGGGCTGGGGTTTTTGCCTGCGAGGCTGGCTATTTTTCTTTCATGTTAATGCATAAACCTCCACACTGTCTGCTTAACTTTCACTTGTTCTCTCAGTGCCACATGTTTTTCTTTTCAAAAACCTTTTTCTACTTTATACTATATTGCATCTAACCTTTGGGACACTATGTTTTTTTTAGCAAAAACATTTTTCCAGTCTTAGATTTTGACCCGACATGTCCCTCGACTTTCCCTTTTTGGCCTTAAGCGCATTAGAGGATGTTGCGTCAAGTTTATGGTATAATAAATGTTTCTATTCTATTCTGTTTGCTTTAGGTGGGGCATCTCATGATTCAGGCAGTGTTGAGTTTGGTCACCCACTGCAGTTGTACGAGCATCGTGTAACTAGTGGCAATTTGAAAGATGACCCAATCCAGCGTCGGGTTATTTCAGATCTTGAGACACTACATGCTGAAATCCAAACCTATACTCCGCAGCCCAGACCAGGAACAGGATTCTTTTCTAAAGTTTGTAATTTTTTTATTTTGTAATTGAGCTTCGCAGATTTGTTTTGGGGATGTAGATTTGTTCCTTTTTTCACTGTTTCACCCTCCTTTACTATTTTGTTTTATATGGAAATGAATATAGGAATATATCATTATTTGAGAAAAAATGTCACATGCATTGTCACTATACCTCTTTACAAAAACACTTTGGACCTAGTTTCTGTGAAAGTGTTAAGATGATGCACAACTATTTATTTATTTGGGTTTTAACGTCATTTTCAACACTGTGCAGGTCATATCATGACGGGAAGTTTTATGGGCAGGAGAAACCAGTACATACAGTTGGTCAAGGTTCTGTACTGTAAACTGCCGACCATCGGTAAGAAACCAGCAACTTTCCCACATAAGGTTCAGGGTTTGAACCGCCGACTTTAGAGGTGGGAGGCGAGTGTTACCACTATGCCACTGTGGCCCTTGGTATGTACAACTAAGCATTTACTGTCTTTAGAAAGTGAACCTTTTCAGTGTAGGAGTAGTGAACAATAAAACTGTAGAAAAATACTCTATTCCTTGGAGCTCAAATTACTTTTCTTCATCTACTATATTAAATAAGTTGCTAATAGCACTTGCTATGCCTAATAACTTGCTATGCCTTTATTTATTTGAAAAGCTTCATTTCCAGAGATGCTTTGATTTTGTTTTGACAATATTTTCAAAATACCATTTTTACCCCACAGCCCTTAAGGGCGGTCGGGGTATTGTTTTCACCCATGGTGTCCGGATTGACGGGCGGGTGGGTGTCGGGAAAAGTTTGTCTGGCCTGTATCTCAGGAACTGTAAGGTGTAGGAAGTTGATACATGGTAGGGACATTGGTTAGGGGGTGTAGGTATGCAATGTCATGGTGTGACCTTGATTTGACCTTTGACCTTGCCGTAGTGACCTTGACCTATAAAATCTTGTCCAGGCTATATCTCGGAAACCGTAAGGTGTAGGAAGTTGATACTTGGTAGTGACATTGGTTAGGGGGTGTAGGTGTGCAATGACATGGTCTGACCTTGATTTGACCTTTGACCTTGCCATAGTGACCTTGACCTATAAAATCTTGTCCGGGCTATATCTTGGAAACTGTAAGGTGTAGGAAGTTGATGCTTGGTAGGAACATTGGTTAGGGGTTGTAGGTGTGCAGCATCATGGTGTGACCTTGATTTGACCTTTGACCTTGTCGTAGTGACCTTGACTTGAATCTTGTTGCACTTTTGGGTCTGTCTTTTGATGCAGATTAAGCACTGTTAAAGTCATATTAGAATTCATTAAGAATTTTACTTTTACAACTTCCCATTGTAACAGATGGAATTTCATCAAGTGAGCCACAGATTTTGCTCCAACACCACACATAAGCCTTTTTTGAATGTATTACTACTTCTGTATGCATGGTAATATTCAAAACATCTAAACCATAATTCGGCCATGCCAGATGTAGATAAAGAGTACATGCATTATCTTTCTCTTAGACATTATTTTCTCTATCTAAACATTGTTTGGACCTTTTTGTAACTGACAGTGCTCTGAAAGTATCCTGAACTTTGTACTGATACAGTACTTCTGTATATAAGGATATGCTGGATTCAGGTCTGTTACGCCACCACCATATGTTTTGACCTGTGTCCACGATAACTCAAAAACTCTTTCAAAAAATTCATTCAAACTTGTCACATTTATTTGGGTTAGGAGAGGAACCCTATATTAAGGTGACCTTAAATGTCCAGTAATAAATAAGTTATGGCCACCTGATTGTCAGAAATTGACCTTTTTGCCAATTAAAGCCCTCTTAGTCACAGTGTATGTGGCTCATACAGCTAAAAAATGAGGTCAAATGAGGTCACATTAGTATGTTCTTATTGCAAATGCCAAATATCAAAACTTTTATTTGGGTTAAACATGCACTTTATGTCCTTAAAGACTCCACCTTGGGACTTTTTTCTACATTTTTCACATATTTTGCCCTGTAACTTGGATGTAGTAATTCTAACCAATCGTAAACTGAACTAGATAGAACTTCTATTTGTGATCTTTTTCTCTAGAAACTTTAAGGTCTGTAATTTTAATTTTAAGGTACCTTAAGGTATTCAAAATGACCACAGGTATCGATTTTATTAGCTTTTTTGCACTTAAAGTCCTTTAACATTCGCACTCTGGTGTATGAAGCTAAAATCTCATCTCAGAAAATATTAATATGTTCTTTTTACATGTGCCATTAATCAAGGCTTTAAGTTGATGTTAAACATGCTAATATCTCGAAAACTGTGCTAGATAGAGAGATTTCGACGACATTTTTGATCTTCAGGGTATCTCTGCAGAGTAGCTATCCCAATTTGCAAAAAAAATTTATCTCGCCAAAAATGGCGGCTATTTTAAATTTTCGAATTTTGCGCAAAAATGACAAAACACAAAAATGCTAATATCTCGAAAACCTTGCTAGATAGAGAGATTTCGACGACATTTTTGATCTTCAGGGTATCTCTGCAGAGTAGCTATCCCAATTTGCAAAAAAAATTTGTCTCGCCAAAAATGGCGGCCATTTTGAATTTTTTGCAAAAATTGCAAAACATAAAAATGCTTATATCTTGAAAACCGTGCTAGATAGAGTATTTTCGACGAAATTTTTGAATCGCAAGATATCTCTGCCGAGTAGCCATGCCAATTTTCAAAAAAATTTTGACTCGCCAAAAATGGTGGCCATTTTGAATTTTCGAATTTTACGCAAAAATTTCAAAACACAAAAATGCTAATATCTCGAAAACTGTGCTAGATGGCGAATTATCTCTTAAAAGTATTGCAGATAGCCAATTTTTCTCAAATAATTCATTCACCTACTTTGGAAGAGCTTTCACATGGTGAAGTTTCAGAACCATAGCTAATTACTCACCTACTCAAAATGAGTAAATGCGAATTATCTCTAAAAGTATTGCAGATACCCAATTTTTCTCAAATAACTCATTCACCTACTTTTGGGAGAGCTTTCACTTGGTGAAGTTTCAGACCTGTAGCTAATTATTCACCTACTCAAAATGAGTAAATGCTAATTATCTGTAAAAGTATTGCGGATACCCAATTTTTATCAAATAACTGATTCATCTACTTTTGGGAGAGCTTTCACATGGTGAAGTTTCAGACCCGTTGGTAATTACTCACCTACTCAAAATGAGTAAATGCGAATTATCTCTAAAAGTATTGCAGATACCCAATTTTTCTCAAATAACTCATTCACCTACTTTTGGGAGAGCTTTCACTTGGTGAAGTTTCAGACCCGTAGCTAATTATTCACCTACTCAAAATGAGTAAATGCTAACTACCTCTAAAAGTATTGCAGATACCCAATTTTTATCAAATAACTTATTCATCTACTTTTGGGAGAGCTTTCACATGGTGAAGTTCCAGACCCGTAGGTAATTACTCACCTACTCAAAATGAGTAAATGCGAATTATCTCTAGAAGTATTGCAGATAGCCAATTTCTCTCAAATAACTCGTTCATCTACTTTTGGGAGAGCTTTCACATGGTGAAGTTTCAGACCCGTAGATAATTACTCACCTACTCAAAATGAGTAAATGCGAATTATCTCTTAAAGTATTGCAGATAGCCAATTTTTCTCAAATAAATGATTCACCTACTTTTGCAAGAGCTTTCACATGGTGAAGTTTCAGACCCATAGCTAATTACTCACCTACTCAAAATGAGTAAATGCGAATTACCTCTAAAAGTATTGCAGATAGCCAATTTTTCTCAAATAACTTATTCATCTACTTTTGGGAGAGCTTTCACATGGTAAAGTTCCAGACCCATAGGTAATTATTCACCTACTCAAAATGAGTAAATGCTAATTATCTGTAAAAGTGTTGCAGATACCCAATTTTTATCAAATAACTCATTCATCTACTTTTGGGAGAGCTTTTACATGGTGAAGTTTCAGACCCGTAGATAATTACTCACCTACTCAAAATGAGTAAATGCGAATTATCTCTTAAAAGTATTGCAGATAGCCAATTTTTCTCAAATAACTCATTCACCTATTTTTGGGAGAGCTTTCACTCGGTGAAGTTTCAGACCTGTAGCTAATTGTTCACCTACTCAAAATGAGTAAATGCTAATTATCTGTAAAAGTGTTGCAGATACCCAATTTTTATCAAATAACTCATTCATCTACTTGTGGGAGAGCTTTCACATGGTGAAGTTTCAGACCCGTAGATAATTACTCACCTACTCAAAATGAGTAAATGCTAATTATCTCTAAAAGTATTGCAGATAGCCAATTTTTCTCAAATAACTCATTCACCTACTTTTGGAAGAGCTTTCACATGGTGAAGTTTCAGACCCATAGCTAATTACCTACTCAAATGAGTAAATGCGAATCATCTCTAAAAGTATTGCGGATACCCAATTTTTATCAAATAACTCATTCATCTACTTTTGGGAGAACTTTCACTTGGTGAAGTTCCAGACCCGTAGATAATTACTCACCTACTCAAAATGAGTAAATGCGAATTATCTCTTAAAAGTATTGCAGATAGCCAATTTTTCTCAAATAACTCATTCACCTACGTTTGGAAGAGCTTTCACACACGAAAATGAAAAATTGTGAATATCTCGGAAAAGCTATTTCTTCTTTTTTAATGCTTGGCGGGAGATACACACCGCGGCAGTGGTCTTGTTTTCAAAAATTTTTGTCTCACCAAAAATGGTGGCGATTTTGAATTTTTTCGAAGTTTTTGCAAAACACAAAAATGCTTATATCTCGAAAACCGTGCTAGATGGACCGAATTCAACAAAATTTTTGGCCTGCTGGATATCTCTGCAAAGTAGCCATGCCAATTTTCAAAATATTTTTGTCTCGCCAAATATAGCGGCCATTTTGAAGTTTTGAATTTTTTGCAAAACACAAAAATGCTTATATCTTGAAAACCGTGCTACATAGAGCAGACTGCGCTGAATTTGGTTGCCACAACAGTATAAGGCTAGAAACGGAGCATTTTATTAATACTTTAGCACTCACCTTTATATCCTTTTCGGGACGCTTTGTTTTTGCTATGCAAAAACATTAACTTTTTTTTTGCGAGCGATCCTCTAGTTTATCCAGAATCAGTGTGTGTAACTGGCATGCAAATTCTTGGGGATGAATACCAGAATGACTCGTGCTACTATTTGTATACAACAGTGACCCAGATGCATCTGAAGAGGGGGTGTTTTTGTCTCTGTGTGTGTTTATGTGTGTGTTTCCATGTAAAATGTGTAAGAAAAAATCCAAAATTCTTGAGATATAATCGGTGTATGTTGATTTGCTGTAACCAACATATCAAAGACTTCTGCTAACTTGTTAATAGGACTTGCACAGATATGAGTTTTGAAAATGTGTGGAATACTGAATTAGATACCAACATGGATGAAGATACTTTGCACAGACTTTTAAAATATGTTTTAAACTGATACAGGACAACAACCTCAAATTGGTTTAAGTACTGAAGTCTTCATCACATTATAAATTTTTAGAAACTACTTACAAAAATGAGTAAAACAACCCCAATCTATTGTGTCAGTCCTACCCAGAATCTATAATTTATCTGTTTTCCTTTTCTTTATATAGTATGAATTTTGGGGACATTATAGAAGTATAGATTTAAGAGTAAGATAGGTGTTAGTTTAAAGCTTCATCCTTTTAAATATATTCCATGATATCAGAATACTGATAAGCTTCTTTTAGTCAGTATAATTGTTGAGCTACCAAAACTGTGTCTTTTTTTTTTGGAAGTTCCAGATTGTCCCAAGAGTATAAATATTATAGAGCTACAACAAAAAGTTAAAGTTATTTAATTGACTTTAAAGAGGATCTATTTACAAGAAATTGGCACATTATAAAATTCTTATTAGACTAAACCACTTTTTCACCTTTTCATTAGGAAATTGTTTTCTATGATTTCTGGTAAATAGAACTAGACATAGCGCATCCGAGAACTGATGCAAATAGTATCCACCAGAAAGACAACTCACCAAAGCCAATCAACTATCACTAAACCTTGAAGGAGGAGCCCAAGGTCAAATCTGACCACATCAAAAGATTCCCAGCCCATGAATTCCTATAGGTTTGTTTCACATCCCAAACCTCTAGGACCAATAATAAGCACTTTTCATGACCGACAAAAAATGCCAGTGGCGGCCATATTGTTTTTTAAAATGAGGCCAAAAATATTCCCAGTCAAGATTATGTAATGATAAACATATTTTGCGAATTTGAGATCTCTACCTACAATACCCTTTGCTCTTGAGGGCCAACAAAACTCCTTGCTAAAAGTCGGAAAAATGCATGTGGCGGCCATCTTGTTTTTCAAAATGAGGCCAAAAATATTCCCAGACAAGATTTTATGGTTATGAATATATCCTGCAAATTTGAGAAGTCTAGCTATAATATTTTTTTCGTTGGAGCGGTAGCAGTGAAATCTCTCTACACACTGCGGCTGTGGCAGCATAACGAAGCGAAACCCATGGATACAAATATTACAACAAGATATACCTGTTTCTATTACTAATACCCTCTCCCCTTTGAAAAATGTAAAGAGGGCTCAACAGTGAACCCAAAGGAACAAACACATATTCAAAAGTTTAACGTCCTGCACTGGATTGAGTTTTCACAGCCTTCTATTATAATTTAATGTTCATGTCAAATTAGGCTTAAAAACCCCTGGGAAAAAATTTTGCATGAAAATAACCCTGAAATTGATGTTATGTAAACAAACCTAGATGATAATAATATCCATGCATGGATGGAATCTTGTTCAATAAAATAATCGACTTATTCAAACCAAAAGCTAATGCTAAGTTACAAATCAATGCTCTTTCAATCGCATTATATATATCAACATTATCTGCAATAAAATCCTTATAAACCACTTCAGGAACAAAATTATGACTCCATATTTACAGGTAATTGGGTATTTTTGGAAGATATTTAAATGTCAAACAAAATTTGAACTGGAGATATGTATACTCCCTCTGAAAATGTTTTATGATATAATGATGACATAGTAAAATTAAGAATTAAGCACTCTAAAAGTTTGTTAATAATAATAATAGTAGAAACTAAAGTGAGTAACTCATTCTGGCATGGTCGTTCGATTGTTACAATATGTGTTTGATTGATCTTTAAAATTGGGAATGATTACCAACACTAGCTTGTGGTCATTTCTGGATTACTATATTTGTCCTTTTCATTGCAAATTTGTGTATAGTTATTTCCTGGCAAGAAAAAGAAGCGAGTGCAGAAAGATGAAGCGAAGAAGTTTAGCAGTGCACCGAATGGCATGTATCTGTACGGGAGTGTGGGCTGTGGGAAGACCATGTTGATGGATTTGTTCCACGACTCCTGCCAAATTGATAAAAAGCAAAGGGTCCACTTCCATCAGTTCATGCTGGACGTGCACCAGAGAATACATGAGGTACAGTAGACACTGGACTGTGTATAGCTAGAGTGTCCAATATGTTTAATATCCATCAGAGAATACAGAAAGTACAGTAGGCACTGAACTCTGTACAACTAGACTGTCCATTATCCATTCGAGAATACATGAGGTATGGTAGACACTGGACTCAGTACACCTAGAGTGTCCAATATGATAATATCTATCATAGAATACAGGAAGTACAGTAGACACTGAACTATTTACAGCTAGAGTGTCCAGTGTGATAATATCCATCAGAGAATACACAAAGTACAGTAGACACTAAACTATGTACAGCTAGAGTGTCCAATATCTATCAGGCAATGCATGAGGTATAGTGGACAATGGACTCTGTAGAACTAGAGTGTCCAATATCTATCAGAAAATACATATGGTACTGTATAGTATACTCGGTCAGATTTTTCCAGTTCAAGTTTTGCAAGCAAATCCCAAGTGGATGTTACAATACAAATGATTGTATAAGGTATTTATGTACAGTTGCAGAATAATTGTCAAAAATGTACTTAATATTTGTTCAACACAATAATTTGTTTTAATTAATGGTTTAATAAATATTACATAAATAATATTTAAAACATATATTATCATTTTGTACTAAGTAATATTTAAAAGTACAAAAATATTAGTACATGATATACAGTTACATTTTAAATTCATGTAATGCCGCTGTATCACTCAGGAAAAAAAATATAGGTCTCTAAAAAGACATTCTAAGTACCTAAATGTATTGTACTACTTATCATGTTACCTATTAAATTACAAACCTTTCTCAGAGTTCTCTTGATGAATATATGAACTTTCATTGTCCACAAAAAAGGTGGTTGATCTGTTTCAACTTTCTTTCTTGTTAACTTATTTCCAGGGTTTTTGTTTTCAAAATAAAAAATCTCAACCATAAAATGACCAAATCAAAATATGTCAGATCTGTTCTGATGGGGCAGTTTGTCTGATGTAAGTATTTTAAAACAGAAATCTGTGCGTTTCGATACTTTAGGTGAAGAAGACAATTCCAAGGGAGACCAATGTCCGGAAAACTACGCCATATGATCCTATCAAGCCTGTTGCTCAGGAAATCAGCGAGGAGACTTGGTTACTGTGTTTTGATGAGTTTCAGGTTTGTGTATTTTCTGTAGTTACAATTGTGTTTGATATTTGAATCAGATCTAAATATGACCAAATAAGAACAATTGTGTATTAAATAGATTTCTGATAACCATTGCTTGTTTTCCAGGTTACAGATATTGCAGATGCTATGATCCTCAAACGATTGTTTTCTGAGTTGTGGAAATTTGGTGTCGTTGTGATAGCTACCTCAAATAGAGCCCCAGATGGTAATGCAATTTGTAATATTCACAACATAGGCATCTCACTGTGTAAAATCTTCATTCTTATTCTTAAGTTACAATATTACTTATGTAATTGACAGCTCAATAGAGTGCCTTTCCCACAAAATATTTAAAAACACTGTACTGTATTCTTATATTGTTGTCTTTATAGAGTAATTGATATCTTAACTATTGAAAATTCATAACAATTTTTGTAATTTTGCCACTAGCTTCAACCAGCTTATTGGAACCAAACAAAGTTATGGAAATTTGAAATCAGACAAATGTCCACAGTCACAAAAATCACCACTTCACAAAAAAATTTCCATCATGCAAAGAAAACTAATATGGTATCCTCAGTTGATTGCTTTCAAATTTGTTTGCTCCTGTAGCATTACTAGTTATTATGGCTACTTTTGTCACCAAGTCTCCACTGGGATGTAACAGTAATGCTGGAGCCAATCTAGAGATCTTGCCAATCTCAAGATCAATACCAGTCCTATCTAGGATCCTAAGTTTGGCGGCCAATCTTAAGATGGACAGGGACAGGCCAGCCCATCTTAAGATGGTCATTTATACCAGCGCCATTGAATTATAAAGATGAAGATAAATCCATTGTATAAGTTAAAGCCTTTTATTGATATTTTTATTTGTGTATGTAATGAATACACAACACATACATGAATTTAACAAATTATTAATTTTATATTAACTTCCAATATAACAATCTTTTAGAAGCTATAGGGACCTAGAGGAGACATATAAACTCAAACACATTTTTAAAATGTATTCACTATTCAGTTACTTTTGTAAAACCTCACTGAATGCATTACTTATATGAAACCTGTATGTCATAGCAAGAAACTATTCCTTGGCACAAGAGTTATAACAAACCAACTCTACAATAAGGTCCTGTAATATATGGTATGGATTTCAAGTGATTAAAAATTATCAAAAATATTTGATCTCTGCTATTGCTTTACCCAATACTTAAGGTGAGAGGCCAAGATTTAATTTTAATCAACTTATAACCTGCTTGATTTTGTTTTCTCGTTTTAGATTTATATAAAAATGGGTTGCAAAGAATACACTTTCTGCCATTTATACCAATGCTAAAGGTAAGTCGTATACAACAATGTATTTGTCTTTATTTTCAAAAGAAAGATAATTGTTGAGCCATTTAATTTCAGCTTAAATCAGAATTAAGCAAGAATATCTTTAGAACAGATATGTGGAAATGTGCAAATAATAATTAAGCGTCCCTGAAAAGGGCGCTTGTTTGTTTTTGCTTCAGTTCCTGGCTGCCGCCGCATTATGGTCTCCGTTGAATATCTCCCTTATTATTGGAAGCTTTTGAACCATATTTGGCAGTTATATACCTTAGGCTTGGGAAAAGTTTTCCACATGTTTAAATTTGACTTTGATCTTTATCAAGGTCACATGATCACAAAATAGTTTTTTGGGTACACCCGCAGGTCATCGCCGCTCAGCAAAATCTACTGACCGCAGAGGCGAGCTGATTAGATTTTATGAGCAATCCGATGAAAATTGACTGATTTATGAGCGATTTTCTCACAGGTACCAACCAGAAACCTTAAAGTTCATGTGAACCCCCCTACTATCTTCTTAAATATTGCATTTAGAGCCATAAAATGTATTGGGAGGTAGTAGGAAACCATATGTCGAGAGTCTAGAAAACAAGTCAAATTCCCCCCCCCCCCCCCCTATGGGTCAAACTGGGAGCAAAAAAAAAAGCCAATTTTGTCTTTTTGCCTTATGTGAAGAGTCTAGATAGCCGGTCAGATTTACCCCCGACCCCCTCTTATGGGTCACACTGGGGTCATAAAATAGCAGATTTTATTGCGTTAATAGATCCTATCCAATGGACAATTTGCTAAACCGGTCGGCGCAGACCGGCCCGCCAAACGTCAGAAAAAGACGTCCTGTGTTTCCACCGGTCCGTAGTACTGTGCACTCCCCAGATGGCGCCTTGTACTTCCTTCCTGTCTAGACAACCTGACGTCATAGCATCTTTTTCGTTTGGCGCGTGTACTGTGCAGACGTGTTTTCTACATCTCCAGAGTTTTTAAGGAAAAAGTGTGCTTTATGGCGGATTTTCAACCTTATATGTGAATAGTTTAGTGTAGAAGTGTTATCTATGTATCAAGCACGGATATACATTAAGATATCTGCTGGAAACGCTCCCTAGTTGACTCAATTTGGTGTTTATGATAGGGCAGTAATCGATGAGAAATATGAAGGCAGCCATTTTGCTAGTTTCCTCCCATTCAACCATTGTGTTGTTAGGGGCAGATCGACAATATTGAGGAATTATGGATATACTACAGGTATTTTTATCCGTGTCTTTTGTTTGAGGATACCTTCTGTAACCTTCCAGCTACTGTCACCATAGAAACGTCTTTTCTAGTACTACAATAAGAATCACGGAAAACTTCCGTCTACATAGTTTTGAACACTGTAAATAGAAGGGATTCCCCATGCATATGAAAGTTGCATTCTTCATCAGAGCGCACTGGTAAAGACTTCTCTGCTGTAAAGCATCAGTCACACCAGCCTAGCTCGAGTATTTAGTTTTTATGTCAGCTGACTTGTCAGTCAGCTGACATTATGTCATCACTCTGCGGCGTGGGCGTCCGCGTCCGCGTGAACAACTTCTTCTCCAAAACTACAAGGCCTAGAGACATGCTGTTTTTTTTAAAAGATACCTTATCTATCGAGGATGAAAAATTGTTCAAGGCATGCAAATCTGTCTGTTCGTCTGTTTGCTAGAGACATTACAAGGGGGGTACCCCCACCAAAAGTGTGAAAATTTCAACTTTTTATCACAATTTTCTCAGTGACTATTGCAGGGATTTCTCTCATATCTTGCATATATGTACTAGGCCAGAGGTAGATTCTCTTGTGTGAGTATGAGACCTGGATCTGTCTTACTTTTTTTTTAATAAATTTTTTTAATAATTTTTAATGCATTAAAATTCATGAAATCATGCACTAAATCACTTATAACTTCAAAAGTGTTGCATTTACAGCATTTTGTGAAAATATGTTGTTCAGCTACTTTTTTCATAGCTGCAATATGGTGAGTAAGTTGGGTGTCTGTCTCAATAGCTAAGTGAGTAATAGCTACTTTTGGGCTTTTCAGTAACTTCCATTATGAGTAAAATCACTTGTAACTTAAAAACTATTGCATTTAGAGAATTTCGTATAAATATGTTATTCAGCTACTTTTGGGCCAGCTATAACATAGTGAAATTTCAGACCTGTAGCTCATGGCATAGCTGAGTAATAGCTACTTTTAGGTTATCACTGTTGAGTAAATCACTTATAACTTGAAAACTATTGCATTTAGAGAATTTCGTATAAATATGTTATTCAGCTACTTTTGGGTCAGCTATAACATAGTAAAATTTCAGACCTGTAGCTCATGGCATAGCTGAGTAATAGCTACTTTTAGGTTATCACTGTTGAGTAAATCACTTATAACTTGAAAAGTGTTGCATTTAGAGCATTTTGTTAAAATATGTTATTCAGCTACTTTTTTCATAGCTACAATATGGTGAGTAAGTTGGGTGTCTGTCTCAATAGCTAAGTGAGTAATAGCTACTTTTGGGCTTTTCAGTAACTTCCATCATGAGTAAAATCACTTGTAACTTAAAAACTATTGCATTTAGAGAATTTCGTATAAATATGTTATTCAGCTACTTTTGGGCCAGCTATAACATAGTAAAATTTCAGACCTGTAGCTCATGGCATAGCTGAGTAATAGCTACTTTTAGGTTATCACTGTTGAGTAAATCACTTATAACTTGAAAACTATTGCATTTAGAGTATTTTGTTTCAATATGTTATTCACCTATTTTGGGGTCAGCTATAACATAGTGAAGTTTCAGACCTGTGGCTCATTTCATAGCTGAGTAATAGCTACTTTGAAGTTCTCACTGTTGAGTAAATCAGTTATAATTGGAAAACTATTGCATTTACAGAAATTTGTGCAAATATGTTATTCAGCTACTTTTGGGTCAGCTATAACATAGTGAAATTATAGACCTATAGCTCATGGCACAACTGAGCAATAGCTATTCTCAGGTACTGACTGTTGAGTAAATCAGCTATAACTTGAAAAATATTGCATTTGGAGTATTTTGTTAAAATATATTGTTCACCTACTTTTGGGTCAGCTATAACATAGTGAAATTACAGACCTATAGCTCATGGCATAGCGGAGCAATAGCTATTTTCAGGTTCTCACTATTGAGTAAATCAGTTGTAGCTTGAAAACTATTGCATTTACAGTAGTTTGCTTAAATATGTTGTTCACCTACTTTTGGGTTAGCTATAACATAGTAAAATTTCAGACATGTAGCTCATTGCATAGCTGAGTAATAGTTCCTTTGAGGTTCTCACTGTTGAGTAAATCAGTTGTAACTTGAAAACTATTACATTTAGAGTAATTTGTTAAATATGTTATTCACAGAATTTTTGGTCAGCTATAACATAGTGAAATTGCAGACCTCTATGTCATGGCATAGCTGAGCAATAGCTACTTTCAGGTTCTCACTGTTGAGTAAATCATTGTATCCACTGGATAGCCGCAGTGTGTAGAGAGAGATTTCACCATTACTGCTCTGATGAAAAAAAATATTATAGCTAGCTTTCTTAAGTTTGCAGTATATATTAATAACCATAAAATGTTGTCTGGGAATATTTTTGGCCTCATTTTGAGAAACAAGATGGCCGCCACAGGTGTTTTTTGTCAGTCATGAAAAGTGCTTATATCTCCCTTATTATTGATCCTAGAGGTTTGGGATGATAAACCAACCTGTAGGAAATCATGGGGTGGGAATCTTTTGGTGTGGTCAGATTTGACCTTCAATGACCCCTCCTTCAAGGTCAAACAAGGATAGCCAAACTTAAAAGTGCTTATAACTCGCTTATTATTGGTCCCAGAGGTTTGGGATGGTAAACAGACAGGAAATCATGGGCTGTGAATCTGTTGATATGGTCCGATTTGACCTTGGAACCCTCCTTCAAGGTCAAATGAGGATAGCGAAAATTGAAAGTGCCTACAACTCGCTTATTATTGGTGACAGAGATTTGGGATGGTAAACCATCCCATAGGAAATCATTGGCTCGGAATCTTTTGGTATGGTCAGATTTGACCTTTGGACCCCTCCTTCAAGGTCAAATGAGGACAGCCAAGCTTAAAAGTGCTTATAACTCATTTATAATTGGTCCTAGAGGTTTGGAATGGTAAACCATAGGAAATCATGGGCTGGGAATGTATTTGTGTGGTTAGATTTGACCTTGGACCCCTTCTTCAAGGTCGAACGAGGATATTGCATTTGTAGTATTTCTTTAAATATGTTTTAACCTATTTTTTACACTTAAACAATTACCTTGGTATTTTCCTTCATAATACCATTTACAGGGCACAACCTTTTTATCCTTTTCTTCTGTCAGCTTCGGAATTTCTTTCGAACTTGCTGTTCAGTTACCATTTACTGTATTTCTGTACAGCCCTTTTCCTGATAATTATTCTGTCCTCTAATCACCTTCACAAATCAAAAACACTCAGTCAGCTGACACAGTGCCCGTTCACGGGCACTCTCCTCTTGTTTTTCATCAGAAGCAAGAGATGAATTCTTCAGATTTCTTCAGAGCGCACTGGTCCAGACATCTTTGCTGTAAAGCATTAGTCGACCGGCAAGCTCATATTCAGCCGACTTCACCTAGTATTTACATAGAAGGAACTTCATCTTTAGTCACTCTCAGTCCCACCCTTGTGGACCCGGCACTTGTGTCGCTAATAAGGGCAGTGGATGGCCAGGACACTGGTTTGAGTGCACAGCCGGCTGAGCAACCGACTTCAGACCGGCATCGACCAGGACTTTCATCTTCAGAGCGCACTGGTCCAGGCTTCTCTGCTTTTAAAGCATCAGCCGACCGGCCAACTCAAAAGAACGCGACCTCTGACGTCATATCCAGTCAGCCAATCGCGTGTCCTTCCGACCAATCACGAAGCAGGTCACGTGTTTTCACGTGTTCTTCAGAACTCACGTCTACTGTGATTCCAGTCCCTGCTTTGCAGACCCGGCCTTGTTGTCAGTAGTGGGGTTTTGTGGACTGTAAAGTTGTCGGTAAAGCATCACACAAAGAACGCGAATACTGACGTCATCTCCAGTTAGCCAATCGCGTGGCCTTCCGACCAAATCACGAAGCTGGTCACATGTTTTCATCGACCAGGAAGGTCGGAACTGCGTTCTTCACAAATTACGTCTACTGTGATACCAGTCCCTCTCTCAGGGACCGGCCTTTGTTGTCAGTAGTGGGGTTTGTGGATGAGCAGAATACTGCGCATTTGCATGTTTAAGTATCACAAAAGAACGCGACAACTGACAAGCTCCAATCAGCAATCGCGTGTCTTTCCGACCAGCATGCTGGTCACGTGACACACCGATTCTTAAAGTGATTCTAAAAATAGTTCACAAGGGCTTTCCCAGCAACTGTCAAATCTACAAATAAGACGTGTGATTAAAGAAATAATTTAATTAATGGAGGAAACCTACAGCAAGCTGAATTCAACACAGAAGATAGTTGTAAAATTGCTTTAGCAACTGTTTACAGAGTGTACTGACTGGTACTGGCTACACAGCCTTGTACACTTGCTTCAACAACTGGTTAGAGTGTACCGACTGGTACTGGCTACACAGCCTTGCACACTTGCTTCAAAAACTGGTTACAGAGTGTACCGACTGGTACTGGCTACATAGTCTTGTACACTTGCTTCAACAACTGGTTACAGAGTGTACCAACTGGTACTGGCTACACAGTCTTGTACACTTGCTTCAACCTACCGGTTACAAAGTCTACTGACAGGGTGCTGGCTACACAGTCCTTACTGTACAGTGCTTCACTCCAACTGGTTACATAGAAAAAGCTGGCTAAATATAGACCAGTAGCTGTCTAAATTCATTGGTGACCCCAGCCTACCAATTTTTTGCCGGTTACAGAGACTTACTGTTTATAGTAAATTACCGGTTATGGAGTCCTGGTACCAGACAGAGTTGCCTAAGGTAGATTTGGTTACAGAAAATTCTTAGACCAATCAGTGGCCTTGGTGATATGACAGTGTCCCCAGCTACTGCCAGGCAACCTTCCCTTATCACACCTTTCAACAGTCTGTTATCAGTGCTGGACTTGACTAGTAGATAATAGATTTCACCTTTACAAACACAGACCTGAATAACCAGCATGAAAAGAAATAGGTCTTCTCAAAAAAAACAAAAAAAAAAGGTGGTTGATAGTCAGACAAGTTCTTCATCATGTCCGGCCAAGGGTCAGCCATCTCAATTATTGTGTAAATGCTGCACCTTGCAGGATGCTGGCCTGGGGCAAAAGTCTTTTAAATGTGAAAAGTTGTGTCAGCCCCACCGAACCGGACCACAGCAAGAACAGAGAGACTGTTTTCTCGGATCATTGTCACCAGACCGGACCAGTGTCCGGAGGCCGGAGGGACAGAAATGTTTGTCAGACTAGCAAATGTCCCAAATGTGGCACACATCTGCCTGTAGGGTCCAGACTAACCCCGTTTCGGGACTTAGGAAGCCTTGGGGGGCTGGACCCTAGGTAATACAAATGTTGAAGGAGGGCTACACTCTCCCTTTCCAGACCAAGCTTGACAAGGTCACCCAAAATTATCAACTGCTATGCACATCTTCACAGGAACCTATATTGGTTAGAAGCATTACATCAGCTTATGGACCAAGAATGGTGCAGTCAAGCCAGTTCAAAATCTCTGGGCTTCTTCAACCTTTCTTGATTCCAAAACCACACAACCATTGGAGACCTATTCTAGGTCTGAGCAAACCAAACCTTTCGGAGACCATCAGGACCACCCTCCAACAATGGGAGTGGGTTACCTCAATAGATTTCAAGGACGCCTACTTCCTTATACCAATACAGGAACAGTCCAGGACATATCAAATTTCATGTCCAGGGTCGGACATACCAGTTCAAAGCACTGTCTTTTGGTCTGTCCACTGCACCCATGGAGCTCACTGTAGTAGCAAAGGAGTTGAAACTGATGGCCATACACAAGAGTATAATAATCCACCAGTACTTAGACGACTGGTTGGTGAAAGCCACATCCCACCGGGTTTGTCTCCGGCATACACTAGATCTAGTGAAAATATGCCAAAGTTTAGGTTACCAGTTCGACCTCATGGCCGGTCGGGTCCGACCTATACCGGACCATTGGCAGAACCTTCAGGACAAAATACTAGAAATACTGTCACTACCGGTTTGCCCGGTCCAGCAGTTCATGTCTGATAGGTTTACTAACAGCCACAGGAAAGCAATTTCACCTGGGCCGACTTCATAGGAGACCCATACAGTGGCATCTCAAAAACAACTGGAGGGTACCAGAGTCACTAGAAAAGGTGATTCCAATACCAAGGTGATTGCACCCACATTTACAAGGGTGGTTGCAAGAGGACAATGTCCTTACAGGCCAACCATTGCACCCAAATAAAACATGATCTGCAAATTTTACAGATTCATCAAAAGCGGGGTGGGGTGCTCACTTAAACAAACACACTGAAGGAGGCACCTAGTCCCTTCTGGAAAGCAAGTTGCATATCAATTACCTAGAGCTCAAGGCAGTCTTTCTAGCCTTACAAGAGTTCCAAGACCTCTGCATACACAAGATAGTACTTGTAGAGACAGACAACACCACAGTGGTGTCATACATAAACAGGGAAGGAGGCATGAGGTCGGGCCCACTTTGTGCTTTACTATGGAGAATCTTGACCTGGTGCACCAGAAATCAAGTAACTCTAAAAGCCCGACACATTCCAGGCCGGCTGAGTGTGGTCGCAGACAAGCTATCCAGGTTAGACCAGACCACCCAAACAGAGTGGTCTCTCCTTCAGGAGGTCTTCCAAGCAATATGCAACATGTGGCACCGGCCTCAAATAGACCTATTTGCCACGAGGTTCAACAACAAGTTGCCCTTGTTTGTGTCACCGGTACCGGATCCCCTGGCCACAGCAGTGGATGCGCTCAGTCTGCCATGGTAGGATCAGGAAGCATACACCTTCCCACTATCAGCCATATTGGGCAAAGCGGTGATGTTGCAGGACTCCCCATACAAGAGAATCTTTCTGATTGCTCCGGGGTGGCCCATCATGCCTTGGTTTTGGGATCCAGTGGCCATGTCCAGCCAAATCCCACTGAGCCTGCCCAATCTGCCCAACCTGTTGACACAACCATTCAATCAGATCCCTCACAGAAATCTGACAAATCTTAATCTCGATGCACGGCTCCTGGAGCCTCAGCATTCGAGGAGCAGGGCTTCACTGAGGCGGTGGCAGCAAGAATTGAGGCTCCTCAAAGGGGATCAACCAGATCAGTCTATGAGGCAAAGTGGACCATTGTTACAAGTGGTGCGTCACTAATCACGTGGACCTCAGGGTACCCCTGTAAAGTCAGTTGCTGACTTCCTTATGTACCTTATGAGGACAGGAAGCTACAGCCCAGCACCATTGATGGTTACAGTTCAGCCATTGCTGATAAACTGGGAAATTCACCCTTCAACATCAGCAAGGACAAAAATCTCGCTCGTCTCCTGGATAGTTTCCACAGAGACAGACCCAAAAGCAGGAGGGGCATACCCTCCTGGAACCTCTCACTGGTCTTGCACCAACTGAATAAGGCTCCATTTGAACCAATCAAGGAGGCCTCCTTGAAGCATTTGACCTTCAAGACGGTATTCTTCTTGGCCCTTGGGTCGGGCAAACGCAGAAGTGAGATTCATGCTTGGCAAAACAAAAATATCAGACACCAATCCGATTGGTCAATGGTGTCCCTGTATCCATTACCCAGCTTTCTATCCAAGAATCAGCTGGTCAAGAGGGTCCAGACAGTGTGGCCCCAGTGGTTATAACAGCCCTGGCCCCCTTCTCTGGATAGATCCCTCAAGTCTGACTGGTCCCTTTTTCCGGTTAGAGTATTGCGCTACTATTTGAACAGGACCTCAGACCTCAAGTAGAATAAGGAGGTAGGTTTTTTTTGTCTCCTTTAAGAAAGGTTCCGACAAAGACATCTGCCTCTATCTCCTCTTAAATCAAGCAGACTGTGATCCTATGTTATGAGCTCTCTGACCAGGAGGCCCACTCTTTACATCAGGTTAAAACCCATGATGTCAGGGCCTTTGCTGCTCCTAAGGTCTTCCAGTCGGGAGTCTCCTTAGATCGAATCTTGTCAGCCTGCCACTGAAGTCACATAAGACCCTCACACAGTTCTATCTGAAGGGTGTGGCTTGGGCTGACTCGGAGCTTTACCAATTGGGCTCGGTATGGGCTGCTCAGCAGATCCACCGGTGGCCCTTAGATTGAGGAGATTTGTATATATGTACATAGTAGTATGAACAGTTTCTACATGTATATAGTAAAAAATGTGATGTGCTTCCTTTGGGAGGTTTATTGACATTCTGAGACTGAACTCATCCCTCTCTTCCCCCTACCTCAGAGCAGGTCTGTTAAAAAGGGGAGGGGGGGTGACGTCGGTATAGCCCCGGGTAACCGGCTGCTGGCAACCGACCATGACCTTACAGGGTTTCCTGACCTTAAGGTCAATCCAGGCCTGGGCCTATTGGTCTCCTGACAAAGTCAGCCTAGACCATAGGTTAAAATTTGCTATTGTGAGTTCACATATGTCCCTAATAACTTACCCGCCGACCAAGCAGTAGTTATTCAGCAAATTGTCCGTTGGATAGGATGTATTAACGCAATAAAATTGCAAATTTAATAAGTAAATTAAATTTTTATAAGTTAATACCCTATCCAATGGACACACAAGACCCTCCCACCGACCCCGCTATCAGCTTACTAGGGGTCTAAGAGGTTTAGACAACGAAAAAGATGCTATGACGTCAGGTTGTCTAGACGGGAAGGAAGTACGAGGCGCCATCTGGGGAGTGCATAGTACTATGGACCGGCCAGCCGGTGGAAACACAGGACGTCTTTTTCTGACGTTTGGCGGGCCGGTCTGCGCCGACCGGTTTAGCAAATTGTCCATTGGATAGGGTATTAACTTATAAAAAATTTAATTTACTTATTAAATTTGCAATTTTGTGTTTTTGCCTTATATCTCCTTTATAACTACTCTTCGTACAAACTATAGCATTTATTAAATTAACTTTTCGCAATTTATGACCATAGAACAAAATAAAGCTTAAATTTTCTTTCGTGTTAATGCATAAACCTCCACACTGACTGCTTAACTTTCACTTCTCTCAACGCTGCATGTTTTAATTTCAGAAGCCTTTTTCTACTTTATATTATATTGCATTTAATCTTTGGAGACACTTTGTTTTTGTTAGCAAAAACATTTTTCTAGTTTTCTTATGCAATGTCAATGACTGCCCTGATGTATTTTTCTGTTCAACATTTGAAAAAACCTTAAGTTTACTTTGATACACAATTGGGTTGGGAATTAATGTCAGTATAGGGTATAAATTCGTATAGTTCAATTCTACTGCTGGGAATGTTGCTACTCAAGATTTCCTGTACTCAAATATTAACCGCTGTAAAAACATCATTTTTTTTTTCTGGGGGGGGGGGGGCTTTTGCCCATTGTGAATAAAGTACTTTTTTCTCTTGTTATACTTAAGGTTTAATTCTGGGACTTATAAAAACCAAAATGTGGTGTTTGAATATTTTATTTTGGTGATATTGGGTAAAATATTCTTGTGAAATACTACAAATGAATGGAATTATTTACGTCACTTGTATTAGTGAAGTTGGGATGAACCTAGGGTTTGACAGTTTGTTTGAAAAAAGTAAAACTGAAGTGGTCTGGTAGTAACAGTAATAATAATAATAGGTGAAGGCAAGTGATGCCAACAATATTGTGTTGAATAAAATTCCAGTAAGAGATATAAAGAATACAATGTGTTACAATTTCCAAGATTTTATTTTTGTAATATACTCGAGTTTTGTATTTACAAAACCCATCAACAATAATGTGCAATATTAAACCAGTGACTGTACAGGTGTCATAACAAGATTAAATTAACTGATGATGCTGCTATTAATTTTAACCATGACAAACTCTTCACAAATTCCTCAAGTAACACCATGAAAGAATGTCATAAATTATAGTCTTTTGAAATATACACTCTGTCTTCTGACACAAATAACAGGTGTATGAATGACAATTTATGAAGTCTATACATGAATTAAATTAATCAGTACAACCATATGATTAGCTATTTAAATTAGTTACAGCAAAATGGCAGCTTTACATGTGTGACATTATGGAACAAATAATACTGTAATTATAAGCCTGAACATTCCATACATTAGACCACTCTAATTTGCTCTCAGAGACATACAATAGTGTTTTGTCTCTATTCTCTCACTTTCTCTGACATAAATTAGTACCAACCAACCATTTAGTCTTTCTGAAATGCACATCCTTCACAAAGTCCAGTACACATATTTTAGCAAATCTGATTCATATTTATCAAGTCTCTATCATTCTTACTCAGCCTTACAGCCTTGTGTATCAAAAATTTCTTACCAGATCTAAAGCACTGCTAGGGTCTGTATCCTGTCACTTTTTTTGGAATACTTGCTGTGGATCTGCTTCCCTATTTTCCTGATCTTGTTTACTAATGATTTCCTCCTGGCCTTATTTGTCACATTTTCCGTCACCCCAAGCTGATGCCTTATTGGGCGGTCCATGAAAGTTGTAACATCAGAACTTAATGAAGTATTAATAATTTCTAATCTGCGTGGTGTTGTGCTCATATCCTCTGGCCTCCTACTCATTCTTACTGAACTTGTTACCTTCTTCCCGCAGCTATTGCAAGGCATGATGGGATTGATGCTGGATGTGATTACCGCTCGTCTTTCTGGACTGCTTTCCTGGCCTATGCATGGTGGCCGTTCCCCCAGCTTACTACCAATCCTTAGTTTGGCACAGGTGACACTATCCTCACTGGAAACTGAATTGTTATTGTCTCTTGTATCCTCATTTCGACTGCCAGTTCCATAAACCAGCTCCATGGAGAGGTCACTGATGTCGCTACAGTTGTTGGGAGACATTGTAAGATTGAGGTTCTGCTGAATCACCTTGGTTACAGCTTTATTCCTCACTGCACTGAATTGGCTTGGGGTGGATAACTGTGGGGGATAGAGCATGCTTGTGGGTAGGACATACGAGTTGCCATCACTTTCCACATCCTCATCCAAGCCAAGTGTAGCTCCCAGTGAGTCTGGCATGGGATTCACTGGCTCGTGTTGGTTAAACTGTCGCAGGTTTTTTACAGTCAGAGACAGACACTGCAATGGTTGAGGGACTGATGACACCTTGTTATTGTTGTTGGTAATCCTTGGTATGTTATCATCGTCTGAAACTCCAGCCATTGCCCTTGTTGAATCACCTTCCCAGTTCTCTTGCATGTTAAAATCTGCCAGATTTTCCACGTAGCCCCTGTTTTGTGTCATATTGGCAGTGACAAGAGCCTTTCCAGTTGCCCTGACGAGTCCTCTGTTACCGCCACTACCCATTGCCAGGTAGTGTGTGTTGGGCTGCAGATTAGATTGGTGAGGGGACTGACTAGTGGGTAAGGAGAAGAGACTGTCTTGGTTATTGTCGCTGTCACTCAGGAGCTCACTCAGTCCAGGTGTGGCCCTCATAGAATCTGGTAGTGTGTTGTCCTTTCTGCTCCCACTAGAAGTGTTGAGCATCATTGGTTCACTCTCCATATCCTCTGGTAGTTTTTTCTGGCTCACCAATAGATTAATATCTTCCAAACCTTCTGGTAGAGAAATATTCCAGATTCCCAAACAGTCTGGTTCAGTCTTCTCACCTGCTTTCACATCTGATGTAGTATCTTGGGTAAAACAGCTGACTGTTGAGGTAGTAGTTTCCTTAAAGCCTTGGTTAGTAAGAGTGTTGAAATCCTGGGAAGAATCTGTACTACTCCACACAGAGGTATTGGCTGAAGTGTCCAAATCAGCTTTCTGCAAGACACAAAAGTATATATACCAAATGGCAAGGGTATCAATAATAAGTCTCAATAATAAAAGGCACAGGTTTTTATATATAACACAGATATCACACTAAGAATACTTTCTCTACACATCTGGTGTATAGGAACACACCCAGTATAACAAGTGATTTAAAGAACAAATCCCAAGTGATGTCCTGTAATTGAAACAGAAACTGATTGAATACTCAAAGAGAAAGATTTAACCCCCAAGTAGCCCAGATGTTACTTCTTATATACAAGTGGGATGATATCAATTACTTAAACAGCTAATCTTGAGTGAAAGATATATAAATGAGGTAATTCAATATGTAGATATATATCTGAAATTATAATAAAGGGGTACAGATGCACCCCATGATATAATATGTATGGCTCTGCAGGCAATCTCGGCAATAGTCCCTGCTCCTTCAATGGCTGACTGATGGACAAAATTACAGGGCAGGTTTATAAGTAGCTTGCATTAAGTCATCAGCATACTAGTGTGACCCTTTGTTATATTGCCAATACAGCATACTTCTAAAGAAGGGATTCTGATGCACTGTGTAATTATTTTCTTTGTAAAAGGAAAACTAAAAGCATTCAGATCATGATCAACAAAGATGATGTAATTATGTGCATCCTTTGTGAAGGACTGGATGAGATCTAAGTTTATGACAGTTGAAGTGGGAAAAGTTGAATCTGCAGGCAAAATATTGTGGGTTGGTTATGCAAGTAATTGCAATAGGGAATGTGTGTAATCAAGAGGGTGGTAGGCTGTAAAAATGTCTGAAGAAAATTAATGAGCAAAGCAAACAATTAACCCCAAAGTGATCATGATGTTTTTATGACATTAAATTATTGAATAGTTGTATTTGATGTCCCATAATATTCACAATAAAAGGACATAGTCCCTATTGTTTTGAGTTATTCCATTCTTATTGCTATTGGCTATGTTTTTATTTTCAAAAGTTTCAGCAGGAAAAATATTTTGTCTGTTATAAATGTTAGTTATATTTAAGCGTCCCGCAAGGGACGCTTGTTTGTGTATGGGAGAGCTTCCAGCTCCGCCGGCTCCGCCGGCTCCGGCGGCTCCGCCGGCTCCGCCGGCTCCGCCGGCTCCGCATTTTGTTTTCCTTATAACTCTGTAACCGTTAGGCGGATTCTTTTCAAATTTGGCAGGTTTAGGCAGTAGCCTTGGGGAATTTTTTTGAATATGCTGCAGTGACATTTCAACCAATCAGAGAGGTCACATGACCAAAAATGTCTTTTTTCGATGGGGAAGCTTGTCCGGATGATAACTTGAAAGGAATTTTATCAATTCACCTGAAACTTGGCAAATACATTCATTCTATTAAAATCTGGAAATCATTAGATTTTGGCATTGATTGGTCAAGAAATGGCCGAGTAATTAATGATTAATTAATCATTACGAATTTTCCAAATAAGGAAAACACAAAAATGCTTATATCTCGAAAACCGTGCTAGATAGAGCGATTTCGACGAAATTTTTGACCCGCAGGGTATCTCTGCGGAGTAGTTTTCCCAATTTTCAAAAAATTTTTGTCTCGCCCAAAATGGCGGCCATTTTGAATTTTCGAAATTTTCGCAAAAATTGCAAAACACAAAAATGCTTATATCTCAAAAACCGTGCTAGATAGAGCAATTTCGACAAAATTTTTGACCCGCAGGATATCTCTGCGGAGTACTTTTCCCAATTTTCAAAAAATTTTTGTCTCGCCAAAAATGGCGGCCATTTTGAATTTTCGAAATTTTCGCAAAAATTGCAAAACACAAAAATGCTTATATCTCGAAAACCGTGCTAGATAGAGCAATTTCGACGAAATTTTTGACCCGCAGGGTATCTCTGCAGAGTAGTTATCCCAATTTTGAAAAAAATTTTGTCTCGCCAAAAATGGCGGCCATTTTGAATTTTCGAATTTTTCGCAAAAATTGCAAAACATAAAAATGCTTATATCTCGAAAACCCTGCTAGATAGAGCGATTTCGACGAAATTTTTGACCCGCAGGGTATATTTGCAGAGTAGCCATGCCAATTTTCAAAAAAATTTGTCTCGCCAAAAATGGCGGCCATTTTGAATTTTCGAATTTTTCGCAAAAATTGCAAAACATAAAAATGCTTATATCTCGAAAACCCTGCTAGATAGAGCGATTTCGACGAAATTTTTGACCCATAGGGTATCTCTGCAGAGTAGCCATGCCAATTTTCAAACAAAAAATTTCTCGCAAAAAATGGCGGCCATTTTGAATTTTCGAATTTTTCGCAAAATTGCAAAACACCAAAATGCTTATATCTCGAAAACCGTGCTAGATAGAGCGATTTCGACGAAATTTTTGACCCACTGGGTATCTCTGGAGAGTAGCCATGCCAATTTTCAAAAAAATTTTGTCTTGCCAAAAATGGCGGCCATTTTGAATTTTCGAATTTTTGCGCAAAAATTGCAAAACACAAAAATGCTAATATTTCGAAAACCGTGCTACATAGAGCGATTTCGACGAAATTTTTTATCTTCAGGGCATCTCTGCAGAGCAGCTATCCCAAAGAGCTTTCACTTGGTGAAGTTTCAGACCCATAGCTAATTGCTCACCTACTCAAAAAGAGTAAATGCGAATTACCTCTAAAAGTATTGCAGATGGCCAATTTTTCTCAAATAACTCATTCACCTACTTTTGGAAGAGCTTTCACATGGTGAAGTTTCAGACCCATAGCCAATTACTCACCTACTCAAAATGAGTAAATGCGAATTATCTCTAAAAGTATTGCAGATAGCCAATTTTTCTCAAATAACTCATTCACCTACTTTTGGGAGAGCTTTCACATGGTGAAGTTTCAGACCCATAGCTAATTACTCACCTACTCAAAATGAGTAAATGCGAATTATCTCTAAAAGTATTGCAGATAGCCAATTTTTCTCAAATAACTCATTCACCTACTTTTGGGAGAGCTTTCACTTGGTGAAGTTTCAGACCCATAGCTAATTACTCACTTACTCAAAATGAGTAAATGCGAATTATCTCTAAAAGTATTGCAGATAGCCAATTTTTCTCAAATAACTTATTCACCTACTTTTGGGAGAGCTTTCACATGGTGAAGTTTCAGACCCATAGCTAATTACTCACCTACTCAAAATGAGTAAATGCGAATTATCTCTAAAAGTATTGCAGATAGCCAATTTTTCTCAAATAACTCATTCACCTACTTTTGGGAGAGCTTTCACTTGGTGAAGTTTCAGACCCATAGCTAATTACTCACTTACTCAAAATGAGTAAATGCGAATTATCTCTAAAAGTATTGCAGATAGCCAATTTTTCTCAAATAACTCATTCACCTACTTTTGGGAGAGCTTTCACTCTGTGAAGTTTCAGACCCATAGCTAATTACTCACCTACTCAAAATGAGTAAATGTGAATTATCTCTAAAAGTATTGCAGATAGCCAATTTTTCTCAAATAACTCATTCACCTACTTTTGGCAGAGCTTTCACATGGTGAAGTTTCAGACCCATAGCTAATTACTCACCTACTCAAAATGAGTAAATGCGAATTATCTCTAAAAGTATTGCAGATAGCCAATTTTTCTCAAATAACTCATTCACCTACTTTTGGGAGAGCTTTCACTCTGTGAAGTTTCAGACCCATAGCTAATTACTCACCTACTCAAAATGAGTAAATGCGAATTATCTCTAAAAGTATTGCAGATAGCCAATTTTTCTCAAATAACTCATTCACCTACTTTTGGCAGAGCTTTCACTTGGTGAAGTTTCAGACCCGTAGCTAATTACTCACCTACTGAAAATGAGTAAATGTGAATTATCTCTAAAAGTATTGCAGATAGCCAATTTTTCTCAAATAACTCATTCACCTACTTTTGGGAGAGCTTTCACTTGGTGAAGTTTCAGACCCATAGCTAATTACTCACCTACTCAAAATGAGTAAATGCGAATTATCTCTAAAAGTATTGCAGATAGCCAATTTTTCTCAAATAACTCATTCACCTACTTTTGGGAGAGCTTTCACTTGGTGAAGTTTCAGACCCATAGCTAATTACTCACTTACTCAAAATGAGTAAATGCGAATTATCTCTAAAAGTATTGCAGATAGCCAATTTTTCTCAAATAACTCATTCACCTACTTTTGGGAGAGCTTTCACTTGGTGAAGTTTCAGACCCATAGCAAATTACTCACCTACTCAAAATGAGTAAATGCGAATTATCTCTAAAAGTATTGCAGATAGCCAATTTTTCTCAAATAACTCATTCACCTACTTTTGGCAGAGCTTTCACTTGGTGAAGTTTCAGACCCATAGCTAATTATTCACCTACTCAAAATGAGTAAATGTGAATTATCTCTAAAAGTATTGTAGATAGCCAATTTTTCTCAAATAACTCATTCACCTACTTTTGGGAGAGCTTTCACTCTGTGAAGTTTCAGACCCATAGCTATTTATTCACCTACTCAAAATGAGTAAATGCTAATTATCTGTAAAAGTATTGCGGATACCCAATTTTTCTCAAATACTCATTCATCTACTTGTGGGAGAGCTTTCACATGGTGAAGTTTCAGACCCATAGCTAATTACTCACCTACTCAAAATGAGTAAATGCGAATTATCTCTAAAAGTATTGCAGATAGCCAATTTTTCTCAAATAACTTCACCTACTTTTGGGAGAGCTTTCACTTGGTGAAGTTTCAGACCCATAGATAATTATTCACCTACTCAAAATGAGTAAATGTGAATTATCTCTTAATAGTATTGCAGATAGCCAATTTTTCTCAAATAACTCATTCACCTACTTTTGGAAGACCTTTCACACACGAAAATGAAAAATTGTGAATATCTCGGAAAAGCTATTTCTTCTGCTTTAATGCTCGGCGGGAGATACATACCACGGCAGTGGTCTTGACAAAAATTTTTGTCTCCCCAAAAATGGTGGCCATTTTGAATTTTCAAAGTTTTTGCAAAACACAAAAATGCTTATATCTCGAAAACCGTGCTATATGGAGTGAACTCAACAAAATTTTGGACCTGCTGGGTATCTCTGCAGAGTAGCCATGCCAATTTTCAAAATATTTTTGTCTCGCCAAATATAGCGGACATTTTAAATTTTTTTATTTTTTGCAAAACACAAAAATGCTTATATCTTGAAAACCGTGCTAGATAGAGCAGACTGCGCTGACTTTGGTTGCCACAACAGTATAAGGCTAGAAACGAAGCATTTTCTTAATACTTTAGCACTCACCTTTATATCCTTTTCGGGACGCTTTGTTTTTGCTATGCAAAAACATTATCTTTTTTTTTTGCGAGCGATCCTCTAGTTTAATTATGCTGCTTTCTTTTAGAATGATGTAGCTTTATTTTTATGATGAGCAACTTTCAAATATAATTTAATTTTAGACTTTTTAAGTGCATTTTTTTGTTTTCATTATCAAGCGTTTAAGCAAGAAATAAAGGTTTCTAGATTTAACACTTATTGCAGCTAATTTGTATCACCTTTTCAGATGTATTTATACCATAAACTGCAGTTGTTATGTACTCCCTGTTGAATATAATTTTATCATTTTCACATTCCATTTTTTCCTTTCAAGACAAATGTATAGCTAGAAAAATTGGACAAATTAGCAACATAAATGAAATATTAGGTTAGTAATGAAAATAATCAATATGTTGGATTAGAACAGGTATTGAACTGTTACAAGAAATATAGTTTACTATTTTCTGTAAAGTGAAAAATATAAATAATAACTGAAAAGTAAGAGAGTGCTCTATAATTATTTTTCAAGTATAAATTTAAAATTGTATTTTCGTTAAGTGAAATGCATTATTTGGAAAGGGTTTTAAGACAACATCAGATCTTGTGAACTCTTTACATTTTATTAACTTTAACAATTCTGCTCAAAATTTGTTTACAGCAGAGCAAAACTGTGTCACCAAATCTGAACATTTCCAGACTATTGCATACTTGTGTTGTCGTGGCAGCCTTTATATAATAATCCATCATTATTCACTGTATATTTCATCAGGCAAAAAAGCTTATATTATCAATTGTTGCTGAATTGTTAATAAAATACATGTAAAACATGCTGATAGTTTCGACTTGAAGTTCAGTGGAAAGTTTAACCTGAAAGTGACCTTAAAATTGACTACTATAGAGCATTAAGCACATGGTCATGGGCTTACCAAGGTGGAGAGCTGCAGGTTCATCAGTATGACAGTTTTCTGCTTAGGCTTCTTTCTCTTTGTGATGGTTTTTCCTGCAGAAAGAATAGTGAAATAGATTCATGAACAAATGTAAATAACATTATTTTGTTTGATTACATGCGAGTCTTATCAAGTTAAAATTCCAACGGCAGGCAAGATGTTTACTGCTGGCTACAAACTATGTAGGTGGTCTGAACTTGATACAAATAGTATATTACAAATTGAAATTACAAAAAAGCATTAAAATTAACTCAGATTGTTTCACTCACCAAGCAACAGCATTACAAAATATAAGAAACAATAAAAGCGAAAAATGTTTTTTAATGTGATGATGCCTACAGTAAATATTCATCACTTTAAAAGTACAAGATGCAGGATTTCAAATGAAAAAGCCATGTATCACCTTTGCAAATTGTACTTAAAGTAACTTAAAACTTTTCAAAATAATTAAATCCAGCAAATTAACATGAAAAAATTTGTCCTTAGTTGATATTATGCAATTCTATCCCGTCTTAAAAAGTAAATGGTTAGACTTATTTATATGTTTTATATAAATATTCAAGAAACTGACATTTCTATAAAATTCTCATACAATGTCAGTTGTGTGCATAGCTAAGTACAGAGGTCTTCCACAAATATCCTATCTATCTGTGGGTTAGTTAAATATTTATCATGTTTTGCATAAATACTGACAAATCTGTGTCATTTACAGTCATTACTTATTTGACTAAACCAAGTCATGAAACATTCACAGAGGGATTAACTTGAGTGAAGCACAAGAGTGCGATAGTCCTAATCCTTCCCACCTTGTTGGTTGATTAGTCTTTTGACATGTGACCACATTAAGGTGATATTATGTAAATATGAATAACAACATAAATAACAAAATGTTGCATATTATACATATCTCAAAAGAAAACTGACAGAGTTTAAACACTCAAGATTTAACATAGTTTTGGTGTTTTGCAAGCATAAGAAAAAATTCAAGAATAGGTATGATGGCTATAATCTTCCTTGTTTCAAATCATTTGAACTTTTAGAGTAATTAATGTCGCTGTAGTATGTTTTATACCTACAGCTGATGTTCAATTGACATATGAATTTTCAGTTTAAAACTATTAACTTTTTAGATCACCATGGCTCTATAAGCTCAGTATCTCAGCCTTATTTGAATTAAAATCCCATAACTCTGACTAAGGAAGTTATAGCAATTATTATTATACCCCAAGTGAGTTTCAGCTGGTCAGATTGCAGTAAATGGGTTTGGTGTGTGATGTCACATTTCATTGTATTTTAAAAGGCCTTTTCATGAACATTCTACTTCCCCTCTGTTCTCACTTATACTTTTATAGAGTAAGAAATCTAAAATTCGCCACATATCTGAAATTCGCCACATGTGAAAATACTAATAAAATAAATGAATTGTGGTGAGATTTGTTGACTGTATAGTACATTAAGGCTTTTTGAACTGAAAAATACCAATTTTTGGACAAAAACGTCATTTTCTTCATAAAATTAACTAAGGTTTTAGAGGTGGCGAATTTTAGATTCCTGGCGAATTTTAGATTTCTTACTCTAGAGCCTAATCTCTGCCAAGGCAGACTCTTGCATTTTTGTACACTTAAGAAAGATGAAAATACTTTTGCCAAGTGATATTGCCCTTTGGCCTATCACTTGCCTTCAGGCTTCATAAGTCCCAATGTTGTCCAGAAAGAACTGTTTTATTCTGTAATTATTTTGTCAAGTATAACAGCTATATCAAAAAACAAGTATAGATAATTTTGTTCCAAAAAGTTATGAACAATATTTATCATTATAATAGGAAAATTTACCACCAATACATGTACATGTACGTACAACTTTTAACTCAGTATTACATTATACTTACTTTGTACATTTCTCCAAAAGGCAAACTGTGACATCATCAATCTAGACTCAGGAATCGACTACCGCAGACAAACTATGCCAGCAGAGGGAAAAATCTACTTTGTGTAAGAAAACAGTTTCTTTTTATTTTTATTTACTAGTCTTGCTGCAAATATAACTTTTATAAGATGTTCAAATGATGAAATCCCCACTGAACCACGCTAAACAATTGCTAATAAAGATGTGCTCTTTTACAGGAATAGAGCTATAAATCTACAAAGGAAATTCCAATGCTGGAATATTCACTGTGTTTAAGTATGCTAATTACTGATTTTGATGAGGCTTTTCAAAGATTTTGCTGCCCAGTGGTGTATCAAGAAAAAATGTTACATAACCACACATATATATATATGACTTTGTGAGATACAGATGTACTTTGATATTAGAGTATTTGATCTCTAAGGAGAGAATGATAACAGCTGTGATGCACATGCTGTATTATATAGTTATACAGGAGGGATTAAAATTCCATCTCAAAACAGTCTGACAGGTATTTGGACCCCCACAGCTGACAAATACTGTCACAAGTGGGTTGAGGGGGAGGAGTAAGTGGGGGTTTGGGGGGGGGTGGGGGTGTGTTGTTGGTTTGAGAAAGGATCAATTATGAGTTTAGTAGCTTTACTTTCTTTTCAGATAGGATTAGCTGCAATAAAATTGAGGAGATCAGTTGAATGTGATTCAATTCTCAAGCATTGCAGAATTGTCCAAATATTTCCTCAATTAGATTTGGTGACAGATGCATTTTTGTATTTTGAAAGATTAATGTATTCTTTTTGCTGTGGCTTGTTTTTAAAGTTGTTACATTTTACCTCCAATTTAATATGTAAAGTTACATAATGTTGTTTACTTCAGAAAGTTAGGCAATACAAAATCTTTTAAAAACAGAAGAAAAATAACAAAAAAAAAACAGCACCTTTTATATCGTTGAAATAAATTGAACAAGTCTGTAATGGTTTGCAAGATATTTTATGAGTTTACAATAATACCATACCCATACTGTGATATTTGTTGTTATATTATGGTATTGTTTTATTTTATTTTGTTAATTTTTCTTTTACATTTATTGATTTGGTGTTTGTAGGTCATCAGAATGTGACTCTAAGTATGAGATGGACTTGGCCTATGAAGAACTAGTCAGTCAGGAAAGGGCAGGTGAGTTGGTACAAACCAGCCTCTACAGACGAATCTTTGTTATTCATATCTTTTGAAAGACAAATAATTTGTTTTGCATATAGCATCATATGTTTGTAAATCTACAAAGAATGTTTGAGTTATTTTTGAAAAAAATTAGAAAGCTTCTTAATTAGTACTCATATTATGTAAAAATACACTCATGTGTGGTTAGACTATTTCTCAGAGTCAAAATTGGTTTCTAGGGTTTTAAAACAAGGAAAATCCAGTAGTTCATTTGCTCATCACTGATATAGTCAAAACATACGCACCTGCAAATGTGCAGGCATTTGTGGGTAGATTGTTTATCGATGTTGGTGATATTTATTGTTTATGACAGCTTTGCCAATATCAATGTCTGAAGACATATATCAGTATCGCTATTTTAAGTAAAACTGTAAGCTTACACAGCAAATATTTGAAATAAAGCCTAAATCTGAAGAATTGTTAGACTTTTCTCATGTTTTTATAGTTTTCAATAGATTTTATTTTTATCCTCACAGCCAAACGATACCCCCTTTTGGAAACCCCCTTTTCTTTCCTTCACTTGTGATAAATTCTTTACCTGTTTATAATTTTTGTGACTCCATAAGGCCCTGATCTCCGATGAAACTGGTACATATTTGGATTATCTTGTTATTTTGTATGCTTTTTAAAGGAAGTTCCCCTGTGCAGATTTGACATTTCTTTCTCTGTCACACTACAAAGTGAAAATATATACACTTGATGTACAGTTGATCCTCATTAATTTGAATTTCAAGGCAGCCTAATTTGAGGTTTTAAGTTCCTTTCAGCAGCTAGGGCTGTATTCATAAAATGGTTTAAGCTCATATAGTAGCTTAACTTTTATGGAAAAATGGCTTAGCTAATCTTTGGATTAAATTGATATTCACAAAATTGAGCCAATTAGGTTTAATGCTGCAGATGAAAACTAAATTTAATCTAAAATTTTATAATTGAAAAAAAAAAACATTAGCTTAACTTCTCTGTGAACACTAACCTTAATCTTAATGCAATTTTTGGATTTACTTAAGCTAATTACCTCCACCAGGAAGGTATTATTTTCATATATGTTTATTTATCTGTTTGTTAGCAGGATCACACAAACACTACTGGTTGAAACTTCATAAAAAATCAGATGGGTCTTAGTCCAACTTAGATCCCATTATAAAGACCGGAAGTGCGCAGTGAACGAAAACCCGTCTGTGCGCATAGAATCAACTGGGAGTAAAACCTCCAATAACGGCCCGCTGAAAAACGGAAGTGTCGTTTCGAATTTCTCGTTTGGAAATTCATCAACTTTTACGAGGGTGATCATGCATTCAAAACAATGACGGCGCTCTGGCATTATTTGGAATTTTTGCCGGGCGTATATCCTGTAACAAACGCCCTCACAATCAGTATTTATTACTACAATAAATTTTGAGACTGATCTGGATAACTGGATCCAAACATCTGGATTTTCCCATCTACTTTTTGTTACATGCCATGGCAGAGATCTGCACCCTCCGAGGGCCCTTGTTTTTTGCTATAATCTTACACTAATCCCTTTTGTAAATATGACCGCAGATATCTACTTCTACTTAAAAAGTTAAAAGGAAATTCCACTTACCAGAGTATAGGAGAATATTTTATTGACACAGTTGAAGGCCCCAGACATCTGCGAGTACTGAGTAGAGATTTAACCCTTCCAAAGACATGTGGGACCATAGCCGACTGTACATTCACAGAGCTCTGTGCAAAGGTGAGTAGTAGTATTGGAAATCAGACCCATATATAAATGGCATCCACAGAAATCATTGTAAAAATATGGTGCACATGCAGCAAGCCCATTATTATATCCCCAGACGAAAGTCGGGGATATATTGGATTCAGGTCCGTCGCGCCGCCGCCGCCGTAGAAATTTCCTTGTGGACGCGATAACTCAAAAACAAATTAATATTTTTTTTTCAAACTTGGTACACATGTTAAGGGTGCCCAAAGGAAGATCCCTATTTTAAGGTGACCTTAAACTCCCAGTAAAAAAGAACTTATGGCCACCTTAAGGTCAGAAATTGGACTTTTGGCCACTTAGAGCCCTGTAGGTCACAAACTATGATGCTCAGCTGGCTGAAATTTTACCTGACAACACATTAATATGTTCTTAGTACATGTGCCGAAAATCACGACTTTAAGTTGAGGAGAAAATTGTGTTTGAGGCCCATAAATACCCCCACTTAGGGATTTTTTGCTATACTTTTCACATATTTTGCCCTATAATTTGGAAGTGGTAATTCTGATGAGTCTCAAATTGCGCTAGGTATAACTTTGATATGTAATCCTTGTCTGTAGAAAATTTTAGGGCTGTAGGTTTACCCAAAGGGGTCGACTTAAGGTCTCAAAAGTGCCCACAGAGACCCAATTTATGCACTTTTTGCCACTTTCAAGCACTGTAGCTTTCAAACTATGTCTCTCATCTAAGTTAAATATCATCTGGGAATATATCTATGTGTTTTCTTATATGTGCCCCAACATTTAGGCCTTTAATAGACAGTTAACCTGTGTATCAGGACCATAAACACCCACCCGAGTGACCCTTATAAGACATTTTTCACATCTTTTTCCCTGTAACTTGGAAATGGTAAGTCTGAGAAGTTTCAAACTGTATTAGATATATATTCTGTGTGTAATCTTAGTATGTAACAGATTTTAAGTCTGAAGCTTTAATTTTGAAGGTCAAATTGAGGTCTCTAAAAGGCTCCCAAAGACCCAATATTTGGACTTTTTGCTACTTTTAAGCCCTGTGACTGTCAAACTATGTGACTGATAGAGCTCAAATCCTATCTGGGAAGATATTAGTATGTTATTTTTATATGTGCCAAGAATTAAGGCTTTAAGAAGACATTTAACCTGTGTATGAGGACCATAAATCCCCACCCGAGTGACCATTTTTAGACATTTTTCACATCTTTTTCCCTGTAACTTGGAAATGGTAAGTCTAAGAAGTTTCAAACTGTATTAGATGTATATTCTATGTGTAATCTTAGTATGTGACAAATTTTAAGTCTGAAGCTTTAATTTGAAGGCCACATTTAGGTCTCTAGAAGGCCCCATAAAGACCCAGTATTTGGACTTTTTGCCAATTTTAAGGCCTGTGACTGTTAAACTATGTGACTGATAGAGCTGAAATCTCATCTGGGAATACATTATTATGTTCTTTTTACATGTGCCAAAAATCAAGGCTTCAAGTAGACATTTAACCTGTGTATGAGGACCTTAAACACCCACCTGAGTGACCCTTTTAAGACATTTTTCACATATTTTGCTCTGTAACTTGGAAATGGTAAGTCTGAGAAGTTTCAAACTTTATTAGATACATATTGTATGTGTAATCTTAGTATGTAACAAATTTTAAGTCTGAAGCTTTAATTTGAAAGCCACATCGAGATCTCTAAAAGGCCCACAGAGACCCAATATTTGGACTTTTTACCACCTTTAAGCCCTGTGACTGTTAAACTATGTGATTGATGGAGCTGAAATCCCATGTGGGAATGCATTATTATGTCCTTTTTACATATGCCGAAAATCAAGGTTTTTAGTAGACATTTAACCTGTGTATGAGGGCCATAGACACTCGCCCAAGTGCCTTTTTTGACATTTTTTCCGTATTTTGCCCTGTTATTTGGAAATGCTTAGTGTGACAAGTCTTAAACTGTATTATATATAATTTTTGTTTGTTATGTATGTCCCCCAAAAAGTTTCAGATCTGTAGTTTAATTGCTAAGGTCTCTTTAACAATGGTAAAATGCCCACAGAAAGCCAATTTATGGACATTATGCCACTTTAAAGCCCAGTAACTGTCAAACTATGTGGGTTATAGAGCTAAAATCTTTGAATTTTTAAAAGGAAATGCCTGTCTATTTAAATTTTGAATATTAATAATGTTATGGCTATCTTAGTCTTTTAAGAACTTATTTTTGTGTGTTATACCTCTGCTTGCTGAGTTTTTAACTTTTTAAAATGAAACTGGTTAAACATATTCAAGTAGACAAAATGGACACTTTAAGTGAGCTTTAAGTCCCAATATTAATGAAATTATATCCTTGTGTAGTAAAACTAGGGGATTTTTAACCCTCAACTAGCCCAGTTTTATTCAACTTGCCTCAGTTAATTTTGACACAGCTCCTACAGTTATGAACTCATTTCAGTTGATAATCACATACTTAAAATTCTCAATTCTTTTTGTATTTGAGTACCCCTTTTATATAGATTGTTTGTTTACCATTTATGCTGTAGCACTCCATCTCTTTGTAGTCCCAACCCACATCCCCCACCCGGATTCCCCCCCACCCACCTCTGGGACCTCCAGCTATATTGAGTGACTGTTACGGTCACGGGCAAGCACGGTAGCAATTACCGGTTGTCTTTAAGTTGTAACAGAAAAAGCAAGAAGTTGAACTTAACAAATTTATTTAATAGTCAACAATAATGATTACAGTCAACTGGTATGCTCTTAACTAAACACACTAATACAATAATAAGATCTAGCTGACCTGACCACTGAGATTATGAGTTAAATTTATCCGCCGTATCCAGCAATCTGTTCCGTAATCCGTCCTGTAGTATATTCTGTGGTCTGTCCAATGTCCTGTGGTCTGTCCTGTGATCTGTCCAATGTTCACTCACACACAGATATATATATCTTGTGACCTGTCTCACACTCAACAACACAAAAGGTTCTTGTCCCGCTATCCTTTATATATCCAGTCAAACAGAATGTCTGTCTGGAGATATTTAGAGAGTTAACACAACTGTACTGTCTGCTCCAAGATGTGGACAATGTCCAAAATGCAGTAAATTCACTCTCTGTTATATGAACGTACAATATCCAAAATATCCAAAGTACAATAAATCTGTCCAGATCATGTATCCAGTTCACTCCAGTAAAAGTTCACAGTGATATAAGTATATATTATATTCCAAAACACAATAGCTCTCCTTATAGCAAGCGAATACAAAGTTCTTTTGTGGTCAGATGTACATTCCTTATATACATTCACAGATTCCTTCTGGAATTATACAGAACCAACTCAAAAAATAAATCTTGAGCCATCTAGGCCAAAGGAGGAAGTTCTAGAAACTACTGGTAATTGGGTTTCCCCAAATCTAACATAACCACTGAGGGGGGGATTTCCCCCAGTCTGTGAACAGATCAATAAACACTAAAACACAAAAGTCAATAACTCCCTTACTTTAAATGTCAACACACAAAAAGAACCAACAACACAATTATCTTTTATGACAATGTATAAACATAAAGCTTAAATTAAACAATGCACTAATATAGTGCCTAATATATGTAATATACAATGTACTAACATAGTGTCCAATATATGTAACACCTCCCCCCTTAAAGAAAAATTTTGGAAACCAAGGGGTTACAAAATTTTACAAGAGATTTTCACCAGGTATATACACACAGGTAATAACTTTTTACAAAACATATTTATCTAAATACAAAAGTAAAATTGATATCATGTATAACTTTTATAAACTTACTACCGTAAATGACCTATTTAGCGCACCCGCCCTTGTAACCGCACCCCATTGCTTTTCAAGGCAATATACTTGACAACTTCTACAGTACCGGGTGGACAATTACAGTACTACAGTACAGTAGACCGCAACAGTGCACACTCGCGGTTGGTTACAAAAGGTTTCTAATGATCGACTATTCAGCTTAAATCTTACCTTTCTTAATTTTCCTCAATATCCACATATTTTGTATATAATTTACGTATTTTTACTTAATAAATTGACATTTTTGTCACGACTTTCGAGTTTGTTTTCATCTACCGCCATATTTACAGGAAGTGGGTATTCCTAAATGTCGAAACACTGTTTTTCTCCCGGATTGACCGAAACTTCATCCCGGAAAGTGTTTTATTATGGGTGCGCTAAAAGGGGAATTTTTTTGCATCAAATATTGAATAAAAATAGACTTTGCTTAGCGCACTGTGCGCTAAATAGGTCATTTACGGTAATTACAGGTATATAAATCACACATTAAATACAGCTTCTGGACAGGGCGTATCCATGCGGACGCCATATGTTACTTTTTCAAAGTCCTGTTTATACACTGAATTCCTATCTTTAACAGTGTTTCTATTAATAGCCATCATAAGCTATGTTATACCTCTTTCGAAGTATGGCTTTACCATATTTACATGACATAGTTGGGTTGACTTTCTTCTGTCCGGGGTTTCAATGATATAGTCCAGGTCACCTACTCTCTTTAACACTTTGTATGGCCCGTGATATCTGGCCTGTAACGTATTTCCCTGGACAGGTAGTAACACTAAAACCTTGTCACCTGGTTTGAAAGTACTGTTTTGCGACTTCCTATCGTAAAGCATCTTCATTTTTGACTGAGAAGTTTTCAAATTTTGTTGCGCCAGCTCGCAAGCCTTCTTCAACTTATCTCTGAACTTCGAGACATAATCTAACAGATTTAGGCTCTCGGTGTTCTCAGATAACCAATTTTCCTTCAACAGCTTGAGAGGACCACGGACTGAATGGCCAAAGACCAACTCAAAGGGACTAAAGCCTAAAGACTCTTGAACAGACTCTCTAACTGCGAACAACAATAAGCTAATGCCTTCATCCCAGTCTTTTTCATTATCTAAACAAAATGTCCTAATCATATTCTTCAAAGTGGAATGGAACCTTTCAAGTGCACCTTGGGATTCTGGGTGATAAGCACTAGATTTGATCTGTTTGGCACCTAACTGAAATACAACCTGTTGAAATAGTCCTGACATAAAATTTGACCCTTGATCTGACTGGATCTCTTTTGGTAAGCCAACTAGAGTAAAGAAATTAACCAGAGCTTTTGAGATTTTGGGAGCTGTTATGTTGGTCAATGGTATGGCTTCGGGAAATCTGGTTGAGGCGCACATAATGGTCAAAAGATATTGGTTTCTGGATTTAGTTTTTGGTAAGGGACCTACACAGTCAATTATCACTTTGCTAAATGGTTCCTCAAATGCTGGAATGGGTTTGAGAGGAGCTACAGGAATTTTTTGGTTTGGCTTCCCTACCATTTGACAAGTGTGACAAGTTTTGCAAAATTCTGCCACACAGTGCCGAATTTGAGGCCAATAGAAATGTTTGGTTATCTTGTTGTAAGTTTTGTTGATGCCTAAATGGCCACCCATTGGAGATTCATGAGCCAATTTTAATATCTCACTTTGGTACACTTTTGGCACAACAATCTGGTGTACTACTGACCATTCTTCAGATGCAGGGACATTTGGTGGCCTCCACTTTCGCATAAGTACACCATTTCTGACATAATAGCCTACAGGGACCTTATCTAGCTCTACTGGTGGCAAGACCAACTTGAACAAAGGAGCTAATTCAGGGTCATTTTCCTGTTCTGAAATCAATTTTGATTTTGAAAGCGATACATCTTTGCAGTCAATTGGGTCTTGTTTTTCAGAATCTACCCTATCCTTGGGATTAGTATCACTAAAATTCTGCACATCATGGTCATAGTTGTTCAAGAATGTATCTGACAAATCAACTAAGACATCTGTAGATTGTTTACAATCTTTTGGTTCTTCTTGGGCCTTTTTGGCCATAGCTCGAGTCACAGCACAGGAGGGAAAAATACCAGGAATAACCTCTTCTAATTTCTCAGTGCTAACCAAAGTGATCGGCTTAGAAGTAACCTTAGGATCAGCAACTACCTTTCCACCTGCCAGATCATTTCCCAATAACAAAGATACCCCTTTAATGGGTAAAGTGGGCCTGGTACCCACAACAACAGAACCAGTAACTAAGTCTGATACTAACCTGACCTTATGCAAGGGAACGTTCACACAGCCTCCTTCAATACCTTGAGCAATGACACTCTCACCAGTAGATGTGCTTACACTCAATGGCAATACACCTTCTAAAAGTAAGGACTGAGTAGCTCCAGTGTCTCTTAATATCTTAATGGGGACCTGACTGGAACTACTTTCCAAGGATACAAAACCCTCAGACACAAAAGGTTTGAACTCTTCCCTAATAATCTCAGACTTGTCTAAACCAATACTAGACTCTGCTCTATTGGGATTTGAACGCCAGTTAGATTTGCTAGACACAAAGGCGTTGGGCGTTGCCTCCTTTTCTCTTCTCTTCTTTAAGAGCCAACAGTCAGACATAACATGCCCAGGTTTCTTACAATAGTGGCAAACAGGAGCAAAGGATCTGGGTTTCCTATCCTTACTCATAGTCTGATTTGAGGTTTGACCCTTATCTGAACTCTTTTCTGGAGCTACATTTTCAGATTTCTCTCCTATTTCTGGATAAGACTTTTTAGCAGGACCAAAGGACTTATTCTTGTTGAAAGTGGACTTGTGAGTTAGCGCATAATCATCAGCATAAGCTGCTGCTTTTGCCAAATTTTCAACTTTCTGTTCATCTAGATAGGTTTTAATGTCATCACGAACACACCTTTTGAACTCTTCAATCAAAATAACTTGCCTAAGTTTCTCAAAGTCTGTACCTACTTCCCTAGAATTACACCATCTGTCAAAATACACTTCTTTCTCATGGGCAAATTCAACATGAGTTTGACTTTCTTGTTTACGATAATTTCTGAATTTTTGACGATATGCTTCTGGTACCAACTCATATGCTTTCAAAATAGCATTTTTGACAGCGTTATAGTCCACACATTCAGAAATTGGCAAAGCCGTGTATGCCTCCTGGGCCTTTCCCCTCAAAACACTTTGCAGCAATAAAGGCCACTGGTCTATAGGCCATTTCAAATTTTGAGCTACTCTTTCAAAGTGTTGAAAGTACTTATCGACCTCTGACTCATTAAAAGGTGGTACCAGTCGCACATTTTTACCCAAATCAAATTTGGTAGCAATGGACTCTTCATGGGCAATTCTACGGGCATTGAGTTCTAAAGCTCTCATTTCTCTTTCATGTTTAAGCTCAAGTTCCTTTTCTCGCTGTTGAGCTTCAAGCTCTTCTTTTTGCTGTTGAGCTTCAAGCTCTTCTTTTCGTTGTTGAGCCTCAAGCTCTTCTTTTCGTTGTTGAGCTTCAAGCTCTTCTTTTCGTTGTTGAGCTTCAAGCTCTTCTTTTCGTTGTTGAGCTAGAGCTTGAGTTTCAAGCTCTTTAAGTCTTAACTCTCTTTCAATTTCTAATCGCCTGATCTCATATTGCCCAGAAGGTTCCATTGGTAGAGGCTTATACACTTCTAAACAACTATCAGGTAAAACATCTTCATCAACTAACTGTTCAACAATAAGCCTTTTAAGTTCATGTTTACGTGTTGACCTTTTCACCTCTAACTGTAACTCTTGTGCTATCTGCATTAACATATCCTTTTTAAAAGTTTCCAGAACTTCCATAGATGGTGACTGTACAAACTCTTTAGCACCAGCCATTTTGAGCACTGTTGACTGTAACCAATTACTAAATCAAATGAATTTTCAAAATGTTAATTGAACCGTTGATCAAATGGTTGTAATCAAATGGTTGGATCCCGGACGAGCCCCCAATTTTCCTGTTACGGTCACGGGCAAGCACGGTAGCAATTACCGGTTGTCTTTAAGTTGTAACAGAAAAAGCAAGAAGTTGAACTTAACAAATTTATTTAATAGTCAACAATAATGATTACAGTCAACTGGTATGCTCTTAACTAAACACACTAATACAATAATAAGATCTAGCTGACCTGACCACTGAGATTATGAGTTAAATTTATCCGCCGTATCCAGCAATCTGTTCCGTAATCCGTCCTGTAGTATATTCTGTGGTCTGTCCAATGTCCTGTGGTCTGTCCTGTGATCTGTCCAATGTTCACTCACACACAGATATATATATCTTGTGACCTGTCTCACACTCAACAACACAAAAGGTTCTTGTCCCACTATCCTTTATATATCCAGTCAAACAGAATGTCTGTCTGGAGATATTTAGAGAGTTAACACAACTGTACTGTCTGCTCCAAGATGTGGACAATGTCCAAAATGCAGTAAATTCACTCTCTGTTATATGAACGTACAATATCCAAAATATCCAAAGTACAATAAATCTGTCCAGATCATGTATCCAGTTCACTCCAGTAAAAGTTCACAGTGATATAAGTATATATTATATTCCAAAACACAATAGCTCTCCTTATAGCAAGCGAATACAAAGTTCTTTTGTGGTCAGATGTACATTCCTTATATACATTCACAGATTCCTTCTGGAATTATACAGAACCAACTCAAAAAATAAATCTTGAGCCATCTAGGCCAAAGGAGGAAGTTCTAGAAACTACTGGTAATTGGGTTTCCCCAAATCTAACATAACCACTGAGGGGGGGATTTCCCCCAGTCTGTGAACAGATCAATAAACACTAAAACACAAAAGTCAATAACTCCCTTACTTTAAATGTCAACACACAAAAAGAACCAACAACACAATTATCTTTTATGACAATGTATAAACATAAAGCTTAAATTAAACAATGCACTAATATAGTGCCTAATATATGTAATATACAATGTACTAATATAGTGTCCAATATATGTAACAGTGACACTAAATAAACAAAGGTATTTAATGATATCAGATGAGAAACAAAGAACTCAATGGGGTTGCAGATCTTGTGTAATAGTGAGAGAGGTGTGGAGAAGGGGAGAGGGGTGGGGGTGGGAGGTGGTGGGCTTCATTACATATAACACAAAGGGGAGTCAGAACTGAGATTGTGTCAGATATTTAGGTTGCATATATATGGACCACATATATAGGTATAGAGGAAATGAATAACTGAAAACAATTTGCAAATTCTAAAAATAATATAATAAAATAATAATATAAATAATTTTTTTTTAAATAATATTTTATTTGTGAACAAATATAGAAACAGATATGCGCTTTTCTGATTATGAATTTTAGAATGGACATTGAATCACTAATCATTTAAATACTTTGAAGGAAGATTGAAAAGTATGATGAGTTGAGTTAAAAATAATATTTTATTTGTCAACAAATATAGAAACAGATATGCTCTTTTGGGATTATTATTTTAGAATGGACATTCAATCATCAATCATTTAAATACTTTGAAAATAGGTTTAGAGTTATCATTGCAGGAAGATTGAAAATATAATTTGAGTTATGTATTCGGCGTCTGGGGATACACCATCTTCCTTGGGAAGATATAAACAGAGTAGATTGATGTGCTGAAGTTCATATAATAATGGGTAATTATGTTTTAAAAAATTCCCGATCAAAACCTGTGGCGTGAGTGATGACCTGTCTGGGGATATGTTGGCACCGAGTTGGCCCAATCTAGTTTAGTATCTGTATGTAAGTTGTGCCACCCTTTATGATGGCAATCAAGATGCTGGTTGTATTGTACGTATATTTATACCGGGGTACTTGAAATATATCCAATACCAGAGAACTCAAAGTGCTATTTGACCCTGTGTGACTCCACAAATACAGCAACATGTCTCTAGTCACTGACATTCTCCTGACTTAAAGACGGAGCCTCTGAGATGACCATTTATGAATGTCCTAGAGGGTTTTTAGCCTGCTATTGGGAATAAGACCAAGTAACAGAGGACCGCCATTTTAAGTGGTCATCCAAGCCAATATATATCTGACTGTAACAGGGATTGAACCCATGTCCACTGTGTTCCTAGGCACGGGTGTTACCCACAATGCCACAGTGACTGATAAAGCAGTTTTCTATCAAGAACTTGAAGTGATATTGTGTGGATGATTAATCACTAATCAGAGAATAGAATATACTTTCAAATATGCACAACAATGTACCTTAAATATTTAATAAAATACCAATTAACAGCAAAATGTCACAGGACCAGGTTTACAGGGGACTCGAACCTATAACCTCTCACTCATGAGACCCACACTCTACTAGGTGAGCTATAAGGGAAATCCTAACTACCCAAGCCAGAAGTATTGATCCTATCACTTTGTGAGTTCACCAAAATATCACTTGAAATTTGCCGAGAACTTTCAGATAACTGAAAATTTAACAACTTTGCATCTTAATTCTTCAGACCTTAGCATCTTAGATATTGCTTGCAGAATATATAGTTATAAATTATAATCACTGTCAACACATGTCATTTAACAACCTATTTCCATGATTTTGTTAAGTGTATGTACATTCCTATACTATGTATTTCAGCCACTAGGGGCAGTTGACTACTTGGAGATCTGTAAGCACTTTGACACATTGTTGATACGTGACATCCCCCGCATGACACTGGAGAGGAAGGTGGAGGCACGGCGGTTTATTACACTCATAGACACGTTCTATGATCACAGGGTAACTATTGATTTTTTTTTCTATTTGTTAAAGATAGTCTCTAGTTGTATAATTTATTATAAAAATTGTCTGGCAGCCCACCGGGCTGCCTACAGTTGGCGTTAGGCAGCCCGGTGGCCAAAGGAAGAGCCCGAAATATTTTATAATGAATCGTTCTCATCAAGGCTGCAAATAAACATGTCATAATAAGTATGTTAACCATCTGAATCCCTGTTTTATTTGCAGAAAAAAAATTAACAATTACACAAACCATTAACTCTTAACTAAAATTACACCAATGCCATTAAAATTGCTAATTCCAGTTAAACGTGACTTAAACATAAATCTTATAAAGCACTGTAGGCCCTGGCCTCCTCTCATATTAAATTTGTCCTCCCACTTTCATAAAATAGCTCTATATGGTCTTTGATTTGTGCAAATTGGAAGAAAAAATTTAAATGTGTGGGCGAAAATACATAAACACTTGCATTCATACCACGTAACAACTTGAATGAATCCATGGCTGAAAATAATTATTTTCGAATGAATTCACGGCTGAAAATAAAAAGTGTCATGGCGGACATAAACAATGATGAAATTGGAACTATTTCAACCATTTTCTTTTTGTAAAATAAAGCTACAATATATCAAAATATGTACGTACATGTATTTAGGTATTTTATCTGCTAGTAGCCCTGTGGTCAGCCTATCAGTAGACCACCGAAAACGTCGAGCCCTGCTTCCATACTTGGTAAAATCCTCGTGATCCCACACAATACAATGTTGGTATAATATCTATTGGTATTGATTCAAAGGTTTCATGTGTCATATTAATAATCTAAAAAATTCAGTAGCCAGAAATTACTCTTTTGAAAATCAATAGAGATGTTTCTCACCTCCAGATTGTATCCAACTCAGCAGCTGTCCCTTGTTGCATAATATGTAAGTAGATTTCTTATAGGCCGTAAAAAAACTGCCACAAAGCTCCTCTTACTACCTTCTCTATATGCTATCCCTAATTGTCAACACTCCCTGTAACAGATTCAGTAGTTGGGATGACAAGCCAGAGGGTTTTGGTGTATGTTAGTTGGAGAATAAAGAATCTGAAATGAAATAGGTAACTTTCAGTATTACTCGGGACTGACCTCACCATGCATTTCCCTCACCCCTAGCCAGATAATCGACAGTTTTAACTCGTTTATGATATACCACGGTGATCATCATTTTATACTGTGTGTTGATGGCCTTTATAAGCGCTTTCAAATTCCTTTAGTGTAGTTGAATCAAAATATCCCCGTATATTAAATTTAAGAAGAACAGGGAGATATGTTTTTGGTTATTTGTTTAGATCATTTGGGTTTTGCATTTTATAATTATTAAATAAGGTTATTTGATGTCATTATTGTTGGTACAGCAGTATATTGACAATTTGGAAGTGGTAAGAGTGAGATGAGTGGTAGAAGTCTGAAACAATTCATGTTCAATATTCCTGCTGTTTTGCAGATGTGGGTGATTGTCTCTGCTGATATTCTTACAATGAAGCTGAGTGGGCACAACCTTAACACATAGTCACCGAGTCTTGTTGAAATGGCCATTAATCTGTTATAATATTTTTCGCAGATGCTGGAGATGGCCTGTGCTGATATACGTACAATTAGGAAAAGATAAGTGACAACAAATAACTGCAACCATTGAATGTTGTGAAATGGGCATTATTTTGTAGGTTCGTACTGTTATATTACTTTGCAGATGCGAGTGGTAGCCTCTGCTGATGCCCCTGTGGACGACCTATTTGCCACAGGATCTCTCACAGAAGCAGATGCACACTTTGCACGAGTTTTATATGGTGACTTGGACATACAGAGAGTAAGACACTAAAAAGTTTTTAATATTTATATCCCCAGATGAAAATTCAGTTGATATTAAGGCTGGGAAGGGTGCTAAAAAACAGCCCCAAGTACTCGCCCTCTGACAACCAACCCGAATTTGAGTAACCGCGAGATTTAGTACCTACCGTTAGAAGTCTTCTGAAAATATATGGTCAATTCCGGTAGCAAAACTTTTGAAAAAAAACACGTCTTCTATTTAACCTGATATTATAGAATATGGAGTAAATTGTACATTTTTAAGTGAAAACCACAACTTTTATTGATATTATATGATTAAAATGTAGAAATGAAGCATTTTTTACACAAATGTTTCATTACGCGGGCGATAATACAATACCTTGCGAGTAACTGAGTAGTTAAAATGGACTCGAGTAACTGTTCGCAGCCCTAGTTGATCTACTGGATTCAGGTCCGTCCTGCCATCCTGCACCATAGAAATTTCCTTGAATATACAGTAACTCAAAAAGTGCATTAAAATATTCTGTCAAACTTGATACAAATGTTTAGGTTTGTCTTAGGTAGATGCTTATTTTCAGGTTACTTGAAACTTTCCATATTAAAGAAGTTATGGTAACCTTAAAGTCAAAACATCTGTAACCCCAATTCACTAAGATTTTCATTTTTCTTCAATCAAAATTAGCACACATATCAAAGTTTGCCAAAGGAGTGTCCTAAGGTTGTGGTGATCTCAACCCATATAGTTTTGAAGCGATAACCCTAAAGCTGTAAAATTGGCCTTAACCTTCTGGCACATTTATTTTTCCATTGTAAAATTTAATTTGCCTTTAGCATGAGAGATGGCCTGTTTTGGGGATCTGTTGGCGTCGAGTCAGCCCAATCTTATTCATTTTGAACTGTGCACACTGAAAATGTTGATATCCTTATATATTTATGCATCATACAAAAATTATTCACACAGAAACTTACAATAAATAAATTCAGTTTTCACCAAAGCAGAAATTTCAGAAAAGATTGAAAAAGAGTAATGTATTTCAACATGCCATATTTCCCTCACCAAACCACTTATTCAGTCTCTCAATCAATTGCCTACTTTTCATCAATCTTCTAATCAGGCAGTTAATTTTGTGCTAAATAAAGGGATCAGACAAACATCATGGAAGAATTAACTTAAGTTTTCATGTATTTATGTTGAACTTGTGTCATTTTTGGTTCATCTTTTGCATCTTTCTTTTGTGAATACATTACCTGGACAGTACTGTATTCTAAATAAAAACAAGAAATTCATTCTCTTTACTAGAGAGGTAAAAACAGAGAAAGCTAGTCTATGTACCAGAGAAGAAGAGTTTTATGTTTGAATGTGTTAATCGTCTATTGTCATATCAATTAATCCATTCCTTAATCTAGTTACTTAACCATCATGAATGTGTCAATCTGTCTAGTCATAGTTTAATCCACTGTAGGGAGATGAGAATGAGACGGCCAGTCTTTTCACGGGAGAGGAGGAGCTGTTTGCATTTGAACGTGTCATGTCTCGCCTAACTGAGATGCAGACGCAGGAATACTGGAAACAGCGACAGGATGTGAAGAAGTCCCGCAGATCTCGGGAAAAGAAAGGACAAGAGAAAACAGCTACAATCAGCTGATGATTTCTGCAGATTAGGCAATTTTTATGCTGTAGAACCAGTGATAGTAATCTCCAGAATAGGGCAATTAATAACCTGAAAGTGACCACAGCATATATAAATTGCCATTGACAAGATGCCTCCTTTTTCTCCTCTATATTATGGGAATCTGTTGTCGTATTTGTGTGTCCACTTTACACAGCTACAAATATATTAACTACACAGAAGAAAGGTAAATAGGTTTTTGATTTACTGTTTAAAAATGCATAGTCATTTTTTTAAATGCTTTACATTGGTACATCTCTAGTGTATCTGCAGGTATACATAATTCTATCTTTGTATTTTTTGCTTCTTTGGTGTATTACACCTATGCTTTTGGGATGCTTCAATTTTCGTAGGAAAAAAAACATTTTCTAGTTTTCATTCCTCTTTTTTGTCAAATAAGTTTAATGTGTTAAGGTGGTGTCTTCAATGGCTAATTTTATATGCTGTGTTGAAGTTCATATTTTTTATTCTCAAACTTGTAGGAGAAATGTACAAAAACATTTATTAAAAAACTAATGCGGACCATTACTTCAGTGTATGAATTTGAAATCTAGTCTTTTTTTAAAATTTAAGTAGAGAAGAAAGTGACTGCTTTGACATAAGGGATAGAGCTTTGTATTAATATAATTACGTTGGTTATTAAATTTGTTACAGACATTTACATAGGCAATGTTTTCAAAGCATAAGAATAGCATTCAAAGTTTTGATGTAAGTTAATAACACAAATGGTAATGGAGTTTTGTATACAGAGTCAATTGAATAGAATTATGACAGCAGCAAGAGAAGTGACACAGTTATATGTGTGAATGTTTTATAAAATGCAAAATGACATTTACAAAGATGCTGTATATGGTTTAAGAGATTCTTGCTGTAAAGAGAGGAGTACTTGGTTTTTACCCCACAGCCTGTAAGGGCTGTGTGGGTATTTTTTCACCCATGATGTCCGAATGGGTGGGCCGGCATGTGGTTGGCAGGAAAAGTTTGTCCATCTGTATCTCAGAAACTCTCAGGTGTAAGAAGTTGGTACTTGGTAGAGACTTTGGTTGGGGTGTGTAGATGTGCAACATCATGGTGTGACCTTTGACTTTACTGTAGTGACCTCGAGTTTGAAAATCTTTTCTGGGCTTTATTTCAGAAACCGTAAGATATAAGAAGTTGATGTTTAGTAGGGACAATGGTTGGGGAATGTAGGTGTGTAATGTCACGATGTGGCCTTGATTTGACCTTGACCTTTAAAATCTTGTCTGGGCTATATCTTGGAAACCATACGGTATAGGAGGTTGATACTTCTTATTGACATTGTTTAGGGGGTGTAGCTATGCAATGTCATGGTGTAACCTTGATTTGACCTTTGACCTTGCTGTAATGACATTGACCTTTAAAATCTTTTTCTGAGCATAAGGTATAGGAATTTGATACTTGGTACAGACATTGGTAAGAGGGTGTAAATGTGCACCATCATGTCACACTGTTTGCTCTGAAAGTCTTCCAATCTTTGTACTGTGTCGCTCTTCTAGATCTCGTTGTGTTGTAAACTATTTCCCCGGGATGTTGGGTATGGGCTATTTTTAGGTGTAACATCACCATCATCATTGGTAGTTGTGTGAACTGATACAGCTTTTCCTTTAGTCAAGATTATTATCTCGGGTATCTTGTCTTCCATGATTAATGTGTCATTTACTGAAGTATAAAACAGATTTCAATCCCCAACTTCAGCAATATTTTCTGGGTTCAGATGAGTGCATGATTAAAGTAGGAGTATAAATGACCTTAGTTTAATTTTTAGCACTGTTTTTGCATTTTGGAATTAAAACCAGTATTTTGTTTGTTCTGTGTCTGCTTGTATACATTTACAGAATGTAAAGAAGCAAAAAAAAGGGGTGAAAAAAAGATTAAAATTGTAAACTCATGCAATTTTATATGGTAGTAAGCAGAATTTATATTATTGATATGACTTGTTTCATCTCTGGTAACCTGTTAAAATGCTATGTACTGATGTTTGTTTATACATGTATATTGGAACATAATTTTAAAATAGGAAAACTTTCCAAATGACATATACAGAAAAATTATATCACAAAATGAAGATATTATATTACACCAGTGCGTAGCATGAGTTTTATATTGTTAATCTTCATAAGTGACATTTTTATTGCGTTAATACATCCTATCCAATGGACAATTGCTAATCCGGTCGGCGCAGACCAGCCCGCCAAACGACAGAAAAAGTCATCTTATATGAGCGCATATTGCCCTCACAAGCTGGCCGGTCCCAGTGTGCACTCGCCAGGTGGCGCGTAGTACTTCCTTGCTGCCTAGACAACGTGACGTCATAGCATCTTTTTCGTTTGGCGCGTGCACAGTTCAGACGAATTTTATTTGGTGAGATATAATTTCAATTTTAAAGGTTAATATTGCTGTTTTTTATTGTGTGTCACCTTCATTGTACTGTATAGAACTCTTAGATCCTATAATGTCTTCCCCGGGACAAAAACATGGTGGTTGTGGCCATTTAATGGCCGGGTTTGACACTCACAGTTTTTGTGCTAGATGCAGGGAGAAGTGTAAGGGACCTGATCCCTGTGTTTCTAAGAATGATTGTCACGCCTGTAATATTCTGACAGAGGATCAACGTCTTCAGTTATCCACCCCCAGTTATAGAATTAAAAAAGAAAAGCGTGAATCAAAAAAGCAAGGTGACACTCCACAGAAAAGCTCAGACAGTTCCTCCCTCATTGACCCGTCCACTGTGACGGTAGTGGGGGCTGTGGACGACCAGGGGACGCTACAGTCTCCTGGTTCGAGCTCAGGGGCAGATAAGAAGAAAAAAGACAAGAAACCAGCTCCAGAGAAGCCTAAATCGGGTAAATCCAAGTCTACCGATCCCAAGCCCTCTAAATCTTCCTCTGATGACAGGATAGATGAACTGGATAAAAAGTGGGCTGATCGCTTTAACAGACTGGAGGCTTTGCTTCTCGCCAAGTCTATTGAACAACCGGAGCCGACTTTCCAGGCTCCCAAAGTTGCACCGACCCACCCCCCACCAGTGGGTGCTGTTAAGTCGTCTGCCCCCTTCATCAAACCTCCAACCGACCAACCGACCAAGTCAGATTTGCCTGGTACCAGCTATTCAACCCCTCAGGGACAGGTTACCAGCAAATCGCCTCACCCCAGCAAACAGAAACGTTCCTCCAGCACAGACTTGTCTGGTACTGACACCAAGAAGCAGTCTACTAGCAAGTCGACCCACACTCAGATCAACACCGGCCGACCTTCAGATTTGTCTGGCACCGGCTCTCCTGTAGCTTATCAGGTTACCAGCAAATCGACTGCTACAACCAGAGGCCAGAGTATCTCTTCAATGGACACAGATAGTGACAGTGATCTCTCCGACCGACCACCGGTCGATCTGTTTGTTGACGAAGGGGAGCTCTCTGATCCAGACCAGGATCCCTCTACCGACCCCGACCAAATATTGTCTGAAGAACAGACCTACAGAGAAACCCTCAGAGGTATTCGTTCGTATATGGGGTGGAACCAGATTCCAGATGTAGAATCGACCACTGCAACAGGGGATGATAATCCCTTTGCTGGACCCAGATCACAACCAGCCGGCAAAGTATCAGTCCGCCTTCCTACTGATGACTGGCTGTGCAACAAAATGGCTAAGTTAAATATCACCCTGGTGGAGGGGTACCCCTCTCGCAGTTCTGAGGCCGGGGGTTTGTTAAGAGATCAGTTCGTACGTCCACCTAAGTCCCAGACCAAATGGTATGGGTTGTTCAGTGACCAGAAATCTTCTACTGCCAGCAGAGATTCGGTTACGTCATGGAATACGGACGCATCCAAACTAAATAGTTTATACAGCAGGATAGCTAGGGCTGCCGGCATTGCTGCAACCCCACCTCCATCCAGGCAGATTACACACGACAACTTGAGGAGATGGGAAAAGTCGGCCCGTGAGGCCTCTACCTACTGTAACCAGGCGGCTGGGTTTAATAGATGCCTCCTAAAGGTGCAAGAAAATACACATAGCCAGTTGAAAATTCTCAAGTCTGAGCTCAGCAAGGGTAAAGGCTCGTCTAAAGTCTCAAGTGCTGTAGAAGAACTTCAGTTCCTCACTGATTTTAACTCAAATATTTCACAAGCCATGGCCAAGACTATGGAACATTTGAGTGATTTTGTTTTTGTTACTGTAGCCAACTCAACACTGGCCAGACGGGACGCCTATCTGTCACACTTGAAGGCTGGCATCAAACCAGATACCCTGGCTTCACTTCGTACAGCACCTCTACAGATGAACACCCTGTTTCCAGATGAAATACTTAAACAGGCAGAACAGGACATCGCTAATTTTGAGGCCAAGAACCAGCCACCCTCTTCTTCAAAGAAGGGTCGTTTCCACCCGTATGATAGATCTGACAAGCGTGCAGACAACAAGAAACAGGATAGGCCTGCATGGAAGAATCTGGGATACCGTGGTCAGAGCAAGAGAGGCAGAGGCAAGACCTCCCACTACTCTTCCCGACCGGCCAAGGGGCAGCAGTCCTACAAATGACAATCAATTTGTAGTTCTATCAGCACAGGGACTGCTGCCCGGGAGCTTCAAGACAAGGAAACAGTCTCCCAAGTGTACCAACAAGACAATGAACAGTTTATGTGTAAATTCAAGTGTTGTAGAACATGTACTTTTTGTAAAAGGGCAATCGCAAAAGAAAGATATAAGTCCCGTTATTGTACCAATTTGCAAAGAGAAATTAAAGTCTGTGAAAAATGCTTCTTTTGTCACTCACTTGTCTTGTGCTCAACCTGCAAAAAATGTCAAAAATGTTGTTCAAACTCAAACTGTAGGGGCCAGGCTTCAGAACTTTTGGCAAACTTGGTCGGATCTGGGTACGGGTCCGAAGGTGGTTCAGACCCTAAGAGAGGGTTACATTCTTCCCTTTCGGATCCGACCAAAACTAGCAAGATACCCCACAGTCATAAGCCGTTATGTAGATCCTCGCAGGAACAGCTACCTGTTAGAGGCATTGCATCAGCTTATGGACAAAAATGCAGTGGAACTAGTGCAAAACCAGGACTCCCTAGGGTTTTACAACCGACTATTTTTAGTCCCAAAACCAAACAACAAGTGGAGGCCCATCCTGGACTTGAGCAAACTAAATCTTTTTCTCAAGGTGGAGAAATTCAAGATGGAAACACCGGAAACCATCAGGACCTCCCTTCAGACAGGGGAGTGGGTCACCTCTATAGACTTCAAGGACGCCTACTTCCACATTCCTATACAGGAACAGTCCAGGAAATACCTAAGATTTCATGTCCAGGGTCAAACATACCAATTCAGGGCTCTGCCCTTTGGTCTGTCCACGGCACCCTTGGAATTTACAGTAGTAGCAAAAGAAGTGAAACTGATGGCCCTTTACAAGGGTATAAGGATCCACCAGTACCTAGACGACTGGTTGGTGAGAGCCACATCCCGCCAGGTTTGTCTCCAGCATACCCAGTTGTTAGTCCAGATCTGTCAGGACCTAGGTTGGCTGGTAAATTTAGAGAAATCAGGACTGGAACCCAAACAGGTCTTCGACTTTGTAGGTTATCAGTTCGACCTTCAGTCAGGTCGGGTCCGACCCACATCAGAACGCTGGCAGAACCTCCAGCAGAAAGTACTGGGACTGTTAACCCTACCGACCTGTCCGGTCCGGGAGTTCATGTCCCTAATAGGGTTGCTAACAGCCACAGAAAAGCAAGTTCATCTGGGACGTCTCCACATGAGACCAATTCAGTGGCATTTGAAAAACCATTGGAGAGTACCAGAATCTCTGGAGAAAATTATTCCAGTTCCCAGGTCCCTGCACCCTCATCTACAATGGTGGTTGGAAGACGTAAACGTACTCACAGGTCAACCACTACACCCTCTGAAACATGCTCTGCAAATTTTTACAGACGCATCAAAAGAAGGGTGGGGCGCTCACTTAGACGAGCACACTGCAAGAGGAACCTGGTCCTTGCCAGAAAGCAAACTGCATATAAATTACCTAGAACTGAAGGCAGTTTTTCTAGCCTTAAAAGAGTTCCAAAAGCTTTGCTTCAGCAATATTGTTCTGATAGCTACAGACAACACCACAGTGGTGTCATACATAAACAAGGAAGGAGGCATGAGATCGGGCACACTTTGTGCCCTACTGTGGAGGATCCTGACCTGGTGTACCAAAAATCAAGTCACCCTCAAGGCCCGACACATTCCAGGCCGACTGAATGTGGTAGCGGACAAGCTATCCAGGCTAGGTCAGATCATTCAGACGGAATGGTCCCTCCTTCCAGAGGTATTTCAAACAATTTGCTGCAGGTGGCACCGGCCTCAGATAGACCTTTTTGCCACAAGGTTCAACAACAAACTACCTCAGTTTGTGTCTCCAGTACCGGACTCCATGGCCATTGCAGTGGATTCCCTCAGTTTGCCATGGGAGGATCTGGATGCCTATGCCTTCCCACCAATAGCTCTGTTGAGCAAAGTGGTGGAGAAGTTGCAGGACTCCCCTTGCAAGAGCATCATCCTGATCGCTCCGGGGTGGCCCAACATGCCTTGGTTCTGGGATCTGGTGTCCATGTCCAGCCAGATACCCTTAAGTCTGCCATTTCTGCCCAAACTCTTGACTCAGCCCTTCAATCAGACTCCACACAGAAACCTGTCACACCTCAATCTTCATGTTTGGCTCCTAGAGCCACAACAATCAAAGAACAGGGCTTCTCTGAGGCAGTGGCGGCAAGAATTGAGGCTCCTCAAAGGCAATCAACCAGATCAGTCTATGAAGCAAAGTGGACCATTTTTACAAAATGGTGTATCACTAATCAGGTGGACTTCAGGGCACCCCCTGTGAAGTCGGTTGCTGACTTCCTTATGTACCTTTTCCAGGACAGGAAGTTACAGCCCAGTACCATTGATGGGTACAGGTCTGCCATCGCTGATAAGTTAGGAAATTCGTCCAGTAACATCAGCAAAGATGAAAACCTCACTCGTCTCCTGGATAGCTTCCACAGAGACAGGCCAAAGGGGCGGAGGGGTATCCCCTCTTGGAACCTCTCTTTGGTCTTACATCAGCTGACCAAGGCCCCTTTTGAACCCCTTAAAGAGGCCTCCTTGAAACATCTAACTTTCAAGACAGTGTTCCTATTAGCCTTGGGTTCAGGTAAACGCAGAAGTGAGATTCATGCTTGGCAGAACAAAAACATCAGACACCAGGCTGACTGGTCAAAAGTGTCCCTGTACCCTTCACCCAGCTTTCTCTCAAAGAACCAGCTGGCCAAGGAGGGTCCAGAGAGTGTGGCCCCAGTGGTTATCCCAGCCCTGGCCCCAACTCTGGACAGATCCCTCAAGTCTGACAGGTCCCTTTGTCCGGTCAGAGCCTTGCGCTACTACCTGGATAGGACCTCAGACCTCAGGCAGAACAAGGAGTTAGTCTTTATCTCCTTTAAGAAAGGTTTCGATAAGGACATATCTCCTGCCACCATCTCCTCATGGATCAAGCAGACAGTGATCCTATGTTATGAGCTCTCTGACCAGGAGTCGAACACTCTCCATCAGGTCAAGGCTCATGATGTCAGAGCCTTTGCAGCTTCTAAGGCCTTCCAATCGGGAGTCTCCTTGGAACAAATTTTATTAGCCTGTCACTGGAAATCACATAACACCTTCACACAGTTCTACTTGAAGGACGTGGCTTGGGCTGATTCAGAGCTCTTTCATCTAGGCCCGGTAGTGGCTGCTCAGCAGATCCACCAACAGGCCAGTACTTAGAGGAGATCTGTACATATGTAAATAGTTGTACATATTTGTATACGTAGTACAGATAGTTAAGAAGTATCAAAAAAAAAAAAAAAAAAAGATCTTCTGGCGTGTATTCCTTCGGGAGGTTTATTTTATGGGACTGAATTCATCCCTCTCTTCCCCTACCTCAGAGCAGGTCTGTTCAAAAAAAGGGGGGGGGGAGCAAGGTCGATTCTGACGGTTCAACCCCGGATAACCGGATGATGATATTCGACCATAGCCTTAGGGTCATTGACCACAAGGTCTACCCAGGCTTGAAGGGAATGTTATTATTTCTGAGTATGAGTTCAATTTTTAGTCCCTAGTAACTTACCCGCCAACCAAGCGGTAGTTATTCAGCAATTGTCCATTGGATAGGATGTATTAACGCAATAAAATTGCAAATTTAATAAGTAAATTAAATTTTTATAAGTTAATACCCTATCCAATGGACACACAAGACCCTCCCACCGACCCCGCTATCAGCTTACTAGGGGTCTAATACGTTTAGACAACGAAAAAGATGCTATGACGTCACGTTGTCTAGGGAGCAAGGAAGTACTACGCGCCACCTGGCGAGTGCACACTGGGACCGGCCAGCTTGTGAGGGCAATATGCGCTCATATAAGATGACTTTTTCTGTCGTTTGGCGGGCCGGTCTGCGCCGACCGGATTAGTAATTGTCCATTGGATAGGGTATTAACTTATAAAAATTTAATTTACTTATTAAATTTGCAAATTTTTTCTGTATATGTCTAATTATTATCCACCATTTTGTATGACTTGTGAGTTAAATAATCCATATTTAAAGGGAGAATGTTAATAAAGCCAAAACAACTGCAGGAGCAACAGTGAACAGAAAAACCTCAATATCTTAACTTGCAATTTCTCAGCCATTTTTCTTTATGGATTTTAAGCAACAAAAACAAGCAGAAGTGCTATCAAAATACCTTTCTAATGATATGATACATATAGAAGTGAAAAATCGGAACTTATTGACACTAATTATCCATGGTCAGATGGTGCTGTTATACACAAATAATATATATCTCACTTCTTATATCCCCCTATACGTATCACATATTATGCATGGTGGATAATAAACTGGTTGTCACTTCAAACACAGGAAGTGCCTTTGAGATGCATTAAATCAAAAGGTATTTCATACTTGGTACCCCAGTGGCAGCCTTGAGTCGGTCAGCTATTTTCAAATTTTGACATAAATCTTATATGCTGTACCTTGGATCATGTTTCTGTTAATGACCATAATAGCAAATATATATCCATTATAACCTGCAAAAATATGACCTTGAATATTTTCATTTCATCTCATTTAGAGAGGGCAGTTTTCCACCACTGAGACCCTTTTAACCAAGTTTTGACAAATTTTGGCTTGTGGTTGTGTATTTTAACATTGTGCACCTCTTTAGCCATGTTTTGGCATATTTTGGCTTGCAGTTGTGGAAATAAACAATGAAAGATATTCAAATTTGCCATGGAGCTTGAAAAAAAACATTAAGTAATGATATCTAGTATTTTGACTTTGTGGACCCTTTCCCTTGGCTGCAAATCTTTTCATGGGGTCAGATTTGAATTTAAAGCTCAAACAGGGTCGTCAAATGAAAAAGTTCTTGTATCCTTCGTTATTGGTCCCAGGGATTTGGAGCTACTAATCTTATTAGAAATCATGGGTTTAAATGTTTTGGCTATGTCAGATCTCATGCACATTAAATGATATTAGCATTTTGAATCTTTGTACCTCAATTAAGGCAATTCACTGTGCCCTAAATTGAATTTGTTCCATCCAGGCATATGCTGTGACGAGACCGAATGTCTTCAACAGAACTTTTGTAGAATTGACTGAAACAGAAACCTTACTACTTGATTAAAGGCTTTCAAATATACACTTAAATGTAACTCAGAAATGTAACAAAGACTACTAGAACATCTCACCTTGGTACTCAATAGTCATTCGGTTTGAATGACATTAACATGGCAAAAATGGCCCAAAATTAACCTAGCTGTAAAAGGGTCATAAAAAGCTACCTTCCACATATTGCCAGGCAATAGTATTGAGATGCCAGTGCCCACTTGGATGAATTATGAAAGTATTTTTCCAGTTTAGTAAATGAACTCGTATCACTGATATCAGCAATGTAGTATCTTCTGTAGCCTGTACTGTATCGGAATTTCTGCAAAGATGGATTTTACGTGGAATTTATTTTAATATTTTTTGTTATTGCGTAGGATAGATTGTGATTGGTGTAAACTTGGTTCAAATCAACAGTTGTAAAAACTGAAGGAGTATTTGCCGTTTGTGGTTTATTTGTTTAGTAGAGAATTTTATCGTTGTTCATGACTATGCAATAAACTATTTCATTATAGGTTTTTTTCTTTTCAGTGTAGTCCAAGTGACTGGGAGAAAATGGTCATAATGGCTATTTTGTACTACCAGCGAGCAAGAGATAGTATAATGCAGATTTTGCATATTTGTTTAGTAGATGGATGTACTAAGGCCTCAGGATGCGATCACCTTTATGGCGACCTTACAGTGACTTAAATTCCAAACAATAACTTCATTATAACAACAATCAGATTATCATTTTGAACAAAAATTGCTTCATCGATTTCATTTACAACTGGTATGTGGATGAACTGAACAAGAAATGAACATAGTTTTAGTGATTAAAGTTTCCACTTCTAAGTGTTCAGAAAATTAACAAGCAATCAATGCCCATGAACGGGCTCTGTGTCAGCTGACTGTGTGTCTCGAGTTTTAGAGTACAAGTGAAGGAAGAAAAGGACACAAAAACTGTACCCTGCAAATGGCACTCCAAAATAAAGTACCATGTTTGAGTAAAATGTAGGTGGAAAACATATTTGAACAAAATACTGTAAATGCAATAGTATTCGGGTTACAACTGATTTATTCAACAGTGAGAATTTGAAAATAGCTATTGCTCAGCTATGCCACGAGCTACATGTCTGCAATTTTACTATGTATAGCTGATTCAAAAGTAGATAAAAACAGATTTAAACAAAGTTCTCCAAATGCAATAGTTTTCCAAGATACAACTAATTTACTCAACAGTGAAAACCTCAAAGTAGCTATTGCTCAGCTATGCAATGAGCCACATATCTGCAATTTTACTATATTACAGCGGACCAAAAATAGGTGAATAACATACTTAAATGAAATACTCTAAATGCAATAGTTTTCAAGTTATAACTGATTTACTTAACAGATATACTCTAAAAGTAACTATAGCTCAGCTATGCAGTGAGTTACAGGTCTGCAATCTTACTATGTTATAGCTGACAGAAAAGTAGGTGAATAAACTATTCACAGAAAATACTGTAAATGTAATAGTTTTTAAGCTACAACTGATTTACTCAACAGTGAGAACCATAAAGTAGTTATTGCTCAGCTATGCCATGAGCTACAGGTCTGAAATTTTACTATGTAATAGCTGGTTCAAAAAAACATGAATGGCTTATTTAAACAAATGTCTCTAAGTGCAATAGTTTTCGAGTTACAAACACTTCACTCAACAGTAATAACCTCAAAGTAGCTAACAGGTCTGCAATTTTCTATGTTATAGCTGACCCACAAGTAGTTGAATCACATAGTTAAATAAAATACTCCAAATGCAACAGTTTTCAAGCAATAACTGATTTACTCAACAGTGAGAATCTCAAAGTAGCTTTTGCTCAGCTATGCAATGAGCAACAGCTCGGTGATTTTACTGTTATAGCTGACCAAAAAGTAGGTGAATAACTTATTTAAAAAAAATTCTGTAAATGCAATAACTTTCAAGTCACAACTGATTTACTCAACAGTGAAAACCTGAAAGTAGCTATTGCTCAGGTATGCATTAAGCTTCAGGTCTGCAATTTCATGCTATAGCTGAGCCAAAAGTAGGTGAATATCCTATTTTAAAATAAAATTCTCTAAATGCAATAGTTTTCAAGTTATAACTGATTTACTCAACTGCGATAACCTCAAAGTAGCTATTGCACAGCTATGCTATGAGCTACAGGTCTACAATTTCACTATGTTATAGCTAACGGAAAATAACATACTAAAAAAAAATACTGTAATTGCAACAGTTTTCAAGTTACAAATGATTTATTCAACAGTCAGAACCTCAAAGTAGCTATTCCTCAGCTATGCAATGAGCTACAGGTCTGCAATTTTACTATGCTATAGCTGACCCAAAAGTAGCTGAATAACATATTTACAGAAATTTCTGTAAATGCAAGTTTTCCAGTTATAACTGATTTACTCAACAGTGAGAACCTCAAAGTAGCTATTACTCAGCTATTCAATGAGCTACAGGTCTACAATTTCACTATGTTATAGTTGACCCAAAAGTAACTGAATAACATTTATGCAAAATACTGTAAATGCAATAGTTGTCAAGTTATAACTGATTTACTCAACAGGGATAACACCAAAGTAGCTATTACTCTGCTATGGTATGAGCTACAGGTCTACAATTTTACTATGTTATAGCTGACCCAAAAGTATCTGAATAACATAATAAAAACAAATTACTCTAACTGCAATGGTTTTTAAGTTACAACTGATTTACTCAACAGTGATTACATCAAAGTAACTAATTCTCAGCTATGCAATGAGCTACAGGTCTACAATTTCACTATGTTATAGCTGACCCAAAAGAAACTGAATAACATTTTTGCAAAATACTGTAAATGCAATAGTTTTCAAGTTACAACTGATTTACTCAAAAGTCAGAACCTCAAAATAGCTATTGCTCAGCTATGAAATAAGCTACAGGTCTGCAACTTTACTATGTTATAGCTGATTCTAAAGTAGGTGAATAACATACATGTATTAAAACAAAATTCTCTAACTGCAATAGTTTTCAAGTTACAAGGGATTTACTCAACAGTGATAACATCAAAGTAGCTATTACTCAGCTATGGAAAGAGCTACAGGTCTGCAATTTTACTATGTTATAGCTGACCCAAAAGTAGCTGAATTACATGTTTACACAAATTTCAGTAAATGCAATAGTTTTCCAGTTCTAACTAATTTACTCAACAGTGATAACCTCAAAATAGCTATTGCTCATCTATAAAATAAGCTACATGTCTGCAAATTTACTTTGTTACAGCTGATCCAAAAGTAGGTGAATAACATATTTAAAGAGATACTCTAAATGCAATAGTTTTCAAGTTCTAACTGATTTACTCAACAGTTATAACATCAAAGTAGCTATTACTCAGCTATGCCATGAGCTACAGGTCTGAAATTTTACTATGTTATAGCTGACCCAAAAGTAGCTGAATAACATATGTATACGAAATTCGCTAAATGCAGTAGTTTTCAAGTTACAAGTGATTTTACTCATGATGGAATTTACTGAAAGTCAGAAAGTAGCTATTACTCACTTAACTATTGGGATAGACACTCAAGTTACTCACCACGTTGTAGCTATAGAAAAAGTAGCTGAATAACATATTTTAACAAAATGCTCTAAATGCAATACTTTTCAAGTTATAAGTGATTTAGTGCATGATTTCATGAATTTCAGTGCATTAAAAATTATTTTAAAATTTCATAAAAAATAATTAAGAAAGATCCAGGCCTGATAATGACACAAGGGAATCTGCTAGTGGCCAAGTACATATATGCAAAATAAGAGATAAATCCCTTCAATAGTGAATGAGAAAATTGTGATCAAGTGTTGAAATTTTCACACTTTGGGTGGGGGTACCTCACTTGTAATGGCTCTGGGGAACAGACGAACAGACAGATCTGCATGAATTTTACGATTTATCATCCTCGATAGTTAAGGTGTCTTTTAAAAAAAACAGCACGTCTCTGGGTGTTGTAGTTTTGGAGAAGTTGTTCACGCAGACGCAGCAGAGTGATGCCATTATGTCAGCTGACATAAAAACTCCTGGAGCTCCAGAGGAAAGTGTGGAATATATTGGCTGTGAGCTTGACACTCCGCCACTACCTCAGTATTTTACCAAGAAGCTATCAACTAAGCTTTCAATTTTGGTATCTTGGTTAATTGCACCCTTAAAAATTATATTTTGGGGTATTTTTTAACACCAGTTCATAAAGGCTGGGGTTATAGTCGTCCCCTGCACCATCTGGGCGGCGGTGGCAGCGGCGGGCATAAAGCTTGTGGGTGTCCCACAGCAAAAACCAATTCATGGATTTTCACCAAATTTTCAGGATTTGTTTACCCCAAGAGGATCTAGAGCTGATTAGGTTTTGGGGGTATCTGACAACAATTGTTGCCACACCAACACTTAATATTTTTGGCTCTTGAGCTTTGTGGGTGTTCCACAGCCTAAACCAATTCATGCATTTTCACCAAATATTAAGGATATGTTAACCCCAAGAGGGTCTAAAGGTGATTAGCTTTTTTTATAGGGTACCTGACAACAGCTGTTGCCATGGCAACACTTTAAGTACTTCTTTTGTCTTAAACTTCTTAATTGAAAAAGGGGCACTAGTAAACGGATGTTATTTCAGTTGCATTTTTATCTCCTGCCAGCCAAAGGCCTGGGTTGGGAGATTATGAAATGCTTTCTACACATGGGTGCATGTGCGTATATGCATGTGTGCATTTGTCACCAAATTTGCAGAGAATGTTTATGGCTATGAAAACATGTTTGTATGAACTTTTGTCCTCATTTTAAAAACAACATGGCTGCCATAGCCGATTGTTCGAAAATCGTTAATATGTTCCAAAACTTAAAATATTGCAGCTAGCTTCATAAGATTTGCACAATATATAAATGACTAGGAAAGTTTGCCCGAGAGTAATTTTGACCTTGTACTAAAAATTAAATGGCTGACATTTCACATCTTTAATGTCAAATAGTGGGTCATCATATCAAAAGGACTCTCCCTTGTATTTGGTCCTACGAGTTCTGAATGAGAAAACAACTTATAGGAAAACATGGCCTGTGCATCTTATGCAAGTGTCAAATTTGACCTTTGACCCCTACTTCAAAGTCAAGTGGGATCACAATACTAAAAAGCTCTTGCATCTCCCTTATTATTGGTTCTAGGGCTTCCAAATGTGAAACTAAAGAAATCATAGTCTGTGAATCTTTTACAAGTGTCAAATTTGACCTTTGATCCTTTGTTCAAGGTCAAGTAGGGTCATCATGCTAAAAAGGCCTGATGTCTCCCTTATAATTGGTTCTAGAGCTTCAAAATATGAAAACAACTTGTAAGAAATCATAAACTTGTAAGATCAAGAATCTTTTGCTTGGGCTTGGAACTTGCATCATGAAAGCATAAAATATGTAAGTTTTCCCCTTCTTCAGCTACATGAAATTTCTTACATCTGACAATATCTCATGGGTTCTGTATACTTCTTACAACTGAAGTTGTTTCTAAGATTTTCCTAAATCTCAATGGTGTTGCCTATTTAACTGTACCTGTGGGCTGGGGTTCTTGCCTATCATGGCTGGCTATTTTTTCAATATGAAATGATTATCATATACTGAAAAAAAACATTAATTTATACTTTATAAAACTAGCCTTTCTTTTTTGGTTAATTATATATGGTACCTTGGACCATCATTTGGTCAATGTGTTTAGCAGATATAGATTTCCTCTTCACACCTGAAAAAGTTGACATCCAGAAATTGACCACTTCTACCAGTAGTTTTATGTTTTTACCTGTCATCAACTTTGGAAATCTTAGGCTGCAAATCTTTTACCCACCCAGCCCCATACCCAGGATCCTTTTAGCTCACTGGAGAATTGTCCATGTGCCAAATATGTCTCATTAAAGTGTATGCTGTAATGCATTACAATGGCTAGTTTTTACTTAACCAACAATGCCTACAATTGTTCATTTAATTTTTGTGAGACCCAAGCTGGTACGTACTGTCCAACCTGATTTGAAACTATACAGATACAAATATACTGTTCCATTACAACTTAAAAATTTCTTAAACATCATCCAACAAAAGGTTCTACTGTCCAAAGTATTAAGGGTGAGATATATGTTGACTCTGAGTATAGTCTACAAAGTACTTGGAAAAATGCAGAAGTATCAGTTGATGCCAATTACCAGATACTAAAGTGAGATTGACAAGCTCTTCCATTCTTGCTGCATCATGTGAACTTTTTATACAACAGCAGAAATTGCACAAACCCATATTACATAAAGGATCAAGTGTGACTGTTCATTTTGGCAGATGTATGAATTGACAAAAAGGCAAAAGAAACTCTTAGTCTGTCTACTTGTATAGTGAGTGAGCTGACTAGGGTCACACCTCTGAGGTTGCCTGTAAGTGGTAAGGCTGGTAATTAGAAGTCTTTGTTGTGTGATTTATAGTGCAGAATCAGGACAAATGGGTGTGCACTGCTTTCACCCTCTCATCTACACATCATATGATCCATGCAATATGCTGTAGGAATCATCAGATCCAAACAAGTCCAATCAACTATCCAGTAAAAGATCGCTGACTTTCTGAAAGATTCAACAATTCAGTGGATACTGGACAAGCTTTTAAAGGTCAAAGTTACTATAGCAAGCTTAAACCAAGGACACATCATGACTTTGCACACTCGCATCCCCCAACCAATATTCTTGTCAGGTGTCCACTTCTACACTATACACTTTTCAAGAGATACAGCCCAGTCAAGACTTTAAAGGTTAAAGTCACTACAGCAAGGTCAAAAGTCATATCAAGGTCAAACCATGATGTTGGATACGTACATTCCTCAACCAATGTCCAAGCCATGTATCAACTTCTTACACCTTACAGTTTCCAAGATATAGCCCAGACAAGATTTGAAAAGTCACAGTCACTACAGCAAAGTCAAAGATTAAATCAAGGTCACACTATGACGTTGCACACCTACATCCCCCCCTCCAGTTACTAACAAGGTTAAATCAAGGTCAAATATGACACTGCACACTTAGCACCCCCCACCCCACCCCCTCCAAAAAAAAAACTAGAAAAAGGTTTTTGCTAACAACAACGAGCGGCCCGGATGGAGACTTGAGTTAATAAAGCTGTAGTAGTTGTGGTATGAGACTGTAAGGGGAAGGTAAGCTTTACTGTGTTTTGTATCTGATGGGAAAGTAGATTATCTAAAATAGCATCAGAGATGCCCGTACCCTACAGCCTAGGGAAATATTTTTAATACCATGAGATATAGAAGTACTGTATCAGTACAAAGTTCAGGATACTTTCAGAGCACTGTCAGTTATATAAAGGTCCAAACAATGTTATGTCTAAGAGAAAGATAATGCATGTAAAGATGAAGTCTTAAAACAAAACAATTCAATAACAAGATGACAGCATTAATCAGTAGACTAAACATTACGACACTCTTTATCTAGATCTAGCATGTCCAAATTATGGTTTGGATGTTTTGAATATTACCATGCACACAGAAGTGGTAATACATTCAATGAATGCTTATGTGTGGTGTTGGAGCAAACTCTGTGGTTCACTTGATGAAATTCCATCTGTTACAATGGGAAGTTGTAAAAGTAAAATTCTTAATGAATTCTCATGTGACTTTAACAATGCTTAATCTGCATCAAAAGACAGACTCAAAAGTGCAACACGATTTTAAAGGTCAAGGTCACTACGACAAGGTCATAGGTCAAATCAAGGTCACACCATGATGCTGCACACCTACAACCCCTAACCAATGTCCCTACCATGTATCAACTTCCTACACCTTACGATTTCCGAGATATAGCCCGGACAAGATTTTCAAACTCAAGGTCACTACGGCAAGGTCAAAGGTCAAATCAAGGTCAGACCATGACGTTGCACACCTACACATCCTAACCAATGTCCCTACCAAGTATGAACTTCCTACACCTTACAGTTTCTGAGATACAGCCCGGACAAACTTTTTCCCGCTGCCCACCCGCCTGCCTGCCCATCCGGACCCCATGGGTGAAAACAATACCCCGACAGCCCTTAAGGGCTGTGGGGTAAAAAAACTGTATCAGTTGCAATATTAGACTGTAAGCAGAATAACAGCATTCACAGCTAGGCTTGATAAAGCTCAGTGAGAGATAACCTTTCCATTTTCTTTCAGTTTTTTTTTTTTTTTTTTTTTTTTGCAAGACAGAAAAGATACACACATTGCACTTCTTTGTTTGAATGGGGGGAAGTGAGACTTACAACACACACATAATCTCACTTCCCCATCTCACTTCCCCCACATCCCCCATACACCGAGGCAATTCTTTTCTCACATACATTTTTATTTGAGTGAGTGGAGTGGGGAGGGGGCAGATCTGTGCAGAAAAAGACTGCCTCTTCCTCACTCCCCTCACTGAAATAAAATGCAAGTGAGAAAAAGATTATTTACTGCAGTAGAATGTTTAGGTTTTACAGCAATTACTTTATTATGTAAGGGGCTACAGTTCCGAAATTTTACTATGTTATAACTGACGCAAAACTACATCAAAAATACATTTAACAAAATGCTCTAAATGTAATACTTTTCAAGTTATAAGTGATTTAGTACATGGATTGTAAAAATTTTATTGCAACTTAACTTTTTGTAAGTTAAATACTTAGCTTATCCTCACTATTGCTATGTGTTGGCGAGAGCAAACATCCATGACCAACTCGAATATTTTTAAAAAAAATATTCTTGTTAGTGCACTGCGCATATGTGAACTGCGCATGCGCCGCATCCCTAGTTCCCCTTTATAGTTCATATTTTAATTTGGGAGTACCAAATCAAAAAATTATATGTGGGGATGGACGGGCAGGAATCCGAATATAGTGAGGATAAGGTAATTATTTAACTTACAAAAAGTTAAATTACAATAAAACTTTTACATTTTTTGCGTAAAATAACCTTACCTTATCCTCACTATTGCTTGATTTCAACCATACAGGTGGTGGGTTTAAATTTTTGACACACCAAGAGCAGGTAGAAACCAATAAGCCAAAGTATCAATATCCGGGATTATTTTAGAGGATAAAGTACTAGACTAAATGGTACATAAAACATCTTAGTTAACTGAACAAAGTATAACCAATATAAGTTATAACTTGTCAGAAAACAATCCCCATCCAAAGCCACAGTACTAATACAAAACCTTCTTCTTGAGAAAAGTAATAGACTAAGTGACATCAAAGTCATCTTAGTTAACTAAACAAAAGATAACCTATGAAAGTTATAATTTGTCAGAAACTAATCTTAAATCCAAAGCCCAAGTACTAATACCAAACATTCTTGTGAGGAAAAGTACTAGACTAAGTGAATGAAATATCTTACTTAACTAGACAAAAGTAACTAAGTTATGACTTGCCAGAAACTAAGTTCCAATCCTTCTGAGGAGTTGTAGGCTAGAATGAAGTAGTAGGAGATAAAGTAGCCATTATGACTGGACCTACTTTACAATTACACAACATGCTGGGCTGAAATCACAACCCAACAAAAGTAGCCCCTTTGTGAATGTATACTCCCAATCTCTCACAATAAAAGTATACATCCTCCTAAAACTCAACATAATTCTTTTATACATTGGAGTTTATGGTCACCTTAAAATAATACACACCGTGAATACCAGATACATCTGCATGCCAAATTTGAATTTAATCCATCATGTCATTTTTGAGATACTGCCTGGAAAGGAAGTGTGACGACGACACTGACAATGTGCTATTACTGGGAGTTTAAAGTCATCTTAATGTATGACACTTATCTATGGCCAGTTACATATACATGCAAAATTTGAATGAAATTTCTCAAGTTATCTTCAGTATACTCTATTAAAAAATTAAAAAAACTTAAACTCAACATAATTCTTTTATACATGGGAGTTTATGGTCACGTTAAAATAGGACACATTTTGAATACCAGTTACAACATGTTAAATTTGAATTGAATCCATCAACCCACTTTTGAGATACTGTTCGGAAACGGAAAACCTTAAAATCAATATAAATATGTTATTCGTGTGAGTTTAAGATCACCTTAAAACAGGGCACCCCTTGAGTACGAGTTACATCCACATGCCAAATATGAATTTAATCCATCATGCCATTTTTGAGATACTGTCTGGAAAGGAATTGTGATGATGACACTGACAATGTGTTATTACTGGGAGTTTAAGGTCACCTTAATGTATGCACTTGTCTATGGCCAGTTACATATACATGTAAAAATTTGAATGAATTTTCTTAAGTTATTTTCAGTATACTCTATGGAAAAATAAAAAGCTTAAACTCAGCATAATTCTTTTATATATAGGAGTTTAAGGTCACCTTAAAATAGGACACACCTTAAATACCAGTTACAACCACATGCCAAATTTGAATTGAATCCGTCAACCTCTTTTCAAGATACTGTCTGAAAATGGAAAAACTTAAAATCAATATAAGGATGTTACTAGTGGGAGTTTAAGGTCACCTTAAAACACGGCACACCTTCAGTACCAGTCACATCCACATGCCAAATTTGAATTTCATCCATCATGCCATTTTTGAGAAGTCTGGGAAGGAAGTGTGACAACGACACTGACCATACTTGTCCTCCAACATAGCTGCTAGTGACACAAAAGTGATGCAACCTTAAACTCATAAGTTTATGAAATATCAGGAATTTACTATAACCTTACAAAAGAAACTTTTTTGGTGTAGACAGATGTACATGATGAAGATCAAAGAATAAAGTCTGAATTAGCACATCAAATATCTTTTAAATACCAAAAAATTGTCCAAACCTTAAACTCAAAGTTAGTTTGCAGCTGTGAGGGAGTTTAAGGGAATCTTCTTTTCCTGTAGGTTTTGTTCACGGTTTGTTACATTCACAACTTGAAAGATGCTTAGAATTGCACAGTGTTTGAAATACTGTTGAAAAATTGCCAAACTTAAAGTGAATATAATTCTGTTATTACTGGGAGTTTAAAGTCACCTTAATGTGAGGCACTTATCTATGGCCAGTTACATATACATGCAAAATTTGAATGAAGTTTCTTAAGTTATCTTTAGTATACTTTATGGAAAAGTAAAAAACTTAAACTCAACATAACTTTTTAATACATGAGAGTTTAAGGTCACCTTAAAATAGGGCACACCTTGAAAACCAGTTACGACCACATGCCAAATTTGAATTGAATCCGTCAACCCATTTTTGAGATACTGTCCGGAAACGAAAAACCTTCAACACAATATAAGTATCTTACTACTGTGAGTTTAAGGTCACCTTAAATAGGGCACACATTGAGGAACAGTTACATCAACATGCCAAATTGGAATTTAATTGATCAAGCTATTTTTGAGATACTGTCTGGAAAGTAAGTGTGACAACACTGACCATGTATGTTTTCCATCATAGCTGCTAGTGACACAAACTAATGCAACCTTAAACTCATAAGTTTATACAATATCAGCAATTTACTATAACCTTACAAAAGAGACTATTTTTGTGGAGATATCTGTACATGATGAATATCAATGTGAAAAGTCCTAATTAGCATATAAAATATCTTCCAAACACCAAAAATATTGTCACAACCTTAAACTCAAAGTTTGTTTGCACTGCTGTATATTGTAGTGAGTTTAAGGTAATCTTTTTCTGCAGGTTCTGTTCAAGGTTTGTTACATCCATAACTAAAATATGCCTAGAATTGCACAATATTTGAAATACTGTTCAAAAATTACCAAACTTAAAGTGAATATAATTCTGTTATTACTGGGAGTTTAAGGTCACCTTATTGTATGGCACTTACTTATGGCCAGTTACATATACATGCAAAAGTTGAATGAAATTTCTCAAGTTATTTTCAGTATACTCCATGGAGAAAGAAAAAATGTAAACTGGACATAAGTTTTTTATACGTGGGAGTTTAAGGTCACCTTAAAATAGGGCACACCTTCAAAACTAGTTACAGCCACATGCCAAATTTGAATTGAATCCATCAAGCCATTTTTGAGATACTGTCCGGAAACGAAACAAGAGGAGAGTGCCCGTGAACGGGCACTGTGTCAGCTGACTGAGTGTTTTTGATTTGTGAAGGTAATAATGAGAGGAAAGCATAATTATCAGGGAAAGTGCTGTACAGAAGTACAGTAAATGGTAATTGAACAGCATGTTCAAAAGAAATTCTGAATCTGACAGAAGAAAAGGACAAAAAAATTGTGCCCTGCAAATGGTATTATGAAGAAAAGTAACAAGGTAACTGTTTAAGTGTAAAGAGTAGGTTAAAACATATTTAAAGAAATACTGCAAATGCAGTATCCTCGTATGACCTTGAAGAAGGGGTCCAAGGTCAAATCCAACCACACAAAAATATTCCCAGCCCATGATTTCCTATAGGTTGGTTTACCATCCCAAACCTCTAGGACCAATAATAAGCGAGTTATAAGCACTTTTAAGTTTGGCTGTCCTTATTTGACCTTGAAGGAGGGGTCCAAAGGTCAAATCTGACCACACCAAAAGATTCCCAGCCCATGATTTCCTATAGGATGGTTTACCATCCCAAACCTCTAGAACCAATAATAAGCGAGTTATAGGCACTTTCAATTTTCGCTATCCTCATTTGACCTTGAAGGAGGGTTCCAAGGTCAAATCGGACCATATCAACAGATTCCCAGCCCATGATTTCCTATATGTCTGTTTACCATCCCAAACCAATAGGACCAATAATAAGCAAGTTATAAGCACTTTTAAGTTTGGCTATCCTCGTTTGACCTTGAAGGAGGGGTCAAAGGTCAAATCTGACCACACCAAAAGATTCCCAGCCCATGATTTCCTACAGGTTGGTTTACCATCCCAAACCTCTAGGACCAATAATAAGGGAGATATAAGCACTTTTCATGACTGACAAAGAAATACCAGTGGCGGCCATCTTGTTTTTCAAAATGAGCCCAAAAATATTCCCAGTCGAGATTTTATAATGAGGAACATATCCTGCGAATTTGAGATCTCTACTTATAATACCCTTTGCTCTAGAGGGCCAACAAAACTCCTTGTTTAAAGTCGAATAAACATCCCTGGCGGCCATCTTGTTTTTTTAAAATGAGGCCAAAAATATTCCCAGGCAACATTTTATGGTTATTAATATATTCTGCAAACTTGAGAAGGCTAGCTATAATATTTTTTTCATTAGAGCGGTAATGGTGAAATCTCTCTACACACTGCGGCTATCCAGTGGATACAATGATTTACTCAATAGTGAGAACCTGAAAGTAGCTATTGCTCAGCTATGCCATGACATAGAGGTCTGCAATTTCACTATGATATAACTGACCAAAAATTATGTCAATAACATATTTAAACAAAATACTCTAAATGTAATAGTTTTCAAGTTACAACTGATTTACTCAACAGTGATAGCCTCAAAGTAGCTATTACTCAGCTATGCAATGAGCTACAGGTCTGAATTTTTACTATACTATAGCTGACCCAAAAGTAGGTGAACAACATATTTAAGCAAAATACTGTAAATGCAATAGTTTTCAAGTTACAACTGATTTACTCAATAGTGAGAACCTGAAAATAGCTATTGCTCAGCTATGCCATGAGCTATAGGTCTGTAATTTCACTATGTTATAGCTGACCCAAAAGTAGGTGAACAACATATTTTAACAAAATACTCCAAATGCAATATATTTCAAGTTACAACTGATTTACTCAACAGTCAGTACCTGAAAATAGCTATTGCTCAGTTGTGCCATGAGCTACAGGTCTGTAATTTCACTATGTTATAGCTGACCCAAAAGTAGCTGAATAACGTATTCACACAAATTTCTGTAAATGCAATAGTTTTCAAGTTATAAATGATTTACTCAACAGTGATAACCTCAAAGTAGCTATTACTCAGCTATGCCATGAGCTACAGGTCTGAAATTTTACTATGTTATGGCTAACCCCATAATAGGTGAATAACATATTGAAACAAAATACTCTAAATGCAATAGTTTTCAAGTTATAAGTGATTTACTCAACAGTGATAACCTCAAAGTAGCTATTACTCAGCTATGCCATGAGCTACAGGTCTGAAATTTTACTGTTATGGCTAACCCCATAATAGGTGAATAACATATTGAAACAAAATACTCTAAATGCAATAGTTTTCAAGTTATAAGTGATTTACTCAACAGTGATAACCTCAAAGTAGCTATTACTCAGCTATGCCATGAGCTACAGGTCTGAAATTTTACTATGTTATAGCTGACCCAAAAATAGGTGAATAACATATTGAAACAAAATACTCTAAATGCAATAGTTTTCAAGTTATAAATGATTTACTCAACAGTGATAACCTCAAAGTAGCTATTACTCAGCTATGCCATGAGCTACAGGTCTGAAATTTTACTCTGTTATAACTGACCCCAAAATAGGTGAACAACATATTGAAACAAAATACTCTAAATGCAATAGTTTTCAAGTTATAAGTGATTTACTCAACAGTGATAACCTGAAAGTAGCTATTACTCAGCTATGCCATGAGCTACATGTCTGAAATTTTACTATGTTATAGCTGACCCAAAAGTATGTGAACAACATATTTAAGCAAAATACTGTAAATGCAATAGTTTTCAAGTTACAACTGATTTACTCAATAGTGAGAACCTGAAAATAGCTATTGCTCCGCTATGCCATGAGCTATAGGTCTGTAATTTCACTATGTTATAGCTGACCCAAAAGTAGGTGAACAACATATTTTAACAAAATACTCCAAATGCAATATTTTTCAAGTTACAACTGATTTACTCAACATACAGTACCTGAAAATAGCTATTGCTCAGTTGTGCCATGAGCTACAGGTCTGTAATTTCACTATGTTATAGCTGACCCAAAAGTAGCTGAATAACGTATTTACACAAATTTCTGTAAATGCAATTGTTTTCAAGTTATAAGTGATTTTACTCAAGATGGTAGTTACTGAAAAGCCCAAAAGTAGCTATTACTCACTTAGCTATTGAAACAGACACCAAAGTTACTCACCATGTTGTAGCTATGAAAAAAGTAGCTGAATAACATATTTTAACAAAATGCTCTAAATGCAACACTTTTCAAGTTATAAATGATTTTGTGCATGATTTCATGAATTTTAATGCATTAAAAATTATTAAAAAAATTTATCAAAAAAAAAGTAAGACAGATCCAGGTCTCATACTCACACAAGAGAATCTACCTCTGGCCTAGTACATATATGCAAGATATGAGAGAAATCCCTGCAATAGTCACTGAGAAAATTGTGATAAAGTGTTGAAATTTTCACACTTTTGGTGGGGGTACCTCCCTTGTAACGTCTCTAGCAAACAGACGAACAGACAGATTTGCATGCCTTGAACAATTTTTCATCCTCGATAGATAAGGTATCTTTCAAAAAAAAACAGCATGTCTCTAGGCCTTGTAGTTTTGGAGAAGAAGTTGTTCACGCGGACGCGGACCCCCACGCCGCAGTGACGACATAATGTCAGCTGACTGACAAGTCAGCTGACATAAAAACTTAAAATGAGTTTAAGTATCTTACTAGTGGGAGTTTAAGGTCACAAAACTATACAGCACACCCTCAGGACCAGTTACATCCACACGCCAAATTTGTATTAAATCTGACAAGCCATTTTTGAGATACTGTCCGGAATACAAAGCGTGACGACGACAGATGATGACACCACAAAATAGGATGACGAAGCAATCCCTATATGCCACGCAGCATAAATGCTGGTGACACAAAAACTGAGAAGTAATCTATTTTCAACCACAAAACAAGAAATATCCCAGTCTGAAGCTTATGATTCCACACTCAGAATCTGTACTTTATAGAGCTAAAGCTCAACACCAGAATTCAATTGCAAAATCATTGAAACATAAAAAGAAAATGTATTTCAGTATGTAAAAATACTGAATTACATGAGAAACAAGTAAAAAACATGGAAACCTCTTGCCCAGATTACACATATTAGGCTTAGAATTATGTGGAATCTGATGGAAAAATCCGACTGAACAGACTTTCGAGGATAGTTCCAAGGTATAAGGAGCAGACAACCCATGGGCACCAAAACCCAATTCAATAAGTCTCCCTAAAGTAATAGATAAGACCTATCTTCACAAATATGCTGGAACTCTGTCATTGAAAATGAGAGTTCCAAAGCTAAGTCTGAAATATGGCCAGATAACAGACATAAAGAATAAGAAATTAATGGACCTGATGAAACTCTCAGACTGTAAGCTTGCTTGATGAGATTTTCCAAGGAGTAAGGAGCAGAGAAGGTTTTGTGGAATGACTGTAACACAACCCAACACTAACCATTCCCAGCCATTCATTCCTGCTATCACTATCATTCCATAAAGTCTTTCAGTAAAGCAACTTGAGGATGATAGCTAAAAAGCAATCATAAATGTCAATATTCCCCAGGAAATATTCAACACTATGTCCACTGCATTGAGATGGGATATACAGAGGTAACTTGCTGTTTACCATGACATAAACGTAAGTTCCATCATAAAATCCTATGATTTTTGGACCAATGTGAACACACTATCTGGTGCTTGAGTAATGTCACGATGGATAATAAGCCTTACATTGGCAACATCTCAGCAAAATTGGTATGGAATTGCCCTGGGACATAAACCTCCACCCCAATGAGAACACATACAGCAGTGACTTGTCTGAAACCAGCCACTCTGTTGCTTTTAATTACATTTGAAAACAGACTTCATTCCATAACAATGTAATTATGTAGCTGTCCAAACACCATACTAGGATACCTGCAAAAAGCATTAGGTAGCCCTATGGATACACCTCCATAACAATAGATTGTGTTCTTATACACACATTTACTAACTACACAAATACTAACACATTTATCCAAGTCAAAAGCCTTTTCATGGTCTCCTAACAAGGAATTTGTATGTCTAAAGATTTGGATACTTCCAATGAGTTCCAAATACCTTTAAAAGAAGCATATTCAATCGTTCATAGAACTGAATAATACTAGCCATACACGAAACCCTATGCCAATCATGAGAATCCTGGAATTGAATTGTAACCTTTGAAACATTTAAAATTGCATTCTTGTGTATGCAAGGGAGACAATATGAAGACATTCTTTTGGACAGTCCACCAAGTTAAATGCCTTTTCAAAATCTCTAAACAAGGAAATCGAATGTATAGAGATTAAATATACTGGGTTCTGTCATGTGAAAACTGCCCATTATGACTATTACAAGATTACAGGATAGGTTCATGAGAATGACTAGTAAACATGTTTGCAGATTCTCAATTTCTAAATAGGGTACCCCCTTCTTTACATTGGGGACACAACACCCTTATGTATATTGCATCTATAAAGCAGTAAGACGAACTGCTGTGTTGAAGATAATTCTTTTGAAAGTTAACCACCAAACATGATCACCTATTCCAAGTACACCCAGATAATCTACTGCGGTGGACTTGGAACATCCAGACCTCCATATACTGATGAAAGTGAAGAGCTGTAGCAAACCGAAGGGAAGGGCCCTGCCCTAATATGACCTGCCACAGATTTTGTTATATATATATATATATGTCGTGTACAAGTTGGGATTTTGTACAAGTTATAACTTGTACAAATTCTTGTACAAGTTATAACAATTCTTGTACAAGTTATAACTTGTACGGCTGAGTTGTACAAGTTATAACTTGTACAAAATGTGAAAAAGATTTTGTACAAGTTATAACTTGTACAGATTTTGTGCTTCTAAAAAGCTTAACTTGTACAACGGAGTTCTGTAACTATAATCTGAGTTGTACAAGTTAGGCCAATACACTTTTTAACAGTTTTTGGGCTGTACAACTGTGTTGTAAAAGTGAAACTTTTTAGAAACTGAGTTGTACACGTTATGCCAATACACTTTTTAGTAGGTTTGGAGCTGTACAAGTAAGTTTTTTTTACAGTTTTGGACTCCTATTAAGGCCGACTTAATTAATAGATTGCAGTTAATGATATAATTTAGGTGTACCAGGTGTCAACACATTTTAAACAGTGGGGATTAATACAGGTTTAAAAGACTAAAGAAACCCTCTTGTGACTAACATATACTAAACAGTGGGGATTTATACAGGTTGCACCTGAAAGACTTAAGAAACTCTTTCTTGATTAAGATAGGTGTTAAATAGTGAGAGTTAAATTTAAACATAATTGTAATTGACTGACAATAGAAACTTCTAGAGGTTGCCACACTTTTTATAATCACTATCCATCAAAGCAATAAAGGCAGTAAGGGTTAATGTAATTGTCTTACAATAGGGGCTTCTTGAGCCTGCCAGACTTTTATAAGTTTCAATCAAAGCTATAAGAAGACCTTCAATAACACTAATTCACATGTGGCTTCCTTTGGCTTGGGGTCCAATCTATTCATACTTAAATGACATTTTACCTTTTTTTACTCAGATCAAAGAAATAAGAATTGAAAGGTTTACCTTTTCATGTTAATATTCTGCTTATGATACACTGTGGTAAACAAGTGAAACACATCATCAGACTAAGCAGTTAAACTTAATATTTGAAAAGTTTATTCAATTGATGACTTTGGAAAATTCTTACTTGAAAAGTTTTAAGTTTTTGTTAGGTTAAATGGAATACCCATATTGTAGCCTACTGTAATCTGAAATGTTCAAAGCAAAAGTATATTAAAAAACATATAGTCAGTGCAATAGAAAATTTATCTATCTATTTGAATCTTTCTGTATAATCTGATATAGAATTTGTCACATTACTACAATATCCACAAAACCCATTTCCTTAAACGGTTATAACTTGTACAAAATCCCAACTTGTACACGACATATATATATTTTGTTGGAAGGATGTGTAAGTGGACATTTGATAAGTCTATTACAACTACCAGTCCCTGTATACACAAATGGTATAATTTCAGAACACTTCTACCACTCTGAAAGATTGGATGGTGATAAGCTATTAACATATCCTTGAGCTTTAAGCAGCCGTTATTACCCTGGTTTTGTAACAAGAAACATATTGTTGAAACTCCCAGGCTTATACACATTCTTACTGGGGTTATTGGCCTTTATGTAGCATCCGATAAACACCAACCCGCATAATTCACCATGTTTGTTTTCCTTGTTCAAGATATACTTCAACATGTGGGTCTACTTGACAATTTGATTATCACAGAACTGTCTGTTAACCCCATTGCTGAATGTGTTTAACTCTACGATGACAAACCTTCTGTAACCATACCTTAACAAGAGGAGAGTGCCCGTGAACAGGCACTGTGTCAGCTGACTGAATGTTTTTGATTTGTGATGGTGATAATGAGAGGAAAGCATAATTATCAGGGAAAGGGCTGTACAGAAATACAGTAAATGGTAACTGAACAGCATGTTCGAAAGATATTCCGAAGCTGACAGAAGAAAAGGACAAAAAAGTTGTGCCCTGCAAATGGTATTATGAAATAAAGTAACAAGGTAATTGTTTAAGTGTAAAAAGTAGGTTAAAAATATTTAAAGAAATACTATAAATGCAATATCCTCCTTCGACCATGAAGAAGGGATCCAAAGGTCAAATCTGACCATACCAAAAGATTCCCAGCCAAAGAATTTAGGATGGTTTACCATCCCAAACCTCTCGGGCCAATAATAAGTGAGTCATAGGCACTTTTTAAGTTTGGCTATCCTTGTTTGACCTTGACGGAGGGGTCTAAGGTCAAATCCGACCACACAAAAAAATTCCCAGCCCATGATTTCCTGTAGCTTGTTTACCATCCCAAACCTGTAGGACCAATAATAAGCGAGTTATAAGCAATTGTAAGTTTGGCTATCCTCAATTGACCTTGAAGGGGGGGTCCCAGGTCAAATCTGACCACACCAAAAGAATCCCAGCCCATGATTTCCTATATGTTGGTTTACCATCCCAAACCTCCAAGACCAATAATCAAGAGTTTTAGCACTTTAAGTTTGGCTATCTTCGTTTGACCTGGAAGGAGGGGTCTAAGGTGAAATCCGACCACACCAAAAAATTCCCAGCTCATGATTTTCTATAGGTTGGTTTTCATTCCAAACCTCTAGGACCAATAATAAGCGAGTTATAAGCACTTTTATGTTTGGCTATCCTCATTTGACCTTGAAGGAGGGTTCCAAGGTCAAATCGGACCATATTAACAGATTCCCAGCCCATGATTTCCTACAGGTTGGATACAATGATTTACTCAACAGTGAGAACCTGAAAGAAGCTATTGCTCAGCTATGCCATGACATAGAGGTCTGCAATTTCACTATGTTATAGCTGACCAAAACGTCTGTGAATAACATATTTAACAAAATACTCTAAATGTAATAGTTTTCAAGTTACAACTTATTTACTCAAGAGTGAGAACCTCAAAGTAACTATTACTCAGCTATGCAATGAGCTACATGTCTAAATTTTTGCTCTGTTATAGCTGACCTAAAAGTAGGTGAACAACATATTTAAGCAAAATACTGTAAATGCAATAGTTTTCAAGTTACAACTGATTTACTCAATAGTGAGAACCTGAAAATAGCTATTGCTCCGCTATGCCATGAGCTATAGGTCTGTAATTTCACTATGTTATAGCTAACCCAAAAGTAGGTGAACAATATATTTTAACAAAATACTCCAAATGCAATATTTTTCAAGTTATAGCCGATTTACTCAACAGTCAGTGCCTGAGAATAGCTACTGCTCAGTTGTGCCATGAGCTACAGGTCTGTAATTTCACTGTTATAGCTGACCCAAAAGTAGCTGAATAACATATTTGCACAAATTTCTGTAAAGGCAATAGTTTTCCAATTACAACTGATTTACTCAACAGTGAGAACTTCAAAGTAGCTATTACTCAGCTATGCAATGAGCCACAGGTCTGGAACTTCACTATGTTATAGCTGACCCCAAAATAGGTGAATAACATATTGCAACAAAATACTGTAAATGCAATAGTTTCCAAGTTATAAGTGATTTACTCAACAGTGATAACCTAAAAGTAGCTATTACTCAGCTATGCCATGAGCTACAGGTCTGAAATTTTACTATGTTATAGCTGACCCAAAAGTAGCTGAATAACATATTTATACGAAATTCTCTAAATGCAATAGTTTTGAAGTTATAAGCGATTTACTCAACAGTGATAACCTAAAAGTAGCTATTACTCAGCTATGCAATGAGTCACAGGTCTGGAACTTCACTATGTTATAGCTGACCCCAAAATAGGTGAATAACATATTGAAACAAAATACTCTAAATGCAATAATTTCCAAGTTATAAGCGATTTACTCAACAGTGATAACCTCAAAGTAGCTATTACTCAGCTATGCCATGAGCTACAGGTCTGAAATTTTACTATGTTATAGCTGACCCAAAAGTAGGTGAACAACATATTTAAGCAAAATACTGTACATGCAATAGTTTTCAAGTTACAACTGATTTACTCAATAGTGATGACCTAAAAGTAGCTATTACTCAGCTATGCCATGAGCTACAGGTCTGAAATTTTACTATATTATAGCTGACCCAAAAGTAGCTGAATAACATATTTATACTAAATTCTCTAAATGCAATAGTTTTGCAATTACAACGGATTTACTCAATAGTGAGAACCTCAAAGTAGCTATTACTCAGCTATGCAACGAGCTACAGGTCTGAAATTTCACTATGTTATAGCTGACCCAAAAGTAGGTGAACAACATATTTAAGCAAAATACAGTAAATGCAATAGTTTTGAAGTTACAACTGATTTACTCAATAGTGATGACCTAAAAGTAGCTATTACTCAGCTATGCCATGAGCTACAGGTCTGAAATTTTACTATGTTATAGCTGACCCAAAAGTAGCTGAATAACATATTTATACGAAATTCTCTAAATGCAATAGTTTTCCAATTACAACTGATTTACTCAATAGTGAGAACTTTAAAGTAGCTATTACTCAGCTATGCCATGACCTAGAGATCTGAAATTTCACTATGTTATAGCTGGCCCAAAAGTAGCTGAATAACATATTTATACGAAATTCTCTAAATGCAATAGGTTTTAAGTTACAAGTGATTTACTCAATAGTGAGAACTTCAAAGTAGCTATTACTCAGCTATGCAATGAGCCACAGATCTGAAACTTCACTATGTTATAGCTGATCCCAAAATAGGTGAATAACATATTGAAACAAAATACTGTAAATGCAATAGTTTCCAAGTTATAAGCGATTTACTCAACAGTGATAACCTAAAAGTAGCTATTACTCAGCTATGCCATGAGCTACAGGTCTGAAATTTTACTATGTTATAGCTGACCCAAAAGTAGCTGAATAACATATTTATACGAAATTCTCTAAATGCAATAGTTTTGAAGTTATAAGCGATTTACTCAACAGTGATAACCTAAAAGTAGCTATTACTCAGCTATGCCATGAGCTACAGGTCTGAAATTTTACTATGTTATAGCTGACCCAAAAGTAGCTGAATAACATATTCATACGAATTTCTCTAAATGCAATAGTTTTTAAGTTACAAGTGATTTTACTCATGATGGAAGTTACTGAAAAGCCCAAAAGTAGCTATTACTCACTTAGCTATTGAGACAGGCACCCAACTTACTCACCATATTGTAGCTATGAAAAAAGTAGCTGAATAACATATTTTAACAAAATGCTCTAAATGCAACACTTTTCAAGTTATAAATGATTTTGTGCATGATTTCATGAATTTTAATGCATTAAAAATTATTAAAAAAATTTATTAAAAAAAAAGTAAGACAGATCCAGGTCTCATACTCACACAAGAGAATCTACCTCTGGCCTAGTACATATATGCAAGATATGAGAGAAATCCCTGCAATAGTCACTGAGAAAATTGTGATTAAGTGTTGAAATTTTCACACTTTTGGTGGGGGTACCCCCCTTGTAATGTCTCTAGCAAACAGACGAACAGACAGATTTGCATGCCTTGAACAATTTTTCATCCTCGATAGATAAGGTATCTTTTAAAAAAAACAGCACGTCTCTAGGCCTTGTAGTTTTGGAGGAGAAGTTGTTCATGCGGACGCGGACGCGTACACGGACGCGTACGCCCACGCCGCAGAGTGACGACATAATGTCAGCTGACTGACAAGTCAGCTGACATAAAAATGGCAGAAAGCTGTATCCAGGAACTGTTACTGCAACTTCAAAGGTCATCCCTGTGATCCTGATAAAGTGAAAAATCCATCTTCTTTTTTCTTTCAAAACAGATTTGGAGACATGAGGAGGCTACACCTATTCAATCTGTTAATGAGGAAATGGAGAAATGGTCACCCATCCACACACTAACCATGGCCAATGCTGCTTAACTTTCGTGATGAAACCTGTGCATTAAGCTGTACTACCACAAAAGCAAACGAAGCTGCTATGAAGACTGGAAGGCAGGAAATGGTCATCAGTCCAAGTACCCACCATTGTCAGTGGTGTGACAATGCACTGCAAACTGCCATTCAGGATGTGTTGGTGAGAGCACAGATTGTCTTCCCGCATTATTGCAGAGAAAAAACGACTCGACTACAGATAACCATAATAAACTGAAGAAACAAATATTTCATCTATTACTGATCATTTCCTCACAATCTGGCTAGAGTTGAGGTTGTTTTTGTCCATCGTGAACTGACGCCTCGACTGCAATACTGAAGTAGGAACACGTGAAGACAGAAGAAACGCATCCGTGTAACTGAAAGGAAGCAAATATTTCCATCTAACCCACAAAAATTGTCACATAAGCTGTTGTACATCCAGGAACTATGCAGCCTTTTACTGGAGATTCGTGATTTATTCAGTTTAACGCACAATCCGCTATAATAATTTTTAACTTCCTGTCTGAACCACTTCCTGTCCCTATTCGATTGGGTGTTCATCATAAATACCATTTCACCTTCTGCACCACTATGAAATGACACGACAATGGAGGCGCACTACTGTGTCTCTGTAACCGTTGATCATTCCAAAAGCAACCTAACACTACCAAGACAGTGTAAAAGGTTACCTGCTGCATTCTTTTGTAGATATGGATCTTCAACAATGCACGGCTATGTGAAGACTCATGAATGGATATATCTATGGGGAAATGCTGTAACCCCAAGAGGTAGCAAGTGACAGCAAATCCTTCCAAAGAATTCATTTCACCATGCACGGTGATGGATCTCAGACAATGCACAGCTATCTGATGATTGATGAATGCACATCTCTATGCAAGCTCTTCTGTGTACCACCGTGTATGACTACATGAAGACATGATGACAAGCACGAATCGCAGTTATTGTACCGCCCATGGCTGTCTAAAGAACCCATCATCCAGTAATGGAAAGTGTTTCCTCTGTGGTGGTTACATTACCGTCAAGGAGCCAGCCACGGAGCCGTTCACGACCACCTTCTGGCCACTGACAAGCTCCTGGTCCCTGTTAGTGGCCATTTCTGCTGCATATTCCTCATTGAGGTAGCAGAATAAACCATTACAACTGGGATATACTGCCGTTCCTGGACAGAACTCAACTCCCAATGATGGACACGATTCCTCTGTGGATGCGCTGCCGTTCCCGGAACCCTACTGGCCACTGATGAAATCCATTTCTTCTGTAACTGCCTCAGCCGTTCTGGGGTCGTTCTTCTCAACCTCCTGGTCACTATAAATGGCCGTTTCTGCTGTACTTGCCTCGGTGAGGTAGCAGAACTTATCCAAAAACAGTTTTTGAAGCCCTCTTTCTGCATATATTCTTACCTTGGTTAAAACAAAATGCAGAGATCTGAAGATGAAGAATTGTCCCAGCACTCAAAGTCAAAGTTGGGGTTTAACGTCCCGTTCAACAGCCAGGGTCATATTGGGACAGGTCCTCAGAATTGCCACTTGTGGGACTCGAACCCACAGAGGTGACAGCCTATGATTAGATGCCAAACTTGCTAACCACTAGGCCACTGAGGACCTTGTATCTCTTACAAATGTAAAAGAACACAGTAGACAAGGGAAAACAAAACGTGAATCTACTGTAGTATCAGCATGGAAAGGGTCATCTCAAGTACAGAATCTACTATATTTACCTCAGAAGAGAAAGCAGATCTGTTACTTGAATGTCTGATAGAAATTCCTTCGCTGTGAACCCTGCATATATTCCAACTAGTGTTAAAATAAAATGCTGGGAAAAGATGAAGAAAGGAAGGAACTAAAGCAATTCTTCAGATGAATCCATCTAATGTAAGTGAAAATCCGTCATTTTCTGCGTAAGCCGTTTTGAAATAAACAAAACGACAAATGGTTTCTAGACGATGTTTACTCTCCGACGACCAAATAAAATATGAACTATAAAGGGGAACTAGGGACGCGGCGCATGCGCAGTTCACATATATGCACAGTGCACTAACAAGAATATTTCTTTTAAAAATATTCGAGGTGGTCGTGGATGTTTGCTCTCGCCAACACATAGCAATAGTGAGGATAAGGTAAGGGTATTTTACGCAATAAAAACATAAATTTTAATGCATCAAAAATTCATAAAAAAACTAGAAAAATGTTTTTGCTAACAAAAAGTAAGCGTCCCAAAAAGGTTCACTGCAATATAATATACAGTAGAAAAAGGTTTTTGAAACTAAAAACATGCAGTGCTGAGAGAAGAAGTGAAAGTTAAGCAGTGTGGAAGTTCATGCATTAACATGAAAGAAAAATTTAAGCTTTAAGGGGGTAAATCTGACCAACTATCTAGACTCTTCACATAAGGTTTCCCAATACGTCTTAATACATTCTAAAACTCTAAAAGCAAGAATAAAGGCGATAAGAGGCAAAAACACAAAATCGGCTATTTTATGACCCCAGTTTGACCCATAAGGGGAGGGTCCGGGGGTAAATCGGACCAGCTATCTAGATTTTTCACATATGGTTTCCCAATACCTCTTAATACATTCTAAAGCTGTAAAAGCAAGAATAAAGGAGATAAAAGGCAAAAACACATAATCGGCTATTTTATAACCCCAGTTTGACCCGTAAGGGGGGATCTGGGGGTAAATCTGACCAGCTACCTAGACTCTTCACATAAGGTTTCCCAATACCTCTTAATACATTCTAAACTCTAAAAGCAAGAATAAAGGAGATATAAGGCAAAAACACAAAATCAGCTATTTTATGACCCCCAGTTTGACCCATAAGGGGGCGTCCGGGGGTAAATCTGACCAGCTATCTAGACTCTTCACATATGGTTTCCCAATACCTCTTAATACATTCTACAGCTATAAAAGCAAGAATAAAGGAGATAAAAGGCCAAAACACAAAATCGACTATTTTATGACCCCAGTTTGACCCATAAGGGGGGATGCGGGGATAAATCTGACCAGCTATCTAGACTCATCACATAAGGTTTCCCAATACCTCTTAATACATTCTAAAACTGTAAAAGCAAGAATAAAGGAGATAAAAGGCAAAAACACAAAATCGGCTATTTTATGACCCCAGTTTGACCCATAAGGGAGGGTATGGGGGTAAATATGACCGCCTATCTAGACTCTTCACATATGGTTTCCCAATACCTCTTAATCCATTCTCAAGCTCTAGAAGCAAGAATAAAGGAGATATAAGGGGAAAAGATGAAATTGGCTAATTTATGACCCCAGTTTGACCGCAACAGGGGGGGTCGGGAGGGGGGTGGGGTGGGGGGGAATTTGACTTGCTTTCTAGACTCTCCACATATGGTTTCCTACTACCTCCCAATACATTTTATGGCTCTAAATGCAATACTTAAGAAGATAATAGGGGGGGTTCACATGAATTTTAAGCTTTCTGATTGGTACCTGTGAGAAAATCACTCATAAATCGGTCAATTTTCATCAGATTGCTCCCAAAATCTAATCAGCTCACGTTTTTGATTGTATAAACATGTGTATGAAGTTACAAGCCTCTGCGGTCAGTAGATTTTCCTGAACTGCGATGACGGGCGTGTGTACCCGAAAAAACTATTTTTTGATCATGTGACCTTGATAAAGATCAAAGGTCAAATTTAAGCATGTGGAACAATTTTCCCACGCCTAAGGTATATAACTGCCAAATATGGTTAAATAGCTTGCAATAATAAGGGAGATATTCAAGGGAGACCATAATGCGGTGGCGGCGGCGAGGAAACTGAGGTGAAACCAAATAAGCGCCCTTTCAGGGACGCTTAATAATTAAGAAAGATCCAGGCCTGATACTCCCACAATGGAATCTACTGGTGGCCTAGTACATATATTCAAGATATGAAAGAAATCCCTGCAATAGTGAATGAGAAAATTGTGATCAAGTGTTGAAATTTTTAGACTGTGGGTGGGGGTACCTCTCTTCTAATGGCTCTGGGGAACAAACAAACAGACAGATCTGCATGGATTTTACGATTTATCATTAACAATAGATAAGGTATCTTTTAAAAAAAACAGCATGTCTCTGGGTCTTGTAGTTTTGGAGAAGTTGTTCATACAGACGTGGACGCGTACACCGCAGAGTGATGCCATAATGTCAGCTGACTGACAAGTCAGCTGACATAAAAACAGGAATTTTTAAGGGAAAAGGTCATTAAAAGTCTTCCTTAAACTTAACCAATGTGTCAAGTTGAAATTATGTCATTGAACAGTAAGTCGGTTGGGAGCTGACACCCTCATTTTTACTTCAAGGTGGCCATGACTGTACTTGTATTGGAACTCCAAGGTGGAAAGAAAATAACAATGTCCCTATTTTAATCTTTAATAAGTTTGCAAAATTTAACTGAGGTCAGCTGAACAATACGATAGCTGGAGAGTAATTACTCCATAATTTCACTACAAAGTGGCCATAACTTCATTCATATTGGGACTTTAAGGTGACCATAAAATAAGAATGTCCTTTTTGCCACCCTTTATAAGTGCATAAAGTGTAGCTGAGGTCAGTTGAACAATAAGATAGCTGGAGGCTGAAAACTTCCTTTTTTCACTGTAAGGTGACCATAACTTCATTCATATTGCGACTTTAAGGTGACCATAAAATGAGAATGCCCCTTTCTGCCAACCTTTATAAATGTGCCAAGTTTTATTTTAAAAATTTAAACATTAACTGAGCTTAGGGCTGAAAAACCCTACATTTTAAGATGGCCATAACATCATTAATATTTAAATCATAAGGTAGTAAGAGTCTTCTCTTCATCTACTTCAATATCTATATACATTAGATATGGAAAAAGAAAGGGGTCAGACAGCTTTATTCCAAATTTTATGACTTTAGGGGGGCATAGCTCCAATTATATTAACAGTTTAAGGTCACCATAAAGTCAGGATAATCCTTTGGTAAATCTTAATATATATGCCAAGTTTGGTTGAAAAAAGTGAAAAACTAAGTAAACTGGAGGGCTAAAACCCCCTTTTTGGACATTAAGGTGACCTTAAGATTGCAGATACAGGGATAACACTTCGGCATGTGAAAGATTATCAAAAAGTAGCTTAATAAGTTATTCCAACAAAACGCTGAAATCCTGACCGTTTTTGAGATACAGACCAAGTACCCATTTTAAAAAAAATACGAAAATAAAACACCTCCCATTCAGGCATCTATGGTCCGATTGATCAGGAAATCCTTTCTGACCTGCAGATATAGGTCTAGAATGTACCTGATAAATTTTATAGCACAGGTGTGTGTGTTTTTTTTCCGAAACGCGACGACGAGGTGTTTTTGAAAAATGCTTAAGGTTATCTTAAGTAAAGCTCAAGGTCTCTGCAAAGTATCCCAAAAATTTTTCCCATCCCTATAGTTTTAAAGAAAGATCAGAAGGAAAGAAAAATTTGAAAACATAAGAAGTTATTCAAGGGAGACCATAATCCGGCGGCAGCAGCGGCGGTGATCAGTCGAACTTATGTGAAAACAAATAAGCGCCCCTGATGGGCCGCTTAAATCACTAATGTCCCTACCAAGTATCAGCCTGATGCTATAGTTGAAATCAATACCCACACAGCCTTCAAAGGCTGTGGGGAAAAAAGTAATATTTTGTACTTCTGTTGACATAAATCACTGGTGTGAAAACAGAAGCTACCACAATTGACATCATTCAGAATGACATTCAGAAGAGCATTTTACCAATAATACAAGTTTATGGACAGTATAATAATACTTTATATTTTCTTTTTAAACCCCAATAAAAGTCTAATTATTTTCAGCGACTGTTTTATTTACAAAACGTTTTTTATATTAACCAAAAAGTTTTTAAGCACACAGGTACAACTAACAAACAGGCTAGAATTCACAAAGACTTCCAACATTCAGAAATCCACATAAATTTTTCATTTTATTTCTCACAAAATAATACTGGCTTAATTTCACATAGTTAATAAGTTCTATATATATTGGTGAAAACTAGCCCACTACAAAAGCCATTTAGGTGATCAACTTTCTTCATAAATTTTTGACAAATAATAAGCCTTTTGCTGCAAGATAGAGGTGCTGGGCATTATACTGAAACTGTCCACAGTAGTGCCTCATGCAATAAATCAAAAAGAAAAAAAGACCACAAATTAGTGGATGGGTATTTGCAATAGCATGGATGATAAATTGAGCATAAGCAATATCATAACCATGGGTGATGCCGCGAAACACCAATAGAAAAAATAATTAAACAACATGGGTGATAATATTACACAACAGGGCTCCCACAGACTTTTGACACCTGGATTCAAGGTCTTTTCAAGAATTTTCAAGGTAAACAACAACAATTCTCAAGGATATATTTTAAGGCATGGCCTCCTTTACCTCCCCTTCTAGCCATCCGTTCCTCCCACAAAATTCTTTATTGTCACCTGATTTTAACATTTTATAAACTCATTACAATATTTTAACATAAACTTTGTTCAGATTAGATCATACTGGATTTGCTGAGTCTGCCATAGCCATAAAACTAGATGATGCAGATGCAGAAGTTGGGCAATAACAAATTCAAGGACTTTTCAAGGATTTTATTCAATTTTTGGCCAAATTTAAGGACTTTCATGGCCTTGAAAATGAAGCTATTTAAGGATTTTCTAGGATGTGGGAACCCTGCACAATCATGCATTCAATGAGCCATAATTTTAGTGTAAATGGCACAAAATTTAGGATCTCAAGGTTACTGGTACTGTTACTGGTAATGGCTCAGTAAAAACAAGTTGGAAATGCTTTATAATGGAGTTCAAACAAAAAATAAAAATTGGCTGTTTCAAATGGTTTTAGAAGATCCAAAGGAAGTCCAAACCCCTTCCTTTTTCCGTAGTAACTTCCAAAAGCATAAAATTTCCTTTTAAATGGAAGTCCAATATTTTATCGTTATCTGTAAAACTCCAATGTCAAGTTAATCTGTTAGAATCCATATTCACAGTTTGCAACTGAGATTCCTACCACACATAACTCTTCAGACATGAGTCCATAATCCTGTTAATCTCCAGAGTGTCACCCAGCTAGTGGCTTGCATAACAGGTATATGACTCTTGATTTGACCACATACTATAACTACAAATTAAAGGACTGTTGCATGTTGGTATGTATGATACACACACCCACATGTTTCATATATTAAGATGTAACTGTTTTAATTCTATGAAGCAAAATTCTTTGAATTTCAAATCCAGAGTTTGAGCATGTGCTTGCAAGATGATTAGCTTCAACAAGAAAGTGTTTGAAGAAAAAACATAAAATACAAAATAACCCTTGATTTTTTTTAAAGTGGTAACAAGTATCATAAGTGCAATATAAAAAACATTTATTTAAACCTTAATTTTTAATAACCAGAGATCTTAATCCTGAATTTGATAATAACATAGACAAAAGTTGTTCTGCAAATACAATTTTTTATTACAAATTTCTGATTGCTTAATCATTTCCAAACTCCAATGTGACCAATAAAAACCTGTCTTTCTATCTTAACACAAAAGGACAGACGTGTATATGAAATACAGAGTATACAGTTGAAATTCCTAGTGGTGTTTCCTGATGAACTAAGATTTACCACTCTCCTTCACAGTTTGCCGCCTTTTCACGTCCCAGTTGTACACCCGAGCCATGTCTGAAACACTTGTTAAGGAATAAATTAGAACAGAGAGTGGCTGAGAAAACACAAACACTTGCTCGCAGTTAAAAAAATAGTCAGCCTCAGCAGGCAAGAACCCCAGCCCACAGGTACAGCTAAATAGCCAACAACATTGAGATTTGGGAAAATCTTAGAAACAACTTCTTTGTAAGAAGTATGGAGAACCCACAAGATGTTCTTCAAAAGATTCACAGGCCATGATTTCTTACCAAGTAGTTTTCATATTTTGAAGCCCAAGAAACAATTATAAGGGAGATATAAGGCCTTTTTGATATGATGACCCTCCTATTTGCCATTAAAGATGTGATATGTCGGCCATTTTGTTTCCAAAACAAAGACACAATTACTCTCAGGCAAGCTTTCCTATCCATTAACATTTTGCGCAAATCTGATGAAGCTAGCTGCAATATTTTAGAACAAACTAAGACCCGAAAATTTTAAAAGTGTTGCCATGGCAAAAGTAGTAGCTAGATACCCCACAAAACCTACTCAGCTCTAGATCCACTTGGAGTAAACATATCCTGAAAATTTGGTGAAAATCCATGCAGAGGTTTATGCTGTGGAACACCCACAAAGTTTAAGACCCCGAAATCTTAAAAGTGTTGCCATGGCAACAGTGGTAGCCAGATACCCCCGAAAAGCTAATCAGCTCTAGATCCTCTTGGGGTAAACATATTCTGAAAATTTGGCGAAAATCCATGCAGGGGGTCAGGCTCTGCAACACCCACAAGCTTTAAGACCCAAAAATCTTAAAAGTGTTGCCATGGCAACAGTTGTCACTGGATACCCCCAAAACCTAATCAGCTTTAGATCCTCTTTAAGGTTAACATACCCTAAAAATTTGGTGAAAATCCTTTCATTGGTTTAGGTTGTGGAATACCCACAAACCTTAAGACTTGAAAATCTTTAAAATGTTGTCACGGCAACAGTTGTTACCGGATACCCCTCAAAACCTAATGAGCTCTAGATCCTCTTGGGGTAAACATTCCCTCAAATTTTGGTAAAATTCCGTGCATGGGTTTAGGCTGTGGAACACCCACAAGCTTTATGCAAGCCGCCACCGCCGCCCGGGCGCAGGGGACGACTATAACCTCAGTCTTTATGGGCTGGGATTAAAAATTCTAGATTTCATCAGTTAAGACCAACTTTGAAGAGCCCCCCCACCTTGTGTGATGATATAACCAAAATCTGATGAATAGTATACGGATATTACCAAAAATAATTTTGCACACATGTCATAATTTAAGTCGTGTATAGTGTTTTGATCGATATTAAAAGAACTTATGTCCAAAACTGGAAAAAATTACAGTAAAAAAAATTAAATCCTCTCTCAAGCTGGAGGAATAGAAAACCAGAAAAAAGTACATGTATAAAGTATTCTTCTTCAAATATTCTTGATATAGAAAAATAGGCGGAGATTACATCTGCAATGGTTTGCCTTGCCATAAACAGAAAACTTACTTGAATATGGTGGCCATCTTGTCCTTTGTCCTCCAATGACCTCAATACCAAGCAATCCGTTAACACAACAAACTCAATAGTCTGATACTACCTTCAAAATATTTTAAAGATTGTCAATGCAACCGTCATAATTTTTTATTTTATTCCTTTTTTTAATTTTTATAATTAGCCTAGGTCTGTTGTACCATGAGTTGAATCTGGTTACTGTTAACTGTGTTACGTTACAACACCGGCGATAAAGGATACTGACTTCTGTAGTAGTCGTTTGGTCTTTGAGGAATCCTATGTCGTCGGCGGTTTGTTCTAGCTGTTTCTGTGCAGCCTCATAATTTTTGGTGAGAAGCTCATCTGCCTCGTCTAAAGTATACTCAAGCATCACATTAGCCTGTGTGATAGAAAAGATACACAAAAAATACTGGAGATTAATACAGATTCTGATCTACTTATTCTGACCTATAACATTCTACTCAGTTGTTTATTATCTTATCTCCTACAGGGTAGACCAAATAATTTGTGGAACGCCATGTGTACCCAGCAAATTAATGTCACACACCATTTCAAACAGTATACAAAATCACAAATGCGGAAAGGGAGAATGAATGTGTCAGAAATTACATTTTGTCTTTAAACTCTAGTAGTGGGAGGGGCGTTAATGAGACCAAATGAAGCCATGTTCAGTGTTTGAGAAAATATTGTGATGGGCGGTGGAAATATAACCAATAGTGAGGTGCTGATGTCCGAGAAGGGATAGTCCAATTTCTGAAAAATAGTCCATGTCCATGTTAGTGTCCGATAGGGGAGAAGGACTATGGTGGTGGATAGGCTAACCTAAATAGGTAGGTCTTCAACTGTTGCCTAAATCCATTAATACTATCCTGAGTTCTGACGGGCACAGGGAGTTTGTACCATTCTGTGAGAGCAGCAACTGCAAAACTACGCATTCCCATACATTTATTTGGTCTGGACCGTCTGGTTGAGGAAACTGAGAGGTGGTTGCCCCGTGTAAGGTCACTACGCTTAATTAAAGAGCATAGAAATTGAGGTTGGCTAAATCTTATTGCCTTGTAAGTAATTAGGTTGTATTTAAAAAGTATATGGTACTGAATGGGGAGACATAGTAGTTGTGCAGGAAAGGTGTCACATGACTGAATTTACTAAGTTTGCACACAATGCGACATGGGGTGTTTAGAATTCTTTGATGTCTACTAATATTTGCCTTTTTAGTGTGTAGAGCAGAGAGCCGCAGTAGTTCAGACGGCTGCTGACCATGGCATTTGAAAACTGTACAGCCATTTCATGGGATAGATACCTACGAACTCTTCCTAGTTCCCGGAGATGGTAGTAGCTAGTGCTGTCACTCGCCAGTGCAAATAAACATCGAATATCGCCCACGTTGGCCGACCGCGTATCGACATATGTCGACTTCATAAGCTCACCCCAAAACGAAACTATTCAATTAAAATGTCAAATAATATTGTTTTCTCACCTGATTACACCATTTTAGTGTCGTATTTGTCTTTTTATGTTGGTTGTTTATGCATCGTTAAATGCAGGAACACTCTGAAAACCGACAGTATATTAAAATAATTATCTGATTCCGACTTTATAAAGTGCTGTATAATGGCCATACTATAACATATACGCCTCAAATAAATTAGAACTACACTGTTTTTGCACATTTTTGAAAGCTTTATGTCAATTACATTGACATACCAAATGCGAAAAAAAAAATAAAGATGCAATTCCGAAACTACATTCGAGCAATGGTTTAATGCTTTCCTGATAGGTCATGTGACTCCATTTGTATGGACCAGGTTGTCAAAACGCCGAAAATATATTTCAAAATGCTGAATAATCCATCACTTTTAAAAGATATTCTATCATTATTATATAAATATGCTAATATCTTTGCAATCGGATATGAAGAAACTGTTCCGATTATCGCTCATAATAGACCTAGTAAACGATAGTATCGGAAGTAACGAATGTCGCGACAGCACTAGTAGTAGCATACACAACATAAATTAGCCACATGTCTTTGCATTAAGTTTTTACCATCCAGGGTCACACCAATGATTAAGTGCTATAAACATCCATATTAGATTAAATTTGATTAGATTCTACAATATTGTCACATTTAAAATTTAGTGAACCATTTTAAAACTGTTACATAGATTATTGCTACCATGAAGAGGTACCATAAACTCACAAATTCTTTATTCAATGTTCCTTTCAACCTTCAGGAACAGTCTGATGTTGAACAGGCTAAATATAAGCACTATCCTTCTGTGTACTGATGGTACTCACCCCAAGCCAGAGCAGCACTTTATCACTTGGAGGGACTTTTCCTTTTACATACAAATTATCTGCAATCTGGAAGTGCGTCTTTAAAGCTTCTGAGGAGTCCTGAAGCAGTAGTAAAAATACAGTAGAACAAAATTTAGGTATAAAAAATAGCATCAGAGATGCCCGTACCCCACAGCCTGGGGAAATAGTTTTCAACACCATTAGACATAGAAGTAGAGAAACAGTACACAGATTGGGATACTTTCAGAGCACTGCATGTAAAGATTAAGTATTAAAACAAGACAATTCAGTAAACTAAAAGTTATGAAGCTGTAAAATTTGTTAACTAGAGAATAGCTATCAATGAAAATATCACAGTTATGTATGGTCGAATTATGGTTTGAATGTTTTGAATATTACCCATACATACAGATGTGGCAATACATGCTTATATGTGGAGTTGGGGCAAAACCTGTGACTCACTTGATGCAATACTATCTGTTACAATGGGAAGTTGCATAAGTAAAACGCTTAATGAATTCTAATATGACTTTAACAGTGCTTAATCTACATCAAAAGACATCCAAAGGTAAAACAACCAAGATTCAAGTAAAAAGATATGAGAGATATAAGAGAGATAAAATAGTATCACATATCCCTGTAGAGAGATAAAATAGCATCAGATATGCAAGATCAAAGGTCAAATCCAGGTCACACCATGATGTTGCACACCTATAACTAGTGTTGAAGACGGTAAATCGGAAACCTATTTCCGACCGAAAGACACTGATCCGGTTACGTTTCGTTTTCTTGTAACCTATACTGGTTTTGCCACATGTAGTCATTATTTTAACTTAAGTTTACTAAAATATTAAACTACACCAAATATTTCACAGTATTTTATAATATTCTATCAATATATCACCCATTTTGTCCTGGAAAGTCTTCAAAAAGCCCAACGTTGTTTTTATATACGAGTTATGTCTCGTGTAAGCGTTTGAAAACTTATTTCTTTGCGTTTGATAAATCAAACATACCCGGTTTTTCGCCGAATTTCCACTTTCGGAAACCAGTTCTGAAATTCGCATTCAACCACAACACTACCTATAACCATCGACCAATGTCCCTACCAAGTATCAACTTCCTACACCTTATGGTTTCCGAAATATAGCCTGGACAAGGCAAATAGGTCAAGGTCACTACGGCAAGGTCAAATCAAGGTCACGCCATTATGTTTTACATCTACACACCCTAGCCAATGTCCCTACCAAGTATCAAATTCCTACACCTTACAGTTTTTGAGATATAGCCCAGACCAGATTTTATAGGTCAAGGTCACTACAGCAAGGTCAAAAGTCAAATCAAGATCGTGCCATGATGTTACACACCTACACCGCCTAACCAGTGTCCCTACCATGTATCAACTTCCTACACCTTATGGTTTCTGAGATATAGCCCGGACAAGATTTTATAGGTAAAGGTCACTACGGCAAGGTTAAAGGTCAAATCAAGGTCACACCATGACATTCCACACCTACAGCCCCTAACCCATGTCCCTACCAAGTATTAACTTCCTACACTTTACGGTTTCTGAGATACAAGCCAGACAAACTTTTTCCCGCCGCCCGCCTGCCCACCCAGACACCATGGGTGAAAACAATACCCTGACAGCCCTTAAGGGCTGTGGGATAAAAATGGAACCAATTCCCAAGATTCTAACATCAGAAAATGCAGTATTTTAGTAGGTATACATGGAAGTAATCCACAAATAGAACCACATCTTCTATATACTTTAGGTTCCAGAGTCAACTGTAAACCAAACAATACAAACACACACCAACTTTTATATGAAAAAAATTCAATATTTCCACAAGATCCAAGTAAATTACTCCAACTCTATGGTTTTTTGCACAGTTTTAATATCTAAGACTTCTAAGAGAAACAACAAGCAACATATTATGATTCCAAAGAGAAAGCATGCTCAAATATGGTCAAAAAGTGATCTCTTGAAAGATTGAAGCTCACGATTTCCCATTAACTGGAATCTTATAAATGTAACTAATACCAGACACAAAAGAGACATTCAAATGGAACCACACTGATCTCAAACTTTAATCATGAAAGTTAAATACTGAGAAAGAATGGCTTCATACCTTCGATGTATCTAAACATCCCAATATATTTGAAAGTTTTACACCTAAGCAGCCACTGGGCGACAATTTTGGTGTAAACACCAACAGCAACTTTTCAAATGTTTGTCACTTTATTTCCAGTTCAATTTAACATAAACTGTATTTGTTACTTGAAAAGACAAACTCCAAAAAATTGCAAATGTACTGCAAATAAACAAAATTGCAAATGTACAAAACTACAAAAAAAATAGTTGGTTTTTTCTTGTTTTTTTTTTTAAATTTTTCACACCATAACATGGTTAACAACTTAACACACTCAGATAAAACCTGTTAAAGTGAAACATACTTTATTACACAACCATGCTTTTCACATCGGTAAATAATTGCGCATACTCTTATGTAATCATTACTAAGTCAAAGATGCAACAAGCAAAGAAAAATTCATACCTTTTTGGTTTTCATATGCTTCACTATGTCTAAAGAAGTTTTAATATCAGGAATTTGTCCCTTTAATCTGCAAAACAAAAAATATAACTAGAAAAATGTTTTTGCTAACAAAAACAAAGCATCCCAAAAGGTCAGATGCTTTATAGTATAAAGTAGAAAAAGATTTTTGAAAAGAAAAACATGCAGCGCTGAGAGAAGAAGCTAAAGTTAAGCAGACAGTGTGGAAGTTTATGCATTAACATGAACGAAAAATGTATGCTGTATTTTGTTTTCTATGGTCAACAGTAGATATAAGACAAAAACACAAAAACGTCTATTTTATGACCCCGGTTTGACCCATAGGGGGGTCGGGGGGATTTGACTTGCTTTCTACACTCTCCACATATGGTTTCCTGCTACCTCCCAATACATTTTATGGCTCTAAATGCAATACTTAAGAAGATAATAGGGGGGTTGACATGAATTTTAAGCTTTCTGATTGGTAGGTGTGAGAAAATCGCTCATACATCAGTCATTTTTTATTGGATCGCTCCCAAAATCTAATCAGCTCGCGTTTTTGATAGTATGAACATGTGTGTATAATTACAAGCCTCTGCGGTCAATAGATTTTGCTGAGCGGCAATGAAGGGCGGGTGTACCCCCAAAAAACTATTTTTTGATCATGTGACCTTGATAAAGATCAAAGGCCAAATTTAAGCATGTGGAAAAAATTTCCCACGCCTAAGATATATAACTGCCACATATGGTTAAAAAGCTTCAAATAATAAGGGAGATATTCAAGGGAGACCATAATGCGGCGGCGGCGAGGAAACTGACGCGAAAACAAATAAGCGCCCTTTTCAGGGACGCTTAATTAACATTGAAACTACATATCCATGGTGCTGGAATTAAAGGTGAAATATTAGAATGAAGGTGCCATTTTTTATACAACTGGGAAAGACAGTAACTAAAAAAATAGCCAGCCTTGGCAGGCAAGAAGCCCAGCCCACAGGTACAACTAAAAGGGCAACAACATTGAGATTTGGGGAAATCTTAGGATCACCTTGTTGGAAGAAGTATACAGAATCCATGAAATGTTGTCAGATGTAAGATTCACAGGCCATGATTTCTTACAAGTTGTTTTCATATTTTGAAGCCCTAGAACTAATTATAAGGGAGTTATAATAAGGGCCCCTTAGCATGAGGACCCTACATGACCTTAAAGCAGGGGTCAAAAATCAAATTTGACCACGATTTCCAAGAAGTTGTTTTAGGTAAGATATTGTTTTTTTTTAATGTACCCCCCCCCCCCCCCCCCACACACACACACACACACACACAACATAAAAGATGTGTTATGGCAGCCATTTTGTTTTCAAAACAAGGCCAAAATTACTCTGAGACAAGCCTTCCTAGCCATTTACAGTTTGTACAAATCTGACACGGCTTGCTGCGATATCTTAAATTTTAGAACATATCAATGATTTTTGAATAATTGGTTATGGCGGCTATGTTCTTTTTTAAAATGAGAACAAAATTCTTTACAGACATATTTTCACAGCTGTAAAAAATCTCTGCAAATTTGGTGAAGATATCTTCATAAATAAATGAGATATGATAATATGATGAATACTGATAATATGATAATAATACCTTCCATTTTGGTGGATTCATTAGTTTCACTTGTTGCATAACTTCTTTGAATAAAAGAAAATCATGAAACTCATTATGCGGACCTGTACTTTATCATTTTATGTTTTTATTTCATAAATAATACCTTCCATTTTGGTGGATCCATTGTTTCACTTGTTGTATAACTTCTTTGAATGAATAAAAAATCATTAAACTCATTATGTAGACCTGTACTTTATCATTGTATGCTTTTATTACAGGGTACTTTTAATATCATCAAAATAACATTTAGTTTGGGTCTATCATTATCACTTATGGTATGAATTCTATGAATGAAATGACATTATTACACCCATTAAACAGCTCAGTAATTTACAATTTGATACTTTCTTCTGGTTAGGTTTATTACAACAAGAGGGTCAGAGGTGCCCCAAAAGGCGGGTTGCGCACGCAGGAAACAAGGTTAGCAACTGCTCTCATTAAATTTAGGAACAAGGAAAGAAATGTTAGGTTACCCACTTAAGGTAAATGTGTTCGAGTTAGAGTCCGGAAACGAAAATGTGGACAAACAGACGGATGGACAGACATACGGACGAAAAACGGACAAACGAACGGACAGAATTTCACCAATATCGAAAGGAACCTAGCTATCATGTTGATCTATGTCCCTGTCAAGTTTGAATTTGATTGGTCAAACCGTTTTCAAGTTAGAGTCCGGAAATGGAAAATGTGGACGGACAGATGGACGTCGGACACATCAATCTAATAGGCGGGTTGGTTACACGCAACCCGCCTAAAAACGAACAAATGGACAGAAAAACAAGACAAATGAACGGACGGATTTACACCAATTTCGAAAGGAACCTAGCTATGACGGTGATGTATGTCCCTGTGAAGTTTGAATTAGATTGGAGTAACCGTTTTCGAGTTAGAGTCCGGAAACAAAAATGTGGACGGACAGATGGATGGACAGAAAAACGGACAAAAACGAAGAAACGGACGGAAAAACGGACAAACAAACAGACGGAATTTCACCAATTTCGAAAGGAACCTAGCTATGATGGTGATCTATCTCCCTGTGAAGTTTGAATTTGATTGGTCAAACCGTTTTAAAGTTAGAGTCCGGAAACGAAAATGTGGACAAACGGATGGACAGACAAACGGACGAAAAACGGACAAACAAACACACGGAATTTCACCAATTTCGAAAGGAACCTAGCTATGATGGTGATCTATCTCCCTGTGAAGTTTGAATTTGATTGGTCAAACCGTTTTAAAGTTAGAGTCCGGAAACGAAAATGTGGACAAACAGATGGATGGACAGACAAACGGACGAAAAACGGACAAATGAACACACGGAATTTCACCAATTTCGAAAGGAACCTAGCTATGATGGTGATCTATCTCCCTGTGAAGTTTGAATTTGATTGGTCAAACCGTTTTAAAGTTAGAGTCCGGAAACGAAAAATGTGGACGGACAGACGGACAGACAGACAGACGGACAGACGGACGTCGGACACATCAATCTAATAGGCGGGTTGGTTACACGCAACCCGCCTAAAAATAACTTACATATTATATAATTAATTTAGACAAGATAATAGAACCAGATACTGGACAACTCTATTCTGATAAATATTTTTGTGGACTGTATGCCATTGTCTTTTCAACAGCCATTCTAAACGGTAGAGATGTCAACACATTAAAGCTGGACAGTAAAAGACTCCAGCCCCACCTCAGAGAATGCCTAGAAAAGGGTGAAATGTGCTCATTTCCAACAACTGAGTGTAAGGTAACCACTCTTGAAGGACATTTTCAATTGAAATAGACCGTTTATGTAGGTAGCCAAACAACAGATCTCTGAAAAACTGCAAAAAATGTTTAAAAACTAGATTGGGCCAACTCGGCGCCAACATATCCCCAGACAGGTCATCACTCACGCCACAGGTTTTGATCGGGAATTTTTTAAAACATAATTACCCATTATTATATGAACTTCAGCACATCAATCTACTCTGTTTATATCTTCCAAGGAAGATGGTGTATCCCCAGACGCCGAATACATAACTCAAATTATATTTTCAATCTTCCTGCAATGATAACTCTAAACCTATTTTCAAAGTATTTAAATGATTGATGATTGAATGTCCATTCTAAAATAATAATCCCAAAAGAGCATATCTGTTTCTATATTTGTTGACAAATAAAATATTATTTTTAACTCAACTCATCATACTTTTCAATCTTCCTTCAAAGTATTTAAATGATTGATGATTCAATGTCCATTCTAAAATTCATAATCCCAAAAGCGCATATCTGTTTCTATATTTGTTCACAAATAAAATATTATTTAAAAAAAAATTATTTATATTATTATTTTATTATATTATTTTTAGAATTTGCAAATTGTTTTCAGTTATTCATTTCCTCTATACCTATATATGTGGTCCATATATATGCAACCTAAATATGTGACACAATCTCAGTTCTGACTCCCCTTTGTGTTATATGTAATGAAGCCCACCACCTCCCACCGCCACCCCTCTCCCCTTCTCCACACCTCTCTCACTATTACACAAGATCTGCAACCCCATTGAGTTCTTTGTTTCTCATCTGATATCATTAAATACCTTTGTTTATTTAGTGTCACTCAATATAGCTGGAGGTCCCAGAGGTGGGTGGGGGGAATCCGGGTGGGGGGATGTGGGTTGAGCATAAATGGTAAACAAACAATCTATATAAAAGGGGTACTCAAATACAAAAAGAATTGAGAATTTTAAGTATGTGATTATCAACTGAAATGAGTTCATAACTGTAGGAGCTGTGCCAAAATTAACTGAGGCAAGTTGAATAAAACTGGGCTAGTTGAGGGTTAAAAATCCCCTAGTTTTACTACATAAGGATATAATTTCATTAATATTGGGACTTAAAGCTCACTTAAAGTGTCCATTTTGTCTACTTCAATATGTTTCACCAGTTTCATTTTAAAAAGTGAAAAACTCAGCAAGCAGAGGTATAACACACAAAAATAAGTTCTTAAAAGACTAAGATAGCCATAACATTATTAATATTCAAAATTTAAATAGACAGGCATTTCCTTTTAAAAATTCAAAGATTTCAGCTCTATAACCCACATAGTTTGACAGTTACTGGGCTTTAAAGTGGCATAATATCCATAAATTGGGTTTCTGTGAGCATTTTACAATTGTTAAAGAGACCTTAGCAATTAAACTACAGATCTGAAACTTTTTGGGGGGACATACATAACAAACAAAAAATCATATATAATACAGTTTAAGACTTGTCACACTAAGCATTTCCAAATAACAGGGCAAAATACGGAAAAAATGTAAAAAAAGGCACTTGGGCGAGTGTCTATGGCCCTCATACACAGGTTAAATGTCTACTAAAAACCTTGATTTTCGGCATATGTAAAAAGGACATAATAATGCATTCCCAGATGGGATTTCAGCTCCATCAATCACATAGTTTAACAGTTACAGGGCTTAAAGGTGGTAAAAAGTCCAAATATTGGGTCATTGTGGGCCTTTTAGAGATCTCGATGTGGCTTTCAAATTAAAGCTTCAGACTTAAAATTTGTTACATACTAAGATTACACATAGAATATGTATCTAATAAAGTTTGAAATTTCTCAGACTTACCATTTCCAAGTTACAGAGCAAAATATGTGAAAAATGTCTTAAAAGGGTCACTCAGGTGGGTGTTAAAGGTCCTCATACACAGGTTAAATGTCTACTTGAAGCCTTGATTTTTGGCACATGTAAAAAGAACATAATAATGTATTCCCAGATGAGATTTCAGCTCTATCAGTCACATAGTTTAACAGTCACAGGCCTTAAAATTGGCAAAAAGTCCAAATACTGGGTCTTTATGGGGCCTTCTAGAGACCTAAATGTGGCCTTCAAATTAAAGCTTCAGACTTAAAATTTGTCACATACTAAGATTACACATAGAATATGCATCTAATACAGTTTGAAACTTCTTAGACTTACCATTTCCAAGTTACAGGGAAAAATATGTGAAAAATGTCTAAAAATGGTCACTCGGGTGGGGATTTATGGTCCTCATACACAGGTTAAATGTCTTCTTAAAGCCTTAATTTTTGGCACATATAAAAATAACATACTAATATCTTCTCAGATAGGATTTGAGCTCTATCAGTCACATAGTTTGACAGTCACAGGGCTTAAAAGTAGCAAAAAGTCCAAATATTGGGTCTTTGGGAGCCTTTTAGAGACCTCAATTTGACCTTCAAAATTAAAGCTTCAGACTTAAAATCTGTTACATACTAAGATTACACACAGAATATATATCTAATACAGTTTGAAACTTCTCAGACTTACCATTTCCAAGTTACAGGGAAAAAGATGTGAAAAATGTCTTATAAGGGTCACTCGGGTGGGTGTTTATGGTCCTGATACACAGGTTAACTGTCTATTAAAGGCCTAAATGTTGGGGCACATATAAGAAAACACATAGATATATTCCCAGATGATATTTAACTTAGATGAGAGACATAGTTTGAAAGCTACAGTGCTTGAAAGTGGCAAAAAGTGCATAAATTGGGTCTCTGTGGGCACTTTTGAGACCTTAAGTCGACCCCTTTGGGTAAACCTACAGCCCTAAAATTTTCTACAGACAAGGATTACATATCAAAGTTATACCTAGCGCAGTTTGAGACTCATCAGAATTATCACTTCCAAATTATAGGGCAAAATATGTGTAAAGTATAGCAAAAAATCCCTAAGTGGGGGTATTTATGGGCCTCAAACACAATTTTCTCCTCAACTTAAAGTCCTGATTTTCGGCACATGTACTAAGAACATATTAATGTGTTGTCAGGTAAAATTTCAGCCAGCTGAGCATCATAGTTTGTGACCTACAGGGCTCTAAGTGGCCAAAAGTGCAATTTCTGACCTTAAGGTGGCCATAAGTTCTTTTTTACTGGGAGTTTAAGGTCACCTTAAAATAGGGATCTTCCTTTGGGCACCCTTAACATGTGTACCAAGTTTGAAAAAAAAATATTAATTTGTTTTTGAGTTATCGCGTCCACAAGGAAATTTCTACGGCGGCGGCGGCGGCGGCGGCGGCGGCGGCGGCGGCGGCGGCGCGACGGACCTGAATCCAATATATCCCCGACTTTCGTCTGGGGATATAAAAATGCACATAGCCTGCTTATGGCCGAATCTAAAGTGTGATCAATGTCAGTAATCTGTAACACACTGTTAACAGATTAGATGTCTTGTACTCTGTATTTTATATTACCTTTTATGTTTGTGTTATATTGTAGAAATTATTGACTCCCCTTTTATTCTTTGTACACTGTTTAAATAAAGATAATTTGAAAATAATAATCCTTTATCATTATGACAGTGGGGGGAGAAATTTTCATGGCGCTGGGAGTGGGCTATTTTCTAGAAAATATTCCCCCTGGGGAGAAAGATTTTACTTGTGGGGGGGGGGGGGGGGGGGGGGTATGTACTTTTACACCAGTCTTGGGAGATTAAGATGCAACTGTAGTAACATGGAAACAGGTATTGTCAGATACCTTCCGAAAACCACTCAGCTGTAGATCCTGTTGCGGATAACATATCCTGAAAATCTGGTGAAAATCCATTTATCGGTTTGGGCTGTGGAACACCCACAAAGGTTAAAACCCAAAAATATTCAAAGCATTGCCATTGCACCAGTTGTTGCTAGATACTAGTGCTGTCGCGACACTCGCTACTTCCGATACTATCGTTTGCTATGTCTATTATGAGCAATAATCGGATGCATTTTTTCAAATCCGATTACAAAGATATTAGCATATTTATATGAAAATGACAATATCTTTCATAAATGAAGGATAATTCTGCATTTTTAAATACATTTTCGGCTTTCTGACAACCCAGTCCATACAAATGGAGTCACATGACCTGTCAGGAAAGCATTAAACCATTGCTCGAATGTAGTTTCAGGATTACATCTTTATTTTATTTTTCATGTTAACAAGTCAATTTAATTGATGTAAAGCGTTCAAATACTGTGTAAAACATTGTAGTTATATTTATTTGAGGTGTATATGATATAATAAAGCCATTATACAGCATTTTATTTCGTCGGAATTAGAGAATTATTTTTATATCCTGACAATTTCCAAAGGGTTACTGCATCTGACGATGCATAAACAACCAAAGTAAAAAGATAAATATGACTCTATAAATGGTAAATAAAGGTGAGAGAAAATAAAATTGCACATTTTAATTGAATAGTTTCATTTTGAGTTGAGTTTATGAAGTCGACATATGTCAGTACTCGATCGGCCAACGTGGGCGATATTCGATGTAAATTTGCATTGGCGAGTGACAGCACTACTAGATACCCCCGAAAACTAATCGGCTTTAGATATTCTTGGGGTAAACATATCCTGAAAACTTGGTCAAATTTCATGTTTGGGTTTTGCTGTGGAACCCCCTAAAACATAATCAGCTCTAGATCCTCGTGGGGTAAACATACCCTGAAAATTTGGTGAACATCCATGCATGAGTTTAGACTGCTGAATACCCACAAACTTTAAGACCCAAAAATCTTAAAAGTGTTGCCATACTTGTTGCCAGATACCCCCAAAACCAAATCAGCTCTAGATCCTCTTGGGGTAAACATACCCTGAAAATTTGGTGAAAATCCATGTATCGATTTAGACTGTGGAACACCCACAAGCTTTATGCCCACCGCCGCCCGGTCGGCATATACAACCAATCAGCCAAGCAAGATCATACTGAATCATGGAAGCATTTAAATCCCATTTAGTCAGTGAAAAAAATAATAACTTGCAAAATCATATAATCTGTTTACATGCCGAGAGTGTCTGGTAATAAATTGGTAGTAATAACTTCAGTAGATATACACAAATGGCAAAGGACTTTTCTGAGTTATGTCAATGAAAATATATACAAGAGATGGTTGTACTATCATGTAAATATACTGGTGAAATGCCTTTCTTTGTTTTGAGATTGAAGAGACTCAAGTCTTTTAACCTGATAATTTACACCCAGAATTTAGGCAATTGAAGATTGCTGTCCTGCATCTCAATAACTAACTTAACGATACAGCCAGTTTGTGAACTTGCCTGTTTTTCTTTGTTACAAGGTTATATTCCATAAACTTGTATTTTTGGTGTTGTTCCTCTAACGTCTTTAGTACAGCATCGGCAGTCTCATTGCCAGGCCTCTGCATAAAGGCATCTACATCATCCTGAAATGAAACTACCTTTTTTAATCTCAGGGCAGCTCATTTGATACTCTGAGCTACTGGTACCACTACCATCAAAAGTAAATCTCAAGGTGTAATTGCATGAACAATAGTAGTCTTCTATGTCATGAGCATATTTAGCTACAATTAAAAAGAACATACTTTTGATGTACCAGTTATCCATTATCCTTCACTAAAAATAAGCTGCAAGTGAAAATTCTGAATAAACTGGGAATTTTTTATTCCAAATGCTTTGTTAATTATATAACAGCAAATAAATCCATCATAAATTTTATTTATTACTATTACTAAACAGTTTTGTTGCTTCTGATGTTAACATCAAATTCTGGTATTTCTAAATCCTAATGATGTTGCACAATTCGCAAAAAAATGAATGAATCTAGACGGTTATAGAACTACAGTGCATACAGCAAACTACACGGGTGGTCACAAAGATAAACGGTCATGGAGATAAACGGTCTTCAGAAATAATCACACTAAAAACGGTTAAAGGGTTTAGTGGCATTCTACCAGTAAACGCCCGCCTACCAGTGAACGCCCGCTTTATATTTCTTTGTTGGAGGTCAAGGACAAATGCTTTTATTTATCTACAAAATGGGCGTTCACTGGTATTCTGGTTTGCGCTAAAAACGGCCGATAATAGAGTTAAATTATTAAAATATAAAGCTTTGAAACAAATGTAGCAACATGCACCTGTACATCATTTGACAATCTGGTGGAAGAAGAATAAAATATAAGTCTGTTCATATAATTTAAATTCAATATATTTGCTTCAGCATGGGCGTTTACTGGTAGAATGCCATTAACAACTAGACTAAGGACGCATCTTTGGCCAGATGCTGGATGTATCCACCGACAAAGGCCAAATAACATAGTTTAGAAGATAAACAGCATTTTTCGTTAATAAGCAAGCTGAAAGCACTTTTAAGTTTGACTACCCTTATTTGACCCTGTAGCAGGGGCCCAAGGTGAAGTCTGACCACATCAAAAGATTCGCAGCCCATGATTTCCTATAAGTCGTTTTCACATTGCAAACCTCTAGGACCAATAATAAGCAGGAGGGGCCCAAGGTCAAATCTGACCACATGAAAAGATTTGCAGCCCATGACTTCCTATAAGTTGTTTTCATATTAATGAGTTATTTGAGAAATAAACTGGCTATCTGCAATACTTCTAGAGATAATTTGCATTTACTCATTTTGAGTAGGTGAATAATTAGCTACGGGTCTGAAACTTCACCAAGTGAAAGCTCTCTCAAAAGTAGGCGAATAAGTTATTTGAGAAAAATTGGCTATGTACAATACTTTTAGAGATAATTCGAATTTACTCATTTTCAGTAGATGAGTAATTACCTACGGGTCTGGAACTTCACCATGTGAAAGATCTCCCAAAAGTAGATGAATGAGTTATTTGATAAGAATTGGATATCTGCAATACTTTTAGAGATAATTCGCATTTACTCATTTTGAGTAGGTGAATAATTAGCTACAGGTCTGAAACTTCACCAAGTGAAAGGTCTCCCAAAAGTAGGTGAAGGAGTTATTTGACAAAAATTGGCTATCTGGAATACTTTTAGAGATAATTTCCATTTACTCATTTTCAGTAGGTGAGTAATTACCTACGGGTCTGAAACTTCACCAAGTGAAAGCTCTCCCAAAAGTAGGTGAAGGAGTTATTTGACAAAAATTGGCTATCTGCAATACTTTTAGAGATAATTTGCATTTACTCATTTTCAGTAGGTGAGTAATTACCTACGGGTCTGAAACTTCACCAAGTGAAAGCTCTCCCAAAAGTAGGTGAAGGAGTTATTTGACAAAAATTGGCTATCTGCAATACTTTTAGAGATAATTTGCATTTACTCATTTTCAGTAGGTGAGTAATTACCTATGGGTCTGAAACTTCACCAAGTGAAAGCTCTCCCAAAAGTAGGTGAATGAGTTATTTAAGAAAAATTTGCTATCTGCAATACTTTTAGAGAAAATGCAGAATTACTCATTTTTAGTAGGCAAGTAATTTAGCCACAGGCCTAATTTAGACATAAAGCCTACCAATAGAATACTGTGGTGCACCCTCTAATATACCTTGCAAACTTGAGAAGGCTAGCTATAATATTTTTTTCGTTAGAGCGGTAATGGTGAAATCTCTCTACACACTGCGGCTATCCAGTGGATACAATGATTTACTCAACAGTGAGAACCTGAAAGTAGATATTGGTAAGCTATGCCATGACATAGAGGTTTGCAATTTCACTCGGTTATAGCTGACCAAAAATTATATGAATAACATATTTAAACAAAATACTGTAAATGTAATAGTTTTCACGTTTAACTGATTTACTCAAGAGTGATAACCTCAAAGTAGCTATTACTCAGCTATGCAATGAGCTACATGTCTGAATTTTTTCTATGTTATAGCTGACCCAAAATTAGGTGAACAACATATTTAAGCAAAATACTGTAAATGCAATAGTTTTCAAGTTACAACTGATTTACTCAATAGTGAGAACCTGAAAATAGCTATTGCTCAGCTATGCCATGAGCTATAAGTCTGTAATTTCACGATGTTATAGCTGACCCAAAAGTAGGTGAACAACATATTTTAACAAAATACTCCAAATGCAATATTTTTCAAGTTACAAGTCATTTACTCAACAGTCAGTACCTGAAAATAGCTATTGCTCAGTTGTGCCATGAGCTACAGGTCTGTAATTTCACTATGTTATAGCTGACCCAAAAGTAGCTGAATAACATATTTACACAAATTTCTGTAAATGCAATAGTTTTCCAACTACAACTGATTTACTCAACAGTGTGAACTTCAAAGTAGCTATTACTCAGCTATGCAATGAGCCACAGGTCTGGAACTTCACTATGTTATAGCTGACTCCGAAATAGGTGAATAACATATTGAAACAAAATACTCTAAATGTAATACTTTTGAAGTTATAAGTAATTTACTCAACAGTGATAACCTAAAAGTAGCTATTACTCAGCTATGCCATGAGCTACAGGTCTAAAAGTTTATTATGTTATAGCTGACCCAAAAGTAGCTGAATAACATATTTATACAAATTGTGTAAATGCAATAGTTTTCAAGTTACAAGTGATTTTACTCATGATGGAAGTTACTGAAAAGCCCAAAAGTAGCTATTACTCACTTAGCTATTGAGACAGACACCCAAGTTACTCACCATGTTGTAGCTATGAAAAAAGTATCTGAATAACATATTTTAACAAAATGCTCTAAATGCAACACTTTTCAAGTTATAAGTGATTTAGTGCATGATTTCATGACTTTTAATGCATTTTAGACATTTTTGTCTACCACAGGCCTAATTTAGACATAAAGCCTACCAAAAAGATAGGGTGACGAGTCCTCTACTGCTTACCGTCGCATTACGGGCCTAACGACGGTAAAAACGAAAGGCAGTACACAAACAGCATTAGCGGTCACTTTGTTTACAGAAATAGATGAATTAATCCACCCCATAATTTTCAAAGTTCGAATTGCAGCCTTGAAATTGATGTTAGCTGAGTGAAATACCAAAAATATGCAATTATCGCTCACATCTCCAAATATCACCCATGCTTAATATGGGTCTATTACCACTTTATTAGCAATAGATAATAAGCCCGAAGAGGGTCTAAGTTGTTATTTAAATTATTTTCTTTAATTCCAATCCAAAAACCACGTTTTGATGCAGTTTTTTCCATAAAATACAAAGGTGCTGTCTCTACGGTGTTTACAGTCCAGCTATAAAATTACGTAATTGCACAAAAAAGTAAACAACACTTTGTCTCCCAACATCCACATTTGGAAACCCGGTTTGGTTGTAGTATTAAGTTGTAACTTCTGAAGCTGTTAAATTTATGTTATTTTATTGTATATTTGTGTGTTGGTTATAATAACATGATTATTGTGGCAATAACTGTGCATATTTGTCTTAGGAATTATCACTAGTTAATGATGTTGCACATAATTGGATGTTTATTTGTGCTTGATTATGTCGTAAATAGGATAAATTTAATTTATTTGAATTTCTCACATTTATATAAATAAATTCAATGTGTGATAAATGTAACTTTTCAAAAGTGTTATATAACATAGACGTATATGTAAACTAGATTGGGCCAACTCGGCGCCAACATATCCCCAGACAGGTCATCACTCATGCCACAGGTTTTGATCGGGAATTTTTTATGTAAGCCATTTGTTGTATGCCATAAATCTTGGGAAAAGTTATATGAACTTCAGCACATCAATCTACTAAGTTTATATCTTGCCAAGGAAGATGGTGTATCCCCAGACGCTGAATACATAACTCAACTGAGCATATTTTCAATCTTCCTGCAATGATAACTCTGAACCTATTTTCAAAGTATTTAAATGATTGATGATTGAATGTCCATTCCAAATTAATAATCCCAAAAGAGCATATCTGTTTCTATATTTGTTGACAAATAAAATATTATTTCTAACTCAACTCATCATACTTTTCAATCTTCCTGCAAAGGGTGACTCTGAACCTATTTTCAAAGTATTTAAATGATTCATAATCCCAAAAGCGCATATCTGTTTCTATATTTGTTCACAAATAAAATATTATTTAAAAATTATATATTATTTATATTATTATTTTATTATATTATTTTTAGAATTTGCATTGTTTATTATATTATTTTTAGAATTTGCATTTTTTTGGTCCATATATATGCAACCTAAATATGTGACACAATCTCAGTTCTGACTCCCCTTTGTCTTATTAGATAATGAAGCAAACCCCATCTCCCAACCCCACCCCACCCCTTCTCCACACCTCTCTCACTGTTACAGAAGATCTGCAACCCCACTGAAAAGTCTGGTTCTTTGTTTCTCATTTGATATCATTCAATACCTTTGTTTATTTAGTGTCACTCAATAGCTGGAGGTCCCAGAGGTGGATGGGGGGTGGGACTAAATACAGCACAAATGGTAAACAAACAAAAGGGGTAATCAAATACAAAAAGCTCAGTTAATCTTATCACTAAAATAAAATAAAATATATAAATAAGGAATGTCCAACAGGAAAATTATATACCTCCAGAATTAAATATAAATTATCAAACCACAAGAACAGATTTATAATAATAAGTCAGAATTGAGAATTTTAAGAATGTGATTATCAACTGAAACTAGATTGGGCCAACTCGGCGCCAACATATCCCCAGACAGGTCATCACTCACGCCACAGGTTTTGATCGGGAATTTTTTAAAACATAATTACCCATTATTATATGAACTTCAGCACATCAATCTACTCTGTTTATATCTCCCCAAGGAAGATGGTGTATCCCCAGACGCCGAATACATAACTCAAATTATATTTTCAATCTTCCTGCAATGATAACTCTAAACCTATTTTCAAAGTATTTAAATGATTGATGATTGAATGTCCATTCTAAAATAATAATCCCAAAAGAGCATATCTGTTTCTATATTTGTTGACAAATAAAATATTATTTTTAACTCAACTCATCATACTTTTCAATCTTCCTTCAAAGTATTTAAATGATTGATGATTCAATGTCCATTCTAAAATTCATAATCCCAAAAGCGCATATCTGTTTCTATATTTGTTCACAACTAAAATATTATTTAAAAAAAAATTATTTATATTATTATTTTATTATATTATTTTTAGAATTTGCAAATTGTTTTCAGTTATTCATTTCCTCTATACCTATATATGTGGTCCATATATATGCAACCTAAATATGTGACACAATCTCAGTTCTGACTCCCCTTTGTGTTATATGTAATGAAGCCCACCACCTCCCACCCCCACCCCTCTCCCCTTCTCCACACCTCTCTCACTATTACACAAGATCTGCAACCCCATTGAGTTCTTTGTTTCTCATCTGATATCATTAAATACCTTTGTTTATTTAGTGTCACTCAATATAGCTGGAGGTCCCAGAGGTGGGTGGGGGGAATCCGGGTGGGGGATGTGGGTTGAGCATAAATGGTAAACAAACAATCTATATAAAAGGGGTACTCAAATACAAAAAGAATTGAGAATTTTAAGTATGTGATTATCAACTGAAATGAGTTCATAACTGTAGGAGCTGTGCCAAAATTAACTGAGGCAAGTTGAATAAAACTGGGCTAGTTGAGGGTTAAAAATCCCCTAGTTTTACTACATAAGGATATAATTTCATTAATATTGGGACTTAAAGCTCACTTAAAGTGTCCATTTTGTCTACTTGAATATGTTTAACCAGTTTCATTTTAAAAAGTGAAAAACTCAGCAAGCAGAGGTATAACACACAAAAATAAGTTCTTAAAAGACTAAGATAGCCATAACATTATTAATATTCAAAATTTAAATAGACAGGCATTTCCTTTTAAAAATTCAAAGATTTCAGCTCTATAACCCACATAGTTTGACAGTTACTGGGCTTTAAAGTGGCATAATATCCATAAATTGGGTTTCTGTGGGCATTTTACAATTGTTAAAGAGACCTTAGCAATTAAACTACAGATCTGAAACTTTTTGGGGGACATACATAACAAACAAAAATTATATATAATACAGTTTAAGACTTGTCACACTAAGCATTTCCAAATAACAGGGCAAAATACGGAAAAAATGTCAAAAAAGGCACTTGGGCGAGTGTCTATGGCCCTCATACACAGGTTAAATGTCTACTAAAAACCTTGATTTTCGGCATATGTAAACAGGACATAATAATGCATTCCCAGATGGGATTTCAGCTCCATCAATCACATAGTTTAACAGTTACAGGGCTTAAAGGTGGTAAAAAGTCCAAATATTGGGTCATTGTGGGCCTTTTAGAGATCTCGATGTGGCTTTCAAATTAAAGCTTCAGACTTAAAATTTGTTACATACTAAGATTACACATAGAATATGTATCTAATAAAGTTTGAAACTTCTCAGACTTACCATTTCTAAGTTACAGAGCAAAATATGTGAAAAATGTCTTAAAAGGGTCACTCAGGTGGGTGTTTAAGGTCCTCATACACAGGTTAAATGTCTACTTGAAGCCTTGATTTTTGGCACATGTAAAAAGAACATAATAATGTATTCCCAGATGAGATTTCAGGTCTATCAGTCACATAGTTTAACAGTCACAGGCCTTAAAATTGGCAAAAAGTCCAAATACTGGGTCTTTATGGGGCCTTCTAGAGACCTAAATGTGGCCTTCAAATTAAAGCTTCAGACTTAAAATTTGTCACATACTAAGATTACACATAGAATATGCATCTAATACAGTTTGAAACTTCTTAGACTTACCATTTCCAAGTTACAGGGAAAAATATGTGAAAAATGTCGAAAAATGGTCACTCGGGTGGGGATTTATGGTCCTCATACACAGGTTAAATGTCTTCTTAAAGCCTTAATTTTTGGCACATATAAAAATAACATACTAATATCTTCTCAGATAGGATTTGAGCTCTATCAATCACATAGTTTGACAGTCACAGGGCTTAAAAGTAGCAAAAAGTCCAAATATTGGGTCTTTGGGAGCCTTTTAGAGACCTCAATTTGACCTTCAAAATTAAAGCTTCAGACTTAAAATCTGTTACATACTAAGATTACACACAGAATATATATCTAATACAGTTTGAAACTTCTCAGACTTACCATTTCCAAGTTACAGGGAAAAAGATGTGAAAAATGTCTTATAAGGGTCACTCGGGTGGGTGTTTATGGTCCTGATACACAGGTTAACTGTCTATTAAAGGCCTAAATGTTGGGGCACATATAAGAAAACACATAGATATATTCCCAGATGATATTTAACTTAGATGAGAGACATAGTTTGAAAGCTACAGTGCTTGAAAGTGGCAAAAAGTGCATAAATTGGGTCTCTGTGGGCACTTTTGAGACCTTAAGTCGACCCCTTTGGGTAAACCTACAGCCCTAAAATTTTCTACAGACAAGGATTACATATCAAAGTTATACCTAGCGCAGTTTGAGACTCATCAAAATTATCACTTCCAAATAATAGGGCAAAATATGTGAAAAGTATAGCAAAAAATCCCTAAGTGGGGGTATTTATGGGCCTCAAACACAATTTTCTCCTCAACTTAAAGTCATGATTTTCGGCACATGTACTATGAACATATTAATGTGTTGTCAGGTAAAATTTCAGCCAGCTGAGCATCATAGTTTGTGACCTACAGGGCTCTAAGTGGCCAAAAGTGCAATTTCTGACCTTAAGGTGGCCATAAGTTCTTTTTTACTGGGAGTTTAAGGTCACCTTAAAATAGGGATCTTCCTTTGGGCACCCTTAACATGTGTACCAAGTTTGAAAAAAAAATATTAATTTGTTTTTGAGTTATCGCGTCCACAAGGAAATTTCTACGGCGGCGGCGGCGGCGGCGGCGGCGGCGGCGGCGGCGGCGGCGCGACGGACCTGAATCCAATATATCCCCGACTTTCGTCTGGGGATATAATGAGTTAGTAACTGTAGGAACTTTGTCAAAATTAACTGAGGCAAACTGAATAAAACTGGGCTAGTTGAGGGTTAAAAATTCCCTATTTTTACTACATAAGGGTATAATTTCATTAATATTGGACTTATAGCTCACCAGAAAATAACAGTGTCCATTTTGCCTACTTGAATATGTTTAACCAGTTTCATTTTAAAAAGTTAAAAACTCAGCAAGCAGAGAGATAACACACAAAAATAAGTACTTAAAAGCCTAAGATAGCCATAACATTATTAATAAAAATTTAAATAGACAGGCACTTCCTTTGAAAAATTCAAAGATTTCAGCTCTATGACCCACATAGTTCGACAGTTACAGGGCTTTAAAGTGGTATAATATCCATAAACTGGGTCTCTGTGGGCATTTTACAATTGTTAAGGAGACCTTAGCAATTAAACTACAGAGCTGAAACTTTTTGGGGGACAAATATAACAAAAAAAAATTATATATAATACAGTTTAAGACCTGTCACACTAAGCATTTCCAAATAACAGGGCAAAATACGGAAAAAAATGTCAAAAAAGGTCACTTGGGTGAGTCTTTATGGCCCTCATACACAGGTTAAATGTCTACTAAAAGCCTTGATTTTCGGCACATGTAGAAAGGACATAATAATGCATTCCCAGATGGGATTTCAGCTCCATCAATCACATAGTTTAACAGTCACAGGGCTTAAAGGTGGCAAAAAGTCCAAATATTGGGTCTCTGTGGGCCTTTTAGAGATCTCGATGTGGCCTTCAAATTAAAGCTTCAGATTTATAATCTGTCACATACTAAGATTATACATAGAATATATATCTAATAAAGTTTGAAACTTCTCAGACTTACCATTTCCAAGTTACAGAGCAAAATATGTGAAAAATGTCTTAAAAGGGTCACTCGGGTGGGTGTTTATGGTCCTCATACACAGTTTATATGTCTACTTGAAGCCATGATTTTTGGCACATGTAAAAAGAACATAATAATGTATTCCCAGATGAGATTTCAGCCCTATCAGTCACATAATTTAACAGTCACAGGGCTTAAAGGTGGCAAAAAGTCCAAATACTGGGTCTTTGGGAGCCCGTCAGAGACCTCAATGTGGCCTTCAAATTAAAGCTTCAGACTTAAAATTTGTCACATACTAAGATTACACATAGAATATGTATCTAATACAGTTTGAAACTTCTCAGACTTACCATTTCCAAGTTACAGAGCAAAATATGTGAAAAATGTCTAAAAAGGGTCACTCGGGTGGGGATTTATGGTCCTCATACATGGGTTAAATGTCTATTAAAGGCCTAAATTTTGGAGTACATACAAGAAAAACATATTGATATATTCTCAGATGATATTTCACTTAGATTAGAGACATTGTTTGAAAGCTACAGTGCTTGAAGGTGGCAAAAAGCCCATAAATTGGGTCTCTGTGGGCAATTTTGAGACCTCAAGTCAGCCTAACAGGTAAACCTACAGCCTTTAAATTTTTCACAGACAAGGATTACATATAAGAGTTACACCTAGAGCAGTTTGAGACTCATCAGAATTACCACTTCCAAATTATAGGGCAAAATATGTTAAAAATCTAGGAAAAAAGTCCTAAGTGGGGTCTTTATGGGCCCCAAACACAATTTTCTCCTCAACTTAAAGTCTTGATTTTCAGCACATGTACTAAGAATATATTAATGTGTTCTCAGGTAAAATTTAAGCCAGATACGCCTCATAGTTTGTGACCTAGAGGGCTCTAAGTGGTCAAAAGTGCAATTTCTGACCTTAAGGTGGCCATAAGTTCTTTATTATTTGGAGTTTAAGGTCACCTTAAAATAGGGATCTTCCTTTGGGCATCCTTAACATGCGTACCAAGTTTGAAAAAAAAATATTAATTGGTTTTTGAGTTATCGCGTCCACAAGGAAATTTCTACGGCGGCGGCGGCGCGACGGACCTGAATCCAATATATCCCCGACTTTCGTCTGGGGATATAATTATTCAGTTTGGAAGCATAGGAGTGATGATCCGAATGCCCTAGTATGTGCGAAATGGGTTTGACATTTATTCAAAGTTACATGATGAAATACCAGTTGCCCTCATTATCCATAGTTCCACAATTATATTAACATAATTTAGCTTTATTAATACCATGTCTTCAAAGTTCTATTATCTTCTATTTATGATGGCTTTGGCAATTGTCTGATTACTTATGTAAATGGTTGATATCTATAAAGCAATGCCAAATTGCAATATGGCAATACCTAGAAAGCACTGATGGAAGCTGATTCTGATTAGCCAACCCTAATCAATCAAAGGAGTAGGAGCTAACCTCATGGTGACTAAGCATAAATAACACATAATGATTGCAATTTCTAGAGAAACTGCACAATTTTCAGGCAGTAAAGTTGAAACAGTGCAAGGTCATGGCATGACAGCATGGTATTGTGTGCCAAAATTCACCAAGTTCCATGTTGCCCTTTAAAAGCAGTAGCAAGGTATGGTGAAAGATTACTTTATTTGCAATGGAAATGTTACAGAATCATATGGAAGTTGATACAGTGATTACATATTTTGGAAATTACAGAATAAAGTAAATGTACTAGCACTTGTGACTTCATATTAAGTATGGGATATTAGTGCTGAAAAATACAGACTAGGTAAAACAAATTCCAAAAGTCCAATAAATACAGGTAAAATCTTCCTGACTCAATGTCAATGTCATAAAGTTGAACTGATTTGGTTTGTCAATATGACCTTGCCAGGTCACCTCCTGTGGGAACCATTGGGCACAGTGAGTGTTAATGTATTTCACATTACACGTAGCCCCTTATTGGATATATGGTGACAGACAGCTGTAAGGCAATGGAGAAACCCATATATATTGTTGGTCACAGTTCTGAAGTTTAAACTGGCAACCGATGCCAAACAGTTAGCAGCTTACCCAAATGCGACCAGGCCTTGGAAACCACATGTATGCTTTATTCCCCAACTTTATGCATTCAACATTATATTATGCAAAAGTTTGCATAGGCAAATCTGAGGTCTTCGCTGGCCTATTGATTGGCAAGTTTGGCAACTAATCATAGGCTGTCACCTCTGTGGGTTCAAGTCCCAGAAGTGGCAATCCTGAGGATGTGTCCCAGTATGACCCTGGCTGTTGAACAGGACGTAAACCCCCAACTATGACCTTTGAATTTGCAGTTATATATAGAATCCTTGTAAAACATATAATTACATCACTATGGCATATAACTTCATCTGATAAACTAGAGGATCGCTCGCAAAAAAAAAAGATAATGTTTTTGCATAGCAAAAACAAAGCGTCCCAAAAAGGATATAAAGGTGAGTGCTAAAGTATTAAGAAAATACTTCGTTTCTAGCCTTATACTGTTGTGGCAACCAAAGTCAGCGCAGTCTGCTCTATCTAGCACGGTTTTCACGATATAAGCATTTTTGTGTTTTGCAAAAAATAAAAAAATTAAAAATGTCCGCTATATTTGGCGAGACAAAAATATTTTGAAAATTGGCATGGCTACTCTGCAGAGATACCCAGCAGGTCCAAAATTTTGTTGAGTTCGCTCCATATAGCACAGTTTTCGAGATATAAGCATTTTTGTGTTTTGCAAAAACTTTGAAAATTCAAAATGGCCACCATTTTTGGGGAGACAAAAATTTTTGTCAAGACCACTGCCGTGGTGTGTATCTCCCGCCGAGCATTAAAGCAGAAGAAATAGCTTTTCCGAGATATTCACAATTTTTCATTTTCGTGTGTGAAAGGTCTTCCAAAAGTAGGTGAATGAGTTATTTGAGAAAAATTGGCTATCTGCAATACTATTAAGAGATAATTCGCATTTACTCATTTTGAGTAGGTGAGTAATTAGCTATGGGTCTGAAACTTCACCATGTGAAAGCTCTCCCACAAGTAGATGAATGAGTATTTGATAAAAATTGGGTATCCGCAATACTTTTACAGATAATTAGCATTTACTCATTTTGAGTAGGTGAATAAATAGCTATGGGTCTGAAACTTCACAGAGTGAAAGCTCTCCCAAAAGTAGGTGAATGAGTTATTTGAAAAAAATTGGCTATCTGCAATACTTTTAGAGATAATTCACATTTACTCATTTTGAGTAGGTGAATAATTAGCTATGGGTCTGAAACATCACCAAGTGAAAGCTCTGCCAAAAGTAGGTGAATGAGTTATTTGAGAAAAATTGGCTATCTGCAATACTTTTAGAGATAATTCGCATTTACTCATTTTGAGTAGGTGAGTAATTAGCTATGGGTCTGAAACTTCACCAAGTGAAAGCTCTCCCAAAAGTAGGTGAATGAGTTATTTGAGAAAAATTGGCTATCTGCAATACTTTTAGAGATAATTCGCATTTACTCATTTTGAGTAGACGAGTAATTAGCTATGGGTCTGAAACTTCACCAAGTGAAAGCTCTCCCAAAAGTAGGTGAATGAGTTATTTGAGAAAAATTGGCTATCTGCAATACTTTTAGAGATAATTCTCATTTACTCATTTTGAGTAGACGAGTAATTAGCTATGGGTCTGAAACTTCACCAAGTGAAAGCTCTCCCAAAAGTAGGTGAATGATTAATTTGAGAAAAATTGGCTATCTGCAATACTTTTAGAGATAATTCGCATTTACTCATTTTGAGTAGGTGAGTAATTAGCTATGGGTCTGAAACTTCACGAAGTGAAAGCTCTCCCAAAAGTAGGTGAATGATTAATTTGACAAAAATTGGCTATCTGCAATACTTTATGAGATAATTCGCATTTACTCATTTTGAGTAGGTGAGTAATTAGCTATGGGTCTGAAACTTCACGGAGTGAAAGCTCTCCCAAAAGTAGGTGAATGAGTTATTTGAGAAAAATTGGCTATCTGCAATACTTTTAGAGATAATTCGCATTTACTCATTTTGAGTAGGTGAGTAATTAGCTATGGGTCTGAAACTTCACAGAGTGAAAGCTCTCCCAAAAGTAGGTGAATGAGTTATTTGAGAAAAATTGGCTATCTGCAATACTTTTAGAGATAATTCGCATTTACTCATTTTGAGTAGGTGAGTAATTAGCTATGGGTCTGAAACTTCACCAAGTGAAAGCTCTCCCAAAAGTAGGTGAATGATTAATTTGACAAAAATTGGCTATCTGCAATACTTTATGAGATAATTCGCATTTACTCATTTTGAGTAGGTGAATAATTGGCTATGGGTCTGAAACTTCACCATGTGAAAGCTCTTCCAAAAGTAGGTGAATGAGTTATTTGAGAAAAATTGGCCATCTGCAATACTTTTAGAGGTAATTCGCATTTACTCTTTTTGAGTAGGTGAGCAATTAGCTATGGGTCTGAAACTTCACCAAGTGAAAGCTCTTTGGGATAGCTGCTCTGCAGAGATACCCTGAAGATAAAAAATTTCGTCGAAATCGCTCTATGTAGCATGGTTTTCGAAATATAAGCATTTTTGTGTTTTGCAATTTTTGCGCAAAAATTCGAAAATTCAAAATGGCCGCCATTTTTGGCAAGACAAAATTTTTTTGAAAATTGGCATGGCTACTCTGCAGAGATACCCTGTGGGTCAAAAATTTCGTCGAAATCGCTCTATCTAGCAGGGTTTTTGAGATATAAGCATTTTTATGTTTTGGAATTTTTGCGAAAAATTCGAAAATTCAAAATGGCCGCCATTTTTGGCGAGACAAAATTTTTTTGAAAATTGGCATGGCTACTCTGCAGATATACCCTGTGGGTCAAAAATTTCGTCGAAATCGCTCTATCTAGCAGGGTTTTCGAGATATAACCATTTTTATGTTTTGCAATTTTTGCGAAAAATTTGAAAATTCAAAATGGCCGCCATTTTTGGCAAAACAAAATTTTTTTGAAAATTGGCATGGCTACTCTGCAGAGATACCCTGTGGGTCAAAAATTTCGTCAAAATCGCTCTATCTAGCACGGTTTTCGAGATATAAGCATTTTTGTGTTTTGCAATTTTTGCGAAAAATTCGAAAATTCAAAATGGCCGCCATTTTTGGCCAGACAAAATTTTTTTTGAAAATTGGCATGGCTACTCTGCAGAGATACCCTGTGGGTCAAAAATTTCGTCGAAATCGCTCTATCTAGCAGGGTTTTTGAGATATAAGCATTTTTATGTTTTGGCATGGCTATGGGTCTGAAACTCGTCGAAATCGCTCTATCTAGCAGGGTTTTTGAGATATAAGCATTTTTATGTTTTGGCATGGCTATGGGTCTGAAACTTCACCAAGTGAAAGCTCTTTGGGATAGCTGCTCTGCAGAGATACCCTGAAGATAAAAAATTTCGTCGAAATCGCTCTATGTAGCACGGTTTTCGAAATATAAGCATTTTTGTGTTTTGCAATTTTTGCGCAAAAATTCGAAAATTCAAAATGGCCGCCATTTTTGGCGAGACAAAATTTTTTTGAAAATTGGCATGGCTACTCTGCAGATATACCCTGTGGGTCAAAAATTTCGTCGAAATCGCTCTATCTAGCAGGGTTTTCGAGATATAACCATTTTTATGTTTTGCAATTTTTGCGAAAAATTTGAAAATTCAAAATGGCCGCCATTTTTGGCAAGACAAAATTTTTTTGAAAATTGGCATGGCTACTCTGCAGAGATACCCTGTGGGTCAAAAATTTCGTCGAAATCGCTCTATCTAGCACGGTTTTCGAGATATAAGCATTTTTGTGTTTTGCAATTTTTGCGAAAAATTCGAAAATTCAAAATGGCCGCCATTTTTGGCCAGACAAAATTTTTTTGAAAATTGGCATGGCTACTCTGCAGAGATACCCAGCAGGTCCAAAATTTTGTTGAGTTCGCTCCATATAGCACAGTTTTCGAGATATAAGCATTTTTGTGTTTTGCAAAAACTTTGAAAATTCAAAATGGCCACCATTTTTGGGGAGACAAAAATTTTTGTCAAGACCACTGCCGTGGTGTGTATCTCCCGCCGAGCATTAAAGCAGAAGAAATAGCTTTTCCGAGATATTCACAATTTTTCATTTTCGTGTGTGAAAGGTCTTCCAAAAGTAGGTGAATGAGTTATTTGAGAAAAATTGGCTATCTGCAATACTATTAAGAGATAATTCACATTTACTCATTTTGAGTAGGTGAATAATTATCTATGGGTCTGAAACTTCACCAAGTGAAAGCTCTCCCAAAAGTAGGTGAATGAGTTATTTGAGAAAAATTGGCTATCTGCAATACTTTTAGAGATAATTCGCATTTACTCATTTTGAGTAGGTGAGTAATTAGCTAGGGGTCTGAAACTTCACCATGTGAAAGCTCTCCCACAAGTAGATGAATGAGTATTTGATAAAAATTGGGTATCCGCAATACTTTTACAGATAATTAGCATTTACTCATTTTGAGTAGGTGAATAAATAGCTATGGGTCTGAAACTTCACAGAGTGAAAGCTCTCCCAAAAGTAGGTGAATGAGTTATTTGAAAAAAATTGGCTATCTGCAATACTTTTAGAGATAATTCACATTTACTCATTTTGAGTAGGTGAATAATTAGCTATGGGTCTGAAACTTCACCAAGTGAAAGCTCTGCCAAAAGTAGGTGAATGAGTTATTTGAGAAAAATTGGCTATCTGCAATACTTTTAGAGATAATTCGCATTTACTCATTTTGAGTAGGTGAGTAATTAGCTATGGGTCTGAAACTTCACCAAGTGAAAGCTCTCCCAAAAGTAGGTGAATGAGTTATTTGAAAAAAATTGGATATCTGCAATACTTTTAGAGATAATTCGCATTTACTCATTTTGAGTAGACGAGTAATTAGCTATGGGTCTGAAACTTCACCAAGTGAAAGCTCTCCCAAAAGTAGGTGAATGAGTTATTTGAGAAAAATTGGCTATCTGCAATACTTTTAGAGATAATTCGCATTTACTCATTTTGAGTAGGTGAGTAATTAGCTATGGGTCTGAAACTTCACGAAGTGAAAGCTCTCCCAAAAGTAGGTGAATGAGTTATTTGAGAAAAATTGGCTATCTGCAATACTTTTAGAGATAATTCGCATTTACTCATTTTGAGTAGGTGAGTAATTAGCTATGGGTCTGAAACTTCACAGAGTGAAAGCTCTCCCAAAAGTAGGTGAATGAGTTATTTGAGAAAAATTGGCTATCTGCAATACTTTTAGAGATAATTCGCATTTACTCATTTTGAGTAGGTGAGTAATTAGCTATGGGTCTGAAACTTCACGAAGTGAAAGCTCTCCCAAAAGTAGGTGAATGATTAATTTGACAAAAATTGGCTATCTGCAATACTTTATGAGATAATTCGCATTTACTCATTTTGAGTAGGTGAATAATTGGCTATGGGTCTGAAACTTCACCATGTGAAGCTCTTTGGGATAGCTGCTCTGCAGAGATACCCTGAAGATAAAAAATTTCGTCGAAATCGCTCTATGTAGCACGGTTTTCGAAATATAAGCATTTTTGTGTTTTGCAATTTTTGCGCAAAAATTCGAAAATTCAAAATGGCCGCCATTTTTGGCAAGATAAAATTTTTTTGAAAATTGGCATGGCTACTCTGCAGAGATACCCTGTGGGTCAAAAATTTCGTCGAAATCGCTCTATCTAGCAGGGTTTTTGAGATATAAGCATTTTTATGTTTTGGAATTTTTGCGAAAAATTCGAAAATTCAAAATGGCCGCCATTTTTGGCGAGACAAAATTTTTTTGAAAATTGGCATGGCTACTCTGCAGATGTACCCTGTGGGTCAAAAATTTCGTCGAAATCGCTCTATCTAGCAGGGTTTTCGAGATATAACCATTTTTATGTTTTGCAATTTTTGCGAAAAATTTGAAAATTCAAAATGGCCGCCATTTTTGGCAAGACAAAATTTTTTTGAAAATTGGCATGGCTACTCTGCAGAGATACCCTGTGGGTCAAAAATTTCGTCGAAATCGCTCTATCTAGCACGGTTTTCGAGATATAAGCATTTTTGTGTTTTGCAATTTTTGCGAAAAATTCGAAAATTCAAAATGGCCGCCATTTTTGGCCAGACAAAATTTTTTTGAAAATTGGCATGGCTATTCTGCAGAGATACCCTGTGGGTCAAAAATTTCGTCGAAATCGCTCTATCTAGCACGGTTTTTGAGATATAAGCATTTTTATGTTTTGGAATTTTTGCGAAAAATTCGAAAATTCAAAATGGCCGCCATTTTTGGCGAGACAAAATTTTTTTGAAAATTGGCATGGCTACTCTGCAGAGATACCCAGCAGGTCCAAAATTTTGTTGAGTTCGCTCCATATAGCACAGTTTTCGAGATATAAGCATTTTTGTGTTTTGCAAAAACTTTGAAAATTCAAAATGGCCACCATTTTTGGGGAGACAAAAATTTTTGTCAAGACCACTGCCGTGGTGTGTATCTCCCGCCGAGCATTAAAGCAAAAGAAATAGCTTTTCCGAGATATTCACAATTTTTCATTTTCGTGTGTGAAAGGTCTTCCAAAAGTAGGTGAATGAGTTATTTGAGAAAAATTGGCTATCTGCAATACTATTAAGAGATAATTCACATTTACTCATTTTGAGTAGGTGAATAATTATCTATGGGTCTGAAACTTCACCAAGTGAAAGCTCTCCCAAAAGTAGGTGAATGAGTTATTTGAGAAAAATTGGCTATCTGCAATACTTTTAGAGATAATTCGCATTTACTCATTTTGAGTAGGTGAGTAATTAGCTATGGGTCTGAAACTTCACCATGTGAAAGCTCTCCCACAAGTAGATGAATGAGTATTTGATAAAAATTGGGTATCCGCAATACTTTTACAGATAATTAGCATTTACTCATTTTGAGTAGGTGAATAAATAGCTATGGGTCTGAAACTTCACAGAGTGAAAGCTCTCCCAAAAGTAGGTGAATGAGTTATTTGAAAAAAATTGGCTATCTGCAATACTTTTAGAGATAATTCACATTTACTCATTTTGAGTAGGTGAATAATTAGCTATGGGTCTGAAACTTCACCAAGTGAAAGCTCTGCCAAAAGTAGGTGAATGAGTTATTTGAGAAAAATTGGCTATCTGCAATACTTTTAGAGATAATTCGCATTTACTCATTTTGAGTAGGTGAGTAATTAGCTATGGGTCTGAAACTTCACCAAGTGAAAGCTCTCCCAAAAGTAGGTGAATGAGTTATTTGAGAAAAATTGGCTATCTGCAATACTTTTAGAGATAATTCTCATTTACTCATTTTGAGTAGACGAGTAATTAGCTATGGGTCTGAAACTTCACCAAGTGAAAGCTCTCCCAAAAGTAGGTGAATGATTAATTTGAGAAAAATTGGCTATCTGCAATACTTTTAGAGATAATTCGCATTTACTCATTTTGAGTAGGTGAGTAATTAGCTATGGGTCTGAAACTTCACGAAGTGAAAGCTCTCCCAAAAGTAGGTGAATGATTAATTTGACAAAAATTGGCTATCTGCAATACTTTATGAGATAATTCGCATTTACTCATTTTGAGTAGGTGAGTAATTAGCTATGGGTCTGAAACTTCACGGAGTGAAAGCTCTCCCAAAAGTAGGTGAATGAGTTATTTGAGAAAAATTGGCTATCTGCAATACTTTTAGAGATAATTCGCATTTACTCATTTTGAGTAGGTGAGTAATTAGCTATGGGTCTGAAACTTCACAGAGTGAAAGCTCTCCCAAAAGTAGGTGAATGAGTTATTTGAGAAAAATTGGCTATCTGCAATACTTTTAGAGATAATTCGCATTTACTCATTTTGAGTAGGTGAGTAATTAGCTATGGGTCTGAAACTTCACCAAGTGAAAGCTCTCCCAAAAGTAGGTGAATGATTAATTTGACAAAAATTGGCTATCTGCAATACTTTATGAGATAATTCGCATTTACTCATTTTGAGTAGGTGAATAATTGGCTATGGGTCTGAAACTTCACCATGTGAAAGCTCTTCCAAAAGTAGGTGAATGAGTTATTTGAGAAAAATTGGCCATCTGCAATACTTTTAGAGGTAATTCGCATTTACTCTTTTTGAGTAGGTGAGCAATTAGCTATGGGTCTGAAACTTCACCAAGTGAAAGCTCTTTGGGATAGCTGCTCTGCAGAGATACCCTGAAGATAAAAAATTTCGTCGAAATCGCTCTATGTAGCATGGTTTTCGAAATATAAGCATTTTTGTGTTTTGCAATTTTTGCGCAAAAATTCGAAAATTCAAAATGGCCGCCATTTTTGGCAAGACAAAATTTTTTTGAAAATTGGCATGGCTACTCTGCAGAGATACCCTGTGGGTCAAAAATTTCGTCGAAATCGCTCTATCTAGCAGGGTTTTTGAGATATAAGCATTTTTATGTTTTGGAATTTTTGCGAAAAATTCGAAAATTCAAAATGGCCGCCATTTTTGGCGAGACAAAATTTTTTTGAAAATTGGCATGGCTACTCTGCAGATATACCCTGTGGGTCAAAAATTTCGTCGAAATCGCTCTATCTAGCAGGGTTTTCGAGATATAACCATTTTTATGTTTTGCAATTTTTGCGAAAAATTTGAAAATTCAAAATGGCCGCCATTTTTGGCAAAACAAAATTTTTTTGAAAATTGGCATGGCTACTCTGCAGAGATACCCTGTGGGTCAAAAATTTCGTCAAAATCGCTCTATCTAGCACGGTTTTCGAGATATAAGCATTTTTGTGTTTTGCAATTTTTGCGAAAAATTCGAAAATTCAAAATGGCCGCCATTTTTGGCCAGACAAAATTTTTTTTGAAAATTGGCATGGCTACTCTGCAGAGATACCCTGTGGGTCAAAAATTTCGTCGAAATCGCTCTATCTAGCAGGGTTTTTGAGATATAAGCATTTTTATGTTTTGGCATGGCTATGGGTCTGAAACTCGTCGAAATCGCTCTATCTAGCAGGGTTTTTGAGATATAAGCATTTTTATGTTTTGGCATGGCTATGGGTCTGAAACTTCACCAAGTGAAAGCTCTTTGGGATAGCTGCTCTGCAGAGATACCCTGAAGATAAAAAATTTCGTCGAAATCGCTCTATGTAGCACGGTTTTCGAAATATAAGCATTTTTGTGTTTTGCAATTTTTGCGCAAAAATTCGAAAATTCAAAATGGCCGCCATTTTTGGCGAGACAAAATTTTTTTGAAAATTGGCATGGCTACTCTGCAGATATACCCTGTGGGTCAAAAATTTCGTCGAAATCGCTCTATCTAGCAGGGTTTTCGAGATATAACCATTTTTATGTTTTGCAATTTTTGCGAAAAATTTGAAAATTCAAAATGGCCGCCATTTTTGGCAAGACAAAATTTTTTTGAAAATTGGCATGGCTACTCTGCAGAGATACCCTGTGGGTCAAAAATTTCGTCGAAATCGCTCTATCTAGCACGGTTTTCGAGATATAAGCATTTTTGTGTTTTGCAATTTTTGCGAAAAATTCGAAAATTCAAAATGGCCGCCATTTTTGGCCAGACAAAATTTTTTTGAAAATTGGCATGGCTACTCTGCAGAGATACCCAGCAGGTCCAAAATTTTGTTGAGTTCGCTCCATATAGCACAGTTTTCGAGATATAAGCATTTTTGTGTTTTGCAAAAACTTTGAAAATTCAAAATGGCCACCATTTTTGGGGAGACAAAAATTTTTGTCAAGACCACTGCCGTGGTGTGTATCTCCCGCCGAGCATTAAAGCAGAAGAAATAGCTTTTCCGAGATATTCACAATTTTTCATTTTCGTGTGTGAAAGGTCTTCCAAAAGTAGGTGAATGAGTTATTTGAGAAAAATTGGCTATCTGCAATACTATTAAGAGATAATTCACATTTACTCATTTTGAGTAGGTGAATAATTATCTATGGGTCTGAAACTTCACCAAGTGAAAGCTCTCCCAAAAGTAGGTGAATGAGTTATTTGAGAAAAATTGGCTATCTGCAATACTTTTAGAGATAATTCGCATTTACTCATTTTGAGTAGGTGAGTAATTAGCTAGGGGTCTGAAACTTCACCATGTGAAAGCTCTCCCACAAGTAGATGAATGAGTATTTGATAAAAATTGGGTATCCGCAATACTTTTACAGATAATTAGCATTTACTCATTTTGAGTAGGTGAATAAATAGCTATGGGTCTGAAACTTCACAGAGTGAAAGCTCTCCCAAAAGTAGGTGAATGAGTTATTTGAAAAAAATTGGCTATCTGCAATACTTTTAGAGATAATTCACATTTACTCATTTTGAGTAGGTGAATAATTAGCTATGGGTCTGAAACTTCACCAAGTGAAAGCTCTGCCAAAAGTAGGTGAATGAGTTATTTGAGAAAAATTGGCTATCTGCAATACTTTTAGAGATAATTCGCATTTACTCATTTTGAGTAGGTGAGTAATTAGCTATGGGTCTGAAACTTCACCAAGTGAAAGCTCTCCCAAAAGTAGGTGAATGAGTTATTTGAAAAAAATTGGATATCTGCAATACTTTTAGAGATAATTCGCATTTACTCATTTTGAGTAGACGAGTAATTAGCTATGGGTCTGAAACTTCACCAAGTGAAAGCTCTCCCAAAAGTAGGTGAATGAGTTATTTGAGAAAAATTGGCTATCTGCAATACTTTTAGAGATAATTCGCATTTACTCATTTTGAGTAGGTGAGTAATTAGCTATGGGTCTGAAACTTCACGAAGTGAAAGCTCTCCCAAAAGTAGGTGAATGAGTTATTTGAGAAAAATTGGCTATCTGCAATACTTTTAGAGATAATTCGCATTTACTCATTTTGAGTAGGTGAGTAATTAGCTATGGGTCTGAAACTTCACAGAGTGAAAGCTCTCCCAAAAGTAGGTGAATGAGTTATTTGAGAAAAATTGGCTATCTGCAATACTTTTAGAGATAATTCGCATTTACTCATTTTGAGTAGGTGAGTAATTAGCTATGGGTCTGAAACTTCACGAAGTGAAAGCTCTCCCAAAAGTAGGTGAATGATTAATTTGACAAAAATTGGCTATCTGCAATACTTTATGAGATAATTCGCATTTACTCATTTTGAGTAGGTGAATAATTGGCTATGGGTCTGAAACTTCACCATGTGAAGCTCTTTGGGATAGCTGCTCTGCAGAGATACCCTGAAGATAAAAAATTTCGTCGAAATCGCTCTATGTAGCACGGTTTTCGAAATATAAGCATTTTTGTGTTTTGCAATTTTTGCGCAAAAATTCGAAAATTCAAAATGGCCGCCATTTTTGGCAAGATAAAATTTTTTTGAAAATTGGCATGGCTACTCTGCAGAGATACCCTGTGGGTCAAAAATTTCGTCGAAATCGCTCTATCTAGCAGGGTTTTTGAGATATAAGCATTTTTATGTTTTGGAATTTTTGCGAAAAATTCGAAAATTCAAAATGGCCGCCATTTTTGGCGAGACAAAATTTTTTTGAAAATTGGCATGGCTACTCTGCAGATGTACCCTGTGGGTCAAAAATTTCGTCGAAATCGCTCTATCTAGCAGGGTTTTCGAGATATAACCATTTTTATGTTTTGCAATTTTTGCGAAAAATTTGAAAATTCAAAATGGCCGCCATTTTTGGCAAGACAAAATTTTTTTGAAAATTGGCATGGCTACTCTGCAGAGATACCCTGTGGGTCAAAAATTTCGTCGAAATCGCTCTATCTAGCACGGTTTTCGAGATATAAGCATTTTTGTGTTTTGCAATTTTTGCGAAAAATTCGAAAATTCAAAATGGCCGCCATTTTTGGCCAGACAAAATTTTTTTGAAAATTGGCATGGCTATTCTGCAGAGATACCCTGTGGGTCAAAAATTTCGTCGAAATCGCTCTATCTAGCACGGTTTTTGAGATATAAGCATTTTTATGTTTTGGAATTTTTGCGAAAAATTCGAAAATTCAAAATGGCCGCCATTTTTGGCGAGACAAAATTTTTTTGAAAATTGGCATGGCTACTCTGCAGAGATACCCAGCAGGTCCAAAATTTTGTTGAGTTCGCTCCATATAGCACAGTTTTCGAGATATAAGCATTTTTGTGTTTTGCAAAAACTTTGAAAATTCAAAATGGCCACCATTTTTGGGGAGACAAAAATTTTTGTCAAGACCACTGCCGTGGTGTGTATCTCCCGCCGAGCATTAAAGCAAAAGAAATAGCTTTTCCGAGATATTCACAATTTTTCATTTTCGTGTGTGAAAGGTCTTCCAAAAGTAGGTGAATGAGTTATTTGAGAAAAATTGGCTATCTGCAATACTATTAAGAGATAATTCACATTTACTCATTTTGAGTAGGTGAATAATTATCTATGGGTCTGAAACTTCACCAAGTGAAAGCTCTCCCAAAAGTAGGTGAATGAGTTATTTGAGAAAAATTGGCTATCTGCAATACTTTTAGAGATAATTCGCATTTACTCATTTTGAGTAGGTGAGTAATTAGCTATGGGTCTGAAACTTCACCATGTGAAAGCTCTCCCACAAGTAGATGAATGAGTATTTGATAAAAATTGGGTATCCGCAATACTTTTACAGATAATTAGCATTTACTCATTTTGAGTAGGTGAATAAATAGCTATGGGTCTGAAACTTCACAGAGTGAAAGCTCTCCCAAAAGTAGGTGAATGAGTTATTTGAAAAAAATTGGCTATCTGCAATACTTTTAGAGATAATTCACATTTACTCATTTTGAGTAGGTGAATAATTAGCTATGGGTCTGAAACTTCACCAAGTGAAAGCTCTGCCAAAAGTAGGTGAATGAGTTATTTGAGAAAAATTGGCTATCTGCAATACTTTTAGAGATAATTCGCATTTACTCATTTTGAGTAGGTGAGTAATTAGCTATGGGTCTGAAACTTCACCAAGTGAAAGCTCTCCCAAAAGTAGGTGAATGAGTTATTTGAAAAAAATTGGATATCTGCAATACTTTTAGAGATAATTCGCATTTACTCATTTTGAGTAGACGAGTAATTAGCTATGGGTCTGAAACTTCACCAAGTGAAAGCTCTCCCAAAAGTAGGTGAATGAGTTATTTGAGAAAAATTGGCTATCTGCAATACTTTTAGAGATAATTCGCATTTACTCATTTTGAGTAGGTGAGTAATTAGCTATGGGTCTGAAACTTCACGAAGTGAAAGCTCTCCCAAAAGTAGGTGAATGAGTTATTTGAGAAAAATTGGCTATCTGCAATACTTTTAGAGATAATTCGCATTTACTCATTTTGAGTAGGTGAGTAATTAGCTATGGGTCTGAAACTTCACAGAGTGAAAGCTCTCCCAAAAGTAGGTGAATGAGTTATTTGAGAAAAATTGGCTATCTGCAATACTTTTAGAGATAATTCGCATTTACTCATTTTGAGTAGGTGAGTAATTAGCTATGGGTCTGAAACTTCACGAAGTGAAAGCTCTCCCAAAAGTAGGTGAATGATTAATTTGACAAAAATTGGCTATCTGCAATACTTTATGAGATAATTCGCATTTACTCATTTTGAGTAGGTGAATAATTGGCTATGGGTCTGAAACTTCACCATGTGAAGCTCTTTGGGATAGCTGCTCTGCAGAGATACCCTGAAGATAAAAAATTTCGTCGAAATCGCTCTATGTAGCACGGTTTTCGAAATATAAGCATTTTTGTGTTTTGCAATTTTTGCGCAAAAATTCGAAAATTCAAAATGGCCGCCATTTTTGGCAAGATAAAATTTTTTTGAAAATTGGCATGGCTACTCTGCAGAGATACCCTGTGGGTCAAAAATTTCGTCAAAATCGCTCTATCTAGCAGGGTTTTTGAGATATAAGCATTTTTATGTTTTGGAATTTTTGCGAAAAATTCGAAAATTCAAAATGGCCGCCATTTTTGGCGAGACAAAATTTTTTTCAGAATTGGGATAACTACTCTGCAGAGATACCCTGAGGGTCAAAAATTTCGTCGAAATCGCTCTATCTAGCACGGTTTTCGAGATATAAGCATTTTTGTGTTTTGCAATTTTTGCGAAAATTTCGAAAATTCAAAATGGCCGCCATTTTAGGCGAGACAAAAATTTTTTGAAAATTGGGAAAACAACTCCGCAGAGATACCCTGTGGGTCAAAAATTTCGTCGAAATCGCTCTATCTAGCACGGTTTTCGAGATATAAGCATGTTTGTGTTTTCCTTATTTGGAAAATTCGTAATGATTAATTAATCATTAATTACTCGGCCATTTCTTGACCAATCAATGCCAAAATCTAATGATTTCCAGATTTTAATAGAATGAATGTATTTGCCAAGTTTCAGGTGAATTGATAAAATTCCTTTCAAGTTATCATCCGGACAAGCTTCCCCATCGAAAAAAGACATTTTTGGTCATGTGACCTCTCTGATTGGTTGAAATGTCACTGCAGCATATTCAAAAAAATTCCCCAGGGCTACTGCCTAAACCTGCCAAATTTGAAAAGAATCCGCCTAACGGTTACAGAGTTATAAGGAAAACAAAATGCGGAGCCGGAAGCTCTCCCATACACAAACAAGCGTCCCTTGCGGGACGCTTAATTAAATATTCAGCATAAGAAAGTACTCATGACATAGTTATACCTGTCAGTTGCAAAGATAGCAATGATAATATTAATATAATACAAGAACCATACAACAGATTTGTACACAAAGGAGCAGGGAAAATTTTAAAAAATGGATTCAAGGCAAAATTGCCCAAATCTAAGAAGATATCAGATAACCAACAGCCTCACAACTGCAGGTATGGCAAGCCACTGCTACAAGAGAGGGAATCCTGAAGTGCTACCACTTGACAGCCAGTACTTACCATTGGTAAATTACCATTCATCTGAATCCAAGATGTATCATATGCCCCCCCCCCCACCCCCCCCCCCCCCCCCCCCCCCCCAAATATCCCTCTATATAGAGGCAGCAGTGGTGGGAGACAAAAATTGGTTATAATGTCATCATCATCAAAGTCTTAACATCTGTCACATCAATCTGTATATCAGTCCCACAGTTAAACAGAGAGTAGGGGTGGGACGAGTACAAATAATTCGGGTCGATTACTCGCGTACCAAAAATCGGCTCGACATCGAGCACTCGCGAAGTTTAGTATCCACCATTACAGGAACCAACATCCAATATGGCGGCTCCCGTAAACAATAAAAATATAGAGATAAAAGCTTTGAATCGCTTGAATTAGCTGATGTCATCATATAATATACTTAATATTATGTTAAAAATGGTGGATTATGCGATTTAATGCTAGCAAGGTATGTTATTTATTTCTTATTTCCTAAAAAACGTAACCGCTTCAATAGGTTGTTATATACACACGAGTAGTCGACTCTTAAAATTGGGATCGAATTTTCGTGAAATTTGCCTCGCTCGGCGAGTGTCGACTGCTCGGTCGCACCCCTAACAGAGAGTCCAGTCAAGTATTTAATAAAGTTGTATATCCTTAGTGTCTCCATTGCCTCAGTAAGACTATCCCTCCAATACTTGCATCTGGTTAAATGGATACTGTATTTGTCACCTTTTCATTAAAATTGATTATATGCAGCTGTTATAAGTTAGTGTCTTTATAGTGAAGATCAAGCCCTATAAAGGTAACAGCAGTTGTAATTTCAACATACACCATTAATTTATGAATACCCTTTATAATTGTAACTTATTAAATAAATCCTGCAGAGCAGAAACCTACAGGGGCTTTCTTTTTACCTTTCGCATTTTCCGGATTGAGTATAAATTAACTTTAGTAACCACCCAAAAGGTCACTTCCTGTTTCCTGTTTACATGTGTGATTATGAGCAGCTCAAGTTGTTTATAAAAGTAAACATTGAAAGTTAACTAATGCAGAAAGAAATATGCAAAAACAAATATGTAAAAGGAAAGATAAATAATTAATGGATATTAGGCACCTTTTTCAATGGTAAATCTATGGGTTTTTTTGTCAGATTTTTCAATATTGTCTTCCCAGCAATTGTAAACAATGTGCATAAAACGGATGTTTTGACTGCAATGGCCGACACGTTTATTCAATATTTAAAGCTTTGTGGTTATTTTATTTAGTTCCACATGGATGTGCCACGCTGTGTTTACAATATATACAACATATTAACACTTTTAACGTTTTTTGGTGCCTGCTTTCTGAGCATTATTTCGTATCTACGTGGCTAAAAATAAATTTAGACCCATATTGCGACTAGACCTGTAATGCGACGGTAAGCAGTAGCATACCAAGCCACCTGCCAAATATGAAAGAAATCTGGAAAGAAATGTGGACTGTAGGTCGCTAACAAGCAATATTCCACATTTTAGACATTTTTGTCTACCACAGGCCTAATTTAGACATAAAGCCTACCAAAAAGATAGGGTGGCGAGTCCTCTACCATATCAAGCCACCTGCCAAATATGAAATAAATCCGGCAAGAAATGTGGACTGTAGGTCGCTAACAAGAAATCTCTGCGGACGCGGACGAGGGCGCGGACGACAACGATGATGAATCCATAGTATCCCCGCTTCGCGTCGGGGATACAATAAAACAACCAAATGTCATGATAAGCATTGTTTACGTTTATTTTATTTAGTTTGTGCAATTTTGTTATTTACACTGTTTAAATTTGATAGATTTGAAGACCGTTTATCTCTGTGACCGTTTATCTTTGTGACCACCCGTGTATCTTTGTGACCACCCGTCTAGTAGTGCTGGAATCCAAGTAATGCAGTGGGCGATAATAAGGAAATAACTCTTATCAGTAGTAAAGTAGCGTGAATTACAAATAGCATTACAAAGCAAGAGATAAATTTAAAAATTACATATGTACCAGAAATTCTGCTTTAGGGATGCCAGAATTTTTAACAGGTTGTAATTTTTGAGCACTTTCTTCGGCCATGTTTCAGCTTCTTGGAATAAGTAGAACACTAAATATAGGTCTAAACATGTTTAATATCTGAACAAAAGAAGCACACGAATTATTTAGTGATCTCCTCGAACAAGCAAAAAAAATTACTTGGTCTGTTGTCAAGAACAAAAATGTACATGGATAGCGAAGAGTTACTACAGTTTTTAAAAATATGTAACAAAAAGTCCTTGGCTGGAGGACTCATATTATCTGAAAAGCCTCAGACATGAATGGTCTCAATATAGCATTGAACAAATTGACTGGAGCAGAGTTCCAGAGGTGTGACTATTATACACAGGGGAGCTGTGCTCAGTTCTTTTGCCATAAGTTAAAAGCCTACCCACACTACGTTTTATCATATTCTTCCAACTGGCTCTGTGAAATGGACCCCTTTTATGTCTCTGGGGCCGTATTCACAAAGAAAACTTAAGTCTGACATTTGAGAATTAGTCTCAGCTGAGACCAAGTCTCAACTTTGTATGCACAAACAGGCTCTCACGTGAGACCAAACTGAGACCAGTCTCAAGTCTTCCCAATGTAAACAAACCATAAAATATATATCCAATATGTTTTAAAGATCAATACTTCATTGCAGCTATGCAGTCAGAAAACACTGTTGAAAAGTGAAAAAGTAAGGTATGTTTGAAACCAAAATTTTGGCCTATCATTGCCATAAAAAGTAAAAATATGTATCTCAGTTAAGATAAAATAATGCTTGAGACTTTCACCAAAATATGTCAGACAACAATATACCAATCTTAAGTTTGAGACCAAATCTGAGACTAAATTTGGTCTCAACTATTTTGTGAAGAGCTAACAGATTTAAGACTGAAAACAGACTCAGGCTTGAGACTAAAACTTAAGACTTGAGACAAAATTTGCTCGGCAAGTTTAAAGAATACTGCTGTAAGCCCCCAGATTATAACCACTTTCATTTTCAGTGTACATCAAAAGCCTAGTTATTCTTTGTTTTCATGAATTGGGATTAGTTGAAACAGGGCCTTAGTTTATTTCAAAAGTCCTGTTATTCCTTCAAAATTTAAGATTAGCTGTAGCTGGGCCTCAGTGTACATAAAATAGGTTCCATCAATTTAACAGCATAACAGGGTCTCTGTTGAAAAATCAGAATTATCAATGAAGTCAATGATCACATACTTTCAATGACTAATTATTTGCATATAACATATAGTTGTGCACATCATGTATGTAATTAATATTACATGCATTCACTTCTCAGTGACCAGTTTAAAAGCTTAATACTTAGTCCCATAAATTATCAATTACCTGTATTAACTAAGTACAGGGGGTAGATTCTGGAGTGACCTCCAGAATCTCTCTCTGGGTATAATGTGGGAGGGCGGGGTAGATTCTAAAAAAAAATGAAAGAGGGGTATACTTTCAGAGTTTACACCGACCCTGGACTGCATGTGAATTTTCTGGATTGTTTGTTTTCTGATTGTTGCACCTTGGAGTCTGTCTTATGGTGGAGATTAAGCTTTATAAAAGTCATATTAGAGTTTTAAATTAGAACATATGGATTAAATTATTGATTTTATCTATATTCTGCAGAATTGGCCTAGTTAGTATTGATATCTCTGTGTTCTGTAGTGATGGTCTATTTATAGACTGGGAAAAACATCCATACCTGTCTAGAACCTCTTATGTACTTCTTGCTTCTTGAAAAAGTATGGATCTGTTCACATCTTTCTTTCTAGGACCTAAAAGAATCTCAAGACCCTGTAAGGTTTTGTATATACCATAATTTTTGTGTGTATAAAGTTAATCTATAATCAGAACAATTATGAATCAGAAATATTAAAGCAGTCCAGTGGAAGTCTTGTATCTGTTATCTCTGTATCTTTTCTTTCTGCAATAGGGTCTCAATTCTGAAGCCACCAGAAAGTCTGGGAGATCAGGTGTCTGACTAGAGAATGTAGCTTAACTGTACATGCAATGTTGCTTATAGTTGTGTGGTTTGATAGCCCAAGTATTGCCTTATAACTTCAATGAGTCAATAGTCAGTTTTAAGGAAATGGGAGTGTAAATTTTCACCAGTGACAAGTCAGCCATATTTATTTATAACAAATTATAGATATTCTAATTCTTCTAATTCTAATTCTAATTGGACTTTTATAGCGCTTAATCTCCCCAAACAAGAGGACTCTAAGGCGCAACAAAACAAAAAGCAGTCAACAAAATTCTGTGTCCAGGGACATAACAGGGGTCGAACACCACGGAGAACGCCAGGAGGATGATTCAGGCTAGGGTGGATATGCTTTGGTGTACAGGTAGGTTTTAAGCTGTTTTCTGAAGGAGGCCAGGGATGGAGAGGCACGAATCACATCAGGGAGAGTATTCCACACAGTAGGAGCATCAAACGCAAAACTATTACCAAACTGTTTGACAGATTTATGAACAGAGGGGCAGAACTTTGGAATAACTAGGAAATTACCACCACTTTCACTGCGCCTGGTACTATAAGAACTGCTGTAGGAAGAAAGATGTGGTGAAAAATACCTGGGAAAACCTGTGTGAAGATACTTATAAACAAGTGTGACTGTCTTGAACACAATGCGCTGTTCAACAGGAAGCCAATGCAGTTTCTTTAGCACAGGAGTTATGCTGGTGTATCGACTGGTGTTTGATACAATTCTAGCTGCACTATTTTGGATGCACTGTAATTTGCGTAGATTGAACTTGGACAGGCTCCTGAAAAGTGAGTTGCAGTAATCCAACCGACTACTAACAAGAGCATTGGCTACAAGCACAGAAACATCATGAGTAAGAAACCGCCTGACATGTCTGAAGTCACGGAGTTTAACAAAACAACTTTTGCAGACATTCTGAACATGCTTGGACAAAGAGAAATCTGAATCAAGCCACACACCCAGATTTTTTACTGAATCTGCAGGGCAGAGTGAGTTGCCCAGGATATCAATTGGAAAACATGCTTTCAACTTATCCCTTTGTCTCTTCGAACTAAAGATGATAAACTCAGTCTTATCAGGATTCAGTTTGAGCTTACTAGTTGTCATCCACTCTTTAACATCATTTAGGCACTTATTTAGCTTTTCAAAGGCAGCAGATGCATTCTTCTGGGATAAATGTATATAAAGTTGGCTATCATCTGCATAGAAATGAAACTTTATTCCATTATGTTTACTGATAATGGAACTGAGGGGGGTAGTGTACAATGAGAACAACAAAGGACCCAGGACAGAACCTTGGGGAACACCAAATAGGAGTTTACAAACATCTGACAAAGTAGAACCAATTTTTACTGATTGGTAACGGTCCATTAGGTAGGATGTGAACCATTTCAGAATGGAGCCACTGACCCCAAACCAGTTTTGGAGGCAACCCAGAAGAGTAGAGTGATCAATGGTGTCGAAGGCAGCAGACAAGTCAAGCAATACCAAGGCAGTGGATTCACCTCTTGACAATGATAAGTGAACCTCATTTTTTATGTAGAGAAGAGCAGTCTCAGTTGAATGGCCCGCCTTATATGCCGACTGGTACGGGTTGTCTAAGTTATTGGCATTAATATGTTCTAACAGCTGCTTAGCAACCACACGTTCTACCAATTTAGATATAAAACTGAGACCTGATACAGGGCGATAATTCTTAAGGTCATTTGAGGGAAGATTTGGCTTTTTAATAAGTGGAGTGACCACAGCAGATTTGAAGGCATCAGGAACGCATCCCTCCATGAGTGAGCAGTTGACCAGCTTTGTAAGGGATGGTAGCAATATATCAATGCATTCCTTAATCAGGAATGTCGGCAGAGGGTCCAACAGGCATGATTTTGTTGGTGATGCTTTAATTATTTTATCAACAGCATCTTCAGAAACTTGCCTAAAGACAGTAATTTGGGGAGGATCTGAAGGAGGGTTAACATCATATTCAGTGCCAGAAGAAGCAAAATTATCTCTAATCTTCTTAATTTTGTTGGTGAAGAAGGAAACAAACTGGTCAGCCAATGACTTTTCGGACTCATGAGATGGAAGTGTGGCATCAGAAACCCTGTTCAGGGTCTTATGGAGCTCACGCCAAAGTTTTCGAGAGTCATGACTATTGTCTGAGATCAGTTTGCTATAGTAGTCTGATTTATCTTTATTTACAAGTGCATTGCACCGAACAATCTGGCGATGAAGCCTACTCCTGTTAAGTGTACTTTTAGCCCTACGCCAGGTTCTCTCAAATTGGCGCCTAAGGGACTTTGCACGTCGATAATCATCAGACATCCAATCGGCGGACTCCTTTTTCGTCAATTTAGATATAAGAGGTGCATGCCTATCCAGAACATCACTCAAATCATGTACATATTGATCATACAGATCGACAACAGCATCAGCTGGAGACTTGACGAAGGACGTATTTTTGAGATCTGAGCGGAAGTCAGACATATTGATACGGTGGAACCTTCTATATTGAACTACATTTGGAGTATGAGACACTTGACAAGGGAAGGCAACTGAACATTTGACTAATGCGTGATCGGAAACAAAGTCACAAATTTTAACATCAGCAATGGTGTCCTGATCACAGGGGGATAAAATCAGGTCCAATATGTGACCATGTAGATGAGTAGGTTTATTGACTAACTGTTTGAGGTCACATGAATCAAGAAAGGTAGTGAATTTCTGACCGTCACCAACTGGAACATCAACATGAATGTTGAAGTCGCCACAAATGTAATATGAAGAATTAATGGATGAAAGGTAACCAACAAATGACATGAATTCTTCCAGAAAATTACAGGTACATGATCCTGGAGGGTGATAGATGCAGGCAAGCAACACTGAATGGCCATGAAGCCCGATTGACACCACTATATTTTCAAATGACTGATAACAAGGAGTTTCAATTATATGGGGTCTGTAGGAGGATCTGATGAAAAAACCCACACCACCACCAATACCTGAGGGACGAGGCTTGTGAGGAAAGCTAAAATCAGGAGGAGTTATAGACCGTAAGAAGCTGTCAGAGTCAAATGGACGTATGTGTGTTTCCGTGAGGCATAGAAGATCAAGGTCGTATGAAGCCACCATGTCGGCAAGGAGAGGACCTTTGTTCCTTATGGATCTGGCATTCAAAACACCGAGTGTAAACGGACCAGGGTTGAGGGATACATCTCCACCCAGTAACAGTAACAATATGAGCCCTCTTCCATTAACCATGGTCGGAAATTTTCGGCAGGAACACAAATATGATAAATTTTTCGCAACCCGTGTCAAAGGAGGACATGATGTGTAAGATGCTCTGGTGCTGAACCAATCATGCCTGTGGGCCAGTGCCACTGCAAACAGTGCCATGAAGAGGAGTAACCGAGGACTGAACATGACTGGTGGGGTTGTACATCAGTAAGAGCCCCTAGTCTAAGCTCAACAGTGGGGAGCCTCAATAATATAACCCTACACCTAAAAGTCACAACTCTTCGTCCTGTGGGCGACTCACAGGCACCCTAACACCCCACACTACAGCCTCACCTTAAGCTAAATGACAACACCACCAGACACCAACAGGAAAATGTCTATATACTGATTGGAAATAAACTTAAAGTGAACTTACAAGACACAAGTTAGATTATAAATAATACCCAGTACTTGAAATAGGGGAATTATAGATCAAATTACTACGGTAATTCCCGGCAAATGGGCGATAATACCCGCTTTTATATAGAAGTTGATACAGCAGTGAATTGGGGGAATATATACATAAAACAGGCAGAGAATAAGAAAGTAAGATGAAATTAATATATAAGATAGTGAATCCGTCTAAAAATGTGCTACATGTACATAAAAACGACCATTATTGTAAAGAGAATTCCAAACAGCGTCTCCGCGGTGCGTACTAAAACGATAGTAAATGTAAATGTTTATAGTCTAGTATCAGAAAACATATACTATCACTCGACTTTACATGTACACCCTGGCCTGGGTTTCAGAACTTTTTCACACAGTTTAACATACTAGGGTGCTGCCACAATACAGCACACACACTAAGAACCCACTAGCAGCCAGGTACCCATTTCTCCTGGGTGGAGAGAGACACAGTCTAGGTTAACATCTTGCCCAAGGATGTTATCCCACATGAAACAGTTGGCATCACTGTGGATCGAACCCACGACCCTTGGATTATGAGTCCAACACCCTACCAACTGAGCCACATGAGACCACATGAATAAAGATATATACACACAGTATAGAGTGTACAAAATGTTGAACTAAGCAAAAAGTATACACAGTGTTAACAGAATGAGTATAATACTTACATTAGTAGTATACAGGTGCTGGACTAGCTAGCTATTTTAACTCTTTATATCAAGTATAGTTTGGTATTTACATCTATTTTACAACATGAGTTGACCACTGAGTAAATTCCAATGGGGTCTTCTGTCTAAATTAGTAACAAATACTGCATAACTGTACTTCATGTACAATTTGCAAGTGTCACAATTATTTATGGGCGCCAAATATATGGTTAATGCATATCTGCTAGATAATGGACTGTAGGGGTTTATCAAGACTCTCAAAATCCTGTTCTGGTGATCTACAGTGGTTGTGAATTTCAATGGGATTGCTAAATTTAGTCTCTAATAGATGCGTAGATATTGACTCTAGGGAACTATGAGCAAACTCCCCCAAGTCGATTATTTTACCTTCAATTTGTAAGGCCTACTTTGACTTACTTTGCTTTTCAGAATATATTTTCAATTTATATTTTCGATTGAAAAATTTTAATTCCACCAGAGAAACTGGTCTGTATTTGCTTTATTTTATTGCTATGAACTCTCTCTGATAAACTTTGATTAACCAATACATGATAAGCTCATAGAATGTCTAGATACTAGTTAAAATTGTTGTTTATCAATGAATGGGTATTATCGCCCACCCGATAATGCCCGCAGTTCCAGTTTAAATGTTTTATACACCAACCATACCAAGTGGATCAATGTAAAATATACATATATTGTAGAAATATTGTATCTTTGGTTGCCAGGTCACATTTTCTGTCCACTGTTTTTAAGTTTTAATTTCATACATCCCATACATATGAACTCCTGTTTCATTGTTTCATAATCTATTAACTTTTGTTTTTGGTTCTGCTGTAAAGACAGGTTTGTACGTAGGAAAGGTAAGTACAACTTTTTCTAAATTTAATTTTTGATCTCTGATGGTCATGCATTGCACTTTTTGGATCTGTTTTCCCATCCTTTTGACTGCTCAGTCAACTGCCCCTGCACCAATGAAAATAAATTGTCACCACTAAAATATATTAACCCAAGTCTACTATTCTCTTTGGACAGTTGCAACATTGTTTTGTTGCCCTCCAGGCCCACTGTCAACAAGTGACACACATACATGGACATATCCTTGATGCACTAGTAAGTTCCTTACTTCCTCAGTTTGTCATTATCTGAAGGATGACATATCAGACCACCTGGCTGTCTTTGTCACAACATTTCCAGTTAGAAATTCTTGCAGGATAAAACACTCAAAAGTTTGAAAACTTGGCAAGATAAATTAATGTGAATTCATATTTAAAATTGCAAATTCTAAGCTTATCAAGGCTCATTACAAAACAACAAGTCTATTATCACACCAATATTTTCATACACTTAGGAACTTACTTGAGATGCAATAATACATACACCGATGCACCTATACATGAATGCAAAACTCTACAACATGCAAAAACGCCTCTTGGAATCGCCAAAGATCATCGGTGGCCTACTGGTTAGCAGGTTTGGCATCTAATCATAGGCTGTCACCTCTGTGGGTATGAGTCCAACAAGTGGCAATGCCGAGGACCTGTCTGTTGACCCTGGCTGTTAAATAGGACATAAAATCCCAACTTTTGACTTTGACTTGGAATGTTCAAAAACCAAATACTAAAGTAACATGGTTAGGAAAAATGAGTATAACCCCATTGCCTTGTGGAAATTCATAAAGAAAGTCCTCCATGGATCACCAAAAATGGTACTCCCAGATCATACTACTATCAACAGTTTAACCAACACTTTTGGCAAGTATTTTGCAACCAAAATTTTTGAACTAAGGTCTGGATTATGGTCTACTGATGCTGATCTCCCCTTCCCAGGATCCTACAAAATAAGTTTGTTGTTTTCCAGACCATGTCAGAGGACAAAATTCTCAAAATCATTAAGTCTGCACAAAATAAATCATGTGACTTGGAACCAATCCCAACATCTTTGGTCCTTGATTGTGTCAGTGTACTCTTGACTCCTATTACAAATATTATGAACTACTTGCTACAAAAGGGCAGTTTTTCATCCTGTTTCAAGACTGCACATGTCACACCCTTACTAAAAAACCCTGTCTTTACAGAAACACTCTCTTGCAATTAAGTATTATCAGCCAGTATCAAACAGCAGCTACATATCCAAACAAAAGCTGTGGTTAAGCAAATAAGTAAGCCCTTTGCTCATGAGGGTATATCCAACATAAATCAGTCTGCTTATAGAGCTTTTCACTTTAATGAAACGCCATTGCTAAAAACACAATATGACATTGCCACCTCAATGGATAAGGTACTGGTGTTGGATTATTCCTTCTGGACTTATCCGCAGCTTTTGACACAATGGACCACTCAATCCTATTCAACTGCCTTCAGCATTGGTATGGCATTGATGGGGTTGTGCTTAAGTGGATTCAGTTATACCTCAACTCAAGGAAACAGAGGATCAAAATAGATGGACATCTTTCAGATGCTTTTCAACTCCCTTATGGGGTTCCTCAGTGCTCAGTCCTGGTCCCACTCCTTTTTACCCTATATACAACCCCTCTTAGTTCAGTCATATCTAAATTCAATGTTATCCATCACTTATATGTAGACGATACACAAATTTACTTGGAACTTGACTCAAGGAACTTTGATTCTAGTACCACTGCAGCTGGCCAGGCATGGATGGGAAATAATAAACTTAAATTAAATCCTGAAAAGACAGATATTAATAGTCATTGGTGATGATAAATCAGAAGCTCCATGAAATCATCATTCTCATGCAGCAAGTTTTCTTGGTTTTTCATTGAACCAGCTGAATCAGTCAAAACCTTGGTGTCCTCCTGGATTCTGACAATTCAATGCAAAAACACATGGCTAATCTATGTTGCACATGCTATTACCATCTCCGGGAACTATGAGGGTCCGTAGGTATATAAATCACGGTCCAGCTGTGAATGTGGCAAATGCCTTGGTAAGCAGTCACCTGGATTACTGTAAGAGGTCCTCAGTGGCCTAGTGGTTAGCAAGTTTGGCATCTAATCATAGGCTGTCACATCTGTGGGTTCGAGTCCCACAAGTGGCAAGTCTGAGGACCTGTCCCAATATGACCCTGGCTGTTGAACGGGACGTAAAACCCCAACTTTGACCTTTGACCTGGATTACTGTAATTCACTGCTTTATCACACAACCTTGGTATCTCTGTCGTATACTACACTTGGCACTGATTATAGAATGATGATCTTTGATTCTGGTGTTGTGCGTTAGAGTCTGATTTGGCAGAGACTAATTGCTATAAAAGTACAAAATAGAATAGAATTTTCATGTGATGCTTTAACTCAACTAGGAAAATTATACCTGTTGTTGTCCATGACATCATGAAATGCAACTCTGTGACTTTAGACATGTCAAGTGGTTTCTGCCTCATGACACTTCCGTACTTGTGGCCAATGCTCTTGTTAGAAGTCTGTTGAACTACTGTCACTTACTTTTCCGGAGTCTGTCTAAGTTCAATCTTTGTTAAATCTTTGATTCCAAAATAGTGCAGCTAGAATCATATCAAATACCAGTAGATACACAACTATAACTCCTATGCATAAGAAATTGCATTAGCTTCATTTTGAATATCGTTCAGCCTTTAAAACAGTCACCCTTGTTTACTAGTTTCTCCACACTGGTTTTCCCAAGGATTTTGCTCTATATATCTCTTCCAACAGCAGTTCTGACAGTGCCAGATGCAGTCAGAGTGGTGGTAATTTCCTTATCGTTCCAACATTCCAACCCTCTATTCATAAAATTGTCAGGCAATTCGGTTATAGTTTTGCTTTTAATGCCCCCACTGTTTGGAATGCTCTTTCTGATAAGATTTGTGTGTCCCCTCCCGTTTTTATTCACTAAATACAATTCAGATAAAAGATTATTTGTTATAATGTTAACAGTCTGTAGACATTTTTCTTAGCATGAAAACCCCATGGATCACCAGACATGTGGATTACTAGTAAATTATAAATTAATTTATCATCAAAAGAACATACGTACCCTTTTCATTCCTTAATCTCATTGTAATGGTATTTTTTTTAGATAAGCTAGTAATCTAGATACAGATAGATAGATAGTTTTCGAGATATACAATGCAGTAATTCAGCCATATTTATCTTATTGTTGTGAAGTATGGGGTAGAAGTTTTGATAAATACATTACTCCTATTACAATCATTCAAAAGAAGGCAGTAAGATTAATTTGTAAACGTCAGTATAAAGATCATACATCACCATTGTTTAAAAAACTTAAGATTTTAAAGTTTAGTGATTTGGTGAACTATAAAACAGGTATGTTAATGTATAAAGCCAAATATGAATCATTGCCTAGTAATATACAACAACTTTTCATAAATAAGCAAGAAATTTCATGTTATAGCACTAGACAAAAACATAAATTTGCAGTCAAATATGCAAGAACAAGTATAAAGTCAAAATGTTTGTCAGTTTATGGGGTAAAATTATGGAACAAAGTTCCCTCCTCCATAAGTCTAGATTCTTCATTCTTGTCCTTTAAAAGGAATTATAAAAGTTATTTATTATGTGAATATTAGTAATTATCAGAAATTAGTTTCTGAAAACAAATGTATAGGTAAATATATATCATAATATATTATATTTACTCGACATGAAATCTATTTTGTAGTTAACTGTAGAAATCTGTGAAATTTATTTATACAAATAATTTATATGTCATTGCTTATTAAATAGGTTATTACAATCCTGTAATGTATTAAAATTGGTACTGGATAGTTGTTGGAACAGCCTTGATAAGCTTTTGCTTCAGCTGTTTCCTTTTCATGTTTCTCTGTGGTATTGAAATTATGTACATTTTACTAATTTATTTACTAATTTATTTATTATATACTACTTTGTATATATACAGAATTATAGTTGCATTAACAGAGATGAAATAAATGTTATCTTATCTTATCTTAATTTGAAAAAGCTAGAAGAGGTCATTACCACCCGTGAAAATGTTATTGCCATAATCTAGCTTCTGTGTTATTACTTTGAAGTGTGAAACAGGAAGTGGGCAATATTTAGCCTTTCTGTGATGTCGATGTTGAAGGTACTTTCTTCTTTCCCCTCTAATTATTTAAGTGAAACACAAGCATGAAATTACCCATAATCAATTCAGGTGTATCCTCCAGTGCTTAATGTATATCTGGCCATTATGCAGATTGAATCACAGTAATGTGAAGATTTGGTTTTTGACTTTATTTTTACAATTCATTTTCGGAGACCGCAACCAACTCTACAGTATCCTTGCGTTGCCGGTTTTCGACGGTCATACGCATTTTAATCCAATTTTGTTTCTTTCATCATTCCCTGATGTATTTTAATCTTAAAATTAGAAAAAAAATGCTGTTTAATTGACAAAAACAAAAATAATGGATAAATATTTTAAGTTATTTTATTTTATTATTTGATTCAATTTCGGTACGTATAGTGTTCTTATTTTACAAATGGTTGTCTGTTATCGACGGTAAAATCAAATCAATATAAATGGTATGCAAAATATATTCTAAACTTTTTATTTTTCATATTGTCCTCTGGAAATTGATAATTTAACAAATAAATGGCATAGTTGTTGCCATTATATCATAATAATGTACAAATAACATTGTTTTTCAAGGTGTACACAACATTATTTCCCTAGACAATTGTGTCATTAATTTTTAAAGTTTGTTTTGAAGGCTATTTCTTCTTATTTTGTGTCTACAAAAGCACGTGTTTTTATGCTAATGATCATGTGTACTGTATGGTTAATTTATTTTATAACCTCCAAAAATAAAAATATTTTATGGCATATTTTTCTTATATTTGCTGCTGAACAAATGCATGTTGTCATTAACAATGGATTACATTAAGGTCAATTTAATAAAAATGTATGTGTAGTGTTTTGTAAAACAAATATTATAAATCTTTTTGTCTTTTACAATATACCTTATAATTTCATTTTATGAGGATAAAATTTGCATTATTCACGGAAATTCATGAGCGTTGCCAATGACAACCATATTTTATTTTACTTGAAAAATTGATATAATATTTCATTTAACAAAATTGGGATTTTACTGCATCATGCATTAAGAAACTTTATTTTATCCAACTCAAAACAATATTTGCATTAAAAGCCATATGATATATTTTAAATAAAGAATAATGCTGTTATTTATCTAATTTTTACTGAGATGAAGAGCACCTGCACAGAACTACAATATATTAATGCGCGGCCGTCGATAATGGACGACCGTCGATAATAGACGACACAACGATACTAGTGCACTATCAGTACTGTACTGTATACCAATACTAAGCCGATAATATAACGCCCACACATCTCACCAACATAACTGGCCTGTCATGATTAACTTTAATTAACTTAAGAGCCATCGATGAAGCCAGCTGTTGAAATTAAATATTAAAGTATGGTGTTCAGCATACGGAGTGACTGCATGGTCATGCATATAAAACTAAGTACATACATATTTAATGAAATAAAACTACATAATGGTACCTTATGTCTTTAATGGACCAATAGAATCATAAACTACCATATTAACGAAATTGGTCAACTCACTCTCCGCCGACTTGGACCCATCTATACAAACGCGCCCCCATTCTTTTGAAAATCTAGTTATCATTGTTGATTTACATGTAACTTGACCAAGGCATCTCGCTACCAGTAGCTCACTACTTTCTATTCTGTTCTGTACTTTTATGGCGCTTAATCTCTGCCAGGCAGACTGTAAGGTGCAACACCAAAAATCCTATTAAAAAATCATCTATCCATAGCTGTTGCCAAGTCCAGAACCGCAGAGACGCCAGATAGAATGCATGCAAAGTTGGGAATGCCTTTTTGAAGAGATATGATTTTACCCTTTTTCTGAAACAAACAAGAGTTGGGGCAGTACAGACCCGATAGGCAAATCATTCCAAACTGGGGGAGCATCGAAAGCAAAACTGTGGCCAAAGTTTTTTTTTGATTTTTGTACAGATGGACAGAATTGAGGAAACTCCCAAGAACCTTTGATGGGGATGGTTGTATCTTGCATTATATCTTCTGTAGGGCTGCCACGAGTAGTAATTTTACTACTCGAGTACTCTTTAACCATTACTCTACTCTTGAACGAGTACTCTTTTTTACAATGAAATCAAGAAAATGTACCATTTCACTGTATAATTTGATATATTGCACATCATTTCTGACAAAAATATAGTGGAAAATTCAAAATTTTAATGCAGACGAGTACTCTTTTCCTGATTTTGTACTCTAAATAATCCAGTACTCTACTCTTTGACGAGTACTCTACTACTCTGTGGCAGCCCTAATCTTCTGCAACAAATGGACAACAGAGAAGCAAAGTAACTGAGAAGACGGTGGTGAAGAAACTTGTAAACTGGAGTGGCAGTTTTGAAGATGCAGCAAAATTCAACTGGGAGCCAATGGAGTCTTGAGAATAGGAGATACTCGCATGTATTTGTTACAGCAATCCTAGCAAGTGTGTTTTGAATACACTGCATTTTGCGCATGTTGAGACTGGACAGACTTCTGAAACTAGAGTTGCAGTAGTCCAGACGACTGCTCACCTGAAGAGAGAGTTGCAGTAATCAAGGCGATTACTAACCAAGGCATTAGCTGCCAGGATAGCAGCCTCATCAGTCAAGTACTGTCTAACCCACCTGAGATCACACATTTGAATGAAGCATGTCTTTCAAATATTGCAGACATGATCAGCGAAGAAGAAATTAGCATCAAAGCAGACCACAAGGTTCTTTACAACAACTGCTGGATGCATAAAATTACCAATTACATATAATATTAAATGTCCTAACTGGGAGATAGGGATCTACTTTCTTGAGTTGAGCATGGGTTCCAAACATGATAAATTCTGTTTTGTCAGTGTTTAATTTGAGCATGCTTCAAGTATGATACTTAATCACATCCATTCTTGAACATCCAGAAGACATGAATTCAGTTTGTCAGAAGCCAGGCCTGCATTTTTTATGTCAGCTGACTTGTCAGTCAGCTGACATTATGTCGTCACTCTGCGGCGTGGGCGTACGCGTCCGCGTGAACAACTTCTCCTCCAAAACTACAAGGCCTAGAGACGTGCTGTTTTTTTAAAAGATACCTTATCTATCGAGGATGAAAAATTGTTCAAGGCATGCAAATCTGTCTGTTCGTCTGTTTGCTAGAGACATTACAAGGCGGGTACCCCCACCAAAAGTGTGAAAATTTCAACACTTAATCACAATTTTCTCAGTGACTATTGCAGGGATTTCTCTCATATCTTGCATATATGTACTAGGCCAGAGGTAGATTCTCTTGTGTGAGTATGAGACCTGGATCTGTCTTACTTTTTTTTAAATAAATTTTTTTAATAATTTTTAATGCATTAAAATTCATGAAATCATGCACAAAATCATTTATAACTTGAAAACTGTTGCATCTAGAGCATTTTGTTAAAATATGTTATTCAGCTACTTTTTTCATAGCTACAATATGGTGAGTAAGTTGGGTGCCTGTCTCAATAGCTAAGTGAGTAATAGCTACTTTGGGGCTTTTCAGTAACTTCCATCATGAGTAGAATCACTTGTAACTTAAAAACTATTGCATTTAGAGAATTTCGTATAAATATGTTATTCAGCTACTTTTGGGTCAGCTATAACATAGTAAAATTTTAGACCTATAGCTCATGGCATAGCTGAGTAATAGCTACTTTTAGGTTATCACTGTTGAGTAAATCGCTTATAACTTCAAAACTATTGCATTTAGAGAATTTCGTATAAATATGTTATTCAGCTACTTTTGGGTCAGCTATAACATAGTAAAATTTCAGACCTGTAGCTCATGGCATAGCTGAGTAATAGCTACTTTTAGGTTATCACTGTTGAGTAAATCGCTTATAACTTGGAAACTATTGCATTTAGAGTATTTTGTTTCATATGTTATTCACCTATTTTGGGATCAGCTATAACATAGTGAAGTTTCAGATCTGTGGCTCCTTGCATAGCTGAGTAATAGCTACTTTGAAGTTCTCACTATTGAGTAAATCAGTTGTAATTGGAAAACTGTTGCATTTACAGAATTTCGTATAAATATGTTATTCAGCTACTTTTGGGTCAGCTATAACATAGTAAAATTTCAGACCTGTAGCTCATGGCATAGCTGAGTAATAGCTACTTTTAGGTCATCACTATTGAGTAAATCAGTTGTAACTTGAAAACTATTGCATTTACAGTATTTTGCTTAAATATGTTGTTCACCTACTTTTGGGTCAGCTATAACATAGTAAAATTTCAGACCTGTAGCTCATTGCATAGCTGAGTAATAACTACTTTGAGGTTCTCACTATTGAGTAAATCAGTTGTAATTGCAAAACTGTTGCATTTAGAGAATTTAGTATAAATATGTTATTCAGCTACTTTTGGGTCAGCTATAACATAGTAAAATTTCAGACCTGTAGCTCATGGCATAGCTGAGTAATGGCTACTTTTAGGTCATCACTATTGAGTAAATCAGTTGTAACTTGAAAACTATTGCATTTACAGTATTTTGCTTAAATATGTTGTTCACCTACTTTTGGGTCAGCTATAACATAGTAAAATTTCAGACCTGTAGCTCATGGCATAGCTGAGTAATAGCTACTTTTAGGTTATCACTGTTGAGTAAATCGCTTATAACTTGGAAATTATTGTATTTAGAGTATTTTGCTTCAATATGTTATTCACCTATTTTGGGGTCAGCTATAACATAGTGAAGTTCCAGACCTGTGACTCATTGCATAGCTGAGTAATAGCTACTTTGAAGTTCTCAATGTTGAGTAAGTCACTTGTAATTTGAAAACTATCGCATTTAGAGAATTTAGTATAAATATGTTATTCAGCTACTTTTGGGTCAGCTATAACATAGTAAAATTTCAGACCTGTAGCTCATGGCATAGCTGAGTAATAGCTACTTTTAGGTTATCACTGTTGAGTAAATCGCTTATAACTTGGAAATTATTGCATTTAGAGTATTTTGTTTCAATATGTTATTCACCTATTTTGGGGTCAGCTATAACATAGTGAAGTTCCAGACCTGTGACTCATTGCATAGCTGAGTAATAGCTACTTTGAAGTTCTCAATGTTGAGTAAATCACTTGTAATTTGAAAACTATTGCATTTAGAGAATTTAGTATAAATATGTTATTCAGCTACTTTTGGGTCAGCTATAACATAGTAAAATTTCAGACCTGTAGCTCAGGGCATAGCTGAGTAATAGCTACTTTTAGGTTATCACTGTTGAGTAAATCACTTATAACGTGAAAACTATTGCATTTAGAGTATTTTGTTGCAATATGTTATTCACCTATTTTGGGATCAGCTACAACATAGTGAAGTTCCAGACCTGTGGCTCATTGCATAGCTGAGTAATAGCTACTTTGAAGTTCTCACTGTTGAGTGAATCAGTTGTAATTGGAAAACTATTGCCTTTACAGAAATTTGTGCAAATATGTTATTCAGCTACTTTTGGGTCAGCTATAACATAGTGAAATTACAGACCTGTAGCTCATGGCACAACTGAGCAATAGCTATTCTCAGGCACTGACTGTTGAGTAAATCAGCTATAACTTGAAAAATATTGCATTTGGAGTATTTTGTTAAAAAATATTGTTCACCTACTTTTGGGTTAGCTATAACATAGTGAAATTACAGACCTATAGCTCATGGCATAGCGGAGCAATAGCTATTTTCAGGTTCTCACTATTGAGTAAATCAGTTGTAACTTGAAAATTATTACATTTACAGTATTTTGTTAAATATGTTATTCACAGACGTTTTGTTCAGCTATAACATAGTGAAATTGCAGACCTCTATGTCATGGCATAGCTGAGCAATAGCTTCTTTCAGGTTCTCACTGTTGAGTAAATCATTGTATCCAACCTGTAGGAAATCATGGGCTGGGAATCTGTTAATATGGTCTGATTTGACCTTGGAACCCTCCTTCAAGGTCAAATGAGGATAGCCAAACATAAAAGTGCTTATAACTCGCTTATTATTGGTCCTAGAGGTTGGAATGAAAACCAACCTATAGAAAATCATGAGCTGGGAATTTTTTGGTGTGGTCGGATTTCACCTTAGACCCCTCCTTCAAGGTCAAATGAGGATAGCCAAACTTAAAAGTGCTTATAACTCACTTATTATTGGTCCTAGAGGTTTCGAATGGAAAACCAACCTATAGAAAATCATGGGCTGGGAATCTTTTGGTGTGGTCGGATTTGACCTTAGACCCCTCCTTCCACGTCAAACGAAGATAGCCAAACTAAAGTGCTTATAACTCGCGTATTATTGGTCTTGGAGGTTTGGGATGGTAAACAAACCAACATATAGGAAATCATGGGCTGGGATTCTTTTGGTGTGGTCAGATTTGACCTGGGACCCCTCCTTCAAGGTCAATTGAGGATAGCCAAACTTACAATTGCTTAGAACTCGCTTATTATTGGTCCTACAAGTTTGGGATGGTAAACAAGCTACAGGAAATCATGGGCTGGGAATTTTTTTGTGTGGTTGGATTTGACCTTGGACCCCCTCCTTCAAGGTCAAACAAGGATAGCCAAACTTAAAAAGTGCCTATGACTCACTTATTATTGGTCCGAGAGGTTTGGGATGGTAAACCATCCTAAATTCTTTGGCTGGGAATCTTTTGGTATGGTCAGATTTGACCTTTGGACCCCTTCTTCATGGTTGAACGAGGATATTGCATTTATAGTATTTCTTTAAATATTTTTAACCTTTTACTTTTTACACTTAAACAATTACCTTGTTACTTTATTTCATAATACCATTTGCAGGGCACAACTTTTTTGTCCTTTTCTTCTGTCAGCTTCGGAATATCTTTCGAACATGCTGTTCAGTTACCATTTACTGTATTTCTGTACAGCCCTTTCCCTGATAATTATGCTTTCCTCTCATTATCACCATCACAAATCAAAAACATTCAGTCAGCTGACACAGTGCCCGTTCACGGGCACTCTCCTCTTGTTGTGAGACATATGAATAAACAACTCGGTGTCGTCTGCATAAAAGTGGAATTTGGTGTCATGGTGCATTCCAATAACCTTACTCAACTGGTGTATAAGGAGAACTGAAGAGTACCAAGGACTAATCCATGTGGTACTCCATAGTTCAGCTCACACAATTCAGACATTGTTGACCAGATTTTAATTGCTTGGAATCGGTAGCTGAGATAGGATAATGAACTACTTCAAGGCCGTACCGCACACACCAAACAATGACTTGAAGACAATTAATAAGAGTAGTGTGGTGAACTGTGTCGAACGCAGCCGACAGATCCAGTAAGACCAATGTTGTAGTCTGCTACATCTTGCTACCAATAAATTATTATCGCGAATTTAAAGTTTTTAATCTTCAGGCAGCATTTTTTTCTATGTTATATTCTATATTATATTTCTTTATTATATTCTATATTACATTTCTTTATTATATTAGGAAAACCCACAGGATTCCATGACCTCATATATTTTCTTCGCACACATGATTATAAATGAGTCATGTTTGCATATTTGAAGTGTTTAATCCATTATTAGAATATTGTGAGGAAACCCCACTGAATTCAATGCCCTAATGAGTTGTACAACAGTAAAAGACAGTGAAATTATTTGATTTTCAGCAGCATTTCTATTCATAATTTTTTTTTTTTTTTTTTTTTTTTTTTTTTCCCCGATAATTTTTGATTTATTCACTCTTTTTGCACAATATGTCTTGGTAACCGGAGGGGCGAGAGTGGCAAACCCCCCCATCAGCACCTTACAAAGAATTTCATACACAGTGTGAAAAGTCAACTATTTGACAGACATAAATACATTATTTAGTAGACACATTAACAAGGGTAACTGCAGGACATATATTGATTAACATGATATCTGATATTGAAATTCAACACTTTGGTTTTGAGATAAATAATCACAGGAAATTGTACGCTGAGTACAAACTGGTAAACAGAAAACTTTAGCATAAAATTTATAGATGACAGTGTTTTACAAAAAAGAAAATTGCTGACATATCTGTTTGTTGAATATTGAAGGAATACTAAAATAAGCCAGACCATAAAATATTGTTGTGAAACCCCATGGAATTCCTTGACCTCATATTTTCTACGCAAACATGACTATTAACCTTTTAAGTACACCATGTATGTATGTGTAAATAAAACAGTTGTAGCAAGTTGCCGTGGTTGTGAGTTCTACATCTTCCATCAATATTTACAGTTTTTAATCATGGATATAATGGTGTGACATAACCTTGAATCAGGCTTACATAGTTGGAGTAATATGCACAAGAGTGTTTTATATCACATCCAAGAGTGTTTTATATCACATCCATTGGTAACAGCTTTAATATTGTATGTAAATACTACCTTCTGAATCAATTTCCATGAAAATTTATCTCTTATAACACGCAATACATTATTAATATATGATGTATACATAAATAATAGATACTAAAAAAAGGTCAAAGGCCAAGTTTGCTTCAAAATGGGTCTCAGTTGGCAGGGGCTAAGTTGGAGAAGGCCCAAGTTGTCCATGATTCTTTATTAAAAGCCAGAAGAATAAAGTCAGTGGTATCACATACAAAAATAATTTAGAACCCCTATATAAATTCAGCACACATCATGGCTCGGATAATGGAGGGGTTCGGATAGATGAAGGAACCCAAAATTCACTGTCTATGGGTTACCAAGTGGGCGATCAGTGAAGAACAATTGTTTTATGCAGTAAATATAGATGTGGGTGGTCAGTGGTGAAGTAGTTTAATAAAATGTATTAATATAATATAACTGGCCCTCTACTTGTGACTTTTTGCTCAATATCTATGGATATTATCATTTTTATTTAAAATATTAAGCGGTCTTGAACTCTATGTGTTTGCTTGGTGCAGACATTTTTAACGTTTCATTTTTAGATGAACGTCATCATGCATTATTATTTGCAAAAACTTGACCACATCTTCAGTGTGTATGTTCCGTTGGAAATGCATTGTTGACATTTTTTCTTTTAATGCATGTCAGTCTGTGAATGGACTTACTCCGGGAGATTATAAATTAGAAAACCCAATCGGCAATCGAACACGCATGCAGTGATGGGCGCATTGTCAAAGAAGTTGAGGATCGGGGTCATGTAAACGAATTAATCACCCCCCAATTGAAACAATGGCATTAAAGATAAAAAAGTTAGGCATTTGGGTTGATGCTATATATTTTATAAAGTACAACAATTAATGATTTCCGATAATATGTAAAATCTATGTGTTATCGCTTGGTCTAGACCACACATTTTTGTATATTGTGAAGCAAAGTTTTGGATCGGTTAATCTGGAGATTCGGATTATAGATCTCCGGATAATTGAGGTTCTACTGTACTTCATTCTGGTGAGATCCTCGTTGAAATATTTAGAAAATCTTTGTTCAAAATTGATTTTTCTGTGTTAATTTTAAAAAGAAAAATGTTAGAATGTTTTCTATTGCTGATAGAAGTACTTGTTATTAATGATCAGTGGTAATGAAAACTGTTTGAATAAGTTACTGCAGTATTGACTGTCAGAAAGAGAGAGTAGGTAGAAATAATTCGAGGGAAAGACCTCTGGCATATGAGTGATATTTCGTGCATTGGGTTAACGCCTTTAAACTTCAGTAAATATTTGGTAAATATGTACATTGTGTAAATTCAGGAGCTAATTTGGAGTTATAACAATTTTCAGAAAGAGCTACAGTTTGAGGACAAGTGGCCTTCTATGCGGCCGACTGTCCTCAAACTTCTCCGACAAGAAGCAGTTTCGCGACAAGAATGGCAAGATTTATTTTGGTATGTATACTTTTGTTGCAGTTCAGATAGTAAAAATTAGTTAGAAAGTTATGTCTGCTGTTCAAGTCTTGGTTTGTTAATATCTTTTAGTTTAAACTGCATGATCTTCATCATTCATATGCACTGCTTTAATCCATCCGTTAATCATGGTATGACATTTGCTGTCTCCACTATCTTGAGGGTCACATTCAAAGTAAATAAATGTGTATTCAGTGAGTTCATATACTTTTGAATTTTGATTTGAATTTGATTAAATTGGATGATCAATTAGATAACATTGATATATAATTGAGTAGGGGTGTTGCGGTAGTACCGGTATCATTGGTATGGTATATAAATTATTGCAAACTGCCGTAAGTTCAGCTACCGGTTTTCCGCTTACACTTAAATGTAAAATAACTTTAACTTTACTAACCTTACATACAAAATAAATGTTATAATCCACTTTTATTTGCTTTTTACTGTAATAAGACAGCCATAATGAGCGATAATTTGGAGCTACCATTTATTTCGTTGTTTAGCCAATCAGAATCAAAGACACATTCGTGTCATGTTAGAATTCCTGTTTTACAGTATGGAAAACTATTTGGTTCTTGTGTTTTGTTAAATAAGTGACGGTTAACCGGTAACCGACTGGGAAGTACTAGATGTGAAACCGGAAGGAAAAAATTGCTACTGCAACACCCCTATAATTGAGTTCTGAGTTTCAATGGTGTGACTAAAACATTTACTGTGATGCCTATAACATTATAGAAAAGTGTTTTGTTGCAGGTCAGTGCATTCAGTGTGCTTATGGGATGAAAAGGGTGCATCAAAGGTCCACACAGCCTTACAAGAGGATATACTAGACTTCATCAGACAAGCACAAGCTGTAAGTTTAAGATTAAATGTATAAAGCCAATAAATTTTATCATTTTTCTTTTCGGTGTAATGACTCTACCTCAAGCAAAAATGTGGTTTAATGGTTTTAAATGTTCCAAAAAAGTGTTGGTTTCTAAAACTTTAAAAAAAATTTTTTTCAAACTAAAAATGAACCATATACCGGCATCAGGTTGATTCTGTTTAATAATTTTGGCTAAAACTAATCCAAGCAAGGTTAAATCAAATAATTGTTCTAATAGGTTGCCTTTATGACCTTTATCCAAAAATATTGACACAACTAGTTTTGAAAGTTTAGAAGTGGCCCTTAATATTTGTGATAAAATCGACCAATAACCAGATAAAGTTTGAATTTACAATATAACAGCAGCTTTTAATAAAAAAACTCTTTGTTTTTAGCGTGTCCTTTCACATGAAGAAGATTCAGCTCTGTTGAAGGCCTATATCGCAGAGTGGGGGAAGTTTTTCACACAATGCGATTATCTACCCAAGCCATTTGGTCAGCTAGAAAACACACTCTCTGGCAAAGGCCACAGTTCCATGCAGTCAAAGAAAAGCCAGGGAGAAGACAGTATTGTGAGGAAGGTCTGTCTTCTGTACATTTATTTTTTTTTCTAAATAAGGAGTGAGATGGGCACAATATTGAGACTGGGAGCTAAGTTCATAAACCAAAGCCGAATTCAGGCCTAGTACCAGTTGAAAGAGTTCATAAAAAAAAAGTATTGTAGTCTCCATAAATCAATTTATCAGAAACAAAATGTCTAATTGCTTTGACAGTAGGCAAAAATATATTTGAAACAAAAGTGAATTAAAAGGAAGTTTCATCAATATCAGTTATGATTATGTGTGATGTTTTAATAGTTTTAAGAGTACCAATTACTCCTCTGTTTCTCCATAATATATACCCATTCGGTACTTTGATGCCCAATTAAAAGTACATGTATTGCACATACTGAATTGTTCGAGGTAATTGACATGTTATAAATAGTTAAATTTCTTGGTCATATGCATTCTGAGAGATTAAGTGTCTCCCATAAATGTTGTAAATTAAATTACTTTTGCTGTTCTTATAAACTGTTGGAAGTTGTTAGAGCCTTGCCTGGATAAAAGACAACAACTGTTATGAAGTGTCCTTACAAGTCCATTTGTTATACCATAATATGATATGATGTGCATTGTGAATTGTTTGTTTTCACTGATATCAACATGTAATAAACTGTTAGATTTCTTGAGGACTAGACTTTTAAAGGGGCTAAGATGGCAATGTTAAACCATTCATAATCTTTATATATTTTATGCCAAACCAGTTGACTGTCAAATGCAAAATGTAGAGAAAGAGGTTTAGAGGTCCTCTAACGGCCTGATGACACTCCTTCTAATTGGAGCTCCATAAGCCTTCAAAATGTTATATTTTTCATGGTTGTTTTATTGCTTCCAGTTAATGTTGGACAGTTGGAACCAGAGTATTTTCTGTAACATCAAACGTCGCCTGCAGGATAGTGCAATGAAGCTGGTGCATGCCGAGAGAAACGGAGAAGCTTTTGATTCACAGCTAGTCATCGGAGTGCGCGAATCTTATGGTAATCATTGCCATAGCTACAGATCAAAGAGCTACATCAGACTCTTACTGGCTTGGGCGATTTAATATGGAATTAATAATTAATTAGGGTTGTGTAGTATAGCGGTGAGTCAATGACAACTTCAGATGATTGGTTTTTCCATATAAATCCTCTTTTTGTACAATGAACTATAATAGTAATTATAAGAATCATTTCATTAATAGATTTGTCACATCTCCTTCTTTGGTGTGTATTTACCACCATATTTACAGGAAGTAGGTGTTTTTGGTAGATACTAATGTCCAGAAGTTTGAAATGAACTAAATTTCTACCATATTGATGTGCACTTAACCCGGAAGGTGTGTTATAGAGTAACGACCTATTAAGTATCAATATAGGTAAATAATTGAATCTGATTGATCAGTAACATGGGCAGTTAATCAGCCTTGGACATATAGAGTCAAAATTCCAACACCATTACTCCAAAAAGTATTACCGCTAATATCCCAATGATTTGGTTTTACGTGTGACTACTGTGAATTTATTACCTCAGAATACAATTCTTTTACCTCAAAACTAATTTCACATCAGTGTTAATTGGACACCCTTTTGTTGTATTAGTGTGTAGCATAATGAAAAGAATCTGAAATCAGGTCTTCAAGATTTCGAATTTTTATGCTTCTGTTGAGAATGTCATACTATTCCTTAGATTTCAGAAATGTAGTTTAATTTGTGTCAAAAGTAGGGGACAGAAGGATGCTCAACAAAGATATAACTGTTTACATTTCTATTGGTGTACTACATTTTAGTTTCTTTATATCCATTAAGGTAGCTTAACCTTTTCTGCTGACTTGGTATGTTGTCACCAGAAACCTCACATTTTATGGTTGATTTTTCATCACAGGAATACCACATATTACATACCTGTTTAATGTGGCTACCTATTGAAGAACTGCAAAAATATTACTCCAAATATTCTTAATTTTTCAGTGAATCTCAGTAGTGATGCAGAAGACAAACTCAAAATCTATAGAGAAAACTTTGAGAAGGCGTATTTAGAAGCTACAGAGACTTTTTACAAAGCCAAATCACCAGAGTACATGAGGGACAATGGTGTACAGAACTACATGAGGTATGGAGAATGTTTGCCACTGTCTGATCGCCTGGACATTCTAATATAAAAAGCACTGAATACAGCGACAGTGGGAGAAGTGGTTAATTTGGGAGAGGTTTCAACTTTCATACTTTTTGCTGGCTATTGGAGTTATACCCTCATGTCAATTTTATGAGAAAATTACAGAACTTGTGCAAGCAGTAAATTAGTTTGAAAAGTTTTATAACTGTTGTTTTGCTGAACATTCCAGGGGACATTTTATTTATAAACTACAGGATTTGTAAAAGTAAAACTGTTTAATATTTTAGTGTGTAAGATCAGAAATTTTTCTGACGCAAAAGTTCTTAAAACAAGTTTATATGTGCAAGACTTCTGTCATATCCTACTAAAAACCCCACCTCTTCCCTTTAAAGTCGCCGACAGGTCAACTCGCCAATGGCAACTCACCGACAGATTATTTAAATTCAAAAATGACACATGCAGCTTTATAACACTAAAATATTGCCATAAACTGCTCTAAAATGTAAAAAATATCTGCAATCATTCATTTTACTTCATTAAAATGCATTATACTACAAAAATTTGAAGAAACTTGTCAAGTTTAAAGATGTGTGTAACTTAATGGACCATTCACAATAAAAGGACAGATGAGTTCATCTTTTGGATAATAAAAACGTGCTTTGTCTGTGTGAAGATATTCATAGATGATTATTTGAATATTGTAACGTCTTTTCAGCGAAAAATTGACAGAAAAATGTTTTAATAATGTGTCATTAATTTATTTAAAATTTGTCAGCTAGTTGATGTCTGCGAGTTGTCTTGTTGGCGAATTGCTCATATACCAAAAGTTCTGTGTTTAGACTAAGATGTTAGCTTATTACTTTAAAATAACTTTGCTAAGAAGTGACTTTCAGATGTCAATTGGGGTGTAATGAGTCATTTATCAGCTTTTCTTTAGAAGTAAAGTGTGCTCATCATAAAAATTTATTAGGAATTATTAAGAGCACTACCACCCTGAATTATAGTTGAACTTAACAGGAAACTCTGTGACTCCTTGTTTAACACTCGTTTCCCACCTTTGAAGTCATGGGTTTCAAATCTGAGTTTATTTACAGTATAGAATTGACCAGTCAGTACACACTTCAACATGCATCCTCTTACAACTTTGCTTCATGATATGAGCTATATTTTGCAGTAGAGTAAAAATCTAAAATTCACCAGGAATCTAAACTTTGCCACCTCTAAAACCTTAATTAATTTTGTGAAGAAAATGACATTTTGTCTTAAAATTGGTATTTTACAGTTCAAATAGCCTTAATTTGCTATACATTCAATAAATCTCACCTCAATTTATTTATTTTATCAGTATTTCCACATGTGGCGAATTTTATATTTCTTACTCTAGTAGCCTGGTATATTGAATCGCAAGAAGGCAGATAAACTTCTTCTTAGACAGGATTTCCAGAATACAGGATTAAGTTCTTTCGGCAGACTTATTCTCAGAGAGACTTGCTATTCTTGTCTTTGTAAGTTGGAAATCTGTTAATCAACAGAAGGGATTTATGAGTTAAATCACAGTGACAATAACCCCAAAATGCATGCTTTAGTAATGCAGGCAGTTGTCCCGATTACCTATTATATACTAAGTAGGGAATTATGCATTTCAGAATTTTTGTCCATTTGATTTAACTGTAATTTTGGATGTGTTGACTAACTTAATTAAATGAAACATTGCAGGTATGCAGACAGTAAGTTGAAGGAGGAGGAGACTCGGGCAATGCGTTACCTGGAGACCAGGAAGGGATGTACCTCAGTGGCAGCAGTATGTTTCACTGATTTGTTTCATTAAAAATTCTGCTTCTGCTATTTTATTATAAGTCTTCCCTGCAAGATGAGATGTTTTACTAGCAAGTGGCACCAGTAGTTTTTATAGATAGATCTGTTGGAGCTATTTTACCTAACTTTAATAGTAAGTTATATGCTGTCCTAATTTGGGCCTGTTTGGATCTTAAACAGAAGAGACTATATCGGTCATTTAGACTTTTGTTTTACAAAAGTAAGTTCTGGACAAAGTATCACTCGCACTTCTGTACATAAAAAGTGATAAAAATCACACTTTTTATGTTTCTTGATCAATTTTGATGTTTCTTGATCACTCTTCTGCTTTCTATTAATATCTCAAAACTGTCCTTCCTATTTCAGTTACAAGAGTGTTGTGTAGAAGTTCTAGTCACAGCCTTCAAAGACCTGATCCTGGCAGAGTGTGCAGCAATGATCAAGGCAAACGAAACTGAAAGTGGGTTTTACCCAAATCAAATGCTTACATAAAAAGAGTGCTTGTATGAATGTAATAAAAATATTAGTTTCAGTATTATTTTATTTAAACACCTGTTTTGAGTAAACTGTTAAAGTTCTTTCAGTGTCATCGTAATTGTTATTCAACTTTACTTTTGCATAAGTGTAAATTGTAAGAAATGAGAACCCCACCACCTGATAAATTACAACTGCACATCAATTCTTGTTGTATGCAAACTTACATTTTCTTATTGGAAGGCAGACTATTTACTGTCGCACTAACTGCTTGCCCTGATTAAAAGTCAGAAAGGAAAAGTCAGAAAGGAAAAGTCCTATTCAATATTACATTTATGTCTGAAAATAACTTGTGGGACATTTGGTAAAATAGGTGCAGAAGTGCGTCTCTCAGATTGTATTGATAATAGAATAATGTCACTTGTGTTCTAGGTGATTGCATTCTATAGGTCAAATATTTTATGCAAAATAATAAAATTAATTAATTTCACAGCTTAAAATCTTTTGTGTCTGTTTTTGACTTTATTAAATAGTTTGGGTAAAGCATGTAACAGTAAATGTAGATAAATACTGCTCAGAATTAGATTTAGCCACTTGTAGAGTGTGCTTGTTTTCCTTGGCATGATTTTAACTGATGATTCTAAATTTTAGTGACCTTTGGCTTATCAAAGGCACTTCATTTTGCAAAATGATAGTCACTATAAACATTTTTTACTGAAATGACTTAAATGTCTTCTATACCTTCCTTCCCTCTATCCTTTTACAGCTGAATTTGTTTCATTCAGTCACTCACTGTTGCATGTGTTTTTAGAGCTGAGGCTGATGTTTAGCTTGATGGACCGGGTCCCTGATGGTATCACACCGATGTTACACGATCTGGAGAAGCACATCAAAAGTCAGGGACTGGCAGACATGGCAGCCTCTGCAGAAAGCATCACCACAGTGAGTTGGTAGTCAATAGGTCGTTGTAATATCGCATATTTTGCTGACACAGCCCAATATCACCCAAATTTTTACTCTGTAGTGGGATCAGTAATTGGCTACGTTTGAAGTGTCCTATTCTGGATATTGTGTTACTTTTATGGCCCTGCTTGTTGTTCCAATGTTTTTTTTCTCAAACTTCTCGAGTCAAAACTGTTTTAAATAACTCAGTTGAAATGACTATCATTATTTTCATTCTCTTATTTTTAAATAGTTAAATGTCCTTTTACACAGTTTTTCAGATGGTGTACATTACTATGTATCTGATGGGATTGTAGAAATAGTATACATGTATCTGCTGTTTCATATTCACATTAAAATAAATGGTAAATAGGCTTGAATCACAATTGTTATTTCTAGGAATTAAGGACAGCAATAAGTAGTCTTTGTTTTACCAGAGATAAATGTAAAAATGGTCATCAAATAGCAACACATTGTATTTAACTTTTGGTTTTTCTACAGGATTTAAAAAAACAGCCTTTGTATAACTAAACTTCCAATAACCACAGCTCTATATTTACATTTATGCGTTTTTTCTACAGGATTCAGAGCAGTATGTGGAGAAGTTACTGGAACTGTTTAATCGCTTTAGTTTGTTGGTAAAAGAAGCGTTTAGTGATGACCCAAGATTCCTCACCTCCAGAGACAAGGTATGGAGAATCTTACATGATGTCAGATACCAAAATCATGCTCGTTGCATTTAGTGTTCCTAAAGGTGTGATGATTGGGAACTTGTACAATTGTAACCTAGGTTACATTTACATCTGATTAAAAACCCAATAAGGCACTGACGGGTGTCTTTGACTATTGTTTTGCTGATGAACAATGCTTTGTAAATGAGATTTTAAACCATTTGCTGGTAAAGTGGTTTGCCATGTTGTCCATGCTATTCACAGGGTGACTGTTTATTGATTAGATGAATAATGTGAACATTTGTTAATTTAAGCAAAAGCTCATACTGCAATAAAATTGTAGGGGAAGTGTGAAATCTTGCCAGTCATACTTTTGCTGATAAACTGTCATTTTGGAAATCAATTAAGTTTGAGGATATATTATTTTCTTTTAAAAATGCTGTTCTTATTGTACTATTATTTCTATTACTGTGTCAAAAACAGGTTTGTTTTGTAACTTTTGATTTTTAGGCTTACAAAGATGTGGTAAATGACATATCCATATTCAAATTGGAACTTCCTGCAAAAAACAAAGGGTAGGTAGTTACTAACATAAGTAATATATGCCTGATTGTTACACTGGTAATCTGTGATAAATTCCCTATTATACTCCAGGGTGTTCTAGAGATGGACCAACCTAATGGTTAAAATCCTTTGTTCCTCAGTCTAGGAATTATTGCATTTAGTGTCTACACAGTGTTGTATAAATCAAATCTGATACTTTTATAGCATTTGATCTCTATAGTAATAGATTGTAGGGCACATTAAACAGAATCCTTACTGAGAATCAGTTAGCCATTGCATTGTGTAGGTCATTAGCCAGATTAATTAGCTGTAATAATGGCCATCAATGTTATAACTACTGATTGTGTCTGACACCTACAAGTTGAGACTGGTGGAAGTTGAAGTAGAAGGGCCAGGATTGCACTGTAACGATTGCCTCCGTGGACAGGATATTTTACACATAGCGCTCCTCTGTAGAAAATATACTCACTGTAACATATCTGTACATAGGTTTGGAAGGTAACCAGCAAGAGAATAGCATGTTTTCTTGGGTAGATATGCTTTATCCCTTACTTACAAATATGTTTAAAGGGTTGAAATAGTAACATTATGATGTGTGGTCTTATTCCACTTACTCGTACATTAAAGAGTTTCATCTTTAAGGTCACCAGGTGATTTAATCTGTGCTTCATGTATGGTGTTGACAGTTATGTTAAAAATCTTGTATTTCACTTCCAAGTGAAAATGGTCTGCAAAACTTTCTCTTGCGATCGAGAAGATTAAGGGATAGAATTAGAACCCTGGTTAGACAGGAGAATGTTTACAGTTGGTTACAGGCTCTAATGGTTTACAACATAGGATCTATCGACCTGGCTTTGTCTATGGAATGACAATTACTGAATTTTACCTGGTGTTGTGCCTTAGAATCTGCGTGCTATAAAAGTACAGAATAGAGTAGAATCTTTTATTCTGACTCAGTCATTTGTTCTGTTCTTACTAATGCAAAATGTCAAGCCAGATGCATTCAGATTCATTCATAAAATGCCACAGAATTGGGTACTGATCTCAATATCCTAGTCTGATGTTTTGATTTGTTGTGTGCAGTGTTGGTGCTAAGACACAGCCCGAGTCCAAGTGCCCGGAACTGCTCGCCAATTACTGTGATATGCTGCTCAGGAAAACCCCACTCAGCAAAAAACTCACCTCAGAGGAGGTTGAGAAGAAGCTCCGCGATGTGGTAAGGCTTGCTTATAAAGCCTTTCATTGGTAATGTAAAAGCTCCATGATGGTAATGCTTTGATTGAAGACTTTCAGTCTTACTTAATGTAAAATCTCCGGTGTGGTTAGGCTTGATTATAGTGACTTTAATCCTTATTATAAATGCTTGCCTGTAAAGGCATAAAAAGCAATGGGACAAACTTCTAATACTTTTCAATCATGCTAACTGCAAAAGCTGTATTATAAGATGTAATAAGAATTATTTTATAGAGACATCAAGTGATATAACTTGCTCGGATATGTTATAAGCCTTGCTAAAATCAAATGTGATTTGATTTCTCTTCCAGTATTAACATCGGTTAAAGGTCGGTTACTTCTATTAAATTTCTAATTGTATTTTTTCGATTGAGCTGTTAGTGTTGGAGTTACCTATTATAGTTTTACCTATTTTCAGTTAATAGTATTAAGGTGTTGAATTGAATTTTATATTTCTGTTCTAGTTACTAGTATTAAAGTATGTGCAGAACAAGGACGTGTTCATGAAGTACCACAAGGCGCACTTGACCAGACGGCTCATACTGGACACGTCTGCGGACAATGAGAAAGAGGAAAACATGGTGGAGTGGCTGAGAGTATGTATAACATGTCTAAAATTGAGATTGAAGGAAAAGCACATTGTGCATCTATTGATTGTTATGCACAAATCTCCCTCTAGATTTGTGACACTAGATTAAGCAAAAATGCGGGTTTTCAGTGTGATTTGTAAAGCTTTTCTACAAGTAGCAATAATGAGGGCCTATCTCAATATGACTCTGGCTATTGAATGGGATGTAAGCAATGTACTTTTAACTTTATAAAGTTTTTATAGACCATAGGTAGTGCTAAAGGGTTCCAAGTATCCAAGCCTGTTGTCAAATCAAAAGTGGCACTGTCACCAAGTTATTTCAAATAAGTGAGTAAAGCAACTTAAATGGGAGTTTCATGGCATCATTACCACTTTGCTGATCAAAAAAAACATTGCAGCATGCATCTCAGTTTTCAGAATAAAAATATTGCAAAAACTCAAACTACTACAGATATCTTTGAAGGGGTGGTAACATTTATTCCATATATTTGAAGAATATTATGCTTTCACAGTGATTTAATTTAAGGATAACCTAAATATGAACTCACAAGAGATCAGGACCAATTTATTTTTCAAATTTTACAATCGTTGAGCTGCTGTTGAAGCCTTTTCAAGATATTATGGTTGGAAGGTTGTCACCTTGACAGAGCAAGATCTGGACTGCATAAACTTGCCAATCTGGACTTCTGAGAAGAAAAGAATCGACTTGAACACTGTCAAAAATGGCACAATGTTTGTGTACTTGTGATTACAGGAAGTAGGTATGCCTGCTGACTATGTCAACAAACTGGCGCGCATGTTCCAGGACATCAAAGTGAGTGAAGATTTGAACAGTGAGTTCAAGGAGTCCACTCGAAATAACAATGAGGGAATAGCAGGTATGTGCTTATCTGGAAGTGTTATCATTTTTACCCCACAGCCCTTAAGGGCTGTCGGGGTATTGTTTTCACCCAGGCGGGAAATAGTTTGTCCGGGCTGTATCTCAGAAACCGTAAGGTGTAGGAAGTTCATACTTGGCAGGGACATTGGTTGGAGGGGTGTATTTGTGCAACGTCATGGTCTGACCTTGATTTGACCTTGCCGTAGTGACCTTGAGTTTGAAAATCTTGTCCGGGCTATATCTTGGCAACCATAAGGTGTAGGAAGTTGATACTTGGCAGGGACATTAGTTAGGGGTTGTAGGTGTGCAACGTCATGGTTTGACCTTGATTTGACCTTGCCATAGTGACCTTGACCTTTAAAATCTTGTCCGGGCTATATCTCGGAAACCGTAAGGTGTAGGAAGTTGATACTTGGTAGGGACATTGGTTAGGGGGTGTAGGTGTGCAGCGTCATCGTCTGACCTTGATTTGACCTTTGACCTTGTTGTAGTGACCTTGACCTATAAAACCTTGTCCGGGCTATATCTCAGCAACTGTAAGGTGTAGGAAATTGATACTTGGTGAGGACATTGGTTAGGGGGTGTAGGTGTGAAACGTCATGGTCTGACCTTGATTTGACCTTTGACCTTGCTGTAGTGACCTTGACCTATAAAATCTTGTCCGGGCTATATATAGGAAACCGTAAGGTGTAGGAAGTTGATACTTGATAGGAACATTGGTTAGGAGTTGTAGGTGTGCAACATCATGATCTGACCTTGATTTGACTTTTGACCTTGCCGTAGTGACCTTAACCTATAAAATCTTGTCCGGGCTATATCTCAGATACTGTAAGGTGTAGGAAGTTGATACTTGGTAGGGACAATGGTTAGGGAGTGTAGGTGTGCAACGTCATGATCTGACCTTGATTTGACCTTGCTGTAGTGACCTTGACCTATAAAAACTTTCCGGGCTATATCTCGGAAACCGTAAGGTGTAGGAAGTTGATACTTGGTAGGAACATTGGTTAGGAGTTGTAGGTGTGCAACATCATGGTCTGACCTTGATTTGACTTTTGACCTTGCCGTAGTGACCTTGACCTATAAAACCTTGTCCGGGCTATATCTCAGCAACTGTAAGGTGTAGAAAGTTGATACTTGGTAGGGACATTGGTTAGGGGGTGTAGATGTGCAACGTCATAGTGTGACCTTGATTTGACCTTTGACCCTTGCCGTAGTGACCTTGACCTATAAAATCTTGTCTGGGCTATATTTCGGAAACTGTAAGGTGTAGGAAGCTGATACTTGGTAAGGACATTGTTTGTGGGTTGTAGGTGTGCAACATCATGGTGTGTCCGTGATTTGACCTTTGTACTTGCCGTAGTGAACTTGACCTATAATACCTGGTCTGGGCTATATCTTGGAAACCGTAAGAGGTGTAGGAAGTTGATACTTGATAGTGACATTGGTTGAGGGTTTTAGGTGTGCCACGTCATGGTGTAACACTGATTGACCTTTGACCTTGCTGTATTGACCTTTAAAATCTTGTTCACCTTTGGGTCTGTCTGTTGATGCAGATTAAGCACTGTTAAAGTCATATTAGAATTCATTAAGAATTTTCTTTTGCAAGTTCCCATTGTAACAGATGGAATTTCATCAAGTGAGCCACAGGCTTTTCTCCAACACCACACATAAGCATTCATTGAATGTATTGCCACTTCTGTATGCCTGGGTAATATTCAAAATGTCCAAACCATAATTTGGCCATTTTTGGTTTACTGATAAATGCTGTCATTTTATTATTGAATTGTCTTGTTTTAAAACTTCATCTTTATATACATTTCTTTTCCTTAGATATTATTTTCTCTACTTAAGCATTATTTGGACGTTAATATAACTTACACTTTGTACTATTACACTACTTCTATATCTCATGGTGTTGAAAAATATTTCCCCAGGCTGTGGGGTACGGGCATCTCTGATGCTATTTTAGTTGTTAAACTGACTCAGCTTTTTTTAGATGAAATTTTAAACAGCCTGCAAAATTAAGTTTAATCTATCAATGAGAAACAACATTGTAGGTACCTTTTAAGCTTTGGTACGGTTCAAGCCCCACTGTCAAGGTCAGTTCATCTAAAATTGTCAGCCTAATTCTAGCATTAATATCAAGCTTAGGTCGTACTCTATGTGTGGCTCATACTCATATGTAGGTCATACTCTATTTGTAATATTTCAGTTAAATGCCATTGGTGATGTATTGTCAGTTCTGGTGTATTGTCATGTAAACTCCACTCTGCATGCATGTATGTGAGACATTTATGTCAACGCTATTTTAAATTTTTGCAAATACAGAAGGAAAGAAATTTATAAATTCACATACATTGTATTGCAGATTCTATCAACATTAAGATCCTGAATGCAGGGGCATGGGCGCGGAGTAGTGACAGAGTGCCGGTCACTCTGCCCACTGAGCTTGAGGACTATATTCCTCAAGTGGAAGAATTTTACAGAGCTATGCACAGTGGCAGGAAACTACAGTGGCACCATCACATGTCTAATGGAGTGGTGAGTGTTTTCATCTGGTCATGTTTGTGTGCCGTGCACGGCTTTATTGATGGCCACGGTGGTAACACTCGCCTCCCACCTCTGAGGTCTGCGGTTCAAATCGCAGACCCTATGTGGGAAAGTTGGTAGTTGCTTACTTATGGTTGGCAGTTTACAGTACAGAACCTTGACCAACTGTATGTACTAGTTTCGTCTTCCCATAAAACTACCTGTCATTTATTATTGTTATTACTATTATTATTATAAATAGTAAACGCTATAAATAGTAAACGCTCCTTGCAAAAACACGCAACATACCGGTAATTAATCAATACGGGAGAAAGCCATTAGGGATGAGTTTTGTTTGCGAATAGCATTTGAACTAGGATTTTTAGAGGTATTTCTTTTAAATTAATTGGGAATTATACAAGTCAATAAAGATAAATACACTGGTTTTAATCATCTACAGTACTTAATCAACTGGGTACTGATATATAATACAAACTTTATTGGCTCAACAACCAATAAACCCACAAGTTAAATAGCTTATAAAACACACATACATAAAACTTTGGAGGATTGTGTTCATTACTTCAAAAAAATTTATGACACGGGATGAAAAAGGCTGGTCGTTGTACACTTGGGTTTTTCAAAAATTGACAAAGTTGCTAAAAATAATCTACAGTGTCAAGAACTCTGTACTGACATGTGCTCTCTAGTATCAAACAGTGGTATTTGTACCTTCCTTGCTTGTTCATTGTACTTCCAGATCACATTTGGCAATGAAATTGGTAAGTTTGACATTGAAGTCACCACCTTCCAGATGGCTGTGTTATTCGCTTGGAATCAAAGGGAGAAAGAAAGACTTAGTTTTGAAAGCATTCAGCTCGCCACAGAATTAAATGATGCAGAACTCAGAAGAACACTCTGGGTAAGAAATTAACTTCAACCCCCAAAATGGATATTGTCAAAGTTAGGTTTAATTTTCGTCTGAACTACTTACTATATTACTTACTGGGTAGTTCTATTTGAACTAGCAGATTGTAATTCCCACACATTTTCATGAGTTGTACCACAGAGCCAGTTGAGCATTTGTTAAATTTGATAACTAATATACCTCTCAAAACTGTGGATAGGAGGGATGTGATAGTTGAAAAAATATTTTGTGGTAACTTAAGATTGCACTTAACAGGATTTAACTGTGTGTTGTATTTTGGCCATGACATAGTCTTATTAGCCTTTATATTTTTTGTTCATACTACTGGTCCAGTCATTTACAATTGAGTAATTGTATCCACCGATTAGTATCCGGTGGATACTATGGATTACGCATGAGTACGCCGCCGCCGCAGTGTGTAGAGATTTTCTCGTTACCCCTCTAGAGGCCAGGGTATTATAGGTAGACTTCTCCGATTTTCAGGTTATATTCATAACCATAAAATCTTGCCTGGCAATATTTTTGGCCTCATTTTGAAAAACAAGATGGCCGCCACAGGCATTTTTCAACTTTCAGCAAGGAGTTTTGTTGGCCCTTTAGAACAAAGGGAATTATAGGTAGAGATCTCAAATTCGAAGGATATGTTCATCATTACAAAATCTCGACTGAAAATATTTTTGGCCTCATTTTGAAAAACAAAATGGCCGCCAAGGGCGTTTCTTTTCAGTCATGAAAAGTGCTTATATCTCCCTTATTATTGGTCCTAGAGGTTGGAATGTCAAACCAACCTATAGGAAATCATGTACTGGGAATCTTCTGGTGTGGTCGGATTTGACCTTGGGACGCCCCTTCAAGGTCAAACGAGGATAGGCAAACTTAAAAGTGCTTATAACTCGCTTATTATTGGTCCTAGAGGTTTGGGATGGTAAACCAACCTATGGGAAATCATGGGCTGTGAATCCTTGTGGTGTGGTCGGATTTGACCTTGGGCCTCTCATTCAAGGTCAAATGAGGATAGCCAAACTTAAAAGTGCTTATAACTCGTTTATTATTGGTCCTAGAGGTTTGGGATGGTAAACCAACCTATGGGAAATCATGGACTGGGAATCTTTTGGTGTGGTCAGATTTGACCTTTGGGCCTCTCGTTCAAGGTCAAACAAGGATAGCCAAACTTTAAAAGTGCTTATAACTTCCTTATTATTGGTCCTAGAAATTTGGGATGGTAAACCAACCTATAAGAAACCATGGGCTGGGAATCTTCTGGTGTGGTCAGATTTGACCTGGGCCGCCCCTTCAAGGTCAAACGAGGATAGGCAAACTTGAAAGTGCTTATAACTCGCTTATTATTGGTCCTAGAGGTTTGGGATAGTAAACCAACCTGTAGGAAATCATGGGCTGTGAGTCAAAATGAGTAAATGCGAATTATCTCTAAAAGTATTGCAGATACCCAATTTTTCTCAAATAACTCATTCATCTACTTTTGGGAGAGCTTTCACTTGGTGAAGTTTCAGACCTGTAGCTAATTATTCACCTACTCAAAATGAGTAAATGCTAATTATCTGTAAAAGTATTGCGGATACCCAATTTTTATCAAATAACTGATTCATCTACTTTTGGGAGAGCTTTCACATGGTGAAGTTTCAGACCCGTTGGTAATTACTCACCTACTCAAAATGAGTAAATGCGAATTATCTCTAAAAGTATTGCAGATAGCCAATTTTTCTCAAATAACTCATTCATCTACTTTTGGGAGAGCTTTCACTTGGTGAAGTTTCAGACCCGTAGCTAATTATTCTCCTACTCAAAATGAGTAAATGCTAATTACCTCTAAAAGTATTGCAGATACCCAATTTTTATCAAATAACTTCTTCATCTACTTTTGGAAGAGCTTTCACATGGTGAAGTTCCAGACCCGTAGGTAATTACTCACCTACTCAAAATGAGTAAATGCAAATTATCTCTAGAAGTATTGCAGATAGCCAGTTTCTCTCAAATAACTCATTCATCTACTTTTGGGAGAGCTTTCACATGGTGAAGTTTCAGACCCGTAGATATTTACTCACGTACTCAAAATGAGTAAATGCGAATTATCTCATAAAAGTATTGCAGATAGCCAATTTTTATCAAATAAATGATTCACCTAATTTTGCAAGAGCTTTCACATGGTGAAGTTTCAGACCCATAGCTAATTACTCACCTACTCAAAATGAGTAAATGCGAATTATCTCTAAAAGTATTGCAGATAGCCAATTTTTCTCAAATAACTTATTCATCTACTTTTGGGAGAGCTTTCACATGGTGAAGTTTCAGACCCGTAGGTAATTATTCACCTACTCAAAATGAGTAAATGCTAATTATCTCTAGAAGTATTGCAGATAGCCAATTTCTCTCAAATAACTCATTCATCTACTTTTGGGAGAGCTTTCACATGGTGAAGTTTCAGACCCATAGCTAATTACTCACCTACTCAAAATGAGTAAATGCGAATTACCTCTAAAAGTATAGCAGATAGCCAATTTTTTTCAAATAACTCATTCACCTACTTTTGGGAGAGCTTTCACTTGGTGAAGTTTCAGACCCGTAGCTAATTATTCACCTACTCAAAATGAATAAATGCTAATTATCTCTAAAACTATTGGGGATACCCAATTTTTATCAAATAACTCATTCATCTACTTTTGGAAGAGCTTTCACATGGTGAAGTTTCAGACCCGTAGATAATTACTCACCTACTCAAAATGAGTAAATGCTAATTATCTCTAAAAGTATTGCAGATAGCCAATTTTTCTCAAATAACTCATTCACCTACTTTTGGGAGAGCTTTCACTCAGTGAAGTTTCAGACCTGTAGCTAATTACTCACCTACTCAAAATGAGTAAATGCTAATTATCTGTAAAAGTATTGCGAATACCCAATTTTTATCAAATAACTCATTCATCTACTTGTGGGAGAGCTTTCACATGGTGAAGTTTCAGACCCGTAGATAATTACTCACCTACTGAAAATGAGTAAATGCTAATTATCTCTAAAAGTATTGCAGATAGCCAATTTTTCTCAAATAACTCATTCACCTACTTTTGGAAGAGCTTTCACATGGTGAAGTTTCAGACCCATAGCTAATTACTCACCTACTCAAAATGAGTAAATGCGAATTATCTCTAAAAGTATTGCAGATACCCAATTTTTCTCAAATAACTCATTCATCTACTTTTGGGAGAGCTTTCACTTGGTGAAGTTTCAGACCTGTAGCTAATTATTCACCTACTCAAAATGAGTAAATGCTAATTATCTGTAAAAGTATTGCGGATACCCAATTTTTATCAAATAACTGATTCATCTACTTTTGGGAGAGCTTTCACATGGTGAAGTTTCAGACCCGTTGGTAATTACTCACCTACTCAAAATGAGTAAATGCGAATTATCTCTAAAAGTATTGCAGATAGCCAATTTTTCTCAAATAACTCATTCATCTACTTTTGGGAGAGCTTTCACTTGGTGAAGTTTCAGACCCGTAGCTAATTATTCTCCTACTCAAAATGAGTAAATGCTAATTACCTCTAAAAGTATTGCAGATACCCAATTTTTATCAAATAACTTATTCATCTACTTTTGGAAGAGCTTTCACATGGTGAAGTTCCAGACCCGTAGGTAATTACTCACCTACTCAAAATGAGTAAATGCAAATTATCTCTAGAAGTATTGCAGATAGCCAGTTTCTCTCAAATAACTCATTCATCTACTTTTGGGAGAGCTTTCACATGGTGAAGTTTCAGACCCATAGATATTTACTCACGTACTCAAAATGAGTAAATGCGAATTATCTCATAAAAGTATTGCAGATAGCCAATTTTTATCAAATAAATGATTCACCTAATTTTGCAAGAGCTTTCACATGGTGAAGTTTCAGACCCATAGCTAATTACTCACCTACTCAAAATGAGTAAATGCGAATTATCTCTAAAAGTATTGCAGATAGCCAATTTTTCTCAAATAACTTATTCATCTACTTTTGGGAGAGCTTTCACATGGTGAAGTTTCAGACCCGTAGGTAATTATTCACCTACTCAAAATGAGTAAATGCTAATTATCTCTAAAACTATTATTATCAAAAGAAGTTTCAGACCTGTAGCTAATTACTCACCTACTCAAAATGAGTAAATGCTAATTATCTGTAAAAGTATTGCGAATACCCAATTTTTATCAAATAACTGATTCATCTACTTTTGGGAGAGCTTTCACATGGTGAAGTTTCAGACCCGTTGGTAATTACTCACCTACTCAAAATGAGTAAATGCGAATTATCTCTAAAAGTATTGCAGATAGCCAATTTTTCTCAAATAACTCATTCATCTACTTTTGGGAGAGCTTTCACTTGGTGAAGTTTCAGACCCGTAGCTAATTATTCTCCTACTCAAAATGAGTAAATGCTAATTACCTCTAAAAGTATTGCAGATACCCAATTTTTATCAAATAACTTATTCATCTACTTTTGGAAGAGCTTTCACATGGTGAAGTTCCAGACCCGTAGGTAATTACTCACCTACTCAAAATGAGTAAATGCAAATTATCTCTAGAAGTATTGCAGATAGCCAGTTTCTCTCAAATAACTCATTCATCTACTTTTGGGAGAGCTTTCACATGGTGAAGTTTCAGACCCATAGATATTTACTCACGTACTCAAAATGAGTAAATGCGAATTATCTCATAAAAGTATTGCAGATAGCCAATTTTTATCAAATAAATGATTCACCTAATTTTGCAAGAGCTTTCACATGGTGAAGTTTCAGACCCATAGCTAATTACTCACCTACTCAAAATGAGTAAATGCGAATTATCTCTAAAAGTATTGCAGATAGCCAATTTTTCTCAAATAACTTATTCATCTACTTTTGGGAGAGCTTTCACATGGTGAAGTTTCAGACCCGTAGGTAATTATTCACCTACTCAAAATGAGTAAATGCTAATTATCTCTAGAAGTATTGCAGATAGCCAATTTCTCTCAAATAACTCATTCATCTACTTTTGGGAGAGCTTTCACATGGTGAAGTTTCAGACCCATAGATATTTACTCACGTACTCAAAATGAGTAAATGCGAATTATCTCATAAAAGTATTGCAGATAGCCAATTTTTATCAAATAAATGATTCACCTAATTTTGCAAGAGCTTTCACATGGTGAAGTTTCAGACCCATAGCTAATTACTCACCTACTCAAAATGAGTAAATGCGAATTACCTCTAAAAGTATAGCAGATAGCCAATTTTTTTCAAATAACTCATTCACCTACTTTTGGGAGAGCTTTCACTTGGTGAAGTTTCAGACCCGTAGCTAATTATTCACCTACTCAAAATGAATAAATGCTAATTATCTCTAAAACTATTGGGGATACCCAATTTTTATCAAATAACTCATTCATCTACTTTTGGAAGAGCTTTCACATGGTGAAGTTTCAGACCCGTAGATAATTACTCACCTACTCAAAATGAGTAAATGCTAATTATCTCTAAAAGTATTGCAGATAGCCAATTTTTCTCAAATAACTCATTCACCTACTTTTGGGAGAGCTTTCACTCAGTGAAGTTTCAGACCTGTAGCTAATTACTCACCTACTCAAAATGAGTAAATGCTAATTATCTGTAAAAGTATTGCGAATACCCAATTTTTATCAAATAACTCATTCATCTACTTGTGGGAGAGCTTTCACATGGTGAAGTTTCAGACCCGTAGATAATTACTCACCTACTGAAAATGAGTAAATGCTAATTATCTCTAAAAGTATTGCAGATAGCCAATTTTTCTCAAATAACTCATTCACCTACTTTTGGAAGAGCTTTCACATGGTGAAGTTTCAGACCCATAGATATTTACTCACGTACTCAAAATGAGTAAATGCGAATTATCTCATAAAAGTATTGCAGATAGCCAATTTTTATCAAATAAATGATTCACCTAATTTTGCAAGAGCTTTCACATGGTGAAGTTTCAGACCCATAGCTAATTACTCACCTACTCAAAATGAGTAAATGCGAATTATCTCTAAAAGTATTGCAGATAGCCAATTTTTCTCAAATAACTTATTCATCTACTTTTGGGAGAGCTTTCACATGGTGAAGTTTCAGACCCGTAGGTAATTATTCACCTACTCAAAATGAGTAAATGCTAATTATCTCTAGAAGTATTGCAGATAGCCAATTTCTCTCAAATAACTCATTCATCTACTTTTGGGAGAGCTTTCACATGGTGAAGTTTCAGACCCATAGCTAATTACTCACCTACTCAAAATGAGTAAATGCGAATTACCTCTAAAAGTATAGCAGATAGCCAGTTTTTCTCAAATAACTCATTCACCTACTTTTGGGAGAGCTTTCACATGGTGAAGTTTCAGACCCGTAGCTAATTATTCACCTACTCAAAATGAATAAATGCTAATTATCTCTAAAACTATTGGGGATACCCAATTTTTATCAAATAACTCATTCATCTACTTTTGGAAGAGCTTTCACATGGTGAAGTTTCAGACCCGTAGATAATTACTCACCTACTCAAAATGAGTAAATGCTAATTATCTCTAAAAGTATTGCAGATAGCCAATTTTTCTCAAATAACTCATTCACCTACTTTTGGAAGAGCTTTCACATGGTGAAGTTTCAGACCCATAGCTAATTACTCACCTACTCAAAATGAGTAAATGCGAATTATCTCTAAAAGTATTGCAGATAGCCAATTTTTCTCAAATAACTCATTCATCTACTTTTGGGAGAGCTTTCACTTGGTGAAGTTTCAGACCCGTAGCTAATTATTCTCCTACTCAAAATGAGTAAATGCTAATTACCTCTAAAAGTATTGCAGATACCCAATTTTTATCAAATAACTTATTCATCTACTTTTGGAAGAGCTTTCACATGGTGAAGTTCCAGACCCGTAGGTAATTACTCACCTACTCAAAATGAGTAAATGCAAATTATCTCTAAAAGTATTGCAGATAGCCAATTTTTCTCAAATAACTCATTCATCTACTTTTGGGAGAGCTTTCACATGGTGAAGTTTCAGACCCGTAGATATTTACTCACGTACTCAAAATGAGTAAATGCGAATTATCTCATAAAAGTATTGCAGATAGCCAATTTTTATCAAATAAATGATTCACCTAATTTTGCAAGAGCTTTCACATGGTGAAGTTTCAGACCCATAGCTAATTACTCACCTACTCAAAATGAGTAAATGCGAATTATCTCTAAAAGTATTGCAGATAGCCAATTTTTCTCAAATAACTTATTCATCTACTTTTGGGAGAGCTTTCACATGGTGAAGTTTCAGACCCGTAGGTAATTATTCACCTACTCAAAATGAGTAAATGCTAATTATCTCTAGAAGTATTGCAGATAGCCAATTTCTCTCAAATAACTCATTCATCTACTTTTGGGAGAGCTTTCACATGGTGAAGTTTCAGACCCATAGCTAATTACTCACCTACTCAAAATGAGTAAATGCGAATTACCTCTAAAAGTATAGCAGATAGCCAATTTTTCTCAAATAACTCATTCACCTACTTTTGGGAGAGCTTTCCCTTGGTGAAGTTTCAGACCCGTAGCTAATTATTCACCTACTCAAAATGAATAAATGCTAATTATCTCTAAAACTATTGGGGATACCCAATTTTTATCAAATAACTCATTCATCTACTTTTGGAAGAGCTTTCACATGGTGAAGTTTCAGACCTGTAGATAATTACTCACCTACTCAAAATGAGTAAATGCTAATTATCTCTAAAAGTATTGCAGATAGCCAATTTTTCTCAAATAACTCATTCACCTACTTTTGGGAGAGCTTTCACTCAGTGAAGTTTCAGACCTGTAGCTAATTACTCACCTACTCAAAATGAGTAAATGCTAATTATCTGTAAAAGTATTGCGAATACCCAATTTTTATCAAATAACTCATTCATCTACTTGTGGGAGAGCTTTCACATGGTGAAGTTTCAGACCCGTAGATAATTACTCACCTACTGAAAATGAGTAAATGCTAATTATCTCTAAAAGTATTGCAGATAGCCAATTTTTCTCAAATAACTCATTCACCTACTTTTGGAAGAGCTTTCACATGGTGAAGTTTCAGACCCATAGCTAATTACTCACCTACTCAAAATGAGTAAATGCGAATTATCTCTAAAAGTATTGCAGATAGCCAATTTTTCTCAAATAACTCATTCACCTACTTTTGGAAGAGCTTTCACTTGGTGAAGTTTCAGACCCATAGCTAATTACTCACCTACTCAAAATGAGTAAATGCTAATTATCTCTAAAAGTATTGCGGATACCCAATTTTTATCAAATAACTCATTCATCTACTTTTGGGAGTAAATGTGAATTATCTCTTAAAAGTATTGCAGATAGCCAATTTTTCTCAAATAACTCATTCACCTACTTTTGGGAGAGCTTTCACTCAGTGAAGTTTCAGACCTGTAGCTAATTACTCACCTACTCAAAATGAGTAAATGCTAATTATCTGTAAAAGTATTGCGAATACCCAATTTTTATCAAATAACTCATTCATCTACTTGTGGGAGAGCTTTCACATGGTGAAGTTTCAGACCCGTAGATAATTACTCACCTACTGAAAATGAGTAAATGCTAATTATCTCTAAAAGTATTGCAGATAGCCAATTTTTCTCAAATAACTCATTCACCTACTTTTGGAAGAGCTTTCACATGGTGAAGTTTCAGACCCATAGCTAATTACTCACCTACTCAAAATGAGTAAATGCGAATTATCTCTAAAAGTATTGCAGATAGCCAATTTTTCTCAAATAACTCATTCACCTACTTTTGGAAGAGCTTTCACTTGGTGAAGTTTCAGACCCATAGCTAATTACTCACCTACTCAAAATGAGTAAATGCTAATTATCTCTAAAAGTATTGCGGATACCCAATTTTTATCAAATAACTCATTCATCTACTTTTGGGAGTAAATGTGAATTATCTCTTAAAAGTATTGCAGATAGCCAATTTTTCTCAAATAACTCATTCACCTACTTTTGGAAGAGCTTTCACACACGAAAATGAAAAATTGTGAATATCTCGGAAAAGCTATTTCTTCTCCTTTAATGCTCGGCGGGAGATACACACCGCGGCAGTGGTCTTGTTTTCAAAAATTTTTGTCTCACCAAATATGGTGGCGATTTTGAATTTTCGAAGTTTTTGCAAAACACAAAAGTGCTTATATCTCGAAAACTGTGCTAGATGGAGCGAATTCAACAAAATTTTTGACCTGCTGGATATCTCTGCGAGTACCCATGCCGATTTTCAAAATATTTTTGTCTCGCCAAATATAGCGGCCATTTTGAATTTTTGATTTTTTTTGCAAAACACAAAAATGCTTATATCTTGAAAACCATGCTAGATAGAGCAAACTGCGCTGACTTTGGTTGCCACAACAGTATAAGGCTAAAAACGGAACATTTTCTTAATACTTTAGCACTCACCTTTATATCCTTTTCGGGACGCTTTGTTTTTGCTATGCAAAAACATTATCTGTTTTTTTGGGGGAGCGATCCTCTAGTTTATCCTAGAGGTTTGGGATGGTAAACCAACATATAGGAAATCATGGGATGGGAATCTTGTGGTGTGGTCGGATTTGACCTTGGGCCCCTCCTTCAAGGTCAAACGAGGATAGCCAAACTTAAAAGTGCTTATAACTCGCTTATTATTGGTCCTAGAGGTTTGGGATGGTAAACCAACCTATATGAAATCATGTTCTGGGAATCTTGTGGTGTGGTGGGATTCGACCTTGGGCCCCTCCTTCAAGGTCAAACGAGGATAGCCAAACTTAAAAGTGCTTATAACTCGCTTATTATTGGTCCTAGAGGTTTGGGATGGTAAACCAACTTATGGGAAATAATGGGCTGGGAATCTTTTGGTGTGGTCGGATTTGACCTTGGACCTCTCGTTCAAGGTCAAACAAGGATAGCCAAACTTAAAAGTGCTTATAACTCGCTTATTATTGGTCCTAGAGGTTTGCAATGTGAAACCAACTTATGGGAAATCATTGGGCTGGAAATCTTCTGATGTGGTCAGATTTGACCTTGGGCCTCTCCTTCAAGGTCAAACGAGGGTAGCAAAACTTAAAAGTGCTCATAACTCACTTATTATTGGTCCTAAAGGTTTGCAATATGAAAATAACTTATAGGAAATCATGGGCCGCGAATCTTTTGATGTGGTTAGATTTGACCTTGGGCCCCTCCTTCAAGGTCAAACGAAGAGAGCCAAACTTAAAAGTGCTTATAACTGGCTTATTATTGGTCCTAGAGGTTTGCAATGCGAAACCAACCTATAGGAAGTCATGGGGTGCGAATCTTCTGATGTGGTCATATTTGACCTTGGGCCCCTGCTTCAAGGTCAAATGAGGGTAGCCAAACTTAAAAGTGCTTTCAACTTGCTTATTATTGAAAAATGCTGTTTATCTTCTAAACTATGTTAGTTGGCCTTTTCGGGTGGATACATCTTGCATCTGGCCACAGATACCTCCTTGGTCTAGTTACTAAGTATAACATCCACATTGTGTGTTTAGACAACTTAACATAATGTCTTGTTTCATGGTCCAACACTCATTATATTCAGGTCTTGTAGCTAAAACTTCATGAATTTGTCACATTTATTTAAATTTTTTGTTGTTTTGTATCTTTTATGTTTAGTCATTTCATCTGCAACAGTTCCAAATAGTATTTAATGTCTGTATGTATTTAATTACAATTATCTTTCTTGGTTTTATCTTTATAATCTTGTCTGTTAACATACATGTATTTGGCTGTGCCAGTAACTTGTGTGATAATTCAGACACTTTTGCATGTATTTTTTAGTCTCTGATAGCTTTTCCGAAGATCAAGCGACAAGTATTATTATGTTCTCCTGAGGTGCGAAACATCCGGGAGATTAACGAGAACACCATTTTCTGGGTGAACCAGGATTTTGCATTAGTGTAAGTATGAACTGAATACACAGAATATGTTTTAGTACTAGTGTTGGTATAAATGTAACAATATTCAGCATTGTTACAGTCACGGGCAAGCGCAGTAGCAATTACCGGTTGTTTTTAAGTTGTAACAGAAAAAGCAAAAAGTTGAACTTAACAAATTTATTTAATAGTCAACAATAATGATTACAGTCAACTGGTATGCTCTTAACTAAACACACTAATACAATAATAAGATCTAGCTGACCTGACCACAGAGATTATGAGTTAAGTTTATCCGCCGTATCCAGCAATCTGTTCCGTAATCCGTCCTGTAGTATATTCTGTGGTCTATCCAATGTCCTGTGGTCTGTCCTGTGATCTGTCCAATGTTCACTCACACACAGATATCTATATCTTGTGACCTGTCTCACACTCAACAATACAAAAGGTTCCTGTCCTGCTATTCTTTGTATATCCAGTCACACAGAATGTCTGTCTGGAGATATTTAGAAAGTTAACACAACTGTACTGTCTGCTCCAAGATGTGGACAATGTCCAAAATGCAGTAAATTCACTCTCTGTTATATAACTGTACAATATCCAAAAATATCCAAAGTGCAATAAATCTGTCCAGACAATGTATCCAGTTCACTCCAGTAAAAGTTCACAGCAACACAAGTTATATTATATTCCAAAACACAATAGTTCTCCTTATAGCCAGCGAATACAAAGTTCACTTGTGGTCAGATGTACATTCCTTATATACATTCACAGATTTCTCTGGAATTGTACAGAACCAACTCAAAAAGGCTTGAGCCATCTAGGCCCAAGTAGGAAGTTCTAGAAACTACTGGCAATTGGGTTTCCCCAAATCTAACATAACCACTGAGGGGGGGGGGGGGGGGGGGGGATTTCCCCCAGTCTGTGAACAGATCAATAAACACTAAAACACAAAAGTCAATAACTCCCTTACTTTAAATGTCAACACACAAAAAGAACCAACAACACAATTATCTTTTATGACAATGTATAAACATAAAGCTTAAATTAAACAATGCACTAATATAGTGCCTAGTATATGTAATATACAATGTACTAATATAGTGTCCAATATATGTAACAAGCATCAGTCTGTACTGGTTCTGAAGTGTGATATCGATAATAAAAGTGTCAATTGTAATATCATCATTTCCAAGAAATTAATCAGCAATTTTCTGAACAGACTTCTCTAGCTTTTGACAACTGTACATCCAAATTCTTAAATTTATTGCTTGCATGTTATATTTTCAGATGTAATGTGATGTTTGAAAAAAACTTAATCATGCTTTATGAGTTCAGAATGAATGTAGTTGTAATGTGATGCATTTTAGTACAATAAATAATGTTTAACTGTTTATTGCTATACAAGTCTAATTGACATTTGATATCGTTATTGAAAATTCAATTAAATACTAACTTAATATTGCAAGTTTTGCCGTTCACTAGTTATATATGGAATTTTATCCCTAATACAAATATTTCACCAATGAAAAGTTGATGTTTAAAAATTTATATGAACTAGTTTATTAGCATAATTTTGACATTTTGACCTGCATTATAATCCACTCCCTTTCAAGTTAGTCTCAGGGTGTATCCAGTCATGGAAAACCTGGAAAAGTCATGGGGTTCTATTATTTTTTTCCAGGCCTGGAAAAGTCATGGAAATTGATTCCAGGTTTTGGAAAATTCATAAAAAGTCATGGAAATTAAAAGGCATCCTCTCGCGAAACGGCATTGTTCCTTTCTTTCATCCAGCATTTCAATACAAGGATAGGTTTATGTAGTTACAAAAATTTTTGGTGTCTTCCACATGTTCTTGTACTGTGACTGGAACTTTGTTAGTGGTTCTCAAAGGCAAAACCAGCGGGAGCTCGTTGCCTCGGCGGGAGCTCATGGCCTCAGTATATGTCTATGTCATGCCATGAAGCATGTAAAAGGTCCTTATTTTAAAGCTTCGGTCATGGAGAAGTCATGGAAAAAATATTGAAATTTAGTGGATACACCCTGTAGACTATACAAATAGTCTAATTCTGATAACCCTTTCACACTACACCTGGTACACCCACGGTAGTACACATTGGGTAAAACGTCCCTGTCCTTCGACTCTCGCCCAACGTCTGTTCGTAAACTTGTGAGACAGTGGCCCACCGTCCCATTCCTTCTTACAGAAGTTCTTAAATGTTTAAAATTTCCACCTCTCAAAATCTCACTATGACGTTATGCAGATAAATTTTTAATATGGTAACTGAAGGCGGTGTCTGCGGTTTATATAAGGTTGTGTTTCGGTAGCATGTGTTCATCCAACAGCTACCGAAGGTGAGTTGAGGTAAATGATTGGAAGATACGAGTCTTCCTGAGAAGTGGTTCCACCGCTGAGTAAATCTATTAACTGCAGGGTGTACCACCTGTATCTTGAAACGGGTATAACCAACTTTTATAGCTCATAATCTCTGCTTAAAAAACAAGACAGAAAGAGGGTAACTCTCAATAATCAAGAACATCTTCCAATTTCATTGAGCCAGGGGTCAGGAAAAAAATCAGCACCAGTACATTGCAGTGATGCTTCTAGAGCGCGGGATACGCGATATCTCGCAAGTTTTAGTACTAGCCCGCAATTCGGTATATTCGGCGCGTTCGGTAGAAGACGCGATCCCGCATGTTTACAAAATGGAGGGGCACCAATCGTTTTGCGAGAATCCTTTAATTTTATCATCATGAAGGCTATATTTGGTCGTTTTTTCAGTGAAAAATGTTATTTCATATGAAAACAAAACGGATACTACAGTTTGAAAGTGGATGATGCAAACGTCAGATACTAACAACAATACTGTTGAACCAGTTCATACAGCATGTGTGTTACCTCATATCTTCTCATGAATATTAATGAGTTGGGAGCTATGGCCGTGAGTTCTCAAGTTTAAAGTGTTAGATCTTTGTTGAGGGTTCCATTTTATAAAATATTGCTAGAAAACCCCAATGGAAATCGGAAATCTATGACCTCATATCATCTCATGAATATTAATGACTTGGGTGCTATGGCCATGAGTTTCCCAGTTTAAAGCATTTGGTCTTTCATCGAGGTGCTTCTATTTTAAAAAATATTGCTAGAAAAGTATTGTAGAATATGGCCCCAGGTCTTTAATTTTTTTTTTATCCAAGCACTGATTCAGATAAGTAATAAAAATTATGCAGTGGTTAAATCACAGGACATCCCGATATGTAAATTACTGGCTAAATGTCGGGAAATAATTTCATTGGTCGATTTTTTATTGTTAGTTTTCCAGGAAATCTGTGACCTCACATCTTCTCATAAATATTAATGAGTTGGTGCTACTGCCGTAAGTTCTCGAGTTTAAGCTATTTGATCTTCATTGAAACTTCCATTTAATAAAATATTGTAAGAAAAACCCTAGAAATCCACGACCTCATATCTTCTCATGAATATTAATGAGTTGGTGCTACGGCCGTAAGTTCTGAGTTTAAAGTATTTGATATTTTTTGAGGCTTTCATTTTATTGCGTTAATACATCCTATCCAATGGACAATAGCTTATCCGGTCGGCGCGGACCGGCCCGCCAAATGTCAGAAAAAGACGTCCTGTGTCTCCACCGGCTAGGCCGGCCCAGTACTGTGCACTCGCCAGATGGCGTGTCGTACTTCCTTCCTGTCTAGACAGAGTGACGTCATAGCATCTTTTTCGTTTGGCGCATGTACATGTTGCACGGATTTTCACAGTGAAGTTTTAATTCAGGTTTTTTGTAAGAACTCTTACCTTTTTTCATTTACATTTTATATATACGGATTCTAGAAGACTTCTAGCTTATTATGTCTTCTCCCAGTCAACGTAGGGGAAGTTGTGGCCACATGATGGCAGGTTTTGATTTGCATGGGGTTTGCGCGCGCTGTCGCGACAAGAAGAAAGGGAAGGATCCCTGTGTGGAAAAACCTGAAGCTGACTGCCCTATATGTAATTCTTTTACCCCAGAACAATTAACACAACTGTCAACCCCAACTTACAAGAATAAGAAGGAGAAGCGGGAGCAAAAGTCTTCAACACCAGCAAAGAATCCTTCAGATGTCGCTCTCAGTCCCACCCTTGTGGACCCGTCCTTAGTGGGGATTTCCCCCAGTCTGTGAACAGATCAATAAACACTAAAACACAAAAGTCAATAACTCCCTTACTTTAAATGTCAACACACAAAAAGAACCAACAACACAATTATCTTTTATGACAATGTATAAACATAAAGCTTAAATTAAACAATGCACTAATATAGTGCCTAGTATATGTAATATACAATGTACTAATATAGTGTCCAATATATGTAACAAGCATCAGTCTGTACTGGTTCTGAAGTGTGATATCGATAATAAAAGTGTCAATTGTAATATCATCATTTCCAAGAAATTAATCAGCAATTTTCTGAACAGACTTCTCTAGCTTTTGACAACTGTACATCCAAATTCTTAAATTTATTGCTTGCATGTTATATTTTCAGATGTAATGTGATGTTTGAAAAAAACTTAATCATGCTTTATGAGTTCAGAATGAATGTAGTTGTAATGTGATGCATTTTAGTACAATAAATAATGTTTAACTGTTTATTGCTATACAAGTCTAATTGACATTTGATATCGTTATTGAAAATTCAATTAAATACTAACTTAATATTGCAAGTTTTGCCGTTCACTAGTTATATATGGAATTTTATCCCTAATACAAATATTTCACCAATGAAAAGTTGATGTTTAAAAATTTATATGAACTAGTTTATTAGCATAATTTTGACATTTTGACCTGCATTATAATCCACTCCCTTTCAAGTTAGTCTCAGGGTGTATCCAGTCATGGAAAACCTGGAAAAGTCATGGGGTTCTATTATTTTTTTCCAGGCCTGGAAAAGTCATGGAAATTGATTCCAGGTTTTGGAAAATTCATAAAAAGTCATGGAAATTAAAAGGCATCCTCTCGCGAAACGGCATTGTTCCTTTCTTTCATCCAGCATTTCAATACAAGGATAGGTTTATGTAGTTACAAAAATTTTTGGTGTCTTCCACATGTTCTTGTACTGTGACTGGAACTTTGTTAGTGGTTCTCAAAGGCAAAACCAGCGGGAGCTCGTTGCCTCGGCGGGAGCTCATGGCCTCAGTATATGTCTATGTCATGCCATGAAGCATGTAAAAGGTCCTTATTTTAAAGCTTCGGTCATGGAGAAGTCATGGAAAAAATATTGAAATTTAGTGGATACACCCTGTAGACTATACAAATAGTCTAATTCTGATAACCCTTTCACACTACACCTGGTACACCCACGGTAGTACACATTGGGTAAAACGTCCCTGTCCTTCGACTCTCGCCCAACGTCTGTTCGTAAACTTGTGAGACAGTGGCCCACCGTCCCATTCCTTCTTACAGAAGTTCTTAAATGTTTAAAATTTCCACCTCTCAAAATCTCACTATGACGTTATGCAGATAAATTTTTAATATGGTAACTGAAGGCGGTGTCTGCGGTTTATATAAGGTTGTGTTTCGGTAGCATGTGTTCATCCAACAGCTACCGAAGGTGAGTTGAGGTAAATGATTGGAAGATACGAGTCTTCCTGAGAAGTGGTTCCACCGCTGAGTAAATCTATTAACTGCAGGGTGTACCACCTGTATCTTGAAACGGGTATAACCAACTTTTATAGCTCATAATCTCTGCTTAAAAAACAAGACAGAAAGAGGGTAACTCTCAATAATCAAGAACATCTTCCAATTTCATTGAGCCAGGGGTCAGGAAAAAAATCAGCACCAGTACATTGCAGTGATGCTTCTAGAGCGCGGGATACGCGATATCTCGCAAGTTTTAGTACTAGCCCGCAATTCGGTATATTCGGCGCGTTCGGTAGAAGACGCGATCCCGCATGTTTACAAAATGGAGGGGCACCAATCGTTTTGCGAGAATCCTTTAATTTTATCATCATGAAGGCTATATTTGGTCGTTTTTTCAGTGAAAAATGTTATTTCATATGAAAACAAAACGGATACTACAGTTTGAAAGTGGATGATGCAAACGTCAGATACTAACAACAATACTGTTGAACCAGTTCATACAGCATGTGTGTTACCTCATATCTTCTCATGAATATTAATGAGTTGGGAGCTATGGCCGTGAGTTCTCAAGTTTAAAGTGTTAGATCTTTGTTGAGGGTTCCATTTTATAAAATATTGCTAGAAAACCCCAATGGAAATCGGAAATCTATGACCTCATATCATCTCATGAATATTAATGACTTGGGTGCTATGGCCATGAGTTTCCCAGTTTAAAGCATTTGGTCTTTCATCGAGGTGCTTCTATTTTAAAAAATATTGCTAGAAAAGTATTGTAGAATATGGCCCCAGGTCTTTAATTTTTTTTTTATCCAAGCACTGATTCAGATAAGTAATAAAAATTATGCAGTGGTTAAATCACAGGACATCCCGATATGTAAATTACTGGCTAAATGTCGGGAAATAATTTCATTGGTCGATTTTTTATTGTTAGTTTTCCAGGAAATCTGTGACCTCACATCTTCTCATAAATATTAATGAGTTGGTGCTACTGCCGTAAGTTCTCGAGTTTAAGCTATTTGATCTTCATTGAAACTTCCATTTAATAAAATATTGTAAGAAAAACCCTAGAAATCCACGACCTCATATCTTCTCATGAATATTAATGAGTTGGTGCTACGGCCGTAAGTTCTGAGTTTAAAGTATTTGATATTTTTTGAGGCTTTCATTTTATTGCGTTAATACATCCTATCCAATGGACAATAGCTTATCCGGTCGGCGCGGACCGGCCCGCCAAATGTCAGAAAAAGACGTCCTGTGTCTCCACCGGCTAGGCCGGCCCAGTACTGTGCACTCGCCAGATGGCGTGTCGTACTTCCTTCCTGTCTAGACAGAGTGACGTCATAGCATCTTTTTCGTTTGGCGCATGTACATGTTGCACGGATTTTCACAGTGAAGTTTTAATTCAGGTTTTTTGTAAGAACTCTTACCTTTTTTCATTTACATTTTATATATACGGATTCTAGAAGACTTCTAGCTTATTATGTCTTCTCCCAGTCAACGTAGGGGAAGTTGTGGCCACATGATGGCAGGTTTTGATTTGCATGGGGTTTGCGCGCGCTGTCGCGACAAGAAGAAAGGGAAGGATCCCTGTGTGGAAAAACCTGAAGCTGACTGCCCTATATGTAATTCTTTTACCCCAGAACAATTAACACAACTGTCAACCCCAACTTACAAGAATAAGAAGGAGAAGCGGGAGCAAAAGTCTTCAACACCAGCAAAGAATCCTTCAGATGTCGCTCTCAGTCCCACCCTTGTGGACCCGTCCTTAGTGACGGTAATGGGGGTTGTGGATGGTCAGCCGGCCTCTGGGCCGTCTGATTTGAGTGAGAAACCAGCTGAGAAGAAAAAGAAGAAAGAGGATAAGAAGGTCTCCAGCTCCAAGCCGGTCAAGTCATCTCACCGGCCCTCTGCAGAGTCTACCGACCAGAAGCTTGAGGTCATGGAGCAAAAATGGTCGGACCGGTTTAACCGGTTGGAGGCACTTCTACTGGCCAAAACTCTGGACCGGGAGCCTACTTTCAGTACTGTCAAGGTTGCACCGACACATGCTCCTCCGGCCACTGCTATCAGCTCTGAGCCCTTCATCAGACCACCTGGCCAACCCTCTTCATCCTCACAGCCACCGGCTGCTTCTATGTCACCGGCCCCACTATTAGTGTGCCTGCCTCCAAGGCCGGATCTGACTCTTCTCAGCCTGCCCACCGACCAGGGACTTCAAAGACAACCGACCAACCTGCTAAGAGGTCGTTCTCTACTGCCTTTGACACTAGAAGGGATACCTCGTCCAGTGAGTCGGACTCTGATAGTACTAGTTCAGATAGACCTCCTATTGATTTGTACCCAGAAGAGGGTGAACTTTCTGATGACCCGGAAGTGTCACTGACCGACCCCGACCAATCCCTCACTGAAGAGCAATCATATAGAGAGACAATGAGGGGTATACGGTCCTACATGGGGTGGACTCATGTGCCCGACATGGATTCAGGCACCAAGACCTCAGATGATAACCCTTTTGCCGGACCGAAACTCCAGACGCCGGGCAAAGTTTCGGTTAATCTACCCGTGGACGAATGGCTTTCCAACAAATTGTCAAAGCTCAATCTCACCCTAGTACAGGGCTACCCTTCTCGTACCACTGAAGCCGGCTCTCTTCAACGAGATCAGTTTGTCCGGCCAGCCAAGTCCCAAAGCAAATGGTACGGTGTACACTCAGAAAGCAAGAAGGACACTAGCTCCACAGCTAAAACTTGGAACACTGGCTCTTCCCGCATCAATAGCACTTACTTGAGGATAGCTCGTCAGGCTGGCATTGCATCCAATCCACCTTTGTCCAGACCCATTTCCCAGGAAAGCCTAAGAAAATGGGAGAGATCAGCTCGGGAATCATCTACAATCTGCAATCAAGCAGCCGGTTTCAACCGCTGCCTACTTAAAGTACAGCAGAATATGCACTCTCAACTCCGCACTATCCGGGCTGATTCCAAGGGCAAAACAGCAAGCAAGGTTTCTGCAGCAACAGACGAACTTCAGTTCCTGTTGGACTTTAACTCCAGTATTTGCCAGGCCATGGCTAAGGCTATGGAGCATCTAACGGACTACGTATTTGTCAACATGGCCAACACCACCTTTTAAGGCGTGATTCATACTTATCGTACCTCAAGTCTGGAGTAAAGGCGGACACTTTGAATGCTCTCAGATCTGCTCCACTAGAATTGGACACCTTGTTCCCAGACTCAGTGATTAAGCAGGCTGAGGAGGAGATTGCTAACTTTGATAGAAACCGGTCTGGATCGGCCTACAAGAAGGGCAGATACCATCCCTATGAGAAACAGGACAGAAAATCTGACCCCAAGAAGCAGGACCGACCGGCCTGGAAGAACATCTCACACAGCCAATACAGACGAGGGAAGGGAAAACACCAGTATTCCTCACGTCCAGCCAAGGGCCAGCAGCCGTATAAATGACAATCACTGTGTAACAAAGTTACGGGCACGGCTGCTGGCCGGGAGCACTCCCAGAGAGACATTGACTGTTCAATCTTTAGAGAGACATGTAAATTTAAATGTTGTAAACCATGTTCATTCTGCAACCGGGCATCCGCAAAGGAAAGCAATAAGTCCTGGCTTGTCAGCTGTAATTTCAAAAGATTGTCTATTAAAACATGTCAAAGGTGCTTCTTCTGTCATTCAATTGCCTTATGTCCAAACTGTGACCAATGTCCCTCTTGTTGTACAAAATCTACCTGTAGGGGCCAGACTTCAAAACTTTTGGCAAATTTGGCTGGAAAGAGGTGCCGGACCCAAAATAGTTCAAATCTTCAGAGAGGGCTACACCCTCCCCTTTCGGATCCGGCCAAACCTCACAAGGTCTCCCATTGTCATAAGCCGGTATGCCAATCCCCACAGGAACAGTTACCTGCTGGAGGCATTGCATCAGCTTATAGACAAGAATGCAATAGAACTGGTCCACAATCAAACATCTCTAGGGTTTTTCAACCGACTTTTTCTGGTACCCAAACCCAACAACAAGTGGAGACCCATTCTGGACCTAAGCAAATTAAACCTCTTCCTCAAGGTGGAGAAATTCAAAATGGAGACACCGGAAACCATCAGGACATCCCTCCAGCAAGGGGAGTGGGTAACCTCAGTAGACTTCAAGGATGCCTACTTCCATATACCAATACAGGAACAGTCCAGGAAATACTTAAGGTTCCATGTCCAGGGCCGGACTTACCAGTTCAGGGCACTACCTTTTGGTCTGTCCACAGCGCCCATGGAGTTCACTGTGTTAGCAAAGGAGGTGAAACTGATGGCCATACACAAGGGTATAAGGATCCACCAATACCTAGACGACTGGTTGGTGAGAGCCGGATCCCACAAAGATTGTCTCCATCACACCCAAATTCTGGTCAAGATGTGCCAGGATCTGGGTTGGCTGGTGAACTTAGAAAAGTCAGAATTGGAGCCCAAACAAGTCTTCAACTTCGTAGGTTACCAGTTCGACCTCAGGTCCGGCCGGGTCAGACCGACACCGGACCGATGGCAAAGTCTTCAAGGAAAAATACAAACACTGCTGTCATTACCGGCCTGTCCGGTCCGACAGTTCATGTCCTTGATAGGTCTGTTGACAGCCACAGAGAAACAGGTTCACCTAGGTCGGTTACACATGAGACCCATACAGTGGCACCTCAAAAACAATTGGAGGGTACCGGAATCTCTGAAAAAGGTCATCCCGCTACCCAGATCCTTGCACCCGCACTTACAATGGTGGCTGAACGAAAGCAATGTACTTCAAGGTCAACCATTACACCCCATAAGACATGCTCTGCAAATGTTTACAGATGCATCAAAAGAAGGGTGGGGCGCTCATTTAAACGAGCTCACTGCAAGGGGCTCCTGGTCAGTGCCGGAAAGCAAACTGCACATAAATTACTTGGAACTGAAAGCAGTCTTCTTGGCTCTAAAAGAGTTCCAAGACCTATGCACCGACAAAATAGTCCTAGTGGCCACAGACAACACCACAGTGGTGGCCTACATAAACAAAGAAGGAGGTATGAAGTCGGGCCCACTGTGTGCCCTACTGTGGAGAATCTTGACCTGGTGTTCCCAGCGACAAGTGACTCTAAAAGCCCGGCATATCCCTGGCCGACTAAATGTGATAGCAGACAAGCTATCCCGGCTCAATCAGACCATCCAAACAGAATGGTCACTCCTTCCGGACGTTTTTCAAAGCTTATGCAGCAAATGGCACCGGCCTCAGATAGACCTATTTGCCACGAGGTTCAACCACAAGTTACCTCTATTTGTCTCTCCAGTACCGGATACCCTGGCTCTAGCAGTGGATGCACTCACTCTGCCATGGGAGGATCTGGACGCATACGCCTTCCCACCGACCGCCTTATTGGGCAAAGTGGTGGAGAAGCTATTGGACTCCCCGTGCAAGAAACTCATTCTGATTGCCCCGGGGTGGCCCAACATGCCTTGGTTTTGGGATTTGGTGACCATGTCCAGTCAGATCCCTCTCAGCCTGCCCAACCGGCCCAATCTGCTGACACAGCCCTTCAATCAGATCCCTCACAGAAATCTGATAAATCTAAATCTCCATGCCTGGCTCCTAGAGCCACAACAATCAAAGAACAGGGCTTCTCTGAGGCAGTGGCAGCAAGAATTGAGGCTCCTCAAAGAAGATCTACCAGATCAGTCTATGAGGCAAAGTGGGCCATTTTTACAAAGTGGTGCATCACTAATCAGGTGGACTTCAGGTCACCACCTGTAAAGTCGGTGGCTGACTTCCTAATGTACCTCTTTGAGGACAAGAAGTTACAGCCCAGCACCATTGATGGATACAGATCTGCCATTGCTGATAAACTAGGTCCTACAACAGTCAATATCAGCAAAGATGATAATCTCACTCGTCTCTTGGAAAGTTTCCACAGAGATAGACCCAAAGGGCGGAGGGGGATTCCCTCCTGGAACCTTTCCCTGGTGCTACACCAGCTGACAAAGGCTCCTTTTGAACCTCTTAGGGAGGCATCTCTGAAGCACCTGACCTTCAAAACTGTCTTCCTTTTAGCCCTAGGCTCTGGCAAAAGAAGGAGTGAGATCCATGCTTGGCAGCACAAGAACATCAGACACCAATCCGATTGGTCTAAGGTGTCCCTGTTTCCATCTCCCAGTTTTCTTTCCAAGAATCAACTGGCCAAAGAGGGTCCAGAGAGTGTAGCCCCAGTGGTCATACCAGCCCTGGCTCCTACTCTAGATAAATCCCTCAAGTCTGACAGATCCCTTTGTCCGGTCAGAGCCTTGCGCTACTATTTGGACAGGACTTCAGACCTCAGACAACATAAGGAGCTAGTCTTTGTTTCCTTCAAAAAAGGCTTCGACAAAGACATCTCCCCTGCCACTATCTCCTCATGGATCAAACAGACTGTGATCCTATGCTATGAGCTCTCTGATCATCAAGCCCACACCCTGCATCAAGTTAAATCTCATGATGTCAGGGCTTTTGCTGCCTCTAAGGCCTTCCAGTCGGGTGTCTCCTTGGAGCAGATCTTATCAGCCTGCCACTGGAAATCTCATAATACCTTCACTCAATTCTATCTGAAGGATGTGGCCTGGGCCGACTCAGAGCTCTACCATCTTGGTCCGGTTGTGGCTGCTCAGCAGATCCACCAGCAGACCGGTACCTAGAGGAGATCTGTACATATGTAAATACTTGTACATATTTGTATATATTGCACATATAGTTAAAAAAAAAAAAAAATCAATCTCAGTACTTCCTCCGGGAGACTTATTTCTATGGGACTGAACTCATCCCTCTCTTCCCCTACCTCAGAGCAGGTCTGTAAAAAAAGGGGGGGGGGGGGGGGGCAGGGTCGACTCTGACGGTTCCATCCCGGTTAACCGGATGATGATATTTGACCATAGCCTTAAGGGTGTTTGACTTCAAGGTCCACCCCAGGCTTAAAGAAGGAATTTTCATTACCTAACATGAGTTCACACAAGTCCCTAGTAACTTACCCGGTTATTCAGCTATTGTCCATTGGATAGGATGTATTAACGCAATAAAATTGCAAATTTAATAAGTAAATTAAATTTTTATAAGTTAATACCCTATCCAATGGACACACAAGACCCTCCCACCGACCCCGCTTTCAGTCTACTAGGGGTCTAATTGGTTTAGACAACAAAAAAGATGCTATGACGTCACTCTGTCTAGACAGGAAGGAAGTACGACACGCCATCTGGCGAGTGCACAGTACTGGGCCGGCCTAGCCGGTGGAGACACCGGACGTCTTTTTCTGACGTTTGGCGGGCCGGTCCGCGCCGACCGGATAAGCTATTGTCCATTGGATAGGGTATTAACTTATAAAAATTTAATTTACTTATTAAATTTGCAATTTTGTAAAATATTGCTACAATCCTAAAACAAGGCATCCCATGATATAAAGCACTTCCCTAGATGAAGCACTTCCCGACATATAGCCAAAAGTTACATATCGGGACATCCCGGGACATAACCTTGCCGTAAAAATTAATGTGATCTAAGTTGGATCAGTTTCCATCTTCTATTTTTTTTCACAAAGATCCATACAGTAGCATTTGTGTAATCCTGCTAACAAAGATACGGACAGACAAGTGCTTCCGAAATTAATCCCTCTTTGGCGGAGGTACAAGTCCCCATTTTTATTGACCAAGCCCCCACATTTTTCGGACATGGGGGGGGAACTGCCCCCACATTTCAAAATTTCTAGAATCAACACTGCATTGCTCTTATCTAAAATAAAGCCAAAAAAAACGTTTGTGAGAATTCATTGTAATTAAGCGGCCCGTCAGGGACGCTTATTTGTTTTCACCGAAGTTCGACTGATCACCACCGCCACCGGATTATGGTCTCCCTTGAATAACTTCTTAGCCTTTCAAATTTTTCTTCCCTTCTTATCTTTCTTTAAAACTATAGGGGCGGGAAAAATTTTTGAGATACTTTGCGCAGACCTTAAGCTTTATTTAAGGTAACCTTAAGTATACCTCCAAAACACCTCGTCATCGCGTTTCGGAAAAAACCACACACACCTGTGCTATAAAATTTATCAGGTACATTCTAGACCAAATTTCCAAGGTCGGAAAGGATTTTTTCATCAATCGGACCATAGATGCCTGAATGGGAGGCGTTTTATTTTCGTAAATTTTTTAAAAATGGGTACTTGGTCTGTATCTCAAAAACGGTCAGGATTTCGGCGTTTTGTTGGAATAACTTATTCAGCTACTTTTTTGATAATCTTTCACATGCCGAAGTTTTAGCCCTGTATCTGCAATTTTAAGGTCACCTTAATGTCAAAAAACGGGGTTTTAGCCCTCCAGTTCACTTAGTTTTTCACTTTTTTCAACCAAACTTGGCACATATATTAAGATTTGCCAAAGGAATATCCTGACTTTATGGTGACCTTAAACTCAAAATGTTAATGGACATTTGGCCTGCTTAAAGTCATCAAATTGGAATAAAATGCTCTTGCTCCTTTCTTTTTCCATTTTTTTATATCGAAATTATCACTGGTATTAAACTAGATAAAAATAATGCTTATGGTTACCTTAAACTCTCAGTATGAATGGAGTTGTAGCCACCTTAAAGTGAAATAAGGGGGTTTTCAGCCTCCAAGTATCTTATTGTTCGACTGACCTCAGGTAAACTTTGCACACTTATAAAGGATGGAAAACCAAAGGGTTATCCTGACTTTAAGGTGACCTTAAACTGTTAATATAATTTTGGCCCCCCTAAAGTCATAACATTTGAATAAAGCCATCAGCTAAACTCTGTACACTTATAAAGGATGACAAAAGGGACATTCTCATTTTATGGTCACCTTAAAGTCGCAATATGGATGAAGTTATGATCACCTTGCAGTGAAATTATGGAGTTTTTAATCTCCAGCTATCGTATTGTTCAGCAGAGCTCCGTTAAATTTGTACAATTTTAAAGATGACATTAGGGACATTCTTATTTTCTTTCCACCTTGGAGTTCCAATACAAGTACAGTCATGGCCATCTTGACGTGAAAATGAGGATTTTCAGTCCCTAACTGATTTACTGTTCAGTAACATCAGTTTAACTTGACAGTGATTATACTAAAGTAAGATTTTGTATAACATTTCACTTAAAATTCCTGTACTTAAGAGGCTTTGGCCATCTTAACATGATAAATATATACTTCTTGCTCCCTCCTCATTTATTTTAACACTTTTTAAAACCACACCTGGCATATGTATGCTTAAAAATATTTATGCTGTCTGGCAAACCTAATCTCTTAGAAAAAAATGAGCTAGTTATGATGCACTGATGTGGTTATTATATCCCCAGACGAAAGTCGGGGATATATTGGATTCAGGTCCGTCGCGCCGCCACCGCCGCCGCCGTAGAAATTTCCTTGTGGACGCGATAACTCAAAAACAAATTTTTTTTTTTTTTTCAAACTTGGTACACATGTTAAGGATGCCCAAAGGAAGATCCCTATTTTAAGGTGACCTTAAACTCCCAGTAAAAAAGAACTTATGGCCACCTTAAGGTCAGAAATTGGACTTTTGGCCACTTGGAGCCCTGTAGGTCACAAACTATGATGCTCAGCTGGCTGAAATTTTACCTGACAACACATTAATATGTTCTTAGTACATGTGCCGAAAATCACGACTTTAAGTTGAGGAGAAAATTGTGTTTGAGGCCCATAAATACCCCCACTTAGGGATTTTTTGCTATACTTTTCACATATTTTGCCCTATAATTTGGAAGTGGTAAGTCTGATGAGTCTCAAACTGCGCTAGGTATAACTTTGATATGTAATCCTTGTCTGTAGAAAATTTTAGGGCTGTAGGTTTACCCAAAGGGGTCGACTTAAGGTCTCAAAAGTGCCCACAGAGACCCAATTTATGCACTTTTTGCCACTTTCAAGCACTGTAGCTTTCAAACTATGTCTCTCATCTAAGTTAATTATCATCTGGGAATATATCTATGTGTTTTCTTATATGTGCCCCAACATTTAGGCCTTTAATAGACAGTTAACCTGTGTATCAGGACCATAAACACCCACCCGAGTGACCCTTATAAGACATTTTTCACATCTTTTTCCCTGTAACTTGGAAATGGTAAGTCTGAGAAGTTTCAAACTGTATTAGATATATATTCTGTGTGTAATCTTAGTATGTAACAGATTTTAAGTCTGAAGCTTTAATTTTGAAGGTCAAATTGAGGTCTCTAAAAGGCTCCCAAAGACCCAATATTTGGACTTTTTGCTACTTTTAAGCCCTGTGACTGTCAAACTATGTGACTGATAGAGCTCAAATCCTATCTGAGAAGATATTAGTATGTTATTTATATATGTGCCAAAAATTAAGGCTTTAAGAAGACATTTAACCTGTGTATGAGGACCATAAATCCCCACCCGAGTGACCATTTTTAGACATTTTTCACATATTTTTCCCTGTAACTTGGAAATGGTAAGTCTAAGAAGTTTCAAACTGTATTAGATGCATATTCTATGTGTAATCTTAGTATGTGACAAATTTTAAGTCTGAAGCTTTAATTTGAAGGCCACATTTAGGTCTCTAGAAGGCCCCATAAAGACCCAGTATTTGGACTTTTTGCCAATTTTAAGGCCTGTGACTGTTAAACTATGTGACTGATAGAGCTGAAATCTCATCTGGGAATACATTATTATGTTCTTTTTACATGTGCCAAAAATCAAGGCTTCAAGTAGACATTTAACCTGTGTATGAGGACCTTAAACACCCACCTGAGTGACCCTTTTAAGACATTTTTCACATATTTTGCTCTGTAACTTGGAAATGGTAAGTCTGAAAAGTTTCAAACTTTATTAGATACATATTCTATGTGTAATCTTAGTATGTAACAAATTTTAAGTCTGAAGCTTTAATTTGAAAGCCACATCGAGATCTCTAAAAGGCCCACAGAGACCCAATATTTGGACTTTTTGCCACCTTTAAGCCCTGTGACTGTTAAACTATGTGATTGATGGAACTGAAATCCCATCTGGGAATGCATTATTATGTCCTTTTTACATATGCCGAAAATCAAGGTTTTTAGTAGACATTTAACCTGTGTATGAGGGCCATAGACACTCGCCCAAGTGCCTTTTTGGACATTTTTTCCGTATTTTGCCCTGTTATTTGGAAATGCTTAGTGTGACAAGTCTTAAACTGTATTATTTATAATTTTTGTTTGTTATGTATGTCCCCCAAAAAGTTTCAGATCTGTAGTTTAATTGCTAAGGTCTCTTTAACAATTGTAAAATGCCCACAGAAACCCAATTTATGGACATTATGCCACTTTAAAGCCCAGTAACTGTCAAACTATGTGGGTTATAGAGCTGAAATCTTTGAATTTTTAAAAGGAAATGCCTGTCTATTTAAATTTTGAATATTAATAATGTTATGGCTATCTTAGTCTTTTAAGAACTTATTTTTGTGTGTTATACCTCTGCTTGCTGAGTTTTTAACTTTTTAAAATGAAACTAGTTAAACGCCGGTTAAACATATTCAAGTAGACAAAATGGACACTTTAAGTGAGCTTTAAGTCCCAATATTAATGAAATTATATCCGTATGTAGTAAAACTAGGGGATTTTTAACCCTCAACTAGCCCAGTTTTATTCAACTTGCCTCAGTTAATTTTGACACAGCTCCTACAGTTATGAACTCATTTCAGTTGATAATCACATACTTAAAATTCTCAATTCTTTTTGTATTTGAGTACCCCTTTTATATAGATTGTTTGTTTACCATTTATGCTGTAGCACTCCATCTCTTTGAGAGAACATGTAAACTGTGTAAAAAAGATGTAGAAGATGAGATACATTTTGTTTGTGTTTGTCCAGCTTTAGAGCTGATTTGTATGAAATATTTCAAAATTTAAATATAGATAAATCTGAATTATTAATAGATCAATTATCAAGGGTATTAACTCATATGAATGTCAATATGGTTATTAATTTTATTTTTGATTTGTGGCAAGAAAGAAAAAGTAAATTATATTGTTAATTTTTATGTATTGAATTGCTGTCTTTATTTACTGTATCTTACCTCAAAATATGTTTGCTCTGTTTGTTATTAACTCTCTATTTAAAGTGACTTATAAGCCCATATAGGGCTGGGTATTACTTCAATAGTTTTTGTATAATCCTTGTCAACATAATACATGTCACTATAATAAACTAATAAACTAAACTAAGTCCCAACCCACATCCCCCACCCGGATTCCCCCCACCCACCTCTGGGACCTCCAGCTATATTGAGTGACACTAAATAAACAAAGGTATTTAATGATATCAGATGAGAAACAAAGAACTCAATGGGGTTGCAGATCTTGTGTAATAGTGAGAGAGGTGTGGAGAAGGGGAGAGGGGTGGGGGTGGGAGGTGGTGGGCTTCATTACATATAACACAAAGGGGAGTCAGAACTGAGATTGTGTCACATATTTAGGTTGCATATATATGGACCACATATATAGGTATAGAGGAAATGAATAACTGAAAACAATTTGCAAATTCTAAAAATAATATAATAAAATAATAATATAAATAATTTTTTTTTAAATAATATTTTAGTTGTGAACAAATATAGAAACAGATATGCGCTTTTGGGATTATGAATTTTAGAATGGACATTGAATCATCAATCATTTAAATAGTTTGAAGGAAGATTGAAAAGTATGATGAGTTGAGTTAAAAATAATATTTTATTTGTCAACAAATATAGAAACAGATATGCTCTTTTGGGATTATTATTTTAGAATGGACATTCAATCATCAATCATTTAAATACTTTGAAAATAGGTTTAGAGTTATCATTGCAGGAAGATTGAAAATATAATTTGAGTTATGTATTCGGCGTCTGGGGATACACCATCTTCCTTGGGAAGATATAAACAGAGTAGATTGATGTGCTGAAGTTCATATAATAATGGGTAATTATGTTTTTAAAAATTCCCGATCAAAACCTGTGGCGTGAGTGATGACCTGTCTGGGGATATGTTGGCGCCGAGTTGGCCCAATCTAGTTAACATATTGCAACTGATCAGTCTTCACATAATATTAATTCCCAATTTTAGGCAGATTAAAAAAACCACATTCTTCTGATTCCATTCATTTGGAAATGTGGGGATATAACTTTTCCTTTTTGGAAAAAAAAAGCTTCAATTGATTCAACTTTACTTTTGTAGAAGGAGTTGATGATCTAGCTACTTGTTCACATAGACTATATAAATTGGTCAAATGTATACACCTGACTTCTTTCACAATATAAGATGCTTGAAAAAAAAAACACTTTCTCATAAACAGTTTTTCTTGTACAGCATTTTATGTATCTCCAGCTGAGTGGAAATGAATGACTTGTCCTTTTCTTCTTCCTCCCCAACTCTGTTGTGTGATATCTATCAAAAGGCACATTCATGGAAAGTCTTTCTATGCAGCAAGAACCCCCCCCCCCCCCCCCCCCCAACTCCCCTTTAGTGCACACAAAAAGCAATTGGAAAAACGAATGGCCTCAGTGGGGGAAGTGGGGGGGGCGGGGGCGGGGTTCATGGAGGGAGATGATAGATAGAGATATATATGTGTGTGTGAAGCAAAAGTGGAACAAAAAAAAGTGGAATATTTATGCTATTCTTTCAAATGTATATTGTTTTCTTTTCTTTTACTTTCTTCCATTTCACTTAGACTTCTACATTTAATTAATTTTAGCTCAAGTGGGAAATGAATTTTTGAAACTTTAATGCATTCAAATTCCTGAAGTGATGCACTAAATCACTTATAACTTGAAAAGTATTGCGTTCACAGCATTTTGTTAAAATATGTTATTAGGCTACTTTTTCCACAGCTACACCAAGTCCAGTAACTTGTTTGGTCTTAATTTTGTGCATTATTGAAGTGTGGAATGGATCATGATCTCCTACTCTTATTCCTAAGCCTAGATTTTTAATTTCAATTGCTAAATCATTCATAAATATTGCAATATATAAACTCATACTTTTCTTTCCCAATAAATCCAGCAACATTTTTCTAGCACTATAGCTTGACTTGTTTGTAACTTGATTTTTCTTGTAAGCAATAACTCTGAAGCAAAATCAGTAACTTTTGAACAAAAAGTCTAACATACTTTGGTTCACTGGATTTTATTAGTGGTTTTGTTAAGTTTTTAGTTGAAGCACAACCAGTAATTTTAAACAATAGTTCTTAAGCATCTTAGTCCACTGCATTCAATTAGTGTTTTATACTTAAGTCTGATACTAATGACATTTTGAACAGAAATGTCTGTGGTCAGTGTACCCTTTCACTTGAGACCTCTTCTCTGAGAACATTACCAAAGAATGTAGGACATACAGAATCCGGGGAAAAAAATGCCTCCTGGACAAAATGCCTCGCAGAAAAAAATGCCTCCTGGAAAAAATGCCTCCTAGAAAGAATGCCTCCTGGATATTTTGTGACTAGGAAAAAATGGCTCCTGAGAAAAAAAAGTTATTTCAACTTGTAAACATGTTACATATGAAACCTATAACGTATAATATCAAAAACATGTTAATTTCAGATATGTACAGTCAAAACCAGAACGTACAATATCGTGAAGTACAAATTACAAATATCTTCTTGAAAGGGTATCCTTTCAGCTGTACTCTGGAGCAGTTTTTAAAAGCAGGATTTATGGCTGTGAGGTTTCTTGATGAAATAGTTGTGGCCTTTATGGCTTACAATATGCATTCTTATCAAATTACAACATAGGTTATCCCCTCTGTAAGGAGTTGATCGCAGTTAGATGCACTAGCAGGGGCAGAAATGTAATTACAAGAAAAACACGACACCTGTCATAATGGAAACCAGGGATGAGCAGCCAGCCAAAAGAGTGTGAAGCACCAGCAAAACCTTACAAGAGAAACTTACATACCTTTGTACAGCTAAACAAAATGGGTAAAAGACTGTGAATTTTTGACAGGCATTGGCGACTATAAGACTCAAGTGGAAAAAAATGAAGATGCCTCTGAAGTTGTAATGTGAACCTGTAGTGTCATAATACTTGAAAGAACTTTTTTTTCTTAGGAGGTACTTTTCCTGGTCACAAAATATTCAGGAGGCATTCATTCTAGGAGGTATATTTCCTAGGAGGCATATTTTCTAGGAGGCATTTTTTCCAGGAGCCACTTTTTCCGCGCATCGGACATACATTCTTTTCAGAAGTACATTTCACACCTACAATTTCTCTTCTGCCAAGCTGTGGTCGTTCTTTCATTTGTTAAATATGGTAACATACACAATGCAATAAACTTTACATTTTCTATTCCTTGTGATGCATATCTTCACATCTTTTACGGCTTACTTCACACTTTTTCATCAGGGCCGCTTCGTTTTTGTCAGCAAAAACATTTTTCTAGTTCTGTTTTGTGGTTAAATCTCAGATTTACCTCTAATTTCCTCAGGTTTTCTACTTTGCACAGTTTATTTTAAGATATTGCCAGGAAATCCCACATGGGAAATCCCTGCATTGAGAAACCTCACGTTTTCCAACTTGCATATTTTAACAGTGATATTCTTCAACTAAGGTTTTGTTGGTTGATTGTATGAACATATTTAGTTATAATAATGACTTTTGTGATTTTTAATGTCTGTCGATTAAATCGAATGATTAATTGACCCAAAGTGGGTGATAATTGAGTCTCTACAAATAGCTGTGTCGCAGCATAAGTACATTGTAATTTTGAACCAAATGGTATATAGTAAATTTGGTGTTACAGAAAAAATGGCAAACTACAGAAGCGAGGTAAAATCAATCTAATTGGTCGCCTGCAGTTGTCCACGGAGAAGAGTCGAGATGAAGAGAATGAAGGCATCATGCAGCTTAGGATTTTACGTGTACAGGTAATAATTTTGCCCTACTCTTTGCCGGCACAGTATCTTCCCCATGAGAGGGAAATTGGTGTTTTACAAGCAAAACAATAGGCAGAAATAAGGATCAGAGAGTGTTACAGTTTTGACAGGGTTGGTTATTCTGCATGCACAGATTAAAAAGCATCAGTTACTAGTGGGTGGACGATTAGACATGTGCTCGATTAATCGTCGGTGACAATGTAGAATCGCGGTCGGTCACTGACGTTTTCTAATGATCGATTATTAAGCTTATATCTTACCTTTCCTGATTTATATCAATATATGCGTATTTTAAAAATATTTTAGGTATTTTTACGTAATAAACTGACAGTTTTGTCTTGAATTTCAAGTTTGTTTATGTCTACTGCCATATTTACAGGAAGTGGGTGCTTTCGGTAGATTCTAAATGTCGGAACACCGTTATTCTTACCAGATTGACCTATACTTTATCCCGGAAAGTGTTTCTTAAATAATAAACAATAATGGAGTAAAATAATCGATTAGGGGTCGATCATCGCTCGGAAATATGGACGAATAATCGACCATGAAAATTGGAGGCGATTCCCAACACTATCATGTACATGCAGGAGGAATAAAGTTTGAGGTTTCTTGCTTTTATGTAAAAAAAATCTAATTTTTGTATGGGTAAATGAGTATAGAATTCTATATGAACAGGTAATGAAGTAGGTTCTAATACCTGAATAGGTAATGCTTGTGTGAACAAAAACGCTTTAGATTCTCCATGAACAGGTAAAAATTTTATTACTTTGCATGTATAAGTAAAGAAACACTTAGAACTGTCTTTGTACATTCGAAAACCTAAATATTATCCATTATATGTCCAAGAAAATGAATCATGAATCGTGAATATTTCCTTTATTGTTGGATATAATTGATACCTGGTAATAATCGATAACAAGGCAATCTAATTTAACAGAAACTGTGGATATGTGACCTGCATTTCCCATCCGTCTATCTGTACTTCCTGTTTCTGCCCATACAGGAAGCGATTGTGAAGATCATGAAGATGCGTAAGAAGATGACCAATGCAGCCTTACAGACTGAGTTAGTGGAAATCCTTAAAAACATGTTCTTACCGTCCAAAAAAATGATCAAAGAACAGATCGAGTGGCTGATTGAGAACAAGTACATGAAGCGGGATGAGGATAATATCAACACATTTATCTACATGGCGTAGTCAGGGGCGGTACAGATTACCTCCATGTGGAGGGGGGGGGGGACACATCCGGTGAAAACCAGTAGAGGGGACAAGCTAATCTAGAGAGCAAGTGAATTGAATTTATTTGTTAAAATTGTCATTGTGTTTGTTAGGTGACACAAATTTGGTTATGTTAACCAAATTTTTAATTGTAATTCAAACTCAATAAAATTAAACTTGAGGATATAATTTTCTCCGGGTATTGAAATGATAGAATCCTATTATATGGTTAGTTCTGGGTGGAGCTGATTAGATTTACTCAGACAAATCTTACTTAGATTCTCAGACAAATCATGTGCAATTTTGTAGACTAAAACATACAATTTTTGTTAATTGATGATGGTTGGTTTGTGGTCTAGATTTACCATAGTGAATGAAATATGTCTGGTCCTATATTTTGCATGTGAACATCAGAGTACTTTTCCAGTTGACCTTAGTATCAGTTCAGACAATGCCACCTGTTTGCTATACAGTTAAAAAAAAACAAGCAAATTATGCAAAATGTTAATTAATTTTTACCCCAACAGTGAAAAATAGATAAATTTACAAGCAAAATCTTGTTCCTATCTCTTGTCCTTAAAAATAATAGAAATCATGGAAAATGTAAAAGTTTGGCTTTTATTGGCTTTGTTTAATGAATTGTCTGCAGTGGAAGTAACCAGGTTTGACTTTCTTGTTGGTCAGAGACAGTGAGATAATACTGATCTATATAATCTTTCAACAGATTGAGGATTTCAAAAAATGCTATAGTGCTGTAGTTTATGTGTGTTAAATGTGCAGTCACAGTGTATGTTGAAACATGTCTATGTCGAGTCAGCACCTCAGTTTTTGTGACCCGTTTTACAAGAATCACAGGCTTATTGCACCTCTACAGCTGCTATCTTACACCCGTGCACAGAATCTGAAGACCTGTTTCATTTGTAGACATTATGTTCAGTCTTCTTCAGCTATATCTCACTTTTGTTGATTTGTCTTTAGACTTGGATTTTATTTTGTAGCACAGTTCAGTAAATGTCTCAACCACACTAGCTATTATTAGAGCTGAAACGATTAGCAAAATTTTGTAGCTGGGTAGTCGCTTGCATTAACCGTTGACTAACCGATTAATTGTTTCTGACATTTAGTATGTATGAGAAATACCGAAAACGTGTGTTCCGGATGTAAACAAACAAAATGGCGGATCACGAGATGCTGAAAAGCAAAGAATTCACCAGATTATTCGGTAAATTGGTCAATAATGTAATATTTTGATATTTTAAAAATAAAATCCATTAATTTGATACGTTTTAAGGTCTTAACTCGAGATTCTCATAGTTCCAACGATCGCGTATAATCCGCTATGTGGTGATATACACAAGAAAACAATTAACCGATTTCATAATATTGGCGTCGACTAGTGCTTTGATAACCCACTAATCGACTAGCTATTATGTTCCAAATTAATTCCAATGTTAGTGTTTTTACTCCCCTGCCTTTAAAGGATTTGTGGATATTGTTTTCACCCATGTTGTCTGGCTAGACAGCCATGTGGAGAAGGGGGGGGTGGGGTGAACTTGCTGTAGAGCCCCTGTCTTTTAAAACCTTGTCCAGGCTCTATATCTGAAAACATAAGGCGTCAGAAGTTGTTACGCGGTAGCTGTAATACACCTTCAAATCCATATCCTCAAGGGATTTGACTCCAACCCTGAGCTGTATTGGTTGCATGATGTAGATGGGACCTTTGAATTTGGCTCTTCTAGAATGTTTTCTACTGCCATATTTGAGACATATGTTTCCTATCTTGAAGTTCTATGGGTTGCAAGAACTGATATGTACTTTTATACTGATAGGTACTTTGATCTAATTATGCTATATCCATGGACAACTATACTTCAGTTAATAATTTGATCAGTTCATCAATTTTACAGCTTCCTAACTTTAGTTTACAAAGTAATGCTGTCATCTTGCTATTAAATGGTCTTGTTTTGATACATTGTCTTTACATATATTTTCTCTTTAAGTTTTCTTTCTGCAGCTTTACATAACATTCACTGTTCTGATAATCTCCTGATCTTTGTATTCTTTCACTTCTACTATATCTCGTGATGTCCAAAGCCACTTTCCAAGGGCATGGAGTGCAGGCATCTCTGATGCTATCTTTCTTTCATGTTTGTACTTTATATTGTCCTGTGTCACAAAGAAGCTTTAGGGAGACCTTATCTTCATTTTATTCTTGCTTTAAACATCATTTATTCTAAAGCTGTGATTGGAGAAGAAACACAGGATTGTATATCTGTTTGGGGGGGGGGGGGGAATATTCTAAAATGGTACGCTGCGCAGTGACCTTGGACACATCTTTTGCGCAATGCTGGAATCGCAAATATAGAATGGTAAATAAAACAACGCTGTTGAATTCTGTGTGCATCATCCCTTTGCGTACAAATGTAAACAACTAGCGGCAAAATAAAACATAAATTATATGCAGCAAATATGAAGTCAAATAATTCAGTGGGGATTTTTATCAATACTTCATTTAAAGATCGACTACTCATTAATATTTATGAGATCACGGAATTCTGTTGGGGATTTCCTAACAATATTTTAACCAAAAGGCTGTTTGCACATCCATCACAATGCATGTTTAGTTAATGAAACAGCCAACATGGGATTTGATTTGTTTTGATTTTTGAATAAGATTTACCCCTTATTTTGAACAAAATATCAATGTAACCATTTTAGAATAGGAATAAAAGACAAATTCTCGTGCTTTATGATGGTTTTAAACTATCCATCTGCTGTATTAAAGCACTCAACCCTTCGGGCTTCGTGACTCTAATATTCAGCCGATCGATAGTTTAAAACCATCATAAAGCACTCGAATATGGCTTTTATTCCTATAATACAATCCAAATGTGGGTTACCAACTGGACGTACTTGTTAATCAAATATGGTGTTTGGTATAAACTGATTTATAAGAGTAAACTATTAAATATCTGTGAAAATAAGGAAATTCATGTGACAAAAACTAAAGAGTGTGCACTACCTGCAATGAACTTAACCTGAGTGTAAGGAGTTTCTCTCTTAAAGACCGAGATACCTCCATGGTCAAATGGTGGAAACCTTTGGTATTCACCTCTGTGGTGGTTGTTTAAATCCAGTTTAAAGCAAAATGTTGGATGATGTCATTCATTTAGGGGAATGTTAGTCACTTGAGAGTTTGATCTGTACTTGTCAGGAAGGATCATCTGTAATACAGGGAAATATTGCGTCTGTATTAGTAATAGACAGTTTTATTGTTCAAAAGCACTGTAATGTAAAAACCAGAGTGTTGTCTAGAATGGATTAAATTATATTACGAAAAAACTTTATTAATTATGCAATTGTTTTCAGAATGTTCTATTATAAACCATAAATAATGCATTAAATGTGATATTTGTATCAATCACAGATAAGTGAGTATTCAGATCCTGGAGGTCAATTGTTTAGGTGAGTCAGTGATGGCCAGTCTACCAGGTATGATCCGGTACACTGGGTGTGAAGGGTTGTACTATTTGCATGAAATAACTGTATTAGTGATGTCCAATAGAGTATGCCTTTGAAAGGTTACACCTCTATCGAGACTGCTCATTAGGTAAAGGTCAGGCTGGGTCGATTCAGAAACTGTTTCTCTTCAGAATAAACTTGTCTGTATAGGGATCCTGATGAAATTTCTTCTAAAGGGAATTTTTGCTCTGTTCTTTGCTGTAGTTTTGCACTCTTCTAAAATGTAGCCTCCAACTTCTTGTCATTTTTATATTAGAATATTCAATATTCCCGCTGTGTTTATCATACTCTTAGTCCAGTGTAATTTTATCCTAACCCTTATGGAGAATTATATTCCAAAACATGGAACACTTTCAGTTCAGAGTGTGTCCTTGTCATATTTGACATGTCTATACAAGAGTGTAATGTCATCTTGTTAGGGTTCACCCAGGTACAGTTTTTCCACTTGGTACAGTGAGACCAGTTCATCTGCAGATCATCAGCCCAATCATCTTGGTCAGGTGACTAGAAATATAACTAAAGTTAAAACTCGTTAATGTGAATATAAATTAACCAGAATGTACTTTACTGTGTATAAATAACAGTTATCCTTTTCCTATTAAAATAAATCTTCTGTAATTTCTCATGTTATACTGGTATATTTCTCTGAAATTTGACGGTATAATTTCACTCTTCTTTATAATGGCTAAAAATATACAATCACTCCTTTGCTCACATAATACTGTGTGCTTCCCAGCAGTAAATGTCAAAGTGCTGCAGAAACAGTGTGGACTACATCTCTGTAGGGACGAGAAGGTTTATCACAGTATCAGGACCTCTGTATTGAAATACTGAAACAAAATATCATGAATGGTATGCCAGTTGGCAGTACATAGATTCATTTCATTGCCAGATCAGAGTAAAGAGTAATTTTTTTATCTATATTTTTTGCCAAAGTGACTTTGAAGTGACTGTGTCCTATCATCGATCCACAACACAGTTAAGGCCTGCATGTTAATAAGTTGCAAGAGTTGCGGTTACTGTAAAAAAATAATAATATCTGCAAATCATGAATGAACCTCCCGTCTACTCTGTATTGTATTTCTACAGTGCAATTTGTAATGCACATTTAAAGTGAAGTAGACCATTGTTATGTTATTGGCATTGCAATAGAATCTCCATTATCAAAACAGAGAATCACCTTGCACTTTTGCAATGATGGTACAAGATTCTTGAAATTCAAATATGTGCAAACTAAGTGGCATAATAGACTTCTGGAATAACTGAAACCAACATATAACAAACATTTTTATATCGGTTTGATAATAGAGGTTCTATTGTAATGAGATGTATTTTCAATTTCTTAAAAAATTAAATTTAGGAAATTCTGTATGATATACTACATTGTTAAATACGTGTTTAACACATTTGTATTGCTGTAGGCTTTGTGTTAACTATTGTGTGTAAATATATTGTGATGAAGATGTCTTCACTATACGTGCTTGTAATGTCGACGAGCAAACATTTCAGTATGTATATAGTAGAGGTTTTTCTAACATTATCCTATGTTGGTTGATTTAGCATTTTCTCATCTCAATTTGTACTGTAGAAAGAATATGTGTAGAAAAACCAACATTTCTGTATTTACAAAAAAACTGAATAAAGATATTCTACGGAAAGATTTTCAGTGGCAGTCAATATAACATAAACATTACCAAGTGTCAATATTCCTGTGTTATTTTTAGGGCTGCAATGACTCTTCGGTTACTCGGAAACAAAACGATTCAGTTTAATACTCGAGCCAAGAAAAGTGAATCGGGTCTTTGAAAATGACTAAAAATAGACATTAAAAGTTCTGCAAAATTTGATTTTCTGTAAAATATATGAATATATTTATAATTTTTTCTAATATAAGGTGTTTCTGTTTTTAGTTTTTTTAACCCCAGCCCATAAAGCTTGTGGGTGTTGCACAGCCTAAACCTCTCCACAGATTTACACCAAATTTTTAGGGTATGTTTACCTAAAGAGAATCTAGAGCTGATTAGGTTTTGGGGGTAATCTGGTAACAACTGTTGCCATGGCAACACTTAAGATTTTCGGGTCTTAAACATTGTGGGTGTTCCACAGCCTAAACCCCTGCATGGATTTTCATCAAATTTTCTGGTTATGTATACCCCAAGAGGATCTAGAGCTGATTAGGTTTACAGGATGTCTCGTAAAAACTGTTGCCATGGCAACACTTTTAAGATTTTAAGGTCTTAAATTTTATTGCGATACAATAGCTTACCATGTGAAACTGAATGCTTTACTTGGATAGCCGCAGGCAATCGGCCAACATTCAAGAAAAATGGACGAAATAATGATGGCTCGATACCTTTTTACTGTAGGTGAACCCCGTAGTGAAATACTGCATGCTCCCCGCCTTTTTCTCGTTGGCCACTTGTACTGACATGCATTTTATTGCTAGGAAAGGATCTTAAATTTATATGGATATTCTTGTCGTTGGATACTGAAACTTCATCAGTTTCTTAATTTTATAACAGAATCTTATTTTGTGACAATTCACAGATCAGATGAGTATTTTTATCATATTTTATAACTTTAAATCCACTTCCAGATTTTTTCATGTACCTATACCAAGTTCTAAATAGGTTCCCTTCGACCATTGACCACCGGTTACAGGACAGCCATTGTTGACACTTTGGGCCCAGCTGGGCACCATATTCTCCAAGCTCAGACCTTCACTCTCCAGTTTCCTCAGTTACCTTGTTCCCCTCTTCAGATTTTATACCCAAAACCAACCAGCAAGATAAGGTTTTCAAGTGTGTCTCCAGTGACTATCCCTTCTTGTCTACCATTGTGGATAGATCAAAGGTCAAAGTTGGGGTTTTACGTCCCGTTCAACAGCCAGGGTCATATTGGGACAGGTCCTCAGAATTGCCACTTGTGGGACTCGAACCCACAGAGGTGACAGCCTATGATTAGATGCCAAACTTGCTAACCACTAGGCCACTGAGGACCTCCATTGTGGATAGACAATTCAAAGAAGACAGGACCTTGTGTCTAGTACGGGCTCTGAGATATTACCTGCATCGAACCAAGGACCCAAGGGGTTCTCGATCCCTACCATTATTTCCTTCAAAGGTCATACCTCAAGATAGCAGACCTGCTACTCTCTCTTCTTGGTTAAAACAATTAATTTGTTACAAACATCCCAACAGTCCTTGGACTTAGTCCAAGTTTAAACTCAGTATATCAGGGCCTTTGTGGCCTCTAAGGCCTTTTTTTGTTGGGTTTTTCGGTGGACCAAATCATGCAAGCTTGTCACTGGAAAGCTCACAATACATTTACCAATTTTACCTTTAAGACCTCACTTTGTCAGTTATTGACAACATATGTATCTGGGTCCACTTGTAGCAGCACAACAAGACCTAGACCCTTCCCCCAGACTCATCATCCTCGGAAAGAAAAAAGGGGGAGGGGGCACCTCCGCTACGGTCAAGTCTTCAGGAGTCTAAACCCAGGTTCTAGGTATGAGCATACCTTCGCAGGATGTTTGGTAAGGTCTTTTATCATTTATTTATGTTTAAAAAGTGTTATGTATGTTATTATATGTTTAAGCTAGGTAACCCATAATCTCAGTTTTTATTCTTATCTTATCTTGGTTTCCAGTAATAGAGATTTCCAGCCTAGGGCTTGTAATGTTGTAGTGAAACCATTGGGGCAATACATACTGTTTAATTGAGCATGGCTGCACCTTTCCCTTCAAAATCCAGACATCCTAACAGTATCTGTACTGTTCTTGATAAAATTCTGGTTTTTGGCTTCTTACAGGCCCAGTTTCTGGAACCGGGGCACTGTAAGCGGGACTCAAACTAGTAATATGGAAAATACTTTGGTATATATATTTTTATTGCGTTAATACATCCTATCCAATGGACAATTGCTTTACCGGTCGGCGCGACCGGTCCCGCCAAACGCCAGAAAAAGACGTCCTGTATATGCTACCGGCAGGACCGGTCACAGAGTGTGCATTCGCCAGGTGGCGCATCGTACTTCATTTCCTGTTTACCTCTTGACGTCATAGCATCTTTTTCGTTTGGCGCGAAAGAGTGTGCAGAAGAATTTCTTCAGAGATACGCTTTTGAATTTTTACAACGAACTCTTCCAAGTTTCTTGTTTTTTATTAGTACGGAATAATTCTACAACGTTCCTGATCATTATGTCGTCTCCTGGACAGAAACGAGGTTCTTGCGGGCACGTTATGGCCCTTTTCGACAACCATAAGAAATGCGCGCGTTGTCGTGACAAGGGGGTGGGAGACGACCCGTGTGTAAAGAAGTTGGACTGTAGTATCTGTAAGGCGTTTACGCCTGCTCAGATCCACCAGTTAGCAACCCCGACCTACAAGGAAAGGAAAGAACGCTCTAGCCAGAAGAAATCTGAAGATTTGACAAGTACGTCTCCCAAGCTTGTTGATCCGTCTGAGGTTTCACTGCTGGGTCCGGTCAATTCAGGGACGCAGTCTCCTGTTGATTCTACACCCAAGCACAAGAAGAAGCGTTCTGATGGTTCCCCAAGGTCTACTAAACGGAAGCACAGCAGTAAGCCTACTTCTGACGACCTCAAGTCCCTTGATGACAAGTGGAGTGAGAGGTTTTCCCGTCTGGAAGCAATGCTGATTAACCAGTCATTTGCTGTTCCTGTGAGACCGGTGAATTCTGCTTCTGTGGTGCCCAGAGAACACCCCTTCTTTGATCCGGGTGCTTCTACAAGTGTTATGTTTGCTGAGGGCACTAGTGACGTTGCTACGCAGTTGACGGCTACCCAACCTCCGCTGGGGGTTCCTGGTACGCAAGCTGTGATGGAAGTGAATGAGAGTGCTACCCACCCTGTTCAGGGCCCCGGTACCTCTGAGACTGTTGCCACCCAACCTTTACTGGTTCCCGGTGCAGGGACTGCCACCCAGCCTTCACAGGCTCCCGGTGCGGGTCCTGAGGTTCTGCCTTCCGGTTATAGAACTACGCTGTCTAACCAGTCGCCTCCCATTGGTCAGAATTCTGAGGTTGCTAGGGAATCTGACAGCGAGGCTGAGGTGGATCCGGAACCGGCCTCTCCGGCTAGTGTTCACTACCAGGGTGATGTACCGGAAACTAACACTGACCAGGATCTATCTGAAGATGCCAATTACCGGGAAACCTTGAGAGGGGTGAGGAGTTTCATGGGCTGGCATCAAATCCCGGATTATGACACCTCAGCTGCATCTATGGATGACAATCCCTTTGCCGGTGCTAGAGTGAAGACTACCGGAAAAGTGTCAGTAAAATTGCTGGTGGATGAATGGCTTTGTAAAAAGCTGGAGAAACTGAATATAACCATTGCTGAAGGTTATCCATCCAGGAATACAGAAACCAGTGGTCTACTGCGTGACCAATTTGTCAAGACACCACGTACTTCAAAGTGGTACGACATGCAAGCTGTTAAGAAGGATGCGTCTACCCAGGCTGTTGGTGACTGGTCTCCGGAACCGGCAAAGCTTAACAGTATGTTTTCTAGAGTTGCAAGACGCAGTTTACCTGCTGCTCCAGCTTCCAGGACCTTCAGCCAGGACACCCTTAGAAGGTGGGAGAGATCATTCAGAGAACAATCAGTGATGTGTAACCACGCTGCTGGCCTCTCTAGATGCCTCACCAAGGTACAGGACTCCATGGTCACCCAGTTAAAATCCCTCAGGTTCGATTCCTCAAAGGGTAAAGGTGCTGAGAAACAAGCTGTTGAAGAATTGGAATATCTGGTTACGTTTAACCGGTCAATTTCACAGGCTATGCAACATACCATGCAGGATTTGTCAGAGGGAGTCTTTATCAGCATGGCTAATCTCACCCTGGCCCGGCGGGACAGTTATTTAGAGTTCATAAGGGGTGGGATTAAACCGGACACCTTGTCTGCCTTACGTACGTCTCCAGTTCACCAACTATCACTCTTCCCGGACAGCTTACTGGTCAAAGCTGAAGAGGAAATCTTACGTAGTGAAGAGAGGCGTTCTGCTGGTACCACACCAAGGAAACCTGGACGTTTTCATCCATACGTCTCCTCCAATCGAACCCCTCACCAGCCGGACCGGAAGCCCACTACTCCGGCATGGAAGCAGATTAGAGACCGGCAAACTGCTCAGAAAGGTGGTGGTAAAGCCTCAAACTTCATCCAGAAGCCGGCCAGGGGGTTTAAAAAGCATAAATGACAATCACTGTTTTGCAAGTGTGGTCGGATTGGTGAACTCTGTAAATGTATCCGACAAGATGGAGGGCTTGTATCCACCACCACCAGTGACAAACAAGAGCGAGACTGTGTTTCCACATGTAAACTCTTTTGTTGCAAGTGTTCCTTTTGCCACCGGGTCACCGCAAAAGAAAGGTGTAAATCCCGATTATTGTCAATCTATCAGAGAAATAAACCATGTGAAAGATGTTTCCTGTGTAGATCACTTGAGTTTTGTAAAAATTGTCACAAATGTCCCAACTGTTGTCACAAATCTTCCTGTAGGGGCAAGACTTCAGCAGTTTTGGGAGAAGTGGGAAACTCTGGGTGCCAGTCCAAAAGTTATCAGAATACTGAGAGAGGGCTACACCCTTCCTTTCCGTTTCAGACCCACCCTAACCAGGTCACCAATGGTCATCAGCAAATATGTAAACCCCCAAAGACAGGCCTTCCTTTTGGAGGCACTGACTCAGCTAACAAACAAGAATGCAGTAGAACCGGTAACAAATCAGACCTCCCTAGGGTTTTACAACCGGTTATTTTTGGTTCCCAAACCCAACAACCGGTGGAGACCTATCTTGGATCTGAGCACTTTGAACACCTTTTTAAACACAGAGTCGTTCAAGATGGAGACCCCAGAGACAATAAGAACCTCCCTACAGGCAGGGGAGTGGGTCACATCCATAGATTTCAAAGACGCTTACTTCCACATACCAATTCACAGTCAGTCAAGGAAGTACATGCGTTTTCACATTCAGGGCCAATCCTACCAGTTCAAGGCCCTGCCCTTTGGTCTTTCCACTGCACCCATGGAGTTCACAGTGGTGGCCAAAGAGGTCAAGCTCATGGCTTTACGACAGGGTATAAGAATCCACCAGTACCTAGACGACTGGCTGGTGAGGGCCCATACCCTCCACACCTGTCTCCAGCATACTCAAACCCTGGTCACTCTTTGTCAGGAACTAGGGTGGCTGGTGAACAAGGAAAAGTCAGAACTGACACCCAAACAGGTCTTCAACTTCGTAGGTTACCAGTTCGACCTGAACGAGGGCAAGGTCAGACCAACAGAAGAACGTTGGCAGGCTTTGACAGACAAGATCAGATCAATGATGTCGGATCCGGTTTGTCCGGTCCGGAAATTCATGTCCCTCATAGGTCTCCTCACAGCAACAGAAAAACAAGTCCACTTAGGGCGACTCCACATGAGACCCATACAGTGGCACTTGAAAAACAACTGGAGGGTCCCAGAATCACTGGAAAAGGTGATACCGGTCCCCAAGTCCCTCCATCCTCATCTAAGGTGGTGGCTGGAGGAAAGCAATGTGCTACTAGGTCAACCATTACACCCTCTAAAACATGCTCTGCAGATCTTTACAGACGCATCAAACGAAGGGTGGGGCGCTCACTTGGACGACCATACTGCAAGGGGAACCTGGTCCCTTCCAGAAAGCAAGTTGCACATAAACCACTTAGAGCTAAAAGCAGTTTTTCTAGCTCTAAAGGAGTTTCGAACCCTGGTTTGCAACAAGACTGTGTTGATAGCTACAGACAACACAACAGTGGTTGCCTATATCAACAAAGAAGGGGGGATGAAGTCGGGGTCACTGTGTGCCCTACTGTGGAGAATCCTGTCCTGGTGCACCAGACAACAGGTAACCCTCAGGGCACGTCACATCCCCGGCCGGCTGAACGTGATAGCAGACAAGCTATCCAGACTTGGCCAGACCATTCAAACAGAGTGGTCACTTCATCCAGCAGTATTCCAAGCTGTATGCGCAAGGTGGCACCAGCCAAAAGTGGACCTGTTTGCCACCAGGTTCAACAACAAACTACCCCAGTTTGTGTCACCGGTGCCAGACCCCCAGGCTTGGGCAGTGGATGCACTCAGCCTCTCCTGGGAGGACCTGGACCCATACGCCTTCCCACCGGCAGCCATCTTGGGCAAAGTGGTGGAGAAGCTCCAGGACTACCCCTGCAACAGAATAATCCTGATTGCCCCAGGGTGGCCCAACATGCCCTGGTTTTGGGACCTGGTAGCAATGTCAAGCCAGATCCCACTCTGTCTGCCCAGCATACCAAACCTTGTGTCTCAGCCGTTCAACCAGGTCCTTCACAGGAACCTGTCGAATCTGAACCTACATGCCTGGCTCCTAGAGCCTCAGCAATCAAGGAGCAAGGCTTCTCTGAGGCAGTGGCAGCACGAATTGAGGCTCCTCAAAGAAGATCAACCAGATCTGTCTATGAGGCAAAGTGGACCATTTTTACAAAGTGGTGCCTCAGTAATCAGGTGGACTTCAGGGCACCACCTCTGAAAGCCATTGCTGACTTCCTCCTGCACTTGTTCCAGGACAAGAAGTTACAACCAGGCACTATTGATGGCTACAGATCAGCCATTGCTGACAAACTGGGCAATTCCACCATTAATGTCAGCAAAGATGAGAATCTCACTCGTCTCCTGGATAGTTTCCATAGAGACAGGCCTAAGGGCAGGAGAGGTATACCCTCCTGGAACCTGTCACTGGTCTTACACCAGCTGACAAAGGCTCCTTTTGAACCTTTAAAAGAGGCCTCATTAAAACATTTGACCTTCAAGACTGTTTTCCTGCTGGCTTTGGGCTCAGGTAAACGCAGGAGTGAGATCCATGCTTGGTTACACAAGAACATCAGACACCAGTCAGACTGGTCTAAGGTGTCTTTGTACCCCTCACCCAGCTTCCTATCCAAGAACCAGCTGGCTAAGGAAGGTCCAGATAGTGTGGCACCAGTGGTCATCCCAGCCCTGGCACCATCTCTGGATAGGTCACTCAAGGGTGACAGGTCCCTATGTCCAGTTAGAGCCCTGCGTTACTACTTGGACAGGACTGCAGACCTCAGGCAGAATAAGGAGTTAGTCTTTGTCTCCTTCAAGAAGGGTTTTGATAAAGACATCTCGCCTGCCACCATCTCCTCATGGATCAAACAGACTGTGGTTCTGTGCTATGAGCTCTCTGACCAGGAGGCCCTCACCTTACATCAGGTTAAAGCCCATGATGTTAGGGCCTTTGCTGCTTCTAAGGCTTTCCAATCAGGGATCTCCTTAGATCAGATCTTATCAGCCTGCCACTGGAAATCTCACAACACCTTCACCCAGTTTTATTTGAAGGATGTTGCCTGGGCTGATTCAGAGCTTTTCCACCTGGGACCTGTAGTGGCTGCCCAGCAGGTGCACCACCAGGCCCAGAAGTGAGGAGATGTTGTATATATGTAAATATGTACATATTGTAGATATGCTAGATATGTACATAATGTAAATATGTTGGATGTACATATATGTTCCAAAAAAAAAAAAAAAAAAAAAAAAACTGTGACTTGCTTCCTTTGGGAAGTTTATTTCTTCTGGGACTGAACTCAGCCCCTATCTCTCCCTATCTTTCCAATTCAGCCACTCTGAAAGGAAAGGAAAAAGGGGGGGGGGGCAACGTCGGTAGGCTCCCGGTTAACCGGTGAGTTAGTGACCGACCCTGACCTTTCAGGGTTCTCTGACCCTAGGTCGAATGGGCCTGTTTTAAAAATTGTTGTTATGAGTTCACATAAGTCCCTAGCTGCTTACCCGCCTGCCAAGCGGTAGTTATTCAGCAATTGTCCATTGGATAGGATGTATTAACGCAATAAAATTGCAAATTTAATAAGTAAATTAAATTTTTATAAGTTAATACCCTATCCAATGGACAGGCAAGGCCCACCCAACCGGCCCCGCTATCAGCTTACTAGGGGTCTTACTAGGATTAGACACGAAAAAGATGCTATGACGTCAAGAGGTAAACAGGAAATGAAGTACGATGCGCCACCTGGCGAATGCACACTCTGTGACCGGTCCTGCCGGTAGCATATACAGGACGTCTTTTTCTGGCGTTTGGCGGGACCGGTCGCGCCGACCGGTAAAGCAATTGTCCATTGGATAGGGTATTAACTTATAAAAATTTAATTTACTTATTAAATTTGCAAATTAGTTCAAAATCCAAGAAAAATTGACAAAATACTTCCAGACTCAGCTGTAATCCCTCCACCGGACATTTGGATTCCGCATTCAGTTCCACCTGGTAAGCTATTGTAGCGCAGTAAAATTGAAAATTTTAATTACTTAAATGTAGCTTTTATAAGCTACAAGCTTACCATGTGGAACTGAGGATAGTCCCACCCTGCCTCCCCGCTGTGTTACAGCTGAGGGGGGTATGGTTAATTTCAACTCGAAAAAGACAGGGAGCATGCGGTATTTCACTATGGGGTTCACCTACAGTACTAAGGCATCGAAGTAGCGCTCGTTTTAGTACGCACCGTGGAGACGCTTTTTGGAATTCTCTTTACAATAATGGTCGTTTTTATGTACATGTAGCACATTTTTAGACGGATTCACTATCTTATATATTAATTTCATCTTACTTTCTTATTCTCTGCCTGTTTTATGTACATATTCCCCCAATTCACTGCTGTATCAACTTCTATATAAAAGCGGGTATTATCGCCCATTTGCCGGGAATTACCGTAGTAATTTGATCTATAATTCCCCTATTTCAAGTACTGGGTATTATTTATAATCTAATTTGTGTCTTGTAAGTTCACTTTAAGTTTATTTCCAATCAGTATATAGACATTTTCCTGTTGGTGTCTGGTGGTGTTGTCATTTAGCTTAAGGTGAGGCTGTAGTGTGGGGTGTTAGGGTGCCTGTGAGTCGCCCACAGGACGAAGAGTTGTGACTTTTAGGTGTAGGGTTATATTATTGAGGCTCCCCACTGTTGAGCTTAGACTAGGGGCTCTTACTGATGTACAACCCCACCAGTCATCTTCAGTCCTCGGTTACTCCTCTTCATGGCACTGTTTGCAGTGGCACTGGCCCACAGGCATGATTGGTTCAGCACCAGAGCATCTTACACATCATGTCCTCCTTTGACACGGGTTGCGAAAAATTTATCATATTTGTGTTCCTGCCGTAAATTTCCGACCATGGTTAATGGAAGAGGGCTCATGTTGTTACTGTTATTGGGTGGAGATGTATCCCTCAACCCTGATCCATTTACACTCGGTGTTTTGAATGCCAGATCCGTAAGGAACAAGGGTCCTCTCCTTACCGACATGGTGGCTTCATACGACCTTGATTTTTTTATGCCTCACGGAAACACACATACGTCCATTTGACTCTGACAGCTTCTTACGGTCTATAACTCCTCCTGATTTTAACTTTCCTCACAAGCCTCGTCCCTCAGGTATTGGTGGTGGTGTGGGTTTTTTCATCAGATCCTCCTACAGACCCCATATAATTGAAACTCCTTGTTATCAGTCATTTGAAAATATAGTGGTGTCAATCGGGCTTCATGGCCATTCAGTGTTGCTTGCCTGCATCTATCGCCCTCCAGGATCATGTACCTGTAATTTTCTGGAAGAATTCATGTCATTTGTTGGTTACCTTTCATCCATTAATTCTTCATATTACATTTGTGGCGACTTCAACATTCATGTTGATGTTCCAGTTGGTGACGGTCAGAAATTCACTACCTTTCTTGATTCATGTGACCTCAAACAGTTAGTCAATAAACCTACTCATCTACATGGTCACATATTGGACCTGATTTTATCTCCCTGTGATCAGGACACCATTGCTGATGTTAAAATTTGTGACTTTGTTTCCGATCACGCATTAGTCAAATGTTCAGTTGCCTTCCCTTGTCAAGTGTCTCATACTCCAAATGTAGTTCAATATAGAAGGTTCCACCGTATCAATATGTCTGACTTCCGCTCAGATCTCAAAAATACGTCCTTCGTCAAGTCTCCAGCTGATGCTGTTGTCGATCTGTATGATCAATATGTACATGATTTGAGTGATGTTCTGGATAGGCATGCACCTCTTATATCTAAATTGACGAAAAAGGAGTCCGCCGATTGGATGTCTGATGATTATCGACGTGCAAAGTCCCTTAGGCGCCAATTTGAGAGAACCTGGCGTAGGGCTAAAAGTACACTTAACAGGAGTAGGCTTCGTCGCCAGATTGCTCGGTGCAATGCACTTGTAAATAAAGATAAATCAGACTACTATAGCAAACTGATCTCAGACAATAGTCATGACTCTCGAAAACTTTGGCGTGAGCTCCATAAGACCCTGAACAGGGTTTCTGATGCTACACTTCCATCTCATGAGTCCGAAAAGTCATTGGCTGACCAGTTTGCCTCCTTCTTCACCAACAAAATCAAGAAGATTAGAGATAATTTTGCTTCTTCTGGCACTGAATGTGATGTTAACCCTCCTTCAGATCCTCCCCAAATTACTGTCTTTAGGCAAGTTTCTGAAGATGCTGTTGATAAAATAATTAAAGCATCACCAACAAAATCATGCCTGTTGGACCCTCTGCCAACATTCCTGATTAAGGAATGCATTGATATATTGCTACCATCCCTTACAAAGCTGGTTAACTGCTCACTCATGGAGGGATGCGTTCCTGATGCCTTCAAATCTGCTGTGGTCACTCCACTTATTAAAAAGCCAAATCTTCCCTCAAATGACCTTAAGAATTATCGCCCTGTATCAGGTCTCAGTTTTATATCTAAATTGGTAGAACGTGTGGTTGCTAAGCAGCTGTTAGAACATATTAATGCCAATAACTTAGACAACCCGTACCAGTCGGCATATAAGGCGGGCCATTCAACTGAGACTGCTCTTCTCTACATAAAAAATGAGGTTCACTTATCATTGTCAAGAGGTGAATCCACTGCCTTGGTATTGCTTGACTTGTCTGCTGCCTTCGACACCATTGATCACTCTACTCTTCTGGGTTGCCTCCAAAACTGGTTTGGGGTCAGTGGCTCCGTTCTGAAATGGTTCACATCCTACCTAATGGACCATTACCAATCAGTAAAAATTGGTTCTACTTTGTCAGATGTTTGTAAACTCCTATTTGGTGTTCCCCAAGGTTCTGTCCTGGGTCCTTTGTTGTTCTCATTGTACACTACCCCACTCAGTTCCATTATCAGTAAACATAATGGAATAAAGTTTCATTTCTATGCAGATGATAGCCAACTTTATATACATTTATCCCAGAAGAATGCATCTGCTGCCTTTGAAAAGCTAAATAAGTGCCTAAATGATGTTAAAGAGTGGATGACAACTAGTAAGCTCAAACTGAATCCTGATAAGACTGAGTTTATCATCTTTGGTTCGAAGAGACAAAGGGATAAGTTGAAAGCATGTTTTCCAATTGATATCCTGGGCAACTCCCTCTGCCCTGCAGATTCAGTAAAAAATCTGGGTGTGTGGCTTGATTCAGATTTCTCTTTGTCCAAGCATGTTCAGAATGTCTGTAAAAGTTGTTTTGTTAAACTCTGTGACTTCAGACATGTCAGGCGGTTTCTTACTCATGATGTTTCTGTGCTTGTAGCCAACGCTCTTGTTAGTAGTCGGTTGGATTACTGCAACTCACTTTTCAGGAGCCTGTCCAAGTTCAATCTATGCAAATTACAGTGCATCCAAAATAGTGCAGCTAGAATTGTATCAAACACCAGTCGATTCACCAGCATAACTCCTGTGCTAAAGAAACTGCATTGGCTTCCTGTTGAACAGCGCATTGTGTTTAAGACAGTCACACTTGTTTATAAGTATCTTCACACAGGTTTTCCCAGGTATTTTTCACCACATCTTTCTTCCTACAGCAGTTCTTATAGTACCAGGCGCAGTCAAAGTGGTGGTAATTTCCTAGTTATTCCAAAGTTCTGCCCCTCTGTTCATAAATCTTTCAAACAGTTTGGTAATAGTTTTGCGTTTGATGCTCCTACTGTGTGGAATACTCTCCCCGATGTGATTCGTGCCTCTCCATCCCTGGCCACCTTCAGAAAACAGCTTAAAACCTACCTGTACACCAAAGCATATCCACCCTAGCCTGAATCATCCTCCTGGCGTTCTCCGTGGTGTTCGACCCCTGTTATGTCCCTGGACACAGAATTTTGTTGACTGCTTTTTGTTTTGTTGCACCTTAGAGTCCTCTTGTTTGGGGAGATTAAGCGCTATAAAAGTCCAATTAGAATTAGAATAGAATCGAGCCATCATTATTTCATCCATTTTTCTTGGACGTTGGCTGAATGCCTACGGCTGTCCGAGTAATTCTAATAGTATTTTTATAGCGCCTAATCTCTATCCAAAGACAGACTCTAGGCGCACCAAACAGAAGCAAAAAACTGTAATCAAAAACCTGAGACATAGCAAGGGTCAGCGCCACGGAGAGAAATGAGCGAAGAGATAGGCTTTGAGCTTCCTTCTGAATGAGTGGAGAGAAGTGGCCGAACGTACATCATCAGGCAAATCATTCCAAATCTTTGGAGCGTCGTAAGCAAAGCTGAGGCCGAAATGCTTAGAAGACTTATATAGTGAGGTGGCGAAGTGGGGGATCTCAAGGAACACACCATCAGCTTGGCTTTTGCGTGTGTTGTAGACACTTTGTCTGGGTTTAAGAAAAGGTGCAAAATATCTTGGTTGACCACAATTTAGGAACTTGTACACCAGTAAGGCAGTCTTAAATATGGAGCGTTGTTCAATAGGCAACCAATGTAGAAACTACTGAGTAAAGCATTCAGCTTATAAAAGTTACATTTAAGTAATTAAAATTTTCGATTTGGTCGCCGCTCATTTTTCTTGTTGGTCGCCGCCATTTTACAGTCTTTGGGAAGTATTTACTGCCGTTTTCTAGCTATATCTCAGTGCAGTTTTATTGTTATACGTCCCTTTTTATGTATTTCATTTATTATTGTATAAAGCACAATCTGGCCAATTTTCAGCGCTTCCGTTTTTGTAATTTGTCCTTATTCTGAGTTTTGTGAGCTCGCCTCGACTGGCTTTCTTCTGCGAGTATTTTAGTCGAGCATTTACTCGCGTTCTTTTCATTGCATTAAAACATGTCTTCTCACCAATCTAGTAAAGACAAGCCTCGTGCAGCAAAATGTAACCATTTCTGCCACCCATTTGATCATCACAACTACTGCCCTACCTGCAAAGAGGCAGGTAAAGGTTATGATCCGTGTGTCACTCTATTGTCTCCCTGTACCATTTGCTCATCTTTCACTGAAGAACAACTAGCAAAAATCACCCACAGGAAATGCTACTCTAAGAAATCTGATAAAAATAAAGCAGAAGACATTGATTCTGAACTATTGGGTGATAATTCTTCGGAATCTTATGGAGGCTCGCAAGCAGAGTTAGAAGTTGCTGCGAATCGTCTCTTCACATCCCCGCCTCGTCCTCAACCTCTTTCATTCGAGGCTTTATCACTACGAACTCCAGCTCGTACTGTCCCGCCTACACCAGGTACGGCTTTACAACAAAAAGTACAAGCTAATCTCGAGAAATCTTGCTTTGACATACAAATGGATCAGAAAATGGGGGCTTTTCAGGCCAGTATGTTGGAGGCGTTCAATAATCTTCGTGAAGATTTTCAGAAATCTTTACAAAAGCAAGGAGAGGTGGATCAGACCTCTTCTTCTGCTTCTAAAACGAACGCACCCTCCAAAGATCTAGCCAAACCCTCGGAAGTCCAGTAGTGCTATCGAGTCAATGGAGGTTGAGTCTGGCCCAGATCTTCCGCCTCGCCTCGACTCGTATTCCAGTCGCCTCGAAGACAACTCGGGTCAAGCCCTCAAAGGTTGCCTCGACCAAACCTAAACAATCTGCACACTCTTCTAGGTATCATGTTGTGGATCCGAGCTCTGCCTCGGACCACTACTCGGACTATTCTGGTGACCCTCAGCCAGCCCCTAGTAGGCCCAAAAAGCACTCTGATAAATCAAAACACAAGTCAAGGGCCAGATTTTTACCATCATCTTCAGGGGAGGATCAGTCCCCTGAACATAGGCATAGGTCCCCTAAGCCCTCTGGGAAGTCTTACTCTGATCAGGACCACCCCCAACATGATCCTGACCCTCCTTATTACAGGGAAGTAGCCTTGTCTGACATCCCATCCCAATATGCTGAGGAGGTGGATACGTTCCGACGCATCCTAAAACTTCCAGATCCTAGGGAATCCTTGCCTAGATCTTCAACAGCGGGCCTTGATGATGAGAATGGCAGGCAAGAACTTAGGCCAAGAGGTCCTTCCTCCATGTTGCCTCTCAATTCAGTCATCAAGGATGCCTTTAATAAGTTTGATCAGGACTTCCAGGCAGCAAATTTACCTGAGGGTAAGTACATCAAACCACCTCCCTCCACTGCCAAGTGGTACAAGGTAGGCCAGCCTTGTTTTGAGGACAAAATACAAGAGCTGAACACAGACTTTGCCAAGATTTGTATTTCTCCTAAACCATCTGGGGCTCCTATGGGCAAGGTTCCTATGCCAATTCTTAAAGAATTGGAACATCAGGCAAGACAGAATATTTCCACTCTCAATTTCGCTACTACCTTTGCCAAAACTTCTTCCTCCTGTAATGCCACTCTGGAGAGGTGTCAGCATAGCTTGAAAGCGACCTTCAAAAAGGTCAAGTCTCAGATCAGGAAAGGTGCCGACCCTGAAAAAGCAGCGAAACGTGGTGTTACGGTCACGGGCAAGCGCAGTAGCAATTACCGGTTGTCTTTAAGTTGTAACAGAAAAAGCAAAAAGTTAAACTTAACAAATTTATTTAATAGTCAACAATAATGATTACAGTCAACTGGTATGCTCTTAACCAAACACACAAATACAATAATAAGATCTAGCTGACCTGACCACTGAGATTAAGAGTAAAGTTTATCTGCCGTATCCAACAATCTGTTCCGTAATCCGTCCTGTAGTATGTTCTGTGGTCTATCCAATGTCCTGTGGTCTGTCCTGTGATCTGTCCAATGTTCACTCACACACGGATATCTATATCTTGTGACCTGTCTCACACTCAACAACACAAAAGGTGCTTGTCCTGCTATCCTTTATATATCCAGTCACACAGAAGGTCTGTCTGGAGATTTTTAGAGAGTTAACACAATTGTACTGTCTGCTCCAAGATATGGACAATGTCCAAAATGCAGTAAATTCACCCTCTGTTATATGAATGTACAATATCCAAAATATCCAAAGTACAATAAATCTACCCAGACAATATATTCAGTTCACTCCAGTGTAAGTTCACAGTAATATAAGCATATATTATATTCCAAAACACAATAGCTCTCCTTATAGCCAGCGAATACAAAGTTCACTTGTGGTCAGATGTACATTCCTTATATACATTCACAGATTTCTCTGGAATTGTACAGAACCAACTCAAAAAAAGCTTGAGCCATCTAGGCCAAAGGAGGAAGTTCTAGAAACTACCGGCAATTGGGTTTCCCCAAATCTAACATAACCACTGAGGGGGGGATTTCCCCCAGTCTGTGAACAGATCAATAAACACTAAAACACAAAAATCAATAACTCCCTTACTTTAAATGTCAACACAAAAAAAGAACCAACAACACAATTATCTTTTATGACAATGTATAAACATAAAGCTTAAATTAAACAATGCACTAATATGGTGCCTAATATATGTAATATACAATGTACTAATATAGTGTCCAATATATGTAACAGTGGATATGAGGAAGCCTGTGAGTATTTGGATTTGTGGAATAAAACCATCCTAATCCAACACAGGGCCTTAACTTGCCTTAGTAAATCCCTGGCCCATATTCTCCAGAGAGAATTATACTCAATGGGCAATATTGGCTTGCTTAGGCGCGAAGCCGAAATGACTATTACAACCCCACTTAGGAGAAACCAGGCGCCAAGAACTCAGGAATGTGTCCTTCTGGCCTTCCTTGTTTAAATCACAGTTGGTAAAGGAAGGCGAGGACTTCCTTCTTAAAAAAGGCACCTCAAAAGATTCTCAGGGTTTCGAACCCTACCAGAATAAGCACTTTTGTGGTCCCCACAAGAAAAGAGGGTCCTACAGGAAACGCCCCTGTGGGGGCAATTCCTCACAAAGCAGTAATCAATCGTTTTCTTCCAACAGGGGAAAACAAAACTTCAGAGGCTCCAGGGGTCGTTTTCGACCCCACAATAGGGGAAGAGGGCGTGGAAACCCCTCTCCCCAATGACTCCTTCAAAGCCTCAAACAGTCCACCAGTAGGAGGTCGCCTCCGTTCCTTCAGCAGAGACTGGCAAGCAAACAATTGTTCATCCAATGTGTTAAACATTATCACCAATGGCTACGTTCTGCCATTCCTCTCAAAACCAAACTTGGACAGATTTCCTCTGATAATATCAGAATACAAGGCCCTTCCAAAAGACCAAGCCTTAGCCGATTGCATCCAGTCTCTGCTGTCAAACAACGCTATCGAAAGGGTGGAAAATGTAAAATCTCAACTCTTTACAGACGCCTCAAACGAAGGCTGGGGCGCTCACTTAGAACAAAGTTCTACCCAAGGTCTGTGGTCTCCCCAGGAAAAAGGCCTTCACATAAACGTCCAAGAATTGAAAGCTGTCTTTCTGGCCCTGAGACACTTCAAAGACCAGTGTCAGGACCAAACAGTGCTAGTTGCAACGGACAACTCAACTGTGGTAGCTTACATAAACAAACAAGGGGGAACACACTCGGCGGAGATGTGTGCACTCCTGTGGAGAATTATGACCTGGTGCCATCATTCTCACATCAACATTGAAAGCCAAGCACATTCCAGGGTGCCTGAATGTGATGGCCGACCTACTTTCCAGGTCGCATCAGGTACAGTCGACCGAATGGTCACTACATCGACAGGTGTTCAAACAGATCTGCCAAAAGTGGTTCACTCCCCACATGGACCTATTTGCCACTCATCTGAACCACAAGCTTCCACTGTACGTGTCTCCTATCCCAGACCCGAAGGCCTGGGACATAGATGCTCTAAACATAGACTGGACGGGTCTCACTGCCTATGCTTACCCTCCAACGGCTCTCCTTCACAGGGTGATCCAAAAAATCAGACAATGCAATTGTCTGATCATACTAATAGCCCCAGGCTGGCCAGGGATGCCCTGGTTATAGATAATGCATAACCTACCCTGCTTTTGGGTTTTTGAGGGTCTCGTATGATGTATAGTAATAGAAATTTCAAAGTTAAAGTGCTATACACAGCACAGCTGGGATAGATCTCCCTCATTTTTCAGGGTCATGTCATAAAATGTAACCTTGCTCACATCAGATTGACCTTTGCTTTCAGTCAGGTGACCTTTGACCTCGAGGTGAACCCGGATGGGCTGACCTCTGACCTATGTCTGACCCACAGGGGTCACTCACTTGACCTTGAACTGGCACCTGGTGTGTGACCTTTGACCTCGTCATGTGACCTCAGTTAGTGACCCTGGAGTTTCATATCATATTATTTATTTACAAAGAGATATTTTATGTGTTTTAATGTTTTCTGGTTATGACGTTGGGCATGTGCCCTGCGTATTCTATCTATGCGCTCAGTGTTCGCCCATTCGAGTGTGCCCCTTTCCATCTCACACAGTAAAACTGCATGAGATGCCTTAGCACTAGCCCAAGAAAAATCATTTGCGTCCTCCATTAAGTCACATAGATAAGATAGCATTTTTTGCCTGACATTTTGACTTTCCTCATCCAAGACCCCCCTGACAAAACCATTGACAAATTGGGTTAAGTTTAGCTGATCAAATGTGATGCGTTGCCTACTAGTACCCCCTAGTATGTATTAATGAGGCCAAGTGACTTTTTTAGCTACGACTACGTCAACAGGGCCCCCCCTTTTTTATTTTATCACCTGATCTTTACCTTTCATGGCCTCCCAGCAGGCAATAGGATATCAAAAAGAAATCAAAAAGACACTGGGCAAGACATCAGAAACTGATGCTTATTTGAAATTCGAAATGACATCATATGTTAAATGTCAAACAGATCTTTAGTAGCCTAGTCTATTTGACATCTCCAAAAGCCATAAAAATGACATCTAGTAGCCGATATAAATTTGATATCAGCATAAGACATCAATATGATCACCCAATTTGGACTGACTTCATGTCTATATGACATCAGAAACTGACATCAATTTGATGTACTGATATAAAAATCTGATTGACATCATTTCACAAGTGCTGAAACTAATTTTCAGTAATAAAAATATTGGTTAATAACATTTTGTTTTCACAGTTAATATCACATTACATTGCTTTAACTACCATTTGTGTACACTTACCTGACACAGCCTTAAGTGATTTCCATGTACTATAAAGATTATTCCATGGGAGAAAATAATTAATGTTCAGTGGGAACCAGTTCAAAAATTTATACCATTTGTAAAGATACAAATTATGGGTACAAAAGTTTGAATATTAGAAGCCCTTTTTCTGAACTTTTATCTTTATTTATTCAATCTTTGGCTTGGTTGCAAACACTAAAGTATACATTTGTTTACAAAACAACATATTTCTTGTAAATTTTTGCTGTCACACAGCATTTTAGTTACAGTTTTAAACATAATTGTTTTGTCTGTACCAAAACTTAGTTATTTTTGTCAAAGCAACATCACAGAGACTAGAGGCCAAGTTAGTAGGTTCAGCATCTAATCAAAGGTTGTCACCTCTGCCTAGGTTTGACCCTACTCATGTGAAAAAGCTGAGGGCCTGTCCTAATATGACCCTGGCTGGTGTACAGGATGATATTACATTTGTAATATTCCTAAAAATGATATAATTTTATAGAATACTGATGTTAATCCGATCTCAAATGATATGATGATACTCCACTTGAAATGTTTTAACAAAGTGACATCATATTAATATCATTAAGATGTCAGAAACAATGCCCGAGTAGAATATCAGGTCACATCATATTATTCGAACATCATATTTTCATCATTTGACATGACTACAAAAAGTCATGTTGGGATGGTGTCAATTTTATGTCATTGAATAGGATAATACAATCACATTAGGTCTGGTTATCATTTTGTCATCTAGTTGATATTGTAGGTATGTTATTGACATAAAGTCATGTCATGTCACATAAACTGGATGTCAGATTTGTGTCAGATGACGTGACCACCTTAAATCATGTCCGAGTGATAGTTACTTGATGTCATATACTAACATGACCAAAACATGATGTCAAGAATTGGACCTGTGCCTGCTATACCTCTCCAAATCCGCTACTGCCCTATTGACATGCTTTTGGATAGCTTTTGAGGATCTCGGAGTACTTAGAATGGGTATTTCACAATCATCATCTGAATCACTATCACTCGACTCATTGCATCTTTTACATTTAACAGTGTCACTTTTACTTTTAAACTCAGTACTTAACTTAAAGTCCTTCTTTCCCTCCTGACGGCGTCGTTGCCCACCTTCAGCCACTTGATGTTCCACTAAGTCGAGTCTGCTGGACACTTTCTTGATCTCCTCCAGGATCTTGAATTGAAGTGACGCACTGCCTCCATCAGCTGATTCCAAGTCATCTTCGCTGCCACTCTGGTCCTCGAGACCTGGGGTCGAAGCCCTCTTGACAGAAAAGTCCTGCCTTTGAGTGACAGATGACTGCCCATGTACAGACATGGGGCTCATAACTTTACTTTTACTCAGCTGAGAGTCCCGACCATCAATCACACCTTTCTTCTTCCTGGATTTAACTGGCATTTCTTCAGCAGCTGACTGTTCATTAAATATTTCTTGGCACTTTTTTCCTGTCGGGGGGGAAGTGTCTTTTGTTACAGTTACTGCACCAGCCCTTGTGCTTCCCCATATTTCATAAAGTCACTCTACACTATGAAAATAAACAAATAGTCCTGAGCACGCTGTCCAGACAGATAAGACAAAATTTGGCTAATTCACTGCTACAAGGAATCAGAAAAACATAGGGTAGACCGTCCCTCAGTGTTCAGCCAAATGACACCTTATGATGTCTCCCACAGCATCCTGAGGAGTGTGACCCCGTCACATGTACTTAAGTGACATATAGCAATCGTCCTTTCAACACAAGTCACAATTTCCATTCAATAAAAACGTTCAGTAATATAAAATCAGTTAAAATCAAGAAGTAAAACACATAAAATAATAGTAAAAGTCAAAACAGAGAGCAAAATAATTTTTTAGTCCTTTCTTGTTGCTCTCTAAATTCAAACTGAAAAACCCAAATACTTGGGAGGTTATGACCTTAAGGTCAGCCAATGAGATGAGAGCTTACAACATCTCCTTAGAGATAAAAATGCTACCCCAATTAGTGAGGGAGAAATAGCAGCTGAATTATTTAAGGTAGATCACAATATCTTGGGGTGGGGAGGACTGACAGGCGTGATGTCTGGACACCACTAATGAAAAGCTCACAACACTTTTACCAATTTTTATCTCAAAGACCTTACTTGGTCGGACAATGACAACAATCTGTATCTGGGACCAGTAGTAGCGGCACAACAGGTCCTAGACCCTTCTCCTCAGTCCAGTCATCCTCAGAAAGAAAAGAAGGGGGGGGGCACATCCGCTACAACCAAGTCTTCAGGAGTCTAAGCCCATGGTCTAGGTATATGTCTACCTCATCAGGGTGTATACGGTAAAGTCTATCTAATCTTTAAATCATTATAATTGTACATTGTATTAAGGACCTGAAGGTTGTCATCTTAGTCAGTACCCGAGCCTTAAGCTAAGGTTCTTCCGTGATCGTCCTTGGGACTGACCCCGTCTGTGTATCTAGGGTACACATCTTCTTCTCGTCAAACACCCTGACAGTTTTTTAGCACTGTCATTCATTCAGGTTTTTGGCTTCTACAGGCCCGGTCTTCGGGATTGGGGCCCTGTATACGGGACTCAGACTGGTACTTTCGATCTTTCATTCTACTATTATTATCAAAATTCTAAGAAAAAACAGACTTATCTGCCAGTCTCAGCTGTAATCCCTCCTCCGGACGGTTGGATTCAGCATTCAGTCCCACATGGTAAGCTATTGTAGCGCAATAAAATTTTAATTACTTAAATGTAGCTTTTATAAGCTACAAGCTTACCATGTGGGACTGAGGAGAGTCCCACCCTGCCTCCCCGCTGTATTACAGCTGAGGGGTATGGGTTTAAATCTCAACGAGAAAAGTGGTTACAAAGGGGCAGATCACGCGACGACAACCTGAGGCTACGGCCAAGAATAAATGTCTTTTTTCTTAGACGTTGGTCGTAGTTCCTCACGGCAACCAGTAAAGCATTCAGTCCCAGATGGTAAGCTTGTAGCTTATCAAAGCTACATTTAAGTAATTAAAATTTTCAAGTTTGCGGGAGTTCCACAGCTTACACCCACAGCCACAGCCGATTTTCACCAACTTTCAGGATATGTTCATCCCAAGAGGATCCAGAGCTGATTAGGTTTTGGGGGGTATCTGGTAACAACTGTTGTCATGGCAACACTTTTAAGATTATGGGGTCTTAAAATTTTGGGGTGTTCGACAGCCTAAACCCAAGCACCGATTTTCACCAAACTAACAGGATATGTTTACCCTAAGAGGATCTTGAGCTGTTTAGGTTTTGGGGGGTATCTGGCAACAACTGTTGCCATGGCAATGCTTTGAATATTTTTCAGTTTTAACATGTGTGTCTTCTACAGCCTAAACCAATACATGGATTTACACCAAATTTTCAGGATATGTTAACCGAAACAGGATCTACAGCTGAGTAAGTTTTGGAGGTTATCTGGTGACACCTGTTGCCATGGCAACGTTTTAAATACTTTTTGGTCTTAAACTTGTTAATTGAAAAAGGAACGCTATTAGTAGTAATCTAAGTGCCACACCAGTTACACGATCACTATTGGGTATTTGTAAATCAACTGTAAAAGCCTTTTATTGTCAACTACCAAACACACAACTCAAGCATATGATCTCATTAGCCCTAACCCAACCCCTAACCCCCAAAATATTTTGAAAGCAAATAATCTCGAGCCCAACCCCTAACCCCAAAAATATTTTGAAAGCAAGTAATCTCAACATAATCAGAGAAATGCTATGTAACCCCAACCCCTAACCCCAAAAATATTTTGAAAGCAAATAATCTCGACCTAATCAGAGGAATGTAACCTCCCATAGCTATATCTCTTGTCAATGGATATCATGACCTATGTAAACCTTTACCCATCATATGATTTAAGCCTAGGAATGAATCTCTGTTTATCTAACCTAATATCTATTAATTATGACCTAAACCCAGGAATGTAACCCCAACCCTAATATCTACCTATCCCCAGCTATCTGACCCTGACCCCCACCCTCAATAATCCTGAACATCTGAACTGTCGACTAAGTAAACAAAATCCTAAGCCAGACCTTTAACCTCCAATAACACTCATATCAACAACTTTGAAAAACTCAAATATAATCAACCCTACCATTTAGTCATGATATGTACCCAGGTATGTAATAACTCTAACCCACAATAATAATAATAACCATACAATTACTTTCTCATGGTTCTATTTCTCCTATTGCAATGAGGTTACATCTCAGGGACCAATCTAAGCTCATTGTAATAACATCATAATTTCCTTCAACCATAATCAAAGCCTAAATAATGGAATTTGGAACAACCCACAAACGAAAAGTGATAATAATAATAATTATTTATTTAATTAATTAAATATTTATATAATTGAAATACCTATGTGAACCTAATGCGAATAACATTTTGTGTCATATTTTTAATTAAATATCCTTTTTCTCACACACTATGGAATTGCTGTATGTTTCAACACTAGCAATATATGTACTTTACAGTAAATAATCTAATCACGAGAACTACAGACCTCCTACCGAAGAAAACTATGGGATCCAAATCACAATCTGACCGACCTTGACCTAATTACATCTCCTCCAATGGATGAATTTTGATCCCTCTCACATTTGGATCCCATCACGTGACAATCCGTTTTCAATATAAATACCCAAGCGACCTCTACACACACACTCACTCGCATAAGCTGTTTCCAACTGAATACCTGACGAAGTGAAGTCATATCTCAAACCCAATAACTGCAGAATGCTACATCAGCAAAATATCTAACACTATATAAACGACCCTCATAGTTGAACCCATATCATTTATTAACCTCAAATATACAAGTAGATACAAGTTAAATATCCTTTAATTTAATCATTTCAACAAAAAAAGAAATGTTTGCTAATCAATCAATTTTTGATAAGAAAGATGAAAGAAGTAAACCTGAAGATGCTACAGATGCAGTTAGACCTGCTTCTAAACCACCATCTCAAGGAATCATGGCTGGGTTTTCTTTACAGAATAATCAGAATATGAAGTATACATATAAAGGAGCTGTCAACCACACCTCCCCACCAATTCCAACTTTAGGACATTCACTGAGGAAATGTCTCAACAATGACTTTACATCATTTTATGACCTGTCCATATACTCCAGCTACAGAAGAAGACACGATACCTTTAAATCTTGGCCTAAATCGCATCCAATACGTCCTGAAAATTTGTGTAGGGCTGGTTTCCTATACACAGGAGAGGGTGATAAAGTATTATGCCCTTGGTGTAAGTTGATGTTAATTGAGTGGGAAGTTTATGATCTACCCTTTGAGGAGCATAGAAGGCATTCTCCTTATTGTTCCTATCTGGACATGGTTATGCCATGAAAATTGCTGTGATCCGTCTATTGTCGACATAATGGAAGCATTCTTTAAACAGATGAGACTGATAATATCATAGAATATAATATAATATATGTATAACTGTCTATGTAATTATGTAAATATAGCACTATTCACAAATAAAATTTTCTCCACATCATGGGACATTGTTTTCTTATATTAACCTATATACATTCTGTTCTCATAACCCTTTAACCCTACCACATCCTAGTTATCTATATATTGCATGCTGAATCTTTCAGCCCAGCTCAATCCTCAAGGTTATAAATATGTACGCATAACTCAGTACTATCTCATCTAATTTACCTCAGGTTAACCAAATACGAAGTGTACCCCAGGAATCATAAAAATTTTAATTAAATTTTAATTTTTTTTTTTAAATCTCAGGTATGTTTGGATATCATAGATACGTTTACATATAAATATTTCATGAATTTTTCCTGACCAGTACACAAATTACGCTCATGTTGTATATAAGCCATAAGCTGATACTGTTTGCAGGTCATTTTGGGCTGACCAAGACAGAAATTGCATTTCAAAGAAATGATAAGAAGATACAAGAACTAACCTACAAATTTACAAGAATTTAAAGTAATTTTGACATAAAACTCGGAATAAAATTTAAGGAAATGGCAGAGGCAAGTCTATCTATGCAACCTAAGGGCTGTAACACAAAGAAGAGGAAATCAGAAAATGGTCAAATGACAAAGAACAAAAAGGCTATATCTCATTGCTCAACCTCAGCTGACATTAATTTAATTGGAAGTACGGACATGGACCACATGGAGGTCAACCAAACCGTTAATCAGATATATAGGAAGAACTATCATCTGGGTGGGCGTAAATATGTCGTATTTTATGGCGCTGGTGGTATTATTGAGGAAATATACATAAAAGAATGGGATGGTGAGAAGGTCACAATGGAAGGGGTTAAGTTGAACCTATCAAGGTTTCTTATGATATTACATAATGTAGAGATAATCGATCATACAATTGATAAAATTTTAAAAGGAGCTCAGGATCAGGACACCAAGATTCATATTGGGGCCTCTTATTATCTCTCAGCCAACAGTCCCTACAAAACTGTGGCAATTAGGATGTGGAAAAAAGGTGCCTCAGGCGATTTATTTCCAACCAAATTAGGTATAAGCCTTACACTCAATCAATGGAGAGAATTTTGTAAAATTTCTAATATATTATATGCGGAGAGGATGGAAATTTTTACTTTCATACCATGCATTATGGAACCTGGAAAAAAAGGTCATAATAAATTGAAATGTATTGAATGCGCTGATATTGACCAAGCACCTATGGGGGAGGTGGACTTCGATATCCCCATATAACGATAAACTAATAACCCCAACTCATCTCTATATATCTTTTTGAATTATGTATAATCTCAAGGACATAAACCAAAGATCTAGTTTAGTATAATCTCTATATATGGCTAACAACCTTCATGGTCTATGCACACTGTATAAATCTGTAAATATAAAATCTGAGACTCTTTTATCAGATAACTTCCTCTGCTAGATGGATCTGAGGTGTATGCAAGTCATCAGTGGTATTAAAGGATAAAATCATACTTAGATCATAGCCATTTTCATTGTGATAGACAGACTGGGAATAATATCAATACTCAGAGGTAATGGATCACTTCATTGAGAATGAAATGAACATCTTTTTAGGTACTCGCTACAATATATACTATCCCATTCATATGCCATCTGTGATGGTTACATTTGTTCAATTGCTTCAATATATAGATGAGGGAGCCTTCCACAATGCGTTTGCTTGCTTGCTAATGATGGGAGAGATACTTCCGGACTACTTTATGTAAGTATTTTAACTTATCTGGACTCTACGTTTTGATGAAATATTTGCAGCTAAACACCTCACTATTTATACAGTATATTATGTCACGTGATGGGATCCAAAAAACCTTGCAGAATAAAAAAACTGATTGGCTAATACATATCTATGTCAAGGACGGGTCAATCGCATTTGGATCCCATCGCGAAATCATATATAAATGACCCGTCGCTTCTCTCAGTGTGCCAATTTTCAATCTGCATGAAACTGTTAAACACGATAAATTTCTCCTAGCATCTCACATCAATTTATGTATTTATATCTTGTTTAATTTTAGCAAGAAGTATCCAGATTTTTCAAAGTATTTCATCGAGGAACTTACTAAAGCCAGCTGTGGTATATGTAGCGAGTCATTAAACAGAGAACAGATAGTATTAACTAATCCTTGTGGCCATATCCTTTGTGTCACCTGCTCCACACAACTGTGCAAGGTTTGGAAGGAAAATGGTACCACCAGAAAGCGATGTCCTATCTGCAGAACTCTGATGTTAGGTCATCTTTTTGCAAAACCAGCTTTGTTTAATTGTAGTAGGTTAAACAGCACATCTTTGTTCATTTGGGTGCCCACATCTGTGTATGTTCGACAGAATTATCCCCAGTCTCTGTTAGAGTGTCTTAATGAAAGAAACTTTAAGAAGGCATTTTATTATACTTTCCTGTTGAATTCTGTACCAACTAAATTGGAGGAATCTTTGGCACCAGGGTGGGGGGATTACTATCAGAGCCGAAGGAATAATTTGTCTTGCACAATATGTGGCCTACCCATCAGATTCGAAATGGCCTTTGTAGCTAGATGTGCCCATTTTTTTTGTACTATTTGTTCATCTTACACAGTTGAAAGACGTAGGGTAACCCCCCTAAAATGTAAGGAATGTGATGAAGATTTGGAAGATGACATTACAGATATACTCTTTATGAGACCAAGTGCGGAGCCTCCAGCTTTAGAAAACAGTCTGGAGCGTATTGAGTAGGTTGTTTGATTTCTTTGTTGCATAATAACTGAAGGGAATTTTGAATCAGTTTAAAGATAAGCAATCTGGCAGTCTGGTCTTGCTTTACACACATGATATGCCTCTCTCTTGATGTATATATATATACCAAAATTTCGAACGTCAGGGAAAGCACTCATACATACCACAATTTCGAACGTCAGGGAAAGCACTCCAGAAAGGACTGACCTCATTTAAAGGTTGTATCTAGGTTTTGTTTTGTTTTTTTTCTTTTTTTAGATATACACCCATAGTACCTTAGCCAAGAAATAAATATTCAGATGTTTTTGTTTTTTTTCAAATTTAATATTACTTTAATGAACATTCTTTACAATGAGACCAATGCATGCACTATTTTTTTATGCAGCTTATTATATATGTCTCTGCTAATTACAAACTTTCAGAATGCTAACAATCTACTTTTGGATATTTAAGTGTGTCTATTGCCTCAAACACAAAGCTAACAATTAAATATATATATATATATATATATATATATATATTAAAAAAAATAAATAAAAAAAAAACTGGTTATATTAGTGCAATATGTTGACTTCAAATATTAAAAAGATTAATTTCAAAACATTTCAAAATATAACTGTGTGCAATATCATCTTTAATTGACATTATAACATAAGGGAGGTGGTTTGACGACGTATTACTGTAGGATATCTCTGTATCTGATGATGAATTATTTTTCATTTCTTTTTTTCCTTTTTGGTACATCCACTTAATTAAATGTTGCAATAAAGATATTCTTGTGTATAATGAAAAGTTAAAACAGTAAATTCTAGTTTTCATATGTTTTTATAGAACCTCTTCCCGGATCTGGTGATAAGGTAGTTATTATTGGAATCACTACAGTCTGGAGTAGTTGTTGTGGATGAATCCTCACAATCCGAGTTACACAGTTCGTCCTTGCTAACTTGTGTGGACTTGTCTTCAATTCTGTCCGCGCATGGGTTTGAATCTGTGTTTGTTTCTATACTACATGTCTCTATAATGGAGGAGGGAGGTGTGGATACCTCACTGATCATTGAAGGTTTGGAATCGCTATGTGCTGATTCGAAATCAGAATCAAATAAAATTTTCTTGCGAATATTATTTGCCTCAGTCCCTATCATACTATTCCATGGTATTTCCTTGGAGGTTAATGAATCTTTACTGTCAGATGAACTCTCAGTACTCACTCCATGTTCTAAATTGCTGCTCAATCTCCTCTTCAGGCTAGTAGTATTCTTTGAATCACATGAAGATGATGTAATTGATAAAGTATCCTGAGATAAAGCATTTTCTAAATTTTGACAGAAACAACACCTGCATATGAAGAGGATAATACAACTATATATCCTATTGAGGATATCATGCCTAAATTTCTTTAGAATATATGCAAGAAACAGTAGTCCAATAAGGCTGAGGGGAAGAAGAAACAGAAGATTCAGCTGTGGAGATCTATTAATTTGTGATTCCTCTGTCACTGCATATTGGATGCTACTCCTGGTTACTTGCTCCATCTCCTGGACTGTGAAATATATACATAAATTAACATCTGAAATATTTGTTTTCGATGAAAGATTACATGAATACAGGTTGATTTATACGAAGCATTGTGATGTGAAACACTGTACCTCCGACATACACATACAAATGATATCTTGCAAATATTCTTGCTAATAATATTTCAATTTACACCCACAATTTATACCTACAACATAGTTCAATGCAAATCCATGGAAACCATTAACAATATCATTTCCTGAATATTCCTCGTAAATATGAACATCTGAGAAGGAATTATCTGCGAAAATAAATTTTTGAAAAAATTATTATATATATATATATATATATATATATTATATTCTTTATAGATTACAGAAATATAACCAAAATTTACCTTCTGTACAACCCTCAACATAAACAGCGGACCTTGTGTAGACACAAGTGCCTTTACAATACCAATATAAGCGCTTCAATGATGGGTAATTCACTTGGATCCTTTCGACAGGAAGAGACAGATACCCTACATAGCAGTTCGTGTACAACAATATTTTAATAGTTTCATCACCACATCGATTCAAGAAGTCTTTAAACTCTTCATATCCCTCTAGACCTTCCACTGTACCAGTAATACTGTTCTTATGAAATCTACATTTCACGTGATAGCAATTTGTATAGTCCAATACATAGGTTATCCACAAACTTATCAGAAAATTAACCAAGATATTATAACCCGCCATTTTCTTCGTTTCAATGATGAATTTCTGAAACGCAGAAAATTCATACATAATACGTCATGACATAATTGCGTCATGGGCATGTGACGTCACAGTCAAAATTCACCGAGGTAAATAGAAATTAAACAATGTATAAGCCTTTTACCTACAATTTCGGACAGTTCGCAGAGGGTACATTCTTCCTCATTCCATAGTGCACTCTCTGTAGGTGTTTGTTTTCTAGCTCGATCATTTTGACAACAGCTTGGTTTCATGTAATGGCTATAATTTGACAGCAAAATAGACTCGAACTATATACATATAGGGAATTTATTCATATTTAATATCTATGGTTTTTTCGTCAACATATATATTTTTATATATAAATACATCTTTACATAACTTTTTTAACTGTTATCATTGATTGTCCTACCATTCCTGCAATTCTATTCCTTCCAAATTGCCCTCATTGATAACACTGGTGATTTGCATCATCGCTACATCACGCACAATTCGAGCTCTCTCTCTAGATCTCCTTCTCCTCATTCTTCTCCCAGCTCCTCCACCCCTTTGAGGTAGCCTCCATTGAAATTTCTGTGACAGACATTTGATAAAAAAACCAATGAAAAGCAAGCCTAGGATGGAGCTGGGGATGGATGCTAAAAATATAACCAATTTCGAATGCCCCTGAACAAGAGCATCCACAGTGACCCCTGATTGGTAGACAGGAGATGTTTCTTCAGTGGATTTGGAATTATAGGAGCTAGTTTTTTTGTATGTGAATGAGGATGTGTCTCTACCCATGGTGCCTATATCCATGCTACTAGGTCTGTTTTCAATGCTAACATCCTGATATGTAGGTTTCCATGAGGAGGCAGGTGTTTTTGAATGCAAAATGTCGTCCTTTGAACTCGAACTCAAGATCTCCTCATTGGTGGTTCCCGATTTACCCTGAATTGTGACTATTGACTTGGAGGTGATGTCCCCAGGATATGTTCTTGGGGTACTACTATCAATGCTTGGGTAATCTACAGAGTAAATAAAAAATATATATTACATACTATATTTGAGTCGAGATTAAATATGAAAAGGTCTGAAATATCACAGGTTTTTTTTCTTTTTCATATGTTGTTGACGACAGAAATCTAGCTTTTATATGATCCACGATGGGATCCAAATGCAACTGTAACCGACCTTGACCTAAATAAATCAACCAATAAAGGGTTTATATTGAAACCTCAGATTTTTTAGATCCCATCACGTGATCCAAACATCTTTCATATATAAATGGAACAAATTTTACTTCAATCTGTCACAATCAGTTACTCACCTCGTGTTGGAGTACTGCTCCCCCAGTCAGATTGGCACATATTACCCATCAATTTTATTTGTTGAGGCATATCCTTTATCCAGTCGCAGTTGAAATACAGCATGTTGATTAAAGTTAAATATTCTAGAGAGGGTAGAGAATTAAATATATTTTGCATACCCAGAACTTGTACCCTCTCCATATGCAGTCTACTCACACTGGGTCTATATATAAAAGATGGGGTGATCACATCTAAACAGAAAATTGACTCATCATCACAACTACAGAAATCTTGTATACAGCTAGTGGTTGCACCCATATCCCAGGAAAGTATCAGGGATATGTAAAAAACACAAAAATATCTATCTTTCCTCATCATTTCAATTCTGTTTATTTGCCTGTAGTGTTCTAGTCCAGCCTATTTTCAAAACTACCTACGTTAAAGTGTGCAAACAAATGAGAGGTAGAAATAGATGCAAATAGTATGCATATGTTACATGCATTTCAAATTCGTTTGCCTATAAATAACCGCAATATATCCTGACATTTATATTTAGGAGGTGAGAGGTTAGGTTGTAAACACCTAATTTATCAATCTAATTGCTGATAAAGGAAACCAACCAGAATATCAGGACCTACAGCATCGGGAAAATCTACATTTATATTTAAGGTTTTGAGAAATCTAAGATACATGTTCAATGAACCTGTTTATAGGGTTTATTATTTCTATGGGGTTTGGCAAAAACTTTTTGATACCATAGAGGCTCCTAATGTCGAATTTATTAAGGATTTACCTACCCAAGAACATTTAGAATCGATTGCAGATGACAAGCACAAATTAATTGTTATAGATGACCTACAGTTTTCGGCTTTGAACAATGCATTCATAGCCAATCTTTTTTCTCGAGAGGCGCATCACAGAAATATTAGTGTATTTTTAATTTTACAGAACCTATTTCATCAGGGCAAATATTGCAGAGATATATCTCTGAATACTCATTATTTTATACTTTTTAAAAATCCAAGAGATGTACATCAAATCAGACATTTCGGGTCACAGTTGGGTATTTGTAAGAAATTATTAGAGGCCTATAGAGATGCCACTGCTTCACCTTTTAGTTATCTGTTGATCGACCTCGCTCCTGCCTCTGATAGTTCCTATATGTTGAGGTCAAATATATTTCCAAAAGAACTAGCAATCGTATATAAGTAAGCATCAGAGGCAATTCCTGCTTAGTTTTCAATTTGTACAAACAGATTGAGGATGCCATATATTTCTAGGATATGAAATTGAGAAGATATGTCAAGAAACCTAAAAAAATCTAAACATTATATATATCTGCTATTAGATAACAATCTGAATCTTAATAAACATATATTGACACATGCTGGAAGGAGAAACCTACAGTCTTTAGCAGAAATCTTCTATAACGTATTTAGACTGCCTCTATCCAATAAAACTAGGAACAAGTTCCATAAGAATATTAAAATTTTAAGAAAATTTATTCAATCACCAGTCAATAGAGACAAAATTGCTAGGAGGAATTACAAGGTTTTTTCAGATCTCCTTGGATCAATAGCGAAATATTTAAAAATAATTCTGAAATGAATAAATTCATACTGGTCCCTAAAGAACAATTTGAAAATTTGAGAGAAAATCAGATCTCTGAAACGGGGACAGATAGTAAAAATGAATCAGCATTAGAAGAGAAAAATAGTGAGGAGGGGCAGAAGATTATAAAAAATCAAGACACCTCCACAAAGGGTGATAAAATTATAAAAGGACAAGACCCTCCACCTGGTCTACCCAATCATTATCTAGAGGTAGATAAAAAAAAAAATTTCAAAATATGACAGAGATAGAGCGGTCAGAAATTCCAGTGGAGGAAGAGGTGGAAACAAGGATCCAGAATGGGTCAGATTCTGGAACAAAAATATCAGATGAGGAGGGCGACTACCTCAAGGATATATATTACAGCCCTCGGAGTCCTGTAGCTTTCAGCGGTTTTCAAAAGATTTACAAATTTATAAAACAGGAGGGGAAAAACATCAAACCTAAAAAACTGAAAGTTTGGTTAAGCAAACAAGAAGCTTATACATCTCATTATCCAGCTCGAAGAAAATTTCAAAGACCTAGGGTGTTGGCTTTTTCAAAAAATTATCAATGGGACACAGATACTGCAAATATGAATCAATACAAGAAATACAATGATGGCTATGGCTATTTTGTGGTATTTATAGATATATTTACGAGATTTCTGTATACAGCACCTCTGAAAACTTTGACTGGTAAGGAAATGGTTTATATTTTAAATCACCTAATCAACACTATTGATGAGCAACCTAAAAAATTACGAAGTGATCAAGGAAGCGAATACCTAAACAGAGATATGAGGAAATTTGTAACTGATAAAGGAATAGATCATATATTCACATTTTACGAAACAAAGGCAAATTTTGCTGAGAGAGTAATAAAAACTATAAAATTGAAAATTGTTAAGTATTTCACAAATAAAGAAACCTACAGATGGATGGAAATATTACGAGATCTAACTTACAGCTATAACCAGTCATATCATAGGTCCATCAAAATGTCTCCCTCTGATGCACAAGATGTTGACAGTTTTATCTTATGGAAGAGACAATATGCTATCGATTTAAATAAGCCGAGCTCTTCCGCCAAAAATTATAGAAATAAAACTAAAAATAATTCCTCAAGAAAACTGTATACCAAAAGATATAAATTCAAATTAGGTGACAAAGTAAAGATCAGTTACATTAAAAAAAAATTTGACCGAGTATTCTGAAAGATGGTCTGGAGAGATTTTTACCATTGTTGAGAGGAAAATGAATCAGAAGGTACCAATGTATAAATTGAAAGACTATAACAATGAAGTTATAGAATCCTATTTTTATGAACCAGAGTTACAGATGGCCTATATCGACAGTGATGTAATTTATAAGATTGAGAAAATACTGCAAAAAAGAAAAAGGAATAGAATTTCTGAGGTTCTGGTGAAATGGAAGGGGTGGCCAGATAAATTCAACTCCTGGATTCCCGAGAGCGATTTACAGGATATAAACTAGCCTGTCTAACTGGCGTATCAACTGTTGGACTCTTAGTTATATATGTTTGCGCAAACATCACGTGATGGGATCCAAACGCGAATCTAGGTCAAGGTCGGGCATAAATCAGTTTCGATCTCATATAAATAGAAAGGAAGGAAACGAAATCCTTGGAGAGATTATGATGCTACACATTTAAAAGGAGAAAATGTGTAGTAAGGATATTTATTTATTTATTTCCTCAGCTGATTCTAAGAGTTATCATCCAGACAATAAACCTCATACCTTCATTGTTGAATTGGGTGAGAGATTAAATCTAACCGGTAGATGGTTGGTGGGGCTATCTGATCTCAATTTAAATGTATCAAGTACTGAAACTTTGTATATATTTTGTGATATTTGTGACAATTCATATTTCCAAAATTCAATGAAACCTATCTTGAGAATGATTTATCCGACTGATTCATCAAAGTCGGTTAATTTTTCTAAGAGATATTATATTCCACTAGCTCAAAAAAACTTCACGCGCTTGCAAATATATATAAGAGACAAGAGCATGAATGTGCCATCTATTATGACAGAGGATCTACAGCTGACATTACATCTACAGAGGGATTATTAAAAATGAATAAATATCTCGATTTCTGTAACAGATGCATGCAAGGAAAGATAAATTTTCATAAGAAATTTTATAATCTTGATAATGACCTAAAACTGGAAAATAAAACAGGAGAGGGGGAGAAAACGAGTAATGTAGACATATCAGTGGTCACTCCTACCCAGGCGGCAGTAGAACAGGCTCGGAGTGAGGTTAAACAAGAAAAGGCTATAAATAGGGGTAAAAAAGGAAAGTACAATCAGTTTGGGGGGAGTACATCATCAATCAAAAGCAAAACCAGGAAAAAGGGGAAAAATACTAAAACCCCCAAAAAAGTGTTGAGGTCCAAGAAAGGTGGAAAGAAAAAAATTGTTAATATAACCAGGACCCAAAAAGGTTTAATTAAAAAAAAAAATCAAAAAAAAATCAAAGGGGGTGGGTATAGTTCAATATGGATGTAGTTCAGACATCTCTAAGTCTGTTTCAACCCCCACCAATTGACAAGTCAATTCAGAGGGAATATTGGGTTGAATTTAACCCTATTGCTACAATATCTGAAAGTGGAGCCATAGAATTTAATATTCCTGGTACCTCCCTTGATTACATAAATTTGGCTAAGACTAGGTTGCAGGTTACTTACGTTTTAACTACAGAAGATGGGAATCCGATCAAGGATGAGAGGGGTGACCAAGGGCAACCTTTAGATACCTCGGATCAGGTTGCCCCCGTTAATCTGACTCTACATTCAATATTTCGACAAATAGATTTGTCTTTAAATCAAAAAGTAATTTCGCCAGATGTAGGTGTAAACTATCCATATAAGGCTATGATAGATTTTCTTTTGGGGACAACTACTGATATGATCAATTCTCAAGGCCAGGCTGTTTTATTTCATAAGGATCAACCCGAAAAAATGGAAATGGTCACTTATTTAGGGGGTAATCCAGCGTTTACTTATAGAGCAGAAAAAAACAAAGATGGGGGGTCAATAACTTTAGAAGGATCCTTGTACCTAGATTTTGCCTTTGGTCAAAACAGAGCTATTTTAAACGGTGTGGCTATCAATGTTAAGTTATTTCAGGCAGGGAATGACTTCAGATTAATGAGACATGGTGTGAAGGTCTATAAATTAAAGATACTGTCAGCTGTGTTAAAGGTCTGTCATGTAGGACTGAACCCCTCTGTAATTGTAGCACATAACGAGGCTCTAAAATTAGCACCTGCAATATACCCCTTCTGGAGGAGTGACATAAAAAGTTTCAGTGTTGCTGCTGGTTCTCAAACCTTTATGACAGATAATATCTTTCATGGTAAGGTACCAAGTAAATTGATAATAGGAATGGTGTCAAATTCTGCCTATTCAGGTGACTTTAGTAAAAATCCCTTTAATTTTCAGCATATGAATGCCAATTACCTGGAGGTCACTGTGGATGGTCAACCAGTACCTAATAGACCCCTCAAACCTAACTTTGAGGAAAAAAATTATGTGGCGTCTTATCTGAGCTTATTGGACAGCGACCTTAATCGCAAGAAAGGAATCATAATTCGTATGGGAGATTATCCTGGTGGTTATGCACTCTATCTTTTTGATATACAGAGTTTCCTCAGTGGAAAAATTATGTCAAGTCCAATGAAAGGGCATCTTAGGTTGAGCTTAAGGTATGCCAAGGCCTTAGCAGAGACTATTAATGTCATAGTTTATGCGAAATTTCCAGAAATAGTTAGGATTGATCAGAGTAGAAATGTGACTATGAGCTGAGATCTATCAGACCACGTGATGTGAATGACTGGTTTATATACTCAGATTTCGAACGTCAGAGAGATCTCTCATCAAAAATCCGAGCTTCAAGGAAAGCACCCTAGATATTTAGAATGTAAAGGAAAACACCTGTAGTACACAGAGACAGATTTCGGATAATAAAAAAATTCCGAGCTTCTGAGAAAGCACCCTTGATTATTTCGAACGTAAGGGTAAACACCTACATTTAATGTGGTCACGTGATATTGTTAGAGTAGATATAACTGTAAGAGGATGTGGAAGTACAGGAATTTGTGTTTTACAAGTTGGTAGAGTAGGGATAACTGGGCAATATAGCTTGAATCTAATGTGCATGTGTTGAATAATGGATTCCAATACCCTTGCAAGATTAATGACAAGTGACAGAATGATTGAGAGGCGGTTTCGTGGGATATATCCACTAGATATGATTCCCAAGAATATTCCTGCTAATTCTTTAATTGTTGTAAATCAAGACAGGTCCATGGAGGCGGGGAGTCATTGGATTGTACTACATTATAAGGAAAAAGACATAGTTGAACATTTTGATTCAGTAGGAAAACCACCAAAAAATTTCATACATAATTTATTAATAGGTAACAGGAGTAAATATATGTACAATAACAGTAGATTACAGGCATACAATACTAATACATGTGCATTGTTTTGTTTATACTACAGCTTCTATTCCTGCAGGTTCATGTCCTTTCAAAAAATACTACAAGGATTTAGCTCCGATTTATCGGATAACGAAAAAATTGTAACTAATTTCTTCTTGATGAATTTCAGTTAAAAGTGTATCAATAGGTAATTTCTTGTCAGGTTTGTCATTCTGAAGCCAATAAAGATATGCTGATTTATGGTGACTCTTGGTTAATTTTTGTGGCATATTCCATGAGAATTTGTCCCATAAGGTTGTTGCCAGATATTGAAGAGAGAGAAATAACCTGAGCTAATCTTGATGACAGAGGAGTACCCCAAAATGTCTCTTCATTTTTCCCTAAATTCATTTGTTTATAAATTATGCATTTATCCTTTGCATTACACAATTCATTCCTGAACTGATCAACTTGATGTATCTTCTGCATAATAACGAATCTCATAATTCTCTCCTTTTCAAATTGATTGGCTAATAATTTTCCATATTTCCCAATAACTGCCTGTATTTCTATAGGGTCATCAGATTCCTTTATCTTAGTAGCTAGATCGACCTGATTGTAAAATTTAGCCAAAAGATGATAAAACATTTGTTCAGCTGAATGATAGTTATTATCCCCATTTTTCATTTCACATGAGTAAAGGTTAGATAATGGATGGTGGGCTTTATCCACAACTAGGTTAGTAGACTCCCAGGGTGATAATGTAATATTTAAGGGTTTGGTAGAAACGCCATCGGCTAGCACCTCCCTTTTACAGTAGAAATAATTAAAACCTATCTTATCCTGCGAATAGGTGTATATATCCGACTTTCTGATCCGAAATCCGACATTATTGGATTCAATTGTGGTCTTGTTGTGTAGAGCCTCTTGAAATTTTTGCATTGGATCTTTCAGGTTCTTTTTGGAAATACCTTTACATGATACTTTTTGATTTCCATTAGCATCTTCTATTATATATGACTTAGAGCACAGTGATACCATCTTAACGCCCTCCCATTCCCGCTTATAACTACCAACATGTCTCCCATCGACCACCAGATGGCGCTGGCAACATCTTCTAGGAAACCAGGTGGGACTTTTTTCATCTGAGCAAGATTTAAAAATTTCTTTCTGATATCTATCATGGTGTGAGGATCTAATACACTCGTCTATGCTTGCTTGATTAATAGCCATGTATATACTATCAGTGTCTGTTTCTGTGAGTTCAAAACTATCTTCAATAAAATATTTGGAAATGCAGTCATAAAAGAATTCTAGCATTCTTAATTTAGCATATTGTAGAATGAAAAACCCAATTTGAATGGGGTTATCCATTACAATAGTTTTCTTATAGGATTCAACTTCAAAAATTTGGTTATTTAATTCTTCTAGAGTTTTAAAATTGGGCGAATTAATCATTTGTGTGACCTTGACCTTGTTGTACATATATCTTGTCTGTGTATGTTTAGAACGGTCCATTAAAACAGATCCATAGCTGGAGTTGCTTAACAATTTGTATGTGTCCCCAATAATTGCTTTATCAGGATTCTGATCTCCTCTAATTCTATGCATGGTGACTGTGTCTATAAAAGACTTGAAAGAGGTAAGTGGTTGGTACTCGACCAGCTGATATATCCTCTCTATCTCACAATGATTATTCAAATACCATTGTAAAAGTGGAGTAGCAAGTAATATCTTTTTCGCCTTAAGTCCACTAATTAATAGTCTTTTGTGTGAAAACTCTATGCCATTTTCCTTACAGTACTGCTGCATATGAGGTCCTATGTCATCCATTTCAACATTGCAAGTGCAAAAAAATGGGGGATATTCTTGAAATTTTTCGATAAATTGAGGTATAACTCTGATATCAACCTCCACAGCACCGAATAGCCTACCGTTCTTTATGTCTTTAATTATTTTTTTAAATGACAATGGACCCTTATTCCTTTGGTAGTATGATGGCAAATATTTATCATATATCTTACTGCACTTAGGTTTTATTTGAGAAATAAATTCACATTCCTGAATGGTAATCACTTCATAGCCTTGGGATATAAGAAAATTTCTTCTGATCATATCCTTTGTTTTGGTTTTTTGTAATTTAGAAAGCCATGTCTTACTCTTTATTCTAGATGCAATATTACAATTATGAGGACAATGGTGATAATAACATCCGTTGTACTCATAAACTGTTTTGGTTCTAATACAAAATCCATCCACTAGATAATTACCAATTCTTATCTCTTTGGAATTATTCAGTTTATGTAAAATTTTGATTTTCTTATCTTTCATAAGAAAATCCATCCAAACGTAAGAATCTATATACTTTTCACTAAGCTCTGGTCTGAAATCGCTGTGTTCAAATCTTCGAATATATACACCTGTTGGCATCTTCTGTTTAATGGCATATGAATAAAGTCCATTACAATCGTACCCTACCACAGCTTTGCATAGATTATTGTCTATATTTTTTATATTTGTAACATCCTTCTCATGATACCTAGAAAATATTATGCTGGGGCCTCCTACAATATTTTTTTTCATGGTATAATATAGATCAGCATTTTCTTTATTTATTAATGAAAATTTGCTACCTGATGATTCATAGAGCATTTTTCTAGCTACTCCAGGTAGTGTCACATAATCTTTAAAAATGTCTATACCCTCTTGCTTATAAATATCTATAAAATTGGTAAGGGCAATGACAAAGGGACCTGTGTCTAAATTATTATAATACATCAGATAATCTTTAAAGGTCTTCATATTATTACGACTCCAAATATCTTTAAGGTGATCGTAATCTTCGTCAGTTTGTATTGGATTGGTTCCACTTAATTTCGAGTAAAATGCTTCTGGTGGAGGTAAGTATGGGTCATCTAATTTTGAGGGTGAATCTAACCATTCATAGGGAAAAATTCCTTTAGATATTTCACATCCGTATGCTTTAAGAAATTTGCTATATGAACAACCAGCAGCTAGATAATTTGTAATATCTAAAAATTTCATTTCAGGTACTGCAATAGAGATGTAGGTGTTATTCCTTTTTATTGTAAATATTTCATTCTGTTTATACGTGTACGAAATATATGCCATTATATGCCTCTTTATAAGATTTAAATCATACTTCCCAGAATTAAAACCTAAAACTGGTATCTGCCTAAGGTATCTGTCAAATTCTTTCTTCAAATTTATAATTGGGTTTGAGGAATGTTTCTGGTTTAGGATAAGATTTGAGGATTCGTTTGATTCAGTTTCTGAATCTTGATTTTGTGTACTTTCATAGCTTTCTATTAGTTCATCCAATTGTTGGATCAAAGATGCATACTTTTCTGTTAAAGTATGATAGCAAGCATTACTGATATCTTGAAGTGAGGTCATCATCTTATTAATCAGTTTTTCCTCGTTTAAATCTACTATACATTTAGGTTCTTCATAGCCAGAGACATTGGAGGCGATACTAATGCTGATAGGTACATGTTTGGTCAACCATTGCAGCTTCTTATCCTGTGAATCAGAGGTAGATTGGATTTTTTGTAACATAGCCTCCATATCCCATACAATAAAGTTTGGAAAATATTTTTCTGATTGTGGAACATTAATTCCCACTGATTCTAATTTATCAAAAATAGTTGGCTGTGTTTTATGAAAACCCCCTGGAAATAGATATTTGGTTCTTTCATAACATTGTGATGTGTGTCTCTTCAGATGCCATATCTTTTTAAAAATTTTAGAGCATTTTTCGCATTGAAATTTTTTTGCATACTTTGAAAAATTCGTAATATAACTATAATGATTATGGTAGACATTAAGATACATTTTAGAGGAATTTTGTGACATAGTTTCGTATACACAGCTCACAGTTCCATTTGAGTTAAGATTGTATATCAAAATCTTAATATTATAACATTTCTCAATCTCTATGATATCCTGAAAATTGATTCCTGGAAATTGGCTCTCATCCATATCACTGTTGTTTGTATATTTCAGCCACATTCGTAAATAGTCTTTAACCTTTCGGTTATTATTCCCAAAATGTAACTTGATACATCTAAAAAAACATAAATTATCCTGATATGGTTGATTTTTTCTGCGATTCATCACTACATTTTTTAAATATCTGTTAGTGGAGACATAGGATGGTAGTTTGATGTTGGCTCCAAGTGGAAAATCTGTTAAAAATACATTATACTGGACATTGGTTATGAAAGCTAGAGTCCATGCAGTGGAAGGTCTAACTGCTCTGGCTTGTTCAATAATATCTATTCTTAGGATTTTGTTCATCAATAGACGTAAACTATTTCTATTAGATACTGTAAAAGGATATGTTAGAATTCGACTGTTGAAATATGGTATATAATACCTATATTCCCCTGTTTGATTATTGAATAATATCATACCAAAGGCAAAATTAATTCTATATGTCACATTTAGGTCATCATAAATGTCATTTAAGTGTCTCCTGATTTCTGCATAACCATCATTCAGATTGTTAGTTGAAAAGTTATATACATGCCTCAGATCACCCTCATGATGATAATCCTTAATATGATTCCTGTTGGTTACATAAACCTCTCGAATGTTTTCGTTTTCTTCATTCTGTATATAGTCTGGATTATCCTCATTATCAGTGTCATCATCATCATCATCATTGCCTCCATGTTGGTTCATTCTATGGTGGTAGAGCTCTCGTCTACTTGTACAAATTCTCTTACATAGAGAGCATGCATATGTCCTGGCATTGTTGAGGTTTTCATTACGATGATTTAGATGAATATGAGAATTCAAAGCAACAGTGGTCAAAAAAGGTATATCACAGTTAAAACATTGATACTTGCCACATTTCCTCAGATGAAACCTGAGTTCCTCTGAGGTGTTGAACTTCTTTGCACATATTTTACATATTTCCTGAGATCTTCTGTCAGATAGGAGGCATACTCTTTGATGATGTTGCAGATTTGAATTAGTAATCATATCCCATCCACAATAACAACATCTATAACACCTTGGTGGTGTGGTTGGATCCATGGCGACGTTTCTTAATAGATTGTATAAGATGATGAAAAAAAATTTTCATAATATCAAGAGAGTATCTTGGATAGTGGTAACAACAACATCCAGCATACATGAAACACACCCAAAATCTCCTAAGAGAGTTTATATCGACAGAAAATAATATTACATCCAAGATTGGGCATGGATTCTGGTTATGTACATGTGGAACGAGCCTATTTATCTCCCTCAAACCTTTCAAATTGATAAACATATTTATCAGTTATGTTATCATATGAGGCGCATTTAAAGTCTGAGTGTGGATATTTATTGGTGTTGTTTATATAATAAAAACAGGGTTAGCCCTCTTGATAACGCAAGGAAAACAGCTGATTAGGTCACGTGATGGGATCCAAATGTGTAGGTTGTAAATTCTGTGATTGGTCAGGTGGTTAATTAGGTCAAGGAAGGTCAAATCGGGTTTTAGATCCCATCGCGATTTCATATAAATAGCGAGTGAGAAATTCCACTTCATCATTTACGCAGAGATGTTTCGAGAGTCCTCAAGTATGCTTTGTACCCTATTACCCTTGTGTTTATGTTACATGTAAATTGTTGGAGTAGTTTAAAGAGGAGCCCCCAAATATACACTCACTTGGTAATTATTCCTACACGAGAGAAGCATTTGATTATATGATAATATTATTAAGTTTATTGCATCTTGAGGTTAATTTAATATTAAAGGTTTACATACCTGAGGATAGGTCTACAATAACATCAAGGGTTTACATACTTGAGGATAGGTGATGGAAAAGTATTTGTAGGGTTGATTATATTGGGGTTACACAGAGTTGAGGGTATGAGTGTTATTAGAGGTGTTAACAGATTATTGGCTCACTTCATGGAAATATTGGTGTTAGGGAGGGTTTAAATAACTCTGGTTAGGTCATAGTGTGTGATTATTTGGTTAGTTGACCAAAATATGTGGGTTGGGGGTTTACATTCCTGGGGTTAGGTCTTAATTAGAGAGATATTTATGACATAGATATTAGGGTTGGGGTTACATAAATAGAGATTCCTGGGGTTAAATCATATGTGGGTAGTTAGGGGTTAGATATAGATATTGGGGTTAGGGTTGGGATTACATTCTTGGGGTTAGGTCATAATTAAACCCAGATAAATAGGTGTTGGGTATAAACCTTTGGTTTGGGTTACGTATCTAATTAGGTCGAGATTATTTGCTTTCAAAATATTTTTGGGGTTAGGGGTTGAGGTTACATAGCTGGTTGAGATTATTTGCTTTCAAAATATTTTTGGGGTTATGGGGTTGGGGTTACATAGCTGGTTGAGATTATTTGCTTTCAAAATATTTCTGGGGTTAGGGGTTGGGCTCTAATTATGTTGAGATTATTTGCTTTCAAAATATTTTTGGGGTTAGGGGTTGGGGTTACATAGCTGGTTGAGATTATTTGCTTTCAAAATATTTCTGGGGTTAGGGGTTGGGCTCTGATTATGTTGAGATTATTTGCTTTCAAAATATTTTTGGGGTTAGGGGTTGGGGTTACATAGCATTTCTCTGATTATGTTGAGATTACTTGCTTTCAAAATATTTTTGGGGTTAGGGGTTGGGCTCGAGATTATTTGCTTTCAAAATATTTTTGGGGTTAGGGGTTGGGTTAGGGCTAATGAGATCATATGCTTGAGTTGTGTGTTTGGTAGTTGACAATAAAAGGCTTTTACAGTTGATTTACAAATACCCAATAGTGATCGTGTAACTGGTGTGGCACTTAGATTACTACTGCTATTATGTAATGTCAAATGGAGGGGGCATAACAAAAAGCCCTAATATGTCCCTTATCATTGGTCCCAGAGGTTTGGAATGACAAAACTTCTTAGGAATCGTGGTCTGCAAATCTTTTGCAATTTCAAATTTAACCTTTGACTCTTGCTTCAAGGTCATGTAGGGGCATCATGCTCAAAGGGCCTAATATCTCCCTTATACTTGGTTCTAGGTCTTCAAAATATGGAAACAACTTGTAACAAGTCATGGCATGTGAATCGTACATCGGACATTTTGTGGATTCTGTATACTTCTTATGACTGAAGTTGTTCCTAAGATTTTCCCAAATCTCAATGTTGTTGCCCATTGAGTTGTACCTGCGGGCTGAGGTTCTTGCCTGCTGAGGCTGGCTATTTTTATTGTCAGTAATGCCCCAATCATACTACAATCAGTATTGCCTATGTTTAAATAAGTCCCATCCCCCCACTTCCTCCTTGTACTGCCAGACTTATATCAGTGAACTTTGTTTACTGTATCTTTCTGTACCTCATATAGAAACTCGCATGGAGGATTTCAACGGTTCAAAAACTCTGTACATACACATTTGGAACTAATTTCATTGGTGGTATACATGATTTTGGATGATGCCCACGAATCTAGGCAATTCTGCCTGCATGTAGTTTGTTTGTCTCAAAACGTAAAGGTCTTAAGTCCCAAAAGTACTTGAGTGTGGAATATGATCACAAGGTAGGGAATAAATTTTATTGTGTTAATACATCCTATCCAATGGACAATTGCTAATCCAGTCGGTGCAGACCGGCCCGTCAAACTGGCCGGCTGGTCCCAGTACTGTGTACCCTCCAGGTAGCACATCGTACTTTCTTCCTGTCTAGACAGCGTGACATCATAGCATCTTTTTCGTTGTCTAAACCTAATAGACCCCTAGTAAGCTGATAGTGGGGTCGGTGGGAGGGTCTTGTGTGTCCATTGGATAGGGCATTAACTTAAAAAAATTTAATTTACTTATTAAATTTGCAATTAATACATCCTATCCAATGGACAATTGCTGAATAACTACTGCTTGATTGGCGGGTAAGTTGCTAGGGACTTAAGTGAACTCATAAATAAACTAACCAAAAATTTTCTCCAAGCCTGGGTAGACCTTGCAGGTCAGGAAACCATGGTCAGTTACCAGCAGCCAGTTACCCGGGGCTATACTGACGTTGCCCCCCCTTTTTTAACAGACCTGCTCTGAGGTAGGGAAAGAGAGGGATGAGTTCAGTCCCACAAGTAGCAGAAATAAACATCCCGAAGGAAGCATGTCAGAGTTGTTTTTATATATGTACAACTATTTACATATGTCATAAAACTCAAACCATGGGCTAATGGTGGATCTGCTGAACAGCCATAACAGTCTAAAAATTGCTCTTTTATTCATCCAGTTTTGTCCTACAATCAATTTTCTTAGTTCATCTAACATGTGTATCAACTTTGGGTGTTTTTTTTCATAATAAAACTGCACACACTTCACTGTAACTGGATATGCATTATGGTTACCTCTTAGCTGCAATTTGTATGGAATTTTCTCATTATCCATCTTTCTCTTGAGAGAATCTGTCCCTCCAGTTTGTATATTTGCATCTTCATCAGGGTCCCACATGTAGTTTTCAAAGATCACCCCATACATGGTGGCCCCGAATCCATATGTGTCACTCTTTGTGGAGGATGTTTTTTGATGCAACGACTCAGGAGCCATGTATAATGGAGTACCATGTGCAGTTATTGTTGTTCCCACAGTGAGTGTACTCATTTTCTTAATTTTACTCAAACCCAGGCCACACAGTGTCATTCTGCCCTGTCTGTTCAGCATGATATTGGATGGCTTAATGTCCCCATGAATGATCTTGGAATTTCTTCCATAAAGGTAAGCCAATGCTTCACAGATTTCCACCAGTACACCATATCTTTTCTTAAGGTTAAAATGGTAAATCTTTTTAGTGTTCCTCAAACAAAATGTTGTCCAAATTACTTCTGGCTACATCAAGTGGTGTCATATTGATCTTAAACCTTGCTGGATGTGGCCTGATGCATGAATTGGCTTCCCTTCCTTGATCACTGCTTCATTGATGGACTGTAGTTCGTGATATGCTTCACTTGGTTTGTTTCTTGATGTAAGCCCATACTGCATAAGCCTCTGCTCTAATGTATGCATGTCTTCACTTTGACTTGGAACAATCTGTGTATCTTTGTGATAGAAATGTGTCTTAAATATGGCAGAAAGCATTATGGCAAAGCCAAAGTGAAACATTACACCAAAGTCACACCATAATATTGCACACCTACATGCCCCAATCAATTACCGTACCAAGGTATGACACCCAACAAGTCATTTACAAAGAAATTATCAGTTACCTGTAAGCATTTAAGGTCACATTTGTCAAAGAATAAAGACACTTAAATATCATGGTGTTGGCACAAATGCATTATGATCAGAATCATCTACTTTCACCTGTGCAGCTTATACTTATACAAGCAAAATTTAGCAAATCTTCAGGAAATGTTATTGCTGTTAACAAATGACCATTTTCATGTAAAATCTATATATGTCTAAAAGATATATCTAAAAGTCATCACTCAAGAATTTGGCTAGCACTGTAAATTTGAAAAATAACTGGACTTAGCACATTAGAAAACTGATACACATCTGTAGCCAATAGAAAGACTTCACGTACCACCAATGCATACAAATTTTAGGACAGTTACAGGCAAGATACAATACACTTTTAAGTTTGCCGACCTAGTTTGACCTTAAAGGCGGGAACCAATGTCAAATCTAACCACATCAAAAGATTCCCAGTCAATGAATTTTACAAGTGGGTTTGACACCCCATACCTCTCGGACCACTACTATGTGAGTATATGGTGAACAGAATAATACTTGGAGAACAGAAAGCATCAAATGTAAAACTTACGGTGTCTTTTTTCCCTGCTGCAGTTTGAGTTTCATCATATTAGAGAGTTCAACAATATCCTTCCTTCTGAAAAGACAGCAGGAGCTTTAATATCTGATTTTAAAATTTTAAACAATTCTTGCAATTTTTATTTCTTTTACAACTCTTGATCAATCCCCTGCTTCAAAGAAAAAGTAAAATGTTGTTCTAAATGTAACCATTGCCTTTCCTGTGTTTCCTGAGATTGTTTAGGGTAGAATATTCAATGACGCAAACAATAAACACTTTTTTCAGGTTATGATATATTTTACCATCAAACTACAATACTTTGATGGACTTCGATGTGATTCAGGCCTGTTTTTATTTGAATGTACAAATTGCACGGAAGGCAAATTCCAGAATAGTTCAAGGGTTAATAGAGCTTAATATGCACAGGTATATGATACATGTAACCTTTCTTCGAGACTAGAGGTCAAACTTTCCACATGGTGAACCTGGGACTGGACATCACGTGTAATGTGTTTTCCACTGGCATTTTTTCTGGGTGCAGATATTTGGGCAAGCAGTTTGTCATATCCCATCAACAGCTGCTTTGTGTCGCAGTTTGACATGTGATTTGAAAAAAAATCAGAATAAAATTCACACAAATCACAGCACTCTAAGGAAAGTGGACAAAGTATCAGATTGCAACTCACAGATTATATAGCCCTCAGTGGGGAAGGGACAGAAGACCAGATGGCATCTCTTTACAACCTACTTATTTCACTGATTATCCGACATCATGTAAGTCATTATGCTGCTAAGCATGGCAATATGAAAAGGTGATCTTGTTTTGTGTAAATGAGTCTGGATTTCTCAAAAGTAAATTACTGATTGAGAAAAAAACATGAGTTATAGATTTTTTTTCAAAAAGAGTGGGGAGACCAGACAATTTCCGGCCAGAAAATTGGGTTCAAACCAGGCAGATTCCCACCAAAATGGCTTTAAAAGCCCTTGCATTATGGTGCTAGATCAGTTGTGGGGTTGGAATGCCAGGATAAGTCACACAATTGCTCCCTCCATACCCCACCCCCTTTATAATAGAACAAGCTCATTGTGATTTTGAATCAGATATAAACTAAATCTGTCTGATATTTAATTTGATGACATTTAAGTAATGGATTAAAACCATTTACTGCAATTTTATCAGATTTTATTATCAATTTTTAATATGTCAAACGTTTTGTCATAAGCTAACAGTGGTGTACATACACGTACAAAGTTTGACAATAAAGTAGAAGTTGCCTTGGTCTCAAACTAGAAGCATCTGAAGGTTACATGTCAGTAAACCCTGAATGAAACTATTAAAGTAAAATTTAGGTAACTGTAGTGGTCTACATATCTTTTAGGCTAGACTGATATCTGAACAAGCTAGGGTTTTATAACTCTAAAAAGATAACTCAGATAATTGTAGACTGGAATAGCTAACATGGTTGCTGTATGGAAACAAAGCTAATCATGTTGGACTAATATATTAATATGTAAAGTTATAATAAACTCCAAATGGTGATAGTTATAATAGATGCATGTTGTTTTTATTTCTGTCTTATTCCTCTTATTATTTACTTCAAACTTCAGCTGTGTGCCACATTATGAAGATTGTGCTGGTTGACGCAGCTTGAATTGGTATGTGCTTGTATTATCACAAAGTGGCAAGAGTACATAGTAGATAGACTGTGATGCATTAAACAGATGATAAAAGGATACACAGAAATGAACTTCATTAACTGTATCATAACATTATCTGGGTTCTGTCTGCTGTTACTGCATCATACAAATCCATACAGGTATGTACTTAGATAGGCCATCTAGAATCTGTGAAAGCCGCAACAAACAACAGTACACATTTGAAACCATAACTATTGTCAGAATATATGACCGATTCAATGTCCATAAGTTGAAAATCGGAATAAAAAATATCAGGAATGAGTCCTAATAACAGAATCGTTGTCTTCTCCAAAGCACAAGTAATGTATGTACACATTAAAACTTGTGCTGTTCTATATTTACACAGCATATAAAAAATGATTGATTTCACTTTAACCCGTTCACCACTGAAAAGCAGTATTCAACTATACTGAAGGACATTACGGTATGAACAGAGACTTTCCTCAAGTCCTTTTGTCTAAGGTATTATTATGAGGACATGTAATGTATCTCAGATTTGGTGGAATGAGAAATACAAAGACTTGGAACAAGGCTAGTATGAACAGTTTGCAGACAGTTTTAAAAGACAAAGCACAAGTGTTCCTCATAATACGGAGCCCAGGAAGGGACATATAGAACTGTTTTCTTGGCATTTTCTTATCTCGTTCCCACGAGTTATTAAGCTTAAAACTCACCACACTTGCGTATGTGTACGCGTATGCGTACATAGCCTTGCGTATGCGTTCAGCATAAACTCACCTATTTTTGATCCTGCGTAGATTTATATTGCATATTCTGTGTTTTGATTGTGATTTCCTTTAGTTTTCACTATTGTTAAGGTTGTCACTTATCTTTCTGTTTTGTTTTTCAATTCTGGAATCAATTCTACGCATTGCGTATGCGTAAAAAAGCCCCCTGTGGCTTTCATACGCAACCCATTGCGCTGAGAATTAACGCAACGCAAGGAAATATACGCAACGCAGATAGTGAGTTTAAGTACAATCATTTACATTGAAAGCTTTTCTTGCGTATACACACACGCATACGCATGTCTAGTGAGTTTTAAGCTTTAGAGAGGTTTAGTGATGCGTTTGACAGCTACCTAACGTAAAATAATAAGAGATAGATCTACCTTAAGTTTGAAGAGGATACGTTTGTTAACGCTCGACAATAGGAGAGGGTTATTGTAATCAGTTTGTTTCTGTCTGTCTGTGTGTGCACCGTTTCGCCCTTATAACTCAAAAACTATAACACCAATCAAGCTCAAATTTGGTGGGCAGGTATTTTATGGGAAACAGACGGATTCTTTCAAATTTGGTGTAATTTGTGTGAAAACTAAAGCCAGGAGAGAGTTTTTCTTATTTTTAATTGGGCTTTTACAGTGAAATCTGCTTCTCTGTCTGTGCATCATTTTGCCCTCATAACTCAATAACTATAACTTCAATCAATCTCAAATTTGGTGGGAAGGTATTTCATGGGGTACAGACGGATTCTTCCAAATTTGGTCTAATTTGTTTGAAAATTAAAGCCAGGAGAGAGTTTTTCTTATTTTAATCGGGAATACACAGTGAAACTGCTTCTCTTCATCACATACGTAAAAATCAATATTTTGCTTTCTGATGATGTTATTACTAAGTGATGTCACAATGTAACTGCCATTGTGAGGTCACAAACCTAACTTGTGATACTTGATGTCTTTAAGTAAAAATATTTCTTCTCACTGTATGTCTTAAAATTGACATAAACATAATAAAGAGGGAGGTGGTATATTCATCATTTTTATTAATTATTATTTCTGTTTTATTTTCTCTTTTTTCTTTCAATTCCTTGACAGTCCATCACAAAAAATCACCATGCATGATTTTCACCAAGAAGTGACCTTTAAGCAGAATTTTTACCTCCACCAGCAGTTTATATTTTTGTGTTAATTGTTTATGTTTGTTTTATTTTTTTTTGTGTGTGTGTGTGTGTGGGGGGGGGGGGGGGGGGGGGGGGGTGTTTAGATTACTCCAAAACTAATGAACAGATCTTTATTTAAAAATTTGTGAGTAGGACCTGACTGAAGGAAGAAGTTACTAAAAGAAAGATCAGGATCTTATTTTAGATACAAAAAATTCATGATTTTTCAGAGGTTCCATTTCAATGTATTTTTAATGACTTAATTTAGCTTTCTACTTGATATTTCTATGAAAATTAATTTACATGTTTGGTTTTATTTTGTTGTCTTCCTTACAATATTTTATATCACTTGAGAGACTGGTCACATGGAGTCGAGTGTTTTGCTCTCTCTGAGTGCATCTTGTTCAATAAGGGTTTAGCAATACGTCCATTTGAAAGAGTGCAGGTCAACGTAGTTTCTTTGATGTGATAAAAAAGAAGCATCGTTTGTAAACAGACCTCTGGTATTCATATGGGAAAATATAATGAACTGAAACCTGACCAAAACGTGGTGTACATATTTATCTGCCTATGGGGTTGTGACATATTTATTTGTAGTGTGTAGTTTTTAAACAAAATAGATAGGGGTGAGTGAACGTAATGCCCCTGTTCCACCAAAGATTAAGTCCCGATCCTGTCTGGGACCCTTAATCGTGGACAGTCGGTGGAAAAAAAAAACAAAAATGGCGGGAATACTGGGTCGGTATTGAAGTCTGGGATTAAGTACAGATCGGCCTCAGGAAGCCTCAGGATGCCTCAGGCGGCCGTAGACTGTCCCCGACTAAGCCGGTTTTCTGGTCGGTTTCAACCACGATCCTGTCGCAGACAAACCGACTGGGTCCCAGGATGCCTCAGGCCTCCTGGGATTAAGCCCCGACTAACCCACGATTAAGTCTCGGCGTCCTCAGGCCTCCTCAGTCTTCCCCAGACCAGGATCGCTGATTCTTGTTTTGCAAATTTGCTGGATTTTCTGGGTATATATATATAAAATTCGCGATCTAATCACCATTGCTTTTCTAGGAACACAGCAGGATGCCACCTTTTAATGGAAGACAAGTTCAACAGCAACTTAGGGCTTTTTTGGTTTTTATTCAGTTACAAATAATCATGTATTTCCAATTTTTACGTCGACCACAGCAACCACCACTACCACCACCAGCACCACCAGCACCCATACAGAGACCTAGAAGAAGGCACAACATGTGGGCCAGGCCATGTCTACTGCAGAGAGAGGAGAGGGGGGGCCTACCACAACATTATGGCTGATCTGTATGCCACAGACATTCCAGGATTCACCAATTACATGAGGATGACCCCTGAATTTTTTGAAATGATAAAGACCAGACTTGAACCACATCTAGCCAGGCAGGCCACCAACTACAGAGCACCAATCAGTGTTGGGGAGAAGTTAGCCCTCACCATCAGATATCTGGCCACTGGAGAGTCATACACATCATTATCCTGTCAGTTCAGGGTTGGCAGATCCACCATTTCCAAGTTTCTACCAGAGGTCTGCAGGGCCATCCAGGATGAGTTCACCAGAGAGTACCTCAAATGTCCTACTACTCCAGATGAGTGGAAAGAACTAGAGAGGGAATTCAGGATCAGGTGGAATGTTCCTCATGCCCTGGGAGCCCTGGATGGGAAGCATGTGGCCCTGAAGAAACCCAAGAACTCTGGAGCCCTCTACCACAACTACAAGGGGTTCTTTTCCATTGTGATGTTGGCCCTGGTAGATGGACAGTACAAGTTCAGATGGGTGGATGTGGGTACAGCTGGATCTTGCTCAGATGCCCAGATATTTAATGCCTCTCAGCTGAAGAGGAGGATTGAAGATTGCAGGATAGGCTTCCCTGACCCAGCTCCTATAACACAGGGTGGTAGAGATGTCCCCTACTTCATTCTGGCAGACGATGCCTTTGCCCTGAAGACCTGGCTCATGAAACCCTATGGCAGAAGGCTGTTAACAAGAAAGGAAAGGATTGCCAACTATAGAATATCAAGGGGCAGGAGAGTTGTGGAGAACGCTTTTGGCATCCTGGTTTCAAGATTCAGAGTGATGAGGACCACCATTGAACTACCCCCAGAAACAGTTAGAGAAGTGGTCATGACCTGTGTGGTTCTGCACAACATACTGAGAAGCCAGTATCAAGGTCAACATGGTGGTCAGCAGCCTGGGGAGGATGATGATGATGATGTGCCTGGTGATTGTGGATTGATTGGTGGTGCTGCTGGTGGTGGCCAAGACAGAAACCCTGCTAGAGAGGCCAAAAGACAGAGGGATTACCTGAAGGACTACTTCAATACTGAGGCAGCAGTGGCCTGGCAAGATGGCAGAATATAAGTCCTGTTGCAGTAAACAGTCCTTTTCAGGACTAACTATAACAGTCCTTTTCAGGACTACCAAATATTCCAAAAACAATTAATCAGCTATGCTTGCTACAGACCGACAAACCCCATGCCAAACATAACTTGTTCAGATGGACAAACAGACAAACCCCATGCCAAACATAACTTGTTCAGATGGACAAACAGACAAACCCCATGCCAAACATAACTTGTTCAGATGGACAGACAAACACAACCTACTCACCCAACAATCATACAAACCCAGTGTTAAAAAAAAGCCAAACACAAAGTCACACATAATATCCTAAATTGAATTATTTTTTTTATATATTTTGAAATCCACATCCTAATTTCACCAATTTTTTTTGTTCATGGGTTGGAAATTTATTTGTAGCAGAAATGTTTTTATGGAAATCTTCAATTTTAAATCTTCACTTCTATTCACAAAAATGTGGAAAATATAACCATGGAACTAGTTTTGTTTTCAATAATGGGGGATTGTGTTTGCAAAATAGTTTGTCAGTTCGTTGGCATGGGTTCCATTTACTTTTGGGTTTGTGTGTTTCTTGGTTGGTGGTTACTGTGGTTGGGTTTATTTTTGGTAGTTGGGTGTTAGGTTTGGTACTGGGTTTGTTATTTGGGGGTTATGTTTGGTATTGGGTTTGTCTGTGGGTTGGTAAGTATGTAATAATGCCTTTTAACTCTAGGGAAGGTGTAAGTGTTGGACTTTTCAATTACAGATTTTAAACTATCCCATGGATTTTAATCTAAAAATGGGCTGATTAATGGCCATATTCGGAGTTATTTTTAAATTTTTTTTATGTGGCCTTTTTAGTTATGTGTGGTACCATGGGTTATTTATTTCATGTTTGGGGTGGTGTGGGTGTTGGACTTTATTTTTTTTTCTTGTGATAAGTATTTGTACTGAACTTTTTTGTTTTGGGAGGGGAATTGGAATAACTTGCAGCTGAATAATTGTTTTTGGAAGAATTGGTGGCCCTGAAAAGGGCCTGGCAGGTCAAAGACCCGCCCTGACTGGATGGCTACTGAGGAGGCTGCTGCTGCTGTTGAGGCGGTGCTGAAGTGGTGATAGTAAAGAGCTGCTGCTGCAGTTGCTGCTGCTGAGGCTGCTCGACGATCTGTGTTGATGTGAGATCTGGTAGCTGGCTTAAGATTCCACTCAGATTGTGTCTGCTCCCTTCGTCCTGTACAGTTAGGACAGATGTCGGGTTGCTGAAGCCAATGGGGCTTGGTGTATAGTACACAAAACTGCTGCTAGCTGCTGCTTGAGTGGAACTAGACGCCTGTGGAGTGGTTGTTGGCAGTAGGCCGACCCTCTGGGACTCCGTGGTAACAGTGGCAGATCTTCTGGGCAATGGCTGACGTCTGCGGTTACTCTTAATAGTTTCGATGTCTCTAAATATCTTGCCCTTTAATTCTTCAAATTCTTCTTGAGTCATCTTTTTGGCCTCTCATGCCACGTAGTCAAAGAAGGGCTGCCTGTCTGACTTCTGATGCAGAAAACCTGAGATAAGTGTCCTCATCTGCTCAAAGTGTTCGAGAATCTTGGAGTCTGTAGTTGAAACGGGTGTTGATGTAATGATGGACTGACTCCTCTCCCTCAGGACACTGGACTCGAGGTGTTCTGTGTCAGTAGTTGACCCACGTGATTTGTCCTGCCTGCTGGTATTTGGACTGCCCTCAAAACCTGAACTTCTGTTGGCCCCCTTTCTTCTGATGTGGGTTTTAAGAAAACCCATCTGTTGGTAGACCCAGGACTGTCTCTTGGTCATCTCCCTCGGGGCTTGGCCAGATTGAAGCTTAGACAGCTTTCCATAACGGGGGTTCGCTGGGACTCGAACCAATGTCTCACATCAAAGGGCTGAAGCTTGAGTTCTGCAGATATTTCTGCCCAGAGAGCCTCTCTTCTGTTCCTGTCATGGAAACGTGGATGTTCCTTGTCATACAGTTCTGGGTGCAGCTTTACAAATTCCACAATGGAAATTTCCTGACTGTCTGTAAAAGTTGCACACACCCTGGCTCTCTTGGCTGAAGAATGGCATTCTATATCTTCTTCACACCTCTCTTCTTCTTGCTCCACAGCTTCCTCAATAGCTGGACGTTCCTCAATCTCCTCCTCCTCTCTCCTCTCAATCAACTCCTCTGTAACTTCTACTCTTTCCTCTACTTGACTTTCCTTCTCCCTCTCATCCATCTTTTTCCTTCCTCTCTTCCCTCGTTTCTCTTTCCTCATAATCCAGTCGACAAAATAATAAAAAAATAGTAAAATGTGTCTCCTGGGAAATTTGCCTTAAGCTCAAGTATAATATATATAAAATAAAAACTGAAAACCCCTACAAATCAGTGACACACGTCTCTCAGTAGCCAAACAGTCAGTAACAATGACAAAGTGTGTGCAATCGCTTATATAGTCCCAGACCTGCTCATTGCCTCGTTTTAATTTCCGACGCGCGGAAAACAGTCGGTTCTTAATCGTTATTAGTCCCAGGCCTCCTGGGGCGTCCTCAGACCGTCGCAGACTAGATTTGTGCTGTCCCATGCATCTGCTGGTTTGGATCGGTTAGGGTCGGTTACCCTGAGTCGGGCTTAGTCCCAGGCCTTGATTTTTGGGTCCCAGGACACTGCAGACGGTCTGAGGCTTCCGGGGACTAATGCAACCGACCCACTTTCACACGCATGAAATTCATACGCATCATATTGGAGTCTGGGATTAACAACCGGCCTCCTGGGACTACAGGGGGGGACAGCGATTCGCCCATAAAAACACCAAAATGCAGTTTCTTGAGAAGAAATATGCAGTTTGGTTTTATAAAAGTTATCAGAATGAAAAGAGGTTCATCAAACTGTAAAATGATAGTAGCATCATAAAATATATTTTGTGACAAGTACAAATACACCTATAGAACTTGTCCTATGGCAATAAAATTAGGGCTGTCCAAAAGTGGACAGCATTTCGCCAATTATTTTTATACTGATCCTAAAAAGTTACAAAGACTGTTAAACAATTTGTATTGAATAATAAAAGCAAAAGAACAATTCTTCTCATTGCATTCTAGCATATGATGACATTATAAATAGTATTTATATTAACCCCAGACACAGTTTAGAGAACATACATCTTTTTGCCTCAGTCAGATGCAGTTTGTTAGACATATTTTTTACCAATGTATAAACTTTTTTATTTATCTTTCTAATCCTGCATACTGTCAGTTCTAAAATCTTAGAAAAGTATCAAGACATGTTGCACACTTTTCTATGCTATAAGGCTCATTCAGTATCAACATAGATGTTAGTTTTAAATGAGGTACAATAGAAATTGGCGAATCGCTGTCCCCCGCGAATCGCTGTCCCCCCCTGTAAGCTAGGGAGGTCTGGGACTAAGGGTTGCAGGTGGCCTTGGAGAACACACGACTGTGTAAATTTGGGTCTGAGGAGGCCTGAGGACGCCTGGGACTGGACATTTTGTTGACGGCGGGAAATATGAATCGGTTGTAGTCGTGAGAAATATCTTATATAGAGGTGACCCATCTACTAGGATACCATTCACGTTTACATGTGGGTTTTAGTGACCTTCAGTGGTTCCATGTTTCCTGTTATTTTACATGTCCAACTTTTATACCATTATGATTCTTATTTTAGCAATTTTAATGGTTATTCTTCTTAGTAACCTACCTAGTGACCTTCAGAGGTTACCTAGTTATTATAACAGGAATGTTGCAGGTTTACTACAAATTCAGTTATAGTGTCCACATGTGGCACCTTAGGGGAAACCACGCCATTATGTGCTCATGTATGTTGTAAATAATTTTTCTATCTGTCTTTTATCTAATAACAATCTTAAATGAATTTTATATTATTAACTAGTTTCAGTAATAATTGATAATACTGCTAAACTGTTAGTAGTCACTGTTATAACTGTTCTGTATAATAAATATTTTTAACCCCTGTTTTCACATTATTGATCTCTTGGAATGAGTTACTAAGTGGTTGGAACGAGTTATAAGTGGTGGAAATGAGATAGTACGTGGCAGGAATGACTTAAAAGTGAGTGGTATGATTGAAACCAAGGATTTACTACTTAATAACTCGTGTAGCAAGATAAAAAAGATAATAAAACAGTTCTATGTCTCTTCCTGGGCTCCATAAGTTAGTAAGGGGTGGGTATGAATGGAAACAAGGATTTACATAGGTGTCTCCTTTCTTGGGCTGGAAGTCATGAGCAACAAAAAAAAAAAAAACAATTGATTAATAAAAATTAAAAAAAAAACATATCAATAAACTCAGTAATCTTATAACTCTTGTAAATATAATATAAAAGACATGTTTTTTATACAAGGAAATTAGCTATATCCCCATTATTCCACAAGAATGGAATAAAAAGAATGTGGGTTTTTATAACCGAATCAGTGGGTGCTAAATATACCTCTTTGTTTTCTTTGAAGAAGCCATAACTTCATAAACACTAGGAAGTTACGTTTGCCTGATGGCAGAAATTTTGTTTTAAATATATGTGTGCCAGGTGTGGTTGAAAAAAAGTACTAAACGAGGTGGGAAGGAACACTACATATTTATTGTGTTAAGATGGCCATGGTCTCTTAAATACAGGAACAAAAAGTGAACAGATCTTAGAAATCTTCCTTTGGATAAGCTTAATCAATTTGTCAAGTTAAAATCACGTTAGTTAAACAGTAAGTTAGTTGCGGGCTGAAAAGGACCCTTTTAACTTTAAGATGGCCATAACCACTACAGAAAATTTGACCAGAAAAATAAGAATATATATACCTTTTTTGTCACCTTTTGTAAGTGTACCAGGTTTAGCCAAGGTAAGTTGAATAATAGATAACAAGAATTTTGTTGTCCCTTTTGAAAACTTTTATAAGTGTACCAAGTTTTTATTTTTAAACACTCGCTGAGCAGACGGCCCACTCAATTAACTGAAAGTCTTTGTGCGAATTGATCCCTTTTCTGCGGTGTGGGTGTGTGTGCTTGTATGATAAAAGGTTGTGGTAAGACCTTGAAAAATATTGACTTATATGTTATATGTGTTTGGTGTGCATTAATTAATCTGAACATTTGAATAAAAGATACCACAATGTCTGCTGTAAATGTTGTTTTGTGGAAATGGTAAAACACATGTAGTATATCATCCTTGACAAACCCGAAAACGAGATGAAGGATATTGTGTTTCAAAAATTTGTACTATCACTAAATACCATAAACCATCAAAGCATTATAAAGGATAATCAAACAGCCTAAGAATTGGCTCCTATAAGATAAACTGGTACAAAGCTCAAAGGTTTGTTTGTAAGAAAACAACAGCTATATTGATCTGTTAACTGTTTACAAGAAAGTGTTGACCCGCAAATTGCTCGTCATCTGGTGAAAACAATTAAGCACAATGGAACTGTGGAAGTATATTTTGGGTTTTGGAGCTGTTCTGGTGTTGCTGGCATTTGTTGTACATGACCCTGTACCCGAGGAGTGCCAGCCAAATATGATGGTGTACACAACGCTTGCAATCATGAAGGGCATTTCATATTTGGTGAGTTTACCAGCACAAAAAATATCTTACGTATTCAGAGAAGATTTTAGCAGCTGATCCTCATGAAGGCATATTTTTTTAATGAAAATTTACTTTGGGAAGGATTTCTGGTGAAAGAATGGCTACAAATGTGTGTCAGCGGGTTTCTGTCACTATGACAAGTGAGAAAAAAATGACAAGTAAAAGTGAGAGAAACTCGACGTAACCTATTCATTTCTGAAGTATTTAAAGTACTTCTATAACTTACAAGTGTTGGTATTAATATCTCGTGGATGTTATGATGTTTAACTAGTAACATGAGTGCTCAGGTCTTCTATTGTTCATGTCTCCTAACACACGGACCCATTAATTATGTGTTAAAATAATCTATAGGTACATTTAAATTTTAACAAGAATCACATGTTATTAGGTAAGTATTTGTCAGGTTTATATTACATTACACGAAATAAAATTGTGAAAGTCTGTAGAAGCGTTGATAATTTTGTGGGTTTAAATTTGGTGCATTTTCGACTTTGAACCTCAATGTTACAAACAGTATTTCATATATTTTTAATGTTAATAGCTCACAATAAGTGTGTTATCCCTTTATCACTGTACCTAATATTATTCCCCTCATATTTATGCAAATATTAAATATATTCTCCGTTTTTGGTTCCTAATTGATGGAAGTCCTTGTGTGAGCTTGTGGGACTATTTTGAAAAATAAGGTAAACATTGACTTAATACTTCACCAATTTCGATTTACATAAAAAACCCACCATTGAAAACCCCCACCATTGAAAACCCCACTGATTTTGGAAAATCCATAAAAAAACCCACCCTCAAAATTTCTGGGGGCATAAAAAACCCCACTCTAATAGAATTGATATGGAGCCCTGGAAGGGACATAGAACTGTTTTCCTTGCATTTTTTTATCTTGTTACCACAAGTTAGAAAGTCGTTCCCACAAGTTAGCAAGTCGTTCCCACAAGTTAGCAAAGTCGTTCCCACAAGTTAGAAAGTCGTTACCACAAGATACTAAGTCGTTCCCACAAGTTAGCAAAGTCGTTACCACAAGATACTAACTCATTCCCACAAGTTAGCAAAGTCATTACCACAAGTTACCAAGTCGTTCCCACAAGATAGCAAGATAGCAAAATGCCTGTTTTATGGCACTTTCCTTGGTCCTTCTAAGATATTTCAGTATGTTATATTGGACTGGGTGCTTTTTGGCACAGCATACCTTGCAGTATCTCCACTGGATTCTCATATATGTACCTGGATACAGCAAAACTCGTGTTTGCTGTGCTGCAAATTGCATAGACTTTTCATACAGTAAATTGCATAGTCTTATCATTCTCAACCCCTTCTTTATACCCATTACCTTGGTTCCCCCTTAGGTGCCACATATAGACACTGCAACACAATTAGTATTAAATCTCTAAAAGACAGTATTGCAGTATACCTGTAACAATAAGTAGATGACCTCTGAAGGTCACTAATTAGGTAACTTAGAAGAATAACCATTAAAATTTATAAAGTGATAACCAGGCCTACAGGGATACGTAAACTTGAATGGTATGCTAGTAGATGGGTGACATCTATATAAGTTAGGTATCATAGACAAAGAAATTGCCTGTACATTGACATCAAAGCATGACTTAGTAAAACTTGTGGTAATGACTTGCAATCTTGTGGGAACGACTTGTTATCTTGTGGGAACGACTTGTTAACTTGTGGGAACAAGTTAGTGTCTTGTGGTAACGACTTTGCTAATTTGTGGGAACGAGTTAGTATCTTGTGGGAACGACTTGTTAACTTGTGGGAACGACTTAGTATCTTGTGGTAACGACTTTGCTAACTTGTGGGAACGAGTTAGAATCTTGTGGTAATGACTTTGCTAACTTGTGGGAACGACTTTCTATGTTGTGGTAACAACTTTCTAACTTGTGGGAACGACTTGCTAACATGTGGGAACGACTTTCTATCTTGTGGTAACGACTTTGCTAACTTGTGGGAATGACTTTGCTAACTTGTGGGAATGACTTTGCTAACTTGTGGGAATGACTTTGCTAACTTGCTAACTTGTGGGAACGACTTTGCTAACTTGTGGGAACGACTTTCTTTGTTGTGGTAACAACTTGCTAACTTGTGGGAACGACTTACTAACTTGTGGTAACAACTTTCTGTCTTGTGGGAACGACTTTCTAACTTGTGGGAACGACTTTGCTAACTTGTGGGAACAACTTTCTAGTTTTTGGTAACAACTTGCTAACTTGTGGGAACGACTTACTAACTTGTGGTAACGAGATAAAAAATTGCAAGGAAAACAGTTCTATGTCCCTTCCAGGGCTCCGTACATTGATCATTTTATGAGACAATAAAATACACTGATGGATTGTTTGGATTTCATCAGAGAAAGTAAGTATATTGTATATTGTTTCTTAGTATTATTTCACAGGTGATTCAGTGGTGAATATAATTAAACAGACAAACCTTATGTTTCATGTGCTGGTCAATGGGAAGCCCTTCCATATTTCAAGAAGCCACAGACGAATATAATGAAACAATAGTCAGATTATTGGATGGCTTCTCATTGGATAACTTGTAATTGCATTATGCATTCATTGGTAGTCAATTCTTTTTGTAGTCATTTCTGTTGAAAGATTAAATACTGCATTGTACATATGAAAACCCCACTTTCATAATCCTAATCTTTCAATAACTGGAAGTCTTTCAGTTTTTGGAAAAAATGGAGTGGCTTCAGTTTATTAACCCCAGCCCATAAAGCCTTGGGGTTATAGTCGTCCCCTGCACCGTCCATAAAGCTTGTGGGTGTTCCACAGCCTAAACCGCTGCACGGATTTTCACCAAATCTTCAGGATATATTTACTTTAAGAGGATCTAGAGCTGATTAGGTTTTGGGGGTATCCGGTAACAACTGTTGCCTTGGCAACACTTTTAAGATTTTCAGGTCTTAAAGTTTGTGGGTGTTCCACAGACTAAACCCCTGCACGGATTTTCACCAAATTTTCAGGGTATGTTTACCCCAAGAGGATCTGGAGTTGATTAGGTTTTGGGGGTATCTGGTAACAATTGTTGCCATGGCAACACTTTTAAGATTTTCGGGTCTTAAAGTTTGTGGGTGTTCCACAGCCTAAATCCCCTGCACGGATTTTAACCAAATTTTCAGGATAGGTTTACCCCAAGAGGATCTAAAGCTGATTAGGATATGGGGGGTATCTGGCTACCTCTGTTGCCATGGCAACACTTTTAAGATTTTGGGGTCTTAAAGTTTGTGACTGTTCCACAGCCTAAACCTCTGCATGGATTTTCACCAAATTTTCAGGATATGTTTACTCCAAGAGGATCTACAGCTGGTTAGGTTTTGGGGGGCATCCAGTGGCAACTGTTGTCATGGCAAAACTTTTAAAATTTTCAGGTCTTAAAGTTTGTTCTAAAATCTTGAATGTTTTCTGTAACCTAAAATATTGCACCTAGCTTCATCATATTTGCACAAAATGTAAATGGATAGGAAAGTTTGCCTTGTTTTGGAAACAAAATGGCCACCATATCACATCTTTAATGCCAAATAGGAGGGTCATCATATCAAAAAGGCCTTATATCTCCCTTATAATTGTTTCTTGGGCTTCAAAATATGAAAACCACTTGTAAGAAATCATGACCTGTGAATCTTTTGTAGAACATCTTGTGGGTTCTCTATACTTCTCACAACAGAAGTTGTTCCTAAGATTTTCCCAAATCTCAATGTTGTTGGCCATTTAACTGTACATGCGGGCTGGGGTTCCTGCCTGCCGACGCTGGTTATTTTTTAATTTCTTGTCAAAGACAGCTATTGAAACTCCAAAAGTGCAATTGACAGACCATTTCAGTATATAATATATTTCTCTCTTCCATCTATATCCCTAATTGTAAGCAATGTAAATGGAGCCAAAAATTGTAACAGTGGGTTTTTTTTATGCCTGTGAAATTTTGAGGGTGGGTTTTTTTATGGTTTTGCCAAAAAAGGTGGTGTTTTTAAAGGTGGTGGTTTTTAATGGTGGATTTTTATGATCCCCCAATATATTCTATGCCTATTTTACCCAAATGAAGGGTGGAGTAGTTTCTAGTTATAGAAAATGAAGTGTTGTTGTTGGAGGGGGGTGGGTGGGGTGGTAATGATCAATCAATGGGTCTAATTTTATTGAATTTATGACTTTGAACCAAATGTATTTTATAGCTTAGATATCTTTATCATCATGCCAGATATCACTTCTCAAATATTTGTAGAGGTTTGGAAAGCATTGCTTTCTTTGTCTCTCATTGCTGAAACCATTTGATTAATAATTGGGTCTATTTTGAAAAAAAAACGTCACACTTCAACTGAATACTTCAATGATGTACCATGTATCTACTGCTGCCAGTGATCACTGAGAAGTCACCAAATTATAATTATACATTCTCCTAATGTAGGCATTTTTTCACCAATGGCATCTGTCTGTATGGGAAATGTTTATTGACTGGGCCGTATCGAAGACCGGTAAGGTGTAGGATGTTAAAACATTGTGGGGAAATTGGCTAATGGCTGTAAATGGTCAATGTCATAGTGTGACCTTAGTTTGACCTTTGACCTTGACTCTGCCACAATGTTTTTCATAGTCATATTTGAGACATTTTTCTCTTATCACAAAGACATATGGATTGCTACAACTGATTATTACCTCCACCATTTGTTTGTTTTTGTTTGTTAGCAGGATTACCCAAATATTACTGATTGATGTTCCTGGAAAAAAAGATTGGTCCTGGTCCAACTAAGATCGATTAAAAGTTTGAGAGAGATCTAGATCATCATCTGGATACAAAAATATATTCAGGATATTCCCATTTTCTTATTATTATATGGCTTGACAGAGATATGCACTCTTTGAGTGTTCTTGTTATATTTACTTTTACCTAACTGTGCTATTTCCATTGACAGCCATACTTTAATTAAAAAATTTTACAGTTTTATAACTTTAAGTTTACTAAGTAATGATTTGATCTTGCTGTTGAATGGTTTTATCCCATGGCCTTTAAGGGCTGTTGGGGTATTGTTTTCACCCATGGTTTCCAGATAGGCGGATGGGAGAGTGGGTGGACGGTGGGAAAAAGTTTTTCCGGGCTGTATCTCAGAAACCATAAGGTGTAGGATGTTGATAAATGGTAGGGACATTGATTTGGGGTTGTAGGTGTGCAGTGTCATGGTGTGACCTTGATTTGACCTTACCGTAGTGACCTTGACCTATAAAATCTTGTCTGGGCTTTATCTTGGAAACCGTAAGGTGTAGGAAGTTGATACTTGATAGGGACTTTGGCTGGGGGTGTAGGTATGCATCATGGTGTAAACTTTAACTTTGGCTCTGCCAAAGTGTGTACACCTGCCGTATTTAAGACATGTTTCTCCTATGACAAAGATATATGGATTGCTGCAACTTTTATTATTATATGTACTTTTACATAATTGTGCTATTAAATTTCTATTGACAGCTTTTCTCCAATTAATAAATTTTACAGCTTTATAATTTTTAGTTTACTGATTAATGCTGTCATCGTGCTATTTAATACTTTATCTTTGCATACATTTTCTTTCTCTTAGCCATATTTTCTCTACTTAGACATTATTTGCACCTTTATATAACTGACACTGCTCTGAAAGTATCTCACTCTATGTTCTGTTTCAATACTTCTATATCTCATGGTGTTGGAAACTATTTCCTCAGGCTGTGGGGTACAGGCAACTCTGATGCTATTTTGTTTTGATACTTTGTCTTTGCAGACATTTCCTGTCTATTTAGCTATTTGTCCACCTTTATGCACCTTTGCATAACTTTCAATGTGAGGTAATCTAATCTAATGGTGAGTATGGGCATCTCAAATGCTTTTATGCCACTTGTTAAATGTAATTAAGAGTGATGAACAGAAAAATAAAAATATTGTAATGAAACACCCCATACATAAATTTTTGTAATCATACATCAAACACACCACAAAATGAGTGACTTGGCAAAATTAGCCTCACAATTTGATCACTGTCCATGGGTTACAATCATAATGGTGAACAGCTGGGGGTTCAGCCAAGTGTGAAATTTGTTTTAAAAATAGACCTGAAAAACTGATTCAAGGGTTTCATCACTTAGGGACAAAAAAGTAATATTTTAAATGTTGCATAAATATAAGGGGAATAACATTTGGTACAGTGATAAAGGATAACACACCTATTATTTGAGGTATTAACATTAAAAATATACAAAATACTGTTTGTGTTATTGAGGTTCAAAGTAAAAAAATGATTAAAATTATACTAATAAACTGATTAATGCTTCTACTTTTCTTATTCCACACAACTGAACTGCATGTCTGATTCAAACTCATCTAAAGCTGTTTCGGGAAGCTCCCCCAGCCCTTTGGCTTGCCAAATGTACTTTGCCATATCTTTAATTACATAGGGCCTGGATACAACAGTTTTATTTATTTTTTGTCTAAAACTCACCAGTGAATTCAATTGATTGTGGGTGGTGTACAAACACTGACCACTGTTGTTATGCAACTGCAAAATACATTTATTTGCTCTGGATTCCTTGATGTTATGTTATATCGCAAAAGAGTGTAGGCAAGACAGGTGACTCTGCATGTGGTTCAGAGTAGGGGATTGCCCACTTTTACTGACTGATGCCACAGCTGGTGTGGTGGAATCACAATTCCTTAAATAATTTTTTTCTGGGATGATCCTACAGAAAGTGGAACTGTACCCACATCATATAACCAAAGTAAGTAAGCCCCCTCAGCAGCGACTGGAAGCTAGCTGTAATTCAGCAACACATTGTATCTGGAACATTTATTTCTGACTACAAGGGTTTTCAATCCATCACCCTTATAGATCTGGCAGATGGTGATTCTAAGCTTCTTTAGGTGGACGGGGATCAATGGGGTGAACTCAGATGATACTCTATTCTGCTATTTAGAACTTACCAATTTCTTGGGTCACCCAGCAGCCAGCACCACTGTAGCCAGATGCACACACAGTGTCTTACTTCTTCTTGGCCAATGACACATATATTCAAGATGAAATATGAATCTTGAATCATAGACTGAGCCATTCCAGGATGGTGGTCACTGGTCACAAATGTGTTTGGGATTCTCGCCAGTTGTTTGAATGCACCATGAATGAAGAAAGTGATAAGATGTCTCATCCTACACAGCATCCTCATAGTGAAGATCATGGTGAAGTAGATGACAACTGGCTGCAACAGACAATCAACTGCTAGATACAGGGCTAAACAAAGTCAATCCACAGGCAGAGGGGTACAAGATGGGCTACAAAACAGTTAGAGTACCAGTTTAATATTTGATTAACTCTTTCATAGTTGTATACCAACAAATTCACGAGATCCAAAATTAGCGCCCGCCAGGGAGATGTACTATGGGGAAGGATATGCTAGTCTAAACAAATAGGTCTTTAGCTGGTTACGGAAACCTGTTATTGTTTGTTGTGATCGTACTGATTGTGGGAGTCTGTTCCATTCTGTGGGGGAAGCCATTGCAAAACCTCGCCTACCAATGGCCTTTTTGTGAGGAAAGAGAAAGATGATTTCCAGGCATTAAACAACTGGTTTTGATGAATGAATTTCAGCATGAAACAAGATCTTCTATAGATAACTGAGGTTTAAGACACACCAAAGGCAATGATAAGGTTTGGGGGTAGTTCCGATGTTGTGTTTGATTGTGTCTGGGGGAGTGGTTTAAAATCAGAACTCATTTGTTACAAGAGCACTTAGAGAGTGCATACCTCTGCCAAGGCCCAACACCTCCAGTATTGCTTATCAGTGTAATTATGAAATTTCTTTTAAAAAAACTAATTATGTCCACCCCACTGGGGGGTGGACATATTATTTTTGCTTTTTCCGCCGTCCGCCGTCCGGCGTCCCACTTGGTTTCCAGACATTTTAGGCAACAGTTCTTATCCTATCTTTACCAAATTTGGCATGCAGGTTTATTGGGTTAATAGCTTGTATGGGATTGCTTTTGGTGATGATAGCTCTATAGCTAACTGAGTAATAGCTACTTTGCTACTTTTGAGTAGCTCTTTGGTTTCCAGACATTTTAAGGAATGCTATTAAGCCTAGCTTTCTGAAATTTGGTATGGAGGTTCATTGGGTTAATAGCTTGTATTCGATTGCTTTTGGGGGGAATTGCTTCATAGATGAGTGAGTAATTAATTAAATAAATGAGTAATTAGCTATTTTGAATACTGAAAAAGGCAAATGTGCTCATATCTCCTAAACCGTGCGAGATAGAGTGATTTCGTCGAAATTTTCGACCCACAGGGAATGTACTCTTTGCAATTTTCAAAAAAGTTTTCCCCTCCCCAAAAATGGCGGCCATTTTGAATTTTCGAATTTTTGCCAAAAATGGCAAAACACAAATTTGCTTCTATCTCCTTAACCGTGTGAGATAGAACGATTTCGTCGAAATTTTCGACTCACAGGGTATCTAAGAAATGTAATCTTGGCAATTTTCAAAAAAATTTCCCCTCCCCAAAAATGGCGGCCATTTTGAATTTTCGAATTTTTGCCAAAAATGGCAAAACACAAATTTGCTTCTATCTCCTTGACCGTGCGAGATAGAGCTATTTCGTCGAAATTTTCGACCCACAGGGTATCTGAGAATTCTACTCTTGGCAATTTTTAAAAAATTTTCCCCTTCCCAAAATTGGCGGCCATTTTGAATTTTCGAATTTTTGCCCAAAATGGCAAAACACGAATTTCCTTCTATCTCCTTAACCGTGCAAGATAGAGGATTTCGTCAAAATTTTCGACCCACAGGGTATCTAAAGAATGTAATCTTTGCAATTTTCAAAAATTTTCCCCTCCCCAAAAATGGCGGCCATTTTGAATTTTCGAATTTTTGCCAAAAATGGCAAAACACAAATTTGTTTCTATCTCCTTAACCGTGCGAGATAGAGTGATTTCGTCGAAATTTTCGACCCACAGGGTATCTAAGGAATGTAATCTTGGCAATTTTCAAAAAATTTTCCCCTCCCCAAAAATGGTGGCCATTTTGAATTTTCGAATTTTTGCCAAAAATGGCAAAACACAAATTTGCTTCTATCTCCTTAACCGTGCGAGATAGAGCGATTTCGTCTAAATTTTCGACCCACAGGGTATCTGAGCATTGTATTCTTGGCAATTTTCAAAAAATTTTCCCCTCCCCAAAAATGACGAGCAATGTGGATTTTCGAATTTTTGCCAAAAATGGCAAAACACAAATTTGCTTCTATCTCCTTAACCGTGCGAGATAGAGCGATTTCGTCGAAATTTTCGAACCACAGGGTATCTAAGGAATGTACTCTTTGCAATTTTCAAAAAAATTTCCCCTCCCCAAAAATGGCAGCCATTTTGATTTTTCAAATTTTTGCCAAAAATGGCAAAACACAAATTTGCTTCTATCTCCTTAACCGTGCGAGATAGAGCGATTTCGTCGAAATTTTCGACCCACAGGGTATCTAAGGAATGTACTCTTTGCAATTTTCAAAAAAAATTTCCCCTCCCCAAAAATGGCGGCCATTTTGATTTTTCGAATTTTTGCCAAAAATAGAAAAACAGGAATTTGCTTCTATCTTCTTAACCGTGCAAGATAGAGTGATTTCGTCAAAATTTTCGACCCAACCAATGCGAAAAGGCATGAAGCTGAAATAATTTACATCTAGACTAATAAATATTTAAGCATCATTGATATATTTTACAAATGAAACAGGGTCTTGTAAGACTACTGTACAATTTTGGCAAAAGGTTCATGGGGTGGACATTACACATGATAATGTGTGTTCTTCTATGCTATCCTGTTTCTATTTGCATCTACTATCAACAGGGCGTCCTATTTCTAGTTCTATATGTTACTTGTGCCATTGTCAAACAATGTTCAAGTTATTTTCCAAACAAACAGAAAAACACCACAAATTTTAAAACCTCCTTGGCAGAAGTAACAATAGATGCCACTCTAGCTTATAACTGTAAAAATAAGTGAAACAGTTTACTTTTAAATATGGATTGTTTAACATGCAGCATGACTCAGAAGATGCAATATTATGGTAAGTATTAAGCTCACTAAAAGTATCATTTTTTTCAAAATTTGTGTGTTCATTTATTATGTAATTGTTCAGCAAGTTTTCATCCCAGGCCTACTTGGATCTATTGCAGTCATGTTTTCCATCCTTCTTTTGTATCCAATGTTTTCAGTGCAAATTATTAAGCTGTTTTGGATGGGATGAAGCAGTGACGTACAGAAGACTCATATCTGACTTTGTTCATCTGTCACCGATCGTGCCTGATTCTGAAGTTAATGTAACAAACATGGTGAGATCTTGCTTTCAAATGAGTCTCACTCAAGAACACTCATGTACTTTGTTTATCTGATCTGGATTTAAATTTTTAAAAGTTTACATTTATTTCTATTTGTGTTTACAGAATCGTAACTAAATTTAAGCAACTGTTATGCAAGGCAATTAAAAGCCACAACTTAAATATTCTCATTCACAGGTCCCCCAAAACATGCAACAACCCAGCATGGAATCCCCCCCAGCAAGGTCACTGAAACATGAACAAATTACAGAGGAGATAACATAAAGCCAATATAACCATACCGCAAAACTTTTTTTTGTACTGCAGGACCCAAGGAAAGACTTCCTAGATACCTTAGTTATCATACTTCATTAAAATTAAAACATATCAAATGAGATGTCGCAAAAATAAAAGCAGGTATTGCTAGTTTGAAGTTCCAAGTGTAAAATCAATATTCAGTGTTGAATCTTGTGCCCAAATAGTAATATTTGTGTAGCTTTATTAAATTTTATTAATTTCTGCTACTTAGCAACAATTTAATAATACACTGACAAAAAAAATATGTCTTCAGGTGTGTTTTTGTTAAACTTTTTGTTGTGTCTCTCTCAACATACTTGCATTAAGTTTTAGATACTATGACATGTGTTTCAGATGATGGGCGGTGTGGCAGTTCGTTTGTATCAGCCACTGACTACATCAGGGCAGAAAAGAGGAATTGTCTACTTTCATGGTGGAGGTTGGACATTTGGCGATCTGGGTTAGTTGATCTAGTGCTTAATCCAACCCTTACTTTTCTTTAGTTACCTAACACTTCATTGAAATGTTGTGTATGTAAATAACACTTTGCTTAATCTGTGTTGCCATTGGCTTCTTCAAGCTTCCACTTCTCTTTGACATTAATTGGGGGCCACGGTGGCAGAGTGGTAAGTGGCACAGCCTCAAGTGGGAAAGCTGGTAGTTGCTTGCCGTTGGTCGGCAGTTTACAGTACAGAACCCTGACGAACTGTATGTACTGGTTTCCTCTGCCCTTCCAACTACCCGTTGTGATATGACCTGTACAGTGTTGAAAGCGACGTAAAACCCCAAATAAATAAATAAATAAACTTTAACATTAATTTAAAACAAGGTACATGCAAATGTATGTCGACAAATGTTGAGCCAGAAACAGTGTTTGGGGGAATGTGTAAATCCCACAATTATGTAAAAATGGAATTGGGTCAACTATTCCCACCCACAGACCTTCACATTAAAGTTGAAGGTGTAGTCTAAACATCGGGGCTAGTTGCATTCTGTGTCTACATATTGGTATATGGACTGAGACATCTCTTGTTTCAGACATGTATGAGGACATGCTGGTGAGAATATCAAAACGTCTTGATGCTGTTATAGCTTCAGTAGAGTAGGTATATCTATTTGTTTTATGTTAAATCAATAAAGTATACAATATAATAGATCCAAAGCACTTAGAGAGTGCACACCTCCGCCAAGGCCCAACACCTTCAGTTTTGCTTACTAGTGCAATGATAAAAAATCCTTTAAAAATTGGTGGACTAGATGGTACATGATCCAGATCACCACCAAAATCTAATTATCTGTTTCAACATTTCCTGAAAATTTCATCAAAAATCTTTAGAAACAAATTCCTGGATCAGATGGTATGTGATCCAGATTCTTACCAATATCAAATTCTCTGTTCCTTATGGCATGGTCAACATTTTGTGACAATTTCATCATAATCTATCCATAAACTTTGGAGTTATTTTGCAAACAGACAAACAAATGCATGCTGACACAAACACAACCTCCTTGACAGAGAAAGTGACCACTGTTTGTAATTAGATAACCTTAGCAGCATACTAAAATGAGTTTTGAATGTTTTCCTGACCATTACTCAAACAAATACTATTTTTAATCTTAAGCATTGGTCAGTATTTGTCATGAATCACTGTGAAACTCCACTACATCATAATTATACTGTCGGTGTTATGGTTCTGAAATAATTTTTGATATAAACATACAGAAATGCACAAAAGTGAGAGATTGTGAAAGTATAGCTATTTTTGTGCATTATCTTATTCAACCTCTGTGACATGTTAAAGTATGTTGTTGTTTTTTTTATGTCATAAATATTATGTGCTGTATTTACCATTTAGGAAGAGGTGTTTTATATGTATTAAATATTTAATACACATCATTTCCTGTTTAGGTAACATTTACTAGATTGTGACTTGATTTCCATATCTGTTGTAACCTGGTGGTCTTTTGAGTATTGATATAATTTTAGCTACTCACTGGGACCAGAAAAGCCTTTCCCACAAGCAGTGTATGATAGTGAGGCTGCTACAAGACACTTTTTCCAACTAAGTGGAGATCTCCAGGTTGATACTCACAGAATAGCACTGATGGGTAATCAAAAGCATTCACAAAATTGTTACAAAATTCCTTGTAATTCCTTAATGTTAACTCACAAATGTTTCAAGCACCATTATCAGTCGATGTATTTGTATAATCTACGCAACCTCTTTCAAATAGGTTAATGAATTTACATAATTTTTATTATTGGGTAAATACAGAATCACCACCATTATGGTTAGCCTGTGTTGGCCCAGTGAGAGTGGGTAGAGGCATGCACTGGGCATTACAGTGTATATATGTGTATAATTACAAGGCTCAGAAATGGGGAAGGATCGGATTCATTAAAAGTCTACATCCACATGTCTTGGGTACTCCTGAGAATATTTTCAGCAATATATTTCATGGCAAGAACCTTCACATAACTGGAAACTTATCAATATATCGGCATCTTCCTCTTTTGATCCAAACTTTATGAAAACCTAATTAGAATGAGACAATAAGTCTATTTACTGCATTTTAGTATATATGCTGCCTTTATATGAGTCAGCGAGTGTCCGACAGAGTACATCCAGTCATAAATCACCTAAGCTCCTCACTGCTTGTTCTATTCATATGCCTTTGTGTGGTATCTGCCACTGCTGCCCTGTAGTTAACACAGCTAGAAACACAGAGAACATGGTACATATAGATGCATAGTAGCTCAGATGATCACTTAAAATTGTGATCCCCTGTCACTATATCCTATCCCCATTGGCAGGTTACAAGAACCTAAGGGATGTTGATACATGGTCATCCTGCGAATTTGTCCTTCAGGTCAGAGACTGTGAGTTATTAGAGCTTGGACTGTATTTGTACATTTCTGATAGGTCAAATGGTGCTTTGAATCCTGTAGTAAAGATGATATTGTACTCAGTATAAATTTAGTGCAATATAAATAGGTGATTTCCCCAGAATCGTAAAATATAAATACAGAATAGTAATATCTAGAAATCCCATCTGGCATGTTAAATAAACAAATGTATAATTTTTGTACATATATTGAATACATTTGCTAAACCTCTAGTATTTATTTCAGCTTTTATATTATTTAAGTCTTGTTAACTGTGAGATGTAATATATGCCATTCATTTATAAATCAGATGTTAATAGTAGAGTCCTTTTCCTTTGTAGGTGACAGTGCTGGAGGAACACTTGCAACAGTTATTTCTCGCCGCTTGAGGGACAGTGGTTTTGATGTAATGCCCAAACTACAAGTCCTGATCTATCCTGTTACTCAGGCCCTGGCCCTGAACACACTGTCTTATAATGGAAACAAAGACGGGCCATTTCTCACCAAATCAAGCATGGTCATGTACTTATCAGTTTATCTGTTTGGCAAAGACTATAAGAAATATCACTACGATATGGTGAATAATCAGCATGTCCTACAGGATGATCCGTTACTACTGCCACTGAAGAAATTCATTGATGTCAACATATTGCCAGATGACAATTTGAAAGACACTTTTGTATCACAGAAATCAGATGGTAAAAGAGAGGTTTGGAACAGCATGAAAAAGGTTCTTTTAGATCCTGACTTTGCCCCACTGCTGGCTGACAATCTGTCTGGTTTGCCTCATGCTTATGTATCCACTTGTCAGTATGATGTTTTGAGAGATGATGGCTTTTTCTATGTCCAACGTCTCAGAGAAGCCAATGTGAAAGTGAAGCATGATCATTCTATGAAATGTTATCATGGTTGGATTTGGCACAGAAACTATGTTCCAATGTTTGATGAGCTTTACAGTAGTATCCTCAATTATGTAGATGAAAACCTATGAATGGAGTTTTTTTGCAATTTTAGATATGTAGTATTTTTTGTATTGTTTTGTTTTATATCATGAGTCAAATTCAGTTGCAGTTTACATTATTATGTAAGGTGATTTCTAATTTGAATAATAAATTGCAAACATACTTCAAATATATACAAAGACTACATTTTTGGCTTGTGAAAGAGAACTTTGAGTCATTCAATTAAATATTATGCAACCCACTAAGTAATTGTTCATATATATTAAGTAATAAATTCAGAGTTTCATTTTCTTTAGTAACTTTCTCCTGGGTAGGAATGAAGAAGAAGAAGACCAGTGATAAGTCTAGTCCTGGATATATGCGGACAAAGTTGTAATGATTTCTTTCGATATCGAGAGCAAATCTTCTGTGTGCTGGTTTTGATTTATTTCTACACACAGTACATTTTATATACATGTGCCTTTCCATTTGAGGAGAGTTCCTCACTTTCATGACTACACTTATGTGTCTTATTTTTTGGAAAAACCAAAGTTCAAACGTTTACATGCTGTTCAACAGCCAGTGTCACATTAGAAGAGGGCCATGACATTGCCACTTGTGGGAGTTGAACCCACACAGAGGTGACAACCTGTGATTAGATGCCAAATGATGATTGAGGCTCTCTTCATACAATAAAGCATGCTACACTGTTTTTTAAAATGTATCTTAGAAAAATAGAGTAAGCCCTGTTTGGGCTTCTACCTATATGCATAATTACAATGGCCTCAAAGCCATAATAATATAACATGGAATAGTTAGACAACCATGTGACATCAGTTGCAAAGCAATAATACATACATATACTAGTTTCAAAGGTATCACTCTTAAGTGACCACAATTTGATGCTGTAATAAATGTCTTTAACAGCTGATGCCATATCAGGACAGTTCCGCAGTGTATCACACATGTTGCCATGATTTCCAACCCATGACCATTTTCTCAGCAATTAAAAAAGTCGTTCTGTTTGTCTATCAATAATGGATTTGGGGTGAGCCAAGAGAATGTACAGATTTGCAACTGATTATTCTATCCCCGGACGAAAGTCGGGGATACTTAGGATTCAGTACGGTCACGCCACCGCCGCAGAGATTTCCTTTCGGACGCGATAACTTAAAAAGTATTTTAGTTAGACCTTTCAAATTTGGTATGCATGTATATATGGGAAATGGGAATATTTTTGGCCTCATTTTGAAAAACAAGATGGCTGTCATGGGCATTTTTTTCGACTTTCAGCAAGGACTTTTGTTGGCCCTCTAGAGCCAAGGGTATTATAGGTAGAGATCTGAAATTCGCAGGATATGTTCCCCATTACAAAATCTTGACTAGGAATATTTTTGGCCTCATTTTCAAAAACAAGATGGCCACCACGGGTGTTTCTTTGTCCTATTATTGGTCCTAGAGGCTTGGTATGTCAAGCCAACCTATAGGAAATCATGGGCTGGGAATCTTTTGATGTGGTCAGATTTGACCTTGGAGAGCCAAACTTAAAAGTGCTTGTAACTTGCTTATTATTGGTCCTAGAGGTATGGGATGGTAAACCAACCTATAGGAAATCATGGGCTGGGAATCTTTTGGTGTGGTCAGATTTGGCCTTGGACCTCTCCTTCAAGGTCAAACGAGGATAGCCAAACTAAGTGCTTATAACTCACTTATTATTGGTCCTAGAGTTTTAGGATGGTAAGAGGTTTTCGATGTGAAGACAACTTATAGGAAATCATGTGCTCCAAAGCTTTTGGTGGGGTCAGACTTGACATAATACTCTGTATGTCACGCTTCAACCATGTCCCATCCGGGGGTACACTGCGTCGAGACGCAATCTCTAGTTATATGTACTTTCATCTGATTGTTCAATTTTCATTGAGAGCTGTATTTCAATTTATAAATAGATCATTTGATAAATTTTAAAGCTTTGGTACTTTTTACTTTACAGATTAATTGACTCAACTTTCTAGTAAATTGCCTTGTTTTGATAATTTGTCTTAACATAAAATTTCTGTTTTTAATCCCAGCCCATAAAGGCTGGGGTAGTCGTCCCCTGTGCCGTCCGTGCTTCGGCGGTGGCGGCCGGCATAAAGCTTGTGGGTGTTCCACAGCCTAAACTGATGAACGGATTTTCACCAAATTTTCAGGGTATGTTTACTCCAAAAGGATCTAAAGCTGATTAGGTTTTGGGGGGTATCTGGTAACACTGTTCCCGTGGCAATATTTTTAAGATTTTCGGGTCTTAAACATTGTGGTGTTCCACTGCCAAAACCCCTGAATGGATTTTTACCAGATTTTCAGGATATGTTAACCCCAAGAGGACCTACAGTTTGGTGGGTATCCGGATACCACTGTTGCCATGGCAACACTTTTAAGATTTTCGGGTCTTAAACTTTGTGGGTGTTCCACAGACTAATCCCCTGCACGGATTTTCACCAAATTTTCAGGGTATGTTTACCCCAAGAGGATCTAGAGCTGATTAGGTTTTGGGGGGTATCTGGTAACAACTGCTGCCATAACAACACACACATTTAAGATTTTTGGGTCTTAAACTTTGTGGGTGTTCCACAGACTAAACCCCTGCACAGATTTTCACCAAATTTTTAGGATATGTTTACTCCAAGAGGATCTAGAGCTGATTAGGTTTTGGGGGGTATCCAGTAATATCTGTTGCCATGGCAACACTTTTAAAATTTTGGGGTCTTACAGTTTGTTCTAAAATCTTTAATGGTTTCTGTAACCTAAAATATTGCAGCTAGCTTCATCAGATTTGCACAAATGCAAATGGATAGAAAAGCTTGCCTGAGAGTAAATGCCTGCCATATCAATCTTTAATGGCAAATAGGAGGGTCATCATATCAAAAAGGCCTTATATCTCCATTATAATTGTTGCTTTGGCTTCAAAATATGAAAACTACTTGTAAGAAATCGTGGCCTGTAAATCTTTTGTAGAACATCTTGTTAGTTCTCTGTACTTCTTACAACAGAACTTGTTTCTAAGATTTTCCCAAATCTCAATGTTGTCGGCCATTTAGCTGTACCTGCGGGCTGGGGTTCTTGCCTGCCGAGGCTGGCTATTTTAAAACTTGTGTTAATTTTTGGTTAACTATATATCTTTGGAAATGTATCTAAACAGCGCTTCCTATTCATTGGAATTTTTTGTAATTCTTGATGGGATCATCTCTGGTATGCCTGACATGAAAGACAATTGTTCAATTATTATTTACTGATCTACAAATGGAATTAGTGAGAGTTGTTGAAAACATACACTCGTATATTGCTGATGCATTGTAGCAGATTCATATCAATACAAATCTTATACTCATATTCCCCTTTTCAAATAGGGCGTGAAAATTGAAGCAAAACTATTAATTTGTCACAACTTAAATTATTGGCATGTGTAATCTGTTTTTTTTTTACCAATGTTGTAGCTTGTATATGCATGCTTATTGATAGTATGGGTATTATTGCCCATTTGGCGGGAATTATCGGCCCAGATTTATTGTGAGTTATTTCTGTTTTATTTATATTTTAGTCCATTGTTGATTTTCACTGTTGTGGCTGTCAATATCTCCTGAATATCATTATCATTTTGCAGTTTCTAGTAACTCCAATTGTTATTTTTTCACTGTTGTGGTTGTCAATATCTCCTGAATACCATTATTTATTGTGTAGTTTTCTAGTCACTCCAGTACTTCCTTTAGCTTAAAGCCATCCCCTCTTTGATTCACTTTAGGGAAATTTTTTATTCTAGAGGCTCAGTGATGAATGTAGGGTGCCCGTGAGTCCCCCACGGGATAGAATTATAGTGGACAAACTGTGTCACATAGTAACCAACTTAGCATTAAGGCATACTGGTGTTACTCCTCATGGTCCTGTTCTTAGTTTAGGGAATTGGGGTGCAATGCCTACCATCCTCTGGGTGTTTCTCTCACTGTTGTTTTGGAGAAAGTCAGGATGCAGTGATCCCAAAGTGTTTATTCCGTTGACTGCTCATGGTCTTACTTCATTACCACACCCCTACAGACTCCATAGTTATGTCCTGAATACACACCATTTCCCTTGTGTGGCTAAGCGTCATGGCTTTGTAACCCTATCGTTGCTTAATCTCCCTTAATCCTGGACCAATCTCTTTTGGGGCAGTAAATTGCTGATCTGTAAGAAACAAGGGACCATGCATCAATGATACTGTAACAGTACATTCTGTCGACATTTTTGCTGTCACTAAAACATATATTTGCTGGGAGGATACGGTCAGCCTTCTACATTCCATCATCCTGACAGGTTTCAAATTCTGCCACAAACCCCGTATTCATGGTCGGGGTGGTGGTGTTGGATTTTTTATCAACAAAGCTATACAGTTTAGATCTGTGGATACTCCTACTTTCTGTTCTTTTGAAAATATTAGCATTGCAATTGGGTCTGCGGCTCAACCGCTTGTGTTGACTTGTGTTTATCGTCCACCTGGCTCATGCTCTGACAGTTTCCTGGACCAATTTCTTAATCTTTTAGAATACTTATCCTCAGTTTCTCCCTCATTCCTAATTTGTAATGATTTTAATATTCATGTGGATACTTCTTCAAATGATAGTATTAAATTCCAGAACTGTTTAGAATCATGCAATATTACAAAATGTTCAAACGGCTACCCATCTTCATTGTCATATCCTAGACCTTGTTCTCACTCCTGATGCCAGTGTCATTTCCAATGTACGAGTTGCTGAATTTATTTCTGATCTTGCTCTTGTCCTTGCTCAGCTTGACTCAGTTAATCCCCCTTCACATAAGACAAATGTTCTTTCCTTTAGGAGGTATCATAAAATTGACTTGGACATTTTGCGTAAGGATTTGGGAAATTGCTGATTCGTAAGATTCCCAGGTGATACAGTCAGTATTCTGTGTGAACAATACTTAGATGATTTGAGCAAATTGCTTGATAAGCATGCACTATTGGTTACTCATACTTTTACTAAACAAGCTACTGGTTGGCTATCTGACACCTACCGGCTGGCAAAAACCATCAGGCGACAGCTGAAACGAATCTGGCATAAAGATAAATCTGCCTACAATCGAGCTAGACTTCGAAGACAGATTGCTCGGTGTAATTCACTGGTCAACAAAGATAAGGCGAATTACTTTAGAAACCTGGTCAGAGATAATGCTAATGACTCCAAGAAGCTTTGGCAGGTCTTACGTTCTGCACTACACTCTAGTCCTGAAGCAGTACTCCCTTCTCATGAATCTAAGAAAGGTCTTGCTGACTGGTTTGTCACTTTCTTTAGTGACAAAATAGCTAAAATCAGAAACTCATTTTCCTCTAGTGACTTATTCACTCTGCCTCCTCCACCTGATGTACCTAATTTCAGCTGCTTTAAACAAATTTCTCAAGAGGAAATTAGAAAAATTATCATGAAGTCACCCACTAAATCTTGTTTGTTAGATCTGTGGCCTACATTTCTTGTTAAGGAATGTATAGATATTCTGCTGCCCTCTATTACCAGGCTAGTTAACTGCTCATTGTCAGGTGTTGTACATGATGAGTTTAAGAAGGCTATTGTAACCCCATTGATTAAAAAGTCATTACTACCACCCAATGACTTTAAAAACTACAGGCCTGTTTCAGGGTTGGACTTCATATCCAAACTTGTTGAACGTGTTGTTGCTACTCAATTGAACGACCATGTCAGTTTGAACGGACTAGAGAATGTCAGGTAATCTGCCTATAAACTAGGTCACGCAACTGAATCTGCATTGCTTTCAATTAAGAATGATGTTCATCTGGCTTTTGCTAAAGGTGAGGCTACTGCTGTTGTTCTCTTGGATCAATCAGCAGCGTTTGATACTATTGATCATGATACGCTGCTTGATTCTCTTAGCTCCTGGTTTGGTGTTGGCGGGGTTGTCCTCCATTGGTTCAAGTCTTATCTCTCAGACCATGTTCAGTGCATTAAGATTGGGTCAATTTTATCTGATGCCAAAAAGTTATTGTATGGTGTGCCTCAAGGCTCTGTCCTGGGGCCAATCCTTTTTTCACTCTACACTACTCCGCTGAGTAAAGTCATACAGAATCATCCTGGAATTAGTTTCCAGTTCTATGCTGATGACACACATTTGTATGTGCATCTCACACATAAAAATGTTGCCTCAACCCTTGATAAGCTGTCACACTGCCTTGAAGACGTTAAGAGATGGCTCTCTACAAATAAGCTCAAGCTAAATCCTGATAAGACCGAATTCATTGTGTTTGGCTCAAAGTCTCAGCGTGAAAAACTTAATCACTCATTCCCAGTCAGCATAGTCGGTAATCTTATATCACCAACAGATGGAGTTAGGAACCTTGGTGTCTGGTTTGATTCAGATTTCTCATTCTCTTGCCATGTTATCAAGGTCTGCAAGGCTTGTTTTGCTCATGTCCAGGATCTTAAGCGACTCCGAGGACATCTAACACATGAAGCTGCTCTTATGGCTGCCAATGCTCTGGTCGGAAGTCGTCTTGATAACTCTCTGTTCAGAGGTCTCTCAGCTCTGGATCTGCGGAAACTTCAGTGTGTTCAGAACAGTCTTGCTAGAATCGTTGCTAACACCAAGTATTCACACATCACTCCAGTTAGAAAAGCACTACATTGGTTGCCGATTAAGTACTGTTCTATCTTTAAGACTGCCGTGCTTGTATATAAGTTCCTACACAGTGGTAACCCCAAATATTTTGAACCCTTCCTGATACCCAGACATAGTGCATATAACACTCGTCGAAGTCAATCTGATGGCATATTTCTTGAGGTTCCTCACTTTGCTTCAGTTTTCAAGTCTCAAAAGCATTTTGGACTCAGTTTTGCGTATGACACACCTGTAATTTGGAATGACCTTCCTGATGAGGTCTGCTCTGCAAACTCACTTGCCTCTTTCAGGTCAAAGTGGAAGTCATACCTCTTTGGAAAAGCATACCCACCCTAAATTTCCAATCTCCTCCTGCTTTCTCTGTGGTGCTGATCCCTGCAATGTCTCTGGTTTATGAATATTGAACAATGTTTTTGTGTGATGCGCCTTAGAGTCTGTCTTTTGACAGAGATTAAGCGCTATAAAAGTGCTATTAGAATTAGAATTGGTTGTCTGATCAACTGCACCCCCATCCCCAATATGCAATCCTCCACCAAACAAGATGCCATAACAGTCATCAAACCTACATCATTCTAACTGGGCTTGAATTTAAAAATGTCAGGTATACTTGTCAGGTCTTTCATATTTATCATATAAAATAAAAAATATTGTGTAAACTATCAAAGAAAGAGCAATTTTGAGCACCTTTGTAATCAAACAAGGTACTCAAGAGGTCCCAGGTCTAAATGTTGAAATTTTTAATTTTTGCAACAGTATTTATGACAAGATAACTCATTCTAATATTTACAATTGAAAGCACATAAAAAGCATTTGTTCTGAAAAATAACATGCTCCTATATGAATGTCAAAAACCAATTACAAAGTACTGGAGATTACACTCATCAATATTACTTAGAAGGTCCTTGATGATTAGAGTGCTGCTTATCTTTGATCAATGATAGGTTATGACAACTTTTTGTGTGATTTAAAACTTGCAAAATTTTTATATTTAACTTATAACGTGTATGTGGACACCTGGAATTTGGGTATATTTGTAAATTTAAAAAAAATTTACTAGGCACTAACATTTGAGCAGTAACAACAATTATAAAATAGAAAGATCTTTGAAAGTTATTATGGTTTATAAATATCTGTTTCATATCCCACAACTTACCACAACAAAATACTGCACCACTCAAAGTGCACATAGTATTACACTTAACACAGCATTGTGAATAAAATTGCAAGCAATTTCCACAAGATCAGTCCATGTATTAATGGGACTGTGGACATTGCCTGAGCAGTGTCGTTGCTGAAAGCAGGTATGTACTCACCTGTGTCAACATTCTGTAGTAGCTGTGAGACACGCCCTGTTCTGTAAATGCTACAGTAACACTACATCACAGCACCCACAGAACCTTGCATACTGGATATACACTTATAAAGTAGTTGCATAGAGAATAGCATTTCTCAGTGTAAGTGTTGGAGTCACTGAGTCACTTAGGACATAAACTATCATGCTGGACACTAGTGTATTACAGGCTTGTCTGGGAAAGGACCTGACCCATCTGAATGGGGTGGGTGTGGAATCAGTACGGGACAGTGTAGATGAATGTGGGGCCAGCACTCTACACTATGCTGTGAGAGCACGAGGGGACAGTAAACAACAACATGACATCCTCGATTATCTGGTCAAGAAATGTGGATGCAATGTCCACGCAAAGACACACAATGGGGCAACGCCTCTACATGATGCCTGCGCCACTGGTGAGCCACACATTTCATAGATCAAAATAATCAAGCTACAAATACTAGTGAATGTGGAGTAGTTTTTACTTTACCGGTACGATATTTGGACGATGATATAAATTCTATATTTTAACAATTTAATCTTTTGATTTTGTTTCAAATACACATCCATATTATTTATGGGGGTTGGGGGCTTGCCCCCAATTATAACTCTCTCTTAATTTAATTTTAAATTTCCTTGAAAGTTTCTTGTAATTATCCAATATGGTGGATCTCGTACCGGTAAAGTAAAATTGCTCCATGAATGTGACTTAATATCTGTTAACATGTCCGGCATCCAAGCAAAACAAGTGGCAAAAGAAAAATGCAAAAAATATGTGTTGTACAAATAAAAAAATATACAGGGACATTTGACTACCTGACAATGTGCAAACCTTTCCAAACAGGCTGTGTTTCAAACAGGCACAGCTAAGATCAGGTGGTCAGTGAATGTCTCTTTTTATTTGCAGTAAAATAATTCACTTTTAATATGTAACATATAGCTCACATCCTTTGTATTTTATTCAAATAAATATTGCCAGTATTGTTTAATTTTTAGGTTGCTAGCTTTAAAATGAATAAAGAACAGATGATAATTTATTTATCTTTTGAATCAGGGAAAAATTTATTTAATTCAACCTCGGTGAAGAATGTTTCTGTGTATCATTCTGCTGTTTTTTGTACACTGATGAAGGTCTGTAAAATCTACAATCATAACCTTTCTTGTTTCCTGCTGTCCTAAAAATGACTGCTAATAGTGAAATGAAGAGCAGTGTGAAAATAAAATGGCATTGTTGCTGGTTTTTGTAAAACTAGAAGACATAGTGTATAACATGACTGTATGATACAAAACTGTTGGGAATACAATTCTTTCAAAGTTATTCACCAAATAACCTTAAGTGAATTATTTGGGGAATAAAAGCTTTCCTTTGACATTGAATATATGTGCCTATCGATGGCCAAAACCCCTTGAATACATTTATTTTGGAGATTTTTAAAATTTTCATATAATTACTTGTATAACTAGCTGACCAGGCTTCGCTCAAATTAACTAATTATCTGCAGCTAAATTAATAGAACATATTTATGAATAAACCTATAAATTTTAAATCTGATTAAACATCTTAAAAACACATAGAATAATATATATGCAGAATACATCCAATTATTATCTGCAATACAATTGTCAATTCACCACAAAAGAACCACCTCTGTTGCGAGACAATGTAATTTACTACAAATCAGTCATCACAGATAAACTCCAGTACATCTAGCTAAGAGGGCTGTTCCACTATTGCGATCATCCTCCCCTATCGAATTACAATCCAATGTGTTTTCCATTCAGGAACTTGATCTTTTCCATCTTTTTTATTGTAAACTTGGATTGGGACATTCAGGAAGGTAGCTGGTTTGACTTAATCATTAACTTTTCCTAATTCTTATCTGATCTTGTGTTTGTAAACCTTATTACAATCTATTGCAAATTATTGTATGCATCACAAGTCCATTTTTTAAATTTATTTTGATCTTAAACCCATCTTTTCTGTCGCAAACCTGTCAGGAACTTTTTCCACTGTAAATCTTTTTTTGAAACTGGCCAATAGGATTGTCTCCCCGAACGCTATAAAAATATACAATGTCAAAAGAAGAAGTCATCTTGATCCAAAAGATGGGGGTTTGTGATAGTTTAGGATAGGATAAAACAGGTGGCTTCAGGTTAAAGATGGTTTCATGATGGGGATGGGATTAAAAAGATCACTTCAAAGCTACACAAAATTTCCCTGAGCATCTGAAGAAATAACACCTGCATCTGTAGCAGTTGCTTTATCGTTCGATCCATTTTGGTCACTGTTGAAATTTTAATGAAGTTGACCTCTTCAGTGATCCCTATGTATAGGGATCCAGGTTCAAATTGGTTAATGAGGAACTCTGGAAGATCACCAGGAGGCATCTGGAAAATGTGATCTTTTTGGATCGTATACCTGATCTTTTCCCATCATATACCCAATCAGGGTGTTTGTAGACCTGATCGCGGTTATTGCATACCTATCGCAGACAATGTTGTCAATTGTATAAATTTTCAAGTGGATCACTATCCGATCACAAAGCTAATAGGGAACCTGTCGTACTGATTATAAACCGTAAAATCCAATCGGGAAGTGGATGGCAAAGTCATTGCAAACCTTTTCTGGACAACAAGATAGCAACTCACTTTGCCGTCAAGAGCAGTGGAAACAGCCAATCAAAGGAAAATCTAAATTGGGTGGTAGATTTACAATCAGATCACAATTATGGAACAGTACTCTAAGTTCTTTGGTTTTACTGAATTTTGTGTTAAGACCAGCGTAAGTGTACTTTCAAAGTAACTAACACCATGTACCTTCAACAATTGCTTTTTGGTTAATCAGTTATAGACAGGTTCAATTACTCTATGATAGGTAGCACATTTCGAAAACAATTAAATAGTGGCTTCAAACCCTAGAAAATACTCATGGACAGCAGACTTCAGCTAGGGTGCTTTTCTGAAAATTCTGGATTTTTTGGAATGCAGAATATTATCTGGATCTTTCCCCATAATGTCCTCACTGGCAAATTCAACATAGTATTACTGCGGTGACTTTCACATTTCTTACTCCCTATGAGAAAGGGTTTTTAACTTGTGTGGCAACTACAAGCAGAGTACTGAAATCATAACCATTTTAACATTTATCCTAATAATTCGGTTCTTATTGTCCAGCCTTAGATTTTGCTTGCAAAGAATAAGTGGATAAAAAGTATATAGATTAGATTTATGATATTTTTTTAGTTTATTATCAATGCACACACTTCTAATTAAAGTGTACATACAGAAAAAAGCAACAACAAAACATATATCTGAAAATGTGTGTGTGTCAAGACATGAGATTATGTATTGACATATTTTATCATCCACAAACAAGTCTCCTTTTATTTTGACTATAATACTTATTTGTCCATTGACTGCCTTTACAATGACATATCTCACACCCTTTCAGGTAATATAGATGCCGTGACCTGGTTGCTTAGCAACACTGACTGCAGTGCAGAAGATGGGGATAACAGTGGTATTTTACCTGTGCATCTTGTATCCAGGTAAACAGGCCTTGTCGAGTGACTTGGTTTCAATAACTGCTCTCTGTCACACAAAAATGTCTCTTACCTTGATGAAATGACAGGGCATGTGTGCTTTTCAGTGACTATAACAAAAGAGTAGTGTGTTTAATGATAGGCAGCTGCTAAATTAATCACTTAAAGTTTTTATCAAGGTAAAAGTATCTTTAACACTTATGTAAAAATTTGAGTCTTGATATCTGCACAGTTTCCATATTTTATTTTCACATTTCTATAATCTAAATTGAAAATACAACTATTCTAATTGAGAGATTTTTATCAGAATAGAATAAAACAAGTAGAGTAAGAAATGTAAAATTCGCCACACATCTGAAATTCGCCACATGTGAAAATACTAATAAAATAAATGAATTGTGGTGAGATTTGTTGAATGTATAGTAAATTAAGGCTTTTTGAACTGGAAAATACCAATTTTGAGACAAAAACATCATTTTCTTCATAAAATTAACTAAGGTTTTAGAGGTGGCCAATTTTAGATTCCTGGCGAATTTTAGATTTCTTACTCTAATATCTCTTTCAAGATTCTGTGTAAAAACACCTATCATTTTGCTGTACTTGCCACATTTTCTATCTAACTTTTTAATAGAGTAATGAAAAATTTTTAAGTCTTGTCTAATCCGCTGATTGGTACAATATTTTACACACAAGGAGGACTCCGTATGCTAAATTATCAAAAGAGAAAATAGTCAAAAGTCATAAAACAGGGCACTAGGTAAATTGTCTAGGGCTGTGGATGTGAATGAGACAAGTACCAAGTGAGGAAATTTCATTTAATTGAATGAAGAGGATGATTTTATGATATTTCCTAAAAGATGTTACTGAATGACTGGTTATTATATATGAAGAGGGAGGGAGTTCCAGAATTTAGATGCATAATAGCTGAACAACTAAAAATGCCTGTGGAATTTACGAATTTTACATTTGATGAAGGAACTTCTAGGGCTGTTCCATCTGCAAGATAATGCTTTATGATAGGTTTAAGACCCTGTAAATTGTCAGTTCAGGAGGTGGATATTTTCAAATGATCTTAAAGCTATCGTACAAGGAAGTTCCTATACTTCCCAATGGGTTGCTGATTGGATGTCTTCACAAGTCCACTGGGAACAGTTTACGACAGTATTAAACTGTTTGAAATTATCACAAACTGCTCCCGATCCTTATCAGATTCTTAAACCTATCTTTCCACTCATAAAGTCATCTTTTGATCTTATAGCAATGTTAAACCCATATTTTCTATGATCTTAAATTGATCTGTAAGGTTTGTAAACCAATCGGATGGATTGGGAAACTATCAGAAATATATCAGGAGCCCATTAGAAGGCTTCTTGAAGCAATTATAGTATCCACCAGAAAGCTATCTGGAAAAATCAGGTACCTATCTTAAACCTATCTCAAACTACACCCAAGGATTGTGAATATTTTAATTGTTTCCTGTCAGGAAGTAGGTCAGACTGCAATAATGGAACAGCCCCATTTACATTTTTGGCAACTTTGTCTGGTATTTCTTGCACTCACTCACTCTGAGGTGTAGGGATGGAGTTTTTCACTAAGGTATACTGGTTGCCCATGTTTTGGAACTTCATTTGAGATCCACCCAGTTTGATTTACTCGGACCTAGTGGAGTTTTTATTTAATTGTGGGCTAATGTGGAAGATTGAGTCAGGACCCTGCAGAATGAATTTTGAACAATGGTTTTTGATTATTGGATATGTGATTTTTGCACAGAGTATATTTAATCACCTGACCAAAATCTCACAAACATACAAATCAACCACTTAATGCTTTTTAAGGTGTGACAAAGATACAGTATGATCAAATTCTCCTTCAAAATGGTTTTGCTGGTAGAAACGCTGTATATATTGTTTTACACAGATTTGGACATTTGAACATCTTGAAGATGTTAGTAAATAAAGCCCAAGCTTCTCTTCATGTGAAAACCCTTACCGGGGCGAGACCACTGCATTTTGCTGCTGCAGCTGGTCATTTCCATATTGTTCAATTTATACTTGAAAACAGAGCCAGGTAAGACATCTCTGTTAAGACTGACATTGTATCTTCAGCTTTTGAAATTTTTAGGAATGTAATCAGATGTTAATATCAAATTTAACAGCTTATTATTATGGATTAAATTTGGAATAGAACAAAAACTAGATGGAATTGAAAGTTTGTTATCCTAAAAATACACATAATATCAATAGATAACACTTTAACTTTCCCTGTTTAAAATTATGCTTTGTCTTTAATAATACAAGTGATATATATTTCCTGCCTAATGCAGTTACATATAATGAAATCTCTCTCCAGCTTCCACAATGAGGATGAGAAACACAGGGACTATGGAGACACTGACTGCCCATGTTGTAAACTTGCACAGTGAGTATGCATTGTGAGGACTCCATTATTTACTTCACTGTCTCCTGAGATGTTCTTTGAAAGCTTAAAACTTTAACTTGCCCAGTAAGGTTAACATTGCTTTGTGGACACTTAAGCCTTAATAAACAAGATTGATCTGTGGACACTTAACACTTGACAAGAAAATTGGTTTAGTGGACACAAAATGTAAACCCTTACCAGTAATTTTCCTCAGTGGACACAGGACAATTTGATCATGGCCTACAGAAGCTTGACCAGTAAGGCTGCTCTGTGGACACCTCAAAGTTGCCCAGTTAACCTCCTTTGCAGACACATCGAACCTGACCAGTAAGGCTGCTCTGGGGACATCTGACACTGAGTAGTTAGTTTTCTCTGTACACACCTGAATCTCAAGCAGCATGATCTCTCTGTGTATACCAGATATGTGAGCAGTCAGTATGAACTGACTTTACCAGAAAATTGGACAACTATTTTGGTCTGTGGATACATTAAGTAAATTTATTCCACTCAAAGCATTATAATCAGTATCTGATTAGTATCTGCTGTGAATTTGTAATTTAAAAAGCTGCTAACTTTAAGGCCCAATCAAATTTCTCTGCTGTATCTGATATGTTTTGATTTTGATAAAGTCAATCGGACCAAATGAGATCAGGTTTTTACCCCACAGCCCTTAAGGGCTGTCAGGGTATTGTTTTCATCCATGGCGGCGGGAAAAGTTTGTCTGGGCTGTATCTCAGAAACTGTAAGGTGTAGGAAGTTGGTACTTGGTAGGGACATTGGCTAGGGGGTGCAGGTGTGCAACATCATGGTGTGGCCTTGATTTGAACTTGCCGTAGTGACCTTGACCTATAAAATCTTGTCCGGGCTATATCTCGGAAACCGTAAGGTGTAGGAAGTTGATACTTGGTAGGGACATTGGTTGGGGATTGTAAGTGTGCATCGTCATGATGTGACCTTGATTTGACCTTTGACCTTGCCGTAATGACCTTGACCTATAAAATCTTGTCTGGGCTATATCCCAGAAACTGTAAGGTGTAGGAAGTTGATACCTTGCCGTAATGACCTTGACCTATAAAATCTTGTCCGGGTTATATCTCGGAAACCATAAGGTGTAGGAAGTTGGTACTTGGTAGGGACATTGGCTAGGGGGTGCAGGTGTGCAACATCATGGTGTGGCCTTGATTTGAACTTGCCGTAGTGACCTTGACCTATAAAATCTTGTCCGGGCTATATCTCGGAAACCGTAAGGTGTAGGAAGTTGATACTTGGTAGGGACATTGGTTGGGGATTGTAAGTGTGCATCGTCATGATGTGACCTTGATTTGACCTTTGACCTTGCCGTAATGACCTTGACCTATACAATCTTGTCTGGGCTATATCCCAGAAACTGTAAAGTGTAGGAAGTTGATACCTTGCCGTAATGACCTTGACCTATAAAATCTTGTCCGGGTTATATCTCGGAAACCATAAGGTGTAGGAAGTTGATACTTGGTAGGGACATTGGCTAGGGGGTGTAGGTGTGCAACGTCATGGTGTGACCTTGATTTGACCTTTGACCTTGCCGTAGTAACCTTGACCTATATAATCTTGCCCGGGCTATATCTCGGAAACCGTAAGGTGTAGGAAGTTGATACTTGGTAGGGACATTGGTTGGGGATTGTAGGTGTGCATCGTCATGATGTGACCTTGGTTTGACCTTTGACCTTGCCGTAATGACCTTGACCTATAAAATCTTGTCTGGGCTATATCCCAGAAACTGTAAGGTGTAGGAAGTTGATACTCGGTAGGCACATTGGTTAGGGGGTGTAGGTGTGCAACATCATGTGACCTTGATTTGACCTTTGACCTTGCTGTATTGATCTTAACCTATAAAAGCTTGTCCGGGCTATATCTCAGAAACTGTAAGGTGTAGGAAGTTGATACTTGGTAGGGACATTGGTTAGGGGGTGTAGGTGTGCAACATCATGGTGTGACCTTGATTTGACCTTTGAGCTTGCCGTACTGACTTTGACCTATAAAATCTTGTCCGGGCTATATCTCAGAAAGCGCAAGGTGTAGGAAGTTGATAGTTAGTAGGGACATTGGTTGGGGGTTGTAGGTGTGCAATGTCATGGTGTGACCTTGATTTGACATTTGACCTTGCCGTAGTGACCTTGACCTTTAAAATTTTGTCCAGGCAATATCTCTGAAACTGTAAAGTGTAGGAAGTTGATGGTTTGTAGGGATATTGCTTAGGGGTTGTAGGTGTGCATCATTTTTAGTTTACTGATTAATGCTGTCATCTTGCTATTGAATTGTCTTGTTTTAATACTTTATCTTTGCATACATTTTGTTTCTCTTAGATGTTATTTTCTCTACTTAAACATCATTTAGACCTTAATATAACTGACACTGCTCTGAAAGTATCCTGATCTTTGTACTGTTTTCACTACTTCTATATCTCATGGTTTTGAAAACTATTTCCCCAGGCTGTGGGGTACGGGCATCTGTGATGCTATTTTTCTGTTTTTGTATGGATGTGAATTGATCTCTTAATGGATGTATTTGTGTTTGCTGTGCAGAAATTTTTATTTAGCGGTCAGTTTGTGTTCTAACATGATTATGTGAAGATATTTTTAGAACTTTAAAATTTCATAGGGTTTCCTCTGTGTGAAAAAGGAAAATGTGCAGCATGTTTCTGCAGAATCTAAAATATTTTGAAATGAAAAAATCTCCTCATGCTACAACAAAAAAGCATCAATCCTTGGAGCCATTGGCATGAAAAATCAACAAATTATTACAGACAGACAGAAAAAAAGTATAATTTTAAATTGTTATATCTTATGAGATCTATTATATAAATAATTTGGTAGTTTTACAATTTTTACAGATAAAGGAACCATTAAATGTTGGTCATACTTTGTTAATACATAACAGCACAAATTACTAAACTAACCAGTTTCATTTAAAGAATCTGTACCAATTAAAGTATTATTTGTGTGTGTTTTTCCAGTATTGTGAATGTGCAGATGGAATCTGGAGCGACACCTCTATATCTGGCATCTCAAAATGGAAACATAGAGACAGTTAAACATCTGATTAATGTTGGCAATGCTTCTGTGAAGATACTGACTTGTGACGGCATGTCTTGTTTACACGCTGCGGCACAAAGTGGACACCTGAATATTGTACAGTACTTGGTTAGTATAGACAGACAACATTGGAAATCTCAACATGGTGTGCTGTACTTGGTCAGTATACATAAACTAAAGTGGACACCCCACATCTTGTGTAGTACTTGGTTAAAAAGAGAAATCTGCCTGCATAGGTTGTACAAAAGTCAAGTTAGGAGCACTATTTAACTATTCCAATATGTTAATGTCCAATTGTTGTCAGTAATATCCTAATCATCTGTCACACAGGATAAATTAATCTAAAAATATTACTGGAGACCCAGATAATGTATTTTTCTCATTTGGAAATGCACAATTTGTGCACAAAATGTAAATAAGATCTTAGTTGTTAAAATTTAAAAAAAAACATATATTTATGCCTGTATTTCTGTATTGGATGATCATAACTGATCTATTGTTTTCATTGTGTTGAACTTGAGCCAAGTTGGAAACTTATACCTGTATCATATCTTGCCACGGTGGCCAATCATTATTCTGCTGAAAGTAGCAATTAAAAAGTATAATACCTTTTTTTATAGCCAAACGTATCCTGGTTATATTTTCAAAATTATTTCACCTGTTGATTAAATAGACTTTCTTTAACTTGTGTTTGTATATTCCCAGTTGACCATGAGCCACAAATGAATTCCATTCATTCTGCTCTGTCTTAAGCCTTGACCTTAAGACATTGTCAATTCCTTCCCCTCTTATCTCCCATTCTGTATTTCTCTTCCAGGTGTTTCTTGGCCTTCCTTGACATAAGCATTCTAGAATGCCATGCTTACTTACATACTTACATTATCAAAGTAGAATCATAATTTCTTCCATAAGAAAGTGGTTTTAAGAATGTGAACTGCTGAAGTTACAAGATAATAAACCATTGCATGATTTCTGTTATCCAGAAAAATGAGTTTCATACCAGCAGATATCCATCATTCATGCATATAACACTGAACATAAAAAAATGTGACTTTCCACCGTCTGCTGCAGGCTGAACAGCAGAAGGTTGACTCCAAGGATTTGGATGGACTGACAGCACTGCACTATGCTGCAGGTAACGGGCAAGTGCATGTAGTGAAGTGGCTGGTGAATCACGGAGCCAAGATGCTGGTGGATTTTGTAGGTGGAACCCCACTCCACACAGCAGCACACAACGGAAGCAGTGAGGTGAGAAACATTAAGCCATCTGAGTCCAAACATAGGTTCCTGTTCACCTTATGTGTCACCAGGTCACCAGGTTTCAATATGGAGAGTTCAGCAAACCCTGTGTGTGTGGACCATATAACCAGATTCAAATGGAGAGAGTTCAATATATTCTTTTTTTCAAAATAAACTTACTTGTAATTGCAAAATTTGCACTTCTTTTTTCCCATACACAGTTTTGCTTTTACCCAAATATTCATTGGAGTGATTGGACATCTAATTGAAATCTTGAACCCGATACTATTTGTGTATTATAGTGTGCATTGGCTCTCCTTGATGGTGGGTGTGACCCTCTTGATGAAGACTCTGATGGACTCACAGCACTTGAAATCGCTGCCAAATGTGGACATTTTGGTTTTGCAGGATGCATCACAAAGTGGCAGAGACAGGTTAAAAAGCCTATATTTAGAAAAATATTGTGTAGAAGAACTGTACTTGTCTGTATTGTTGGTTTTATCTGGTATAATATGTATCTATGGATGCCTTGTGTTATAACATTTAGGCCAAACAGCTGCATGCTGGCCCCACAGCACTAGTCAGGAAACATTTATTCATAGTTTAGTAGATCCATTAGGTTTCATACGTGCATGTAAACCCCACTTGCAGGTTTTCACTATTGACTGATGTGTCCAATACTAATCAGTACTGGACACTTTTTCTCAGTGACCATTTTGGGGGGATTAATTTATTCCAGTAAAAAGAGAAATTACAGAATGTTGGGACAGACTATCATATATCTTGGGACCAGGCATCTAATAGGATATAGAGTGTTGTTTACTACAGCCAAACTCCACAGAAGTGGCCAATACCAGAAAATATTGAAAATCTCGGCCCTGTCGGGCCTCGCTCTCCCATATTTTCTGGTATTGGCCATTTTTTTAAGTTTAACTGTATTAATAAGTCAGGAACTGTATTTAGTTAGGAGGCATTCAGCACAACACAGACAGGATTTCCCGCTAATTGTAGCAGAGTTTTAAGTATGTACACGTTGGACGAGTGACGTGGGGTGCAATGGCTATATGATGTGGCTCATTAACTACCCACATATGTGGTCTATTTACAGAACAATAAAAACAAGGTCATAGATCAAAATTCAAATATGAGTTGGTACAAAACTGTGTGAACAGGCCATCACAGAGATTTGTTTGTGTATCAATGAAGCCAGGGGCAACAGTGGCATAGTGGTAACACTCTCGACTAACAGGCCGAGATCATAGTTTGAATCCCAGTCCAACCTCAAGTGGTTAAGCTGGCAGTTGTGGCATTGGCAGGTGGTTACAGTACAGAACCTTGACCAACTGTATGTATACTGGTTCTTCCACCCTTCAGCTGCCCATCATATTATAACTGATACAAGGTACTAGGTGTGATATAAAACTCAAAATAAATACAGATGACCAGTATGTTCATTGCTATGAATTGTGACCAATTATGGATATGTTAGTTGTTGAAAGAGATATTTAAACCCTAACTTTTGGCCTTAGACTGATTATAGATATGAAATAATTTTAAAAAATACATGTGTTCTTGTTTATGTGGGAATAAAGTTAGATTGAAATTTTATTGTGGTAATCCCTTATTTGCTTTCTTGACAGAATAGAGATCAATATTTGAGCAACCACAACAATTTACTGGAGTGGTAATTACTAACATGGATTGAGATCAGATCAAAATTGAGAAAAAATATTCAACGTGAGCCAGTGGATCAAATATCTGTTCACAAAGTTAATTATGGATCACTTGCGTTGAACAGATTAATATTTGATCTGTTTTTTGTTAATTTCTCACAGTTTTGATAAGCGTTCTTAATCACACAGGAAGTTAGAAGGCTTTATTCAGTCGCTGAGTACTGTCTGCCTCTATAATGAACAATTGAAACATTCATCTTCTCCAAAGAAATTTTCTTTCAGCTATTTTTCATTCATCATGATCCAAAAGTTAATCCATCAAAGGGAATCGATCAAAGTTAATCCAAAATTTGATAAAAAAAATCAGATCAAATGTTTTGTGAATACTAATCAGAGCTGATCCAGACATCTGATCAATTGTTGTGATCATTTTTGCTCCAATTTAATCTTATGTTCACTGAACCATGTTAGTGAATATCCACCATGTGAAAATGTGTTAAAATTCTTATTGAGTCTAAATACAAGAACAGTATTTCTTGAAATAAAAAAGAAATGCTAACAGAATTAGCCTTAGCTTTCCACTAAAATGATCGTTTTTGACTTGAAAATAGCAAATAATAAAATAGTTTGTTTATATAACTTCAATGTGAAGTCACATAAAGATTATTTCAGAACAGAGAATCAAAAGTGTTGACTCAGTCACATCACATGTCAGACGAAAATATGAATCTGCAAAATGGAGAAAATTCAGATGACTATGAAAGGGTTCCTGGTGAAATCATGTCAATACCCCCACCGCCCAGTTACCCACCCCCACAAGTCCCAGAAATAACGAGGCTGAAGAGGCAGGAAAGGTAAGCATTATCACACCAGCACTATGAACTATGTATCATTTACCTTTTAAATAGTTTCTTCTAAAACTCAGACTTCAGTCCATCTCAGATTTTTCTTCAACTAAAGTGGAGATGCAATGATGGATTTGACTGGCTTAAGAGAAGACACCCTCTCTTATTGCTGTTGGAATAGAGTAATGATCAATATCGATATGTACAGATAAAATTAATCATAACAATTTTGTTTTGGAATAAAAATTGCTTGGTTTTTCTCACCAACTAATTGCCAGTATTCTATCAAGTTTCGCTATTAATTTTATCCATAAAGATTAAACAGTTTGGGAGAAATTAAGAATTTAATGTGAAAGTAATGCCAGCAGACTATCCCACACTTGCAACCATTACAGATCTGTCCATTGTTACCGGCCTTGAACCATCACTGCTACCCAGCTCCCCCTCCTCACTTCCCTTTATTAAAATTAATGTCACCAATATTGCTCCAAGTGGCAATGGAATTGTCTCTTTTTCAGCAATTAGGAACAACTTTTTAACTAAGTGTGGCATAGGCAAATAACATAATTTATATCTTAGCAATTTTAAGACAAAAAAACCAAGGTACAGTTTTTATTTCTGATATATTTAGATAATAGTTACTCTGTTGAAATAGAATTACATGTATTTCGATATTTTTAGAGTGGAACTCAACAACAAAGATACTACTATGTCACATTTCAAAGGCGGCACACCATCATCCAAGTCTCCAGATCACAATGCAGTGGAGTTTGGATCAGACCAGGAAATTAAACCAACAGAGCATGATGAGCCTCGATCAAGGACCAACAGCTTTAAATCAATAGCATTAACAGCACGATTGTCATTTGATAAAAAGATTTCTGGTTTAAAACGAGATGACAGCAATGAAGCTAATGCTGAAAAATTACATGAACTTGAAAATCATGCTGTAGATGCATCAGCTTCAGATGATCATGTTCACAAGGTTTCTCCTACCCAAAGAGAAAAGATTGGACGATTTAAGGCAGTGGCTAAAGCCACTAAGTTGTCAATTGAACTACAAAGCCAGTTGTCAGAAGATACAGAGGTTTCTGGGCCTTCCATTGAAAAATCACATTGTGATAAGATAAAATCAGCACCAAAGCGGACAAACAGCCTCAAACTTATAGGTCATATGAGCAGTTTTACAAAAACTGAGAATAAAAAGCACCCACCAGAGAAGTCTGCATCACTCACAAAAAATGAATCTGTGAGAACAGAAGAAGATAAAGACCCATTACAAAGCAAGAAAGAAGCTGACACGATAAACAACAAAATTATCAATAGGTTAAATGCATGGGCTTCATCCAAGAACTCAAAGGAAGAAGGAAAGGAAAGTATGTCGGACAAGGAATTTGAACGAGAAAACATGAAAATGACTGCTCCAGTCAGTCACCAACAGGAAAATCTAACATTTGGTCCAATAAAAAAAGATGAGACAAAGGATGTGCAAACTAGAGAAAATGTCACAGTAACAAACAAAGACAATAACATCTCAGAAAATACTGATCAGCCAGTTGATACAATAATGTCCCAGCTAGCCCATCCAGATATGAGATCATCTTTAAGGAAAACGAAGACCCAATCTAAAGGCAAATCCATGTTTTTTGGAGCCACCAAGTCATCGCTGAATGGAAAAGTAAGTAGGCTTAACTATATCTACTTCCCCAGGGAGAGTATTTACTAACATGGATTAAGATCGAGCAGATTAAATTAGAGAAAAAAAGTTTCAAGTATGACAGTGGGTTAAATAGCTATTCACAAACCATGGCTCTGTATTTGATCTTTCTTTATTTTCTCTCACAGTTTTGAACAGAGTTCTTCATCACTCAGAAAATCTTAAGGGTGTATTCAATCACAAAGTACACTCTTCCTCTGTAATGAATGATTAAAACATTCATCTTCTGTGAGAAATCTTCTATCAGCTACTTCAGTGATCTTCAGTGACCCATGGTAGTGAATACTGGCCCTGATCAATTCACTTCAGTCTTTCTGTTGAATATATATGTGTGTATTAAAGGTCATAGGAAACATTTTTCACAAAAAATTACTGTCATACAACCAATCTTGTTCACTCTTCTCATGATATGGCAAGTGTTCCTGTGTAAATAGAGCAGAGGGATCATGTACAAAAGGGAGACTGATTCAGTGAGTCTTCCTTTAAATCTTTTCTACTTTCCAAGAGTGAGTTGGACAGTGATTGTATGAATCATAGCAGTGGAGAGCAGATCGTATAACTGTCATTTCAGTTGTATAACCAGTCTTTTCTGTTGGGACAAATCATACATTTTCCTGGAATGTTCTAGTTTTCCACTTAGTTAAAATTGGTTGGGTCTTATTATCTATCGTGATTGTGGATTTGTGGTATAACTATGACCATTTACTGTACTGCTTCCTGTTTGTTTTTTCTATAGTTTCATCTGTCTAGCTGTAACACCTATTGAATATTGGGGTACTTAACTCGATGATTTGACTTTTTAAAGTTCTAATAACTAAAAAGCCCTTTGATTTTCCTCATGTTTGCTTGTGATCTATATATATTTTTGCCAACAGTATTTTGTATATATGATCTCGTACATTACAATTTTAGATCAATATGGTCCGTTTAGATCATATGGTAATTTTCATTATCCCTGTGTATAGTTTTTTCAATTAAACAAACTTTCCTCCACCAACTCCCCCCCCCTGCCCCCACTAATGCCCCAAGGTTGTTTGTGAACTGTTCAGTCACAATCTTTTTGCCCCCCCCCCCCTCCTCACATGGTTTCTCTTGGTGTTTTTCCTAAAAAGAGTCATCTTTGTCCCTTAAAGTCTAAATTCGGGTTTTTATGTCTTTTTCAACAGCCAGGGTCAAAGTTGTGGAAAAGTTGTCTGATTCAAATTCAAACCCCAGATATTAAAGCCCCTGTTCCTCTAGCACAACCTATAGCAGACCTAGCCAATTTTAAACTCTGGGCCTGATCCTGTGAAGAAAAGACAGGAAATGGATCTTTAAAGAGTGAATAGATAAGTTATATGACCAACATAATTATTCTCCCGACTGCATAATAGTGTAGCAGGAGTCTTCACTTGGCTAAGTGAAACAGGGGCCTGATAAGAACAATCAGCTATAAATTTGTTTTTAATGAAACATTATTTGTGTTGTTAAAGCACTGACAAAATAACTCATAATACATCATAAGGCATTGCTAATTGGACAAAATCAGACACAACTAGTTGATATTCATTCACTAAGGTTTTTACACATGTTTGAAAAATGGGATGCAAGTGAAGTGCATATTCAACACAGTTGTGTTTGTTTAAACTTTGGAACTTCAAGAGTGAAAACATAGGTCGCACAACTTGCACAATTTTTCTCCCAACAGTGTAATTAGGGTGGTTGGAATGTACATTTACATAAGTGGAACAGGGGGCTTTGGATATGAAAACATTTGAGTTTCAAAATAAGTCTATTGCCAATTAACCGCATGAGAGACTCCACACCTTCAAACCAAAAAGGGCATGTGAAAACTATAAACAAGGAAGTGTTAGCGGGGTGACTCATAACACGACACAAAGGAGGAAAATATTATTTACTCTGTGTACTGTGCAGGTGACAAACATAAATTCTAATTGGAAAATAAAAGGTTGAATTTATGTATTAAATGTAAACATACAACATACTTAGGGGTATTGAAAAAGCTTTTATAAGTTTCACTCATTAAATGATGCACTAATGTGATGTTCCCCTTGCGTGGGAAGAGCCTTAAGGAGAAGATAACATCCAAGTTACAGCAAGTGTTCCGGAGACAAAGTGAGGCTAGTGAGGGGGACACAGTGACATACTTTGAGGTGACCTCTCAGCACCCTGCAGTGCGTGAGGTAGGGCACTATGATGTACTCCCACCAGGCATCAGGCCAATCCACGGTGTGGACAGGGACTGGTTTAAACAGGACACTTCACTTGACATATGGGATACTGAGCAGACTATTGATCTCCTGCTAGAGGGTTTAATTGATCCAGAAGAGGACCAGGTAGGAATTAAGGCTGTGTGATGGGTACACAGGTGTTTTCAGTGATTCAGATCGAGAGATGTGCTGTATCTGTATTGAGCTTATTGTCACTTTACAGGTGAAGTTTATATTATGAAACTGTGGACCTGTCCCATTTTGACCCTGGCTGTTGAATTTGACATAAACCCCAACTTTATATAGTGAACAACATTTCTTGTGTTTAATTCTTTTAAAATTAGATATTATGTACTTTCTGTCTGGGTTAGAAACCAAGGCCAGTCTGTTCTCTGTGGTAGCATGGGTCTTGTAAATGTACATTGTTCTGAATTTTCTTGCTTCTTTTCTGTTGGTGGATTATTTCCATATCAGGTTTCAAAAGTTACGTAACCGTAGATTTTCCCAGAGACCACAATATACAGACTGCATTCATAACTAAAGCCACAGTAAAATACTAGACAAGTAAACCTAGTTTTGGGATTAGCTTATGCAACTTGATTTGCTGCTTTACTGTATATGTATATTCTATGAAAGAAAAAACCTTTGCAACATTGACTCTAAAACATTTCCCAAACAAATCCAGGAATCATTGATTAACGTTTGAGTGTGGAGTAGTTTTACTATCCATTAGTAACACTATATTATGTATAAAACAAACATCTTCTTGCCATGAACAGGTTTTTGGCTTCAGGATACTAAAGCATATTTATATTACAGTGTAACGTGTCAACAATTTACCCCTTTTCCACATTTACTTGTTTGGACAATGGTGTCTGTGGTGTGACCTTTCAGTCCAAAGTAAAAATATCTGATCATTTTAGTTGTAACTACTCTACTACTTGGTTTTTCTTGACTTAATTTTCCTGTTAATATGGGACTGCATGATCTTGTCCAATGAGAAGACACACTGGTCTTCCATTAATCTTCTCCGCTTTCTGACAGTAACGAGGTGTCGTGGTTTTAGTAGGTATCATGTTGAATCATGCTGATTGAAGGCACGTCATAAGACTTATCTTTTCAGTCATAATACAATAAGACTTGAATTGGTAAATGCTTTATTCCACAGGATTGGTCATGCCAGGGCTTCGACTTCAATATCAGCTGGTTTGTGCAATCGTGTATGTGAGATAGCAGCATTATTATTTCTTCATGTCATTGCAGGACAAGCTCACATCCGCTGTTCTGACTGGAGAGTATGACCCAAAACATTTCTTACGTCAAGTGCCAAATGTTGACACCACTGGAAATGAACTTCCACCATGGAAGAAAATGCTAATTGCAAAACAGATTGCAGAGAAAGAATACCAAAAAGACACTGAAAAGAAAAAGGTAGTATGTCATTCTTATATTATGTATGTAATGTAATATGATATAATGAGGGCTTTTATAGTGCTTAATTTCCATCATATGACAAACTCTAAGGTGCTAGAGCCATAAAGGAAGGAGAAAAATCAAAATTCAGAGACATAGCAGGCTGACCCTAGAGACATTAGGGAGACAGGAGAACTATGGAGGATAGGATTTACTAAAGAGGTATGTCCTCAATTTGTGCCTATTCAATTGTGTTCATACCAAAAAAGTTGGAGCATCAAATCCAATGCTGTGGCTTTCTAAAGACAAGAACTGTGAAACATTCAGGCAATTTCTGATAGATTTGCTCTTCCTGGTGTTGTAGGTACGTCATACTTCAGTAAGGTAGAAGCTAAAATACTTCTGAAAACCAGAGTGAAGGTGTACCAGAATCAAAGTTTTGAAAATGGAGCGATGTTCAACAGGCAACCAGTTTAGATATTTAAGAACAGGTGTGATTCTAGAAAATTTGCCGCCTATTGTTATGGTTCTAGTGAAGCTAATTTGAACACACTGTAGTTTTTTGACATTGTATTTCAACATATATTGTACTTTTGAACAGAGAATTACAGTAGTCAAGGTGACTGTCCATAAAAGTGTTACAAGCAATTATTGCAGTTTCATGCATGCAGGTTTCTGACACTATTCAAGGGAAACAAAGCAGTACCCAGAGTGTTGTGTGGAAAATGGGATTTTAGCTTGTTATCTACATGGTATCTATGTTTACTTTGTAGTGGTATAACAAATTCATCAAAGGTTCACATGGCTAAACAGATTACAGGTGGATTATATTGGGTTTAAAGTAGGTTAACTGATAGCCTGCATCCCAAAAACCAATCAGAATACAGAAATCATATAAAACACAGTACACAAATGGTTTGTTGTTGAACAGCATGTAAAACCCTAGCTTTGACCTTTGCATACAATTGGTGTACAAAATAGTGAAATGTGTTGTAGTATAATTTTGGTACCTATGAGGATGTCCTGGGGCCGATTTCACAAAGGGACTTAAGTCCAGGGGCCGATTTCACGAACGGACTTAAGCCTGGTTTTGGGCTTAAGTTTAAGACTTTGGTCTTAAATTCTGTCAAAAATGTGCTAAGTCAGTGGGCTTAGACTTAGTGGATTTCACAAAGGGGCTAAGTCCATGGATTTGCTAAGTCAGTGGACTTAGATTTAAGTCTGGTTAGTAGTGGGCTTAAATTTTGTAAAGAGGACTTAAATATGGCTGCCATAAACTTTTCTCCACTTCAAAATTTGAAATGGCTGTAAATAAAGTATAATTACACAGAACACCTCACTAAAGTGGTCTTTTGGAAGTTTATTTGTGGCAACAAGGTTTTCCATTTCAAAACAGCCCTTTTCCTGAGATAAAATACATCAAATAAAGGATATATGGCACCAATATTATTTTTTGAATAGATATAAAAGGTCACATGATACAGAAAACCACTGTGGTTATTTGATAAGCTTGGACTTAGCTAAGTCACCTTTGTGAAATCCATTTTAAGTCCCAGACCTAGTTAAGACCAAAGTCTTAGATTTAAGTCCCTGATTTAGCCAATAAAGGGACTTAGTTTAAGTCCTTTAGTGAAATCGGCCCCAGATTTAGACTTAAATTTCAGACTTTGGTCTTAAATTTACGTTAAGTCTGTGGTCTTAGACTTAGCGGATTTCACAAAGCAGCTAAGTCCATGGAATTGCTAAGCCAGTGGACTTAACTTTAAGTCTGGGAGGTAGTGGGCTTAAATTTTGTAAAGAGGACTTAAATATGGCCGTCATAAACTTTTCTCCACTTCAAATTTGAAATGCCTGTATATAAAGTATAATTACACCAAAAACCTCACTAAAGTAGTCTTTTGGAAGTTTATATGTGGCAACAAGGTCTTCCATTTCAAAACAGCACTTTTCCTCAGATAAAATGCATTAAATGAAGGATATGTGACACCAATATTATATTTTGAATAGATATAAAAGGTCACATGACACAGAAAACCACTGTGGTTATTTGATAAGCTTGGACTCAGCTAAGTCACCTTTGTGAAATCCATTTTAAGTCCCAGACCTAGCTAAGACCAAAGTCTTAGATTTAAGTCCCTGACTTAGCCAATAAAGTGACTTAGTTTAAGTCCTTTAGTGAAATCGGCCCTGGAGCCGATTTCACAAAGGGACTTAAGGCCAGATTTAGACTTAAATTTAAGACTTTGTTCTTCGTTTTTGTCATCTTAATTTTTGTCAACATAATGGTAAGTCCATGGCTTAGACTTAGCGGATTTCACAAAACAGCTAAGTCCATTAAACTACTAAGTCAGTGGACTTAACTTTAAGTCTGGTATGTAGTGGGCTTAAATTTTGTAAAGAGAATTTAAATATGGCCGCCATAAGCTTTTCTCCGCTTCAAAATTTCTAAATAAAGTATAATTATACGGAACACCTCACGAAAGTAGTCTTTGGGAAGTTCATATGAGATAACAAATTTTTCAATTTCAAAACAGCACTTATCCTTTGATAAAATGCATCATATGAAGGATATATGTCAACAATAGTATATTTTGAATAGATATAGAAGGTCACATGACACAGAAAATCACTGTGGTTATTTGAAAATCTTGGACTTAGCCTTTGAGAAATCTGTTTAAGTCCTAGACCTGGAGCCGGTTTCACAAAGGGTCTCAGACTTAGGCTAAGTCAGGGACTTAAATCTGAGCCTTTTGTCTTTGCCAAGTCCTGGGCCCGTATTCATGAAAGGTCTTAGGCTTAAAGTTGAGACTTTTGTCTCAGGTTTCTGCCCCAAAACTGCTAAAACCTTTGTCTTAGGCTTAGTGGCATTCACAAAGAATTTAAGACCAGTCTTAGGCTGAGCCAAGGGCTCAACTTGAAGACTGGTTGGTAGTGGGCTTAAATTTTGTAAAGAGGACTTAAATATGGCCGCCATAAACTTTTCTCCACTTCAAAATTTCAAAGGGCTGTAAATAAAGTATAATTATACAAAACACATCACTAAAGCCGTCTTTGGAATTTTATATGTGGTAATAAGGTTTTCCATTTCAAAACAGTACTTTTCCTTAGATAAAATACATTAAATGAAGGATATATGTCACCAACATTATAGTTTGAATAGAGAAGAAAGGTCACATGACCCAGAAAACCACTGTGGTCATTTGATAATCTTGGACTTAGCTAAGTCACCCTTTGTGAATACGGTTTCAAGACAAAACTTTGCTGAGACAAAAGTCTTAACTTTAAGACCACATTTAAGCCTAAGACCTGGCTAAGTCTAAGACCTTTCATGAATACGGGCCCTGGGGCCGGTTTCATGAAAAGTCTCAAACTGAGCCAGACTCAAGGCTGAGTCAGGGTCTCAAATCTGAGACTTTTGTCTCGGCTGAGTTTTTGGCTCAAATGGATTTCACAAAGGGTGGATCAGCCGAGACCAGTCTGAAGTTATGGTCTCAACTTTTTAATCTCATTTCATATATTTAGTGGGCTTATTTTTAGTTTAAAAAGTTATATTTCATGATTATTATCATTTTAAATATCTTTAATACTCATAATACAAAGAAATTATATGATAATATATTATTCTAAGTGATCCATAAGATTGAGACTCAACTGAGGTTGAGTCTGCCTTTGAGTCCACCCTTGAGGCCTGTCACTTGATAATAGCCTATAAAGCATGTCAATTCTATGGACTTTTGTTATTAGTAAATATTGAATATGTGGCTGTAATTACAAAATGAAATGAAAATAGAAGATTTCAAGATTTATCAATTTCATTTTGGAACAAATTGTATCGCTTTATGTATGTGTTTTTTGGCATCAAAGCTTGAATTCAAATTTGAGACACCTCCTTCATGGGCTCAAATTTGAGCCTGTGACTGAGCCAGGTCTCAAGTTGAGCTTGTTTGCGAAATGCATTGAGTCTGAGTCCACAGACTCAGCAAAATATTTCCAAAATTTGAGACATTGTCTCAACTTTTGAGTCTGACTCAAGGCTTAAGTCTGTTCATGAAACCGGCCCCTGGACTTAAATGGATTTCACAAAGGGTGACTTAGCTTGTCATATAACCACGGGGGGTTTCTAGGTCATGTGACCCTTTATTTCTACTCAAAATATTTTAGTGGTAACATATATCCCTTGTTTAGCTCATTTTATCTTTGAAAAAATGCTGTATTTTTAAATGGGAAACCTTATAATCACACAGACATGTCCAAAGAATAATTTAGGGCAGTGTTCTATATATTTATTCTTTATTTTCAAGCATTTCAAATTTTGAAGTGAGAAAAATATATGGCGGCCATATTTAAGCCTTTGTTTACAAAAGTTAAGCCCACTCTTGGGTAGACTTAGCCAAAGCCTAGACTTAGCAGCTTTGTGAAATCCTCCCAGTCTAAGATCACAGACTTAGCCTCATTTTAAGACAAAAGTCTTCAATTTAAGTCTAAGTCTGGGCTAAATCCTTTTGTGAAATCGACCCCTGTGGCGGATTTCATGAAAGGTCTCAGACTTAGCCCAGTCTCAGGCTGAGCCACTGGCTCAAATCTGAGCCTTTTGGCTCAGCTAAGTCTTTGTCTCAAATGGTTTTCACAGAAGGGGTCTCAGTTGAGACCAAGCTTATCAAATAACCACAGTGGTTTTCTGTGTCATGTGACCATTTTTTGTAGTCAAAATATTCTACTGATGACTATATGTTCCTTGTTTGACACATAATATCTCTGGTCAAATACCATTTTGCAATGGGAAACCTTGTAAACATGTAAAAACACCCAAAGACTACTTCAGGGGGATTGTTTTATATACTTGTACACTATTTTCAGCCATTTCAAATTTTGAAGTGAAGAAAGAATTATGGCGGCCATATTTGAGGCTTTGTTTACAAAACTTAAGCCCACTTTCTACCAGTCTCAACATTTGAGCCAGTGGGTCAGCCAAAGCTGAGACTGAGACCTTTTGTGAAATCCATTAAGGCTGAGTCCATGGGCTCAAGTAAAATATTCCAATAATTTGAGACAAAAGTCTCAAGTTTGAGTCTGAGACTGGGCTAAGACCTTTCATGAAATCCGCCCCTGGCTAAGACCAAAGTCTTAGATTTGAGTCCCTTTGTGAAATTGGCCCCAGGTCTAATATGTCAGCATGTAATGAGACTTTAACTTTAGAAAGGTAAAAAGGTAATTAAATACCAGGTTTACCTATTAATACCTAGGTGAATGCAAAAATTCTAACTTGTGTCACTTAAAATCCATGTGGTCATACTGTGTTTAATAGGTTTAAATTATTTCAGCAAGAGGAGGAGAAACTGGAATACAAAGACATGCCTGTGTGGAAGAAAGCAATAATACAGAAACAAGACAATGACAGGTGAAATTCATTCATAGCAGTTATGAATACATAAAATGCTAGTCTGCTTATATGACAGAGTAGTAGAATGCAGTACATCTGAATAAAGAATCCTAATAAAAAGGGAAAGTTTCTGTTCCCAAAGGAAAACCCCTATTAAACTTCTCTCTTGGTACAGTTAGAGATGTTACTTAAAAGAATAAACAAAAATGGGCTGCTTAGGTGTTGCATATCTCCTGTATCACAGTAAAATGCATTCAAAATTAAAGCCTCTCTTACATCCCATTGTATGTGTTTGTACGTCCTGGTTACAGAGAAAAATCAACTGATTTGCAAGGGAGACTTAAGCTATGCGTGTGATTTTATAACAAAATTTCGAGGTTGTAGAGACTCCACAATGAAAATTGGCATGCAAATTATTCTCTACGTGCTCACAGCATGGCTACAAATGCATCCATATCTCGAGGGGAATTTGCAAGAGAGATTTCGGCATGTACATTTTCCTTGCTAGTGTTGCCTGACCTCAGCAGTTACTTAAGACCCCAGTTACACATCCACGGATGTACCGCCGTATCACGGCAGGATTCCTAATATGGAAAATGTTGAGTGATTAATACGGATCATCTTTTCCGTCCGTAAAGTCATCCGTAACGTCCGTAATGTCCTTGTGAGATCCATAGCGGCATGCCTACGATCTGTAATGACATGCCAAGGATCAGATAAGATCCCTAGGTCATTACGGAAAAATCAAAACTGTCCGTAGTGGTCCGTAGCGGTCTGTAGCAGATCCGAGGAAGTTCCGTAAAACTTTTACCTGGCCCACCCCCATCCCTTGTGCATCCCATATATGGAACTGTGGGCTATATCCGTGGGACATCCGGGTATGTGTAACTGGCCCCTACAGAGTTTGCACATGCTGTAAGATACACTCACATTTACTTTGCATGTATATAAACCCACTGTGCGCCCTGTGCACAGACTGTTCTTTGATATTCAAGAAGTGACATTGTTGTTGGGAGAATACACTCTAGTACACCACTACCAGGCTACATTCATATATTTTTGAACAATATTTGTAGCACACTTGCGTGTGTTTACACGTACAATGGTATGTAAGAAAAGCTTTAGATATTCGCAGCATTGTTACTGGTTTGACAAACCCATTGATTATATAGCACTGTCTGTGTGTATGTAAAGATTTACTTTAGCAACTCATTTCACAAAGGAATGAGTGATTTTAAATCCTGTTTGACCTTTCAACCTTGAGCTTTCAATTCTTGCATAATTTTTAGTAAATCTGAAACTTTTTCCAAAGGCTTTCTGACCAGCACTGGGATTGCAAGGGTTGACATTTTGTGTTATGGATACACATATCCACATTCAGAGTTTGTTATCTAAGATTTTGCTTGAAAGAATGACAAAATACACTTTTCCACAGTACCAAAATAAAGAAAAATGTTTGAAAACAATTTTAATTATTTATTTTTTTAGCCATGTAATGACCTTATATTTTCTGTCTGTGTAACATCTCTTCAAGTGTAATTAATATTCTGTTCAATTTTTCAGGAATGTTGCAAGTGAAGAAGAACTGAAGGAGTAAACGTAATATCAGTTTCTTTGACTTTTACTCCTTATTTGTGAATTGTAGTTAGATATTATTTATCTCTGATTCAGCAGTGTAGACAAAATGTCAATATTGTGACCTGTAAATATGGTCAGATATATCCCAGTTGAGTTGACTGACATTGAAGCAACTTCATCTATGAGCTTCATCCAATATATTATTATGACACTTTCTGTTATCTTGAATATAGAGACTGTTAATTTCTGTAAACAGAAGACAGTGCTTTGTATTTTACCCTCGGGAGTTAATGTGAATACGTATATTATAAATGAAATATCCAGTACATTTAGTGGTATTTAGTCTGCCTAACCTAATTCTGAGGATTTACATTTCTTGCTGAGGGATCCTGTGTGGATTCACTGAAGCTGCTTTAAGAGAATGGAGAATTTACTAGACAAAACACTGCATTAGTAATTTGACATAACTGTGAAAACAGTGTAAAGCTCTTGCATAGCATAATGAATTTAAATGGCTCTGTTAAGTATTAATGGTGTTTGAATGTTTAAACAATAAGAATTCAGAGGATTAAAATGGATATCAATATTGTCATAGGCTCTTATAGGTGAGATTATGATAACATATAACACTTATGCTGGAACTTAAATTTGCCTTTAATATGGTGGTTAAGTGCTGTATATGTAGACGTATAGGATATAAGTTCAAATGTTTGGAGTTCTGGGTCTTTGATTATTTTAGAATATATATTTTTAAAATATTAAATAGGATTCCTCATAAATTTGATTCAAAATTGTCCTTTCTTTAAGCATGAGTGTAGTTCATACAAGATCCAACAGAATAGTGATTACTTGAAAGTTACATAAGTGTGTGCTACTTTGTAAACAGAACAAACTCTAGGGAAAAAACACGTGGTCTATTCTGATATCTCCCAAGATGCAGATTAGACTTGGAATGTAGGTATCTCGTTAGACTTGATCCAAGTTTTTGTATTTCTCATTCCACCAAATCCAACATACATGGAATCATTATGAATCCACAGTGACTTTAACCTTATGTCTGATGAAATACTTTTGTCAGCCCCAAATTCTGGTAAAAAAATCATTCAGTCCTCATATAATATCTCAGACTTTTAATCTTTGTGTCTTGAAGGGGTGGTCCTCTATGCTTCAGTGGTTATTAAGTTTGACTCCCATAAGTTGAAATGCTGTGCATATGTCTAAATATGACCCTGGCTGTTTAACAGGACATAAAACCCTAAGTTTGACAATATTTTCAAGGGAAAGCATGGGGTGTCGGTTTGTCAGCTTTATGGTATTTCACTTTACAAGCTATGCCAGTGTCTGAAGTATAAATATTGTATTTAAACAGTACAGCCATGAAAATGTTACCTAAGCTGTGTGTTTTAATTGTTTAAGCTGTACAAATATGCAGAAATTACAAAGGAGAGTAGTTCCTCATAATGCTTTTCAAAAAGTTAGCAATTAAACCATATATTGCTTGCAAAACATGAATTATGTGACATCACTTGGTAAAGACAAGAAACTAATAGTGAAATATATGGCTTTTTAATGCTTCACTGTGAAAGGCACTTTATTCAGTGGTTGTGTTATATTTGATGTTTGGATTGTACAATTTCATTCGATTAGTCTATCCAATAAAATATAGTGTTGTCAGTACAAGTCTTTCCATCTGTAACTGATATCTGGAGGGGAGAACATGACAAACTATACATTCAAATTAGCCAACACTTCCTTGCCATGGATAATTTTAACACATTGAAAATTGTGAGATTACCCTCAACTGAAAGCTTAATTGTTGAGGATAAGTTAAAAGAGTCATGACTTAATATCTTGTCAGGGTGTATAGAGTAAGAAATCTAAAATTCGCCACATATCTGAAATTCGCCACATGTGAAAATACTAATAAAATAAATGAATTGTGGTGAGATTTGTTGACTGTATAGTAAATTAAGGCTTTTTGAACTGAAAAATACCAATTTTTGGACAAAAACATCGTTTTCTTCATAAAATTAACTAAGGTTTTAGAGGTGGCGAATTTTAGATTCCTGGCGAATTTTAGATTTCTTACTCTACACTAAATTTCAATATTTTTTTTCATGACTTTTCCATGACTTCTCCATTACCAAAGCTTTAAAATCAAGGACCTTTTACATACTTTGTGGCATGAAAGAGAAATGTACCAAGGCCACAAGCTCCCGCCGAGGCTACAAGCTCCCGCCGGTTTTGCCTTTGAGAACTACGCACAAGGTTCCAGTCATACTACAGGAAGATGTGGAAGACACCCAAATATGATCTGATTACATAAACATATCTTTGTATTGAAATGATGGATGAAAGAAGGGAACTTTCCTTTCACGAGAGGATGCCTTTTAATTTCCAAGACTTTTTATGAATTTTCCAAAACCTTGAGTCAATTTCCATTACTTTTCCAGGCCTGGAAATAAAAAATGGAATACCATGACTTTTCCAGGTTTTCATGACTGGATACACCCTGTCTTGTACATGTATATACATTGTACCAATCAATAAATTGTATATTTGACTTACTGTTAGAAAGAATGTATCACTTACTGACTCGTTCGTATGACTGACTTACTTGTATACCTCCAAACTTCAACAAGTATTACAGCTTAAGAGCTTAAATTTCCACATGATTGATATTAAAAAGTAGAAGGATTATGCTAATTTAGAAGTTATGAGCAAGATAATGTCAAAATAGGAAAAGTTTTCCACAAACAGATAGTCCATCCCTTTCCAAACAATCATTTATCACCTGATTGATCTTAGTGTTGGCTGTGATGAGATAGAGCCATCATGTTACATAGTTTCTGAGGAAAAAAAGTGGTCCAAAAGGTATAACCTGGGTCCCTGGGGTAATTTTAGAAACTTTAGTGTGACCTTTATAAAAACCTACAGAGTTCAAACTTCTCACAAAGATCACATGCATAGCAAAAACAAAGCGTCCCAAAAAGGATATAAAGGTGAGTGCTAAAGTATTAAGAAAATGCTTCGTTTCTAGCCTTATACTGTTGTTTTCAAGATATAAGCATTTTTGTGTTTTGCAAAAAATTCAAAATGTCCGCTATATTTGGCGAGACAAAAATATTTTGAAAATTGGCATGGCTACTGCAGAGATACCCAGCAGGTCAAAAATTTTGTTGAGTTCGCTCCATATACCACAGTTTTCGAGATATAAGCATTTTTGTGTTTTGCAAAAACTTTGAAAATTCAAAATGGCCACCATTTTTGGGGAGACAAAAATTTTTGTCAAGACCACTGCCGCGGTGTGTATCTCCCGCCGAGCATTAAAGGAGAAGAAATAGCTTTTCCGAGATATTCACAATTTTTCATTTTCCGGTGTGAAAGCTCTTCCAAAATTAGGTGAGTGAGTTATTTGAGAAAAATTGGCTATCTGCAATACTATTAAGAGATAATTCACATTTACTCATTTTGAGTAGGTGAGTAATTAGCTATGGGTCTGAAACTTCACCAAGTGAAAGCTCTCCCAAAAGTAGGTGAATGAGTTATTTGAGAAAAATTGGCTATCTGCAATACTTTTAGAGATAATTCGCATTTACTCATTTTGAGTAGGTGAGTAATTAGCTATGGGTCTGGAACTTCACCATGTGAAAGCTCTTCCAAAAGTAGGTGAATGAGTTATTTGAGAAAAATTGGCTATCTGCAATACTTTTAAGAGATAATCCGCATTTACTCATTTTGAGTAGGTGAGTAATTATCTACGGGTCTGAAACTTCACCATGTGAAAGCTCTCCCAAAAGTACATGAATGAGTTATTTGATAAAAATTGGGTATCCGCAATAGTTTTTGAGATAATTAGCATTTACTCATTTTGAGTAGGTGAGTAATTAGCTATGGGTCTGAAACTTCACCAAGTGACAGCTCTCCCAAAAGTAGGTGAATGAGTTATTTGAGAAAAATTGGCTGTCTGCAATACTTTTAGAGGTAATTCGCGTTTACTCATTTTGAGTAGATGAGCAATTAGCTACGGGTCTGAAACTTCACCATGTAAAAGCTCTCCCAAAAGTACATGAATGAGTTATTTGATAAAAATTGGGTATCCGCAATAGTTTTAGAGATAATTAGCATTTAAAAACTCTGAAACTTCACAGAGTGAAAGCTCTTTGGGATAGCTGCTCTGCAGAGATACCCTTAAGATCAAAAATTTTGTCGAAATCGCTCTATGTAGCACGGTTTTCGAGATATTAGCATTTTTGTGTTTTGCAATTTTTGCGCAAAAATTCGAAAATTCAAAATGGCCACCATTTTTGGCAAGACAAAATTTTTTTGAAAATTGGCATGGCTACTCTGCAGAGACATCCTGTGGGACAAAAATTTAGTCGAAATCGCTCTATCTAGCACGATTTTCGAGATATAAGCATTTTTATGTTTTGCAATTTTGTCAAAAATTCAAAATGGCCGCCATTTTTGGCGAGAAATTTTTTTTTGGAAAATTGGCATGGCTACTCTGCAGAGATACCCTGCGGGTCAAAAATTTTGTTGAAATCGCTCTATCTAGCAGGGTTTTCGAGATACAAGCATTTTTATGTTTTGCAAGTTTTGCGAAAAATTCGAAAATTCAAAATGGCTGCCATTTTTGGCGAGACAAAATTTTTTTTAAAATTGGTGTAACTACTCTGCAGAGATACCCTGCGGGTCAAAAATTTCGTCGAAATCGAGATATAAGCATTTTTGTGTTTTCCTTATTTGGAAAATTCGTAATGATTAATTAATCATTAATTACTCGGCCATTTCTTAACCAATCAATGCCAAAATCTAATGATTTCCAGATTTTAATAGAATGAATGTATTTGCCAAGTTTCAGGTGAATTGATAAAATTCCTTTCAAGTTATCATCTGGACAAGCTTCCCCATCGAAAAAAGACATTTTTGGTCATGTGACCTCTCTGATTGGTTGAAACGTCACTGCAGCATATTAAAAAAAATTCCCCAAGGCTACTGCCTATACCTGCCAAATTTGAAAAGAATCTGCCTAACGGTTACAGAGTTATAAGGAAAACAAAATGCGGAGCCGGCGGAGCCGCCGGAGCCTGAAGGTCTCCCATACACAAACAAGCGTCCCGCAAGGGACGCTTAAATATATGAAAAATGCTAGTTAGACTAGTGACTGAATGAATTGGTCACATATAGCATCAGTACAGAACTTGATGACTTACAAGAAATTCCTACACCTTACATTTTCCGACTTATAGCCTGGATAAGATTTTTAATGGTCAAGGTCACTGCAGCAGAATCAAAGAAAGGCCACACCCTGATGTTGCCTTGATCATGCCTTCCAAGCATCAGTTTTTTACACCTTACAGTTTTTGAAATACAGCCTGGACAAAATTTTAAAGGTCAACATCACTTCAGCAAAGGTTAGTGGTCAAATTAATGTTAACATGACATTGCACACCTACATCTCAACCAATATCTCTCTACCCAGTATCAAATTTCTACACCTTACGGTATCTGAGATACAACTAAGGTATGATTATTGCTCCCATCATCAGCCAGTCATAGGTAAAAACAATACATAGCCACAAGATTTTAAAGGCCAAGGTCAAAGGCAAAATCAAGGTCACACCACCATGACGTTGCACACCTACACCCCAAATATCGCTACCAAGTATCAACTTTACAGTTTCTGAGATATAGGCTGGAGAATAAGGTTACTTAAGGTCACTACTTCAAGGTGAAAGTTCAAATCAAGGTCACACTATGATGTTGCACACCCAACACCCCTACCAAGTATGAACTTCTACACCTTACGGTTTCTGAGATACAGCCGAGACAAACTTTGTCCCACTGCCCCCCGAACACCCATCCGGAAACCATGGGTGAAAATAATACCCGCACAGTCCTTAAAGGCTGTGGGGTAAAAACTACTTCTGCCATATGCACATTTTATATATCATTAGAAAGGTACTTGTACTCACCAGATCATGTGGAAATGCATTTTTATTAGGGGGGGAAGTGACTATTACAGGTACATAAAACTCTGAAGTCCAGTGGCAGTGGGCGATTTTGGATAGTTAACAGTGTTATGCCCCTGTTCCACCAAAGGATTAAGCCCCGATCCTGTCTGGGACCCTTAATCGTGGGTAGTCTTGGAAAAAAAATTGACCAATGGGGTGGAAGACAGAATCGGTATGAAGGTCTGGGATTAACTACAGATCGGCCTCAGGACGCCCCAGGAGGCCCCAGACTGTCCCCAACTGGTCTGGGACTAAGAACCGATTAAGCCATTTTTCTAGTCGTAGACAAACCGACTGGGTCCCAGGACGCCTCAGGCCTCCTGGGACTAAGCCCCGACTAACCCAGGATTAAGTCCCGACCCCACAAGGTGTCCTGAGGCGTCCCCAGGCGTCCCCAGACCAGGATCGCCGATTTTTGTTTGGCAATGGGACTAAGGGTCGCAGGAAGCCTGGGACTAAGTGATAGAGGTCTGGGACTAAGGGTCGGGGACTAAGGGTCGCAGGCGGCCTGGGACAGCATAGGACTGTGTAATTTTGGTCTGAGGAGGCCTGAGGAAGCCTGGGACTGTACATTTTGTTTATGGCGGGAAAAAATAATCGGTTGGGGTCGGGAGAAATATCAAACATGTTTGATATTTCACACGGCCCCAACCGACCACAACCGACCCTTACAGGACGCCTGGGACTAAGCATATTTCTGAAACCGACCCTCAAAAACCCTTAATCGGGAGCCTTAGTCGTGTGGTGGAACACCCACATTACATCTCAATTGCCAGCATGTACAATAGTATGAGAACTTATATATTAGACACAAAGCTTAAATCTGAAAAAATTATAAACTTTTATCTCATATTTTTGTGGATTTTGTCATTTTAAGTCGTTTGTGATCAATACTGCCATGTTTTTTTTGGATTTCCTTCATTTTCCACTCATGGTAATTCAATTCAGGAATTACTAAAACGCAACTTTTTTCAGAATCCCAGAATGGTGCAGGCTGTTAAGAGGGATGTAAAATCTTGAAGTATGATCTCTGCAAAGCTAGAGAGGGAGGGGGCATTTAAGAATTATTTATGAATGAATTTTAATGAAATTTTCAGTAAGACAGTTGCACAAGGAACGGATGATAACATATATTGCAGGTGATTCAGATCATCTGGATCAAGGAATTTTTATGTCAGTTGACTTGTCAGTGAGCTGACATTATTTCATCACTCTGCGGCATGGGCGTACAAGTGAACAACTTCTTGAAAACTACAAGGCCCAGAGACATACTGTTTTTTTAAAAGATACCTTATCTATTGAGAATGAAAAATTGTTCAAGGAATGCAGATCTGTTCATTCATCTGTTTGCCAGAGCCATTACAGGTGAAGTACACCACCAAAAGTGTGGAAATTTCAACACTTTATCCCAATTTTCTCATCGACTATTGCAGGGATATCTCTCTAATCTTGCATATATGTATTAGGCCACAAGTAGATTACCTAAATCACTTATAACTTGAAAATTATTGCATTTAGAGCATTTTGTTAAAATATGTTATTCAGCTACTTTTTCTGTAGCTACAACATGGTAACTTGGGAGTCTATCCCAACAGCGAAGTGAGTAAAAGCTACTTTCTGACTTTTCAGTACCTTCCATAATGAATAAATTATTCGCCTACTTTTGGGTCAGCTATAACATAGTAGAATTTCAGACATATAGCTCATTGCATAGTTGAGCAATAGCTACTTCCAGTTTCTCACTGTTGAGTAAATCAGATGTAAATTGAAAACCATTGCATTTAGAGTGTTTTCTTTAAATATGTACTATTGCAATTACTGTTTTCTTTAAATATGTTATTCACCACTTCTGGGTCAGCTATAACATAGTGAAATTGCAGACCTGTAGCTCATTGTATAGCTGAGCAATAGCTACTTTCAGGTTCTCACTGTTGAGTAACCTTATAGCTTATAAAAATACATTTAAGTAATTAAAATTTTCAATTTTATTGCGCTACAATCGCTTACAGTGTGGAACTGAAAGCTGAATCCAACTGTCCGGTGGAGGGATTACAGCTGAAACTGGAATAATAGTGAATTTTTCTTGGATTTGAATTAATAAATAAATAAAATGAATATTTGATAAACTAGTCCGAGTCCCACTTACAGAGCCCCAATTCTAAAAATCGGACCTGTAAGAAGCCAAAAACCAGAAGATTAATGAATGACAGTACGGATACTGTCTGGATGTTTTGATTGAGGGGTTCAGAGCAGCCGTGCACTAAAAGACTTAATACATTATACAGTTAAATACAGAAATAATAGGTAAGAGACCTTACCATAACATCCTGAGGAGGTAACCAATACCTAGACCCTGGGATTAGACTCCTGAAGACTTGACTGCAGTGGATGTGACCCCCCCCCCCCCCCCCCCCCCCCCCCTTCTTTTCTTTCCGAGGATGAGCAGTCTGAGAGGAAGGGTCTAGGACTTGTGCCACTACTGCTGGTCCCAGATATATATTGTTGTCGTTGTCTGACCAAGTAAGGTCTTTTAGGTAAAAATTTGTAAATGTGTTGCGAGCTTTCTAGTGAGATGCTTGCATGATTTGGTCCACCGATACCCCACCATAAAAGGCCTTAGAGGCTGCGAAGACCCAAATGTCATGCACTTTGACTTGGACCAGGTTTGTAACAAAGTAGGATAGTTTGTTTTATCCAAGAAGAGAGTGTAACGGGTCTGATGTCTGAGGTATTTCCTTTCTTAAAGGAGATAAAAAGCAGGGAACGAGAACCTCTTAGGTCTTTGGTTCGATCCAAATAGTATCTCAGGGCTGGTACCGGACACAAGGTCCTGTCTTCTTTGAATTGTCTATCTACAATGGTAGTTAAAGTAGGAATAGCCACCGGAGACACACTTTGAGAACCTTCTCTTGCTAGTTGGTTTTTGGCTATGAAATCTGTACAGGGGAACAAAGCAACCTTGTCCCATTGGCCTAGATTCGATACTTTGTTTGTAACCCAGGCATGAATTTCGCTGTGGTGATTGCCGGAGGCCAAAGCTAGCAAGAAAGCAGTTTTGAGGGTAAGATGTTTGAGGTCTGTGTCTTTCATAGGCTCAAAGGGTGCTTTTGTGAGCTCATTGAGAACAGAAAGGTTCGACTTAGGAAGATTCCTGGAACTTTTGGGACGATCCCTGTGAAAACTGGAGAGTAACCTGTTAAGGTTTGAACTTTGGGAGATATGGAGCCCTGTTGGGCCCAAGGTGTCAACAATGGCTGTCCTATAACCATCAATGGTTGAAGGACGCCTGTTTAGGTCTTGGTACAGGTACATGAAGAAGTCTGAGACTTGTTTTACAGAGGGAGTGGAGAAATCCACCGAATTTTCTCTGCACCATTTCTTAAATAGGGCCCACTTTGACTTGTAGATGGTCCTCGTTGATGACCTCTGAGGGGCAGCAATTGTCTCTACCACCTCCACAGAGAAGCCTTGTTCTTGGAGCTGTTCACTCCCAGACATGAGGCGTGGAGGTTGAGATGTTGATTGCTGTGAAACACATAGTTGTGGGACTGTTTGAGAAGAGTTCTTGACACTGGTTGTTGAAGTGGGATCTCTGTTGAGAGCTGCACTAGGTCCCAAAACCAGGGCATCCCTGGCCACCCTGGGGCTATTACAATGATCAGGCAATAGGATTGCCTGATTTTTTGGATCACCCTGTGAAGGAGAGCCGTGCGAGGTTAAACATAAGCAGTGAGACCCAACCAGTTTATGTTCAGAGCATCTATGTCCCAAGCATTTTGGTCTGGGACTGGAGATACGTACGGTGGAACTTTGTGGTTCAGACGAGTGGCAAATAGATCTACATGAGGAGTGAACCACTTGTGACAGATCTGTTTGAACATCTGCGGATGCAGTGACCATTCTGTTAACTGGACTTGGTTCGACCTGGACAAAAGGTCGGCCATCACATTCAGACACCCTGGAATGTGTCTGGCTTTTAAGGTTATCTGGTAGTGATGGCACCAGGTCATGATCTTCCACAGGAGAGCGCACATCTCCGCCGAGTGAGTTCCTCTTTGTTTGTTTATATAGCCTACTACTGTTGAGTTGTCCATAGCAACCAACACTGCTTGGTTTTGACACTGGTCCTTGAACCTTTGAAGGGCCAGAGAACCGTCTTCAGCTCTAGAACATTTATGTGTAGCCTTTTTTCCCTGTCTGACACTGACCCTTTGTAGAGGCTTGCTCTAAGTGAGCGTCCCAGCCTTTGTTTGAGGTATATGTAGAGTTGGATACTGAAGTCTTTGGGATGAAGGTCTGCACCTTTCATCACGTTTGTGGGATTCTGCCCTGGGTGTGCTGAAATGGTTTCTGTCCAAGGAAGGAGGGTGTCCAACGACTGAGGAATCTCCAGTGCTCCTTGAGGTGAAACTGAAAGGGCCTCCCTCTGGGACCATTTTCTCCATTGAGGCAAGCAACCCAGTTAGTGACATCAAACGTCTTGCAGTCAAAACATGTTTGACTTTAAGCATAGGATCAAATCCTGAAGATTGAGCCATCTCTCTGAGTGGGTTTTACAAGGGCTGAATCTAGGCGGTATTCGTAGCCCATGAATGGAAACACCCGAGTAGGTTTGAGTTCGGATTTCTCCTGATTTATTATCCACCCTAAGGACTGTCAGGTACTTCCTTGGGCTTTGGTGGTCGGGGATGTGAAGGTAGGCATCTGACAGGTCTATTGACGACACCCATTCTGCTGGAATCAGAGAGGCCCTGATGGACTCTGGAGTTTCCATTTTGAACCTTTCTACAAATAGAAAGGTGTTGAGCCTGCTTAGGTCTATCACTGGCCTCCACTTTTGGTGAGGCTTGGAGACTAGAAACAGGCAATTGTAAAACCAGAGAAATTTTACATTTTCCACCCTTTCTATTGTGTTCTTTGACAGAAGAGACTGGATACAAGAGGCCAGAGCTAGATCTTTGGTGCACCTTGCATCCTGAATCTGGGGAACTTGGGCTAATTTTGGCTTGGTTATGAATGGTAGAACGTAACCATTGGTAAGAATGTTTAACACGTTGTTTGAGCATTTGTTTGCCAGTCTCTTCTGAAAGAACAGAGGAGACCTCCTACTGGTGGACTGAGGGAGGCTTTTATGGAGTCATTGGGATGAGGGGTTTTCATGTCCTTGTCCCCTTGTGTGAGGTTGAAAATGACCTCTGGAGCCTCTGCTACTCGATTTCCCCCTACCTGGGGAAAACAATGGTTACTGCTTGGAATGGATTGCCCCCATAGGGGTGTTTCCTGTAGGAACCTCTTTGGTTGTGGTGGGGACCGTGAAAGGGCTGTGGTAGGGCCTATATCCTAAGTGTTTTTACGGGTGTCTTGAGGAGGAACTCTTGTCCCTCCTTAAGTAATTGTGAATGGAACGAAGAAGAGGCACAGAATGGTATCTCCCAGGTGAGGTTGCAGGTGGGTCATTTCAGCCTAGCATCTAATTAGCACTGAATTGCCTATAGTGTACAAGTCTCTCTGGAGAAGTGGGCCAAGGCCTTACTTGACAGACTAACTCTGTAGGATAAGGATCCTCTTATACAGGATATCTACTCACAGGTCTTTTCATAATCATTTTTTTATATGCACCCCTTGAATCTGAGTTTGACCTGTTTGGCAGTAGCCTTGATACTGCCTCAACAGTTTTCATGACCAGGTTGTATTCAGAAATGACCTATGTAAGGGCAGCCAGAAATTAACGGAACAGAGATTTTGCCTTGCCTGAAGCTCAAACTCTCGGAATACCAGTAGGGGACCTAGCCCATAGGGGCCCCAGAGTGACTAGGGGAGCTACAGATTTTACAATCTTGTAAATTTGTCCTCAAAACAAGGTTGTCCCAATAGTACAATCTAGTGGAACCAGGGGTTTTATAAGATTTATTTTCAGGTACATTAGCAGCCTGAAAGTCCTGTTTAAATTGATCAAAAACATCTTTAGTTGAGGACCGAGTGGCAGCATAGCTGAAGGGCCCCTTGGCCTAAGCTCCTGTTGGCCTGCTACATCATTCAGGGCCCAGACTGTGGTGGAGGACCTAGGCATACTGTCCCTGGGGTAAGGGAGATTCAAAAACTCCCTAAGTTTCAATGTCCTCAGAATATTATTTGGGGCAAGTCAGGCAAATCTACTTCCCTATAAAATACAGAGTTTGGGTCTGATTGATGGGCCTTGTTCAGAAGAAACCCTTTTGGGCTCGAGGACTTTTTGACTTGCACAGAAGCCTCAGATAAGTGACATTTTTAAGTGACATTTTTAATCCAAGTGTGTGTTTGGACTAGGATTGCTCTTAGTTCTGATCTGAAACAATCATCCGAAATGCAAATTCTTTCCTTGCAATAAAACATGTCTGTACAGATAGCGGCCAATGAGAAAGGGGGAGTTTACCCGGAAGTACACTACGGGGTTCACCTACAGCACTGGGATTAAATGTCTATTTTTCTTGGACGTTGGCTGGATCCCTTGCAGCCACCCGAGTTTAGCATTCAGTTCCACATGGTAAGCTATTGTAGCGCAATAAAATGTTGCATTTACAACATTTTCTTTAACTATGTTATTAACCAACTTTTGTGTCAGCTATAACAGTGAAATTGTAAACCTGATGCTCATGGCATAGCTGAGCAGTAGCTACTTTGAGGTTCTCACAGTTGAGTAAATCACTTGTAACTTGAAAAGTATTGCATTTAGAGTGTTTTCTTTCAATATGTTATTCACCTACTTTTCAGCGAGCAATAACATACTGAAATTGCAGACCTGTAACTCATAACATAGCTGAGCAATAGCTACTTTGAGACTCTCAGCTGTAACTTGAAAACTATTGCATTTACAGCATTTTGTTTAAATTTTATTCACCTACTTTTTGGGCAGCTATAACATACTAAAATTGCAGACCTGTAGCTCATTGCAAAGCTGAGCAAAAGCTACTTTGAGATTGTCAGTGCTGAGTAAATCAGTTGTAACTCAAAAACTATTGCATTTACAATATTTTATTTAAATATTTTTTCCACCTACTTTTTACACTTTAACATTTAACTTGGTACTTTGCTTCTGAATACCATTTGCAGGACACAAAATTTGTGTCCTTTTGTTCTTTCACTTCTACTCTAAAACTCAAAACACACAGTCAGCTGACACAGAGCCTGTTCACGGGTACTGATTGCTTGTTTATGGATTTTTGATCATTGTACTAATAAGCAATATTGGAGCTGCTGGACCTTGGTGGAGGTCTGCACTCTTTTAGTGCTTTTATTAGCAAGACAGGAAGGAAGCAAGGCCAAAAAGTCTTTTGGTCTACATGCTACACAACCATCAGAGACACGAGTAGTGCACTAGAATTTATGAAAGTCTGGCGACAAAAAGAAATTCCAACTCAGACACATCCTATAGCTGTTCTAGAACTCAGATGATGGTAGGTGATCTTGTCACATTTGGCCGGAACCAGAAGGGTAGAGTGTAGTCTTCCTTGAGGACTGTTAAAACTTTTGGACTGGCCCCCAGGGCTGCCCATTTTCCCCAAAACTGGTGCAATCTGGCCCCTACAGGTTGATTTTAAGCAACAATTGGGACATTTGTGACAATTTTTACAGAACTCAAGTGATCTACACAGAAAACATCATGCACACATTTTATTTCTGGATGATTAACAAAGCCGCGATTAAAGCCTTTCCTTTGTAGCAACCCTTCTGCAAAAGCAACATGAGTTACAACACAGAGTTTACAGATAAAATATTTACTGCATCTCTCTTGCTGGTCACAAATAAACAGTCTGTCTGGCTCTCTCTGTCACTGCATTTAAACTGACCAACTTGCCGGTCATATGTACACAGTTCTTGCCGGACACACAAATTTCACAGTAATTGTCATTTATAAGGTTTCTGCCCCTTGGCCGAATGCTGTTGATAGTTGGAGGCCTTGCCTCAACCTGACCTGTTCTGTCCATGTCTTTTCAACTGTTTCCAGGCAGGTGGACCAGACTTCAGGTCAGATTCCTGTTGCTGTTTACCGGACAAGCTTCATTTGTATAAATATGAATGCACTTTGGCATGAGAAAAATCTTTCTTCTCACTGTACATCTCATACCACTTTAATGCTTTTGGTGGTTTGACAAACTGGTCCCTACACAAAACAGCAGTCTCTGAAGAACATAAGGGGTACCCTTGCTGTGCAATCAAGTTCATCTTCTGGCAAAGCCACTCATCTACTAGAACCTTCACAGAAACTTTACCGGTATACTGTGTCCAGGTACTAGCAAGGGATTGTTGTCCAGGGATGATGAAGATGAGTCAAATTCAGGGATCTGGTGCCATCCCATAAACAATCTCACACCACATATTGTCTCTCTGTATGTCTGCTTAGCACTCAGAGTGGGTGGGGGGTGGAGTGTGGGGGGATGGTATATATTTTTTTTTGGATAATTTTATTTATCCTTTTTTTAACAATTTTGTGCTAATGTTTTGGGTGGGCGAGGATATCAAACCCACCATCAAAACTAAACAGTGCTTATCATACACAGTACGATATATATGTAAATAGTATGACATAAAAGTGCTATATACAAAAAACAAATGTTACAATCAGTAAATAAATAGTAGTATAAACTAGAAATAGGACGCCCTGTTGATAGTAGCTGCGACATATGAATAGAAACAGGATAGCATAGAAGATCACACATTATCATGTGTAATGTCCACCCCATGAACCTTTTGCCAAAATTGTACAGTAGTCTAACAAGACCCTGTTTCATTTGTGAAATATATCAATGATGGTTAAATATTTATTAGTGTACATGTATTGTAAATTATTTCAGCTTCATGCCTTTTTGCATTGGTTGGGTCGAAAATTTTGACAAAATCACTCTATCTTGCACCGTTAAGAAGATAGAAGCAAATTCCTGTTTTTCTATTTTTGGCAAAAACTTGAAAATTCAAAATTTTTTGAAAATTGCCAAGAGTACATTTCTTAGATACCCTGTGGGTCGAAAATTTTACCGAAATAACTCTATTTTGCATGGTTAAGGCAAATTCGTGTTTTGCCATTTTGGGGAAAAATTCGAAAATATAAAATGGCCGCCATATGTGGGGAGGGGAAAATTTTTTGAAAATTGCAAAGATTACGTTCCTTAGATACCCTGTGGATCAAAAATTTCGACGAAATCGCTCTATCTCGCACGGTTAAGGAGATAGAAGCAAATTCTTAAAATTCGAAATGGCCGCCATTTTTGGGGAGGGAAAAATTTGTTTAAAATTGCCAAGAGTACAATGCTCAGATACCCTGTTGGTCGAAAATTTTGACGAAATCGCTCTATCTCGCATGGTTAAGGAGATAGAAGCAAATTTGTGTTTTGCCATTTTGGACAAAAATTCGAAAATTTAAAATGGCCGCCATTTTTGAGAAGGGGAAAATTTTTTGAAAATTGAAAATATTACATTGATTAGATATCCTGCGGATCGAAAATTTCGACGAAATCGCTCTATCTCGCACAGTTAAGGAGATAGAAGGAAATTTGTGTTTTGCCATTTTTGGCAAAAATTCGAAAATTCAAAATGGCCGCCATTTTTGGGGAGGGGAAAATTTTTTGAAAATTGCAAAGATTACATTCCTTAGATACCCTGTGGATCAAAATTTTCGACGAAATTGCTCTATCTCGCACGGTTAAGGAGATAGAAGCAAATCCGTGTTTTGCCATTTTTGGCAAAAATTCGAAAATTCAAAATGGCTGCCATTTTTGGGGAGGGGAAATTTTTTTTGAAAATTGCAAAGATTACGTTCCTTAGATACCCTGTGGGTCGAAAATTTCGACTAAATCGCTCTATCTCGCACGGTTTAGGAGATATGAGCACATTTGCCTTTTTCAGTATTCAAAATAGCCAATTACTCATTTATTTAATTAATTACTCACTCATCTATGAAGCAATTACCCCCAAAAGCAATCCCATACAAGCTATTAACCCAATGAACCTCCATACCAAATTTCAGAAAGATAGGCTTAATAGCATTCCTTAAAATGTCTGGAAACCAAAGAGCTACTCAAAAGTAGCAAAGTAGCTATTACTCAGTTAGCTATAGAGCTATCATCACCAAAAGCAATCCCATACAAGCTATTAACCCAATAAACCTGCATGCCAAATTTGGTAAAGATAGGATAAGAACTGTTGCCTAAAATGTCTGGAAACCAAGTGGGACGGCGGAAAAAGCAAAAATAATACATCCACCCCCCCAGTGGGTGGACATAATTACAACTTCAGTAAGTCAATTGTTGCATCTCTTTTGGAAAAAAAGGAAAAATAAAATATTTTTCTTACTTTTAAACACAAAAATAACAAAACACAAGACATAAGACATGAATCAATCCTTGTTGCTCCAGAAGAATATTATAAACACTTTAAACTATCACACAATATTTTATATATTGTATTAAATTTATTAATTTTCTTTTCTTTACTGTATATTTTTTCTAGAATTTCTAATTTGGATTTGATTACTTTAAAAAAACTAGACCAAGGACGCATCTGTGGCCAGATGCTGGATGTATCCACCGATAAAGGCCAACTAACATAGTTTAGAAGATAAACAGCATTTTTCCTTAACTAGAAAGTCTGACCACATCAAAAGCTTCGCAGCCCATGATTTCCTATAAGTCGTTTTCACATTGCAAACCTCTAGGACCAATAATAAGCAGGAGGGGCCCAAGGTCAAATCTGACCACATGAAAAGATTTGCAGCCCATGACTTCCTATAAGTTGTTTTCATATTAATGAGTTATTTGAGAAATACTGGCTATCTGCAATACTTCTAGAGATAATTTGCATTTACTCATTTTGAGTAGGTGAATAATTAGCTACAGGTCTGAAACTTCACCAAGTGAAAGCTCTCTCAAAAGTAGGCGAATGAGTTATTTGAGAAAAATTGGCTATCTGGAATACTTTTAGAGATAATTCGCATTTACTCATTTTCAGAAGGTGAGTAATTACCTACGGTTCTGGAACTTCACCATGTGAAAGCTCTCCCAAAAGTAGATGAACGAGTTATTTGATAAAAATTGGATATCTGCAATACTTTTATAGATAATTAGCATTTACTCATTTTGAGTAGGTGAATAATTAGCTACAGGTCTGAAACTTCACCAAGTGAAAGGTCTCCCAAAAGTAGGTGAAGGAGTTATTTGACAAAAATTGGCTATCTGGAATACTTTTAGAGATAATTTGAATTTACTCATTTTCAGTAGCTGAGTAATTACCTACAGGTCTGAAACTTCACCAAGTGAAAGCTCTCCCAAAAGTAGGTGAATGAGTTACTTGACAAAAATTGGCTATCTGCAATACTTTTAGAGAGAAGTTGCATTTACTCATTTTGAGTAGGTGAGTAATTACCTACGGGTCTGAAACTTCACCAAGTGAAAGCTCTCCCAAAAGTAGGTGAAGGAGTTATTTGAGAAAAATTGGCTACCTGCAATACTTTTAGAGATAATTCGCATTTACTCATTTTGAGTAGGTGAGTAATTACCTACAGGTCTGGAACTTCACCATGTGAAAGCTCTCCCAAAAGTAGGTGAATGAGTTATTTAAGAAAAATTTGCTATCTGCAATACTTTTAGAGAAAATGCAGAATTACTCATTTTCAGTAGGCAAGTAATTTAGCCACAGGCCTAATTTAGACATAAAGCCTACCAATAGAATACTGTGGTGCACCCTGTAATATACCTTGCAAACTTGAGAAGGCTAGCTATAATATTTTTTTCGTTAGAGCGGTAATGATGAAATCTCTCTACACACTACGGCTATCCAGTGGATACAATGATTTACTCAACAGTGAGAACCTGAAAGTAGATATTGGTAAACTATGCCATGACATAGAGGTCTGCAATTTCACTCTGTTATAGCTGACCAAAAATTATGTGAATAACATATTTAAACAAAATACTATAAATGTAATAGTTTTCACGTTATAACTGATTTACTCAACAGTGATAACCTCAAAGTAGCTATTACTCAGCTATGCAATGAGCTACATGTCTGAATTTTTTCTATGTTATAGCTGACCCAAAATTAGGTGAACAACATATTTAATCAAAATACTGTAAATGCAATAGTTTTCAAGTTACAACTGATTTACTCAATAGTGAGAACCTGAAAATAGCTATTGCTCAGCTATGCCATGAGCTATAAGTCTGTAATTTCATGACGTTATAGCTGACCCAAAAGTAGGTGAACAACATATTTTAACAAAATACTCCAAATGCACTACTTTTCAAGTTTCAAATCATTTACTCAACAGTCAGTACCTGAAAATAGCTATTGCTCAGTTGTGCCATGAGCTACAGGTCTGTAATTTCACTATGTTATAGCTGACCCAAAAGTAGCTGAATAACATATTTACACAAATTTCTGTAAATGCAATAGTTTTTCAATTACAACTGATTTACTCAACAGTGTGAACTTCAAAGTAGCTATTACTCAGCTATGCAATGAGCCACAGGTCTGGAACTTCACTATGTTATAGCTGATTCCGAAATAGGTGAATAACATATTGAGACAAAATACTCTAAATGTAATACTTTTGAAGTTATAAGTAATTTACTCAACAGTGATAACCTAAAAGTAGCTATTACTCAGCTTTGCCATGAGCTACAGGTCTGAAATTTTACTATGTCATAGCTGACATAAAAGTAGCTGAATAACATATTTATACAAAATTGTGTAAATGCAATAGTTTTCAAGTTACAAGTGATTTTACTCATGATGGAAATTACTGAAAAGCCCAAAAGTAGCTATTACTCACTTAGCTATTGAGACAGACACCCAAGTTACTCACCATGTTGTAGCTATGAAAAAAGTAGCTGAATAACATATTTTAACAAAATGCTCTAAATGCAACACTTTTCAAGTTATAAGTGATTTAGTGCATGATTTCATGAATTTTAATGCATTTTAGACATTTTTGTCTACCACAGGCCTAATTTAGACATAAAGCCTACCAAAAAGATAGGGTGGCGAGTCCTCTACCATATCAAGCCACCTGCCAAATATGAAAGAAATCCGGAAAGAAATGTGGACTGTAGGTCGCTAACAAGAAATCTCTGCGGACGCGGACGAGGGCGCGGACGACAACGATGATGAATCCATAGTATCCCCGCTTCGCGTCGGGGATACAATTATTTATGTAGACTGCCTTATGTAAACTTTTGTTTTTATTAATATACCATTTTCCCTAGATAATTACTGTATTAATACTATGTGATAATGAGGAATTTTCTAAATTTAAGCCTAACAATATTTCACATATTGCGAGCTTTAGTTCTCGGTCATATACCGTAAATGACCTATTTAGTGCATCCGCCCTTGTAACCTCATCCTCTCTCTTTTTTCGTCGGTGACAGTGCACAGTATCCACATATTTTTTTATATATTGTACGTATTTTTAATTAATAAGTTGACATTTTTGCCATGTATTTCGAGTTTGTTTATATCTACTGCCATATTTACAGGAAGTGGGTATTTTTAGTAGATTCTAAATTTCGGAACACTGTTATTCTTACCGGATTGACCTATACTTCATCCCGGAAAGTGTTTCATGATGGGTGCGCTAAAAGGGGAATTTTTCCCATCACATTTATTGAATAAAAATAGTCTTTCCTTAGCGCACTGTGCGCTAAATAGGTCATGTACGGTATATCTTTCAGTTTCATTTCTAAATTTTCCCAAAAAGCTCGACTTTCTTCACAATAGTAGAAGTGGTGTTCTTTTGTATCAATAAGGGTACAGTAATGGCATTTTGGACTATCAATTATATTCCATTTAAATAAATTATCTCCACAATTTACAATTCGATGAAGGATTTTATACTGAAAACTCTGAAAATAAGGTTCTCTTAAAATATACATGGTAGTTCAAAAGAGACAGACTACTCATGCTTTTCCAAAAAAGGAAACAAGTTCACCCATATTGCTGTTGATGCTGGTGGCTTTGATGGGGGGGAATGGTAGCTTGTCTTCTTTTTGTGTTCTTTTCGCACTCTGTAGGTTGGGGTGGCCAACTGTTTCCATTGTTCTGCTGAGAAGGTATTACAGATTCCACAGTCTTTATTCTGTACACAATCGTCTGTTGCCCAGCCCCCTTTCACGACACCTCGCCCACTTTGAATGAGCATCAAATAACGCCATAATATGGCCACAACTGCCTGTTTTCTGTCAAGGGAGGCCATGATTCTCCAGAAACACCAGAATATAACTTTAAAATAAAATAAAGTTCAAAGTTCATAAATATCTTCAAAAATCTTCACTATTCTAGAGCTCTTCAAAAACACGTCTGCTTACTCCACACTCCAAATGAAAAAGATGCCATGACATCACACTGTTTAGACAGGAAGGAAGTATGATGCACCACCAGTGTTGATTCTAGGAATTTCAAAAAGTGGGGGCGATCCCCCACCACTACACAAAATGTGGGGGAGGGGCTAAAAATTCTGGGGGACGACTTTATGATAAGTTTAAACTAATAAAAAATACATTTTCAGTTTATTTAGGCATTTTTAACAGTGGACTTCTATTAATTAGTGGTCAATTTTTATTGTCTTGCCCAATAAAAATAAACTTCAAGGCTAGTGATAGAATTTTAAAAAAATACTGAAAATGGTTATTTACATCAAAGTGGCTCCTGTCATGGCATTATGGTTTTAAGTTTTCATCTGAAGTCATGGCATCACAAATTCAGTCATTACACCATCAATTCATACAAATATGTTGGAAAACCCCACAGAATACCATGACCTCATGAATAGTAATGAGTAGTCCACAAATTCTTCAAGTAAAATATTGCTAAAAAATCCAATGGAATCATCAAATATTTTTTACGCATACATGAGCTCTGTAGTCCTTCTAGTATTTGATCTTAAATCAGAAAATATTAAGAATTAAAACCACCACGAAAATCTGTATACCATCAATTTGTACGAATATGTTGGAAAACCTCACAGAATAATGTGACCTCATGAATATTAATGAGTAGTCTACAAATTCTTCTAGTAAAATATTGTTAAAAAATCCCATGAAATTGTCAATATTTTCTACGAATCTGAGCTGAGCTTTGTGGTCCATCTAGTATTTTATCTTAAAGCAGAAAATATTGTTAAGAAACCTCATTAATATTAATGAGTTGTCCATAAATTTTGATCTTCAAGTAAAATATTTTCTAGACATACATTGTTGGGAAACCCCACAGATACGTAGGGTCAGCACCGGCTTGCCTCTCCTGTTGTGGTAACAATCCAGTCTACTGTAAGTTTCGTTTTTCTTGCAGCCATTTTTTATATAATCATCCACTTTCAGCTTAATTTTATATTTTTGGGTATAATATGTCCAAATACTGTCTGTACCTCATAATATATTGGAGTTTGTAAACGATCACGAAACCAAAATCGTCTACAAGCATTATTCGAAGAACGTTTCAACGGAAAAATCAAAACCTCGACAAACTCTCGCTCCACGAATCGTTTCGATTTCTTTGATCTCTCGTCTTTTCGCTTCGTATATACATCCCGCATTGCCTTGTGCTGAATGCGTTCTTTTACAATCTTGTCCCCGCATACTTCGATGAAATCCGCAAGCAAAAGCAAATTAATGCGAGATATCGCAGAAAACGCATCCTAGAAGCAACTCTGCACCACCTGGCGAATGCACAATTGTGACCAGTCCTGTCGATGGAAACACAGGACGACATTTTTTGGTTGTTTGGTGGGCCTGGCCACGCCAACTGGTATAGCAAATATCCATTGGTTAGTATGTATTAATGCAATAAAAATCAACTTTCTACTCCTTACAGTTTTTGAGATAGAGGCCAGACAAGATTTTAAAGGTCAAGGTCACTACGGCAAGGTCAAATCATAGTCACACCAAGATATTGCATAGCTACAGCTCCTAACCAATGTATCAACTTCCTACACCTTACAATTTGAGATATGAGCTGGACAAAAATATTCAAACTCAAGATCACTACGGCAAGGTCAAATGAAGATCATACCATGATGTTACACACCTACAGCCACAACAAATGTCCCAACCAAGTATTAACTTTCTACACCTTACAGGGTGCAATTTTACTTTACCGGTACAGGATCCACAATATTTTATCTACAGGAAATTGTATAAAAACAACTAAAATTGATCATTTTATTTGTAAGTTACAGATAAATATACAATGGCACATTTTACACAATTGTTAAGTTCACAGATCATTAACACTATTTACTTAATGATTTAAGACCACTTGTTTCAATCAGATACTATATCCTGTACACTAGCAGTGGCATTCACACATTATTTCACTCACCATGTTAGCAGTTCGAACAAGTAATTTCAACATGTAAGTGTCATTTCTAAAACAGAAGCAATAAATGCACACAATGGTATTTACATGTTACATTACTGAATATTTATATGTTGTTTTAATTTTCCCTTTTGTAAGAGTTAAAATCTGGGAGGGTAATGGTAACAGAGCCACTGTCAGATTAGCATACCAGTGCCTATAGACACACTGTAAATTTAAACAATTTAAAGATACACTCAAGGTGGTACTATAAACTCGGTTGAAAAATAAAAATAATATCAATAAAAAGTACAACAATTATACAATACATGCGTGCTATTGTTAACAGAGGACTGTTAATATTAACAGTCTTTTTATTCAAGAAATCAGGTTTCTAAAGCAATAGGCTTTTCTTAATACTCACATTTTTATAACTTTGTTTTATAATTTGCACACATTCCAACATGTTTATAGTAAATTCACTAAAATGGTGAGAACTAGGTTTGTATCTTGGTCACCACTGGAACAGAGACACTATTACAAATGAAGTGCATGTACAAGTCAGACTTAGATTTTTTGGGTCCCTATTAACAGCTCAAGATGTATCTGAATGTTACTACAAACTTCGCTTGAACCTGTGTCCTTAGTGGGGAGACCCCAGTGAACACTTGACCAACTTGATCACCACTATGTCACTGAAGTCAGAATTTTAATGTACAAGTGATTCTGAATGGGTACATTATAGCTTCTGTGTCCTTTGTTTGTGTTATTATGTCCTTGTTCAATGTCACTATAATTACTGAGTGTTTGGCAAGACCTGAAAATGGTTCACAAGGAATTTCGATATAATAAAGGCTATTGACAAAGTTGCTGTTTATGTGATTACCCGCTAAAGCTTTAACTTTTGTGTTACACAATGAAAAATGTTCCACTTATCAACAAAATTAAGCAAAAGTGAAATGAGACAAATTAGCCATAAGTTACATAAATGACCTACATAGGACACAAAAATGCCAACTTAAATAAGAAACTCGCACAGTTTTCACAATTTGTATCCTGACATAACTTACTTCATATTTAAAACTTTTCTGTATAGATTCAACATTTTCTCTCTTTTTTTTTTTTTTCTCCTTTACAAAAAATATAAACAACAAACTGAAAAATCACCAAGACGTCAACGTTGCATGAAAGAACAGATATTTAAAAGGTCAACAGTGCAAGTCAGACAACAATCAAAAAACAATGGTGTCAGTCACATTAGATTATTGCACAAGGACATTGCATGTATAAACATCAACAATTCTTCATTTACAGCATAACACATACATAACAAATACATCATGCTTTTAATTAGAACAATAACAACAGAGAATGCAAGTATTTTCACTGGGACTATAGTTCATTGTAAATACTTGAGGTAATTGACACAAACGCCAGGAAGTGATCCCCTAAAGTTACATGAAGAGAGTACAACATCAGGTGTATTTTCTAAATTGTCTGCAAGTATTGTTTTTTAGATGATGCATACACATTTACTAAAGATACACGTCTGGGTATCACCAACATTCTCAGATAAACTAAATAATAAAAAAATTCTTAGAATAATTCAAATCCTTTGAATTTTTAGGAAAATAGCAAGAGATTGAATATCGTTGTACAAAATGCTAATACTATTATTATTATAATAGTTATTAATCAGCATCAAGGCAGTAGCTGTCGAAAATCTATATACAAAATATACTTCCGAGTCAATGTGAAAAATTCTTATAAAAATCTGAGAAAATTGCAAGAGCTTGCTTAAAATAAGAATGCTGGTTATAAATATTCTCACGTGTATCAGTGCTGTTAACACCTAGGCTTCCTGGAATACCACTTTACCCCTTCAACCAGCTGAGCTGAAGGGGAATCTCTGAAGCCAAGGTGTTAACAGAACTGATATACACATGAGGATATTACAGAGGATTGATCATGTCCTGAGAGGACAGGTCAAAACAAATTGTAACAAGGAACAGAAACTTTGTATAACTGAAATGATAAGTCATACCTGGGGTAGTGTTGGCAGGAAATACGAGTCTAAGGTGGGGAAAAAGGCCTTTCTCACAAAGGTTTTTAGAGGAATTAAACTGATTACACTCCTTCCCTACTTATTAGGTTAAATCACAAAACCAAAAAGCAGACACCATTCAACATGTGATCCAAGAGGTTGGGTTGCAACCTTGTGACATGGAAACAGTGTCTAAAGCTTGGAATATGTTTAATAGCTAAAATACAGGAGTGATATTTCCAGATTGCCATGATTTGATTAACAAATGATTCATGGGGAAATTGTAGTACAAGTGTAGTTAGCGTGTGATCTATGGTCTCTAGCTCACACTACTTGACACAATAAAACAACCCTCTGCTCATACCACAGTTACATTTTCACTGTATTTTAATGTCTCTCTCAGCTATTTATAACTCTACAGTCTAAACTAAACAACAAGGCACAGATGCCAACAGACACGCTAAACTTTCTCAACCTTTTTAAGTGCGAGCTCTTTTTCTTCTTTTGTCTCCATACTTTCAAGAATTGTGGCATAGTGTGATGAGTGCCTGTCTCTTCACTGAAGTTAAGGAGCTATCTGCTACGTTAGTACTGGGATGGGTGACCGCTTTGGTGCACTACTTGTCTTTGATGGCTTTGCGGCTCATGCCAGTAGACCAAAACCCCTTTTGGCATTGTTATCTTTATGGACCTCAAATTACAATATACTTCTCAGTTCAAATAAGTGGCTGGTTGTGAACCAATGGTATACAGGGTTTGGCATTACTTTGGTAATTAAATAGATACTTGGTTCAAATTAACAAATAACGGTAATAATGCAAATAATGGCCAGCCATTTTTAGAAAATAACAGCATATACAGAATGCAATGGAACAGGTTCCAAGAAAATATATGGTACAGAATATAGCTGCTGATTTGATCAGTTATCTAACTAAATTGATGGGTATATATACACAATACTCCAGTTATAATTGAAACTTGTTTTTCATAATTTTTTATAACAAAGCAATAGAAGTGGCATTATTTTATGTACATAAATCAACGGTGGATACAGAAACAAGAAAACAAAATGCAAAGATAACAGTCAAAACAATTTCAGTTGTCTTCTATGATATCAATGCATGACTGATATGACCAAAACGAACAAACGAACAATAATTTGAGATGTTGTAACCTCTTGTAACTCAGATGTTATATATTTAGAATGATTTCTCCATAATCTTCATACATTAGCATAAATTTTATTGCACCCTACTTCCAAGCTGATACCTGGGTCTGAAAAATATCTAGTGTACAACATACTGACAATCTTTTCAAATTTATGGTGTTTTTTTTTTTTACAATAACTAATGCCCTACATACTTTTGAAAAATACAAGTACAGTAGATTGTATGTAACTAGTAGATCCCGAATACCCACAAAAGTTGGTTCTAGTTATGGTAACCTTCCATTACATACAGAAGACTCTGACCAGCCAGAAACTCCAATATCCACAGGATGTGGTTCTAGTTATACTTAGCTTCACCTTATACCTGCCAAATTACAGTCACTTCTAAAAGTAAGGAGGGATTACGAAACTGCTTCAATTTTAACCTGAAATAGAATTACACTGGTTCAAATTGCACAGAGTGTACTGTCTTTCAATTCATACATAATGATACATTTAAATTTACGAAAACATGAATTCAATGCCGATGAAGCAAAATACAGAATCCCAATTTATATGAATTTTGATGGGAGTTTTTACTGATGCAAATAGTACAGGTTACACATCTAGATTAACCCAGAAAATTACACAAAAGAATACACCATTGCGCTTCATTATCAAAACAAGCATGGTAAATAAGCAGATGCACAGCTTAAGAACCTTCTCGGTGTAATAAGTAATACAAAATTTGCCACTGCAGGAGGGTGTGTAGTCGTTTTTTGGGGGGCACCTTGAAAAGTAAGACAACAAATTTCTGGCAATTTTGTATTAGAGACAGATGACAGACTTTACCACTCACAGAAATCACAAATATGTAGTGAATTTCTCAACATGTCAAGTGAATGGAATGGGGGTTTTCTCAGAAGCAAAATCCACATACTGTGGTTACGTTGTCACTCTGAGTCAGTTCATTAGGGAGCAAGGATTGCATCTTATGGGAATTAACATCTGGATAAAGCAACATTTTTGTATGATGATTAACTGTGGTTGAAAGGATGTGTCACACATCATTTACGACAACTTTAAGTTTTTTGATTTTAGAGTAGAAAGAGCATCTGGATATTTTACCTGAGAATTCATACAAAACAACAGAAGCCACCTGTCACAACAACATTTGTAAAATTAGGCAATTTCATTCAATTTAAACCCATTTCAAAAGTTTCAATCCTTATAATGGCCACTATTTTGTCTGCTAGTAAAATTTAACAAGCTTTAATTATAGCAAATGAGAACAGTTAAATACATACAATATAAGTCACTTAAAAGGTGTAACTTGGGATGAAAACCGGGACAAGGAATCTGGATACCTGAACTTTAGTATTCACCAGCTGGAAAGTCCAGTAAAACAAATATGGCAGTTGATATAAATATATTCGTTGAAAATAACATGTCGAAGATATTGGTGAAAATAAGGAAATTATGGACAAAACAAACATGAAGTGGAAAACTTTGTATGAATCAATGTTTCAGTTTGACAAATGTGATTTGTTGATATAAACACTATTTTGATAGTTTGATAATTTAAAAGGCAACAATAAGCACAATAAGACTATAACTGGATTGCTTCTACCCATTGAGTACCCAGTAGGTTAGTTACACCTGTGTCATACACCCATATAAATATATTTTAATATCTAGTTCACCATCGTTATTAATAGTGTTCTGCAAGTACCCTAGTTTTATTTACTCAGATACACGGTTCCAATATCACAGCTGTCATATACAGACATGCAAATGGTATGAATGAACGTGCTGTACATGAGGTGTTTTCTATCACTGAAGGTTACACCGAACTAATACTAAACAGGGAAGGCTTGTACTATGGCCACCAAAGAATTGTACAGAAAATGTGCAACTGATTCAAGAATTTCCTTTAAAACGAAACCACTAGAAACAACTTCGAAAAAAAAACACCTGCCCTTGCTTAATAAATTGCTCTGTAATTTTGGAGCAATGATACCATTCCATACACATCAGAATTACAGGATTAAGCGGTACACAATGATTACACTGGATCTCACCAATTGTGGTATAATATTACTTTGCAACTGTTGATTGCAGACATACTGTTGTTGATGGAAAAAGAGTTTCGTAATCAGCATGCTTTAGGGCCTAGAGAAATACTTTATCATTTTAATGCCACGTAACATATTCCAGTTCAAGTATGCATATCACAATGTTTATTTACAAGTACAAAATGTAACTTTGTCTTTGCAAGCACAATCAACTACATACTACAGACCACATGGATTACTAAGCTTAACAAATTATCACACAAGTTTTGTACACAACATAGCACTATGCAAGGATTAACATTCCAGCAGTTTACATTGGGGTGAAGTGAATGCAATGCTACTACTGGGGCAATTCGATCAAAGCTAGGATTACAGCCTGGTTACACCTGGCCCAAATACTGCACTAATATGTCAGATATGACACCCTCTTTAAAATTCATTTCTAAAAAGATGAAAACACTTCACAGATTAAAGTAATGTCATGTTTTTATCTGTTTTTCACCAAGCTTAGGCAACTGAAATACCACCATATATAAACAAAGACAGCAAGGTTAAAGCCAGTTCTATTCGTGTTTATATTTTATATGTTTTCACTGTGTATGTAATAATACTAATATTTGTTTATGACAGACGCCCAGTAATGCAGGCTTTAATAAGTTTTGTGTAGATTTTTTTCTCTCAGACCATAAACTACACAATACTTCTGGGTGTTACATTATTCACAGGACATGGTAATTTGCTTACAGTTACACAGATAACTGATATTAACTGTTTAGTACAGCTCTAGTCATTTCTCATTGGCAGCAGAGTTAATGAGATTTTCAGGTGTTATTCTAGGGACAAAGTATTACCACCTCACCCCTAAAAAAACACCATTAACAGAAATATTTACAAATTCACTGCATACAGTGACACACCACTGCCTGATAATACAATAATTCAACTGCAAGTTGTCATACATACTACACCAACATCTACTTTACACAATCTTTACAGACTTTTTAAAATCTATTGTAACGTATTAGTTCCCAATGACCATTTTCTTCATATTTTGTTGCTAGGCAACTCGAGTATCTCTAAGTGGGGTTGTTGTGGTCGTGGTGATGACTAGATCTGGCTTTTCGGTACTGGTATATGGCCTCCCAAATACGGCACATCATTCCACCTCTGTAAAACAACACAATAATATTTTTTTAACAGGTCATATCAAAACTGCCCCTCAGTGCACTGCGTGTGTTCTCATGAGCTGGATCCGTGACCACAGAGGTGGGAGCTCAGAACTCAACATTCTCAAACTAATACTAATGAATCAGGAGTCACACCAATACCTAAATGTCATACCTTCATCTTGAAATTAACCCCAATGTCCCCAAATAAACACAAGTCTGAAACCTCGATAGGTGAATGAAAGAGAAGAAACAGTTTCTACAGTGCAGATATATCTCATGCAATGAGTGCTTTCATAGTGCTTATTCTCCACCATGTGACAGACAGTTAAGGTGCTATGAGTGAAGAGAAACCCCAAATCCAGAGACAGCAGGCCGACATCAGGTGATGCCAGGAGTGGTATGGAGGGCAAGCTTTACTGGAGAGGTATGTCTTCAATTTGTACCTCAAAGATGACCATGATAAATGTGGATCATGTTACAGTCCTCTACTTACACAAAGGCTTGTTCTCAGGTATTAAAAGATCTCATAAGAATACCAAAACTCCTTCTTGCTTAAAAAAAAAAAGAGACCTCAAGGCCACCTAAATACCATGTGAAGAAAGTAAGGAACTCCTGGGGCTTGATGCTTGGATTGGTAGTTTAGGGATATATGTAGGCAAGATTTTACTTGATAATACTAAATGTAAGTTTATACTAATATGTAGAGTGAGTTTCAGTTTGAGCCTATGAATGAGTTTTGAGTTGAACTGATGTCCTACCCAGACATATGCTGAAAATGGATTTGGGTTTTAAACTCAAAAAAATTAAAGTTAAAATTCTAAACTAGATTGGGCCAACTCGGCGCCAACATATCCCCAGACAGGTCATCACTCACACCACAGGTTTTGATCGGGAATTTTTTAAAACATAATTACCCATTATTATATGAACTTCAGCACATCAATCTACTCTGTTTATATCTCCCCAAGGAAGATGGTGTATCCCCAGACGCCGAATACATAACTCAAATTATATTTTCAATCTTCCTGCAATGATAACTCTAAACCTATTTTCAAAGTATTTAAATGATCGATGATTGAATGTCCATTCTAAAATAATAATCCCAAAAGAGCATATCTGTTTCTATATTTGTTGACAAATAAAATATTATTTTTAACTCAACTCATCATATTTTTCAATCTTCCTTCAAAGTATTTAAACTAGATTGGGCCAACTCGGCGCCAACATATCCCCAGACAGGTCATCACTCACGCCACAGGTTTTGATCGGGAATTTTTTAAAACATAATTACCCATTATTATATGAACTTCAGCACATCAATCTACTCTGTTTATATCTTCCCAAGGAAGATGGTGTATCCCCAGACACCGAATACATAACTCAAATTATATTTTCAATCTTCCTGCAATGATAACTCTAAACCTATTTTCAAAGTATTTAAATGATTGATGATTGAATGTCCATTCTAAAATAATAATCCCAAAAGAGCATATCTGTTTCTATATTTGTTGACAAATAAAATATTATTTTAACTCAACTCATCATACTTTTCAATCTTCCTTCAAAGTATTTAAATGATTGATGATTCAATGTCCATTCTAAAATTCATAATCCCAAAAGCGCATATCTGTTTCTATATTTGTTCACAAATAAAATATTATTTAAAAAAAAATTATTTATATTATTATTTTATTATATTATTTTTAGAATTTGCAAATTGTTTTCAGTTATTCATTTCCTCTATACCTATATATGTGGTCCATATATATGCAACCTAAATATGTGACACAATCTCAGTTCTGACTCCCCTTTGTGTTATATGTAATGAAGCCCACTACCTCCCACCCCCACCCCTCTCCCCTTCTCCACACCTCTCTCACTATTACACAAGATCTGCAACCCCATTGAGTTCTTTGTTTCTCATCTGATATCATTAAATACCTTTGTTTATTTAGTGTCACTCAATATAGCTGGAGGTCCCAGAGGTGGGGATAAATGGTAAACAAACAATCTATATAAAAGGGGTACTCAAATACAAAAAGAATTGAGAATTTTAAGTATGTGATTATCAACTGAAATGAGTTCATAACTGTAGGAGCTGTGTCAAAATTAACTGAGGCAAGTTGAATAAAACTGGGCCAGTTGAGGGTTAAAAATCCCCTAGTTTTACTACATAAGGATATAATTTCATTAATATTGGGACTTAAAGCTCACTTAAAGTGTCCATTTTGTCTACTTGAATATGTTTAACCAGTTTCATTTTAAAAAGTTAAAAACTCAGCAAGCAGAGGTATAACACACAAAAATAAGTTCTTAAAAGACTAAGATAGCCATAACATTATTAATAATCAAAATTTAAATAGACAGGCATTTCCTTTGAAAAATTCAAAGATTTCAGCTCTATAACCCACATAGTTTGACAGTTACTGGGCTTTAAAGTGGCATAATGTCCATAAATTGGGTTTCTGTGGGCATTTTACAATTGTTAAAGAGACCTTAGCAATTAAACTACAGATCTGAAACTTTTTGGGGGACATACATAACAAACAAAAATTATATATAATACAGTTTAAGACTTGTCACACTAAGCATTTCCAAATAACAGGGCAAAACACGGAAAAAATGTCAAAAAAGGCACTTGGGCGAGTGTCTATGGCCCTCATACACAGGTTAAATGTCTACTAAAAACCTTGATTTTCGGCACATGTAAAAAGGACATAATAATGTATTCCCAGATGGGATTTCAGCTCCATCAATCACATAGTTTAACAGTCACAGGGCTTAAAGGTGGTAAAAAGTCCAAAGTCGATGTGGCTTTCAAATTAAAGCTTCAGACTTAAAATTTGTTACATACTAAGATTACACATAGAATATGTATCTAATAAAGTTTGAAACTTCTCAGACTTACCATTTCCAAGTTACAGAGCAAAATATGTGAAAAATGTCTTAAAAGTGTCACTCAGGTGGGTGTTTAAGGTCCTCATACACAGGTTAAATGTCTACTTGAAGCCTTGATTTTTGGCACATGTAAAAAGAACATAATAATGTATTCCCAGATGAGATTTCAGCTCTATCAGTCACATAGTTTAACAGTCACAGGCCTTAAAATTGGCAAAAAGTCCAAATACTGGGTCTTTATGGGGCCTTCTAGAGACCTAAATGTGGCCTTTAAATTAAAGCTTCAGACTTAAAATTTGTCACATACTAAGATTACACATAGAATATACATCTAATACAGTTTGAAACTTCTTAGACTTACCATTTCCAAGTTACAGGGAAAAATATGTGAAAAATGTCTAAAAATGGTCACTCGGGTGGGGATTTATGGTCTCATACACAGGTTACATGTCTTCTTAAAGCCTTAATTTTTGGCACATATAAAAATAACATACTAATATCTTCCCAGATAGGATTTGAGCTCTATCAGTCACATAGTTTGACAGTCACAGGGCTTAAAAGTAGCAAAAAGTCCAAATATTGGGTCTTTGGGAGCCTTTTAGAGACCTCAATTTGACCTTCAAAATTAAAGCTTCAGACTTAAAATCTGTTACATACTAAGATTACACACAGAATATATATCTAATACAGTTTGAAACTTGTCAGACTTACCATTTCCAAGTTACAGGGAAAAAGATGTGAAAAATGTCTTATAAGGGTCACTCGGGTGGGTGTTTATGGTCCTGATACACAGGTTAACTGTCTATTAAAGGCCTAAATGTTGGGGCACATATAAGAAAACACATAGATATATTCCCAGATTATATTTAACTTAGATGAGAGACATAGTTTGAAAGCTACAGTGCTTGAAAGTGGCAAAAAGTGCATAAATTGGGTCTCTGTGGGCACTTTTGAGACCTTAAGTCGACCCCTTTGGGTAAACCTACAGCCCTAAAATTTTCTACAGACAAGGATTACATATCAAAGTTATACCTAGCGCAGTTTGAGACTCATCAGAATTACCACTTCCAAATTATAGGACAAAATATATGAAAAGTATAGCAAAAAATCCCTAAGTGGGGGTATTTATGGGCCTCAAACACAATTTTCTCCTCAACTTAAAGTCGTGATTTTCGGCACATGTACTAAGAACATATTAATGTGTTGTCAGGTAAAATTTCAGCCAGCTGAGCATCGTAGTTTGTGACCTACAAGGCTCTAAGTGGCCAAAAGTCCAATTTCTGACCTTAAGGTGGCCATAAGTTCTTTTTTACTGGGAGTTTAAGGTCACCTTAAAATAGGGATCTTCCTTTGGGCACCCTTAACATGTGTACCAAGTTTGAAAAAAAAATATTAATTTGTTTTTGAGTTATCGCGTCCACAAGGAAATTTCTACGGCGGCGGCGGCGGCGGCGGCGACGGCGCGACGGACCTGAATCCAATATATCCCCGACTTTCGTCTGGGGATATAATTATAAGGATATAATTATATACATTTCATTTTTTTTTTGCATTTAAGATTGATTTTTTTTTTTTTTTTATGAAAACTATGCTTCGACCTTGTCATTTACACAGAATAAATACAAGTTTGGTGTCCTCAATCCACAGGTTGCACTACCGTGTTAAGGATACCTACTTGCCAGTATGAGCCTGGTAAAATATCTGTGGGGTAGGCAACTCTACTAATCTATCAGTTCCACTGTCAGATAGTAATTTTTTACCAAAATGTAATCGTTGATTTAAAAATATTTTTCATATTCCTCATAATTTATTTTCAAGGGATGTTGTCAATTTGTAAAAGCAACAAAGATATTGCCAGACATTAAGTCCCATTTTCCTTATTGACAAAACCATTTTTGTATGTCATTAATGTTTATATTGGGTTGGTAAATTTTTTAGCAGACAAGAAAATCTTTGAAATGTGATAAAGCTACTGGTCTGCCATAACAATATCTTTTGAATTTCATAATACTGGTTATATATAAGGTAAGATATATATAATAAACCTATGGATATTAAATTGGTTATAACTCCACGAAATACCACAGAAAATATAGCTTTGACTTGGATATTCACCAAAACCTCATACATATTGCTCGTTTGGTGATCTGCATACATAAAAAAAATGTTGGCTTTTGATCTGTAATTCTTTCAATTGTGCTTTACAGTGTAAAAATTAAAATATTTTGTGATTGACTGATGGTAAAAAGTATGCAGATTCTATATCGAGAACTGAATGCATATATTTCTTGTACTGTAGGATTTATTGCATTAATGAATAAACTTGTGCACACAATGAATGATTTACAACTTTAGGATGAAGCTCAATCTATTTACTCAATGATCATTTTGTCCTTGTGTGGATCTGTTCACATTTTCAGAAAGGCCATTCTGTGTCTTTTTGTGATTTTGTCATTGAAAAAGCTATCAATGTGATCCACTTTTAACAGGTCTCTTTCTCAATAAATCACACACTCTATATAGCTTGTCCATTATAAGAGTGGTATTCTCATCATAAATAACACCACTTCACTCTGTTTACCGAATAAATAATCACCGTCTGATATTTGATAAATTTACAGAGATAAAGATTTCAATAGGTAATATATATTTCACAGCAACTACTCTGACAGATATCGCTTAATAAAAATACAACCCTCATTGCCACAATTCTAAAATTGCACAATATGTTTATACTTTTAGGGTTAATGAGTTTTAGAATGTTCAAAGCGATGTAATATAGAACAAAAGCTTTTAATTACTAAATCTAGTAAACTGCCATCAGTTTAAACTGATGAGAACTGTACTTGAGTAGTGATGAATTTAGATAACACACCCACTCCAATCCAACAATTAAATTGAACTTCATGATATGCCTTGTCTATTCAAACTGACAATGATACAATGTGAGATGCTATGAAACAAGTTTTATTTGAAGAATTCTACAGCTTTTATTGAATCAGTATGTATTGTCAGCATATAGCAGAGAACTTTAGTTAGAAAGACTACAACCCGTCCATTTTTGGTCCAATTTTGAGCATTTGTTTTCCATCAAATTCTTTGGATTAAAGATGCATTGAATGGGAGTGTATCATATTGGATTGGTTTGGTGAGTGCAGTCTTACCTTAATGCATGTAAAATGAGCAACAGCATTCCAAAAATATACAGCAATTGAATGAGACTTGGAGATGCTGAGTAGTCAAAGAGACTGAGGTTTAAAATCTAAGATTAAAGAATTCTTTTGAAGATTTATTCTTATGTAAAAAATTAGTCTTATTTTCAGAATTATTCCTCACTTCTATTATTCTTGGCTAACTATAACTATATTTATTTTATTTTAATTTACCTTTTTTTTGTACAGAGCTATCAAAATGCAACAGAATTTACTTTTAAGTAAGAAATAATTCTTTTTTTAAATTTAAATTTAAGCACATATCTTCTTAATGTGCGCTGTGCGTTGGTGCACAGATAAACTGACACAAATAAGGCATTCAGTCAACTATTTCATGCACCTACAAACTTCCCAATATGATCTAACTGAAAGTCAGTTTAAGGATGATGTGACCATTTGCCACCAGTTTCAGTGTTTATTCAGTCCCATGAAGACTCAATGAGGTCATGAATCCTCAGTGAGTTTGCTCAAAATACAAACCAAATCTCCTCTCAAATGAAAGCAACACTGTCTAAACAGTAAAAAATACTAATACAGGTATCAGACCATATTGTTAATTGTTTAAGTCAGACAAATAAGTCCCTCAGTGACAAAAGACACAATAAATATACCTCCAAGATTATCAAAATTGATGAATAAATATGTTTTTATTCCAACAATAATTTTTTGGTAATGAGAATTGCAATGAAAGAGACACTTAAGATGACCACATTTTTCCCAAACATTAATTAAATTTAAAAAATAGTAGTCAAGGTACTTCTTTCAAATGTAATAAATAGTGCTAAGAATTATTTTTGTTTAATCAGATGTTTGCTTGAGGTTAATATTAATTCACATTGTTGAGATTTTTCAAAAATTTGATGTAATTCTCAATCATGGCATTTAAAATGCCAATTCTTTTCCCATCTGATAGAAGTTATACAAGAAAGCCTTTTTTCTTTGTAGATTTGGCCTGATCATTTCAAAGTTATGGTTTTTATTTTGTTTCAACAACTAACGCCCAGGTCACTATGGAGAGGATATTAAAACACCTTAGCTAAGCCCACAGGTCAAGAATGACCACAATAATTTTGACCAGCTGGTAGTTGTCAAAGCGGGGCAGGGAATCATGAAGAGACTTGGTGTCATTGGAGGATTAAGGGAGAGGTTTCCATGAACTTAAAAGAAATTTTTCTATTTGCAAATACTTGCCTTAAGATATCGCCATTATGTGATCCGAGTATAAGATCACACCAGGAGAGGTCCTCACACTTTATTTGAAGCAGTGAGTGTTTTTAATCTTTGCAATGATATCTTCAGATTGTTTCATTACCTATTTACCACCACTGCAGAAGAATGATAGACAAATCGGCCCTTTGCCAAATCGTACCCCAAAATAAAATACCCTAGTCAAATCGGCCCCCAGGAAAAAATACCTTAGTCAAATCGGCCCCCTGGAAATTACTGTACTCTCAAAGAGAATATGTTAAACAAATGACAAAAGTCACCATTTAATAAGACTGTGATTTGATAAAGTTTCTTATAGCACTTAATGTCTTCTAAATCAATTGCACTTTAACTAAAACTAACATAAATGAATAATGGATAAAGGATATTGATTACAGCATCCAAAAATCTTTGATATATGCTAATTGCACTTTTGCTAAATATCACTGAAGTAGTTATCACCATTGATATAATGTGATTATGTGATTGCACTTATAATTATTCTACTATAAATAAGTGTGTGAAGTTAAAAGAGCTTGATGAAACATTCAAATATCTTTGATATGTGTTAATCACATTTTACAAGTTATCACTTTAGAAGTTGTCATCCTTATGATACATGATCGCAAAAAATTATCCGCCACTATTTGTCTTTAATAACCTAATGCATACTCACCTGATGTACTGTGCATACTAAATATCTGTCAGTCTTAGAGTCTGTCATATGATGGAGATTAAGTGCTATAAAAGTACTCTCATTGTATTAATTTTATTTCTTTTCAACCTGGGGGCTGACTTGTCCAGGGCCAAGTTTTTATGGGGCCGATTTGCCTAGGGCCGATTTGGCAAAGGGCCGAATTATCCAGCTCCCCTGCAGAATAAGCTTCCTTATATTCACAAACTGAGAAACAACTATGTGAAGTAATCAATTTCTTTTGTACCATATGTTTATACATTCTCTTGAAGTAACAAAGAGATTCATTATGAGGTAATGAGATACAAATCATTTCATTGTCAGTCACAACACCTTCAAATCAGGATCATATCTGGTGTCAATGCAAGTCCTATCAAGTGGCAGCTTCTTTATAGCTTTTGAATCTGACATATATCTCTATTATGAGATCTAAGGTGAAATCATTAATGTCATTAGCCTTTGCCCAGTGTAATGATGTCACACATAATTCTGATTAATTATATTACTGTAAATCATTTAAAATTTCCTACATAAATCCTGTATTTGTTAAGCTTAAAACATTTGGAAATTGAGAAATCGTAAATTGTCAGAAACCATTACAAAACCAAGTAATCAAACTATAGAAAATTACTAAAAAAAATTCTGCTGAAATCAAAATATCAGGAAAAGCATTCAGACCAGCTGTATCTAACTTTTGATAATTTCTGAATTATCAAGGCAGAGCTGAATACAAGGCTCCAACTTGTACATTGATTTGCTGTAAAAATGTTCATGTATACTGTTCTTGAGTCATTCTAAAAATAGGAGGTCTTATTATGATTAACTGACTTCATTTTGTTTTTGTCCTGGATATACATGCAGTGGACACTTGCTTTAAGTTCACAGACACTTTGAATGTATTGAAGAACTTGCAGTGATATCCAGCAACTCATCTTGACTAATTTATAACAACTGATATTGACAAATATGCAAGACTCCTTCAAAATATGAAGAAATTAAAATAAATATATTTATGGGAATTAAAAATCAACTACAACAAAGAAACATTGGCTGCATTGTAGTGTAAGCAGTAATCTCATTATGGCTGGCACATGTGAATGTTTTGTATAAATGGCTTTATGTTTCTGTAGTCCTCCAGGTTTACTTATGCCTTGTTAAATGTGTCTATGTGTACTATATTATATTGACAGATCACTCTGGGATTTACTGGTGAGACTTCTAACTATGTATTTGCAACACCAGGGAAGACAAACATTGAAATCCAATTACCTTTGTGAAAAACTACTGGATCTACTTTTTAAACCTGATTTTAGTATGTCTGGATAAATAGAAATCTGGATAACCTCAATCTATCAACTGTTGACAGGTGTTTTGGCGGAATAATAAAATCACCTTTACAAACTTTAGCTATTAAAAAAAATCTTAAACGATAAATTGTCAATTTCAGGATTAATTATTGGAAAACTGTTTGGAACCCTTTCAGTATAGTTAATTGGATAAGGATAAAATATCTTTTGAGCACACTGGATAAAGATTTAAATGAGGGAAAATTTAACATCAAGGAAATGAAGATGTGTTGTCAGCCTTGAGACTGGTGTTCTTCATGGTAATAAAAGGTATGTTCATGGATTATTTAATATATTCAGTATGTTTAATTTAAATCATAAACACAACATTGCATATATTGCATTTTTCTATGAACTTTTTTTTTGTATAGTATTACACTGTTTGAAAATGTAATAGTTTGCATGATGTGTCGAACTTTACACCAAACATAGCAAAGTGAGGTGACATTTTCTTACTCCATGTGTAGACAAATAAAAAGATGTACATTTTTACACAAAGTGATTTCCCGATTCTTTCTGCAGATATCTTTCAAGATAAATGTTCACTCTTTTCATTATATACTTGTCTAGTATTTAAAGCAAATGATAAACTCTATCAATTACCAGCTAAAGACTTAGTGATTTCTTTTTTTTCTTTCTTTTTTTTGTGCAGATAAAAAGGTTGTGTATTTACCTTTTGATTGATATTACTTCTATGCAGTAAAGAAATAGGAAACCTGGGAGTACATAGAGTCTCCACTGTAAATAACATGAACTAATCAATCAGTGAGAACAATGCAGTGAAGTGGGTGCCAGTCAGGAACTGGTGCCCTAAAATGATGTCACTGTTTGTTTTTTAAGTGTGAGTCACAGCAAAAGACCACAGTGTACTGGGTATCCATGCTTTGTAAAGGTCCAGTTTGGCTATCCTCGTTTGACCTTGAACAAGGGGCCCAAGGTCAAATCTAACCAAAACAAAAGATTCCCAGCCCATGATTTCCTATAGGTTGGTTTACCATCCCGAACCTCTTGGACCAATAATAAGCGAGTTATAAGCACTTTTAAGTTTGGCTATCCTCGTTTGACCTTGAAGGAGGGGCCCAAGGTCAAATCCGTCCACACCAGAAGATTCCCAGCCCATGATTTCCTATATGTTGGTTACCATCCCAAACCTCTAGGACCAATAATAAGCGAGTTATAAGCACTTTTAAGTTTGGCTATCCTCGTTTGACCTTGAAGGAGAGGCCCAAGGTCAAATCTGTCCACACCAGAAGATTCCCAGCCCATGATTTCCTATTTGTTGCTTTACCATCCCAAACCTCTAGGACCAATAATAAGCGAGTTATAAGCACTTTTAAGTTTGGCTATCCTCGTTTGACCTTGAAGGAGAGGTCCAAGGTCAAATCTGTCCACACCAGAAGATTCCCAGCCCATGATTTCCTATTTGTTGCTTTACCATCCCAAACCTCTAGGACCAATAATAAGCGAGTTATAAGCAGTTTTAAGTTTGGCTATGCTCGTTTGACCTTGAACGAGGGGTTTAAGATCAAATCCGACCACACCAAAAGATTCCCATCACATCATTTCCTGTAGGTATTTTTACCATCCCAAACCTCTAGTACCAATAATAAGCAAGTTATAAGCACTTTTAAGTTAGGCTATCCTCGTTTGACCTTGAAGGAGAGGTCCAAGGTCAAATGTGACCACACCAGAAGATTCCCATCCCATGATTTCCTATATGTTGCTTTACCATCCCAAACCTCTAGGACCAATAATAAGCGAGTTATAAGCACTTTTAAGTTTGGCTATCCTCGTTTGACCTTGAAGGAGGAGTCCAAGGTCAAATCTGACCACACCAAAAGATTCCCAGCCCATGACTTCCTATAGGTTGGTTTACCATCCCAAACCTCTAGGACCAATAATAAGGGAGATATAAGCACTTTTTATGACTGACAAAGAAAAGCCTGTGGCGGCCATCTTGTTTTTCAAAATGAGGCCAAAAATATTTCCAGTCACGATTTTGTAATGCGGAACATATTCCGCGAATTTGAGATCTCTACCTATAATACCCTTTGCTCTAGTGGGCCAACAAAAGTCCTTGCTTTAAGTCAAATAAACGTCCCTGGTGGCCATCTTGTTTTTCAAAATGAGGCCAAAAATATTCCCAGGCAAGATTTTATGGTTATGAATATATCTTGCAAATTTGAGAAGGCTACCTATAATATTTTTTTTTTGTTAGAGCGGTAACAACCAATAATAAAGGAGGTATATGGCCTCATAGTACCATTTTGAGTCATTTTAGCTGGCCTAAGGTGACCTTGAAAACAATAGCCAAGGTCAACAAACTGGATGCTGGTACTCCAGCATGTACTCAACCTCCAAAGCCATTTTCAATAGTTTCCATGCAATATAGTCAGAATTAAGTGTGAAAATATCTCCAAATGGCCAAAAATGGCCTCGGTGAGGTACTTTGGCGGTCTGTGGATGACCTTCAATGAAGAGCTTCAAGGTCAATTTCTGCATGCTTACAAAGGACATAAATATGTATTATATATACCAGCCATATCATGATCTAACTTTCTGTATAAGAGAACTGGGCCAAAATGTGAAAAATGGGCAAAATCTGACCTTTAAGAGGCCACCAGTGACCTTGAAATTGAAGGTCAAGGTCACAAAACAATAGTGTTTATGGAATTGCCCATATATACCCACATACCAAATTTGAAAGGTCTAACTGAAATATTTTTTAAGTTATCACATCCGAAAGGAAATCTCTGCGGCGGCGGTGGCGTGACCGTACTGAATCCTAAGTATTCCCGACTTTTGTCTGGGGATACAATGAGCAGAAAAAAAATTCCACTTTTGCGTGCTAAATAAATTGAAGAATTTTCAGAGTTTTAATGGTCCCATATGAAGGGTACCTTAAACCCAACAATTTCAGACTAAACCTGATGAAAGTGCCAGTTACATGTATCTCCCGCTTACAAGGTTCTGGGGAAGATATTTAAACTGTTAATCAATGCATTTAACGGCTCATTATCCTCACTCCCTACTAGACTATACCAATAGCTTCCTGTGGGTTGCCTGTCATTGATCTACTGATGACAGAGACTGTATGGATTACACAAATCAAATCAAGCATTAACCCAAATGGATGTTTAAATGACATTATTAAGGAGAGATAATTCTACATGTACTGTACAATTAACAAATTGATGTGAATTTTCATACTATTTTTATCTTCCAGTGAATAGCAGAGTTGTACAAATGTCAGAGTGACATTCTGTTTCATGGAATGACAGAATATGAAAGGATATAACTTCAGATTCTATTTACTAAGGTTTCAAAGTTGTATCTCTCAATGAAATTGTGTAAAAATACAAATTCAAACCTGTTTATCATCACTGATAGAACAAATTTCATTTTGCTCTCAACAATTTGTTGTGTTTCATAAGTAAAGGATAGAGAGTAGTTGACTGGCTGAGCAGATATGGAATACATTATTAATCCTTACAGGGATAAATATCAAAAGCTCTACAATAAACACAAGGTAATTAAAGCAACATATCAACGAATAACAGCTCAAAGTATTACTCTTATGTGACATCGGACTGGGAATACAATGAGCAAAGTCTGAAAACAGCCATCTTAAAAGAATTTGTTTAGACTTCCAGCTGGAGTTGTTGATTTAACAGTTGCTTGAAAACCCTTTTTTGTTTCCAAATGATGGGATGTTTATAATTTACAGCAATTTCTTTGACATTTGTTAGACTTAATATTAGAACAAAGATAACTGGAAATCCTCTAAATATGGAGTAACTTGTTTGGGTTCGTACACCTGAAAAAATATTGTTAACAATAAATGACAGTAAAAGAAAAGTATTTAATCACTTTAAGCATGTTAGAAATTTAACATTCATCTAAAAAAATCTCCACTCTATTTCAGAAGACCATGAAGTCAGAAAAGGCAAAAGCTGCAAAGCACTTGTCAAAAGAGGTCCCACTGAGGCGAACTGTTGCCATGGAAACAAGCAATCCTCTCTCCATGACAACCAAACCTTCCGAAAACCCCTTATTGCTCGGCAACCAAGGAGACGAAGCTTCTGAGAAACGTAAGCCACTGCTGATGAGGCGACCAAGGGGATCGCGACGTTCAGATGTCAGCGGACATACTCTGTACACCATCACTTCCTGTTCAGAAGAAGCCAACTCTCAGACTTTCAGGGAGGAAGATGAGAGCTTGAGAACATATGCAAGGGATGATTTCATCAGTAAACCCACAAACTTTGCTACAATAGTCACAGATGTGAAGACAGAGCAGTTGCCAGCAATATCTGCACATCCTCAGAATTTGCTGCACAATGATAAGCATACTGCGGCTCAGACTAATTACAGGTCCAAGACGACCTACCTGCCTAATATACAGATGGGGTCCATGGCACGGAAAAACTGGATAAATGCCGAGGTGAAAACGTTCACCATGTGGCATGAGCTGGCCAGTGCAAAGACTGATCTTAAGAACTCCCTACCAACCCCAGAAAGTAAGTCTGTTTTATTGCAAAAATACACTTTCTATGATATACCTTCCATAAATGGACCTTCTATTATGTGAACATTTTATTTTATGAACTCAATTCCATTCTCACAAACCAAACAAAGAAAGTAAGTCTGTTTCACTGGATTTGTGGCCTGTATTGTGAGGTAAACGAAAGAACCGCCATAATTAGATCTTCTATTGTGTGACTATATGTTTGATGAACTCATTTAAACTCCCTCAAATCAACAGACTCCAATTCTATATCATGCACTTTTTAATGTTCAAACAAAATCTTCATGCTTAAACAAGTTACTATAATATATATTCTATTAAGAACTAATTTCTGTCACTAAGGCCATCTAATACAGTTTTTTTTCATTGATACTCCTGAAAAATATCAAATATCAACTATCTTAGTGAACAACAGATACCCTATTTATTGAAATTGATGCTCAGGGGTGATGTATTTTTCAAAAGGGGGCGACTATTTGTGAGAAATGAGCTACTCCAGTATCCGAGAGCAATGGGCAATAATTACTTTACAACCCCCATCTCGACTGTCAGCACATATAATTGGAGGAAAGGGGGTGGCTCGGCTAATTAAAAAATTCAATATATTCAAAAATAAAGCATAAATCTGAAGGAAATAAAAACTTTTATCTTGTATTTTTGTAGACTTTAAGATGTTCTTGATTGAAATTGCCATGTATGTTTTCTTTCGATTTTCTCTGTATCCTGTTAGCTGTAATTTGATTCAGAGTGTACGAGAACACATCCTTTTTTCAGAATCCTGGAATTACAAAGGTGGGGAGGAGGTGGGTTGGTGTTTACTTGGATAAATATGGTACATTTCAATTTTCTGAACAGTACTTTAGAAATCTTGTTGAACTTGTGCAAAATTCAATGATCATGACTGGGTGGAGGCTGGTTGATTGAGATCTGACTAAACCTTAACTTTACAATATATTCTGGACATTCTTTTGGAATACTTAAGATCAGGGGTGGTGATTAAGGTTTCCAAGTATCTTATTACTCCATGTGTTCTATTGGGCAGTTAATACGGATGGTCATTGCTTACACTGTAGATACAAATTCATTTTAAATTTCAAGATTTTAAACAGCAATGAGCCTAAAACTTGTCTGCTGTAGTCTGTTGATTGATACTGATGGAGTGCTGGGGCTCATCTCCAACATTATAAGACGGAAAAGTTTTACTATTCTTTGAACATTCTCTTGCAATGATCAAGATGGAAAAGCATGACTGTGCTTGGATATTCTACTGCAGTCTGCTAGAAAGAAATGCATTATTATTCTTTGATTTCTTTGTTCCAGTCTTTTACAGTGAGAAGCTTAATCACTTTTTGAACATTCCTCTGTAGTGATCAAGGTGAGGAGACTTGTAATCCCTTGAATAATTTGTTGTAGTGATCAGGATAGAGCAGATGCTGGAGCAGATGAGGAGACAGCGCCGCACAGACCCGTCAGCCATTAACTTCAGCGGCTTTGCAGAGGTGGTGAAACGCGAGAATAACCTGAAACACGAGCGCCACGTGCTGGCTAATCCAAGATACAACACCACACTGTCTCTAAACAAGTTCTAATTGAAAAACGTCCAAGTACACTGAGTGTACGTAAAACAATAACACCTTTAGCAAATCAGCAGTATGACTGGTCAAAGGCAAAAAAATAACAACTTTAGCAAATCAGCAGGATAACTGGTCAATCCATGACACAAGACCAAGCTATCCATCAACAAGTTGGGTCTAAACTAGCTCAAAGTATATTCAGAGTGTCAATATGAAGTTTAGCAGCTTTGAAGACACAATATGAACAACCTAAATATGAATGACATGTACTGGTCAATCTACGATTCAACTTCACATTGTCTGTACAAAATCTCAAAAATGTTTATTTTCTCCAAAACATTGATGTTAAATTTGACTTAAATTTTTAAATTCTTGATCCACTAAATAAAATTTTTTGATGGTCAGTTGCTGATATTTAAACAAAATGTTAACACATTTGTATAGTTGACAAGGGAATGTTAACTTTATGTTGAGTGCTGGAGTGGTTTACTGTGCCATTGTATTAAGAGTATTTTGCTTTTGTACTGAAACCAAAAGATTTTAAAAGTGACACTTTTTTGTCAGATGACTTTAAATATGTCAAGGGAAAAATGTCATTTGAGAAAAAAATTCTTTTATCCCAGATTTTTGTTGGTAATCTCAGATTCTGCTTTACTATTACAAAGTTTATTTCCTGTAGTAATAAATACTGAGTGTGAGGGCGTTTGGTACAGGATATACGCCCGGCAAAAATTCCAAATAATGCCAGAGCGCGAGGGCATTATTAAAGAATTTTTGCCGGGCGTATATCCTGTAACAAACGCCCGAGCATGAGGTATTTATTACTATTATAAAGACCGACCTATCTGGTTTTAAGAAACATGTCTTTATTTTTATGAGGTGAAACGAATAAGGACGCCGCCATATTGTTTTGAATGCATTATCGCTCTCGTAAAAGCAGACAATTTTACTACCGACATACAATCGAGCAATCGAAACAGCACTTCCGTTTCTCAGCGGGCCGTTATTGGAGATTTTACTCCGTCCTGATTCTATGCGCACAGACGGGTTTTCGTTCAGTGCGCACTTCCGGTCTTTATAATGTTAAATATTTTCAGACAACTGCTCTGACTGAAGTGCTAAGCTGAAGTATTCAGTAACATCACAGGTTTTGTGTGTGTGTGTGTGTGTACACATGTTTCAAACTGTAAAACACTGTGCTTATTATACTCAGTATTATCTTGTATATCGCCTAGTCATTTTGTAGTGGTTTATGTTTACTCGTGTTACAATAAATAACTTCATTAAACATATGATTCCTGTGTTTTATTAAAGTTTATCACCTCATCATAATGGTATCACTTTAAGTTGTTTTGTTTGACATCTAAGTAGGTTTATATTGCAGTTGGGATATTTTATTAGTTCAAATTTTTTATGTGTACACACGCATCATATAGGGGTTTATTACTGAGGGAAGGAAATACCCTCATGTTAAACACTGTAAAGATAATTTTTATCTGTGCAGAACCCATTCCCATTCACCCACAAAAACAAACTAGAGGTGATATTTGACAAAAATGTGGAAACTTCAGAAGTTTCACTTTCACTATTTCTGTTCTATCTTGAGACTCTCAATTTCTCAAATTTTACAATAATTTTATTTTATGACAAGGATCAATAACAACTTAGCATGGTATAAATGTGACCATACATTTTCAAAAAATATCCACATTGACCTTTAGAGACTCAAAGGTCAATTCAAAGCTACTGATAATGACCTGTCTTAACACATTCTTTCAAACTGATCTCATTTTCCCCTACAAATATACCCTAAATAACCTATATTCACATAGCTTCATTGTACAAGAGTACACCCATTCAGAAATTAAGGGCTCAAAGGTCCACTGTTAACCAGTTTATGCATTCCTGTCAGTTGGCATCAATTGAAAAACCTTTTCAAGCAACAATACACTTGCCAGAAGAGCAGCTGAGCTGTTAAAGTAGCCACATACCCATCAAACTTACAACGGGGAAAATCTGTGACCTTGACGTAAGACCTTAAAGGTAGGTGACTAAAATTATACAGATTAGCATGAAACCTTTCCTGTCAAACCCTGTCTCAATAATCTAAAATATGAGCTCTAATCTAAATTTCTGACTAAAGTAGGAAAGTCAGCAGTTGCTTGCAGATGTCTAATGACTTGCCATACAGAAGATTGTAGACAACTTCACTGACTACATATCATACTGAATATCACACAATACATATGACACATGTACAAACAAGTTGTACTTAGTCATTTTTTTTTATTTTGCATGGAAACAGGCATATGTCTTAAATTGCAACTACTCAGGGGTTCAAACCTATGTGCTACCTGAGGTTGAGCCTCCTGAGGTCCTCCCTAGTGATCAAATCCAGCACATCATGTCTGGTGTACTGCTCCAGAAGAAACTGGAAAAGAAAACACAAATCTTCTCTGTCTATGAAAAATATATACACTGCTTTGATACAAAAGAAAACTAGAAATAGGCCGCCCTGTTGATAGTAGATGCGAATAGAAACAGGATAGCATAGAAGAACACACATTATCATGTGTAATGTCCACCCATGAACCTTTTGCCCAAATTGTACAGTAGTCTTACAAGACCCTGTTTCATTTGTAAAATATATCAATGATGCTTAAATATTTGTTAGTGTAGATGTAAATTATTTCAGCTTCATGCCTTTTTGCATTGGTTGGGTTGAAAATTTTGACGAAATCACTCTATCTTGCACGCTTAAGAAGATAGAAGCAAATTCCTGTTTTTCTATTTTTGGCAAAAATTTGAAAATTCAAAATGGCCGCCATTTTGGGGAAAAGGTACAAGAAAAAAAGTACATTTCTTAGATACCCTATGGGTCGAAAATTTCAACGAAATAACTCTATTTTGCACGGTTAAGGCCAGTTTGTGTTTTTCCATTTTGGGCAAAAATTCGAAAATTCAAAATGGCTGCCATTTTTGGGGAGGGGAAAATTTTTTGAAAATTGTAAAGATTACATTCCTTAGATACCCTGTGGGTCAAAAATTTCGACGAAATCGCTCTATCTCGCATGGTTAAGGAGATAGAAGCAAATTTGTGTTTTGCCATTTTTGGCAAAAATTCGAAAATTCAAAATGGCCGCCATTTTTGGGGAGGGGAAATTTTTTTGAAAATTGCAAAGATTACATTCCTTAGATACCCTGTGGGTTGAAAATTTCGACGAAATCGCTCTATCTGGCACGGTTAAGGAGATAGAAGCAAATTTGTGTTTTGCCATTTTTGGCAAAAATTCGAAAATTCAAAATGGCCGCCATTTTTGGGGAGGGGAAAATTTTTGGAAAATTGCAAAGAGTACACTCCTTAGATACCCTGTGGGTTGAAAATTTCGACGAAATCGCTCTATCTCGCACAGTTAAGGAGATAGAAGGAAATTTGTGTTTTGCCATTTTTGGCAAAAATTCGAAAATTCAAAATGGCCGCCATTTTTGGGGAGGGGAAAACTTTTTAAAAATTGGCAAGAGTAGAATTCTCAGATACCCTGTGTGTCGAAAATTTTGCCGAAATCGCTCTATCTCGCACGGTTAAGGAGATAGAAGCAAATTAGTGTTTTGCCATTTTTGGCAAAAATTCGAAAATTCAAAATGGCCGCCATTTTTGGGGAGGGGAAAATTTTTTTAAAATTACCAAGAGTACAATGCTCAGATACCCTGTGGGTCGAAAATTTCGACGAAATCGCTCTATCTCGCACGGTTAAGGAGATAGAAGGAAATTTGTGTTTTGCCATTTTTGGCAAAAATTCGAAAATTCAAAATGGCCGCCATTTTTGGGGAGGGGAAAATTTTTTGAAAATTGCAAAGATTACATTCCTTAGATACCCTGTGGGTCGAAAATTTCGACGAAATCGCTCTATTTCGCACGGTTAAGGAGATAGAAGGAAATTTGTGTTTTGCCATTTTTGGCAAAAATTCGAAAATTCAAAATGGCCGCCATTTTTGGGGAGGGGAAAATTTTTGGAAAATTGCAAAGATTGCATTTTGAGATACCCTGTGGGTCGAAAATTTCGACGAAATCTCGCACGGTTAAGGAGATAGAAGCAAATTTGTGTTTTGCCATTTTTGGCAAAAATTTGAAAATTCAAAATGGCCGCCATTTTTGGGGAGGGGAAAATTTTTTGAAAATTGCAAATATTACATTCCTTAGATACCCTGTGGGTCGAAAATTTCGACGAAATCGCTCTATCTCGCACGGTTAAGGAGATAGAAGCAAATTTGTGTTTTGCCATTTTTGGCAAAAATTCGAAAATTCAAAATGGCCGCCATTTTTGGGGAGGGGAAAATTTTTGGAAAATTACCAAGAGTACAATGCTCAGATACCCTGTGGGTCGAAAATTTCGACGAAATCGCTCTAACTGGCACGGTTAAAGAGATAGAAGCAAATTTGTGTTTTGCCATTTTTGGCAAAAATTCGAAAATTCAAAATGGCCGCCATTTTTGGGGAGGGGAAAATTTTTTTGAAAATTGCAGATTGCATTCCTTAGATACCCTGTTGGTCGAAAATTTCGACGAAATCGCTCTATCTCGCACGGGATAGAAGCAAATTTGTGTTTCGCCATTTTTGGCAAAAATTCAAAAAGGCCGCCATTTTTGGGGAGGGGAAAATTTTTTTGAAAATTGCAAACATTACATTCCTTAGATACCCTGTGGGTCGAAAATTTTGACGAAATCGCTCTATCTCGCACGGTTAAGGAGATAGAAGCAAATTTGTGTTTTGCCATTTTTGGCAAAAATTCGAAAATTCAAAATGGCCGCCATTTTTGGGGAGGGGAAAATTTTTTGAAAATTGCAAAGAGTACACTCCTTAGATACCCTGAGGGTTGAAAATTTCGACGAAATCGCTCTATCTCACACGGTTAAGGAGATAGAAGGAAATTTGTGTTTTGCCATTTTTGGCAAAATTTCGAAAATTCAAAATGGCCGCCATTTTTGGGGAGGGGAAAATTTTTGGAAAATTGCAAAGAGTACACTCCTTAGATACCCTGTGGGTTGAAAATTTCGACGAAATCACTCTATCTCACACAGTTAAGGAGATAGAAGGAAATTTGTGTTTTGCCATTTTTGGCAAAAATTCGAAAATTCAAAATGGCCGCCATTTTTGGGGAGGGGAAAACTTTTTTAAAATTGGCAAGAGTAGAATTCTCAGATACCCTGTGGGTTGAAAATTTTGCCGAAATCGCTCTATCTCGCACGGTTAAGGAGATAGAAGCAAATTAGTGTTTTGCCATTTTTGGGGAGGGGAAAATTTTTGGAAAATTGCATAGATTGCATTCCTTAGATACCCTGTGGGTCAAAAATTCTGTCGAAATCGCTCTATCTCTTACGGTTTCTGAGATATTAGCAAATTACTCAAAAGTAGTACTGAAAATACACAATGAAGTACCTAAATGGCCATTACTCATGTACTGACAAAGCTATCAGTCCCAAATGCAATACCAAGCGAGCTATGGACATAACAATCTTGTATTCAAAATTGTAGTAAAATATCTTTCATTATTTTGGCTTAAATGCATGGAAACCAATGGGTACTGAAAATAGCTGTACTTAAGTATTACTCAGTAAGCAAAAGAGGTACAACAGCCAAAAGCAATCCCAAGCAAGCTACTGACCCAATAAGCCTGCATACCAAATTTGGTGACAATAGCTCTAATACTTTTCCTTTAAATGAGCAGAAACCATGCGTGACGCCGGACATCGGACGCCGGACATCGGACAACGGACGGCGGAAAAAGCAAAAATAATATATCCACCCCCCAGGGGGGTGGACATAATGAAATGTTGGTTCAAATTTAACTGCAACTCTTACAATATTACAAGTACGAGACGACTTGATGGTGCAACAAAGTCTGCAGTATCATAAGTATACTGAACCAGAACAGCCTCATGCTTACAGCTTGCACTTTGCATAATGTCCTCATGAGAGTAGTTTGTAACTTGCATTAGATTGGGCTGGATGCATTAGATTGGGCTGGATGCATTAGATTGGGCTGGATGAAATAAAAAATGCACAATTAAATGCTTATTGTTTCCCAGCCTAAGCAGGACTTAGTCGGATTGTGACAAGCTTAGCTGGTACCTGAAAACAGGTGGATTTGTTCACCAAATTTTTGTTTTTCATGTAACTTTCTTGTTTTCGCTGTCACTTGATGACTATATTGCCAATAAAATTTTTAAAATTTTATTTTGTCTGCAATATTTGCTTCACTGATACTTCCAATTGGTTCACACTACCAATATCGTTACATGGATCCTGGGTGGTTACTGTAAAATGGATTCATGGCTTGGATTTAAACCCAAATCACAATCAGGGTTCCCACAGACTTTTAATAACTTGGTTCAGGTCTTTTCAAGGATTTTCAAGTCAACAACAAGCATTCTCAAGGATATATTTTAAGGCACAGCCTCCTTTACCTCAACTTCTAGCCATCCGTTAATCATGGGTCTGGAGGCAAGAGACGCCACTCACTCTCTTTCAGACTAAGCTAGCATTATATTTTTGTCATTTGGGATAATAGAAAAAGCCATATATAATTCAAGGATACTCACTTTTATTTTGTCTTAGATCATACTTGCTTTACTAAGTCTGCCATAGCCGTAACACTATATGATGCAGATGCAGAAGTTGGGCAATAACAAATTCAAGGACTTTTCAAGGATTTCATTCAATTTTGGCCAAATTCAAGGATTTTCAAGGCCTTGAAAATGAAGTAATTTTTTCAAGGTTTTTCAAGGATGTGATAAACCCTGACAATCCCAAAACATTTCATAATCATAGTTTCACATTACACGGTCTGAATTGAGTCTACACTCTTCCTCCTAATCACATACTCTTTTTGTATATACTTACGACATTTATGGTTGCTTGGTCTGCCCCGAGTGCTTGTAACCATGTGACCAGCTCGGGGTCACCTCCAGCGGGAGTGGCTGGGGTGGTTGGCACTGACGGGAGTGGGGCTGCAATAAAATACAGTATTCAATTTTTGAAAAAAAAAAAGTAATAAATTTTTTAAACTTGTTAAAACATGAACGCTAAAGTCTTGTAAAAACAATTGTTTAAAATGAGAGATAACTATTCAATCAGAAACTTGTTTAAGCTTACAATGTTGATTGGTTTTATTTAGATAGGTAGAAAGATCTGGTGGCCTGTATGACTGGTGCTTATATCTGGTTTATGTGGCATGATGTGACTAGGACTATTTCTACTCAGCTTAACTGGATACCAGCCTGTCACTGGGGTACCTCCCAAACTAGTGTCCTTACCAATTAATACTTCTGGGCGAGTATATCACTGGGGTACCTCCCAAACTAGTGTCCTTATCAATTTATACTTCTGGGTGAGCCCGTCACTGGGGTACCTCCCAAACTAGTGTCCTTATCAATTTATACTTCTGGGTGAGCCCGTCACTGGGGTACCTCCCAAACTAGTGTCCTTATCAATTTATACTCCTGGGTGAGTCTATCACTGGGGTACCTCCCAAACTAGTGTCCTTATCAATTTATACTCCTGGGTGAGTCTATCACTGGGGTACCTCCCAAACTAGTGTCCTTATCAATTTATACTCCTGGGCGAGTATATCACTGGGGTACCTCCCAAACTAGTGTCCTTATCAATTTATACTCCTGGGCGAGTATATCACTGGGGTACCTCCCAAACTAGTGTCCTTATCAATTTATACTCCTGGGCGAGTATATCACTGGGGTACCTCCCAAACTAGTGTCCTTATCAATTTATACTCCTGGGTGAGTATATCACTGGGGTACCTCCCAAACTAGTGTCCTTATCAATTTATACTCCTGGGTGAGTCTATCACTGGGGTACCTCCAAAACTAGTGTCCTTATCAATTAATACTCCTGGGTGAGTCTATCACTGGGGTACCTCCCAAACTAGCGTTGTTACCAATTTATTCACCTGGGTGATGAGGGACGCATGTGTGATGTAATTTGTCTAAGGGTCCAATCTACATCCTGAACCTTCCGTTTTGAAATCCTACACCATAAACACAAGGCCACCTCTGACATATACGGACATGATGTCCTCATAAAATACAACTGATTTAAAGTGATTGGAGAGACAAGGTGGAAAAAATAGAAGGCCATGGCAACACAATATTCTATTACTTATTCTAACATTTTTCTAGGCCCAGAATAAATAACACTATCTTTTATTTTTTTTTGTCTCTCGGTAACTCACCACAGTCCCCTGCCATGGCAGCAAGGCCAGGGGTGCTTGTTGCTATGGGATCTGGGCCCACAGACATCTCAAGCTGTCGTTTCTGTTGTGCTGTGTGGTGTAAGGCATGTTTTAGCAGCTCTTGATACTCTTTCTGGGTTTCTATCAGGTGCTCTAGAAGCCTGGAAGTAGAGCAGAGACTCTATTATCCAAACTGCTTACATTAATATTTTAATCTCCATTAATACTCATGCAGAGAATGATTTCTTCTGAGATCTTATAGGAATTATAATCTCTTTATCAGGAGCATGGTCTTAATTTATGATCACTTTCTGAGATATAACGACATAATTAAGTCCAATACTGCATTTGATGGTCTTGATATTACTCTGTTAATCGATAATGAAAGAGTTTCATTAAAACAGCATTTCAATCTGCAGACTAACAAGCCCTAACCTCTTGTTTTCATCCTCCAAGTCGCTGAGTCGGTTGTACAGTACCCTGTTGGTGGTCGAGTCAAGTCTCATCAGACCCTCGTGTTCTCGAGACTTTTGAGAGTTAAACGTGGACACACCTGAGGTGGATTCCTCACCCTCAGGGTCGCGCCCATGGCGGTTCTCTATGTTGGCACCGAGATCTGCAAAGCAGAATGGAAAGGGTAGAATTAAACCTGAATTCCTGCATCAAGTTTAACTTTTGTTAGCCACCAGGGGTCTTTTTGAAAAGGTTGGCTAAATGTTTAACCAGTTATTTATCACTTTAACACACAATTAACGCTACCTTATCTGAACCAAGTATGTCACAATTTCAATACTCACAAGAACCATATATTGTTAAATTTTAATACATTCACCAGTTAAAATCACAGTACTAGCCATAAATGCATATAATAAAGTAGAGAAAGAAACCATGGGTATTTCCCACCGTTATTAAAGTGATCATAACAATCTCCAATCATAGAAGAACAGAGTAAAATACAGGATGATGTCAGGGAGAAGAAGTAGTCTATATGTTAATACTTGTCATAGATATCTACGGTCCACGTACCTGGTTGCAATATGTTGATAGCACACTGAACTGCACTGTGGATTAACTTGTCCAGGGCAAACATCCAGTGTGGTTGTATGTGATAGGAGCGGATGATGTCATTCAACTAGGAAAAGCAGAAATATACAAAGTCAGTAAGTAACCGACACTTGAGATGGATCAGTAGCCCCAGTACCTCAGTATCAAGAACGTTTTACTGAAATACTGTGACAACAATTTAAAAATAGCATCAGAGATGCCCGTACCCCACAGCCTAGGGAAATATTTTCAACACCATGAGATACAGAAGTACTGTATCAGTATAAACTTTAGGATACTTTCAGAGCACTGTCAGTTATATAAAGGTCCAAATAATGTTTAAAAGAAAGATCATGCATATAAAGATGAAGTATTAAAACAAGATAATTCAATAACAAGATGACAGCATTAATCAGCAAACTAAAATTCAACCCTCTTTATCTACATCTGCATGGCCAAATTATGGTTTAGATGGTTTGAATATTACCATGCATATAGAAGTGGTAATACATTTAATGAATGCTTATGTGTGGTGTTGGAGCAAAATCTGTGGCTCACATGATGAAATTCTATCTCTTACAATGGGAAGTTATGAAAGTAAAATTCTTAATAAATTCTAATATGACTTTAACAGTGCTTAATCTGCATCAAAAGAGAGACCCAAAGGTGCAACAAGATTTTATAGGTCAAGGTCACTAGGACAAGGTCAAAGGTCAAACTAGATTGGGCCAACTCGGCGCCAACATATCCCCAGACAGGTCATCACTCACGCCACAGGTTTTGATCGGGAATTTTTTAAAGCATAATTACCCATTATTATATGAACTTCAGCACATCAATCTACTCTGTTTGTATCTTCCCAAGAAGATGGTGTATCCCCAGACGCCGAATACATAACTCAAATTATATTTTCAATCTTCCTGCAATGATAACTCTAAACCTATTTTCAAAGTATTTATTAACAAATGATTGATGATTGAATGTCCATTCTAAAATAATAATCCCAAAAGAGCATATCTCTTTCTATATTTGTTGACAAATAAAATATTATTTTTAACTCAACATCATACTTTTCAATCTTCCTGCAATGATAACTCTTAACCTAATTTCAAAGTATTTAAATGATTGATGATTGAATGTCCATTCTAAAATTCATAATCCCAAAAGCGCATATCTGTTTCTATATTTGTTCACAAATAAAATATTATTTAAAAAAAAATTATTTATATTATTATTTTATTATATTATTTATAGAATTTGTAAATTGTTTTCAGTTATTCATTTCCTCTATTCCTATATATGTGGTCCATATATATGCAACCTAAATATGTGACACAATCTCAGTTCTGACTCCCCTTTGTGTTATATGATGAAGCCCACCACCTCCTACCCCACCCCTCTCCCCTTCTCCACACCTCTCTCACTATTACACAAGATCTGCAACCCCATTGAGTTCTTTGTTTCTCATTTGATATCACTAAATACCTTTGTTTATTTAGTGTCACTCAATATAGCTGGAGGTCCCAGAGGTGGGTGGGGGATGTGGGTTGGGACTACAGCATAAATGGTAAACAAACAATCTGATATATATCAAAGGGGTAATCAAATACAAAAAGAATTGAGAATTTTAAGTATGTGATTATCAACTGAAATGAGTTCATAACTGTAGGAGCTGTGTCAAAATTAACTGAGGCAAGTTGAATAAAACTGGGCTAGTTGAGGGTTAAAAATCCCCTAGTTTTACTACATAAGGATATACTTTTATTAATATTGGGACTTAAAGCTCACCAGAAAATAACAGTGTCCATTTTGCCTACTTGAATATGTTTAACCAGTTTCATTTTAAAGAGTTAAAAACTCAGCAAGCAGAGGTACAACACACAAAAATAAGTTCTTAAAAGACTAAGATAGCCATAACATCATTAATATTCAAAATTTAAAGAGACAGGCACTTCCTTTTAAAAATTCAAAGATTTCAGCTCTATGACCCACATAGTTTGACAGTTACAGGGCTTTAAAGTGGCATAATGTCCATAAATTGGGTTTCTGTGGGCATTTTACAATTGTTAAAGAGACCTTAGCAATTAAACTACAGATCTGAAACTTTTTGGGGGACATACATAGCAAACAAAAATTAGATATAATACAGTTTAAGACTTGTCACACTAAGCATTTCCAAATTACAGGGCAAAATACAGTAGAAAATGTCAAAAAAGGTCACTTGGATGAGTGTCTATGGTCGTCATACACAGGTTCAATGTCTACTACAGGCCTTGATGTTCGGTACATGGAAAAAGAAGACGCTTAATAATGTATTCCTAGTTGAGATTTCAGCCCTGTCAGTCACACAGTTTAACAGTCACAGGGCTGAAAAGTGGCAAAAAGTCCAAATATTGGGTCTCTGTGGGCCTTTTAGAGACCTCAATGTGACCTTCAAATTGAAGCTTCAGACTTAAAATCTTTCACAATCAGAGATTATACATAGAATGTATACCTAATATAGTTTGAAACTTCTCAGACTTACCATTCCAAGTTACAAGGCAAAATATGTAAAAAATGTCTAAAAAGGGTCACTCGGGTGAGTATCTATGGTCGTCATACACAGGTTAAATATCTACTAAAGGCCTTGATGTTCAGCACATGTAAAAAGAACATAATAATATATTCCCAGATGAGATTTCAGCTCTATCAGTCACATAGTTTAACAGTCACAGGGCTTAAAAGTGGCAAAAAGTCCAAATATTGAGTCTCTGTGGGCCTTTTAGAGACCTCAATGTGAACTTTAAATCAAAGCTTCAGATTTAAAATCTTTCACAATCAAAGGTTACACATAGAATGTATATCTAATACAGTTTGAAACTTCTCAAGACTTACCATTTCCAAGTTACAGGGAAAAATATGTGAAAAATGTCTAAAAAGGGTCACTCGGGTGGGTGTTATGGTCCTCACACACAGGTTAAATGTCTACTTAAAGCCTTTATTTCTGGCACATGTAAAAATGACATAATGATATATTCCCAGGTGAGATTTCAGCTCTATCAGTAACATAGTTTAACAGTCACAGGGCTTAAAAGTGGCAAAAAGGCAAAATATCGGGTCTCTGTGGGCCTTTTAGAGACCTCAATGTGACCTTCAAATCAAAGCTTCAGACTAAAAATCTTTCACATTCAAAGGTTACACATAGAATGTATATCTAATACAGTTTGAAACTTCTCAGACTTACCATTTCCAAGTTACAGGGAAAAATATGTGAAAAATGTCTTATAAGGGTCACTCGGGTGGGTGTTTATGGTCCTCACACACAGGTTAAATGTCTATTAAAGGCCTAAATTTTGGGGCAGATATAAGAAAACACATAGATATATTCTCAGATGATATTTAACTTAGATGAGAGACATAGTTTGAAAGCTACAGTGCTCGAAAGTGGCAAAAAGTGCATAAATTGGGTCTCTGTGGGCACTTTTGAGACCTTAAGTCGACCCCTTTGGGTAAACCTACAGCCCTAAAATTTTCTACAGACAAGGATTACATATCAAAGTTATACCTAGTGCAGTTTGAGACTCATCAGAGTTACCACTTCCAAATTATAGGGCAAAATATGTGAAAAATATAGCAAAAAATCCCTAAGTGGGGGTCTTTACACAATTTTCTCCTCAACTTAAAGTCGTGATTTTCGGCACATGTACTAAGAACATATTAATGTGTTCTCAGGTGAAATTTCAGCCAGCTGAGCATCATAGTTTGTGACCTAGAGGGCTCTTAGTGGCCAAAAGTGCAATTTCTGACCTTAAGGTGGCCATAAGTTCTCTTTTATTGGAAGTTTAAGGTCACCTTAAAATAGGGATCTTCCTTTGGACACCCTTAACATGTGTACCAAGTTTGAAAAAAAAATATTAATTTGTTTTTGAGTTATCGCGTCCACAAGGAAATTTCTACGGCGGCGGCGGCGGCGCGACGGACCTGAATCCAATATATCCCCGACTTTCGTCTGGGGATATAATTAAGGTGACACCATGATAACACACACCTACAGCCCCTAACCAATGTCCCTACCAAGTATCAACTTCCTCAACCCTACGGTTTCCAAGATATAGCCCGGACAAGATTTTATAGGTCAAGGTCACTACGCCAAGGTCAAAGGTCAAATCAAGGTCAGACCATGACGTTGCACAACTATATCCCCTAACCAATGTCCCTACCAAGTATCAACTGCCTACACCTTACGGTTTCCGAGATATAGCCCAGACAAGATTTTTAAACTCAAGGTCACTATGGCAAGGTCAAAGGTCAAATCCTGGTCAGACCATGACGTTGCACACCTACACACCCTAACCAATGTCCCTACCAAGTACCAACTTCCTACACCTTACGGTTTCCGAGATATAGCCTGGACAACATTTTATAGGTCAAGGTCACTATGGCAAGGTCAAAGGTCAAATCAAGGTCAGACCATGACATTGCACACCTACACCCCCTAACCAATATCCCTACCAAGTATCAACTTCCTACACCTTACGGTTTCTGAGATATAGCCCGGACAAGATTTTATATAAGTCAAGGCCACTACGGCAAGGTCAAAGGTCAAATCAAGGTCAGACCATGATACTGCACACCTACACCCCCTAGCAAATGTCCCTACCAAATATCAACTTCCTACACCTTACGGTTTCCGAGATATAGCCCGAACAAGATTTTATAGGTCAAGGCCACTATGGCAAGGTCAAAGGTCAAATCAAGGTCAGACCATGACGTTGCACACCTACACCCCCTAACCAATATCCCTACCAAGTATTAACTTCCTACACCTTACGGTTTCTGAGATATAGCCTGGACAAGATTTTATAGGTCAAGGTCACTACGGCAAGGTCAAAGGTCAAATCAAGGTCACACCATGACGTTGCACACCTACACCCCCTAACCAATGTCCCTACCAAATATCAACTTCCTATACCTTACAGTTTCCGAGATATAGCCTGGACAAGAATTTATAGGTCAAGGTCACTACGGCAAGGTCAAAGGTCAAATCAAGGTCAGACCATGACGTTGCACAACTACACCCCCTAACCAATGTCCCTACCAAGTATCAACTTCCTACACCTTACGGTTTCTGAGATACAGCCCGGAGAAACTATTTCCCGCCGCCCGCCCATCCGGACACCATGGGTGAAAACAATACCCCGACAGCCCTTAAGGGCTGTGGGGTAAAAAGCGATCTCCATTGTCAACATATAAATTTGAAGAAAAACTTAAAGAAACCCCAAATTTGAAGAAATTGCTTACTTTTTTCCGATATTTTAAAAGATTTTACTTCCTTCTTTACTCCTGATCTACAAATTTCTGATACTGACCAATTCTTGCTGGCACAAGCATACATATTTTGGGCACTGTTAAAAGTAATATTGTACATGTCTGTAGTATAAGGGAAGCCAGAATAAGAATCGATACAATTGTTTAAACAGATCACCAGAATTTGCCTGCTTGTGGTCTTTTCCTTTAATTTAGTCCACTGTGGCCCAAATATGTTTGTGTAAAATCCTGTAGGTTGCCAGAAAATAAGAATAAAATGAATACAAGTGTAATCTCTGCACTGGCTATTGAGTTGGATAGCTCCAACAAATAGCTACTGGTAGGATATTGTAAGGGTATTTTGCTATAAAATGAATCATTACCACTAATTGCTTGGTCATCCAATTTCCTTCATACTTGACCCAAGTCACAATATTCAGTTATTTCATCACAAAATAATAAATTACACACTACAGACTAGTGGGGTGAACGGTAAACTGCATTTCGTTTCGTTTAGGTAGAAATGACAAAATCCGCAAAGAATATTTAAGTACCAGTAACTGAAAAAGTCATTATATTAGGCTTTCTAATGGTCAATATTTCATAAAGACAATTAAAAACATACAAATTTGGGGACATATCTTACTTTTTCACCTTATACTTATTGTAAAAGAAGTTTATATGCTTCAAAAATCTATAAATATCCTGTTTCAATTGTGGCACATGTATGCTAGTGGTAACTTTTCACCATATCAGTACAGGCATTCGAAATCCCAGATTTCGTTCGGTTTCTTAGCCCTGACAACCGGTTTCCATATTCAGAACTGGTCCGACCACTACTATAGAGCAAAATATTTCCTTTCTTTGGGAGATCTTGTGGCAGGTAACCCAGTTCTATGAGAGACAATTTTCACAAATTGAACATTGGCAAACCTGAGCATTTTTTTTTAATGTGTCACATATTCAAGGTATTCTACTGAAAATTTTGGATGAACAGATCAAACAGGGGCATTAGCTACACCAGAGCAACATTTTGGAAATATAGTGTACAAAGTAGTGTACAAAATATAGTGTACCAAAAGTCATCCTTAAAATTCACCACAACAATAATATGGTATCCTTCATGAACCAAAATCCGGTCCATTCCATTTTCTGGTTTAAATGGATTTAAAATCAGACTTATGCATGTTTTTGTGCCAATTTTTGAACAGAAGTTATATATTCTTAAAATAGAATTGTTTTTGGGTATACACACAATTTTGTGGAAAAAGAAAAGTGCGCTGAAATGTTTCAAATGTTATAGCGAAAAAAGACTGCACAATTTTGTTAATAGACTGGAAATAGGTACAACAATCATAATGTTTATGCCAAAAAAGTAACAAAAGAGTAAAATAGCATCAGAGATGCCCGTACCCGAGAGCCTAGGGAAATATTTTCAACACCATGAGATATAGAAGTACTGTATCAGTGCAAAGTTCAGGATACTTTCAGATAGAGAATATAATGTCTAGGAGAAAGATAATGCATGTAAAGATGAAATATTAACACAAGATAATTCAACTAGACCTACGCATCGGAGAACGATGCAAATTTGTATCCACCGAAAAGACAACTCACCAAAGCCAGTGTTAGTGCTGTAACGAGTTGACCGAAACTCGAGTCGTAACTCGGTGGGCGATATTTGGGACAACATCGATTTACGTAATTTAAACTCGAGTTTTTAAGAAATAAATTATGATATACCAGTCTTGTTATAAAACCAGCACTTTTACAATTTATCTAACCATAAAGACAATAAATTCAATGAGCAATGGCCGTTTTTTTATTTCCTTATTTATGTGGATGTTCCATAATGTGCTCATACATACCTGTACAATTTAACCGGCAACAGAATATATTTCCTTGCAATAGAATGGTACTAAATACGTCAATGGCGGATCCCTTGATGACAATATTTGGACATTATTATTTTATTTATATTTGTGTCATTTACTCGAGTTCAACTCGAGTTCAACTCGCATCTAACAAGCGAGCGTCGATCTACAGAAATCACTGTTGATTACAGCTCTAGCCAGTGAACCACTGTTTGACCTTGAAGGAGGGGCCCAAGATCAAATCTAACATCAGAAAATTCCTAGCCCAAGATTTCGTATGAGTTGGTTTCGTACTGTAAACTTCTAGGATCAATAATAAGTGAGTTATAAGCACTTTTAAGTTTGGCTATCCTTGTTTGACCTTGAACGAGGGGTCTAAGGTCAAATCCGACCACACCAAAAGATTCCCAGCCCATGATTTCCTATATGTTGGTTTACCATCCCAAACCTCTAGGATCAATAATAAGCGAGTTATAAGCACTTTTAAGTTTGGCTATCCTCGTTTGACCTTGAAGGAGGGGTTCAAGGTCAATTCTGACAACATCAGAAGATTCGCAGCACATGATTTCCTATAGGTTGGTTTCATATTGCAAACCTCTAGGACCAATAATATGGGAGATATAGGCACTTTTAAAGTCCACTATGTGGGTTACTTCGGCACTCTGTGGATAACTTGAATTAAGAGCTTCAAGGTCAAATGTGTGCAAGGTTGTAGAGGTTGTATATCTGTTATACATATCACCTATGAAGAGATTCAACCTTCTACCTATGAGAAACAGCCAGGAGAAAAATGTCGATTATTTTCAAAGAAATGCCCGTGGCGGCCATCTTGTTTTTCAGAATGAGGCTATTTTCCTTCCCAGAGAAGCTTACCCCCAATGAAGATATCCTGCAAATTTGGTGAACCTAGCTGGTGTCGTTTTCCTCTTAGAGCGTTAACGCCCAAAATCTCTACGCGCGGCGGCGTAGTGAACGCTAAACCAAAGTATCCACCGGATGCTTCCGGTGGATACAATAACATGACAGCATTAATCAGTAAACTAAACATTACAACATCCTTTATCTACATCTGCATGGTCGAATTATGGTTTAGATGTTTTGAATATTACCATGCATACAAAAGTGGTAATACATTCAATGAATGCTTATGTGTGGTGTTGGAGCAAAATCTTTGGCTCACTTGATGAAATTCCATCTGTTACAATGGGAAGTTATAAAAGTAGAATTCTTAATAATAAATTCTAATATGACTTTAACAGTGCTTAATTAACAGTGCTTAATCTGCATCAAAAGACCGACCCAAGGGTATATCAAGATTTTAAAGGTCAAGGTCACTACGACAAGGTCAAAGGTCAAATCAGGGTCCCACCACGATGCTGCACAGCTACAACCCCTAACCAATGTCCCTACCAAACATCATCTTCCTGCACCTTATGGTTTCCGAGATATAGCCCAGACAAGATTTTATAGGTCAAGGTCACTACGGCAAGGTCAAAGGTCAAATCAAGGTCATACCATGACATCGCACACCTACACCCCCTAACCAATGTCCCTAGTAAGTATCAACTTCCTACACCTCACGGTTTCCTTCCAAGATATAGGTCGGACAAGATTTTGTAGGTCAAGGTCACTACAGCAAGGTCAAAGGTCAAGTCAAGGTCAGACCATGAAGTTGCACACCTACACCCCCTAACCAATGTCCCTACCAAGTATCAACCTCCTACACCTTACCGTTTCCAAGATATAGCCCGGACAAGATTTTAAAGGTCAAGGTCACTACGGCAAGGTCAAATCAAGCTCAGACCCTGACGTTGCACACCTACACATCCTAACCAATGTTCCTACCAAGTATCAACTTCCTACACCTTACTGTTTCTGAGATACAGCCCAGACAAACTTTTTCTTGCTGCCCACCCGCCCATCCGGACACCATGGGTGAAAACAATACAAAACAATATATATTTTTAAAATTTCTTTAAAAATTTACTTTTTTTTTCTGTTGAACCTTACGGTTTGATACACTGTTTGATCAAATGTATTTAAACAATGTACTTTTGGCATTTAGATTTAGTCACAATTTGAAACTGATGTAAAAACTAGAGGAATGCTTTTGCTAACAAAAGTGAAGCGTCCCTTAAAGTTTAAAATGCTTTGTGGTTTTAATAAGCATGCTGTAAAGCTAAGAATACACAAAGATGCACCGTATACCCAACCCAATACCTCTTAATACATTCTGAAGCTATAAAAGCAACGATAAAGGAGATATAAGGCAAAACCTCCAAAGCAGCTATTTATGACTCCAGTTTGGCCCATAAGGGAGGGTCGGGGGTAAAACTGACCGGCTATTTAGACTCTCCACATATGCTTTCCCAATACCTCCTAATATATTCTGAAGCTATAAAAGCAACGATAAAGGAGATATAAGGCAAAATTGCAAATTTAATAAGTAAATTAAATTTTTATAAGTTAATACCCTATCCAATGGACAATTGCTAATCCGGTCGGCGCAGACCGGCCCGCCAAACGCCAGAAAAAGACGTCCTGTGTTGCCACCGGCTGGCCGGTCCGTAGTACTGTGCACTCCCCAGATGGCGCCTCGTACTTCCTTCCTGTCTAGACAACCTGACGTCATAGCATCTTTTTCGTTGTCTAAACCTCTTAGATCCCTAGTAAGTTGATAGCGGGGTCGGTGGGAGGGTCTTGTGTGTCCATTGGATAGGGTATTAACTTATAAAAATTTAATTTACTTATTAAATTTGCAATTTTATTGCGTTAATACATCCTATCCAATGGACAATTGCTGAATAACTACCGCTTGGTCGGCGGGTAAGTTACTAGGGACTTATGTGAACTCACAAGTAATAGCAAATTTTAACCTACGGTCTAGGCTGACTTTGTCAGGAGACCTATAGGTCCAGGCCTGGGTTGACTTTAAGGTCAGGAAACCCTGCAAGGCCATGGTCGGTTGCCAGCAGCCGGTTACCTGGGGCTATACCGCCGTCGCCCCCCCCCCTTTTTTGCAGACCTGCTCTGAGGTAGGGGAAGAGAGGGATGAGTTCAGTCCCAGAATGCAAATAAACCTCCCGAAAGAAGCACGTCACACTTAATTCTTATGTACATGAAGAACTGTTATGCACATATACAAATCTCCTCAATCTAAGGGCCACTTGTGGATCTGCTGAGCAGCCACTACCTAGCCCAATGGTAAAGCTCTGAATCAGCCCAAGCCCCGCCCTTCAAATAGAACTGTGTGAAGGTATTGTGACTTCAGTGGTGGGCTGACAAGATTGGATCTAAGGAGACTCCCGACTGGAAGACCTTAGAAGCAGCAAAAGCCCTGACATCATGGGCTTTAACCTGATGTTAAAAGTGGGCCTCCTGGTCAGAGAGCTCATAACATAGGATCACAGTCTGCTTGATCCAAGAGGAGATAGTGGCAGGTGAGCTGTCTTTGTTGAAACCGTTCTTAAAGGAGACAAAAACCACCTCCTTATTCTGCCTGATGTCTGAGGTCCTGTCCAAATAGTAGCACAATGCTCTGACCGGACAGAGGGACCTGTCAGACTTGAGGAATCTATCCAGAGTTTGGGCCAGGGCTGTTATAACCCCAGGGGCCACACTGGACACTCTATGGCCAGCTGATTCTAGGATAGAAAGCTGGGTGATGGATACAGGGACACCTTTGACCAATCGGATTGGTGTCCAATATATCAGTTTTGCTAGGCATGAATCTCACTTTTGCACTTGCCCGACCCAAGGGCCAAGAGGAATACCGTCTTGAAGGTCAAATGCTTCAAGGGGGCCTCCTTAATTGGATCAAATGGAGTCTTAGCTGGTGCACGGCCAGTAAGAAGTTCCAGGAGGGTATGCCACTCCTGCCTTTGGGTCTGTCTCTGAGGAATCTATCCAGGAGACGAGCGAGATTTCCGTCCTTACTGATGTTGAAGGGTGAATTTCCCAGTTTATCAACAATGGGAGACCTATAACCATCAATGGTGCTGGGCTGTTTGCCAAGCATGTATCTCACTTCTACGCTTGCCCGACCCCAAGGCCAAGAGGAAAACTGCCTTGAAGGTCAAATGCTTCAAGAAGGCCTATAAGTGGTTCAAAATGAACCTTGTCAGCTGGTGCAAAAACCAGGGAGAGGTTCCAGGAGGGGGTTCCCCTCCGGCCTTTGGGTCTGTCTCAGTGGAAGCTATCCAGGGGACGAGTGAGATTTTCATCCTTACTAACATTGATGGGCAAATTTTCCAGACTATCAGCAATGGCTGACCTGTAACCATCAATGGTACTGGGCTGCAACTTCCTGTCCTGAAGCAGGTACCTAAGGAAGTCAGCAACTGACTTTACAGGTGGTGCCCGAAATCCACCTGATGAATGATACATCACTTGGTAAAAATGACCCATTTGCCTCATAGACCGATCTGATTGACCCCCCCTTTGAGGAGCCTCAATTCTTGCTGCCACTGCCTCAGACAAGTCCTGCTCCTCGATTGCTGAGGCTCTAGGAGCCCTGCATGGAGATTAAGATTTGTCAGATTTCTGTGAGGGATCTGATCGAATGGCTGTGAACAGGCTGGGCAGATTGGGCAGGCTCAGCGGGATGTGGCTGGACATGGCCACTAGATCCCAAAACCAAGGCATGTTGGGCCACCCCGGAGCAATCAGAATGATTCTCTTACATGGGGAGTCTTGCAACTTCTCCACCACTTTGCCCAATATGGCTGACGGTGAGAAGGTGTATCCTTTTAGATCCTACCATGGCCGACTGAGCACATCCACTACTGTGGCCAGGGGATCCGGTACCGGTGACACAAAACAGGTGACTTGTTGTTGAACCTCGTGGCAAATAAGTCTATTTTGGGCCGGTGCCACCTACTGCATAGAGTGGAAGACCTCTGGAAGGAGAAACCACTGTTTGGATGGTCTGGCCTAGCCTGGACAGCCTGTCTGCTACCACATTAGGCCGGCCTGGAATGTGTCGTGCTTTAGAGTCACTTGTTTCCTGGTACACCAGGTCAAGATTCTCCATAGTAGGGCACAAAGTGGGCCCAACCATATTCCTCCTTCCTTTATGTATGACACTACTGTGGTGTTGTCAGTTGCTACAAGTACTATCTTGTTTGAGCAAAAGTCTTAGAACTCTTAAAGTCAGAAAAACTGCTTAAAGTTCTAGATAGTTTATATACAACTTGCTTCCCGGAGGGGACCAGGTTGCTCTTGCAAAGTGCTCATCTAAGTGAGCGCCCCACCCTTCTATTGATGCGTCTGTAAATATTTGCAGAGCATGTTTTATTGGGTGTAATGGTTGGCCTGTAAGTGCATCGTCTTCCTTCAGCCGCCATTGTAAATGGGGGTGCAGGGACCTGGGGACTTGGATCCCCTTTTCCAGTGATTCTGGTACCCTCCAGTTGTTTTTGAGATGCCACTGTATGGGTCTCATATGAAGTCTGCCTAGATTAACATGCTTTTCTGTAGATGTTAGTAACCTATCAAGGACATGAATTCCCGGACCGGGCAAGCCGGTAGGGATAGCAGTTTTAACAGTCTCTTGAAGGCTCTGTCACCAGTCCAGAGTCGGTCGGAACCGATCAGACCCGAAGACAAACTGGTAGCCTACAAAATCGAAGTCTTGTTTGGGCTCCAGCTCTGATTTCTCTAAGTTCATCAGCCAACCCAGTTGCTTACACATTATTTACTAGTTCCTGTATATGTTGGAGACAAGCCTGGTGGGATCTGGCTCTCACCAACCAGTCGTCTAGGTACTGGTGGCTTCTTAAATCCTTGTGTATGGCCATCAATTTCACCTGCTGTGGACAAACCGAATGGCAGGGCCTTGAACTGGTATGCCCAACCTTGGATGTGAAATCTCAGTCATTTCCTGGATTGTTCTTGTATAGGTATACGGACATAGGTATCCCTCCTTCAACAGTTGTACTACCTAGGGTCCAGCCCCAAGGCTTCCTACATTCCCAAAATGGGCTTAGTCTGGATCCTATAGGCAGATAGTGTGCCACATTTGGGACATTTGGTATTCTGACAAACATTTTCTGTCCCTCCGGACACTGGTCCGGTCTGGTGACAATGATCCCGGTTAACATTCTCCCTGCTCTTATTGCGGTCCGGTGGGGCTGACACAACTTTTCACATTAATAGACTCTTCGCCCCGGGCGAGCAGCCTGCAAGGTGTAGCATTTACAGAGCAATTGTCATTTGTGAGACGTCTGACCCCTGGCCGGACATGATGACAAAATTTATTATCTCTCCAGTCAAGTCCAGCACCGATAACAGGTTGTTGAGAGGTGTGATAAGGGAAGGTTGCCTGGCAGTAGCTTGGGACACTGTCATATCCCTGTCATATCACCAAGACCACTGACCGGTCTAAGAATTCTCTGTAACCAAATTAACCTTAGGCCACTCTGTCCGGTACCAGGACTCCATACCCGGTACTTAACTGTAACCAGCAATTCTCTGTAACCGGCAAAAAACTGGCAGGCTGGGGTCACCAATCAATTTTGACAGCTACTGGTCTATATTTAGCCAGCCTTATATAACCAGTTGGCTCGAAGTACTATTCAGTAAGGACTGTGTAGCCAGCACCCTGTTAGTAGACTTGTAACCCGTAGGTTGAAGCAAGTGTACTAGGTTGTGTAGCCAATACCAGCCGGTACACTCTGTAACCAGTTGTTGAAGCAAGTGTACTAGGCTGTGTAGCCAGTACCAGCTGGTACACTTTGTAACCAGTTGTTGAAGCAAGTGTACTAGGCTGTGTAGCCAGTACCAGCCGGTACACTCTGTAACCTGTAACCAGTTGTTGAGGCAAGTGTACAAGGCTGTGTAGCCAGTACCAGCCGGTACACTCTGTAACCAGTTACTGAAGCAAGTGTACAGGGCTGTGTAGTAGGTACCTGTCAGTACACTCTGAAACCAGTTGTTGAAGCAAGTGTACAGGGCTGTGTAGCCGGTACCCTGCCGGTACACTTTAACCAGTTGTGAAAACTACTGTATAGGGCTGTGTAGCCGGTCGGTGCACTGTAACCAGTTGTTGAAGCTAGTGTACAAGGCTGTGTAGCCGGTAGTCGGTCGGTACATTCTGTAACCAGTTGCTGAGAGTAGTGTACATATTGTTGAAGTTAGCTTACTGGACGTTTCCTCCATTAATTAAAATATTTCTTGAACGCACGTCTTATTTGTAGATTTGACAGTTGTTGGGGAAGCCCTTATGAGCTATATTTAGAAACAATTGGAGTTCAGTGTGTCACGTGACCAGCTTGCTGGTCGGAAAGACACGCGATTGGCTGATTGGAGCTCGTCAGTCGTGGCGTTCTTTTGTGACACTTAAACATGCAAATGCGCAGTATTCTGCTCATCCACAAACCCCACTACCGACAACGAAGCCGGGTCTGCAAGGCAGGGACTGGGATCACAGTAGACGTGAGTTCTGAAGAACGCACTTCCGACCTTCCTAGTCGGTGAAAACATGTGACCTGCTTCGTGATTGTTCGGAAGGACACGCGATTGGCTAACTGGAGATGACGTCAGTATTCGCGTTCTTTTGTGTGATGCCTTACCGGCACTTTACAGTCTACAAAACCCCACTACCGACAACAAGGTCGGGTCTGTAAAGTAGGGACTGGAATCACAGTACACGTGAGTTCTGAAAGAACGCACTTCCGACCTTCCTGGTCGGTGAAAACACGTGACCTGCTTCGTGATTAGTCGGAAGGACAGGCGATTGGCTGACTGGATATGACGTCAGAGGTCGCGTTCTTTTGAGCTGGCCGGTCGGCTGATGCTTAAAAGCAGAGAAGCCTGGACCAGTGCCCTCTGAAGATGAAAGTCCTGGTCGATCCCGGTCTGAAGTCGGTTGCTCAGCCGGCTGTGCACTCAAACCAGTGTCCTGGCCATCCACTGCCCTTACTACCGACACATGTGCCGGGTCCATAAGGGTGGGACTGAGAGTGACTAAAGATGAAGTTCCTTCTATGTAAATACTAGGTGTGGTCGGCTGAATACGAGCTTGCCGGTCGACTAATGCTTTACAGCAAAGATGTCTGGACCAGTGCGCTCTGAAGAAATCTGAAGAGTTCATGTCTTGCTTCTGATGAAAAAACACTAAATACTCGAGCTAGGCTGGTGTGACTGATGCTATACAGCAGAGAAGTCGATACCAGTGCGCTCTGAAGATGAAGAATGCATCTTGCTGGGAATTCCTTCTTAACAGTTTTTAAAACTACGTAGACTGAAGTTTCCCGTGATTTCTATTGTAGAACTAGAAAAGACGTTTCTATAGTGACAGTAGCTGGAAGGTTACAGCAGGTACATTCAAACAAAAACACGGATAAAAATACCTTGTAAGTATATCCATTATATTTCTAAAATTTGTCGATCTGCCTTTAACAACACAATTGTTGAATGGGAGGAAACTAGAAAATGGCTGCCTTTATATTTTTCGTCGATTACTGCCCTATCGTCAATACTAAATTGAGTCAGCTAGGGAGCGTTTCCAGCAGATTTTATAATGTATATCCGTGCTTGATTAGTAGATAACACTTCTACACTGAAAATATCCACATATAAGGTTGAAAATTCGTCATAAGGCACACTTTTCCTTAAAATATCTGGAGATTGTTGAAAACGCGTTCGCACAGTACACGCGCCAAACGAAAAAGATGCTATGACGTCAGGTTGTCTAGACAGGAAGGAAGTACGAGGCGCCATCTGGGGAGTGCACAGTATTACGGACCGGCCAGCCGGTGGCAACACAGGACGTCTTTTTCTGGCGTTTGGCGGGCCGGTCTGCGCCGACCGGATTAGCAATTGTCCATTGGATAGGATGTATTAACGCAATAAAAACTCAAAATCAGCTATTTTATGACCCCAGTTTGACCCATAAGGGGGGGTCGGGGGGTAAAACTGACCGGCTATTTAGACTCTCCATATATGCTTTCCCAATACCTCTTAATGTAATACTTAAGAAGATAATAGGGGGGTTGGCCTAAATTTAAGGCTTTCAGATTGGAAGGTGTCAGAAAATCACTCATAAATGAGACATTTTTCAAGGGATTGCTCCCAGAATCTAATCAGCTTGCGTTTCTGATAGTATGAACAGGTGTGTCAAATTATAAGGCTGTGTAGCAAGTAGTTTTTCCTGAACTGCGATGACGGGGGGGGGGGGGGGGGGGTGTACTTCAAAAAATTGTTTTTGATCATGTGACCTTCATAAAGGTCAAAGCTCAAATTTAAGCATGCAGAAAAATTTTCCCACGCCTAAGGTATATAACTGCCAAATATGGTTTGAAACCTTGTAATAATAAGGGAGATATTCAAGGGAGACCATAATGCGGCGGCGAGGAAACTGAGGCGAAAACAAATAAGCGCCCTTTCAGGGACGCTTAATTAGGAAATTCTGGTTTTTGCACATAAATCCTTGTGAAAATATATTTAACTGGAACGAAAGGAACTTGTAAAAAGAACTGCATACATACCACATCATTAAATCCATACACTGCCAATGAGAGTTCATTCTGAAACGTCATGTCAAAGTCAGTCTCTTCCTTCAGTAAAACTGAAATCAAAAACATGGGGAAAACCTGCATTCTAAATATAACCATAACTCAGACTGATGGTTTTATTGCATATGTTCAAACATATAGCATGCGGGCATTTCTAGGGAAATGTGTAAAGAACAGATAAATTTGTTTTCAAATTATCTACAATTATCTATCAATTTAACATGTGCCAGTGTCTCTTTTCAATAAATAGTTTCACTTTGCACTGCAGTCACAAGTGGGACTATGGATGGCAACATATAACAACTGGAATTTTACTTGGCAGGAAAAATGATGGTATGTTTTTTTTTCTTTAAAAAAAATCCACCCACCACCACCAGTTTCCTTTTAGTGCAATTTTACACAAATGAGCTCAATAAAAGAATAAAAGATGAAAAATAAAGTGTAATTACCAACTTTCAGTTTACAACACAGTTTCAGTTCCACACCAGGGTACAGATTTTTTATGAAGAAACAAACTTTCTACAATACAATTTTACAAAGATTGCTTTGTTCCATTTCAATTTTTTTCTTACTATTTTAAATAAACAATAAATGCATAAGTTTTGTCATTTGAAACAACAAACCGAATTTGTTTTAAATAGACATAACATGAAATTCACCAGCCATGGACATCTAATGCTAGGACAAGGATTTAATATGATCATTTTTTTGGCAAAGTAAACTGTATGCATATATTTTACATTGAAACAAAAAATTTAAAACATTTATTCTCTCATCAGAGTATCACAAATGTATTCATGTCTTTGTGGAAATACCACCTCAACAATGTTAACACTAAAACAAGGACATTGGTAATACTGTTTACATTATTACATTTGTGTTTAACAAAACAAATCATATATAGTTTCTAATAACAACATGCAATTCTTTTCCATACTTTACCATAATTTTTAAACAAGCCCTGTATATTATTTTTTGGGTTGATAAGACCAGTATACTGTGTTTTAATTTGAATGAAGGATCTATTTCAAACATACAATATTTTTGTTAGAACCGGGATGTAGAAAGGTTTATTTAAATCAAAGGAAAACTAGTTAAGAAGAAATAAAAAAGATTAAATGCTCAACTTTTTCTCACAAAAATAAACATTTAAGATGAAATAAATTTTATTATCTAAGAATTGTCTGAAGTTAAATGAATACTGTTATTTTTTTTCTAAAATAAAATCAAGAATTAGATACGAATCTCTGCTGAAAACATGTCACAGACTATACACCATCCTGTTGGTTCACATGCTGTGGAAGATAAAGGATCTCTGCTAGTATCAGAACTACTAACTTAATTAAATTTCTACATGACAACTGAGATAGGTTCATAAGTTAGACATAAAAAGCTGTAATCTGTCTACAACAATTTTGTGAAAACAAACAGCATACCAATACTGGTAATATATTCTTTCAACCTTGAATAGAATATCCTCTGTTCCTTTAACCAAATTCTATCTCTTGTAACCAGAAATTATTTTTTTAAACTTATTGAGCAGAAATTGTGATACTACCTATGGCTGCATTCACTGCTTTCTTGTTGTTTGGGTCCAGCACAAACTCTCTCATTCCTGCCAATAATTTGGCCAAGTGATGCTACAAAATCAAGACATTATTAAACAATCACCATCACCCTGCCAGTCAATATTAGAAATTGATTGGCAGCACCTGTATCTCTAAATCAGGGCCATTTGACTTAATTATCAATACAGAATAATATACTGTAACAGTGGAATAATTCTCACAAAGTTGGGGTTTTACAAACAGCTGAGGGTATATCAGAGAACTTCTCAGCACATCTCGCACATTGGTATGAGCTAGGGTTCAAACCCACGACCACAGATGTGAGAGGCAAGAGATGCCAGACAGGTTAACCACCCTGCCACCCAGTCCCCTAAAATAGATAGTCATCACATAAAGGGTGGAAATTTTTTAAAATATTATAATACCAAATCTGAAGAAATGATGGCTTTTTGTCATATATTTCTGTAGTGCCTTAGATTTCATAAAAGTTTTGAATTTGTTTATTTTGTTTTTATAGACTGATGTCACCTCCAGTCGGTGGACTTAACCAATTTGGGCTAGGATAGAACATAACTTTTTTGGTGTTCTGGAATGTTAAGGGTTTTGCATTGGTGGGATATTGGAAATAGGTTTCCCATCCATCCTAAATAAAAAAAATAGCATCAGAGATGCCCGTACCCCACAGCCTGGGGAAATAATTTTCACCACCATGAGATAAAGAAGTAGTGAAACAGTACAAAGATTGGGATACTTTCAGAGCAGTGTCTAAAAGGTCTAAAACTGTTTAAATAGAGAAAATAATGTTTAAGAGACAGGAAATGTATGTAAAGATGAAGTATTAAAACAAGACAATTCAATAGCAAGATGACAACATTAATCAGTAAACTAAAAATTATGACGCTGTAAAATTATTAACTGGAGAATAGATGTCAATGGAAAATAGCACAATTTTGTAAAAGTACATATAATAATCAGTTGCAGCAATCCACTTTTCTTTGTCCAAAGAGAAACATGTCTCAAATATGGCAGGTCAACACACTTTGGCAGAGACAAAGCTAGATGCACAACTACACCCCAAAACAGGTTTCGAAATTAAAAAAAAAAATCTGCCAGTCCACGACTGACAGAAATACTGTCAGAAAGTACCTTCAGGTAAAAAAGATTAAGAACCCGCATGTCTGCTTGTTCTGCAAGTTGGTTATATGCACACATCTCGCATAGTCGAATTATGGCTGGGATGTTCTGAATATTGTCCAAAAATACCAAAGTGACATAATACATTTGTGTTAGGATTTAAAACCTCTCTCATCTTTATATATGTTTTGCATGGTCGAATTATGGTTTTAATTTTGGAATATTAACCATACACACATTATGTGGCAATACAATGTTCCTACCAAGTATCAATTTCATATACCTTATGGTCTCTGAGATATAGCCTGGACAAGATTTTATAGGTCAAGGTCACTACAGCAAGGTCAAAGGTCAAACTATGATCATGCACACCTACAACCTACATCCAGTGTCCCTACCAAGTATCAACTTCCTACACCTTTCGGTTTCCGAGATATAGCCTGGACAAGATTTTATAGGTCAAGGTCACTATGGCAAGGTCAAATCAAGGTCACACCATGACGTTGTGGTCCTACACCTCTTAACCAATGTCCCTCCTACGTATCAACTTCCTACACCTTACGGTTCCCGAGATATAGCCAAGACAAGACTTTATAGGTCAAGGTCACTACGACAAGGTCAAATCAAGGTCACACCATGAGATTGCAGACCTAAAACCCCTAACTAATGTCGCTATTGAGTATCAACTTCCTACACCTTACGGTTGCCAAGATATAGCCAGGACAAGATTTTTCCTTACGGTTTCTGAGATACGGCCCGGACAAACTTTTCCCCCCCGCCCACCTATCCGGACACCATGGGTGAAAACATTACCCCGACAGCCCGTAAAAACTGCATACATTTCATACATATACAAGCAACAATAACTTCTGGTCGTATAAAAATTCTAGATACACTGAAATCTAGACGAGGTTACCATGGTAAAGAATTATATATCAACTACAGTGACACAGAACTAGGTCACTATGATACACAGATATACGAGAAATGTCTTGCAAAGTCAAAGTTGGTGTTTTACGTCCAATTTAATAGTCAGGGTCATACTGGAACAGGTCTACAATATTTGCCACTGTGAGAGTCGATCCCATACAGAGGTGGCAGCCTGTAATTAGATGCCAACCTTGTTAACCACTAGGCCAATTGGACCTCTAGAAGTGTCTTGGGAGTCAACAATGAAAAGATTATTGGGCATGCAAAAATGAACTGGGGAATTGTATCATAAAACAACAGCAACAAAATTTGCATTTACCTTCTGAAGCTTTGGATGACTGATAGTCGAATTCTTAGTGAAGTATTGCATCCAACGTTCACAGATCTACAGATAAAAGAACAGAATTTATCTTGAGTTTTTATATAGGTCAGATACACACCAAGTCACATTGTATAGGTCATATGAAGATGGGCAGATGAGCAGTTAGAACTATGATATATACTAGTTGGTCAGTGTACAGTGTACTAGTTGCTCAAGATTTGTCACTGTAAACACATAGACATTGGTATGCAAACAACTTAAATTTTTTTATTAAAATAGTCACAGCTAAGAATAAAGCACACATATTCAAAGGTGGGATCAGAGTTCATTGCCAGTAAGCCACCATAATTTATTGTCATATTTTTAAACAATATTTTATGGCATTTCAAAATACACCAACTATGGCAGATCTTTCTACATTCCAAAATGCAAGTATCTGGTTTTCATATAATACTCCACTAGACTCAGAACCACACTGACCAGGTTCTTGCATTCCTGTATGCCTTTAACAGGACCTGTTTCAACTTAAACTTTGCATTTTTTTTATTAACAAAACATGTTGCATTTGATATTGCGCATTTTCTGTTTGAAACACGCATTTATGTACAAGTATATTTGTAATACTTTTCAATGAGATACATCTTTACTGTTTTACTAAATAGTTTTAGAGTGTCACAGTCCCTGATGTTGTAGGGTAACTCATTCAACAATGATATGCAGCTAACACTAAATGATCTTGATGCAAAAGTGTGCCAGCTTGTTTTAAGTACATGAAGATCGTTTGAGAAAGTTGAGGATCTTGATCCTTCTCTGAACACTGGTTTTTGAGTTTTGCAATTAAAGAGTTTAAGATACACGTACATGTCCCATTACAACATGTATGGCAAAATAAATGAATATCATCTTTCACATTATAATGAATTTTGGAACTTCAAGCTACCAGTACAGAATGTGAAAAAGGAATTCTAGATATCCATAGAAAATGTGTACATGTAGCTTCTATTTCAAAGTTAAAACTGACATTTAAAGGTAAAAAGCCATTACTGATTGAAATATTATACATCATACATAGATTAAATATGTAGGTGGTGACCTACCACCCCATTAAGTCTCAAATCGATCCCCAGAAGAAGTGTCTCCGAGTTTGAGTCAGTAAAACGGAATTTCAAGATGGCGACCATCTTGTTTCTCCGAATGGCACCAATTTGAAAGCAACCTAGCCTAGGTGATGCCTTACCACATTGTTAAGTTTCAAATAGATCAGCAAGATCCAAGATTTTATTCAGCTCAAGACATTTAAAATGCAGAAACGTCTTTGAGTTAGAGTCTTGAAACAGAATTTCAAGTTGGCGGCCATCTTGTATTCTTTTTAAGTGGCACCAATTTCAAAAACAACCTAGCCTAGGTGGTGCCCTACCACCCTGTTATGTTTCAAATCGATTGACAGAAGTGTGTTTGAGTTAAGCGTGTTGCCAAGATGTTGGTTCTGCCATATAATGCCTGAAATCTTACCAGTCCAAGTTCCCATAAATGAATGTCCACTGGAAATTCGGTGAAAACTCAAGCTGTGGATTAGTATGTAGAGCAAACTAGAAAAATGTTTTTGCTGACAAAAACGAAGCGGCCCTGATGAAAAAGTGTGAAGTAAGCCGTAAAAAATGTGAAGATATGCATCACAAGGAATAGAAAATGTAAAGTTTATTGCATTGTGTATGTTACCATATTTAACAAATGAAAGAACGACCACAGCTTGGCAGAAGAGAAATCGTAGGTGTGAAATTTACTTCTCAAAAGAATGTATGTCCGATGCGCGGAAAAAGTGCCTCCTGGAAAAAATGCCTCCTAGGAAATATACCTCCTAGAATGAATGCCTCCTGAATATTTTGTGATCAGGAAAAATACCTCCTAAGAAAAAAAAGTTCTTTCAAGTATTATAACAGGTTCAAATTACAATTTCAGAGGCATCTTCATTTTTTCCACTTGAGTCTTATAGTCGCCAATGCCTGTCAAAAATTCACAGTGTTTTACCCATTTTGCTTGGCTGTACAAAGGTATGTAAGTTTCTCTTGTAAGGTTTTGCTGGTGCTTCTCACTCTTTTGGCTGGCTGCTCATCCTGGTTTCCATTATGACAGGTGTCGTGTTTTTCTTGTAATTACATTTCTACCCCTCCTAGTACATCTAACTGCAATCAACTCCTTACAGAGGGGATAACCTATGTTGTAATTTGATAAGAATGCATATTGTAAGCCATAAAGGCCACAACTATTTCATCAAGAAACCTCACAGCCATAAATCCTGCTTTTAAACTGCTCCAGAGTACAGCTGAAGGGATACCCTTTCAAGAAGATATTTGTAATTTGTACTTCACGATATTGTACGTTCTGGTTTTCACTGTACATATCTGAAATTAACATGTTTTTGATATTATACGTTATAGGTTTCATATGTAACATGTTTACAAGTTGAAATAACTTTTTTTTCTCAGGAGCCATTTGTTCCTAGTCACAAAATATCCAGGAGGCATTCTTTCTAGGAGGCATTTTTTTCCAGGAGGCATTTTTTTCTGTGAGGCATTTTGTCCAGGAGGCATTTTTTTCCCCGGATTCTGTATGTCCTACATTCTTTGGTAATGTTCTCAGAGAAGCGGTCTCAAGTGAAAGGGTACACTGACCAGAGACATTTCTGTTCAAAATGTCATTAGTATCAGACTTAGTATAAAACACTAATTGAATGCAGTGGACTAAGATGCTTAAGAACTATTGTTTAAAATTACTGGTTGTGCTTCAACTAAAAACTTAACAAAACCACTAATAAAATCCAGTGAACCAAAGTGTGTTAGACTTTTTGTTCAAAAGTTACTGATTTTGCTTCAGAGTTATTGCTTACAAGAAAAATCAAGTTACAAACAAGTCAAGCTATAGTGCTAGAAAAATGTTACTGGATTTATTGGGAAAGAAAAGTATGAGTTTATATATTGCAATATTTATGAATGATTTAGCAATTGAAATTAAAAATCTAGGCTTAGGAATAAGAGTAGGAGATCATGATCCATTCCACACTTCAACTAGACCTAGCGCATCGGAAAACCGATGCAAATTGTATCCACCGTAAAGACAATGCACCAAAACCTCTAGGACCAATAATGAGCAAGTTATAAGCACTTTTAAGTTTGGCTGTCCTCATTTGACCTTCAAGGAGGGGCCCAAGGTCAAATCCGACCACGCCAGAAGATTCCCAGCCCATGATTTCCTATATGTTGGTTTACCATCCCAAACCTCTAGGACTAATAATAAGCGAGTTATAGGCACTTTTACCTTTGGCTATCTTCGTTTGACCTTGAAGAAGGGGCCCAAGGTCAAATCCGACCACACCAGAAGATTCCCAGCCCATGATTTCCTATATGCTGGTTTACCATGCCAAACCTCTAGGACCAATAATAAGCGAGTTATAAGCACTTTTAAGTTTGGCTGTCCTCATTTGACCTTGAAAGAGGGGCCCAAGGTCAAATCTGACCACACCAGAAGATTCCCAGCCCATGATTTCCTATATGTTGGTTTACCATCCCAAACCTCTAAGTCCAATAATAAGCAAGTTATAAGCATTTTTATGTTTGGCTGTCCTCACTTGACCTTGAAGGAGGGGCCCAAGGTCAAATCCGACCATGTCAGAAGATTCCCCGTCCATGATTTCCTGTATGTTGGTTTACCATCCCAAACCACTGGGATCAATAACTAGACCTAGCGCATCGGAGAACCGATGCAAATTGTATCCACCGTAAAGACAATGCACCAAAACCTCTAGGACCAATAATAAGCGAGTTATAAGCACTTTTAAGTTTGGCTGTCCTCATTTGACCTTGAAGGAGGGGCCCAAGGTCAAATCCGACCACTCCAGAAGATTCCCAGCCCATGATTTTCTATATGCTGGTTTACCATCCCAAACCTCTAGGACCAATAATAAGCGAGTTATAGGCACTTTTAAGTTTGGCTGTCCTCGTTTGACCTTGAAGAAGGGGCCCAAGATCAAATCCGACCATGACAGAACATTCCCCGCCCATGATTTCCTATATGTTGGTTTACCATCCCAAACCTCTAGGACCAATAATAAGCGAGTTATAAGCACTTTTAAGTTTGGTTGTCCTCATTTGACCTTGAAGGAGGGGCCCAAGGTCAAATCCGACCACAACAGAAGATTCCCACCCCATGATTTCCTATAGGTTGGTTTACCATCCCAAACCTCTAGGACCAATAATAAGCGAGTTATAGGCACTTTAACCTTTGGCTATCCTCGTTTGACCTTGAAGGAGGGGCCCAAGGTCAAATCCGACCACACCAGAAGATTCCCAGTGCACGATTTCCTATATGTTGGTTTACCATCCCAAACATCTAGGACCAATAATAAGCGAGTTATAAGCACTTTTAAGTTTGGCTGTCCTCATTTGACCTTGAAGGAGGGGGCCAAGGTCAAATCCGACCACACCAGAAGATTCCCAGCCCATGGTTTCCTATACATTGGTTTACCATCCCAAACCTCTAGGACCAATAATAAGCGAGTTATAAGCACTTTTAAGTTTGGCTGTCCTCATTTGACCTTGAAAGAGGATCCCAAGGTCAAATCCGACCACATCAGATGATTCCCAGCCCATGATTTCCTATATGTTGGTTTACCATCCCAAACCTCTAGGACCAATAATAAGCGAGTTATAAGCACTTTTAAGTTTGGCTGTCCTCATTTGACCTTGAAGGAGGGGGCCAAGGTCAAATCCGACCACACCAGAAGATTCCCAGCCCATGGTTTCCTATACATTGGTTTACCATCCCAAACCTCTAGGACCAATAATAAGCGAGTTATAAGCACTTTTAAGTTTGGCTATCCTCGTTTGACCTTGAAGGAGGGGTCCAAGGTCAAATCTGACCACAACCCGAGATTCGCAGCACATGATTTCCTATTTGTTGTTTTACCATCCCAAATCTCTAGGATCGATAATAAGCGAGTTATAAGCACTTTTAAGTTTGGCTATCCTCGTTTGACCTTGAAGGAGGGGTCCAAGGTCAAATCTAACCACATCAGAAGATTCGCAGCACATGATTTCTTATAGGTTGGCTTCACATTGCAAACCTCTAGGACCAATAATAAGGGAGATATAGGCACTTTTAAAGTCCTCTATGTGGGTTACTTCGGCACTCCGTGGATGACCTTGAATTAGGAGCTTCAAGGTCAAATGTGTACAAGGTTGTAGAGGACATGTATATGTGTCATACATATCACCTATGAAGAGATTCAACCTTCTACCTATGAGGAACAGCCAGTAGAAAAATGTAGATTATTTTCAAAGAAATGCCCGTAGCGGCCATCTTGTTTTTCAGAATGAGGCTATTTTCCTTCCCAGAGAAGTTTACCCCCCAATGAAGATATCCTGCAAATTTGGTGAACCTAGCTGCTGTTGTTTTCCTCTTAGAGCGTTAATGCCGAAAATCTCTCTACGCGCGGCGGCGGCGTAGCGAACGCTAAACCAAAGTATCCACCGGATGCTTCCGGTGGATACAATAATGCACAAAATTAAGACCAAACAAGTTACTGGACTTGGTGTAGCTGTGGAAAAAGTAGCCTAATAACATATTTTAACAAAATGATGTGAACGCAATACTTTTCAAGTTATAAGTGATTTAGTGCATCACTTCAGGAATTTGAATGCATTAAAGTTTCAAAAATTCATTTCCCACTTGAGCTAAAATTAATTAAATGTAGAAGTATAAGTGAAATGGAAGAAAGTAAAAGAAAAGAAAACAATATACATTCGAAAGAACAGCATAAATATTCCACTTTTTGGTTCCACTTTTGCTTCACACACACACACACATATATATCTCTATCTATCATCTCCCTCCATGGCCCCCCCCCCCCCCCCCCACTTCCCCCACTGAGGCCATTCTTTTTTCAACTTGCTTTTTGTGTGCACTAAAGGGGAGTTGGGGGGGGTTCTTTCTGCATAAAAAGACTTTCCATAAATGTGCCTTTTGATAGATATCACACAACAGAGTTGGGGAGGAAGAAGAAAAGGACAAGTCATTCATTTCCACTCAGCTGGAGATACATAAAATGCTGTACAAGAAAAACTGTTTATGAGAAAGTGTTTTTTTTTCAAGCATCTTATATTGTGAAAGAAGTCAGGTGTATACATTTGACCAATTGATATAGTCTATGTGAACAAGTAGCTAGATCATCAACTCCTTCTACAAAACAAAAGTTGAATCAATTGAAGCTTTTTTTCCAAAAAGGAAAAGTTATATCCCCACATTTCCAAATGAATGGAATCAGAAGAATGTGTTTTTTTTTAATCTGCCTAAAATTGGGAATTTATATTATGTGAACACTGATCAGTTGCAATATGTTAATAACCACATCAGTGCATCATAAATAGCTCATTTTTTTCTTTGAAGATGTCATAACTTCATAAACACTAAGAGAGTAGGTTTGCCAGACAGCATAAATATTTTTAAGCATACATATGCCAGGTGTGGTTTTAAAAAGTGTTAAAATAAATGAGGAGGGAGCAAGAAGTATATATTTATCATGTTAAGATGGCCAAAGCCTCTTAAGTACAGGAATTTTAAGTGAAATGTTATACAAAATCTTACTTTAGTATAATCAATGTCAAGTTCAACTGATGTTACTGAACAGTAAATCAGTTAGGGGCTGAAAATCCTCATTTTCACGTCAAGATAGCCATGACTGTATTTGTATTGGAACTCCAAGGTGGAAAGAAAATAAGAATGTCCCTAATGTCATCTTTAAAAGTGTACAAATTTAACCGAGCTCTGCTGAACAATACGATAGCTGGAGATTAAAAACTCCATAATTTCACTGCAAGGTGACCATAACTTCATCCATATTGCGACTTTAAGGTGACCATAAAATGAGAATGTCCCTTTTGTCATCCTTTATAAGTGTACAAAGTTTAGCTGATGGCTTTATTCAAATGTTATGACTTTAGGGGGGGGGGGGGGGGAATTATATTAACAGTTTAAGGTCACCTTAAAGTCAGGATAACCCTTTGGTTTGCCATCCTTTATAAGTGTGCAAAGTTTAACTGAGGTCAGTCGAACAATAAGATACTTGGAGGCTGAAAACCCCCTTATTTCACTTTAAGGTGGCTACAACTCCATTCATACTGAGACTTTAAGTATTATTTTTATCTAGTTTAATACCAGTGACAATTTCGATACAAAAAAATGGAAAAAGAAAGGAGCCAGAGCATTTTATTCCAATTTGATGACTTTAAGCAGGCCAAATGTCCATTAACATTTTGAGTTTAAGGTCACCATAAAGTCAGGATATTCCTTTGGCAAATCTTAATATATGTGCCAAGTTTGGTCATAAAGTCAGGATTTTCCTTTGGCAAATCTTAATATATGTGCCAAGTTTGGTTGAAAAAAGTGAAAAACTAAGTGAACTGGAGGGCTAAAACCCCCTTTTTTGACATTAAGGTGACCTTAAAATTGCAGATACAGGGCTAAAACTTCGGCATGTGAAAGACTATCAAAAAGTAGCTGAATAAGTTATTCCAACAAAACGCCGAAAACCTGACCGTTTTTGAGATACAGACCAAGTACCCATTTTTAAAAAATTTACGAAAATAAAACGCCTCCCATTCAGGCATCTATGGTCCGATTGATGAGAAAATCCTTTCCGACCTTGGAAATTTGGTCTAGAATGTACCTGATAAATTTTATAGCACAGGTGTGTGTGTTTTTTTCCGAAATGCGATGACGAGGTGTTTTGGAGGTATGCTTAAGGTTACCTAAGTAAAGCTTAAGGTCTGCGCAAAGTATCTCAAAAATTTTTCCCGCCCCTATAGTTTTAAAGAAAGATAAGAAGGGAAGAAAAATTTGAAAGGCTAAAAAGTTATTCAAGGGAGACCATAATCCGGCGGCGGTGATCAGTCGAACTTCGGTGAAAACAAATAAGCGTCCCTTATGGGCCGCTTAATTACATGAAAGTATAGGCAGCAATTTTCCCATGGCAAAAGAAGAAGTGTTGCTATGGCAACAGTTGTTGCCAGATGTTCCCAAAACTAACTTAACTCCACTTAATTTTGGAAAAAGCAGATCATAAAGTTTAAGTTTTTCTCCTGTTAATTATTCCTTTCTTACCATTTTTGAAAAAAAAAGTTTAAATATCCACTGACCACATCCTCGCTTTCCTGCATGACTTTGACGAGGGTCTGTCTGCGCTCAGAATCCTTCTTTAGCAGGTAGAAGACTTTGCCGGGAGTGTCAGGAGTCGGATTCTCTATAGTGTTGGATGGACTGCTCGGGTGACTCTCAAAACTTGTATTGGTGTCGTTACTGCTCACACTGAGAGACGATAACACACAATTAGTTAAAGAAGGTACAGATAACTTAAAAACCTTCAATTTATGTAGGATTTGGTTCCAGTGGTGGTCAACTTCCAATTACAGCAACAAAAAGTTACACCTACTATTAACTTTAGCCACAAGACAATCTAAATTTGCAGCACTTAGCAATGGCTAACTTTATATAGTGTAAGCATTATTATCTCCACTAAGGAGGTTGTTATTGGCACTTTTAATCTGTCTATTTGCAAAATAACTCGCAAACATCTGGATGGATTTTAATGAAATTTTCAGGAAATGTCAACAACAGCACAAGGAAACAGAGACTTGAAATTTGGTGGTGATCCGGATCGTTCAGATTCAGGATTTTTTTAATGGAATTTTTAATCATTTTCTCTCATAAGAAATATTAGAAGTGTTGGACTTTGGCAGAGCTCTTGTCTAATTCTGTCACCTATTTAATTACCACTAAAATGTGACAGGCACTTGTTCTGCTTCTAGGGCACCTACTCTACAAAAACAGCTTCCTATGTCTGTTCCTCCAATGTAATACAGTACGGTTTGCACATTCTTAACCGTGAGCGGCATACTAGGACCCACTATCACTGAATCTCACATCTGTGTTGTAGCGTGAATTAAAACCCCAAGGCCACAAGCGGTGACAGCCAAGTTATTACTTGCTAAAAATCAGTAGCCACCTGACCAGTGAGGACCTTGTAACTGTTGTCAATACAGGGAATGCCAGTACCATTTGGTATTTTCCTGCATCATCTCAACATGTTGCAATGTAGAGATTAGGCTCTGTAAAAGTTCTATCAGAGAGATCAGATTTACAAACTCTTGTGTTCTTACTTTTCTTTCCCAAGTATCAAATTTTCATGAATTAATTTTACTCAGGTTACAACTAACATTTTTGCATTTCTTAATCTTGTTATTTTTACTTTCAATACTCTCTTAAATTATACCCAAACACAAGGTTTGAAGACATGGGGAATTTAAAACCATTAACCAGAAACTTCATCCAATTGTTGTAATCTGAGCAAATACACAAATGACAACAGATAGCAATCAACTTTTTCAACTTATTTTGAGAAAATAAAAAATAATATAATGAGGATCTTATGTGATGAAATGACCTAAATATACAATAAAATAATTTGCTCATACAAAAACTAAAATCAAAATGCACAGCAGAAAAAATATATGGAATGTCTACAAATTTTTGTGGAGTATGTGAAGTTTACAACTCAGGTTATTAACGCTTAGTTTCAACACCAAGAATAATAAGAAAAAAAAAAGGTTATCTGACACATAATGGGCCCAAAGTGTCCTGAACTAAATAAATATCCTGTAATTCAAACCCAGGATGAGAATATGAGAAAATATCTGAATACTGATTTTCTTATCAATATACCACCCCTTCAAAAATGTTTTAACATTCTGACTCCAGGACACAGAAAAAGTTGTGTTTTCCCACCAGTAATACCTACTTCACACCATTCTCACAAGCTAAACACGAGCCAAATATATATGACTTTGTTTTTGGTTTGATGCATTGCTTTTCTTAGTAATTGGAATTACTATTTTGATAGGAGGCATTGGAAAACAACATGGAAGCATTCTCAGGATGTGATAACTTCTCAAAATGTTTGGAAAATCTGGCACAAGGTCTCATGTTAAATTAATAAATTTCCTACAGTTTCTGATACACCAAAACTGTCTGCAGTAGTGCCCCCTGGGGAATAAGTTAATATAAATATATATACGGGGATGAGCAATTATGTCAGCTTGGACAATAAATTCATGGTCAATATGTCAGACACATATAAAGAAGCATTAAACGACATATGTCACAAGCCGTGAGTGAAATCCCAGGATGTCATTATAACAGAGATGCATGACATCATGAACTGACAACCAATCAAATGTATTGTAACATTAAGAATACTTGAACTTCCCAAAATCTAGGGAAATCGCAATTTTTTTTCATGGTTATTAGCCTTTTTTTTTTTTTTTTGCAAGATATGCCTAAAATTTAGAAATTTTGTAAAAAATGAGTGGGGATACTTAAGTAAAATTAGTGCTGTGGAATTGTTTAGAATATTGAGTTTGATGTCTGGTATCTCTACCAGCTAGCTTGAAATTGATCTTGTTCAACCTTTGACACAATGTTTTCAACAAGAGGGTCAGAGATGCCCCAAAAGGCGGGTTGAGCAGGAAATATTGACGGACAGACAAATGGTCGAAAAATGGACAAACCATCAGACGAAAGTACACCAATTTCGAAAGCAACCTAGCTATGATGATCTATCTCCCTGTCAAGTTTGAATTAGATTGGACAAAGCATTTTTGAGCAAGAGACCGGAAATGAAAATGTTGACCCACAGACAAACAGACGGACAGAGTTACACCAATTTCAAAAGCAACCTAGCTACGATGGTGATCTATGTCCCTGTCAAGTTTAAATCGATTGGACAAAGCATTTTTGAGTTAGAGTCCGGAAACGGAAATGTTGACGGATAAACAGACAAAAAACGGACAAACAAACAAACGTAATTACACCAGTTTCGAAAGGAACCTAGCTATGATGGTGATCTATCTCCCTGTCAAGTTTGAATTCGATTGGACAAAGTGTTTTCGAGTTAGAGTCCGGAAACGGAAATGTTAGAGACAAACGGACAAAAAACAGACAAACATAATTTACACCAATTTCGAAAGGAACCTAGCTATGATGGTGATCTATCTCCCTGTCAAGTTTGAATTCGATTGAACAAAGCGTTTTCGAGTTACAGTCCGGAAATGGAAATGTTGACAAACGTACAAAAAACGGACAAACACACGGAATAACACCAATTTCAAAAGGAACCTAGCTATGATGGTGATGCATGTCCCTGAAAAGTCTGAATTCGATTGGACAAAGCGTTTTTGAGTTAGAGTCTGGAAATAAAAATGTGGATGGACAGACAGACAAAAAATGGACAAACGAACGGACAGAATTACACCAATTTCGAAAGGAACCTAGCTATGATGGCGATGTATGTCCCTTCATGTCTGTCGTTTCAATTCGATTTAGAGTCTGGAAGCGAAAATGTAGACAGACGGACAGACAGATGGACGTCGGACACATCAATCTAATAGGCGGGTTGGTTACATGCAACCCGTCTAAAAACCAGTAAAAGTACAAAATCTAACAATCTTGTCACTGTTAAAAATATGTTAAAAATACAAAATCCATAGATATTTTGGGTTAAGTTTTGCCACTTTTATGGATGGGAACAACATGATAGTGATTTCTAAACATTTTGCAGGATTTGAATTTCAGACATTTGAAACAAACATCGTTTTCGAGGCAGTTAGTAAAGTACCCAGCATATATAAACATTCTATAAACAATCTGTATTCTGTTAAAAACGGCCTGTGTTAATACTAGGGTTGGGACAGGTGCTAAAAACAGCCCAGAGTACCTGCATGTTTACAACTGACCCGAATTTGAGCAACCGCGAAATTTAGTATTTACCATTAGAAGTATTCTTTAAACAAATGGTAATGAAACGAAAGAAAAACGTCTTCTATTTAACCAGGTACTATAGAATATGGAGTAAATTATATGTTTATAAGCCAAAATCCTAACTTTAATTGATATTAAGTGGTGGAAATTAAGAAATGTAGCATACTTTACACAAACGTTTTATTTCCCAGGCAATTATACAATACCCTGTGAGTAATCGAGTAGTTAAAATGGACTCGAGTACTAGCAAACATCGACCTGTCTATCGAGGCTCGAGTAACCATTCTCATCCCTAGTTGATACATTTTTTTTGTTTCGGAGTGGATGGATATGTGAACATGTGTAGTGGAGAAGATGGTAAACTGGAAACCTATTTGCTGACCAAAATCCAGCTACCTTCGGCTTCTTGCAATTGAAATCGGTTTCCTCACGTATTCATTATTTTAATATAAGTTTACTGAAAGATTCAACTACAAAAAATATTCACAGTATTTTATAACATTCTATCAAAATATTTGACATTTTGTCCTCAAGAGTCTTGAAAAAGCAAAATGCGTTTCATATTTATATGCAACTTATAACTCACACACGCATTTAAAGTATTAATTCTTGGTGTTTACTAAATCGAACACACCTGGTTTTTCACTGAAATTCCACTTTCCGTCTAAAATTTGCATTCAACCACAACACTAGAACTATAGATCGTATTGTAGATGACCCCTGCATGTTTGTAGTGGAATCAGAGTGGGCAGGATGTACTGTAAGTTACCTTCATCAGTTGTAACCAGTTGGGAGCAGGTTGAAAAGTCAATATTTTGGGTCGTATAACTTTTGTTTTCACTTGGGAAAAATCACATTGCTGGTCAGTTTTCCCATCCATTTTAACAAAGATCAGTTTTTGCAGCCCCAAGTGTAATTTGTGAAAACAGCATCAGAGATGCCCGTACACCACAGCCTGGGGAAATATTTTTCAACACCATGAGATATAGAAGTAGTATAACAGTACAAAGTTCAAGATACTTTCAGAGCAGTGTCAGTTATATTAAGGTCCAAATAATGCTTAAGTAGAGAAAATAATATCTAAGGAAAAGAAATGTATGTAAAGATGAAGTATTAAAACAAAACAATTCAATAATAAAATGACAGCACTTATCAGTAAACCAAAAATGGCCGAATTATGGTTTGGATGTTTTGAATATTACCCATGTATACAGAAGTGGCAATACATTCAATGAATGCTTATGTGTGGTGTTGGAGAAAAGCCTGTGGCTCACTTGATGAAATTCCATATGTTACAATGGGAACTTGCAAAAGGAAATTCTTAATGAATTCTAATATGACTTTAACAGTGCTTAATCTGCATCAACAGACAGACCCAAAGGTGCAACAAGATTTTAAAGGTCAATACAGCAAGGTCAAAGGTCAATCAGTGTCACACCATGACATGGGACACCTAAAACCCTCAACCAATGTCCCTACCAAGTATCAACTTCCTACACCTTACGGTTTCCAAGATATAGCCCAGACAAGGTTTTATAGGTCAAGTTCACTACGGCAAGGTCAAGGGTCAAATCAGGGTGACACCATGATGTTGCACACCTACTACCCACAACCAATGTCCTCACCAAGTATCAGCTTCCTACACCTTACAGTTTCCGAAATATAGCCCGGACAAGATTTTATAGGTCAAGGTCACTACAGCAAAGGTCAAATCAAGGTCACACTATGACATTGCACATCTACACCCCCTAATCAATGTCCCTACCAAGTATCAACTTCCTACACCTTACAGTTGCTGAGATATAGCCCGGACAAGGTTTTATAGGTCAAGGTCACTACGGCAAGGTCAAATCAAGGTGACACCATGATGTTGCACACCTACTACCCACAACCAATGTCCTCACCAAGTATCAGCTTCCTACACCTTACAGTTTCCGAAATATAGCCCGGACAAGATTTTATAGGTCAAGGTCACTACAGCAAAGGTCAAATCAAGGTCACACTATGACGCTGCACATCTACACCCCCTAATCAATGTCCCTACCAAGTATCAACTTCCTACACCTTACAGTTGCTGAGATATAGCCCGGACAAGGTTTTATAGGTCAAGGTCACTACGGCAAGGTCAAATCAAGGTCAGACCATGATGTTGCACACCTACAACTCCTAACCAATGTTCCTACCAAGTATCAACTTTCTACACCTCACGGTTTCCGAGATATAGCCCGGACAAGATTTTATAGGTCAAGGTCACTACGGCAAGGTCAAATCAAGGTCAGACTATGACTTTGCACACCTACAACCGCTAACTAACGTCCCTGCCATGTATCAACTTCCTACACCTTATGGCCCGCTCGCCCGCCCGCCCATCCGGACACCATGGGTGAAAACAATACCCCGACAGCCCTTAAGGGCTGTGGGGTAAAAATGGAACATCGGTATGGTATGGAAAATAAAAGCATTTCCTGAGTTGTAAATTTCATGCACTGCCTTCTCTGATAACAAATAAAACAAGACAAATTAATGAACTAAATGTAAATAAAATATACAGCCATACAAAATACTGACATAACTGAAATCAGTAACAATCAAACTGTTCTTTTACAACAACTTTTTAGAACATACACTTTGCATATTACATAACTGACAATCTGGGCCAATCACCAAGCAAATATAGACTATGACCTCTATTATTCAAACTTCTATTATCCAAATATTCAATTTGTATTTCCCTTATAGTGTACACCAATTATATGATCACAAACTTTGTTGAACTCTTAAGTTCAACTATACGGTCACTACCAAGATCCAAGTCAACAACCAGACATGAAGGACAAATTACCACTTTGATTTAAAACTACATCTTAGAACTCTTAACATATCCAAATACAGTAACACATAATAAATGAAGATTGGCAAATCAATCAAATATACCCTAATTTTCCAGGCAGAGTGGGTTTCTTTATTGCCTTTACAGACTATGGTTTTATGAGTTAACAGTGAAACAATTATGAGATTATTAAGTGCAGTAAATGCCTTTTGATTGGCAGACTGTTAATTTACAACATCAGTTACTGAAGACAGCAAAGGAGAAAATCAAATTGTTATTCTACCTGTCAAATTAAGAATGTATTTAAAAATTGACAAAAAAGAAACATTGTATTGAGTATTGCTGTCTTACAAATAATCACAAGAGAAATGTCATGATAAAGAATTGAAATGTGCTTCAACTGTAATAGCCAAAAGTGTATAATTCATAGCAATCCATAATCAGTCAACCAAATATTTTCTGTTGTAGAATTTTCTGCACTATGTAAAAAAGGGCCAATCCTGCACTTACAGTGATTATGAAGACCACTAATCACACTTTTCACCCCTAATAGCAGAAAATTGTGATGTATAATTTGAGATAGCAATCTACCAATAATCGGAAATAAATCGAAATATTCAGCACGGTGTATTATTTTGAAAAAAATAAAAATTGTTGAAAAAAATTTGGCAAAATCATAGAAAATTGCAAATATAATAAGTAAATTAAATTTTTATAAGTTAATACCCTATCCAATAGACAATTGCTAATCCGGTCGGCGCAGACCGGCCCGCCAAACGACAGAAAAAGTCATCTTATATGAGTGCATAATGCCCCCACAAGCTGGCCGGTCTACCCAGTACTGTGCACTCCCCAGATGGCGCCTCGTACTTCCTTCCTGTCTACACAACGTGACGTCATATAATCTTTTTCGTTGTCTAAACCTCCAGACCCCTAGTAAGCTGATAGCGGGGTTGGTTGGGAGGGTCTTGCGTGTCCATTGGATAGGGTATTAACTTATAAAAATTTAATTTACTTATTAATTATTGCGTTAATACATCCTATCCAATGGACAATTGCTGAATTGAAAATTTTAACTAGACTGCGCCGACTTGACGCCATCATGTCCCGAGACAGGCCATCTCTCACACCACAAGTATTCACTGGGTATTTAATTTTACAGCACTCATTTTGTGTGATTCACAATTGTTATAAACTTTTTTCATTATTTTTTGGGGGTCAAAACATTTTTTAAAAATTTTTTGGGGGTCAATTTTAAAAACAATTTCTCCAAGTGGATTATTCATGAGCCTAACGTACAAGTCATGTTAAATGTCTACTTAAAGCCTTGGTTTTTTGGCACATGGAAAAAAACCCCATTAATTTATTCCAAGATGGAATTTCAGCTGGATTAGGCATATATTATGACATTTATTGGGCTTAAAAAGGGTAAAAAGTCAATAAATTGGGTGTCTGTGGGCAGTTTAGAGACCTATGTCTCCAAAAATTAAACTTACAGACTTATAATTTTAGGAGATGAAGATTTCTTACATGTACAAGTTATATGTACTACAGTTAGAGACACAAGCCCATCACAGAAATATACTTTAAACTAGATTGGGCCAACTCGGCGCCAACATATCCCCAGACAGGTCATCACTCACGCCACAGGTTTTGATCGGGAATTTTTAAAAACATAATTACCCATTATTATATGAACTTCAGCACATCAATCTACTCTGTTTATATCTTCCCAAGGAAGATGGTGTATCCCCAGATGCCGAATACATAACTCAAATTATATTTTCAATCTTCCTGCAATGATAACTCTAAACCTATTTTCAAAGTATTTAAATGATTGACGATTGAATGTCCATTCTAAAATAATAATCCCAAAAGAGCATATCTGTTTCTATATTTGTTGACAAATAAAATATTCTTTTTAACTCAACTCATCATACTTTTCAATCTTCCTTCAAAGTATTTAAATGATTGATGATTCAATGTCCATTCTAAAATTCATAATCCCAAAAGCGCATATCTGTTTCTATATTTGTTCACAAATAAAATATTATTTAAAAAAAAATTATTTATATTATTATTTTATTATATTATTTTTAGAATTTGCAAATTGTTTTCAGTTATTCATTTCCTCTATACCTATATATGTGGTCCATATATATGCAACCTAAATATGTGACACAATCTCAGTTCTGACTCCCCTTTGTGTTATATGTAATGAAGCCCACCACCTCCCACCCCCACCCCTCTCCCCTTCTCCACACCTCTCTCACTATTACACAAGATCTGCAACCCCATTGAGTTCTTTGTTTCTCATCTGATATCATTAAATACCTTTGTTTATTTAGTGTCACTCAATATAGCTGGAGGTCCCAGAGGTGGGTGGGGGGAATCCGGGTGGGGGATGTGGGTTGGGACTTAGTTTAGTTTATTAGTTTATTATAGTGACATGTATTATGTTTACAAGGATTATACAAAAACTATTGAAGTAATACCCAGCCCTATATGGGCTTATAAGTCACTTTAAATAGAGAGTTAATAACAAACAGAGCAAACATATTTTGAGGTAAGATACAGTAAATAAAGACAGCAATTCAATACATAAAAATTAACAATATAATTTACTTTTTCTTTCTTGCTACAAATCAAAAATAAAATTAATAACCATATTGACATTCATACGAGTTAATACCCTTGATAATTGATCTATTAATAATTCAGATTTATCTATATTTAAAATTTTGAAATATTTCATACGAATCAGCTCTAAAGCTGGACAAACACAAACAAAATGTATCTCATCTTCTACATCTTTTTTACACAGTTTACATGTTCTCTCAAAGAGATGGAGTGCTACAGCATAAATGGTAAACAAACAATCTATATAAAAGGGGTACTCAAATACAAAAAGAATTGAGAATTTTAAGTATGTGATTATCAACTGAAATGAGTTCATAACTGTAGGAGCTGTGTCAAAATTAACTGAGGCAAGTTGAATAAAACTGGGCTAGTTGAGGGTTAAAAATCCCCTAGTTTTACTACATAAGGATATAATTTCATTAATATTGGGACTTAAAGCTCACTTAAAGTGTCCATTTTGTCTACTTGAATATGTTTAACCGGCGTTTAACCAGTTTCATTTTAAAAAGTTAAAAACTCAGCAAGCAGAGGTATAACACACAAAAATAAGTTCTTAAAAGACTAAGAGAGCCATAACATTATTAATATTCAAAATTTAAATAGACAGGCATTTCCTTTGAAAAATTCAAAGATTTCAGCTCTATAACCCACATAGTTTGACAGTTACTGGGCTTTAAAGTGGCATAATGTCCATAAATTGGGTTTCTGTGGGCATTTTACAATTGTTAAAGAGACCTTAGCAATTAAACTACAGATCTGAAACTTTTTGGGGGACATATATAACAAACAAAAATTATATATAATACAGTTTAAGACTTGTCACACTAAGCATTTCCAAATAACAGGGCAAAATACGGAAAAAATATCCAAAAAGGCACTTGGGCGAGTGTCTATGGCCCTCATACACAGGTTAAATGTCTACTAAAAACCTTGATTTTCGGCATATGTCAAAAGGACATAATAATGCATTCCCAGATGGGATTTCAGCTCCATCAATCACATAGTTTAACAGTCACAGGGCTTAAAGGTGGCAAAAAGTCCAAATATTGGGTCTCTGTGGGCCTTTTAGAGATCTCGATGTGGCTTTCAAATTAAAGCTTCAGACTTAAAATTTGTTACATACTAAGATTACACATAGAATATGTATCTAATAAAGTTTGAAACTTCTCAGACTTACCATTTCCAAGTTACAGAGCAAAATATGTGAAAAATGTCTTAAAAGGGTCACTCAGGTGGGTGTTTAAGGTCCTCATACACAGGTTAAATGTCTACTTGAAGCCTTGATTTTTGGCACATGTAAAAAGAACATAATAATGTATTCCCAGATGAGATTTCAGCTCTATCAGTCACATAGTTTAACAGTCACAGGCCTTAAAATTGGCAAAAAGTCCAACTACTGGGTCTTTATGGGGCCTTCTAGAGACCTAAATGTGGCCTTCAAATTAAAGCTTCAGACTTAAAATTTGTCACATACTAAGATTACACATAGAATATGCATCTAATACAGTTTGAAACTTCTTAGACTTACCATTTCCAAGTTACAGGGCAAAATATGTGAAAAATGTCTAAAAATGGTCACTCGGGTGGGGATTTATGGTCCTCATACACAGGTTAAATGTCTTCTTAAAGCCTTAATTTTTGGCACATATATAAATAACATACTAATATCTTCCCAGATAGGATTTGAGCTCTATCAGTCACATAGTTTGACAGTCACAGGGCTTAAAAGTAGCAAAAAGTCCAAATATTGGGTCTTTGGGAGCCTTTTAGAGACCTCAATTTGACCTTCAAAATTAAAACTTCAGACTTAAAATCTGTTACATACTAAGATTACACACAGAATATATATCTAATACAGTTTGAAACTTCTCAGACTTACCATTTCCAAGTTACAGGGAAAAAGATGTGAAAAATGTCTTATAAGGGTCACTCGGGTGGGTGTTTATGGTCCTGATACACAGGTTAACTGTCTATTAAAGGCCTAAATGTTGGGGCACATATAAGAAAACACATAGATATATTCCCAGATGATATTTAACTTAGATGAGAGACATAGTTTGAAAGCTACAGTGCTTGAAAGTGGCAAAAAGTGCATAAATTGGGTCTCTGTGGGCACTTTTGAGACCTTAAGTCGACCCCTTTGGGTAAACCTACAGCCCTAAAATTTTCTACAGACAAGGATTACCTATCAAAGTTATACCTAGCGCAGTTTGAGACTCATCAGAATTACCACTTCCAAATTATAGGGCAAAATATGTGAAAAGTATAGCAAAAAATCCCTAAGTGGGGGTAGTTATGGGCCTCAAACACAATTTTCTCCTCAACTTAAAGTCGTGATTTTCGGCACATGTACTAAGAACATATTAATGTGTTGTCAGGTAAAATTTCAGCCAGCTGAGCATCATAGTTTGTGACCTACAGGGCTCTAAGTGGCCAAAAGTCCAATTTCTGACCTTAAGGTAGCCATAAGTTCTTTTTTACTGGGAGTTTAAGGTCACCTTAAAATAGGGATCTTCCTTTGGGCACCCTTAACATGTGTACCAAGTTTGAAAAAAAAATATTACTTTGTTTTTGAGTTATCGCGTCCACAAGGAAATTTCTACGGCGGCGGCGGCGCGACGGACCTGAATCCAATATATCCCCGACTTTCGTCTGGGGATATAATTACTTAAATGTAGCTTTTATAAGCTACAAGCTTACCATGTGGGACTTAATGCTGTTCTCGGGTGGCCACACCACGGCCAACGCCTTAGAAAAAAAGACATTTCTTGTTAGCCGTAGAATCTAGTTGTCGTCACGTGATAACTTCTGACCAATAGCCCTACTTTCTCGTTGAAATTTTCTAAAACCTACCCCTCAGCTGTAAACAGCGGGGAGGCAGGGTGGGACTCTTCTAAGTCCCACATGGTAAGCTTGTAGCTTATAAAAGCTACATTTAAGTAATTAAAATTTTCAATTTTATTACGCTACAATAGCTTACCATGTGGGACTTAATGCTGAATTCAACCGCCCGGTGGCGGGATTACAGCTGAGACTGGAAGATATGTCATTTTTTTCTAAGATTTGAATTAATATATATAGAAATAGTGTTAGAAATACCAGTCTGAGTCCCATTTACAGTGCCCCAATCCCGAAGACCGGGCCTGTGAAGAGCCAAAAACCTAAGTAGAACGAGAGACAGTCCTAAAAACTGTCTAGATGTTTTGATTGTAGGACAGAAGTGCAGCAGTGCTCACTTAGAGGTCTAAGGGTCCCTAAGGGCCCTTCACGAGTGACAGACCAGCCCAATGGCTGGAATTCTCATAAATTTTTGCCACCTGAATATGAGATTAATGACAACTTAATAAGTCCTTGATACAAATTACTTGATAAACTAAAAAACAAAATGACCTTACCAGTAACATCTTGAAGGTAAAAGAATACCTAGATCCTGGGAGAGACTCCTGAAGACTCGGTTGTAGCGGATGTGCCCCCCCCCCCCCCCCCCCCCCCCCTTTTTTTCTTTCCGAGGACAACTGGTCTGAGGGGAAGGATCTAGGGTCCCAGATACATATTGTTGTCGGTGTCTGACCAAGTAAGGTCTTTTAGGTAAAAATTTGTAAATGTGTTGTGAGCTTTCCAGTGACAGGCTTGCATGATTTGGTCCACCGATACCCCACCGTAAAAGGCCTTAGAGGCTGCGAAGGCCCGGATGTCATGCGCTTTAACTTGGACCAAGTCCAAGGCTTGTTGGTCTGCTTGTTTATAACAAAGTAGGATGGTTTGTTTCAACCAGGAAGAGAGTGTGATGTCTGAGGTATGTCCTTTCTTAAAGGAGATGAAAAGGAGGGAACGAGACCCTCTCAGGTCTTTGGTTCGGTCCAGATAATACCTCAGGGCCCGCACCGGACACAGGGTCCTGTCTTCTTTAAATTGTCTATCTACAATGGTAGTCAAAGCAGGAATAGTCACCGGAGACACACTTTGAGAACCTTCTCTTGCTAGTTAGTTTTTGGCTATGAAATCACAAGAAGGGAACAAGACGACCTTTTCCCATTGGCCTAGATTAGATACTTAGTTTGCGACCCAGGCATGAATTTCACTGCAGCGTTTGCCGGAGGCCAAAGCTAGCAAGAAAGCAGTTTTGAGGGTAAGATGTTTGAGGTCTGTGTCTTTCATGAGCTCAAAGGGTGCTTTTGTGAGCTCATTGAGAACAACAGAAAGGTTCCACTTAGGTAGGTTTCTGGAACTTTTTGGACGATCTCTGTGAAAACTGGAGAGTAACCTATGAAGGTCTGCATTATGTGCAATATGGTGGGCCGTTGGGCCCAAAGTGTCAACGATTGCGGTCCTGTAACCATCAATGGTGGAGGGGCGCCTGTTTAGGTCTTGGTACAGGTACATGACTTGTAGATGGTCCTTGTTGATGACCGCTGAGGAGCAGCAATTCTCTCTGCCACCTCCACAGAGAAGCCTTGTTCTTGGAGCTGTCCGCTAGACACCAGGCGTGGAGGTTCAGCTGTTGTGGGTTGTTGTGGAACACATACTTGTGGGGCTGTTTGAGTAGGGCCGTTGACACTGGGAGTTGCAGTGGGATCTCTGTTGAGAGCTGCACTAGGTCCCAAAACCAGGGCATCCCTGGCCAGCCTGGGGCTATTACGATGATCAGGCAATGACATTGCTTGATCTTTTGGATCACCTTGTGAAGGAGAGCCGTAGGAGGGTAAGCATAGGCCGTGAGGTTCGTCCAGTTTATGTTTAGAGCATCTATGTCCCAAGCCTTTGGGTCTGGGACAGGAGATACGTACAGTGGAAGTTTGTGGTTCAGGTGAGTGGCAAATAAGTCTACATGAGGTGTGAACCACTTCTGGCAGATCCGTTTGAACACCTGCGGATGCAGACCATTCTGTTGACTGCACTTGGTTGGACCTGGACAGTAGGTCGGCCATCACATTCAGGCACCCTGGAATGTGCCTGGCTTCCAATGTTATGTGGTAGTGATGGCACCAGGTCATGATCTTCCACAGGAGAGCACACATCTCTGCTGAGTGAGTTCCTCCTTGTTTGTTGATGTTGGCTACCACTGTTGAGTTGTCCGTCGCAACTAGCACTGTTTGGTTCTGGCACTGGTCCTTGAAGTCTCGAAGGGCCAGGGAGACCGCCTTCAATTCTAGGACATTTATGTGTAGCCTTTTTTCCCGATCTGACCACAGACCCTTTGTAGAATTTTGATCTAAGTGAGCGCCCCAACCTTCGTTTGAGGCGTCGGTAAAGAGTTGGATACTGTGGTCTTTGGGATGAAGGTCTGCACCTTTCATCACGTTTGAGGGATTTTGCCACCAATCTAGGTGGGCTGCAATGGCTTCTGTCCAAGGAAGGAGGTTGTCCAGCGACTGAGGATATCTCCAGTGCTCCTTGAGATGAAACTGAAAGGGCCTCATGTGAAGGCGTCCCTCCGGGACCATTTTCTCTGTTGAGGCTAGCAACCCAATTAGCGACATCAAACATCTTGCAGTCAAAACACGTTCTGACTTGAGTTGTAGGATCAAATCCTGAAGTTTAAGCCATCTCTCTTGAGTGGGTTTTACAAGGGCTGAATCTAGATGGTATTCGTAGTCCACGAACGAAAACACCTGAGTAGGTTTCAGTTCTGATTTTTCCTGATTTATTATCCACCCCAAGGACTGGGTTAGGTCTACCACCACCTGAGTGTTCACTTGGGCTTCCTCCTGAGACTGGGACCTGATCAGCCAGTCGTCCAGGTATTGGTGAATTCTGAGTCCTCTGGAGAGGGCCATCAGTTTCACTTCCTTTACAATCATTGTAAAGACCTGGGGGGCTGTGGCTAGTCCGAATGGGAGGGAGGTGAACTGCAACACCTGAGACTTGTAGCAAAACCTTAGGTATTTCCTTGAGTTTGGGTGGATGGGGATGTGTAGGTAAGCGTCCGACAGATCTATCGATGATACCCACTCCCCTGGAATCAGGGAGGTCCTGATGGACTCTGGAGTTTCCGTTTTGAACTTTTCTACGTGTAGAAAAGTGTTGAGCCTGCTTAGGTCTATGACTGGCCTCCATCTTTGGTGAGGCTTGGGTACTAGGAACAGGCGACTGTAAAACCCTAGAGATTTTACATTTTCCACCCTTTCGATTGCGTTCTTTGACAGGAGAGACTGGATACAAGTGGCCAGGGCTTGGTCTTTTTGCTGGGCCTTGTACTCTGACAGAATCAGAGGGAATCTGACCAAATTTGGCTTTGAAAGGAATGGCAGTACGTAGCCATTGGTGATAATGTTTAACATGTTTGAGAACATTTGTTTGTTTGCCAGTCTCTCCTGAAAGAACGGAGGCGACCTCCTACTGGTGGACTGAGCGAGGCGTCATTGGGAAGGGGGGTTTACACGCCCCCTTCCCCTATTGTGGGGTCGAAAACGACCCCTGGAGCATCTGATGTTCGGTTTTCCCCTTCCTGAGGAAAACGATTGGTTACTGCTTTGAGTGGAGTTGCCCCCATAGGGGCGTTTCCTGTAGGAGCCTCTTTTCTTGTGGGGACCACGAAAGGGCTTATTCTGGTAGGGTGTGAAACCCTGAGAGTCTTTTGAGGTGCCTTTTTTGAGAAGGAAGTCTTCACCTTCCTTCACAACTTGAGACTCGAACAAGGACGGGTCCCAAAAGGACGAGTTCCTAAGTTCTTGGCGTCTCGTTTCCCCCAACTGTGGCTGTAAGAGAGTCACCTCGGCTTCGCGCCTAAGCAAGCCGGTATTAGCCATAGAATATAACTCCCTCTGGAGAATATGGGCTAGGGATTTGCTGAGACAAGTGAGGGCCCTGTGTTGAATAAGAATCGTCTTATTCCAAAAATCCATGTACTCAGCGACTTCCTCATATCCGCGATTTGCTGCTTTCTCAGGATTGGCACCTTTTTGAATCTGAGACTTGATCTTCTTGACAGTTGACTTGATGCTATGTTGACACTTCTCCAGGGAGGCATTGCAAAAAGAAGAAGTTTAGCAAAGGCAGCGGTGAAATTGAGGGTTGAGATATTTTGTCTAGCCTGATACTCCAGCCACAGACTGGAAGGGGGACCTTTCCCATAGGGGCCCCAGAGGGTTTAGGAGTAATAGATCTTGGCGAATTCTGTATTCAACTCCTGAATTTTGTCCTGAAAACAGGGCTGTCCCACCCTGTAACACTTAGAAGTGGAAGGAGGGGGCTTGACATATTTACCCTCAGGTAAATTAGCAGCCTTAAAGTCATGTTGAAATTTATCAAAGGCATCCTTGATAACTGAGCTGAGGGGCAGAATAGAGGAAGGACCTCTAGGTCTGAGCTCTTGACGGCCTTTTTCATCATCCAGACCCATCACTGAAGTTGAAGACCTAGGCATAGACTCCCTGGGGTCAAGGAGGGAAAGAATGCGCCTAAAAGTGTCGACCTCTTCAGCGTACTGTGAGGGCATGTCAGACAGAGCTACTTCCCTATAATAACTTCCCTGAATCATGTTGTGGAAGGTCTTGATCAGAAACAGCCCCTGAGGGCTGAGCCCTAGAGGGCTTAGAAGACCTGTGTCTGGTTGCAGGGGACTGATCCTCCCCTGAAGAAGATGACACATATCTGGACCTTGACTTATGTTTACTCTTATCAGAGTGCTTTTTAGGTTTGGTAGAAGGGATCCGAGGTTCATCGGATTCCTCATTTGGTTGGTCCGAGGCAGATCCTGGATCAATTTCCTGCCTACTACGAGAGTGGCTTTGCTTTTTGTGAGAGTATGAGACCTCTTTCGGTGGTAGTTCAGAGGGAGCAACGTACTGATCCGAGGTATCATGCTAGTCAAGTACTAGACGAGGAGGGAGTGCTGGACCGTAGTCCACATCCATAGCCTCGGTTTGAATATTAGTACTAGGTCTCGGAGGGGGTAGGTCCAGCTTAACAGCAATTTTACTGGATGTACCAGGTTTGGAAGCAAGAAACGAGGTCTGATCCACCTCTGTTTTTAGCAGTCAACTCCTCTCGAAGCGACTGAAAAGCTTCCAACATGGATGCCTGAAAGGAACCCATTTGTTGCTGTAAATGGATATTTAAGGAATCTCCCAGGGATTTTTCAAGATTTGTTTGAATTTTTTGTTGTAAAGCTGTACCTGGGGTGGGTGGGACAGACTTGGCTGGTGTTTTTAGAGATAAAGAACTGAAGGCAAGTGGCTGAGGACGGGGGGTGGGGTGGGGGGGTGAGGTAAAAAGATTGTCAGCAGCACTCTCGAGGTCTGCATTTGAGCCAGTGAAGGAATCCCCGTCGCCTTCGCCCAAAAGATCGAGTTCATTATCATTATACTAGTTTCCGCCTTTTGTTTTTTAAGATAACGTTTCCTGTGCTGAATTTTCTTCATCTGTTCATCTGTAAAAGATGCACAGATATCACAGGGAGTTTCGAAGGTGACACAGGGGTCATCACCCTTGCCAGCCTCCCTACAGGTAGGGCAATAGTTGTGTAGGTCGAAACTAAAACAAAAATGGCGGCATTTCTGAGCTCTCGGTTTGTCTTTATTCATTTGATGGAGAGACATTTTAAACGCAATAAAAGACGTGCAATGTAAAGTGCCTGTACCGAGGAAAACTCAAAACACGCGAAAGCAAGAAATATACTTATCCTATCAAAATAAAAATTTTACAGAATGATCTATGTTATATAATAAAAGAAATATCCAAAAAAGAATCTCCAACAATAAGTAAAAGCTGAGAACTAAATGAAAATGTCTGTATATTTACAAACTGCTACCAGTTCAACGTGGCCAACGAGAAAGTACGGCGATTGGTCAGAAGTTATCACGTGTCGACAACTAGATTCTACGGCTAACAAGAAATGTCTTTTTTTCTAAGGCGTTGGCCGTGGTGTGGCCACCCCAGAACAGCATTAAGTCCCACATGGTAAGCTATTGTAGCGTAATAAAATAACTACCGCTTGGTCGGCGGGTAAGTTACTAGGGACTTATGTGAACTCACAAATGATAGCAAATTTTAACCTATGGTCTAGGCTGACCTCGTCAGGAGACCTATAGGCCCAGGCCTGGGTTGACCTTAAGGTCAGGAAACCCTGTAAGGCCATGGTCGGTTGCCAGCAGCCGGTTACCCGGGGCTATACCGACATCACCCCCCCCTTTTTAATAGACCTACTCTGAGGTAGGGGGAAGAGAGGGATGAGTTCAGTCCCAGAATGAAGTCCCGAAGGAAGCACATCACATTTTTTTTTTTTTTAATACTATGTACATGTAGAAACTGTTTGTACTATGTACATATATACAAATCTCCTCAATCTAAGGGCCACCTGTGGATCTGCTGAGCAGCCAATACCGAGTCCAATTGGTAAAGCTCTGAGTCAGCCCAAGCCACAGATAGAACTGTGTGAGGGTATTATGTGACTTTAGTGGCAGGCTGACAAGATTGCATCTAAGGAGACTCCCGACTGGAAGACCTTAGGAGCAGCAAAGGCCCTAACATCATGGGTTTTAACCTGATGTAAAGTTTGTTTAGTTTCTTTGGGGTTTTACGTCGCTTTCAACACTGTACAGGTCATATTATGACGGGTAGTTGGAAGGGCAGAGGAAACCAGTACATACAGTTCGCTAGGGTTCGGTACTGTAAACTGCCGACCAACGGTAAGCAACTACCAGCTTTCCCACTTGAGCCCATGATGGGGATCGAACCCCGGCCTCAGAGGTAGGAGGCGAGAGTGTTACCACTCTGCCACCGTTTTAACCTGATGTAAAGAGTGGGCCTCCTGGTCAGAGAGCTCATAACATAGGATCACAGTCTGCTTGATCCAAGAGGAGATAGAGGCAGATGTCTTTGTCGAAAGCTTTCTTAAAGGAGACAAGAACCACCTCCTTATTCTACTTGAGGTCTGAGGTCCTGTCCAAATAGTAGCGCAATGCTCTAACCGGAAAGAGGGACCTGTCAGACTTGAGGGACCTATCCAGAGATGGGGCCAGGGCTGTTATAACCACTGGGGCCACACTGTCTGGACCCTCTTGGCCAGCTGATTTTTGGATAGAAAGCTGGGTAGATAGATATGGGGACACCGTTGACCAATCGGATTGGTGTCTAATATTTTTGTTTTGCCAAGCATGAATCTCACTTCTGCGTTTGCCCGACCCAAGAGCCAAGAGGAATACCATCTTGAAGGTCAAATGCTTCAAGTAGGCCTCCTTGATTGGTTCAAACGGAGCCTTATTCAGCTGGTGCAAGACCAGTGAGAGGTTCCAGGCGAGTATGCCCCTCCTGCCTTTGGGTCTGTCTCTGTGGAAACTATCCAGGAGACGAGCGAGAATTTTGTCCTTGCTGATGTTGAAGGGTAAATTTCCCAGTTTATCAGCAATGGCTGAACTGTAACCATCAATGGTGCTGGGCTGTAGCTTCCTGTCCTCATAAGGTACATAAGGAAGTCAGCAACTGACTTGACAGGGGTACCCTGAGGTCCACCTGATTAGTGATGCACCACTTGTAAAAATGGTCCACTTTGCCTCATAGACTGATCTGGTTGATCCCCTTTGAGGAGCCTCAATTCTTGCTGCCACCGCCTCAGAGAAGCCCTGCTCTTCGAATGCTGAGGCTCCAGGAGCCATGCATCGAGATTAAGATTTGTCAGATTTCTGTGAGGGATCTGATTGAATGGTTGTGTCAACAGGTTGGGCTGATTGGGCAGGCTCAGTGGGATTTGACTGGACATGGCCACTGTATCCCAAAACCAAGGTATGTTGGGCCACCCCGGAGCAATCAGAATGATTCTCTTGTATTGGGAGTCCTGCAACATCACCGCTTTGCCCAATATGGCTGATAGTGGGAAGGTGTATGCTTCCTGATCCTACCATGGCAGACTGAGCGCATCCACTGCTGTGGCCAGGGGATCCGGTACCGGTGACACAAACAAAGGCAACTTGTTGTTGAACTCAGTGGCAAATAGGTCTATTTGAGGCCGGGGCCACCTGTTGCATATTGCTTGGAAGACCTCCTGAAGGAGAGACCACTCCGTTTGGGTGGTCTGGTCTAGCCTGGATAGCTTGTCTGCGAATGTGTCGGGCTTTGAGAGTTACTTGATTTCTGGTGTACCAGGTCAAGATTCTCCATAGTAAAGCACAAAGTGGGCCCAACCTCATGCCTCCTTCCTTGTTTATGTATGACAACACTGTGGTGTTGTCTGTCTGTATGCAGAGGTCTTGGAACTCTTTTAAGGCTAGAAAGACTGCCTTGAGTTCTAGGTAATTGATATGCAACTTGCTTTCCGGAAGGGACCAGGTGCCTCTTGCACTGCGTTCGTTTAAGTGAGCGCCCCACCCTGCTTTTGATGCATCTGTAAAAATTTGCAGATCATGTTTTATTTGGGTGTAATGGTTGGCCTGTAAGGACATTGTCCTCTTGCAGCCACCATTGTAAATGTGGGTGCAATCACCTTGGTATTGGGATCACCTTTTCTAGTGACTCTGGTACAATCCAGTTGTTTTTGAGATGCCACTGTATGGGTCTCCTATGAAGTAGGCCTAGGTGAACTTGCTTTCCTGTGGCTGTTAGTAAACCTATCAGACATGAACTGCTGTATCGGACAAGCCGGTAGTGACAGTATTTCTAGTATTTTGTCCTGAAGGTTCTGCCAAAGGTCCGGTAAAGGTCGGACCCGACCGGCCATCAGGTCGAACTGGTAACCTACAAGGTCAAAGACCTGATTTTGGTTCCAGTTCCGATTTTTCTAAATTCACCAGCCAACCTAATACTTGGCATATTTTCACTAGATCTAGTGTATGCTGGAGACAAACCTGGTGGGATCTGGCTCTCACCAACCAGTCGTCTAGGTACTAGTGGATTCTTATACCCTTGTGTATGGCCATCAGTTTCACCTCCTTTGCTAATACAGTGACCTCCATGGGTGCTGTGGACAGACCAAAGGGCAGTGCTTTGAATTGGTATGTCAGACCCTGGACATGAAATCTCAAGATATTTCCTGGACTGTTCCTGTTTTGGTATATGGAAGTAGGCGTCCTCGAAGTCTACTGAGGTGACCCACTCCCCTTGTTGGAGGGATGTCCTGATGGTTTCCGGTGTCTCCATTCTTTTTTTTTTTTTTTGAGGAAAAGATTTAGTTTGCTCAGATCTAGTATAGGTCTCCATTTGTTGTTGGGCTTCAGGATTAAAAACAGTCAGTTGAAAAGAAGGGTGTAGCCCTCCTTCAAAATTGTACTACCTAGGGTCCAGCTCCCAAGGCTTCCTAAGTTCCCACGGGTGATTTAGTCTGGCCCCTTCAGGTAAATTTAGAACAACATTTGGTAGACTGACAAACATTTAATGTCTCTCTGGACACTGGTATGGCCTGGCTACAATGATACCAGTTAACAGTCCATCTAGGTCCGGTAAATTGAGGCACTGTCATTTCACCGGGAGCAGTGACTGGTCAAAGAATTCCCCTGTCACCAGTTTCTTTAGGCAGCCACTAATTGGCCTAAAACAGCTACTTGGACCCTTAAAGAACTTCTGCTGGTCTGTTAGCCAGTCCTGGAGACCTGCCCAGTACCAGGCCCTAACCGGTTATAGGTGAGGCAATGCTCTGTAACCGGTTCCTGGTGGCTCCACAATTCTGCGTAAACTCACTGGAGTTGGCAGAACTGGGTGAATTGCACTACTTCTTAGCAGGGATAGGCTAATATGAAGCTGCCTTCGTCCTGTCCAGTGGTGGATTCAGCAGCTTTCTCTGTAACCAACAATCTCTGTAACTGTAAAACCAGTAGGCTGGTGCTTCTCTCTAACCAAAGTTTTCTGGGAGGAAGCACAGAAAAGAATTTGGACAGCAAGGTCTGTACCATGAGTTTAAACCCTTGGTAGATCTGCCGGTCCAGTAGCCTGGTGTTCCAGGTTCAGTCTGGTTACTTCACCAGTATCTCTCACTTCTTATGAAGCAACTGTCAATGAAGGTTGTGTAAACGGGCACCTGGTCGGTAGGCTCTGTAACCAGTTGGTTAAGGAATTTTTCTTAAGAAGCTTCCTGTCCAACTAACTTGTCACCAGCAACTTTCTCTGTAACCAGGAAAACTCTGTAACCCGTCAAACTGCTGTCGGTACTGGATTTGAAGCTGGCTTGTTGCCAGTAAGGATGGGAACAGCAGATTTTTCTGTAACCGACAATACTCTATAACCGGTAGTTCTCTGTAAATGGTAATACTCTGTGACTGGTAGATCTGTCCTCACTGGACTTGTTCCCTGTAGCTGCCTTCTCCTTGCCAGTACTGGAGGGAACAGTAGATTTCTCTGTAACCGGCTGGCAATACTCTGTAACAGGTAGCAGTGCTGATGAAGAGTGGCTGGTTGGTATAATGACTTCTTGGTTGGTTGATTCTTGATGCTGGTTGGCAAAAGGCTGTTAGGCTACCGGCTAGTGTGAAGGTAATAGGTCGGTATAGGCTCTGTAACCAGCTAGTGTGCAGCAAACTGTTCAGTTCAGGTTGTGTAGCCGGAAGCCGGCCGATAGACTCTGTAACCGGCTTGTTTTTGGTGCTGTCCGTAGTACTAGGCTTGTTATCAGTCTTAGGCCGGTAAACAGGCTGTGCTGTCCGTAGTACTAGGCTTGTTATCAGTCTTAGGCCAGTAAACAGGCTGCTGCTGAACAATGGCTGGTGGACGTTGGTGCTCTCTGAGTCTTCATGTCTTTCACTATCCCAATGGTGCTACTCGACTCTTCTGAAATCTTATTTATCTTCTTGTCTTTCACTAACACACGGTTGCTACTCGACACTTCTCGAGTTCTAGTTGTTTCTATGTCTTCTGATGATTTCACGTGTTCATTGTAAAATATTTGACAGTTACTGGGATAGCCCTTGTGAGCTATATTTAGAAAATCTCACGTATGCGCAGTGTACCGGCCGGCTAGCTGGAGATGAAGACTTCAGTTGTGTTTCCTTACTTGTTGACGCCGGTTGAGATTTCCTGGCCACTTACAGCAATACTGGTATTAACAGTGAAGACAGGAATTCTAATTATAGATCTCGCAAGCGACCTGCTACTTGCCTCCTTGCTGGCCGCTTACAGCAATGCTGGTTGAAAACAGTGAAGACGTGAATCTATTTACAGATCTCGCAAGCGACCTGCTACTTGCCTCATTGCTGGCCGCTTACAGCAATGCTGGTTAAAAACAGTGCAGACAGTAATTCTATTTATAGATCTCGCAAGCGACTCATCACTTGCCTCAATGCTGGAGGTGAAGAATTCTAATGAAGATGATGCGTTCTTTGTTAGAAGGTAAGGAAACTCTTTAAAAACAGCATTTGTCCAGCATATTTCATTGTGGACCATCTTCCACTGCCCCTATCCTCAACACAAGGTTGAATCAACTAGGGAGGAAACTAGCAACATGGCCGCATATTTGTCGTTGTTTACTACCCTATCATCAACACGGAGTTGAATCGACTAGGGAGCGTTTCCAGCAGATTTCTTAATGTATATCTGTGCTGGTTATGTAGATAACACTTCTAAATTAAAACATTGCCAAATAAGGTAGAAAATTCGCCATTATCCACGCTTTTTTCTTCAAAACTTCTGGAGATGTTGAAAACACGTCTATACACTACACGCGCGCCATCTGGGGAGTATACACTACTGGGACCGGCCGGCCGGTGGCAACACAGGACATCTTTTTCTGGCGTTTGGCGGGCTGGTCTGCGCCGACCGGATTAGCAATTGTCCATTGGATAGGATGTATTAACGCAATAAAATCCTTCTTTCTTTCGTGATAAAACCAGTAAACTGGCCATCCACAACCCCCACTACCGACAACAAAGCCGGGTCTGCAGGGGAGGGACTGATATCACCTTCTATTGTGAAGTCGGTTGAACTGGAGCTTGCCGGTCGACTAATGCTTTACAGCCAAGATGTCTGAACCAGTGCGCTCTGAAGAAATCTGAAGAATTCATCTCCTGCTTCTGATGAAAAAACACTAAATACTCGAGCTGGCTGGTGTGACTGATGCCTTACAGCAGAGAAGTCGATACCAATGCGCTCTGAACTTCTGAAGAATGCACCTCTTATATGGGGAATTCCTTCTATTTACAGGGTTCAAAAACTACGTAGACTGAAGTTTCACGTGATTTCTATTTGTAGTACTAGAAAAGACGTTTCTATGGTGATTGTAGCTGAAGGTACATTCAAACAAAAGACACGGATAAAAATACTTTGTAAGTAGTATATCCATTTTCTTCTAAATATAGACGATCTGCCCCTAACAACACAAGTGTTGAATGGGAGGAAACTAGCAAAATGGCTGCCTTCATATTTCTCGTCGATTACTACCCCATTATCAAAACTAAATTGAGTCAACTAGGGAACGTTTCCAGCAGATTTCTAAATGTATATCTGTGCTTGATAAGTAGATAACACTTCTACACTAAACTATTCACGTATAAGGTTGAAAATCCATCATAATGCACACTTTTCCTTAAAATATCTGGAGATTGTTGAAAACACGTCTGCACAGTACACGCGCCAAACGAAAAAGATGATATGACGTCACATTGTGTAGACAGGAAGGAAGTGCGAGGCGCCATCTGGGGAGTGCACAGTACTGGGTAGACCGGCCAGCTTGTGGGGGCATTATGCACTCATATGACTTTTTCTGTCGTTTGGCGGGCCGGTCTGCGCCGACCGGATTAGCAATTGTCCATTGGATAGGATGTATTAACGCAATAAAATCAATATTTGTAGATGACTGTGTACCAATTTAACTTATAACAGGAGTGTTACCAATTTTCTCCAACTTCTCTAGCATCAGAAAACCAGAAGCGGATAATTTAGCTATGACATCTTCTGACAATGCATCATTTTTCAGATGAGTTTACAAATAAGATAACCAAAAATTTGAAATAAAAAACTTCATATTTCCTTTTCATTCATAAGTTGCATCATTACTTCACTCTGTAAATGATGTATGCTACACAGTTAAAAAAATTAAATTCCAAAGTTTACTGAGCAGTTTAGGCAGTGCTGCATATTTTCTGGCTCTCAATGAATGATGCCACATGGCAGAGCATAAGTGTGCAAGACCTGTTGATGTTAAAAGGTGATGCTGTCCTTTCAAAACACTGTAAATGGCATTTCTGATTACAACAACCATTTTTGTATACAAGCCCAAAACTTGATGTGTACTAGAGTACATCACTCGAGGTACTTTGTCTGAGTGCTTATGAATGTATGTGGCTTCATATAGACTAAAAATTTTCAACTTGTTCCAAAAATACTTAATTTATTTTTCATATATATATCTACATCTTGAAATCCATATGGGACAGCAAAGAAAATGACATCAGTAGTGTAAGCAATTTGTACAAGACAAGACACTGGAGAAGACAAATACTGGTATTTCAGACATGGGTGGTTTGTAATATTGTAAGATATGCTGTTTAATCTATTTTTTTTTTTTTTTTTTTTTTTTGGGGGGGGGGGGGGGGGGGGCTGTTTTTAATCACATTTGCATTCGTTTACCGGTTTTATTATATTCAGACATACTGCCTATGCTCGCATTAGCCCATCCACAACTTTTCCTGTCTTTCCAGCGAAGAGCCCAGGGCGACTATTGCAGCCGATTTTGTTATGTTAGTACACATGAAGTTTTAGTCTTTGGGAATACTGTCAACATGGCAAGCAAGTAAGAATAATTAAAACTGAAGTTGCTTTTATAAATCAGTCAAAATTATTTACATTTCAAATAATTCTTCTCTTCAGTAATTACCACTGGAGAGTGGAGACAATAAGCATCAAAATTTAACTAAAATTGTATTGTAACAACAAAATCATGGGTAGAGGTTGTAATCATTCAAACAACAAGACTTACTTCTGTAATTTTTAGGCATAGCTTTTGCAATATTTTTAGTTGTGTTGCTTCAAAATGGCTGATAAGTATAGATACTAGCAAAATATTTAGTAATCTTACTTTCGAATTCTGATCCTAATAGACAAAATCTCGGTTATTCAATGCAGAACAAAAGACTTAGCTCTCCAAAAACAGATCATCACTATATGGTGAATAGCTTTCTTTGTTGTTCTACATTTACTGACAAAAAGATACTGGTGCATCTTGGGAACAGGTTGGCATGATATGTAATATCAGAATATGTACAGTACAGCACAGAAAGTTCACATTACAATATTTATATGTTCTGGCCCTGGGTTGCAACATGTAATTGATACCAGCCATTTTGAGCACAGGAACTGCAACACATCACAAACCTTGACAATTCCCAGGATGTATGCTGTTTTAGGCGACGACTGGAAGCATACACAAATGATGAAATCAATGTGTTCTCTATGTTTTGGTGTTAAACCTTTCTATGGATTGCTCAAAGGCAACTGGTCCAATTACAAAGCATGACAGCCACTATCACCAAACACCAAAGGAATGAAATCCTTTAATCAGCCCTTATTCTGTATGCAAGCCTGCTTCAACTAGCCCTTTAATTTTATTGGGTCCTTTTTCTTATTGGTTAATTAGTTTTTACTAATAATATATGACAAAATCTGTAAAATATGACAGAGGACCGATGGATAGGTAGCATTTCTTACAAAAGGGGACCCGATCTATAGACTCTTGCCAAAATTTAAATTTCTGTGTAACATGTACAAGTGAAGAATATAAGGTAAATCATGTATCTTGAGGGTTATTCTAGTTACAGTGCACTGAGGTGTAAGTTAGAGCTCAGAAATTATCCTACTCTGGCTTCATTAAATATTAGAAGAATAGGTTAAGTTGCCCCAGTTATTTTAGAACATTAAAGGTCACTCCACCTTTGATAACCATTTGTATGACAATGAGTTTAGTTTTAAAAAGAACAATTTAGAATGGACATAACATTCAAAAAGTAATTAAATAAATCTAAACATTCAATATTTTAATAATATTTTTGTAAAATGACAATAGAGTCTATAATTACAAAAGTATGGGTTTAGGTTTGAAAATCCTGAGTATAAATGCAGAAAGTATGTGAGAATTCCAAAGTTATTAATTTGATTAAAACACTTTAATACTTTTAGTCATTACGTGTAATGACTGGTCATTTGAGTCAATACGCGAAATGACTGATTTCACAGATTGACTGTAACATACGGTATATACAATGGATGAACACAATTTATTTTGTATGACATGTTGAAAATTTCCATAATTGAAGTCCCAATAAACTCTCATGTCAAATAAATATTCAAGAAATAATACACAAGAGGGTCACAGATGCCCAAAAGGCGGGTTGCGCAGGCAGAAATAAGATTAGCAACTGCTGTAATTACATTTAGAAAAGAAGGAAAGAAATGTTAGGTTACCCAGTTAAGGTGAATGTGTGAGACGTGCTAAGAAACGTAAAACTTATAATCTAGGTTACATAATTGTATCTATGCTATAAACGGACAAACGAAAGGGTGGAATTACACCAACTCAGCAACTTAGCTATGATGGTGATGCATCTCCCTGTCAAGTTTGAATTCGACTGGACAAAGCGTTTTCGAGTTAGAGTCCAGAAACGAAAATGTGGACAGACAGACGGATGGACAGAAAAATGGACAAAAAACAGACAAACGGACAGGACAACGGACAAACAAACAGACGGAATTACACCAATTTCGAAAGGAACCTAGCTATGATGGTGATCTGTATCTCTGTCAAGTATGAATTTGATTGGACAAAGTGTTTTCGAGTTGGAGTCCAGAAACGAAAATGTGGACAAACAGATGGATGGACAGACAAATGGACAAAAATGGACAAACGAACGAACAGAATTTCACCAATTTCGACAGGAACCTAGCTATGATGGTGATGTATGTCCCTGTGAAGTTTGAATTTGATTGGACTAACCGTTTTTGAGTTAGAGTCCGGAAAAAAAATGTGGACAGACAGATGGATGGACAGAAAAACGGAGCAAAAACGAACAATCGGACAAACGAACAGACGGAGTTACACCAATTTCGAAAGGAACCTAGCTATGATGGTGATCTATGTCCCTGTCAAGTATGAATTCGATTGGACAAACCGTTTTCAAGTTAGAGTCCGAAAACAAAAATGTGGATAAATAGACGGATGGACAGACAAACGGACAAAAAACGGAACAAGACAAATGAACGGACGGATTTACACCAATTTCGAAAGGAACCTAGCTATGATGGTGATGTATGTCCCTGTGAAGTTTGAATTAGATTGGAGTAACCGTTTTAGAGTTAGAGTCCGGAAACAAAAATGTGGACGGACAGATGGATGGACAGAAAAACGGACAAAAACGAAGAAACGGACGGAAAAACGGACAAACAAACAGACGGAATTTCACCAATTTCGAAAGGAACCTAGCTATGATGGTGATCTATCTCCCTGTGAAGTTTGAATTTGATTGGTGAAGCCGTTTTAAAGTTAGAGTCCAGAAACAAAAATGTGGACAAACAGATGGATGGACAGACAAACGGACGAAAAACGGACAAACGAACACACGGAATTTCACCAATTTCGAAAGGAACCTAGCTATGATGGTGATCTATCTCCCTGTGAAGTTTGAATTTGATTGGTGAAACCGTTTTAAAGTTAGAGTCCGGAAACGAAAATGTGGACAAACAGATGGATGGACAGACAAACGGACGAAAAACGGACAAACGAACACACGGAATTTCACCAATTTCGAAAGGAACCTAGCTATGATGGTGATCTATCTCCCTGTGAAGTTTGAATTTGATTGGTCAAACCGTTTTAAAGTTAGAGTCCGGAAACGAAAAATTTGGACGGACAGACAGACAGACGGACGTCGGACACATCAATCTAATAGGCGGGTTGGTTACACGCAACCCGCCTAAAAATATGAAGAATTACATGTTCTCATGCAATATTATGACTTAAATTGCAAGTGCTACTGGTAACCTGTCACAGAAACATTCACACTTGGTGTTAAATCTCCATGTTTACTTGGAAGCCATTGGGCATTCATGCTCCAGGGCTGACACTGGTAGCACTTGTTGTACTTGACTACCTTTTTGTACTTGTTTTTGTACTTGTTATACTTGAGTACCTTTTTACCTTTACTCTTCAATGGGTATTCATTTTAGTGATGCAAGCAACAACATATACTATTTTCCTTGGAAAATCTGTATTCTTTAATGAGTAATCAAGTACTAACTCTAACTTCTAAGCTCTAGAAACCATGCCAGTCAACTGCAGACTATTAATGTCCTTACATAGTTAAAGCTGGCTTAAATTCAATTGAGGTAAACACCAGTAACTATTCCTGTGTCCAGAATACAGACTAAAGCAACATAAAAGGTCTAAAATACCTACAAGTTAAACTGCCTCTCTAATTAGACCTAATCAAATGACGCAAAAAGTGTAAAACAAGCCTAAATTGCAAATTTAATAGGTAAATTAAATTTTTATAAGTTAATACCCTATCCAATGGACAAATGCTTATCCGGTCGGCGCGGACCGGCCCGCCAAACGTCAGAAAAAGACGTCCTGTGTCTCCACCGGCCAAGCCGGTCCAGTACTGTGCACTCGCCAGGTGGCGTGTAGTACTTCCTTCCTGTCTAGACAGAGTGACGTCATAGCATCTTTTTCGTGTCTAAACCTAGTAGACCCCTAGTAGACTGATAGCGGGGTCGGTGGGAGGGTCTCGTGTGTCCATTGGATAGGGTATTAACTTATAAAAATTTAATTTACCTATTAAATTTGCAATTTTATTGCGTTAATACATCCTATCCAATGGACAAATGCTGAATAACTACCGCTTGGTCGGCGGGTAAGTTACTAGGGACTAGGTTCGAACTCATAGCAAAAATAATGATCAGTCTCCTTTAAAGCCTGGGAAGACCTGAGGTCGATAACCCTTAAGGCTAAGGTCGAATATCATCATCCGGTTACCAGGTATTGAACCGTCAGTCGACCTTGCCCCCCCCTCCCCCTTTTTTAACAGACCTGCTCTGAGGTAGGGGAAGAGAGGGATGAGTTCAGTCCCATAGAGAAATTCTCCCGAAGGAAGTACATCCAGATTTTTTTTTTTTTTTTTTTAACTATATGTGCGATATATACAAAAATGTACAACTAATTACAAATGTACAGGTCTCCTCTAGGTACTAGTCCCTTGGTGGATCTGCTGAGCAGCCACAACCGGACCGAGATGGTAGAGCTCTGAATCAGCCCAGGCCACATCCTTCAGATAGAATTGAGTGAAGGTATTATGAGATTTCCAGTGGCAGGCTGCTAGGATCTGCTCCAAGGAAACTCCCGACTGGAAGGCCTTAGAAGCAGCAAAGGCCCTTACATCATGAGCCTTGACTTGATGTAGGGTGTGGGCCTGTTGGTCGGAGAGCTCATAGCATAGGATCACAGTCTGTTTGATCCATGAGGAGATAGTGGCAGGTGAGATGTCCTTGTCGAAACCTTTCTTGAAGGAGACAAAAACTAACTCCTTGCCCTGCCTAAAGTCTGAAGTCCTGTCCAAATAGTAGCGCAAGGCTCGAACCGGACAAAGAGTTCTGTCAGACTTGAGGGATCTATCCAGAGTAGGAGCCAGGGCTGGTATGACCACTGGGGCTACACTCTCCGGGCCCTCTTTGGCCAGCTGGTTCTTGGAAAGAAAGCTGGGGGACGGAAACAGGGACACCTTAGACCAGTCCGACTGGTGTCTGATGTTCTTATGCTGCCATGCATGTATCTCACTTCTTCTCTTGCCAGAACCCAGGGCCAAAAGGAAGACAGTTTTGAAGGTCAGATGTTTCATTGAAGCTTCCTTAAGAGGTTCAAAGGGAGCCTTTGTTAACTGGTGTAAGACCAGAGAAAGGTTCCAGGAGGGTATACCCCTCCGCCTTTGGGTCTGTCTCTGTGAAAACTATCTAAGAGACGGGTGAGATTATCATCTTTGCTGATATTGACTGTGGTGTTACCCAGTTTATCAGCAATGGCAGACCTGTATCCATCAATGGTGCTGGGCTGAAGTTTCTTGACCTCAAAGAGGTATAGAAGGAAGTCAGCCACTGACTTTATAGGTGGTGACCCGAAGTCCACCTGATTAGTGATGCACCACTTTGTAAAAATGGTCCACTTTGCCTCATAGACTGATCTGGTTGATTTTCTTTGAGGAGCCTCAATTCTTGCTGCCACTGCCTTAGAGAAACCCTGTTCCTTGATTGCTGTGGCTCTAGGAGCCATGCATGGAGATTCAGGTTTGTCAGATTCCTGTGAGGGATCTGGTTGAACGGCTGTGTCAAGAGATTGGGCAGGTTTGGTAGGCTGAGGGGAATTTGACTGGACATGGCCACCAAGTCCCAGAACCAGGGCATGTTGGGCCACCCGGGAGCAATCAGAATAACTCTCTGGTACCGGGAGTCCAGTAGCTTCTTCACTACTTTGCCCAAGATGGAGGTCGGTGGAAAGGCATATGCATCCAGGTCCTCCCATGGCAGAGTGAGAGCATCCACTGCTACAGCCAGGGGGTCCGGGACTGGAGAGACAAACTGAGGAAGTTTGTGGTTGAATCTTGTGGCAAACAGATCTACTTGAGGCTGGTGCCACTTCTTGCATATGCTTAAAAATACCTCCAGGAGGAGGGACCACTCTGTCTGTATGGTCTGACCTAGTCTGGATAGCTTGTCTGCTATCACATTCAGATGGCCCGGAATGTGACAGGCTTTTAACGTCACTTGTTTCTGGGAACACCAGGTCAGGATCCTCCACAGTAGGGCACATAGAGGGCCCGACCTCATACCTCCTTCTTTGTTTATATAAGCCACTACCGTAGTGTTGTCGGATGCCACTAGAACTATCTTGCCTGTACATAGTTCTTGGAACTCTTTGAGAGCTAGAAAGACTGCTTTTAACTCTAGATAGTTTATGTGCAGTTTGCTTTCCGGAACCGACCAAGAGCCCCTTGCAGTGAGCTCGTTTAAGTGAGCGCCCCACCCTTCTTTTGATGCGTCTGTAAAGATCTGTAGAGCATGTTCTACTGGGTGTAATGGTTGGCCTTGTAGCACATTGCTTTCGTCTAACCCCCATTGCAGATGAGGGTGCAGGGACCTGGGTAGAGGGATGATCTTTTCTAAAGATTCTGGGACCCTCCAGTTGTTTTTGAGATGCCACTGTATGGGTCTCATGTGTAGTCGGCCGAGGTGAACCTGTTTTTCTGTGGCTGTTAGTAAACCTATCAGTGACATAAACTGACGGACCGGACAGGCCGGCAGCAGCAATAGTGCTTGTATTTTGACCTGAAGGTTTTGCCACCGGTCCATGGTCGGTCTGACCCGGCCGGTTCGGAGGTCGAACTGGTAACCTACGAAATCAAAAATCTGTTTGGGTTCCAGTTCTGATTTCTCCATATTTACCAGCCAGCCGAGTTCGTGGCACATTTTGACTAGAGTCTGGGTGTGTGGAGACAAACTTGTTGGGATCCGGCTCTCACCAACCAGTCGTCTAGGTACTGGTGGATCCTTATACCCTTGTGCATAGCCATCAGTTTCACTTCCTTTGCTAACACAGTGAACTCCATGGGCGCTGTGGACAGACCAAAAGGCAGAGCTTTGAATTGGTAGGTCCGGCCCTGAATATGAAAACGGAGGTACTTCCTGGATTGTTCCTGTATTGGTATGTGGAAGTAGGCGTCCTTGAAGTCCACCGAGGTGACCCACTCCCGTTTTTGGAGGGATGTTCTGATGGTTTCTGGTGTCTCCATTTTGAATTTTCCCACCTTGAGGAAAATATTTAGTTTGCTCAGATCCAGTATTGGCCTCCATTTGTTGTTGGGTTTTGGGACTAGGAAGAGTCGGTTGAAAAACCCCAGGGATGTTTGGTTGCGGACCAGTTCTATTGCATGTTTGTCCATAAGCTGATGTAATGCCTCCAACAGGTAGCTGTTCCTGTGGGGATTGACATAACAGCTTACGACTGTAGGGAACCTTGTGAGATTTGGTCGGGTCCGGAAGGGGAGGGTGTAACCCTCCCTCAAGATTTGAACCACTGCCGGACTGGCCCCTAGACCTAGCCAAGTTTGCCAAAAGTTTTGGAGACGGGCCCCTACAGGTGGATTTTGCACAGCATTTGGGACATTTGTTACAGACTGAACACAAGAGAATGAAATGACACAAGAAGCACTGTTCACATACTTTAATTTGTGACTCTTTGATTTTTGACAGGCTGCCAACCCGGGGCTTACTTCTTTCTTTTGTGAAGGCCCGGGCGCAGAATGTACAGCTTTTACAACACCATAATTTACAGAGTCTGTTAACAGTTCCTGTGACACAGTCTTGCTCCCGGCCAGCAGTCCTTCCTGTAAGCCCTTTACACAATGATTGTCATTTATAGGACTGCTGGCCCTTGGCTGGTCGCGATGAGTAGTAGGAGGCTTTGGCCTTACCCCTCTTGTGCTGTCCCCTGTTCCCAATATTCTTCCAAGCAGGGCGGTCTGGCTTTCTGAAATCTGAACGCTTGTCCTGACGCTCATAAGGGTGAAAGCGACCTTTCTTCCCAGACTGGGGTTGTCCCTTGCTTTCGAAGTTGGCGATATCTTGTTCTGCCTGCTTAAGTGCTGAATCTGGGAACAGTGTAGGAATATGAAGTGGTCCTGTACGCAGGGCAGCAAAGGTGTCCGGTTTGATTCCCAACTTGAGGTGAGACAGATAAGAATCTCGTCTGGCCAGGGTGGTATTAGCAACCGTAACAAAAACAAAGTCCGTGAGGTGCTCTAACGTCTTGGCCATAGACTGGGTAATGCTAGAGTTGAAGTTCATCAGGAACTGTAACTCATCAGCAGCCTGTGAAACTTTTGAGGACGACTTTCCTTTACTAAAGTCTGTTTTAATCACTTTCAGTTGAGATTGCATAGAGTCTTGAACTTTGTAAAGACACCGGTTGAAGGCTGCCGCTTGGTTGCAAATGGTAGAGGCTTCGCGGGCAGACTTCTCCCACCTGCGTAGGTTATCTTGAGAGATTTGACGTGAGGCTGGTGGAGTAGATGCAATGCCAGCTGCCTTGGCTATGCGGCTGTAGGTACTGTTTATCTTGGAAGCGTCAGTAGACCAAGTGGAAACAGTCTTGCCGGTATCCTGTCCGGGCTTCTCTTGATTTGGTGTAAAGCTATACCACTTAGCTTGTGATCTGGGCGGACGCACAAATTGGTCCTTGAGAAGACCCCCAGCCTCTGAACTTCGCGACGGGTAACCCTCCGTAAGAGTCAGATTAAGTTTACCCATCTTACTACAGAGCCACTCGTCGGTTGGCATTGAAACTGAGACCTTCCCTGAAGGCTGTGATTTGGGACCCGCAAAGGGGTTGTCATCCGCGGTTGACGCTGCCGTATCCACTTCAGGAATGTGGGTCCACCCCATGAAAGACCTAATACCACTCATGGTCTCCCTGTATGTTTGCTCTTCGGAGAGGGTTTGGTCGGGGTCGGCAGAAGCGGCTTCAAGTTCCTGATCTGATAGTTCTCCCTCTTCGACAAAAATGTCCACAGGGGGGCGATCAGAAAGGTCGGTGTCGGTGTCAGTATCCATAGAGGAAGTGCTGAGTCTTCTGGCCGGAACCGATGACGACCTGCTAGGTACTTGCTGAGGAGTTGGGGATGCAGTACCAGCCTGATCTGCTAGTCGGTCGGTAGAAGATCTACTCTTTTGCGACTTGCTGGTCGACTTGGAAACAGTCTGTAAGGAACCAGTCAAATCTGAAGTGTGTTGAAGTGTGTCCGGTCTGACAGACTGGTCGGTAACCTGACTCTGAGAAGCGAGGTCGGTACCTGAAGCATCTGTCCCTGAAGCAGAACCGGAAGGTCTAATGAAGGGTTTATCTGATATGGCTGAGCTAGCCGGAGGCGAGTGTGTAGGAGCGACCTTGACAGAGGTAAAAGCTGGGTCTGGTTTATCCAGAGTCTTGGCTAAAAGCAGAGCTTCTAATCTATTAAATCTGTCGGCCCACTTTTGGTCCAGGTCGTCGATCTTGGAATCAACTGAAGACTTGTGAGACTTAGAAGTCGATTTAGAAGGCTTTTCTGCTTTAGGTTTTAAATCCTTTGGTTTTGATGAGGAATCAGTTTTCTGTGCTTTTCCTGAACTCGAACCAGGGGACTGTAAGATCCCTTGGGCGTCCACAGCTCCCACTACCGTAACAGAGTATGGGTCTATGAGAGAGGAACTGGATGAGTCCTGTTTGGGTGTATCAGATTTCTTAAGATCCCTCTTTTCCTTTTTGAGCCTATACGAAGGCGTAGACAACTGTAAACGTTGTTCTTCCGTGAGCAAATTGCAAGAGTTACAGTCGTTTTTATTAATACACGGATCTGTGCCCTTACCCTTCTCCCTGCAACGTGCGCAGAAATTATGGCTATCAAAGCTAGCCATTATGTGTCCACAACTTCCATGCTTCTGACTGGGCGAAGACATGATGATCCGAATTGAAATTTACACCAAAATGATCTATAATACCTCTTGCACAAAAATACAAAGTTATAAAAACACACTCTGAATAATATTGATGAACAAAATAGAAATAAGTTCACTGAAAAAATTCGTGTACACAGCACATGCGCCAAACGAAAAAGATGCTATGACGTCACTCTGTTTAGACAGGAAGGAAGTACTACACGCCACCTGGCGAGTGCACAGTACTGGACCGGCTTGGCCGGTGGAGACACAGGACGTCTTTTTCTGACGTTTGGCGGGCCGGTCCGCGCCGACCGGATAAGCATTTGTCCATTGGATAGGATGTATTAACGCAATAAAAAGTGAACTTCACAATAAATTTCTATCACACAGAACTTAATTGAGAGCAACTACTGTTTGAAAATTCTGCAAATAGAAGAAAAGTAAATTAGAGATCATACTTACCACATTCAAGATATTCATGACACTAAGGCTTAATAGGATCTTGCCAACCAACTTTATGTATTATTGAGCCATTCTGGTAAACTATTTACTATTAGGTATATTTCTTAATAAATGGATTTTGAGAGAATGTGATGAAAAATTATATGGACTGAATTTGTCTTTGATAGGCGATTGACATTCGTCTTTATAACACTGAATAAATATACAAATTATAATACCAGTGTGTTGAAATATAAAAATGACTGAAGCAAATGTGAAATAATATCACAATTTTTTTTTCAAATTTAAAGCAACAAGTATATTCCACTGCCACCAACTCATGCTTTTAAATGTGTTATTAATAAATGTACAGATATTAAGCAAAACTATTAAACCCATTGGATACATGCAATTTGTGACATTACGGAATATAAACAAATGATCTAATAAAGCAAAGCACACACAATTTGCGAAATCGCAATGAAAAAGCTTTGGCTTTTTGAAGTCATGCAAGCAGTGTTCACACAATATCAAACAAGATACATGTACACAAGCAGTGAAATTAATACACTAAAAAAAAACTAATACGCAGGAGTATGGGTTGAGGTGAACTGTGTCACAATAGGACAATTACCCAAAGTAAAATATCCCAGAGATATTTCACATGCCAGGACATAACCAGGGACTAATTTTCTGTGAAATCTTTCCATTATCTGTAGAAAAATGTGGGATACCAAGGTCTGAGTCATTACTTTTAGTATACCCTTTCCTTTTGCTTTGCCAAGACTATCAGATACAGTAAAACCTCAATTATCCAGCCTTCTATAATCTGAATCTCCAGATCAACTGATCTGAAACCTTGTCTCACTACATGCATGTATAATGCACTGCCTAGCCCGAGCGATAATACAGGATTTTACACATTCTCGGAACCCATTAATTCTAGTACTTTACATAACTTGGAGTCAACACAAACGCCTAACTTCTTTGATCTTTAATACCATTGTTTCAATTGGGGGAGGGATCAATTCATTTAGACATCCCCACTACACAACTTCTTTGATAACGCACCAAGCACTGAATACTTGTTTGATTGGGGTTTGCAATTTATAATCTCCCGGAGTATGTCTCTGCACAGATGTGTATTAAAAGAAAAAAAAAAAACAACAATGCATTAAAAACCAAACACACCTAATCATGAGGTTTTCAGGTGAGAGTTTTGCAGTTAATAATCTCCAAGAGTGTTTCAATGGACAAAATGTATGACGACATTTAATAAGTGTATCAACCGAACACACCCAGCTCAGACCTGTGTAATATTTAAAAAAAAAATAACAATTTCCATAGAAATGAAGCAAATAAGTGGACATTAGATGGTCAGTAATGTTAAATTATATAAATATATTAAACTGCTTCATCAGTGACCACCCACATGTACATTTAAAGCTAAAAACATTTGTCTTTCAATTAGTAAATGGTAACCCATAGATGGCAAATTTTGGTTTCCTTTATCTATCCGAACCCCTCGATTATCAAACCTAATTGTATGTCTCCCACTGGGTTTAGATAATTGAGGTTCTACTGTATATAAAGTTCAACTGCTCATGTTTTTGATATTTAAATACAAAAGTGAAATGGTTGAATTTTATATGATCAATTAAACAAAATTCTCAAAATGCAATAATTTTTTAGTTAAAACAGATTTACTCAACAGTGAGAACCAGAAAGTAGCTATTGCTCAGCTATGCAATGAGCTACTGGTCTACAATTTTACTATGTTATAGCTGACCCAAAAGTAGGTGAACAACACATTTAAAGAAAATATTCTAAATGCAATCGTTTTCAAGTTATAACTAACTTACTCAACAGTGAGAACCTCAAAGTAGCTATTGCTCAGCTATGGAATGAGCTACAGGTCTACAATTTTACTATGTTATAGCTGACCCCAAAGTAGCTGAATGCCACATTTAAAAAAATTTTCTAAATGCAATAGTTTTCAAGCTACAACCAATTTACTCAACAGTGAGAACCTCAAAGTAGCTATTACTCAGCTATGCAATGAGCTACAGGTCTGCAATTTTACTATGTTATAGCTGACTCAAAAGTAGCTGACGAACATAAAAATTATTAAAACAAAATTCTCTAAATGCTATAGGTTTTGCACCATATCTCCCCTTGTACAAATCTGCCATGAATACAAGACGTTCCAATCCCCAAAATTTGTTCCTTCAGGTTCCCTCTTACCGTGCTTCCATCCATAAATCAAAGGTCCATTTTAACAATAGTTTCTCATATGATGCCCCTAAGTTATGGAATGATCTTCCATATGATATACGCAGAGCTCCAAATCTCTCCAGTTTCAAAAGTCGACTCAAAACCTACCTATTTCAGAAATCATTCCCACCATAGCTTCTTACTACCGAACACCGGACCACCTCTCTGGGAACGACTCGGAACATGTCTAATGTCTTATGAATTGGATGGTGTGCCTTAGAATCCGTTGATACGGAGATTAAGCACTTGGACAACTGATTGATTGATTGATAGTTTTCAAGTTACAGGTCAAAATGTGTGATGTTTTTGACTCCCCAGAGCATTATTTTGACTCCTGTGCTTAAAATAACTATTACTCGCTCGCTACAAAAAAGATAGGGTGGCGAGACATCATACCCCCCAATTCAGGCACTAAATATAAAATAACTCTGAAAGAAAGTGTGCCCTATAGCTTGAAAACAAGCAATAGTCAAAATTTTTGACATTTTTGACTCCCCAGAGCATTATTTTGACTCCTGGGCTACCAAAATAATAGGGTGGCCAGATCACTGCCATAGCTAGCCACTTGTGAAGTTTAAAAGAAATCTCAAAAGAAATGTGGCCTGCAAGTTGAACACAAGAAATCTTTGTGGACGCATATACGGACGCAGACAATGACTGTGTATGATCCATAGTATCCCCGCTTTTTGGGGATACAATAATTTCAACCACAAAAAGAATAAAGATTTGCAAAAAATAAATAATTCTGGGTTTTTGCCCTATCCACAGAAAAAGAAGTCATGGGTTATGTCCTGGAGTGGGAAATGTGTCTGGGGTTTTGTCCTTCAGTGTTTTATTCACCAGGGTATTGTCCATATACACTGGAAAGTGCAAGAATGTTAATGCAAGATACAGAGGGGGAAAGAGGTGTATAAAACATAGCCCACCTTTGTGTCAGGTCATTCCAGGATACAACATGAGCAAAACGCCTGAAAGCAACAACAGTCCACTAAACCTTCAAATCTTACTTTATCCTAAACAACTACAGATATCAAGCTTTTGTAGGTTGCAGGTCATGGGTATTGTTTAAATTTCAGTTAAGAGGTAGGGTCATATGAGGACATCAGTTTTTTCCACCTGTTGTCAGGAAACAGACATGAATATATGACTACTGAGACAAGTGCCAAGATATCATTTGCCAAACTTGATAAGCACTTGCTTACTGAAGCCATCTGACATGTTTCAAGTCAAAAATCTGTGATACATTACTGCTAGAGAAACAGTTATATTTTAATAAACTGAGCCTGATCTTCAATCAATCATCAAACTCTAATTTAACAAAACATCATATTTGATAATATAAGCACAGTTAACACATTAAAGAAGATACATTCACAAATAAAATGAATTTTATTTAAATTTCATATTATTTAAAAATATGACATAAAAATTTTCTTTTTTCTTTTTAAAAAGTGCAGTATTGTAACACACGAGTGATTACTAGACAAAAAAAAAAGACTATTAACTCCATTCAGAAACTAAAACTGAACAACTGACAACTGAAAGAAATATGGTATTTATATAATATGCATTTTAAAGAACACAAAACAGGTGGTGCAAAAGTATATCAAATCTTCATGAGCAAAATAAACATAAAGGTCAAGTTGCTTCAGACTGGTTATACTGAGGAAAAAGGTCAAATCATGGCAAACTGATAAATGCAACCTGGTCATCATACACAGTATAACCCCTTTCATGAGAACTCTGATGCATGGAATACTTGTTAAGTAGAGGCCTTCTGATTGACATTCACCCCATTATCAAGTAGTTTATTCTGATGCCTTTAGAAATATGAAATTTACCACAGTATATGTAATTTGCAAATGATGGAAACCCCTTCTGCTTTCTTGACTTGCAGTGAAGTCTTTTCAGATTTGTGATTTTTGTGACTACTTAAAGCTTCTGATCGTCTCTGATGCACAGTTGACACAAATTTTGATTATTCTGTCTTAATTTTCAAGGGTCTGCCCAGTGGCTTACGTTTCACTTACTGTGGTGAACGTCTTATTTCTCTCTTACTCTTAACTCTATATTGTAAATATATGTGTCTTTTGAGCTGTAAAGAGCTGTAATTTAAAAAAAAAATTAAGTACCTTTTTAAAAATAAGTATGCTCTGAAGTCAGTTTTGTGAGAATACAGACAATTCTGCTGATATCACAATGAAAGTAATAATAATGACTGCACTATATGTACATGAGTACAGTAGCAGTAATAGTAATGACTGCACTACATATATAGAGTACAGTGAAAGTCATATCAGGAATAATGAAAGAAAGGGAAACAGTTGGATGTGAAAAGTTCCACACTGCATTAAGAGAAGAAATTAATACAGTGAAAGCTTGAAAGACTCTTAAAAGAAAATGTAACATTAACTAAAGTAAAGTAAAATGAATGTAAATTTTCAGATTCAATGCTATTCATAGGTGTGTTTTTTTTACTCTATAAGGCAAGTAGAGACACAAAAATACTATCCTGCCTAGATATTAAGGCTGTGATACTGGTTATCTGGTTACCCTAAAATGGTTGGACTTTGTTGAGAAACTGAGTATAAAGTTATCAACTGGGTTATCGAAAAAAAATGTACAGCATAAATGCATTTAAGTAACTGGGTGAACTTTAATATTCGGTCAGATTTTGTCCACCTTATATTTGTTTTTAATACAACATCCTTTATTTTCAGAGATATTTGACATTTCACTTTTAATACATTTGTTTGCATCAGCTGACATATTTGATTTACTGATACTTCCAGTTGGTTACCACTAAAACACAGTAATCCAGATTCAGGTCAGTTCTTGCCAAATTAATACCCTGACTTGTTGAGATTCCCTGAGTGGCAGCCTTACTAGATAGCAAATGACGAAGTCAGGAAATGGAAAAAGGCAAAGGAATACATGGTATAAAGGTGTAGAATAATATCATACATCCATGACAGAGATCAGAGATATGAAGATTCACCAGGATAAATGTGGTATGTGGATAAATTATGGTAAGACTTGTCGACTGTCGTAGATACCACCTGTATATAATTACACACCGTGTCTCCACACATCAATAGGACTTAATCTCTGATCAAGGCACACTCTAAGGCAAAATACCAGAAACCGGTTCAGTAATCATTATTCCAAACACATAGCCAAGTCGATACCACAGAGATGCCCGGCAGTTTATACGCTAATGTGGGAAAGCCTTTTTGAAGACATTTTGGCTTTCTTTCTGAAACAGGAAAGGGAGGCAAAACATACATCATCAGGTAAACCATTAAAACAGTGGGAACATCCAAAGCAAAACTTTAACCAAAGCATTTTTTAAAAATTTATGTAGACATAGGTAGAATCAAGGAATCTCCAAGAACCTTTTATATCTTTTAGATTACAAATTCTTTGGACTAATAATTAGAGAGACTTTTGGAATGTTGATCCTGTCTGACCTTGAAAAGGGGTCAAAGTTCAAGTCTGACTCTTTGAAAAGATTTGCAGCCCATGATTTCCTTTAAGTTGCTTGTTTTACGATTCAAACCCCAAGGACCAATAATAAGGGAGATCATGCAAGACATTTTACATTGAAGGAGTTTAAGGTCATTCCGTGATTTCCTATAAATTTTTTTGGCATTCTCAATCTCTAGGTGGAATAATGTAGATAATACAAGGCCTCTTTTGTATGATGTATAAAGATCCTGCTTGACCCCGAAGCATCAAACATCTGATCAAAAAGTTGCATAAAGTTAAGGAAGTGGATATCAACACCTCTTGGTTTTCTCAAACATTGAAGATATGAATGGTTTTCAATATGTATTTCTTAACTATAAGCTCAAATGTGGCAAAACAAGCATAATAAGGGGGTTTGAAGAGATTTAAGGTCAAACTTATGAAAGTTTTCGGGGATTTATATCTATATACACATTAACAAAACATGATCCAAGATCAGGTACAATGTATACAAAAATCAGACCTAAATCAATATGAAATTGTCAAAAAATCAACTTTCTCAAAGCTGTCTTTACTTTGAAATTGAAGGTCAAGATCACAATGAATAAACAGAGAAAATTGAAAATTTTAATTACTTAAATGTAGCTTTTATAAGCTACAAGCTTACCATGTGGGACTTAATGCTGTTCTCGGGTTGCCACACCCGGGGCCAACGTCTTAGAAAAAAAGACAGTTCTTGTTAGCCACCGGATATACTGCTAGTTGTCGTCACATGATAACCTCTGACCTCTCGCCCTACTTTCTCGTTGAAATTTTCTAAAATCTACCCCTCAGCTGTAAACAGCGGGGAGGCAGGGTGGGACTCTTCTAAGTCCCACATGGTAAGCTTGTAGCTTATAAAAGCTACATTTAAGTAATTAAAATTTTCAATTTTATTACGCTACAATAGCTTACCATGTGGGACTTAATGCTGAATTCAACCGCCCGGTGGCGGGATTACAGCTGAGACTGGAAGATATGTCATTTTTTCTAAGATTTTGAATTAATATGTATAGAATAGTGCCAGAAATACCAGTCTGAGACCCATTTACAGTGCCCCGATCCCGAAGACCGGGCCTGTAACGAGCCAAAGACCTAAATAAAATGAGAGACAGTGCTGAAACTGTCTAGATGTTTGATTGTAGGACGGAAGTGCAGCAGTGCTCACTTCGAGGTCTAAGGGTCCCTGAGGGCCCTTCACTAGTGACTGACCAACCCATGGTTGGACATCTCATAAATTTTTGCAACCTGAATATGAGATTAATGACAACTAAATAAGTCCTTAATAGAAATTACTTGATAACTGAAAAACAAAAATGACCTTACCCGTAACATCTTGAAGGTAAAGGAATACCTAGATCCTGGGAGAGACTCCTGAAGACTTGGTTGTAGCGGATGTGCCCCCCCCCCCCCCCCCCCCTTTTCTTTCCGAGGACAACTGGTCTGAGGGGAAGGATCTAGGACTTGTTGTGCCGCCACTACGGGTCCCAGATACATATTGTTGTCAGTGTCCGACCAAGTAAGGTCTTTTAGGTAAAAATTTGTAAATGTGTTGTGAGCTTTCCAGTGACAGGCTTGCATGATTTGGTCCACCGATACCCCACCGTAAAAGGCCTTAGAGGCCGTGAAGGCCCGGATGTCATGAGTTTTAACTTGGAACAAGTCCAAGGCTTGTTGGTCTGCTTGTTTGTAACAAAGTAGGATGGTTTGTTTCAACCAGGAAGAGAGAGTAGCGGGTCTGATGTCTGAGGTACGTCCTTTCTTGAAGGAGATAAAAAGGAGGGAACGAGACCCTCTCAGGTCTTTGGTTCGGTCCAGATGATACCTCAGGGCCCGTACCGGACACAGGGTCCTGTCTTCCTTAAATTGTCTATCTACAATGGTAGTCAAAGCAGGAATAGTCACTGGAGATACACTTTGAGAACCTTCTCTTGCTAGTTGGTTTTTGGCTATGAAATCAGAAGAAGGGAACAAGGCAACCTTTTCCCATTGGCCTAGATTAGATACTTTGTTTGCGACCCAGGCATGGATTTCGCTGCGGCGCTTGCCGGAGGCCAAAGCTAGCAAGAAAGCAGTGTTTAGAGGAAGATGTTTGAGGTCTGTGTCTTTCATGGGCTCAAATGGTGCTTTTGTGAGCTCGTTGAGGACAACAGAAAGGTTCCACTTGGGTAAATTTGTGGAACTTTTGGGACGATCCCTGTGAAAACTGGAGAGTAACCTATGAAGGTCTGCATGGTGTGCAACATGTTGGGCCGTTGGGCCCAAAGTGTCAACGATTGCAGTCCTGTAACCATCAAAGGTCGAGGGGCGCCTGTTTAGGTCTTGGTACAGGTACATGAAAAAATCTGAGATTGTTTCACAGATGGAGTGGAGAAATCCACCGAATTTTCTCTGCACCATTTTTCAAATAGGGCCCACCTTGACTTGTAGATGGCCCTTGTTGATGACCGCTGAGGGGCAGCAATTCTCTCTCCACAGAGAAGCCTTGTTCTTGGAGTTGTCCGCTCCTAGACACCAGGCATGGAGGTTCAGGTGCTGGGGGTTGTTGTGGAACACATACCTGTGGGACTGTTTGAGTAGGGTCGTTGACACTGGGAGTTGTAGTGGGATCTCTGTTGAGAGCTGCACTAGGTCCCAAAACCAGGGCATCCCTGGCCAGCCTGGGGCTATTACGATGATCAGGCAATAACATTGCCTGATCTTTTGGATCACCTTGTGAAGGAGCCGTAGGAGGGAACGCATAGGCCGTGAGGTTGGTCCAGTTTATGTTTAGAGTATCTATGTCCCAGGCCCTTGGGTCTGGGATAGGAGACACGTACAGTGGGAGCTTGTGGTTCAGGTGAGTGGCAAATAAGTCTACATGAGGTGTGAACCACTTCTGGCAGATCTGTTTGAACACCTGTGGGTGCAGAGACCATTCTGTTGACTGCACTTGGTTGGACCTGGACAGTAGGTCGGCCATCACATTCAGGCACCCTAGAACGTGCCTGGCTTTCAATGTTATGAGGTAGTGATGGCCCCAGGTCATGATCTTCCACAGGAGAGCGCACATCTCTGCTGAGTGTGTTCCTCCTTGTTTGTTGATGTAGGCTACCACTGTTGAGTTGTCCGTCGCAACTAACACTGTTTGATTCTGGCACTGGTCCTTGAAGTCTCGAAGGGCCAGGGAGACCGCCTTCAATTCTAGGACATTTATGTGTAGCCCTTTTTCCCGATCTGACCACAGACCCTTTGTGGAATTTTGGTCTAAGTGAGCGCCCCAACCAGTGTTCACGCTTAAGGAAAATATGGAGGTGGTCCGAAGGACCTTCAACTCTGAAAATGTAAAGGTCCGAACCAAAACTAACAAGTCCAAAGTTTATTTATTTACTGTTTAAGTGAGTTTGTATGTCTATTGCTTAGGAGTTGATATTTCACAAATTAAAATAACACAGTTCATAGTTCATTCACTCATTTTCACTTTCGGCAAAGTCATTAAAGTACCAGAATTGAATGTTTAACTTTTGAGTGGCTCAAATGCCCAAAAATGGCTCTATAAGTAGTACAAAACATTGGATTATTGCCTTGATCATACAGAATCCAGGGGTATGACTTCTCCCAGGAAGCCTGAAATTCCCTTTTCCTGGTATTTTTTTCATAGTCCCTATGCTTTTGAAGCCGGTCTGTCCCTGAAATTTTTGGCTTTTTTGGATTGGAGCATTGGTTTGTCCGGTATCTGTCCATGTCAGTTACTCATGAATCAAGCATATATCAGGTGATTTGGTAGAATTTTGATGAAATAAAAGCGCAAAAACAATACCGGAAGTAGGGTTAGCGAAGTACCTCTAAAATATGGAGTCCAACGGACCACATGTCCTCCGAAAAATGGAGTTCCAATCATTTTTTTCTGAGTCCAGTGTTTGTGTTAGGGTTATGTACCTTATGGCTCATCAAAAAAGGCGTACCACAGTATGAAAATTGGGTGAAAGTAATAATTTTTCTCCCGTAATTCGGATAGTTTTAAATATATAGAAGCACTATCCAATTTCCTTTATACAGATAAATAATATTCATCTGTCCATATATAAATTTTAAAAATATTTTAGAAAGCTGAACCCCAGTCCACAAACTTCATTTTAGTGCAATTAGATTGAAATTTATTTTGTTTGATTATTTTATTTAAGGTACAAATATGGCATTGATACTGTTTGAAAGACAAAAATTTGTAGTTTTTCTTGCTTTTTCTTTCACAAAAATTCATTGGGTAGTTCCAGATATATATATTTTTTGTTACATCACCTGTAAATATTTTCGAATGTTACAGCTTTTATTTTCCGGGCAACTTTCCGGGGTTAAATATCAAGAGTTTCTGAGATTTAGTAAAATAGTGTCTCCCACGAAATTCACCGTTCTGGTTTGTTGTTTTGACTGTTTCCGTGCAGAGATCAGGCTTTCTTTTGATGTATGACGTTTTGAGTAGATTTGCTAGTGTACGAAATATCTCGCTTTACAATGGTGGACGTAAACAACTTGGTCGATCAAAACCATTTAATTTTAAAATATAAATATTTCGTTTTAACGTATTTACCATCCAGCGAACCCTAACAGTTCTTTTGGAGAACGTTTTTCAATGGGCGATAATCGGGGATTTTCGACAGTCCGTCGGACCTGTAAGTACTAAAACTCGGCGGTCCTTCTGCAATATTGGCGGTCGCGGACCCGCGGGACGGCGTTGAGTTCGAACACTGGCCCCAACCTTCGTTTGAGGCGTCAGTAAAGAGTTGGATACTGTGGTCTTTGGGATGAAGGTCTGCACCTTTCATCACGTTTGAGGGATTTTGCCACCAATCTAGGTGGGCTGCAATGGCTTCTGTCCAAGGAAGGAGGTTGTCCAGCGACTGAGGATATCTCCAGTGCTCCTTGAGATGAAACTGAAAGGGCCTCATGTGAAGGCGTCCCTCCGGGACCATTTTCTCCGTTGAGGCTAGCAACTCAATTAGAGACATCAAACATCTTGCAGTCAAAACACGTTTTGACTTGAGTAGTAGGATCAAATCCTGAAGTTTGAGCCATCTCTCTTGAGTGGGTTTTACAAGGGCTGAATCTAGGTGGTATTCGTAGCCCATGAACGAAAAACACCTGAGTAGGTTTCAGTTCTGATTTTTTCTGATTTATTATCCACCCCAAGGACTGAGTTAGGTCTACCACTGCCTGTGTGTTCACTTGGGCTTCCTCCTGAGATTGGGACCTGATCAGCCAGTCATCCAGGTATTGGTGAATTCTGAGTCCTCTTGAGAGGACCATTAGTTTCACTTCCTTTACGATCATTGTAAAGACCTGGGGGGCTGTGGCTAGTCCGAATGGGAGGGAGGTGAATTGGAACACCTGTGACTTGTAGCAAAACCTTAGGTATTTCCTTGAGTTTGGATAGATGGGGATGTGGAGGTAAGTGTCCGACAGATCTATCGACGATACCCACTCCCCTGGAATCAGGGAGGTCCTGATGGACTCTGGAGTTTCCATTTTGAACTTTTCTACGTGTAGCAAAGTGTTGAGCCTGTTTAGGTCTATGACTGGCCTCCACCTTAGGTGAGGCTTGGTACTAGGAACAGGCGACTGTAAAACCCGAGAGATTTTACATTTTCCACCCTTTCTATTGCGTTCTTTGACAGAAGAGACTGGATACAGAGGCCAGGACTTGGTATTTGAAGGGCCTTGTATTCTGACCGGGTCAGGAGTCTGACTGGACTTGGATTGAAAAGAATGACAGGATTTGTTTGCCAGTCTTATCTGAAAGAACGGAGGAGAACTCCTACTGGTGGACTGAGTGAGGCTGGAGGAGTCATTGGGGGGGGGGAAGGGTTTTCATGTCCTCGTCCCCTGGAGCGGGTCGAAAAGACCTTGGAGCCTCGGCTACTCGATTTCCCCCTACCTGGGGAAAACGATGGATACTGCTTGGGATGGAAAGACCCCCATTGGGGTGGTTCCTGTAGGAGCCTCTAGATGTGGGGAATTGGAAAGGGTTGATTAATAGGGCCTAAACCCTAAGTGTTATTACAGGTGCCTGATGAGGGACTCCTGTCCCTCCTAAAGTAGTTGTGAATGGGGAACTTTAAGATCTAAAGAACCAGTATCTCACCTGAATTCACCATACCCCTTCTGACTACTTAAATGCACCATGAAATTGAGTTTGACCTGTCTGGTAGTAGCCTTGCTACTGTCTTAACATATATCCATAACCAGGTTGTATTGAGAAGAACCTAGTGGAGAGCAGCCTAAAGCTCAACTCTTGCTAACCAGAAGGGGAGGAGGGGCTTACCCAAGGAGGCCCCTAGGGAGATACAGATTTGAAAACTTGTGTTTAAAAACAAGGTTGTTCCATTTTAAGGGAAAATAACAGACCAACTTCCTGTTGGCCTAGTACATCATTCAGAGTCCAGACTGTGGGGGATCTAGGCATAAATTCCCTGGGGGCAGGGAGGTTCAAAAAACTGCCTAAGTTTCAATGTCCTCCAAAATGGTTAGGGTGAAGTCAGGCAACCTACTTCCCTAAAAATACAGAGTCAGGACTGAATGAAGGACCTTGTTTAGAAGCCCTCTTGGGCTTGAGGACTTGGACCCAAGCCCCCAATAAGTGATATTTACTGTCAGGCTGGTGAAGTATTAGTCCAAGTGTGTATTAGGATTGTTCAGAGTTCTGATCTGGAACCATCATCTGAACATCAGAATTAAGATCTGATCATCCGAGGATTAGATCTAGATACAATCATCCGAGCATCGGATTTAAGATTAGATCATCCGAGCATTGGAATTTAGAGTAGCCTCGGATCTGATATCTGAGCATCAGGTCTAGATGCAATGAAAATCCGAGTATCAAATCATACTCGGATGGATAGAAGTTGGAAATAATGCATCCGATTCTCGGGTGCATTAAAATCTCGGATGAACTAAGATGTTATCTAGCTTTAGATTTAAGCAGGGATCTGATCCACCCTGGAGAAAGAAGTTGGATATTATAATTTCTATGTAAGCTTCCTTGTAAGTTTTGCCTTTCCTTCTTTGAAGGAACTACACAACTGGATTTACGTAAGTAAATCGACAGTGACACAAGGTCACCTGCCCCACCCGCCTCACTGCAGGTAGGGCTAGTTGTGAGATAAGGAAAGCAGTAAATACACAGAATTTGATTAAATAACATAGAATCTAAAAGGCAAGTACAATATTTCTTATATTATAAAGCTGGAAGAATTAAAATATGTTCAAAATAAGGAAACCATGGTTACCCTAGTTTGAAGAAAACGTAATGTCTAGACAATTAGATGAAGGATTCTATTCCTGTTTATTTAAGAATTAACATTATAAATGGTCAATAATACAGGAAAGAAGGGATAAAATATTTAATTTATTGTATTTTATTCAATTTTATTTTATTTTATAAACGTACTGTAAGAAACCCGCGTCTCTCAGTAGTAGTACATGCGGTCTAGACGTGACGTCATCACAGGGGTTTCCCCGAGGATTCCCCAAGTTAGTTTCGTGCTTTATATGGTATTTTAACCCTTAAAAGAGCAAATACTGTCGAAGAACGCGGATAAACCACGAAGAAATCTAAGTTATTTGATTTCAACAGGCATATATTCCTGTATATAAACTACCAACACGAGACGTGCAGTACAAGAAATTGCTGTCTCGACAATAAAACGGAAGTGTTTCCGAAGATTTTACTCGACCAGGACTCGTTTGTGTTACATTTATACACTTTTAAACCCTAAAATGGGTCCAATAATGAAGCAGATATGGCTTAAATATTTTATTTTATTGACAGGCATATATATATATCCTGTATTAGAAACCACATAAACGAGTCGCCATTGCTTTACAACGTGAACCCGGAAGTGGACTTCAGTTGTAAAATATGCTAGAAATACTTATCTGAACTATGAAAAGACGTCGAAATATGATTCTATGTAATAAAATAAAGAAACTGGTGTAGTTTCCATATCCAACAACAAGTATATCCTTGTGAAAATGAAATAATATTCCTTGTAAAATAAAGCATTGTCAATTCGCGTGGCCAACGAGAAAGTAGGGCGAGAGGTCAGAGGTTATCACGTGACGACAACTAGCAGTATATCCGGTGGCTAACAAGAACTGTCTTTTTTTCTAAGAAGTGGGCCCCGGGTGTGGCAACCCGAGAACAGCATTAAGTCCCACATGGTAAGCTATTGTAGCGTAATAAAAGGTAAAACTTAAAACTTTTGTGCTGGGATGAATCTTTGCCTTTCATAGAAGCTGATAGTTTCTCATTCACAATGCATGACACTGCTAGTACAACATCACACAGTTTACTGACTCAAGTGATATTGAACTGCACTACAATTAATACAATGACTGAAGATCCACTGCAGACACCACAGTACAACCAGAACTGGTTGCTAAGGTGACAAACAAATTACATTACATTAGAGAGATATTAATACAAGCTTGGTGCAAAAGAAGAAAGAAAATAATGTATTAGAAGCTATATCTGTAAGGATGATGTGGAAAAAGGCCAAAATGTAGGTTCTTCTGTTTCTCTAATGCTATTGGTGAAATGCATGAATATTTTAAATAATCACACAAAATTTGTAAAAAGAAGATTAAGAACAATGTGGAAAGAGAATGAAGAGAGAACAGAAAGATACCACATGGTTACATATAAATCCACAGGTAAAGGTTAAATATCAACACTGTTTTGAAACAAGGTCAAAGATCAAGCAAAAAGATAAGAGAGCAACCTTCATTTGTACTACAGAAATTTTTCAAGGTCATTTTTACTAAAATGAGGTCTGTATAAATTGTGGTTTAATTTAAGATATGTGGAAAATTTAATAGTAATTTAAATTTTTATTAGAAATACTTACCATTTTCCAACAGTAGATATTTGTTGGAGTAATCCAACGCAATGGCCAATGCAGAGATGGGATTTTAAGGTTATAGCACAACCTTAACCAGGTCACTGGGTTACAGTAGTCCGTCCTCCTGCCAATTAGGTCACATGACCACATTGTTTACTTCATTATTTTGTTGCAAGTAAAAGAATGACTTGCGGGGAGGTGGGAGGGAAATCCATGTGTTAGGAAATGGTAAGTATTTCTAACAAAAATTTAAATTACTATTAAATTTTCAAATTTTATAGCGAAATACCCTTACCATTTCCTAACAGCAGCTGAATTCAGCCATGTAGGAAGGAGGAAATTCTTTTAGGAACCACTACCTAGCCTACACCTAAACTTCATGAGAACTTTACATTGAAATTTACATGCATTGATGAACATATAAACTTCCAACATTCACAACATACAATACAACACCCCTAAATGGCAGTATTTAGTTGTAGTTCTCACAAAAGCTGACACTGTTGGTGCTGCAATTGGATGTCAAAAATAAATGACCCACCTACATTGTAACTTCCGACCGCATGACAAGGTCAAACCAATCTGAAAGTGTCATCAGTTATGCCTAATCCTTTCGAAATCAGGCTGAAGGCGACATTGATGTCTAATACAAATACATCTAGTACCACAGACATACAAACAAATTTATACAAATGTAAGTATCACACACATACTTACTAAGTAACAAAATGCTAAGCATAAACTGTAGGATCCAATTTCAAATCTGATCCTATGGCAAATACAGCTCTTTGAGACAGAAATTGGTAAACATACTATGGAATTCCCAATAACATGTATCCAAAAACCATGCAAGGAAACCACCCTAAAAACTAAAATGCAGTCAAAACATACATCATTAGCTTCTATCTAATGCCATTGATAAGACTCAAAACAGACATAAGACAAATAATCTGACTCAATCAAGATGAGATAGCTTGCCAAGAAATAAGTTTTGTAAGAAACTTTCTTAATGGCAGAAAAAAACAAAAGATCTTGTTGTATCTGAAATCTTTTGCATTATCCAACTTGTATCAAACAGGACAGACACATCCATCTTGAGTCAAACTGTTGTCCAAAGAGGCTAAGAACTGGCATGACCACAGGCTTAATTGCTCTCCCAAAGGCTCAAAATGTTGTTTGGTAGGAGTATGAAGGACCAGTTCCAAACCCCAAGGAGGACTGGAGTACTGATTAGTGTCTATAAAGACTTGCTAATAGTCTATTCAGCTCAAGACTTGTAGACACTCCTTCACCCTTTAACCCCCAATCCATGTGCAATTGCTGTTCTATAATCCACAATAGTGGATGGTATTAGGTTCTTTTCCTTAAACTTGTAGTAGAGAAAATTTGCTACATTTGGTCTAGTGGGGTGTGAGATGTCCATCTGGCTCTCTTCACACCACTTCCCAAAACAGACCCCTTGATTCACAGATTCTCCTTGAAGAGTACCCCTGAGGCTCCTTAATTTGTTTCGCCACTTCCTCTGTGAATCTTCCTGAATGTTCATGACTGACTCCAGATACCAAGCGTGAAGATTCAAGTAAGCTAGATTGTTGTGAAGTCTGTTGCTGAATGGTTGAGTCAACAGAGGCACCCACAAGGGAAGTTCTTAGAGGGAGTTTTTGTGGACTGATTCACCAGATCCCAAAACCAAGACATCCCTGGCTACCCTGGTGAAATCATGATGATTCTGCACCTTTAGGTGGTCATCTTTTGCATCACCTGCAGGACCAAGGCCACTGGACAAAACACATGGCCGTCCATACCTTTCCAAGAGATGTTAAATGAATCTGTTTTCCAAGTCTGACAGGAGCCATACATTGGAAGCTCGTGATTAAACTTGTTGCAAGAAAAAATCTACCACTGATTGATGCCAGCAATGGCTAACTTGATTGAAAACCTGATGATTCATAGCTCTTTCGGTTTGAATCACTTGGTCTCTCTAGACAAGGAATCTGCTAGAACATTGGAATTCCCTGGGATGCACTTTGCCTGAATCTGAATCCCCCTGGCATCTGTCTAAATCATGATTCACATAGTACACATAGGCACATAGTACCTGAGAGTGGGTGCCTCCCTGCTTGTTCATATAGGTAACCACTAATGAACTCTGAAAATAAACAGATTTTGATTTAGAAGCTTTTCTGAATCATTTTAAAACATTTTAACAACATTGCTTTTAGCTCTAGAATGTTATGAGGAGCCTTGACTCTTCTTGATTCCACAGACCACTGGCTGTGCCATGCTTCAAGTGAGCACCCCAACCCTCTAGGGAAGCATATGTGAAGGGAAGGAGGCTGTGCTCCATTTGAAGGAGTGGTGTGTCCTCCTTCAAAATTGAAAGATTGGTCCACCACTGTAGATTATCCCTGTGACCAGAGACACAAGAAATGGGACATCCAGAGACTGAGGATATCTGCAGTGTTTTTCAGATACTATTGGAGTGACTTTATGTGCAGACAACCGAATGGTATTGTCTTCCTCATTAAAGCCATGCTTTCAAAGTGACATAAGCTTCCATGGATATGTATGAAAAGCTTTCAACAAGGTAACTGTCTTTTCAAGAAGGTGACTGATTTTCTTTTGTGTTGGGAAGACCAGCCCTACCCTGAGGTTGAATTTGTAACCAAAATTTCAACTTCTTGAGTTAGAAATGAATCTGACTTTTCGAAATTGTGATCCAACCCAGGCTTTCGACAATATGAATCAACCTGTGGGTGTTCTCTTGGCATTGCTGTTTTGAGTTTGTTCTCATTAGCCAACTGTTTATATACTGGTGAATACTGATGCCTTCTGCGAGAGCCATCAGTTTCACCTCTTTTGCTACCATGGTGAACTCGAGAAAACTGTAGCAATACTGAAGGGTAAGGTAATGAACTGGTAGAATCTGTAGCCTCCACTGAAGCAAAGAAACTTTGATAACTGGGTGCATTGGTAAAGTATGTAAAATATAAGGTCGAGTGGCATCACCCACTCACCTTCTAGTAACAAATTCCGAATATTCCAACAGTTTCACATTAAGGAAAAGTAAATGCATAGCTTGTTCACCTGACCTCAAACTACTACTGGTCACCATTTCTTCCATGCCTGTCACAAGAAATAAACTGTAAAATATCCAGCGATGTGACCCTTTGCTCGATCATTTCATAAACAGCTTCTATCAAAACTGCTGTTTCGGTTTTTTCCCCGGTTTTTTAAATTAACTAGAGGAATGCTTTTGCTAACAAAAGCGAAGCGTCCCTTAAAGTTTAAAATGCTTTGTGGTTTTAATAAGCATGCTGTAAAGCTAAGAATGCACAAAGCTGCACCGTATGCTTTCCCAATACCTCTTAATACATTCTGAAGCTATAAAAGCAACAATAAAGGAGATATAAGGCAAAAACTCAAAATCAGCTATTTTATGACCCCAGTTTGACCCATAACGGAGGGTCGGGGGGTAAAACTGACCCGCTATTTAGACTCTCCACATATGCTTTCCTAATACCTCTTAATACATTCTGAAGGTCTAAAAGCAACAATAAAGGAGATATAAGGCAAAACTCCAAAGCAACTATTTTATGACCCCAGTTTGACCCATAAAGGGGGGTCGGGGGATAAAACTGACCGGCTATTTAGACTCTCCACATATGCTTTCCCAATACCTCTTAATATATTCTGAAGCTATAAAAGCAACAATAAAGGAGATAAAGGCAAAAACTCAAAATCGGCTATTTTATAACCCCAGTTTGACCCATAAGCGGGGGTCGGGGGGTAAAACTAACCGGCTATTTAGACTCTCCATATATGCTTTCCCAATACCCTTAATACATTCTGAAGCTATAAAAGCAACAATAAAGGAGATATAAGGCAAAAACTCAAAATCAGCTATTTTACGACCCCAGTTTGACCCATAAGGGGGGGCCAGGGCTTAAAACTGACCGGCTATTTAGACTCTCCACATATGCTTTCCCAATACCTCTTAATATATTCTGAAGCTATAAAAGCAACAATAAAGGAGATATAAGGCAAAAACTCAAAATCGGCTATTTTATGACCCCAGTTTGACCCATAAGGGGGGTCAGGGGGTAAAACTGACTGGCTATTTAGACTCTCCATATATGCTTTCCCAATACCTCTTAATACATTCTGAAGCTATAAAAGCAACAATAAAGGAGATATAAGGAAAAAACTAAAAATCAGCTATTTTATGACCCCAGTTTGACCCATAAGGGGGGGCCGTGGGGTAAAACTGACCAGCTACTTAGATTCTCCACATATGGTTTCCTATTACCTCCCAGTACATTTTATAGCTCTAAATGCAATACTTAAGAAGATAATAGGGGGGTTGGCCTAAATTTAAGGCTTTCAGATTGGAAGGTGTCAGAAAATCACTCATAAATGAGACATTTTTCAAGGGATTGCTCCCAAAATCTAATCAGCTCACGTTTTCGATAGTATGAACAGGTGTGTCAAATTATAAGGCTCTGTAGCAAGTAGTTTTTCCTGAACTGTGATGACGGGGGGGTGTACTTCAAAAAATAGTTTTTGATCGTGTGACCTTCACAAAGGTCAAATTTAAGCATGCAGAAAAATTTTCCCATGCCTAAGGTATATAACTGCCAAATATGGTTTGAAACCTTCTAATAATAAGGGAGATATTAAAGGGAGACCATAATGCGGCGGCGAGGAAACTGAGATGAAAACAAATAAGCGCCCTTTCAGGGACGCTTAATTAATTAATTAATATTTTCCTGCCAACCACCTGTCCACAACTACATCAGTGACACAGACAGTCGTTTCTCCTGCCACCTTTGCCTCTGAAAGGGCTGATTGAAAACCATCCTCTTAGTCTAAGATGAAGACTTGTATACTAGCAAAAGTTGGACACAGGAAACCATCTCCTACCACCCCTGCTTCTACAGGGCCTGATTAAGTAAGATCCTCTCCCCCTGTAACTAGCTGAGGAGGAGGAGCCACTTGTAGTTGTATTTGAGGAGCAAATGACATGATAGGGACAAAAAGATCTACTCTGAAGTCTCTTGTACATTTCCTAGTCATGTGTAGGAGTATATTCATTTCTAGACTTGTAATCATCCCTATTGACATAATATTACTGGATGAAGTTCCTCTGAACATTTGACAATATGTCCAGCAGCAAAATCTCATAAGAATTGAAAAGTGCATTTCTAAGTCTACAATTCTAAGTCTGTAATTTTCAGTGATATTTTTAGAACAATATTCCAGATAGATATCACCTCCTTGTTGAGCCAAATATTTGAAGACATGGTCAAAGTACCGCCCAACAAGAAATCCAAAGATTTGCCCAAAGACTGGTAAACTAAGGACTGCAATTGCAAACATGTTACATAAAGTCCAATGCCTTCTTGAAGTCTATAACATATGCTGCTGATCTCTGAAGTAAAGCAAAAAATGTGAATCAACACACTTTTACGCTCTCTTAGAGTCTCCTACAAGGCATATGGGAAGTGATTTGATAAATTAACTCCAGAGCAAAAGATTCTTCCTGGATGACAAGTAATTCAAAACATCTTGATCTTAAGAAGCATCAGAAGCTTCAAATACCTTGAAATCCCAAAGATTAGCCACATTCTCTGCTGGTTGTAAGCCCATAGAACTTGTGGCAATTCCATGAATTCCTTGATATAGATAACAGATGAAACAGTCACAGTGTCCGTGTCTGTTATATCAATCTCTAGCCACTGAATAACAGTCAGCCAAGTGTGAGGAAAATATGGACTAGGTTCTTGAGATGAATCAGGTTCTAGAGATGAATCACAATCCCCCTCATCTGACAACCCGATTCAAAACCTTTTAGGAGGTATAGAAACTTGATTGTCCTAAAAATGCCACTTCTTAATAGCCAACAAATGTAAACCTGTGCATATTCATTGAATCAAATGCCTTTTCTTATTGAGATGAATGACAGTTCCCGTCATCTGACAAACGGATTCTAAACCTTTTGGGAGGTATAGAAACTCGATTGTGCTTGGATGACGTTATGCAGGTATTTCCTTGTGTGAAATGTTTCGACTGGACCTCGACGGAAGAGTTTTCCAAAGAGGCAGTCCTTTTCCTGCATTCGAAACTCCTCCACGGTGCAGTGTCCACAGCAACAGTAATGGCTGCCCCCATGAGAGATTCCTTCTTCTGGCGAGTCGACAATCTATTTGACTGGAAAGCACATTGTGATAAAATTGCTACCAATGCCTTGCTATTAGAACGCGTCGTGTGAACACCATTAGTGACAATCGAATTGTCATTCTCGTCCAAAATGGCGTCGCCTATAATTGTTATGTTCTTCAAACTGTAAATTCTTTTCTTATTGCTTCCATCATCCAGCAAACTGAACCAAACCACTGGCAAGCTACAAATAAATTTCATTATTGCATCTTGTTAATTATTTCCTAGAGGTTAAAGACGATTAAACTTTCGATGTCACCATCCAGAAAGTCCTTTATTTGCATATACTGACATACCTTTGAAGATTCAATAAATGTATAAGTTCTGTATCATATACATCTAAATTTTAAAAGGGAGATTCACTCTAAGATCTCAAAAAAAAAAAAAAAAAATAATAATAAAGAAAACCCTGACAATACTTCTTCTTATTCCCAAAGATGTCCATACTGTAGATGGCCAACAAAAATAATGAAGTAAACAACGTGGTCATGTGACCTAATTGGTGGGAGGACGGACTACTGTAACCCAGTGACCTGGTTAAGGTTGTGATATAACCTTGAAATCGCATCTCTGCGTTGGCCATTGGGTTGGAGGGCTCTAACAAATAGCTACTGTTAGGAAATGGTAAGGGTATTTCGCTATAAAAATATGTTCTTGTGGTTAAAAAGTGTTGTGATTGGTGTGACTCATCCAGTTTTAATTTGTAATCGTTGCATGCCAACCACCTGTTGCTTATGAGAAAAAAGTGAATACTACAAAGCCTGACACCCACTGAGAGTAAGAATCTATCCTAAATAAGAAAATATCATGACAGGTAGTACAAGTGGTTATAAGATTAATTTGTAGGTAAATGATACATTAAAGCATGGGAAAATGTTTCAGACACTATTGTTACTGCTCATGTATTGACCTTGCATAACCATACATTTTTTTGCCTTTGTTTGGCCTGACTTTACTATATAGAACACCATTCCTTGAGCTTTGATGGTTAAAGCTTACTTCACTGAATATCTGGGACATTCCATGGTCCTTCACAATGAAGTATGCAAACTCCCGCTTTATTTAAGCTGAACTGTGTCTGCAAAAACACTCCCATTTCTAGAATTGTAATTGCTACAGACTATTGAGTTCAGTTATTACATTATAATTCTGTTATCTCAATAATGTACTAAAAAATATGTGACTTTCAGATGGGTGTAATTTCTCCACGCATCATGTTCTTATCAAATAGTGAAATAGAATTTAAAGTTATATCAAGGTTTGGAAACATCCAAAAAATCCAAATTACAATTATTTTTCTAAATTTTGCAATTTTTTGCAGTTAGCCCACAATTAATCCGAAATTCACTATAAATCAATTTTGGTGATCCGTATTGCAAAGGGTGTTTATCCTATATTTATAAATTCGAGAGCCATACCACTGCTCTACCCTACTTTTCTCATTCACAATACAATACATATTTTCAAATATATCTTTGTCCCCCCAATCTTCCCTTGCTTTCGTGACTTGTTACTGTTAATAATACAGAAAGGCCAGGTTATAAAAGAATACTGCCAGAAGTCAGTGCACAGCCCACAAACCTGCTGAGGTTGCTGTCGACATCGTGCACATGTATGCCAGGAACAGTCAAATATTGGCCACCGGATCTGTACACAACAACACAGAGACACTCACATACAAGACTAGCCTACAGACGACAGGGGTACAGTAATGTGGATGATATCGACAGTATTAACATACAACATGCCAGCAGTATTAAAATTAAAATCCATATAAATACAAACGTACTAAGTCCAAATACAAATGGGGGCTACTATATAAAAGGGACTGCCACTTTCAAACCACATTTTCCAAAATATGCATGTCCTTGTCATATTAGTTCTCTTTCAAGGTATATAAGCCAGACACAAGAGAAGCAATGCTATATACCAGCCATGCTTGTCAGATGCTCAGGACAGAGTTGTTATAAAGAGGGGACTGAGAACCACATCTGTACCTCTGGCATTAGGTAAAGTCATCAAACATTATTCTAATGTATCTACCAATATGGAAAAAGAATTAAAAGTTTGCTGGATTAATAATACTGGATAAGAGGCAGACTTTCTTAAATTGGTTGTAACATGTTATGCACAGAATACAAGAGCCAATCTAAAAGTCAATAGAAACTTAATAAGTAGACAATAACAATAGTTTGACACAGGATTTATATTTTACTAATTGTGTTAATCTTTAATTGTTAGGAGGATAACAATTATCATAAATAAACAATTTCTTTCTTGACTGGAATTCAGAGTTAACCAGAACGCAAAGGTTTATAACTAAAATTTTATAGTTCAAACTCAAAGTTACCAACTTTAATGTTTTACAGCTTTTATAGTTCAATATTTCAGATTTTTCTAGTACTGTGCTGAAATACTTCACATTGCTACTAAGATAAAGTAAAAGAGAACAAATACCACCCAGTTTTAACATATATCTTATTAGTCTACAGGAAGAGTTGCAAGGGGTACAAGCAAACTACTGATGGAACGCCTAATTTTGGATATAAACTTTAGCATTAAAGTTGGAGAAACTTATCAGGAATGACTAATTCATAGTTCTATAAAATGGATATCATGAATACAAGCCAAATGTTGGTAGGATGCTTAAATTCTAGTATACATGTAAGTATCAGCAACCTTCCTGCACCTAGAAATGTACATTTAAGCTTGTGTTTCAAACTAAAGCATGCAAAAAAAATGCATCTACAATGCAACTTGAAGGAAATTATAAAAACATCAATTACCGCTGATACCTAAAGAAAAAAACAAAACAAAAAAAAACACTGTAACTACAAATAATATACCAACTCATTCAAAGGCAACAAAAGGCCAACAAACTAGAACAAACCAACATAAAAATGTATTAACATTTAAATATTTAGTAACTATAAATGAAGAATTTGGGGGGAAACAAAGAACCATTACTTACAAAATTAAAGACAACAGTTATGGTGTGAGATAAAATAATAAAAACTTGAGCACAAAAATGTGATACAATCTAGCTAACACATGATAGCAAACTATGTAAAGAAATAAAAGAAAATGTGTTTGTGACAATATATCTATTTCTGCTTAACTTTCTGAAATGTTATATACTTTATTGGTTTATTTTCTTAGTTAATTTCATGATCATGTCTTAAATGACCTATTATAATATATCTGTAAATAGTGGGGGTTTTTATTACAGTAAAACAAGATTGGTAAAGATTTTTTTTTTCCACATAAGTAAAACAACTAGTTTAAACTGTCCAATTAACACTTTCTCTTGTAGTTTTTGAATCTCCTTATTTAAAAAATAAAATTATGCAATAATTGCAGTCGCTATAAGTAATACCATATGTAGAATTGTGGAATTTTTTCTTTTTTCAATAATTATTGTAATTTAAATTCAAGAAGATTGAACATGAGAAGGGAAAGAGCAGATGCTTATTTACTGTGGCCATAAATTTGAAGAATAGTATGTATACTCCAAAATACTCTTGAGTGGAGGATCCTGCGCATAATTCGCAATGTTTTAAGTACTAAATTGGGTCACAGAACACTGAATTTTCAGGTATGAGGTTATGAAAGGAACAACTTGTAGCTTTTAGTTATTAAATCTGTACAGTATATACTTAGTCCACTTTTTAAAATTCTGTGCGACTTGGCACTAAATGTGGTTATTTAAAGGGAAAAATAGCATCAGAGATGTCCATACCTCACAACCTGGGGAAATAGTTTTCAACACCATGAGATATAGAAGTGAAGCAGTACAAAGATTAGGAGACCTTCAGAGCAGAGTGTCAGTTATGTAAAGGTCCAAATAATGTTAAAGAATAGAAAATGACATTTAAGAGAGAGAAAATGTATGTAAAAAACTAAAAATAAAATATTAATATAAGACAATTCATAGCAAGATGACACCATTAATCAGTAAACTTAAAATTACGAAGCTGTAAAATTTATTAATTGAAGTATAGCTATCTACAGAAATTTGCAAATTTAATAAGTAAATTAAATTTTTATAAGTTAATACCCTATCCAATGGACAATAGCTAATCCGGTCGGCGCAGACCGGCCCGCCAAACGCCAGAAAAAGACGTCCTGTGTCTCCACCGGCTGGCCGGTCCGTAGTACTGTGCACTCCCCAGATGGCGCCTCGTACTTCCTTCCTGTCTAGACAACCTGACGTCATAGCATCTTTTTTCGTTGTCTAAACCTCTTAGACCCCTAGTAAGCTGATAGCGGGGTCGGTGGGAGGGTCTTGTGTGTCCATTGGATAGGGTATTAACTTATAAAAATTTAATTTACTTATTAAATTTGCAATTTTATTGCGTTAATACATCCTATCCAATGGACAATAGCTGAATAACTACCGCTTGGTCGGCGGGTAAGTTACTAGGGACTTATGTGAACTCACAAGTAATAGCAAATTTTAACCTACAGTCTAGGCTGACTTCGTCAGGAGACCTATAGGCCCAGGTCTGGGTTGATCTTAAGATCAGGAAACCCTGTAAGACCTTGGTCGGTTGCCAACAGCCGGTTACCCGGGGCTATACCGACGTCGCCCCCCCCCCCCCCCCCCCCCTTTTTAACAGACCTGCTCTGAGGTAGGGGAAGAGAGGGATGAGTTCAGTCCCAGAAAGCCAATAAACCTCCCGAAGGAAGCACACCACATTTTATACTATGTGCTTGTAGAGCTGTTTATATATATATATACAAATCTCCTCCATCTAAGGGCCACTTGTGGATCTGCTGAGCAGCCACTACCGAGCCCAATTGGTAAAGCTCTGAGTCAGCCCAAGCCCCGCCCTTCAGATAGAACCATGTGAAGGTATTATGTGACTTCAGAGGCAGGCTGATAAGACTGTATCGAAGGAAACTTCCGACTGGAAGACCTTAGAAGCAGCAAAGGCCCTGATATCATGGGGTTTAACCTGATGTAGAGTGTGGGTCTCCTGGTCAGAGAGCTCATAACATAGGATCACAGTCTGCTTGATCCAAGAGGAGATAGTGGCAGGTGAGATGTCTTTGTCAAAACCTTTCTTAAAGGAGACAAAAACCACCTCCTTATTCTGCCCAAGGTCCTGCCCAAATAGTAGCGCAATGCTCTGACTGGACAGAGGGACCTGTCAGACTTGAGGGATCTATCCAGAGTTGGGGGCCAGGGCTGTTATATCCCTGGGGCCCCACTGTCTGGAACCTCTTTGGCCAGCTGATTCTTGGGGAGAAAGCTGGGTGACGGGTACAGGGACACCTTGACCAGTCGGACTGGTGTCTAATATTTCTGTTTTGCCAAGCATGTATCTCACTTCTACTCTTGCCTGACCCCAGGGCCCAGAGGAAAGCTATCTTGAAGGTCAAATGCTTCAAGGAGGCCTCTTTAATTGGTTCAAAATGACCCTTGTCAGCTGGTGCAAAACCAGGGAGAGGTTCCAGGAGGGGATTCCCTTCCGGCCTTTGGGTCTGTCTCAGTGGAAACTATCCAGGAGACGAGTGAGATTTTCATCCTTACTGATATTGATGGGCGAATTTCCCAGTCTATCAGCAATGTCTGACCTGTAACCATCAATGGTGCTGGCTGCAACTTCCTGTCCTGAAATAGGTACATAAGGAAGTCAGCAACTAACTTTACAGGGGGGTGCCCCGAAGTCCACCTGATGAATGATACACCACTTGTAAAAATGGCCCACTTGCCTCATAGACTGATCAGATTGATCCCCCTTTGAGGAGCCTCAACTCTTGCTGCCACTGCCTCAGACAAGCCCTGCTCCTCGATTGCTGAGGCTCTAGGAGCCCTGCATGGATATTAAGGTTTGTCAGATTTCTGTGAGGGATCTGATTGAATGGCTGTCAACAGGTTGGGCATATTGGGCAGGCTCAGTGGGATTTGGCTGGACGTAGCCACTAGATCCCAAAACCAAGGCATGTTGGGCCACCCCGGAGCAATCAGAATGATTCTCTTGCATGGGGAGTCTTGCAACTTCTCCACCACTTTGCCCAATATGGCTGATGGTGGGAAGGTGTATGCTTTCAGATCCTACCACGGCCGACTGAGCGTATCCACTGCTGTGGCCAGGGGATCCGGTACCGGTGACACAAACAGAGGCAACCTGTTGTTGAACCTCGTGGCAAATAAGTCTATTTGGCCCGGTGCCACCTGCTGCATAGAGTGGAAGACCTCTGGAAGGAGAAACCACTGTTTGGATGGTCTGGCCTAGCCTGGATAGCTTGTCTGCTACCACATTCGGCCGGCCTGGAATGTGTCGTGCTTTAGAGTCACTTGTTTCCTGGTATACCAGGTTAAGATTCTCCATTGTAGGGCACAAAGTGGGCACGACCTCATACCTCCTTCCTTGTTTATGTATGACACTACTGTGGTGTTGTCAGTTGCTACAGGTACTATCTTGTTGAGCAAAGGTCTTGGAACTCTTTTAAAGCCAGAAAGAACTGCTTTAAGTTCTAGATAGTTTATATGCAGCTTGCTTCCCGGAGGGGACCAGGTTGCTCTTGCAAGTGCTCGTTTAAGCGAGCGCCCCACCCTTCTATTGATGCGTCTGTAATTATTTGCAGAGCATGTTTATTGGGTTTAACGGTTGGACTGTAAGTACATTGTCTTCCTTCAGCCATCATTGTAAAGGGGGTGCAAGGACCTGGGGGTTGGGATCACCTTTTCCAGTGATTCTGGGACCCTCCAGTTGTGTTTGTGATGCCACTGAATGAGTCTCATATGAAGTTGGCCTACATGAACTTGCTTTTCTGTGGCTGTTAGTAAGCCTATCACGGACCTGAATTCCCGGACCGGGCAAGCCGGTAGGGATAGCAATTTCAGCATTTTCTCTTGAAGGTTCTGCTACCGGTCTGGAGTCAGTCGGACCGGATCAGACCTGAGTTCGAACTGGTAGCCTACAAAATTGAACTCTTGTTTGGGCTCCAGCTCTGATTTCTCTAAGTTCACCAGCCAACCTAGTTGCTGACACATTATTTACTAGCTCCTGTGTATGTTGGAGACAAGCCTGGTGGGATCTGGCTCTCACCAACCAGTCGTCTAGTTACTGGTGGTTTCTTAAATCCTTGTGTATGGCCATCAATTCACCTCCTTTGGTATCACGATGAACTCCAAAGGTGCTGTGGACAAACCGAAAGGCAGGGCCTTGAACTGGTATGTCCGACCTTGGATGTGAAATCTCAGGCATTTCCTGGATTGTTCTTGTATATGGACATAGGTATCCCTCCTTCCACAATTGTACTACCTAGGGTCCAGCCCCCAAGGCTTCCTAAGTTCCCAAAAGGGCTTAGTCTGGACCCTACAGGCAGATTGTGTGCCACATTTGGGACATTTGGTATCCTGACAATATCTCCTGTCCCTCCGGACACTGGTCCGGTCTGGTGACAATGATCCAAGTTAACGGTCTCTCTGTTCTTATTGTGGTCCGGTGGGGCTGACACAACTTTTCACATCAATAGACTCTTTGCCCCGGGCCAGCAGCCTGCAAGGTGCAGCATTTACCAGAGCAATTGTCATTTGTGAGATGTCTGACTCCTGGCTGGACATGATGACAAACTTATTATCTCTCCAGTCAAGTCCAGCACCGATAACAGGTTGTTGAGAGATGTTGCCTAGCAGTAGCTTGGGACACTGTCATATCACTGTCATATCCCCAAGACCACTGACTGGTCTAAGAATTCTCTGTAACCAAATTTACTTTAGGCAACTCTGTCCAGTACCAGGACTCCATACCCGGTACTTAACTGTGACCAGTAATTTTCTGTAACCGGCAAAAAAACTTGGAGGCTGGGGTCACCAATGAATTAGACAGCTACTGGTCTATATTTAGCCAGCTTTTTTTTTTTTTTTTTTTTTTTTTTTTTTGTAACCAGTTGGGGTGAAGCCCTGTACAGTAAGGACTGTGTAGCCAGCACCCTATTAGTAGACTTTGTAACCGGTAGGTTGAAGCAAGTGTACAAGACTGTGTAGCCAGTACCAGTCGGTACACTCTGTAACCAGTTGTTGAAGTAAGTGTACAAGGCTGTGTACCCAGTACCAGCCGGACACTCTGTAACCAGTTGTTGAAGCAAGTGTACAAGGCTGTGTAGCCCGAACCAGCTGGTACACTCTGTACCCAGCTGTTGAAGCAAGTGTACAAGGCTGTGTAACCAGTACCAGCCGGTACACTCTGTAACCAGTTATTGAAGCAAGTGTACAAGGCTGTGTAGCCCAGTACCAGTCGGTACACTCTGTAAACAGTTGTTGAGGCAAGTGTACAAGGCTGTGTAGCTAGTACCAGCCGGTACACTCTGTAACCAGTTATTGAAGCAAGTGTACAACGCTGTGTAGCTAGTACCAGCCGGTACACTCTGTAACCAGTTATTGAAGCAAGTGTACAAGGCTGTGTAGCTAGTACCAGCCGGTACACTCTGTAACCAGTTGTTGAAGCAAGTGTACAAGGCTGTGCAGCCGGTATATTGGTGGGTACACTCTGTAACCAATTGCTAAAGCAATTTTACAACAATTTTTTTTTTTTTTTTTTTTTTTGGTGTTGAATTCAGCTTGCTGTAGTTTTCCTCCATTAATTAAAGAATTTCTTTAATCGCACGTCTTATTTGTAGATTTGACAGTTGCTGGGAAAGCCCTTGTGAGCTATATTTAGAAACACTTGGTGTTCGGTGTATCACGTGACCAGCTTGCTGGTCGGAAAGACACGCGATTGGCTGATTGGAGCTCGTCAGTTGTGGCGTTCTTTTGTGATACTTAAACATGCAAATGCGCAGTATCCTACTCATCCACAAACCCCACTACCGACAACGAAGCCGGGTCTGCAAGGCAGGGACTGGAATCACAGTAAGACGTGAGTTCTGAAGAACGCACCTCCGACCTTCCTGGTCGGTGAAAACACGTGACCTGCTTCGTGATTGGTCGGAAAGACACGCGATTGGCTGACTGGAGATGACGTCAGTATTCGCGTTCTTTGTGTGATGCTTTACCGGCAAATTTACAGTACACAAAACCCCACTACCGACAACCAGTCCGGGTCTGCAAAGCAGGGACTGTAGTCACAGTAGACGTGAGTTCTGAAGAACGCACTTCCGACCTTCCTGGTCGGTGAAAACACAGACCTGCTTCGTGATTAGTCGGAAGGACACGCGATTGGCTGACTGGATATGACGTCAGAGGTCGCGTTCTTTTGAGCTGGTCGGTCGGCTGATGCTTTAAAAGCAGAGAAGCCTGGGCCAGTGCGCTCTGTAGATGAAGTCCTGGCCGGTCTGAAGTCGATTCTTCTTTTCAGCCGGCTGTACACTCAAACCAGTTTCCTGGCCATCCACCTCCCTTACTACCGACATAAGTGCCGGGTCCACAAGGGAGGGACTGAGAGTGATTAAAGATGAAATTCCTTCTATGTAAATACTAGGTGAGGTCGGCTGAACATGGGCTTGCTGAAGAAATCTGAAGAATTCCTCTCTTGCTGCTGATGTACATATATATATATTGTAACAAATTTTATTGTAATTTAACTTTTTACAAGTTAAATACTTACCTTATCCTCACAAGTGCTTGTTTGGTTTTGTGGAGCAAAACACATCGACCGACAAGAATTTTTAAACAAATATTCTTGTCACAAGAGGTGACCCCTTTGTCTGCGCATGTCAGCGCGTGCGCAGTAGCCGTTGTCGACAGACGATTGTCGAGAGCTCTTCATTGTATTTTTGGTCCCCAGAAAACAAATTATGCGGGGAGGTAGGGTGGGTTTATCCCCCCCCCCCCCCCCCCCCTTTTTAACAGACCTGCTCTGAGGTAGGGGAAGAGAGGGATGAGTTCAGTCCCAGAAAGCCAATAAACCTCCCGAAGGAAGCACACCACATTTTATACTATGTGCTTGTAGAGCTGTTTATATATATATATATACAAATCTCCTCCATCTAAGGGCCACTTGTGGATCTGCTGAGCAGCCACTACCGAGCCCAATTGGTAAAGCTCTGAGTCAGCCCAAGCCCCGCCCTTCAGATAGAACCATGTGAAGGTATTATGTGACTTCAGAGGCAGGCTGATAAGACTGTATCGAAGGAAACTTCCGACTGGAAGACCTTAGAAGCAGCAAAGGCCCTGATATCATGGGGTTTAACCTGATGTAGAGTGTGGGTCTCCTGGTCAGAGAGCTCATAACATAGGATCACAGTCTGCTTGATCCAAGAGGAGATAGTGGCAGGTGAGATGTCTTTGTCAAAACCTTTCTTAAAGGAGACAAAAACCACCTCCTTATTCTGCCCAAGGTCCTGCCCAAATAGTAGCGCAATGCTCTGACTGGACAGAGGGACCTGTCAGACTTGAGGGATCTATCCAGAGTTGGGGGCCAGGGCTGTTATATCCCTGGGGCCCCACTGTCTGGAACCTCTTTGGCCAGCTGATTCTTGGGGAGAAAGCTGGGTGACGGGTACAGGGACACCTTGACCAGTCGGACTGGTGTCTAATATTTCTGTTTTGCCAAGCATGTATCTCACTTCTACTCTTGCCTGACCCCAGGGCCCAGAGGAAAGCTATCTTGAAGGTCAAATGCTTCAAGGAGGCCTCTTTAATTGGTTCAAAATGACCCTTGTCAGCTGGTGCAAAACCAGGGAGAGGTTCCAGGAGGGGATTCCCTTCCGGCCTTTGGGTCTGTCTCAGTGGAAACTATCCAGGAGACGAGTGAGATTTTCATCCTTACTGATATTGATGGGCGAATTTCCCAGTCTATCAGCAATGTCTGACCTGTAACCATCAATGGTGCTGGCTGCAACTTCCTGTCCTGAAATAGGTACATAAGGAAGTCAGCAACTAACTTTACAGGGGGGTGCCCCGAAGTCCACCTGATGAATGATACACCACTTGTAAAAATGGCCCACTTGCCTCATAGACTGATCAGATTGATCCCCCTTTGAGGAGCCTCAACTCTTGCTGCCACTGCCTCAGACAAGCCCTGCTCCTCGATTGCTGAGGCTCTAGGAGCCCTGCATGGATATTAAGGTTTGTCAGATTTCTGTGAGGGATCTGATTGAATGGCTGTCAACAGGTTGGGCATATTGGGCAGGCTCAGTGGGATTTGGCTGGACGTAGCCACTAGATCCCAAAACCAAGGCATGTTGGGCCACCCCGGAGCAATCAGAATGATTCTCTTGCATGGGGAGTCTTGCAACTTCTCCACCACTTTGCCCAATATGGCTGATGGTGGGAAGGTGTATGCTTTCAGATCCTACCACGGCCGACTGAGCGTATCCACTGCTGTGGCCAGGGGATCCGGTACCGGTGACACAAACAGAGGCAACCTGTTGTTGAACCTCGTGGCAAATAAGTCTATTTGGCCCGGTGCCACCTGCTGCATAGAGTGGAAGACCTCTGGAAGGAGAAACCACTGTTTGGATGGTCTGGCCTAGCCTGGATAGCTTGTCTGCTACCACATTCGGCCGGCCTGGAATGTGTCGTGCTTTAGAGTCACTTGTTTCCTGGTATACCAGGTTAAGATTCTCCATTGTAGGGCACAAAGTGGGCACGACCTCATACCTCCTTCCTTGTTTATGTATGACACTACTGTGGTGTTGTCAGTTGCTACAGGTACTATCTTGTTGAGCAAAGGTCTTGGAACTCTTTTAAAGCCAGAAAGAACTGCTTTAAGTTCTAGATAGTTTATATGCAGCTTGCTTCCCGGAGGGGACCAGGTTGCTCTTGCAAGTGCTCGTTTAAGCGAGCGCCCCACCCTTCTATTGATGCGTCTGTAATTATTTGCAGAGCATGTTTATTGGGTTTAACGGTTGGACTGTAAGTACATTGTCTTCCTTCAGCCATCATTGTAAAGGGGGTGCAAGGACCTGGGGGTTGGGATCACCTTTTCCAGTGATTCTGGGACCCTCCAGTTGTGTTTGTGATGCCACTGAATGAGTCTCATATGAAGTTGGCCTACATGAACTTGCTTTTCTGTGGCTGTTAGTAAGCCTATCACGGACCTGAATTCCCGGACCGGGCAAGCCGGTAGGGATAGCAATTTCAGCATTTTCTCTTGAAGGTTCTGCTACCGGTCTGGAGTCAGTCGGACCGGATCAGACCTGAGTTCGAACTGGTAGCCTACAAAATTGAACTCTTGTTTGGGCTCCAGCTCTGATTTCTCTAAGTTCACCAGCCAACCTAGTTGCTGACACATTATTTACTAGCTCCTGTGTATGTTGGAGACAAGCCTGGTGGGATCTGGCTCTCACCAACCAGTCGTCTAGTTACTGGTGGTTTCTTAAATCCTTGTGTATGGCCATCAATTCACCTCCTTTGGTATCACGATGAACTCCAAAGGTGCTGTGGACAAACCGAAAGGCAGGGCCTTGAACTGGTATGTCCGACCTTGGATGTGAAATCTCAGGCATTTCCTGGATTGTTCTTGTATATGGACATAGGTATCCCTCCTTCCACAATTGTACTACCTAGGGTCCAGCCCCCAAGGCTTCCTAAGTTCCCAAAAGGGCTTAGTCTGGACCCTACAGGCAGATTGTGTGCCACATTTGGGACATTTGGTATCCTGACAATATCTCCTGTCCCTCCGGACACTGGTCCGGTCTGGTGACAATGATCCAAGTTAACGGTCTCTCTGTTCTTATTGTGGTCCGGTGGGGCTGACACAACTTTTCACATCAATAGACTCTTTGCCCCGGGCCAGCAGCCTGCAAGGTGCAGCATTTACCAGAGCAATTGTCATTTGTGAGATGTCTGACTCCTGGCTGGACATGATGACAAACTTATTATCTCTCCAGTCAAGTCCAGCACCGATAACAGGTTGTTGAGAGATGTTGCCTAGCAGTAGCTTGGGACACTGTCATATCACTGTCATATCCCCAAGACCACTGACTGGTCTAAGAATTCTCTGTAACCAAATTTACTTTAGGCAACTCTGTCCAGTACCAGGACTCCATACCCGGTACTTAACTGTGACCAGTAATTTTCTGTAACCGGCAAAAAAACTTGGAGGCTGGGGTCACCAATGAATTAGACAGCTACTGGTCTATATTTAGCCAGCTTTTTTTTTTTTTTTTTTTTTTTTTTTTTTTTGTAACCAGTTGGGGTGAAGCCCTGTACAGTAAGGACTGTGTAGCCAGCACCCTATTAGTAGACTTTGTAACCGGTAGGTTGAAGCAAGTGTACAAGACTGTGTAGCCAGTACCAGTCGGTACACTCTGTAACCAGTTGTTGAAGTAAGTGTACAAGGCTGTGTACCCAGTACCAGCCGGACACTCTGTAACCAGTTGTTGAAGCAAGTGTACAAGGCTGTGTAGCCCGAACCAGCTGGTACACTCTGTACCCAGCTGTTGAAGCAAGTGTACAAGGCTGTGTAACCAGTACCAGCCGGTACACTCTGTAACCAGTTATTGAAGCAAGTGTACAAGGCTGTGTAGCCCAGTACCAGTCGGTACACTCTGTAAACAGTTGTTGAGGCAAGTGTACAAGGCTGTGTAGCTAGTACCAGCCGGTACACTCTGTAACCAGTTATTGAAGCAAGTGTACAACGCTGTGTAGCTAGTACCAGCCGGTACACTCTGTAACCAGTTATTGAAGCAAGTGTACAAGGCTGTGTAGCTAGTACCAGCCGGTACACTCTGTAACCAGTTGTTGAAGCAAGTGTACAAGGCTGTGCAGCCGGTATATTGGTGGGTACACTCTGTAACCAATTGCTAAAGCAATTTTACAACAATTTTTTTTTTTTTTTTTTTTTTTGGTGTTGAATTCAGCTTGCTGTAGTTTTCCTCCATTAATTAAAGAATTTCTTTAATCGCACGTCTTATTTGTAGATTTGACAGTTGCTGGGAAAGCCCTTGTGAGCTATATTTAGAAACACTTGGTGTTCGGTGTATCACGTGACCAGCTTGCTGGTCGGAAAGACACGCGATTGGCTGATTGGAGCTCGTCAGTTGTGGCGTTCTTTTGTGATACTTAAACATGCAAATGCGCAGTATCCTACTCATCCACAAACCCCACTACCGACAACGAAGCCGGGTCTGCAAGGCAGGGACTGGAATCACAGTAAGACGTGAGTTCTGAAGAACGCACCTCCGACCTTCCTGGTCGGTGAAAACACGTGACCTGCTTCGTGATTGGTCGGAAAGACACGCGATTGGCTGACTGGAGATGACGTCAGTATTCGCGTTCTTTGTGTGATGCTTTACCGGCAAATTTACAGTACACAAAACCCCACTACCGACAACCAGTCCGGGTCTGCAAAGCAGGGACTGTAGTCACAGTAGACGTGAGTTCTGAAGAACGCACTTCCGACCTTCCTGGTCGGTGAAAACACAGACCTGCTTCGTGATTAGTCGGAAGGACACGCGATTGGCTGACTGGATATGACGTCAGAGGTCGCGTTCTTTTGAGCTGGTCGGTCGGCTGATGCTTTAAAAGCAGAGAAGCCTGGGCCAGTGCGCTCTGTAGATGAAGTCCTGGCCGGTCTGAAGTCGATTCTTCTTTTCAGCCGGCTGTACACTCAAACCAGTTTCCTGGCCATCCACCTCCCTTACTACCGACATAAGTGCCGGGTCCACAAGGGAGGGACTGAGAGTGATTAAAGATGAAATTCCTTCTATGTAAATACTAGGTGAGGTCGGCTGAACATGGGCTTGCTGAAGAAATCTGAAGAATTCCTCTCTTGCTGCTGATGTACATATATATATATTGTAACAAATTTTATTGTAATTTAACTTTTTACAAGTTAAATACTTACCTTATCCTCACAAGTGCTTGTTTGGTTTTGTGGAGCAAAACACATCGACCGACAAGAATTTTTAAACAAATATTCTTGTCACAAGAGGTGACCCCTTTGTCTGCGCATGTCAGCGCGTGCGCAGTAGCCGTTGTCGACAGACGATTGTCGAGAGCTCTTCATTGTATTTTTGGTCCCCAGAAAACAAATTATGCGGGGAGGTAGGGTGGGTTTATCCTTGTGAGGATAAGGTAAGTATTTAACTTGTAAAAAGTTAAATTACAATAAAATTTGTTACATTTTATTGCGTAAAATAGCCTTACCTTATCCTCACAAGTGCTTGAATACAACCATAACAGGTGGAGGGTATTTGTTTTGGCCACACTGTTAGATGATTGTCAGACAAGGGGTCACCAAATAAAGCACTTGATAAGAGGATAAGATAAGCTTCCATACACCACATCTTAGGTTATATATTACTTCTTCATCACAGATAAGTAATTTGCTAACCTCAACAAGAGATCCATTATGTGATCATCATTGTTGCTGCTGTTGCTGTTGTAGACAATTTTACAACAAATCATATAGCACTATCAACCATCACCCGGTATTGGCCGGAGATGTCTGCAAGTCTCCCCAAACAAGATGTCATCATCTGATAATGAGAATATCTCCAAGCAGGCAAACTGAACTGCATAAAGTGCAGATATGGGGCCATATGTAAGTCAAGAAAGACATATGTCAGTGACACAACACTTGTATTAATGGAGTGAACATAAATATGGGAGTCATATCAATAACATGTAAAAATACACAAAAATTGACTACATGCTGAGGTGAATCCACAAGGCCCAATTTGTTCATGGACTGGTCATGGGATTGCCAAGCTACTTCTTCGAGAAGAATGTAGTAAAGAATTGTGGGTCTTCCAATAACAAGAGTTCCATATCTGCTCAGGTAAGACGCCACTCTTGAAAACTAAAGAGGCAGCCATGTATCTAATATGTGCCTCAATGTATAGATTCTGAGAATCAGAATTAAGGGACTGGCAATCTAATCATGGATCCAGATTGATCCAGGAAGAGATAGCAGAACTAAAGATATCTCAATCAAGCCTTCCTTAAAAGATATGAGCAAGAGATGCTTCACCTCCTTGAAGTACTTGTACTGTCTTGATAGTAACTAAGTACTGTAAGAGGGCAGAGTGTCACAACATCAGTCCAACGTCAGCTCAAGAAAGGTTTGTGAGCTGGAATGACCACTGGTTTGAGCCATCTGGGGCATCAGAAGCCAACTGATTCTTGCTAAAAGGCAGGAGAAGGAGACTTTCCCTTTTCTCCAAGCAGTAGTCCAGTCCAAGAAGGATCTAAGTGCTGTAAGAGGACAACGAATCAAGTGTCCAGGCAATTTGAGTTCAGGAATGATCTAGAGCTGAAGTGACCACTGGAGCCAATCTAGACCAATTGAGGCTAATAGGTCTTTGCTGAAAAGGTAGGTAGGAGGGAGAAACTGTAACCTCCTTCCTATGAGGCTTGTGTCTGAAGGAGCCAAAGTCCCAGAATACACTTCCAATGGCATTGCAACAGTCTTGCAAGTCAAACTTCTTTAGACTGACCTCCTTTTAAAGGTTAATAAGGAGCCTTTTGTGAAAACCAAGAGAAGCAAAGGCAAATCCCTTGATGCTGCACCTCTGTTAGCAGTGGGCTCCCCTCTATAACACTTGCAATAGGCCTATAAAGATGCAGGCTTTGGCTCAACTCCTGCACAAAAAATGTAAATGCTCAGCTATGGCTGCTGCAAAGCCAACAATAGTGACAGGTTTCAGATTTTTTGCAAGTAAATGGATCAAAAAATCTGGTATATTTGAGACCGTAGGCTCTGAGATGGCCACCTTATTCTGTGGGTACCAGAGCTCAAAATGGCCCATCATGACTCATGCATTCCATGATGAGGGTCCTTGAGATGCCCTAAATCTCTCTATCCCTTGCCCAGAGAATGATATAAGAGATTTTGAGTGGTGTTAAGGTGCCAAGCATGAAGGTGCCAATGCAACAGATTCAGATGGAATTTCTGACTGAATGGCTGTTCCTGAGACCAGTGAAGTAGCTGTAATGGAGGTTTGGTTGAATGACTCACCAGACCCCAAAGCCAATGCATCATGGGCCACCAAGGGCCACTACAATCATTTTGCACCTGGTGTTCACTTGTTCAATGACTTTTTGGAATAAGTGGTACAGGACAAAAGGCCTAGCAGTCCAGACCCTCCAACAAGATGTTTAATGCATCTATGTTCAGAGCATTTGCATCTGGGACTGGCCACATAGAATGGAAGTTTGTGATTCATATTGGTTGCAAACAACTCTACCATTGGTATTTGCCAAACTATGCAAATCAAATGGAACATTTTAAGATGAAGAGACCACCCTGTCTGTATTATTTCTTTTCCTTTCTGGAGAGGCTGACTGTCATAACATTTAGACAACCCTGAATATATATGGCTCATATAAGAATATCTCAAGGATTGCAGTAGGCCAAGATGCAGCATACCTGCATAAAACACCTATTGTTGATTTGTGCCAAACTTGCACGTTGTCTAGAACCATAAAGGGAGTAAGAACCATTCTGTACCGATTACTTTTGTCCCTTCTGTAGAGATCATTGAGTATGACATTTAAGTAACCCCAGAATATTTCTGTCTCTTATGAGTATATTTCAAGGATTGCAGTAGGCCAGGATGCACCAAACCTTTATCCCTTGTGGAGATGATGTTGAGTATGACCTTTAAGCAACCAAGAATATGTCTGTCTGATATGAGTATATTTCAAGAATTGCAGTAGGCCAAGCTGCGCCAAACTAGGAGGTATACGCTCCCCCCCTGTTTGTTCAGATAACCGAACACAGTGGTGTTGTCTGATGCTATCAGAATTCTTTTGTGTGGAATTTATCTTGAAGGCTTTTAAGGGCTGAACACACTGCCTTCAGCTGTATGACATTGAAATGTAATATATACATTTTTAACTGTCCAAAGCCACTAACTGTGATGCTTATAGATGGGATCATCAACCCTGGTTTAATGCATCTACGAAAATAAGGGAATTGTGCACCCGTGTATAGAAAAGGCATCCTATTTCCCATTTTTTTGGCATTTTCCACCAGTGAAAATGCTTTTCCAGAAGGATTTGAAACAGGAATTCTCACAACTAGTGACTGGAGATATTGCCAATTTTTTCTAGATACCACTGAAAGGCACACATACCTAACTGACCCATTGGTATAGCCTTTTCCAAAGATGCTAGTATCCCTACCTGGGATATAAGCAACCTTGGGGTTAACTGTGATGAGATCGCCATGACTTGAATAGATTCTCAGGTATTTAATTTTTTCGAGGTAGAAAAACATTTCCTGGTACCAAAATGTAGTGGTAACCCAGGAAATCGAAATCACGAAGCCCAGTTGATGCATAATTGGATGAGTTCTTTGGTTTGAACCCAATACTGGTGTCTTTTACGTACGCTAAACAACCAGTGATCTAGGTATATGGTGAAAGAAAGTTCCTGGTACCAAAAGCAATGGTAACCTAGGAAATCGATATCACGAAACCCAGTTGATGAATAATTGGATGAGTTCTGGTGTCTTCTACGTACACTTGACGACCAGCGGTCTAGATATATGGTGAACTCCTATTCTGTGAGACTGAAGAATGAGATTTGCCTCTTACTACTCGCATGATACTGTAGAGGGGTCGCTAACCCGAACTTCCTAATGCTTTGAAGTGATAGGTTTGCCAGTGTACATTAAACTGAAGTAGATGTTGAGAAACGTGTGAATCGGTACATAGAAGAACGCATCTTTTGTAACCGAATTTCTAATAATTTCTGATGTCTCCAGTTTAAATGATGGGACAAGCAGGTATTTATTGACGTAGTAAACGAACTTCACTCGTGGGCAGTGATCGTTGAATTCGTAGTTAGAAATCAATTCAGGACACTGAGATCTATCAGAGGTCGTCATTAGCCGAGTTTGTATACAAGAATAAACTGCCATAGAAACCTGGAGTTCTGCAATTGTAGAGTGGATGAATTGCTTTCTTTTGAAGGATTTCCAGCAATATTTCAGCGGTATATTTACTGTAGCCATGTTTTCCTGTCTGACGTCATCGCTTTGCATTGTGGGTAGTACAGGCATTGGTGAATTCGATTGGGGAGTAATTCGACAACTCCGTCTCAAGATTCGCACAACTCTGGGATGGCAATAAAAATCTCCCATCACTGCCAGTAACTCTGCAAGAAGAGCCTCCATGGTGACTTGCATTAATGTAGCCTCGTTCTTCTGTATCCCTCTGTCCTGGTAAACTAGGCAGAGTGGTACGACGATCTTTTGTGGTTAGTAGGGGAAAATTACTGGACATAGCTCCTGTCCTGAATATACTGTGCAAAATACACTGTAAAAGTTGGAAGCAAGGACTTCAACATACAACATAAAATCTCATCTAGCCAGTTTGATCTTCGTTGAGTTTGCAGAAGAATTAACTCAAAAGTCACAGTATTTTTTCCAATGGAGACATGGCCATAGGAAGGTTTTATTATCTAGTCAATAGTTATTGCAATTCTTCAACAGGGCTGAACAGACAAGCAGTGCACATACTGCCCCAAAGATGTCTGTTGGATCTTCATCCAAATTTACAGCAAAGGAAGGAAATCTGTCCATATCTTTAAGTGGATACGCTTCTGTAATCGTTCTTTTTGAGGGAGACCTGTTACTGTACCAGGGTGGCGCTCCACCCACAGTAAAGAATCTACGACCTCCGTTGCAAAGCCAACTGCATTCTTTCTTCTTTGTTTTCCACTGAAAACTATACAACAAAATCTTCTTTGCATCCCCTTCATCGACAAGGAGGTAATTCCAGTCGAATAATGGGCGAGTACAGCGGAAGATATACACGTCTTCCACTGAAGACTTTACAGCAACATCTTCTTGCACATCTTATTCTGACCCTTTTCAGGACAAGGGAGGCAGAATTAGTGGTAGTACCAGTCGAATAATGGATAAGTACAGGTAGGTGCACGCTTGCACGCTTCAAAACTTCATAGATCTTCGTCTGTAAATGGACGATAATAAAAGAAAATATGTGTTGCTCCCATATCGACCAAAAATATAATGAAGAGCTCTCGACAATCGTCTGTCGACAACGGCTACTGCGCACGCGCTGACATGCGCAGACAAAGGGGTCACCTCTTGTGACAAGAATATTTGTTTAAAAATTCTTGTCGGTCGATGTGTTTTGCTCCACAAAACCAAACAAGCACTTGTGAGGATAAGGTAAGGCTATTTTACGCAATAAAAATATATATATATAAGCTTACCGGTCGACTAATGCTTTAAAGCAAAGATGTCTGGACCAGTGCGCTCTGAAGAAATCTGAAGAATGCACCTCTTGGGGATTTCCTTCTATTGCAGTGTTCAAAACTACGTAGATTGAAGTTTTCCGTGATTCTATTCATAGTACTAGAAAAGACGTTTCTATGGTGATTGAACTGGAAGTTACAGAGGGTACATTCAACAAACGAACACGGATAAAAATACCTGTAAGTAGTATATCCATTATTTCCTTAATATTGTCGATCTGCCCCTAACAACACCATGGTTGAATGGGAGGAAACTAGAAAAAAATGGCTGCCTTCATATATCTCGTCGATTACTGCCCTATCATCAACACTAAATTGAGTCAGCTAGGGAGCGTTTCCAGCAGATTTCTCGATGTATATCCGTGCTTGATATGTAGGTAACACTTTTACAATAAATTATTTGCAAATAAGGTATAAAATCCATCATAATGCACACTTTTCCTTAAAATATCTGGAGATTGTTGAAAACACGTCTGCACAGTACACGCGCCAAACGAAAAAGATGCTATGACGTCAGGTTGTCTAGACAGGAAGGAAGTACGAGGCGCCATCTGGGGAGTGCACAGTACTACGGACCGGCCAGCCGGTGGAGACACAGGACGTCTTTTTCTGGCGTTTGGCGGGCCGGTCTGCGCCGACCGGATTAGCTATTGTCCATTGGATAGGATGTATTAACGCAATAAAAAGTACAATTAGGTAGAGGTATATAATAATCAGCTGCAGCAATCCATGTATCTTTGTGCAGAGCCAAGGTTTAAAGGTCACACCATGATTTACCGTACCTACACTCTCTTACCAATCCAAGAATCAATTTCCTACACCTTACACTTTCTAAGACATGGCCCAGACAAGATTTTAAAGGTCAAGGTCACTACAGCAAGGTTAAAGGTCAAATCAAAGTCACACCATGACATTACACACCTACACCCCTAACTAATGTTGATACTGAGTATCAACTTCCTACACCTTATGGTTTCTGAGAGGGACAAGATTTTAAAGGTCAAGGTCACTACAGCAAGAACAAAGTTCAAATCAGGGCCACATCATCACCTTTGCACACCTACATCCCCTGCCAATGTTTCTACCATGCATCAAACCTTCTACACCTTACAGTTTCTGAGATATAGCCTGAACAAGATTTTAAAGGTCAAGGTCACTACAGCAAGGTCAAAGATCAAATCAAGGTCAGACCATGATGTTGCACACCTACAAGCCCTAACCAATGTCCTATCACATATCAACATTTTACATTTTAAAGTTTCTGAGATATAGCCTAGACAAGATTTTCAAACTCACGGTCACAACGGCAAAGGTCAAAGATCATATCAAGGTCACACCATGATGTTGCACACCTACACCCCCAACCAATATACCTACCAAGTATCAACATCTTACACCTTACGGTTTCTGAGATACAGCCCGGACAAACTTTTCCACCCACCTGTTCATCTGACATCATGGGTGAAAACAATGCCTGCACAGCCCCAAAAAGGCTGCAGAGTTAAAATTAACAGTGGTACTATTCAGTCATTGAAATATTACCATTTTGAATACCATTTTCTACCCCTTTGCTTTGTTATGTAGTACGTGTTACATAAGCTTCACCACAACCAAGTAGATTATCAATTTGTTTTTGTAATTAAGCTGTCATTAGTTTATAATATTGTGCACTAGCTTGTATTCTTGCGAGTTTTGTATAAATAGAAAAAATATATTAAATTCATAAAGTTTTTTTAACCTCAATAAATTGTTTGTGTAGCTTTCACTAAAACTAATGAAAGACTGGGTTAGTCTATGTAACTAGCTTGCATTTTAGTAAACTCATCCATCAGTAAATTAGGCTGATTTAGGATGGCCTTAGTTTTTTTACCTTAACTGAGAGGCTTCATGCTAATGAATTTTGCTACACCATGTTACATTTACATGACTTAAGCACTTGTAATTTGTAAATTCATCGTTAAAAGAATAAGGCTCGATTAGAGTGGCTTATGACTTTAATTGACTAAACCACTAACTTGCACTAAAGTGAGCCTATCAAACAACGAATAATGCTACATTAAGAGTGGCATTAGTTAGTGACCTTAACTGACCTTAGGCACTGATACCTAAGTGAGCTTACTGGTCAATGTATTAGGTTTCATTAGTCAGGTCTTAGTTTATGTTACTGCATTAGCTTGCTTTTTGGCGAGCTTACCGGTCTGGTGGCGGCATCTTGAGGTGAAGGTCAGGTGAGGAGGTCCTCTCTCTGGGTACTGTGTTTGTAGGTGAGATAGGGTCATCCTTCACTGCAACTGGCACTGTACCAACAATAAAAGCAACATCTGTAAGATATCTTTATGAATTGTACACTTTTGTATGGTTAATTACATTAAAGGTGTGTGGCAAAACTATCCACTGTTTGAGAAGTAATAAACTGTGTGAATTAAAACACTTTAAAAATGAAGATAAAGTCAAACTTGTATGCACCTGCCACTTTTAGATTTGCCACCATTAAACACTTGTAGGGGTGGGTCTCCTATGTTGACGGTCAGTGTACCAACTGTGGTCAGTCCTTTAAGTTTTTAGGGATGGGTCGTTAGATCGAACATTTTAGTGAAATATGGTGACAAAATTTTAAAACTGCCATGATCTTGCTTGTCAACATATACGTGTATAATGGAAAGAAAACTTAAAATATTAGAAACAAACCTCAGTATGAAACAATTGCAAACTTTTATCCCATATTTTTTTACAGTTAGGGACTTATATTGTGCAGTCATTGAGAGGAAACTGTCATGTTTTGGTTTCATGAGTTTTGCTTCGTGTCAGTGGCCTATTTGATTTGGCGTGCACTAAAACGTGGAATCCTGAAATTGGAGCGATTTTGCATTGGCAGCCTCCTAATGTACACATTTTTGATACCGAACCATCCTGATGGGTTTCTAATTGTAAAAGACACATGTATTAATAAGCAGAGTCAGCACCCAACCATGCTGTCAGAAGGATAATCCTATCAATTGTGACACTTTTCTCTTCACCTAACAAGGTCCATCTTGGCAGAGCTGTAATTCTGTGAATATGTCAGTCATATATGGTAATCCATACAAATTTTTGTTAATCGCATCTTGGTTTTTGAAATTGTTTTGCTTAATTTTGCCAGTTGGGTTTTAACCCATTCTAGTTAGGGAAGGTATTATGACTTACCCTCTTATGGTCAATAATGATGTATGTGTTAAATTGAGTTTTCTTGGCTCTTCCCCAAGATCAGCTACACTGGGCCTCAATTTTAAAACTGACAAGGTCCACTGATCTACTTTTTTTGAAATACTAGCCTTCTTAGTAATAGTAAATGACTGGTGAAAGTAAAATAGAGGTGTCCATTATATTTAAATGACCATACTGTCCTGTAATAAAGAAAATATTGAGTATCATCCCTTTAGACATCTCTTTGACTAGTGACCAACTAGAGTGCTTGTAAACACAAAAAAGGGAAGGTAGCTTTTCTTCAGGCCAGAAGGTCCAATGATTCAAAAGATTTATAGTTTTGAAATAAACATTCAAGGGTACAAACTAATTGAATACTCATGAATCAACATATGTAGCTGACAGTTATCATACTGCTAAATCAGTACAGGTTGTGATTGTGGTACGGTTTGGTAATGAATCATACTCTATGGTATCATGAAAATATCCAAGGGTTTTTCTTAAAGACGAGAGAAGTGGCAAGTGGTCATATTCTGCGAGTGGCTTTCAGTACAAGTTTGACTGTATGGTTCATTAATCACTGTGAAATACTAAAATTCTCTTCAGAACACAATGTATTCAACTACGCAATAATACTCTTACTAAACAAAATTAATCATCAAAACAAATACATGTGATTGAAGAAAGATAATTTGTCCCATTTATTTGTACCCTGGACAAAAAACAACAAACTTATCACACACAAAGACTTCATGATCTGACACATAATGGCATTTAATGTATGAAATTGATCCCAACCAGCATAATTTTTAGTGACTATATTTGCAGTCAGAAGAAACCAATTCTAACATGTATAACAAACATTTCAATAACATTTACTGGTATACTATGATATCTATATTAGACATAACTGTCTAGATGACATTCATTTCACTCTATAAACTTAAATTTATAATATAACTAGAAAACTAAAAAATATATATTAACAACAATACAACAAAGATATACTTTAACACCAACTTGTGTAAGTTGGATTTATTAAAGTATATAACTACAACTAGACTAAGAAATGTGACATTCCCTGTTGTTGACACCCTTTAAAGGAAAAACAAAATAATTAAAAGCTGTGACAATTTTGTATCAGGAAGATCATTGAGGCCTGTAGTAAATTAGTAATCACAAAAATGTCAAATGAGTAAAGAATTTCCCAAATGTCAAAGCAATACAAGACGGTTTCCACCACGGTAAACATTTCTTAATCTACACTGACTACTAACAATCAGGAAAAGACATCTGATTTGACAGAATTTTTTTCAATATATACCAAAAGATGTGGTATGAGGACAAACAATAGGAAAATATTTAACAACTCATCAAAGAGAACAAAACATCACAGAAGGACATAACAGAGGGAGCAATCTTTGACCTTAAAAATATTAAGGGGATGAAGGTTAAATTAAATGCAAAAACACACGCAAGACTAAACATTATGAATCCATGGGCAAATCAATCTTTTGCACAAGGTTTTAACTGTAAGGTCAGTACCCCATAGCCTGGGGAAATATTTTTCAATACCATGAGATATAGAAGTAGTGAAACAGTACAAAGATCGGGATACTTTCAGAGCAGTGTCAGTAATATAAAGGTCCTAATAATGTTTAAGTAGAGAAAATAATGTCTAAGAGAAAGATGCATGTAAAGATGAAATATTAAAACAAGACAATTCAATAGCGAAATGACACCATCAATAAGTAAACTAACAATTATGATGCTAAAAATTTATTAACTGGAGAATAGATGTTAATGGAAATAGCACAATTATGTAAAAGTACATATAATAATCAGTTGCAGCAATCCATATATCTTTGTCATAAGAGAAACATGTCTTAAGTATGGCAGGTGAACACACTTTGGCAGAGCAAAGATAAAGATCACACCATGATGTTGCACACCTACTACCCCCAACCAATACCCCTACTAAGTAACTATCAACTTGCTACAGCTTATGGTTTCTGTCTTAGTTATAGCCTGGACAAGATTTTATAGGTCAATGTCACTATGGCAAGGTCAAAGGTCAAATCAAGGTCACACCATCACGTTGCAAACCTACAACCCCCTTTACCTCCCAATACATTTTATGGCTCGAAATGCAACAGATAAGGGGATAATAGGGGGATTCAGATGAATTTAAGCTTGGTGATTACTATACCTGGAATAAATGCTCATAAATTTCTTAATTATGGTCCAATGGCTCCCAAAATCAACTCAGCTTGAGATTTTGATAGTGTTGACATATACATACAATAACAGCCTACTACAGTAAGTAGTTTTGCTCGAGCAGTGATGACGAGCAGGTGTACTAAAAAAACAGCTTATTTTTGATCATGTGACATTGATAAAGGTCAAAAGTAAGCACGTGGAAAAATTTCCCAACCCTAAGGTATATAAGTGCCAAAAATGGCTGGAATCTGCCCAATAATAAGTGCAGGGTATTCAAGGGAGGCGATAATGCAGCGGCGGTTGTGGGGAAACTCCATGTGAAAACTAATAAGCGCCCTTTTCAAGGGTTGTTAAAAAATAAACTTTGCAATCAAATTTAGGCTTTGTTAAAATCACGAGACTGACTGGATTTTCACAGGATAACTAATGAATTTGTCCAATTTTTAGTGAGGCAATAATTACTTTAACTTTCTCCACAGATGCCAACATTTTTTACTTAGTTCTACCACAGAACTTTATTTGTCCAACAAGGAAAAGCCCTTAATAGTGAATAAAAGATATATATTTTAGACACTAAGGCCCACATGAAACCACCGTCAGTTCCATATTTTAGTGGTATTAGACCAGTTGAAACCACTATCCTTGATACAATCAATGACACTAAAGTAATTACTTTTCCTTGATTTACCATGAAAACGATTCAGACTGCTATAATTTTTCATGTTATAATAACAATAAAGTGCAAAAGTGTTGACCATGGAATGAGTTGGCAGCAAAATTATCAGTAACCTACCAATGGAAAATCCTTTTCAATTCCAGGATATTGATGGTTCTGTTCCAACCAAATGGGCCCGCACACTCAAGAACAAAATAATTCTCATCAAAACCGCAATAAAAGTTGAAACTTTGTGCAAATAATTAATAAATGGTTGTGATATCTTGAAAGTTTCAGTATTTCATTTTTTTCTTATTTTTTTTTTTTGAAGGGCCACACACAAAACCAAAACAATCCAAATGATTCAGGATAAGATATGAACCCTCTGTAAACTGAAGACCCTATAAAAAAATTATTTTTTTTTTTTGGTTTATAGGGCAGTTCTCCGGATGGTTGTGTCCCTGATTGGAATACGACCCCTCATTTTTGCCATTCAGGAAGTCGATCTTTTCATTTTGAATGATCTTAAAGCCATCAAAAACTACAATTAGAACGATTGTGTATGGAAGTTTCGGCATTTACAAAGTGGCTCTCAACTGGATGCATTTGGGACTCAATTGAGAACAGTTTATGGTAATATTAAAACAATTTTTCCATTTTAAGTCAATCCTAAAGTTCATTAACCAATTAGACTTCTTTGGGAAAAAATCACAATGTCAAGTGGAAAGCTTCCAGGAAATTATCGGGAACCTATCTTAAACGACACATGAGAATCGGATCGCAATTATGGAACATCCCCTTAAATCGGTAGACATAAAGAAGTTTTATTAATTTTAAATGAAGTCGTATATGATATGCTGAGGATATGTATTTGATAAACATGGAAGAAGTTTTAAAAATATAAATTCTTTTGTATTGGCTGAATTATACCAAGGTTTTCAGGTGTCAAGAGCCAAGGTATATAGAATGAGTTCTATCTTTATTACCAGAGCCAATCGTGTTGTCTTTATCATGTCATTGTTGATGTACATGGTTATTTCAGTAAAAAGGTATCTCCATACAGATGCCACCAACCCATCTCCAGTGTTGACTGGTCAAACACTTTTGTCTTTGAAAGACATTCCCTAGGTTTTGCAAGCAGAGCAAAGCCAGCACAATAGAAGAGAACCAAAATTAGGCTAACTGGCACAGGTTAATTAGCAATTACATCACTAAAAGACATATATATGTAATATCTGTTAAATGCAAAAATGTTTATGGAAGCCAGATAAGCAGTAAACAGTGCAATACAACAGCATTCAGTTATATATATTGTGAGTAGACTGTGAAAAATAGTGTACCACACAATAGGTTCACTGCATGAAAATTTCAATATTGTGTAATAAAAGACAAAAAATAAATAAGTTTTCTAATATTTTGAGATTGGAGTTTAATGGTGTTAGAGTAAGAGATATTATCATGATAAAAATACTAATATTTCATTATGATATATGTTATTTTAGTGTCATAAATATTTGTGACTATACAATGCCTAATTTCTTCCATCTTGACAATAATAATAGTAGCAGAGAAATAAAGCACTCAAAATATACACAAATTTGACAAGATTTGCATATTTTGCCAGCATTTTAAGTGTTTATGTACAGTATTTTCCCTAAAGTTTGGAATATTTTGTGTTTAGATGGTATATTGATTTCAAGTATCTTATGGTGAGATGAGGATATCACAACTGACAATGTTCACACGTTAAACTATATGCAATAGGAGGGACAGACTAAATAGTTTCCTTTGACACATACAAGTTTAAAATCTTAATTATATTTAATTTACTCTTTCATGTAATACACTTTTGTTTCACATATTATTTACCCTAAGATGATGAAAAAAGAAAAGCAAAAATTTAATAATGTCTGTTAAGAAAACAAGTAAATAAACAAGTAAAAATACAATACATATAAATGATGTCTGAAGAAAATATCTCAAACCATCTCAAAATAAGGAATGTGCCACTAAATGTTGTGTGTTTGTATGAATTCCTGGGAGTTGAAAGTGCGGAGACACACATTACAGGTTTACTCAAAATTAGGGATGGGTCGGTATGAAAAATATGTACATCGGGAGGTCGCCAATGCAAAACCGTACCGATTCCGGGATTCCGCGTTTTAGTCCACCCCAAACAAACATGGACTTTTCCTCTTCACGAAATCACAATAAAAGTGATCAGATGCGCGAAATATGAGATAAAAGCTTATAATTTCTTCAGATTTCTTGTTTGTTCCCAATATTTTAAGTTTATTTTAAGAAACGCTCAACAGACATGTATGATACTTGTGAGAATTTGGTTTGGGGTACAACTGAATTTGATTTGCTGGGACTTCATTTTTCTGTTGACCTAGAAAATATTACTACTCTGAATTACCTCCCAATTTTAAACAAATGCCAGAAAATCATAAACCAATGGAAAGGACGAAAATTGTCTCCACTGGGTAAAATTACAATTATAAAAACATTCATATTATCAAGTTTTAACCATATTTTTACTTCTCTTCCAGCCCCAAGTACTTTTCTGATCAAAAAATTAAATAATCTTGTATACTCTTTTATATGGGACAATAAACCTGATAAAATAAATAGAAAACAGATAACAAACTCATACTTTCATGGGGGCCTAAAAATGGTTGATATTGATGTTTTTATAAAATGTCAAAAACTCACTTGGATGAGGAGATTGATTCAATCACCTGATGTGCCTTGGGCTAAACTCTTTTCAAGTTTAATCTGTGCTGAAAAGTTCTATTTATTGGGCCCTCTTTGGACCCAAATCACAGCTAGTAATATTTCAAATGACTTCTGGAAGGAAGTTTTCATGGCATGGGGCTCCTTGCTTGATAAGAGGGAGCCTGCTAAATTTGAATTGCTATCTTGTCCAATCTGGTACAATTCCAAGATTTCAACAGAGCCACTCTTCTACCCCCATTGGTACAAGGCTGGTATTCTAACACCTCTCGATTTACTTAACAGTGATGGTAACCTAAAAACCTTAGAGGAAATCAGACTTCAATATGGAGTTAAATCAAATTTTTTAGAGTATTTGAGAATTCAGAGATCTTTGAAACGGTTCTTAAATAACTATGATCTCAGTGAGCTCGATCTCGAAAGACCTTTTCTGCCTCTCTACATAAAGCTGCTTTTATATCGTAATAAAGGCTGTCAGCAATTCTACAAAATTTTGCTGGAAGACTTTGACAATCACACTCTCAGAAATAAATGGTGTAACATTTTAAACATTGATATAAGTAAAAATGATTGGACTAATATATTCAAAATCTGCTTCAAAACTTTGCAAAGAAACGATTTAATTTGGTTTCAATACAGGATTATTCACAGATTACTCGGAACTAAAGCATATCTGAAAAAACTAAATATATGTGCCACTCCATCCTGTAATTTTTGCAACTTGTCTGAAGAGACACTTCTCCATCTTTTTACTTCATGTCCGGTTGTAACAGAATTTTGGAATAGCTTAAAAACTTGGCTCCAGCAAACTTTCGGTCTGTACCTTGAACTAGATCCGCAGTTGATTATATTTGGCATTCTGGAAAATGATTTAGATTTTTTCCCCAAAAATTGCATTATTTTGACTGCTAAAAAATTTATTTTTGACAGTGCAAAAAATTCTAAAGTACTGAATTTGAATAGATTTAGAGCCTACTTTAAAGGAATATTTAGTGACCAGGAATATATTGCTAAAATTAATTGTAACACTGAAAAATTTCAGGCAAGTTGGTCTGTTTTTCACAGACTGAAGAATATTTGAGTATTATTCAGTATGCTTTGCTTTGTACTTGTATGTGTGACCAATATATGTGCTAGGTTTGCAATTCTTGTGTGCCATTTTGTTTGTACATAATTATGTTACTTAAAAAGAAATAAAAAAAAAAAAAAAAAAAAAAAGTTTTCCTTCAGTTATATGAACTGACAAGCGAAATTGAGGTTATAAATTGTCGTAACCTAAACATGGCAGTTCTGCTCTGTGTAATCGATAGTACTGTATAAAGTCTGCAAATGCATGAAAATTGGGGAGAAAAGCTTATAATTTCTTCAGATTTTGGGTATGTTTCTAATATTTTAACTCTTCCTTCCATTATATGTGCTGACAAGCGAAGTGGCGGTTGTTAAATATCATTACTGTATTTCAGTAAAATGCTCTCAATACCGAGATACCGGACCTACCGACACATCCCTACTCAAAATCAAAATCTGCAATTTAACAGGGTGTAAAAATAAACACACAAACACTGTATTTACCAGCATTTTCATTTTCTGTAAAGAAGTTAACAAGATATAAATACCAAAAACTTCTTGTGAAATATTTGAAAAACACGATGAAATGAAAATTTAAACCAAACAATTTCAATGGACAGAAAATATTTTGACAAATCTTTGGAATACTTACCTAAAGGCTTTGAATTTGCTCATTTGTCATAACAGGGACGAAAATCACTGATTTCATAATTATAACTTTCACATTTCATCAAATGGCGAAAATGCAAGAAAAATTTTAGTGCTCATTTGACAAATTGTAATCTGATGATTTATGATTTAAGCATTCAGAAACTTCTATGCAAAAGTTGTATCAATTACACCTTTTTTAAGTGCCCTCAGAAGTGATATCTTGTAAATTTATATTTGGGAAAATTAAATATTTATTTTACAGGTAGAATTAGAATCTAGTAATTACTCTTATTATTTTAATGAGGAATGTTTTAGATACATTTACGGGAACACAAAACTATGTACAGAAAGGCAGATACTGTTTCATTACAAAGTAAAAGATTTGGTTTTGAACGGCCTACACTTGTCATTTCAGGACAAGTTCTCGTGTATCTCATTTAACTGTTTAAGTTAAAATCAACAGATTAAAACTTTAGCTCTATCCTGTGAGTAATCAGTGGACATTCTGTTCTTGACTTCTTGCTAATTTCCCCTTTATGCATTAAGTATCATATTCCTCACTCTAAAATTGGAGTAAGAATGTAAAATCTGTATCATTGTACATGAAAAAATATTTCCCAGGAAACACCCTTGTTAGTGATTTAGAATTTTGCAAAATTTATATCAAATTTGTGACTTTTGTCATTATTTTAGTCAATTATTATTTTGGGGTGTCCCCAGTAGCAATAGGCTTGTGCCGTCATAATTATTGTGTCTTTACAATTTCCAGTTTTGTGATGTAATAAAGAACTATTATCGAAAATGAATTAGTAACAATGTCATTAGAAGGATAGTGTTGAATGTTTAACCTTTATGAAACAGAAAATCCACAGTGCATATTGCAAGATATGTAAATACAGGAAGTTAGATTTGTTAATTGTGACACTAAGATCATATTTTCAGGAACGCCAGAGAATGCCAGCAAAAAAAGGTTTATTACAGAAGACATTTACCTTGTTCTGTACAGGAACAGAGGAAATGCAATAAAACAAAGAATATATGGAATCTTCAAACAAATACAAAATCTATACATCTTTACACCAACAATATGAATTGCTAGTGAAAGGACCACATATTGATATATAAATGTTGATCAATATATGTTTCTGACTTTCAATATCAATATTGAAAGTGTCTAATTGACTAGTTTCTAGCAAGTTGCAGCAATTCAATGGTAAGTTTATTTGATACTATTATAGCTTATCAGCTTATCAGTTTTATTTATCAATATTTACAAATTAAAGGAAAATTCCTACTTTTTAAGAAGTTTAATGAACTTTTACAGCCAGCTATGTATTAAATTTAAATTTATTTTTTGTTATATCTTGTACACTAATATAACTGTTTTTGGTAACTGGGGGAATTTTAGCTGTTAAATTATGCATTTTACAATGTGAAACAATATTTCAAAGCATGGCAATCAACATATAAAGACAAACTGCTTTTGCTGACAAAAACAAAGTGGCCCTGATGAAGAAGTGTGGTGACATATTAAAACCTGTAGAACTTTATGTGGTGCTAACATCTGCATGTACCAAAAATGGATTCTAGGTGCTGAAAACAAAACAATATCCAATATTTTGTTTGGCTTTGGATTTGTTCTGGCGAAAAATGTAGACGTTAGTACATGAGATAGAACAATAACTATAGTTACTGTATTGCTTTGAAAAGAAATAAACTGTATTTGCACAGAAAAAACACACAACAAATTTCCCAATGAGCAATAACGATTTTGCATCAATGACTGTATATCTCGCACTGTTACCAAGACAAATGTGTTTTATGCAGAAATTTAAAATGGCCACCAAAAATAGAGGGAAACTGATTTCTGGAAAAACCTGGTAGATGACTTTTGTTATACCCTGCAGGTCAAACATTTTGTCGAAATCGCTCTATCTTATACCGTTTCAGAGATAAATGTGTTTTTGCATTTTACTAAAATTCCAGATGGCTGCCAAAATGGTGGCAAAACATTTTACCAAAATCTTGCAGATGACTCTGTAAGCTAAAAATTTTGACCAGTTTGCTTTAAGTTGTCTTTTACGCAGAAGTTGAAGATTGCTGCCAAAAATGGCAGGAAACTGAAAACAGTGTTTGAGAAACCAAAATTGCTCTAACTTACACCATTTCTGAGATAATTGTGGATTTTTTTTTACGTTTTACCCAGAAATTCAAAATGGCCACCAATAATGGTGGAAAAATGAGTTTTGGAAAACCTGTCAGATGACTCTGTATATACCCGTCTGGCCCAAAATTTTGCCCAAAGCACTCTATCTAAAACCGTTTCTGGGACAAATGGGTTTTTGTCTTTTACACAGAAATTCCAAATGGCTGCCAAAAATGGAGGCAAAATGACTTTTGACAAGAAGTGCGAGATGAATCTACAGAAACCTTGCGGGCCAAAAATTTGGTCAAAATCGCTCTATCTCATACCGTTTCTGAGATAAATCCGTTTTTGCATTTTTTCACAGAAATTCAAGAGGACCATCAAGAGTGAAACCATTATGTTTGGAAAAGACTGACAGATGACTACCTATAACCTGCAGGCCAAAATTTTTGTACAAAGCACCCTTTATTGCACTGTTTCAGAGATAAACGCGTTTTTGTGTTTGACACAGAGATTCAAGGGTGCTGCCAAAAAATGGGGAAAACAGTGTTTGGAAAAACCTGGCAGGTGACTTTGCGGTTACGGTGAGTGCAAAAAATTTCATCCAAAGCGCTCTATCTTGTACTGTTTCTGACAAAAATGTGTTTTTGTCTATTATGCAGAAATTCATGATGGCCGCCAAAAATGGAGGGAAATCAATTTCTGGCAAGAAGTGCCAAATGACTCTGTAGAAACCTTGCGGGCCCATGTGATTTCTCAGATGTGCAGAAAGTGTCCATGGACGGTCCCTTCCGCGGGAACTTCTCCTGTATACAAACAAGAATCCTGCAAAGGACGCTTGTTTGTATACAGGAGATATTCACGCCGAAGGGGCCGCGTCCTGCTACCCATAGTTTGAAAGAAAGATAAAAATTTCCAAAAAAGTTATCCAAGGGAGATCATAACCCAACGGTGGCAAGTCAAACTGATGTGGAGACAAATAAGCACCCCTTACGGGCCACCTAATTAGGGTTGAGAGAAAAGATTACTGAATGTTGAAACAAGGAGGCTGAATATAGAATTATTTATTTAAATACAACATAACTGAGTATTGAATTTTATTAGCAAAAACCTCTCACAACTGACAAGAATAACAGCAGGAAAAATATTATTTTTTTTATATTTATCTACTCAGAGCTGTAGCACACTACTTTTAGAAGGTATAATTTAATACTACAAGCTAGACTTTTAGTAGTGGTTTGTCAATATAGCGCAGTATATTAAGTGTAGGTTACTAGGGGTGCGACCGAGCAGTCGACACTCGCCGAGCGAGGAGAATTTCACGAAAATTCGACCCCAATTCTTGGGGTCGAGTGCTCGTGTATATATGACAACCTATAGAACCAGTTACGTTTTTTAGTTAATAAAACATAAATAACATACCTCACTTTCATCAAATCGCATAATCCACCATTTGTAACATAATATTATTGATATTATGTGCTGACAACAGCTAATTCAAGTGATTCAAAGCTTTTATCTTTGTATTTTTTTCGTTTACGGGAGCCGCCATATTGGATGTTGTTTCCTGTTATGGTGGATACTAAATGTTGCGAGGGCTCGATGTTGAGTCGAGTTTTTATCTATGAGTAATTGACCCGAATTATTTGTACTCGTCCCACTCCTATAGGTTACCCTATACTAAGTGTAGGTTACCCTACGCCTATGAGATGTGATTAGTTAACATGAGGTTGCAATGTTTTCGTACCCAACTCATCAAATTATAATTTCAGCAATATCACATATCTTAGGAATTTTACATAAATCTTTAAAAATATGTTTTGAGTCACTGACAAATAAGATAACAAATTGCCTAGTCTTAAGCAGCTTTTTCTGCCACTAAAGAAGAGTTAAGCGTGCAAGCACCAAACCGATATGATGATACAGTTGAAACTGAAGTGACATATCTTCATTATACTGACAAAAATATGGGCCAATACAAAACAATTTCTCATTGTGGGAAATTCTCCAAATTCTCCAATTTATACAGTTTTGGCAGGTATCATGATACTACGACAAAATGCTTTCACTGAACAAAGATCCTTATTAATAATGGTCTGGTTCTCTAATTTTTGTTTTCACCATTTTGAACAGTTTAAAGAGGGCTCCCGTTTCACCAAAAGTTGTACCATTAACACTGTTATTTCACGAGTACTTTTTGAAAATCATAAATCTGTACTTTTGTCAATAAAAGATGGTACAACCCTTCCCCCCCCACCCCCCGACATTATTATCTTCGTACGTACTGAAAATTGCTTGTGCACATGTCCATATAGATGCCAGACAAAGAGGACAAAACTTTAATTTCTTCTTACTTAACATCTGCATCAAATAATTGTGCCAATAGATACATAAAAATAGCATCAGTGACGTCTGTACCCCACAACCTGGAGAAATAGTTTTCAACACCATGATATAGAAGTAGTGAAACAGTACAAAGATCGGGATACTTTCAGAGTTGTATAAAGGTCCAAATAATGTTTAAAGAAAATAACATCTCAGAGAAAGAAAATGTACTAACTGTGTGTAAAGATAAAATAATTCAATAACAAGATGACAGCATTAATCAGTAAACTAAAAATAGCCAGCCTCGGTGGGCAAGAACCCCAGCCTGCAGGTATAACTAAATGGGCAACAACATTGAGCTTTGGGAAAATCTTCAGTTATAAGAAGTACACGGAATCCACGAAATGTTGTCAGATGCAAGATTCACAGGCCACGATTTCTTACAAGTTGTTTTCATATTTTGATACCCTAGAATCAATTATAAGGGAGATATAAGGCCTTGAAGCTCTGCTAATATGGTGAGGATATGCAACTGTGGTAACATCGGTTTAATAGCGCCCATTTCTCAATTGAGAATTTTAAGACCAAAAATATTTAAAGCATTGCAAGGGCAGCAGATGTTGTCTGATACCCTCCCAAACCTACTCATCTGTAGATCCTATTTAGGTTAACATATCCTGAAAATCTGGTGAAAATCCATGCATCGGTTTACGCTGTGGAACACCCACAAACATTAAAACCCTAAAATATTCAAAGCATTGCCATGGCAACAGTTGTTGCCAGATATCCCCCCAAACCTAAACATCTCAAGATCCTCTTGGGATAAACATACCCTGAAAATTTGGTGATAATCCGTGCATCGGTTTAGGTTGTGCAATAGCCAATAGTTTTAACCCTAAAAAAATCTTAAATGTGTTGCCATGGCAACAGATGTTGCCGGATACCCCCAACACCTAATCAGCTCTAGATCCTCTTGGGGTAAACATACCCTGAAAATTGGTGAAAATCCGTGCATGGGTTTAGGCTGTGAACACCCACAAGCTTTATGACCGCCGACGCCGCCTGGACGGTGCAGGTGATGACTATAACCCCAGCCTTTATGGGTTGGGGTTAAAACTATGAAGCTGTAAGATTTAGTAACAGGAGAATAGCTGTCAATGGAAATAGCACAATTATGTAAAAGAACATATAATAATCAGTTGCAGCAATTCATGTATCTTTGTCATAAGAGAAACATGTTTCAAATATGGCAGGTGAACACACTCTGGAATAGCCAAAGTTGAAGGTCACACCATGATGCACATCTACACCCCCTAACTAATGCCCATACCAAGTGTTAACCTTCTGCACCTTATAGTATCCAAGAAATAGCCCAGACAAGATTTTAAAACTCATGGTCACAACAACAAGGCCAAAGGTCAAATGAATATCACACCATGATGTTGCACACCTACAACCCCTAAAAAATGTTCCTGCCAAGTATCGTCTACACTTTATGGTTTCAGAGATATTGACCAAGCAAAATTTTAAAGGTCAAGGTCACCACAGCAAGATCAAAAGTCAAATCAAGATCACACTATGACGTTGCACAACCACAACCCCTAGCCAATGTTCCTACCAAGTATCAACTTCTTACACCTTACTTTTTCTGAGATATAGCCCAGACAAAATTTTCAAAGTCAAGGTCACTATGGCAAGACCAAAGGTCAAATCAAGGTCACACCATGGTGTTGCATACCTACACCCCCAAACCAGTGTCTCTACAAAGTACCAAGTTTCTACACCTGACAGTTTCCGAGATATAGCCGGGACAAGATTTTCAAACTCAAGGTCACTACGGCAAAGTCAAATCAAGGTCATACCAAGACGATGCATAGCTACACCCCCTAACCAATGTCCCTGCTAAGTATCAACTTCCCACACCTTACGGTTTCTAAGATACAGCTCAGACAACTTTTTCCTGACGCCCATCTGGACACCATGGGTGAAAACAATACCCCAACAGCCCTTGGGGATTGTGGGGTAAAAACTATTATTAATTTTACCTTTTCTAACAGTTTTAATGTGCCATTTCTTCATTAAAAATGTATTCTATACCATTAAATTTTTTTAATACTAATCAAACTGTCTGTCTCAGCTATGAGCAAGAGTAAAAGAGAGGTTCATGGCAACAGACCATTTTGCCCTCACATATACTATATGTTTTTTATAATATATTGCTGTTATCTAAGCAGCTGCAATAGGCTCTGCATAAAAAACATTTCAACAAAAGCAAAAGTAGATTTGCCCCATCCCCCTTTTAAACATAGCGGTACAACATTTCCAACAAGATCACATGCCCAGAAATCAACAAAGAAATGGACAAACCACTGGATTATACATCAAAGTAAAACCCAAATACCCCAAATGCAACAAGAAACAATTATAACTTGAAATATGCTTAGAAGTAAAGTGTATGCCTACTTTCAAACACAAATCTGTTGCCATTTTCCACTGTTTGAAGAAACACACAATATAAAGAGACTTTTATGAGCTTTTTACATTCTACATGGGTGACAAAAAACATCTGAAATTTTATCTATTAACCTTTTGATTTGAAAGTTTCTAGATGTAAAGCTGCTTTTATACAAAACAGTTAGTCTTATTAAAATGCTTAAAATTGTTATATCAAGGGCTGATTGGCAAAATTTATCTTTAAGTTTAAAATTAACCTGACAAGTGGTACACATCAATACCGGATGAAGGTTTGATTTGAAATTTTGACATTTTTTTACTGATAATGCCAAAATCAGTGATTAATACTTGCTACCTATTATGGTGTGACATACAACAAGAGTAATGGTTGGTGATAACTGAAGAATTCATAGGGTTTATTTATTCCAAAAGAATAACACACAGTACATAACTTTCACACAATAAAATGGTTTCATATGGTTCACCACTACACACAAACTATCTAATTATCTCATTGAAACTAGTTAATTGATACACCCATCAATACCCTAACAAATTTACAAATCCTAAAATGATGGATTTATATTTTAAAAACCAAATTTTTATGGGGAATAGACTCCAATTCAGTGTTTGGGCTATCCCAATAAACAAACTTTGACTGGAATGAAATATATTATTTATTATAAATTTGGCACTATTTTGAAAATATTTCAGAAACCAAAGGGATTATAGCAATTAAGATATCTAATATCTATATTATACACAAATGACCTGCTATTTGTGAGAATTCTTTTGGATGTCTTCAGCACACTATTTTTCCTATTTTATCACAAAATGAAAGTTGTTTGTCACTGCTTTTTCATTAAATGAAGGACTATAAAGCTGTTATAAAAGCCTGCTACACACAAAGAAACTTTCCATCTGTAAGCTCAGCATTGTCAGGGATCAATGGTTACAAGATTATATTGGCTGCAAGTAATGAGATTAGTTTTCTTCTGTCTCATATAAATTATACAGAAACCAAATATAAAAATAAAGTTGGAGCATTTTTCAAAATATAATTCATTTCCTATCAGTTCGAATTGTTGTCAGAACAGATCCTTGTTGGTGTGAACGTGCCTTTAGCGTTATTTAAGTGTCACAGATATGAAGCCACCCAGTGTGCACCAGGCATAAAGAACAACACTATTCAACACTCACCCTGATATACCTGTATATTTTTATATTCAGGCTACAGAAAATTATTCAAACTCCCTACTTAGAACAGAGTACTTAGAAGTTATATTCTTGTTACAAAGATCCAGTTATAATTATATAACATTCAACTATATGTAGCTATGATGTAATAGGATTGTGAAACAGAAGACAATGAATTTGTTTACCTGAGATGCTCCTGCTGTATTCAGACTTGTCCCTCACTGGATCACTGCCTCTCTTCTTTCTTTTTGAGGAGGTGCTAAAACACAAAATAATCACACACACATTACACAGCTGAACCTTATTGAGTGTCAGGGAAATGGAAAAATACTTTTACTGAACCAGCAGTTCCAAAACACAGGCTAAATTTTAATGAAAACAGCCTTGTTGACATCTGCTCAAAAGACATGAGGGAATTCTTTTCAACACATTTTTATTCAAAGGGATTTAAGTAGTTCTTCAGCTGATGTAACTCAAATTATATAATAGTGACATGCCAGTAGTAGTTTCTTAACCTGTACTAGCTGGTTTCCAAAAGAAATATGGTCATCTTTGCAAACTTTAAGAGTCACATTTTTTTATTATTTTTTTTTTGAGTAGCAAGAATCACTATTTAAAAGAGTTTTTAAAAGACATTGTCCTCTGTATGTCTCAATAAACAACACATATTTTCCTTCTTTTTCAAAATACACATATAACTATTTTCCAGAGAGCTTTCATGGGTAAAATGGCTTTAAAATGTGCAAATCTTGCAACCATAGTAACCAGACATAGCGTATCGGAGAACCAAGGCAAATTGTATCCGATGCTGCAGCTCAACTAGACTGGTTTCACATCCCAAATTTCTAGGAGCAATAATAAGCAAGTTATAAGCAATTGATGTTTGGCTACCCTTGCTTGACCTTGAACAAGGGGCCCAAGGTCAAACTTCACCACATCAGAAGAGTCCTAGCTCATGATTTCCTATAGTTTGGTTTCATATCCCAAACCTCTAGGAGCAATAATAAGGGAGTTATAAACTTAAGCACTTTTACGTTTGGCTACCCTTGTTTGACCTTGAAGGAGATGCCCAAGGTCAAATCTGACCAAATCAGAAAATTTCTTGCCCATGATTTCTTATTAGTTGGTTTCACATTACCAACACCCAGGAGCAATAATAAAGGCGATACAGACACTTCAAGTTTGTGTACCCTTGTTTGACCTTGAAGGAAGGGCCCATGTCATATCTGAGCATATCAGAAGATTCCCAGCCCATGATTTACTATAAATTGGTTTCAATTCCAAAAACTCTAGGACCAATAATAATTAGACCTATGCATTGGAGAACTAATGCAAGTTTTATCCACCGGAAAGACAACTCACCAAAGCCAGTGAACCATCATTTGACCTTGAAGGAGGGGTCAAAGGTCAAATCTGACAACATCAGAAGATTCCCAGCCCATGATATCCTATAAGTTGATTTCACATTGCAAACCTCTAGGATCAATAATGAGTGAGTTATAAGCACATTTAAGTTTGGCTATCTTCATCTGACCTTGGAGGAGATGCCTAAGGTCACATCTGACCACATCAGAAGATTCCCAGTCCATGATTTCCTATAGGTTGGTTTCACATTGCAAGGCTCTAAGACCAATAATAAGCGAGTTATAAGCATTTTTAAGTTTTGCTATCATCATTTGACCTTGAAAAAGGGACCCAAGCTCAAATCTGAACACATCAAAAAATTCCCAGCCCATGATATTTTCTATAAGTTGGTTTCACATTGCAAACCTCTTGGACCAATAATAAGCAAATTCTAAGCACTTTTTAAGTTTAGCTATTCTTGTTTGACCTTGAAGGAGGGGCCCAAAGCCAAACCTGACCACATCAGAAGATTCCTAGTCCATGATTTCCAATAGGCTGGTTTCACATAAAAAATCCCCAGGAGAAATAAGAGAGTTATAAGTACTTTTAAGTTTGGCTACCCTCATCTGACCTTGAAGGAGGGGTCCAAGGTCAAAACTGAGAACATCAAAAGATTCTCAGCCCATGATTTCCTGTAGGTGGGTTTCACATTATAAATTCTATGACTAATAATAAGAGAGTTATAAGCACTTTTAAGGTTGGCTACCCTCATCTAACCTTGAAGGGGGGGCCCAAAGCAGACCACAGCAGAAGATTCCCAGTCCATGATTTCCTTTAGGTTGGCTTCATATGCCAAACCTCTAGGACCAATAACAAGGGAGATATAGGCACAATTAAAGGACCACTATGTGGGGTACTTTGGCACTCCCTGATGACTTTGAAAGAAGGGCTTCAAGTTTAAACGTCTGTATGCTTGAAGAGGACATATATATCTGTTATACATATCACCTGTGAAGAGGTTCAACCTTCTAGTTATGAGCCAGCAGAAAGGTAGATAATTTTCAAAGAAATGCCCAGGGTGGAAATCTTGTTCTTTAGAATGAGGCTAAATTCAGTCGCAGTAGCATACCTCCCAATGTAGATACCTGGTAAATTTGGTGAAGCTAACTGGTCTAGTGTTCTGCTGAGAGTGTTAAGCCACAGCAGCATTGTGAACAATAAACTGATCGCAACTAAATACCACTTTTTCAAGGAACATATTACCTGATTTTTCAGTACTTGATGTTTTGGACTGGCACCTCAGTAAATACATAAATACAAATTACTGAGTAAATAATTTTTATTAATAATATTTCCCTTTATGTGGGCATCGAATTAATTTTTCAGAGATATTATGTAATAAAGGGAGATAACATTGGTTTGCATGAATATGTTAGTTACATTCAACCTTGTGTCAACAACATCTTTACTGTGAGTTAAGACTTCATTCTCCGACTAAGACAGATTTAATAAAAAACAAATATGCGAGTGGGATAAGCAAAATGAACCATAAACAGAATCTTCTGTCAAACTTGAAAATTATACAACTAGGTGTGAGGTATTGTGTACAAGGGCATGTCATGCAAGTTAAACTATGTAGAAGGATGTTTTTATTGATCTCAAAGATTCTGATGGATTCTACAATATATCTGTATGGGTCTGATGCAATTGTGTTTGAGTATTTTTTATATTTTTTGCTGCTGCAGCATTCCTAGTAGTAAGCTCATGAAGCTTTGAACATTTGAACAGCTGATATCACTGTATTGATTATTTATTGTAGTTTATGTCAAACCTAGTGTATTCTTCTCAGTTATATTGTGACAGGCAGAGGAAACCAGTACATACAGTTGGTCAAGATTCTGTACCGTAAACTGCTGACAAATGGTAAGCAACTACCAGCTTTCCCACTTGCAGTCAGGCCGGGATTCACACTCTGACCACAGAGGTGGGAGGCGAGTGTGATACCACTGCACCACCGTGGCCCCTATATCAGTGCATTGATGTCCCATATAGACTTAATTATGTAATGTCATTGTATTGATGTCCCATATAGATTTTACCATGTGCAAATATTAAATATTAAGTATGTCCACTAAATTGCCAATTTCCAGCATTTACGGAGCCATAATAATGTAAAAGGTATTTGTACATACCTAGTACAAATGATATACATTGGTAAACATGGAGCCGTAACCCAAATACAAACATTTTAATGAGGTATTGTAAAATATCACTGAAAATTTGAAATACACTTAGTCATTATCAATACTGACATCTTCATAGCTGTATCAATAAAGATTAAAATATTGATATAGGATTTCTTCCCCAACGGTCATATTAAGTGAGAACAAAACTTGATAACTCTATAGTGTGAAAGCACCACCACCATGTGTTTTCTCATCATAGACCACAAGAATTTTTGTTACGTTTTATGTTAACATGCTCAGGGTTTGACACAAAATGACAAGAGTTATCCATATATATTATCCACATGTTGCAAATGTCATAAATGAATAAAAGTAATAAATCCAAATGAAAACTAATTACAAGTATAAAAAGTTTCTCTTCATGTTATTATCTCATCAATTACTTATAAAGTTTGAAGATACACAATCACAACAAATTAAAATCAATGCTAAGTACAATACAGAGTATCCTGCAAGGCTGCAAGTGTTTAATAGTTAAACCAAACATCACTACAGTAAAAAAACCTACAGATTTTAGATATTTTATACTTTTGTTGGGACGAATTGACAAGATTTTTTGTTTATATGTTTTTAAAACCAGTAAAACGGTAACAGTAATTTATCACAGAAAACAAGCAAATATATATATATTTATAGAAAGTGAAAGAAGACTAAAATGTGAAGAACAATAAACAGTGAATTAGTGAGTGGACGATTAGACCAACGTTCGATTAATCGTCGGTGCTATGGTACAATTGCGTTCGGTCGTGGACAACTTCTAGAAACCGATTAAATCTCACCCTTCCTTATGTGTCTTCATATCCACGTATTTTTTTTATATTTTAAACAGTTTCCTTAACTTTCCTTTGATAAATCAAGAGATCTGTCACGAATTTTGGGTTTGTTTATGTCTGCCGCCATATTTACCGGAAGTGAGTGCTTTTGGTAGGTTCTAAATGTCGGAACACTGTTATTCTTAACGGATTGATAAATACTTCATCCCGGAAAGTGTTTCATGATATATTGCCTTACAGTGGAGTAAAAAAGTCGATTATGGGTCGATCATCGGTCGGAAAAATGGACGAATAATCGACCATGAAAATTGAGGCGATTCCACTCACTACAGTGAATTGCATTGAATCACAAGTGAGAACATCTTGCATTAAATGGTTGAGGGAAATTACATTTCAGTATCCACTGGCCTAAATATTAGTGAGACATACAGCCCTTACTTTTGCTGACTTTAATTTTGATTTTCATTGTACATACTAAAAGTAGTAAAATTTCCATCTTAACATATCTGGCTATTTAGACTTGGTAACTAAATATGCAATAACAAAACCCTGAAACATTAAATTTGATTCCAAACCAAATTGTAAATTTCAGATTGTCTTGTTTTTAAACATGATTTATAAATTACTGAACTTTGTTGATAAAAATTGAGCATAGATCAAAATAGATATTGAAACTTGGAACAATGATTGATTGATATTGCAATAGTGATATCAATAACATGTCATAAAAATTCTACCAAACAAACTATTGGTCTTATCGCTTCACCAGTCTTTTAAATCAAGCCGATGTCATTTTTTTTTTCAAGACAACTATAGTTGGGTGTAAGTATGTCATGACAACATCACAACTGAAAAAAAATTGCTGAGAACATGCACAGTAGTGGTGCATTTTGGGATAAAGTTTCATCCAGAGAAAACTTACAAAACACACTAAAAATGTACCAAATGTAACAGAACAAGCAGTTAGTGCCCGTGAACGGGCTCTGTGTCAGCTGACTGTCTGTTTTGAGTTTCAGATTAGCCTTGCTTAAGGCACAAGTACCCTAGTAATTAAGAGAAAATATACAGAAAACATGGTCGTTTTGCAAAATGTACTTTATCTGTGTACAAGTATGAAACATATGGTACAAATGTGAGCCTTAAGCAAGGCTAGTTTCAGATTAGAAGTGAAAGAAGGAAAGGACACAAAGTTGTGCTCTGACAAAGGTACTCGGAAGTAAAGTACCAAGTTAACTATTAAGGAGTAAAAAGCAGGTAGAAAACATATTCCAACAAAATACTGTAAATGAGATAGTTTTCAAGTTACAACTGATTTACTCAACACTGAGAACCTGAAAGTAGCTATTGCTCAACTATGCCACGAGCTACAGGTCTACAATTTCACTATGGTATAGCTGACCCCTAAGTAGGTTAACAGCATATTTAAACAAACTACTCTAAATGCAATAGTTTAAATGTTACAAATGATTTAGTCCACAGTGATAACCTCAAAGTAGGCATTACTCAGATATGCAATGATGTTACAGGTCTGGAATTTCACTATGTTATAGCTGACCGAAAAGTAGCCGAACAACATATTTATACAAAATACTCTAAATGCAATGGTTTTCAAGGTACAAGTGATTTACTCAACAGTAAGAACCTGAAAGTAGCTACAGCTCAGCTATGCCATGAGCTACAGGTCTACAATTTTACTATATTATAGTTAACCCAAAAGTAGATGAATAATATATTTAAACAAAATACTCCAAAAATGCAATAGCTTTCAAGTTCCAACTGATTTACTCAACAGTGAAAACCTCAAAGAAGCTATTATTTAGCTATGCAATGACCTACAGGCCTGCATTATTATGTTATAGCTGAGCCCAAAGTGGCTGAATAACATATTTAGACAAAATACTCTAAATGGAAGAGTTTTCACTTTACAACTGATTTACTCAACAGTGAAAACCTAAAAGTAGCTATTGCTCAGCTGTGCAATGATGCTACAGGTCTGCGATTTCACTATATTATAGAGGACTGAAAAGCAGGTGAATAACATATTTAAAGAAATTACTGTAAATGCAATAGTTATAAAGTTACAAATGATTTACTCAACACTGAGAACCTGAAAGTAGCTATTGCTCAACTATGCCATGAGTTACAGGTCTACAATTTCACTATGGTATAGCTGACCCCTAAGTAGGTAAATAACATATTTAAAGAAATTACTGTAAATGCAATAGTTATAATGTTACAAATTATTTACTCAACAGTGATAACCTCAAAGTAGCTATGCCAGGAGCTATATGTCTTCAATTTTATTATGTTATAGCTAACCAAAAAGTAGATAAATAACATATTTACACAAAATTCTCTAAATGCAATCATTTTCAAGTTATAAGCAATTTACTCAACAGTGAGAACCTCAAAGTAGCAATTACTCAGCTATGCAAAGAGCTACAGGTCTGGAATTTCACTATGCTATAGCTGAACCCAAAATAGGTGAATAACATATGAAACAAAATACTCTAAAAGCAATAGTTTTCAAGTTATAAGTGATTTACTCAACAGTGATAAACTAAAAGTGGCTATTACTCGGCTATGCCATGAGCTACAGGTCTGAAACTTTATTATGTTATAGCTGACCCAAAATTAGCTGAATAACATATTTATACCAAATTCTGTATATGCAATAGTTTTCAAGTTATAAGTGATTTTACTCCTTATGGAAGTTACTGAAAAGTCACAAAATAGCTATTACTCATTTAGCTATGGGATAGATGCCTAAGTTACTCACCATGTTGTAGCTATGAAAAAAAGTAGCTGAATAACATATTTTACAAAATGCTCTAAATGCAATACTTTTCAAGTTATAAGTGATTTAGTGCATGATTTTATGAATTTTAATGCATTAAAAATTATTTTAAAAATTCATAAAAAAAATAATTAAGAAAGATTCAGATCTTATACTGACACAAAGGAATCTACCTGTGGCATAGTACATATATGCAAAATAAGAGAGAAATCCTTTCAATAGTCAATGAGAAAATTGTGATAAAGTGTTAAAATTTTCACACTTTGGGTGGGGGTACCTCGCTTCTAACAGCTTTGGGGAACAGATGAAGACATATCTTCATGAATTTTACGATTTATCATCCTCGATAGATAAGGTATCTTTTAAAAGTAACAGCAGTCTCTGGGCCCTGTACTTTTGGAAAAGAAGATGTTCACGCGAACATGTACACCGCAGAGTGAAAAAAATAGCAGAGATGCCCGTACCCCACAGCCTAGGGAAATATTTTCAACACCATGAGATACAGAAGTACTGTATCAGTACAAACTTCAGGATACTTTCAGAGCACTGTCAGTTATATAAAGGTCCAAATAATGTTTAAAAGAAAGATCATGCATATAAAGATAAAGTATTAAAACAAGATAATTCAATAACAAGGTGACAGCATTAATCAGCAAACTAAAATTCAACCCTCTTTATCTACATCTGCATGGCCAAATTATGGTTTAGATGGTTTGAATATTACCATGCATACAGAAGTGGTAATACATTTAATGAATGCTTATTGTGGTGTTGGAGCAAAATCTGTGGCTCACTTGATGAAATTCTATCTCTTACAATGGGAAGTTATGAAAGTAAAATTCTTAATAAATTCTAATATGACTTTAACAGTGCTTAATCTGCATCAAAAGAGAGACAGAAAGGTGCAACAAGATTTTATAGGTCAAGGTCACTACGCCAAGGTCAAAGGTCAAATCAAGGTCAGACCATGACGTTGCACAACTACATCCCCTAACCAATGTCCCTACCAAGTATCAACTTCCTACACCTTACGGTTTCCGAGATATAGCCCGGACAAGATTTTTAAACTCAAGGTCACTACGGCAAGGTCAAAGGTCAAATCCTGGTCAGACCATGACGTTGCACACCTACACACCCTAACCAATGTCCCTACCAAGTACCAACTTCCTACACCTTACGGTTTCCGAGATATAGCCCGGACAACATTTTATAGGTCAAGGTCACTATGACAAGGTCAAAGGTCAAATCAAGGTCAGACCATGACATTGCACACCTACACCCCCTAACCAATATCCCTACCAAGTATCAACTTCCTACACCTTACGGTTTCTGAGATATAGCCAGGACAAGATTTTATAGGTCAAGGCCACTACGGCAAGGTCAAAGGTCAAATCAAGGTCAGACCATGACACTGCACACCTACACCCCCTAGCAAATGTCCCTACCAAATATCAACTTCCTACACCTTACGGTTTCCGAGATATAGCCCGGACAAGATTTTATAGGTCAAGGCCACTATAGCAAGGTCAAAGGTCATATCAAGGTCAGACCATGACGTTGCACACCTACACCCCCTAACCAATATCCCTACCAAGTATCAACTTCCTACACCTTACGGTTTCGGAGATATAGCCCGGACAAGATTTTATAGGTCAAGGTCACTACGGCAAGGTCAAAGGTCAAATCAAGGTCACACCATGACGTTGCACACCTACACCCCCTAACCAATGTCCCTACCAAATATCAACTTCCTACACCTTACAGTTTCCGAGATATAGCCTGGACAAGATTTTATAGGTCAAGGTCACTACGGCAAGGTCAAAGGTCAAATCAAGGTCAGACCATGACGTTGCACATCTACACCCCCAACCAATATCCCTACAAAGTATCAACGTCCTACACCTTACAGTTTCCGAGATATAGCCCGGACAAGATTTTATAGGTCAAGGTCACTACGGCAAGGTCAAAGGTCAAATCAAGGTCAGACCATGACGTTGCACACCTACACCCCCTAACCAATGTCCCTACCAAGTATCAACTTCCTACACCTTACGGTTTCTGAGATATAGCCCGGACAAGATTTTATAGGTCAAGGTCACTACGGCAAGGTCAAAGGTCAAATCAAGGTCACACCATGACGTTGCACACCTACACCCCCTAACCAATGTCCCTACCAAATATCAACTTCCTACACCTTACAGTTTCCGAGATATAGCCTGGACAAGATTTTATAGGTCAAGGTCACTACGGCAAGGTCAAAGGTCAAATCAAGGTCAGACCATGACGTTGCACATCTACACCCCCTAACCAATATCCCTACAAAGTATCAACGTCCTACACCTTACAGTTTCCGAGATATAGCCCGGACAAGATTTTATAGGTCAAGGTCACTACGGCAAGGTCAAAGGTCAAATCAAGGTCAGACCATGACGTTGCACACCTACACCCCCTAACCAATGTCCCTACCAAGTATCAACTTCCTACACCTTACGGTTTCTGAGATACAGCCCGGACAAACTATTTCCCGCCGCCCGCCCACCCACCCGCCCATCCGGACACCATGGGTGAAAACAATACCCCGACAGCCCTTAAGGGTTGTGGGGTAAAAATGAAAAAATGAGACTAACAGAGAATATTAACTGAAAATATTTTCATTACAACTATAAGAACATATGGTATTCCTAATACAAGTTGATTACAAACTATTTATTTACATTTGTTTTGTTTAAGCCAAGGTAAAATCTTCTATATAAAAAAATAAAAACATGCACAAACATACCTGATAAATATACTTTACATAAAAACTACCCAATAATTGATTTTTAAGCTGTCATTATACAATTTCTTATTGAAATCTGAACGTCAAATTAGTATATTAGCAATCAACATACAGCATTATAAATGAGCAGGTGAACCATAATTTTATGCAAGTCATTGGTCCCATAAATTTTTAAAAGTGATCTGTGAGTGAGTAGAGTCCCGTCTGGATACAAAAAAATATCAAAGATCCAGATTTTCCAACTTACTCATTGTAGCAGAAGTCTGCACTCACCAAGTGCTTTTCTCTAGTCTTACTCTGGGCTGTGTATCAAGGCAAGCAGTCAATATCAAGAGTTTTTAACTCACACTGAGTTAATAATGTACATTCCTTTCTACATGGAGAAAGCTTCAAGTGATCATCAGGCACTCCATTCAGAGTGTGCATGCTTGGAGAAATCATTATGTCCCAAGGTATGGTGACAAAAATGAAGTTTTACATGGACTAGAAACAAGACTTCTGATGAAATGAAAGCACTTCTTATTCTGTAAGCATTGTGTCATGAGGTTTATCAAAGCAAACTACAAAAGCACACTGAAGCATGTGTTCTAATTTATAACATGAATTAAGATTTCTACTGAAGTAGTTTATGTAACTGTTATCCAACAAATCCAAGGTCAAAGTTAGGATTTTGAGGTCATTTTCACAGCTAAGGTCATATCAGGACAGACTCTTAGTAGATCCCACGTGCGTCTAGAGCTGTATTTGAACCCACGGCGACATTTTTGTATGTTTTGTATGTTTGTATGTAATTTTTTGTATGTTATCACTGTAACACAAAGTGAGCTGTTTTGTTAAGGTCACATTTATATAGAGTTAAGGTAATGACACTGCAGATCTTGCAGCCTAAAAAGTTAAAGTAGTACAACCTCTGTTATTCAGGCATAGTCTGAAAGAGATTTGTTCTCATAATAGAAGACTTGTGAATAAACAAGGCATTTCAGTACAAAGCAGTAACAAAATATGGAGTGTGGAAATGAGTTCATAACAGGGACTATTTGGATAACAGGTCACACACTGTATGGACATTCTGTCCATTAGAGATTCAGTTGATGTACAGATACATGGTCGTCTACCTAAACTGTAGGTTTTGATCATATCAAGCCAATGAAAAATCTTCTTTTGTGGCAAATATAATGGCCTCTATAAGGCAAAATATCAAACCATTAAATGTATCAATCAATTTCAGGTATAAAATTTATATAATAGTCCAGCTAAAAATAATGTTAGCTTCTGCTGGAATAGAAAAGCGGGTTAACTTTGAATGTTAAACATAATTACACACAAAGACTATTTGCTTATGGTAAATTTATGTCTCATGGTTAGGCCAACTTAGTAAATTAAAAGTCATTGCCAGCTTTATATACAAAGAACCTCCATTATCTGAACAAAGGATGAAAAGTACACAATACTTAGGTACTAATTGTTTTATGGAAGTAATGCTCAAACCTGCACACACCAACAAGGATATGATACAAAATGAGTCAATCTGATGTGATAAGTTTAAAATCACATTACATAACTGGCCAGTGTTTACCAAGGAGAATACAATACAAACTAACATGAAACAATGTTTGTTTTAAAGAACTCTTTTACAGAAATGGTAAGAAGAGGTAGCATATGCAACAAAATGCCTCAACTAAAAAATGGCAATAGATTCATCATTAATGGTCCAATTTTAATTATTTTTTCAACAAATTAATCCAATATAACTGGGGCTGAGAAAAGTTATCCGAGCCTCGATAGACGAGTGGGTTTTTGCTGGGACTCGAGTCCATTTTAAATACTCGATTCCCCTAGCATCTTGTATTATCATAAGCGATATAAAACATTTCTAAAATTTGCTATATTTCTGCATTTCCACCACATAATGTCAATTAAATAATTGGTTTTGCTTTTAAAACATAACTTACTCCATATTCTTTAATATCTGGTTAAATAGAAGATGTTTTTTCTCCAAAAGTTTCACTACCATTTGTTTACAGAAGACTTCTAATGGTAGATACTAAATCTACTCAAATTCGGCTCGGTTGTCAGAGTGCGGGTACTCCGAGCTGTCTTTTAGCACCTGCCCCAGCCCTAAATATAACAATAGGCAGCCTCAGCAGGCAAGAACCCCAGCCCGCAGGTACAACTAAATGGGTAACAACATTGGTCTTTTGGAAAATCTGAGGAACAACTTCAGATAAAGAAGTATACAGAACCCACAAGACGTCAGATACAAGAAATTTCATGCAGCTAAAGAAGGGGGAAAACGTATATATTTTATTCATTCATGGCGCAAGTTCCAAGCTCATATAAGAGATATATGGTCATTTTAGTATGATGACCCCACTTGAGCTTAAAGTAGGGGTCAAAGTTCAAACTTAACACTCTCAAAAGATTGACAAGTCATATTTTCTCACAAATTGTTTTCATATTTTGAGACCTTAGGACCAATTATAAGGGAGATACAAGGCCTTTTTAGTATGATGATCCAACTTGACCTTGAAACAGGGATCAAAGATCAAATTTGAGACTTGTAAAAATTCATACGCCATAATTTCCGATTTGTTGTTTTCACATATGGAAGCCCTAGAACCAATAATAAGGGAGATACAAAGCCTTTTTTGTGTGATGACCAAACTTGACCTTGAAGCAGGGGTCAAAGGTCAAATTTGACACTTGGAGATGATTCGTAGGCCATGACTTTAAAGTTGTTTTCTCATTCCTAACCAACAAAATTTCCCTCAGGTAAGCATTCCTAGCTACATACATTTTTTTTCCAAATCTGATGAAATCTGCTTTAAGTTTTAGAACATATTAATGATTTTCAAACAATAGGCTATTATAAGGCCTACATTTTGTTTTTTTCTAAATGAGACAAAATTTTTTACAGACATATTTTCACAGCCATAAACATTCTCTGCAAATTTAGTGAGAATATCTTCATAAATGAATGAGATATAAAGGTTTATGTAGAAATATGCAAATACATGCATACATGCATGCTTGCACACACATATGGAACGCATTTCAAAATCTCCTAACTTTGGCCTTTGGCAAGAGGGGGATAAAAATGCAACTGTAGTGGCATCAGTTGAACAGGGTCCCATTTTAAATTAAGAGGTCTACGACCAAAAAGTCTTCAAAGCATTGCTATGGCAACAGCAGTTGCCAGATACCCCAAAACCTAATCAGCTTCAGATCCTCTTGGGGTTAACATATCCTGAAAATTTGGTAAAAATCCATGCCTGGATTTAGGCTGTGGAACACCCACAAGGTTCATACCTGCCGCCCCTGCCTCCGCCCAGATAGGACAGGGGCCAACTATAAAAGGACTCTTATTTTAACATATCAGATCTTACAGGTTGAAGAATACTCTAACTATTAGAAGATAGGCAGGCACTGTGAAGCTTCAACTAAAACTCAACTAAAAGTATTGCTTCAGAAGAGAAAAAGAAATTTTCTTTTCTTTTTTTTTTTTTTTTTTTTTTTTTTTGCACAGCAAACACAAAGCCAGTCAAAATGCCCTACTTCACACTATTTCCAAGATAACTGCGCCATTGCATTTTATGCAGAATTTCAAGATTGCCGCCAAAAATAGCTCGAAAACGATTTTGGAAAAAGTGCCAGATGACTACGCGTATACACTGGGGAGCATAAAATTTTTGTCAAAAACACTCTATCTCGCACCGCTTCTAAGATATATGTGTTTCTGCGTTTAATACATATTCAACATGGCCGCCAAAAAGGCAGGAAAACAATTTTTTTTTTCACTCTGTGTACACCCTGGGAGTAAAAAATTTTGCCGAAATCACTCTAGCTCACATTGTTTCCACGATAAATACATTTTACACAGAAATTTAAGATAGTCACTAAAAATGGCAGGAAAAAATTTTGGGTCAAAAAGTGGCACATGATTTTGGGCGCCCAAAATTTTGTCGATATTACTCTATCTCGCACTGTTTCCAAGATAAATGCCTTTTACACAGAAATTCCCGATGGTAGCCAAAAATGGTGAAAAAATGATTTTTGGCAAAAAGTGGCACATGACTGCATATACCCTGGGGTTCCAAAATTTTGTCAAAATCTATCTTGTTTTGTTTCCATGGTGAAGGCATTTTACGCAGAAATTCAAGATAGCCACCAAAAAGGGTGGGAAGATGATTTTTGGCAAAAACTGGTAGATGACTCTGCGTATACCCTGGGGCCCAAAAATTTTATCAAAATCACTGTATCTCGTACTGTTTCAGAGATAAATGCGTTTTTAAGATTTAGGCAGGCAAGTTTTCCAGACAAGCACACCCCTTTTAAAAACATGTTTTTGGTCATGCTATGATGTAATGTCATTGATTGGCTGAAATGTTATAACACCATATTAATAAAATTTTCCCAGGGATATTGGATAAACGATCCAAATCAGATCCTTGTGGTTGCTGACCTATACACAATAAAATGCAGGAGCTGGTGGCCCCTAACGCTCATATATACAAACAAGCATCACTTACGGGATGCTTAATGACCTTTCTTATTATCCGGTTGTGAAACTTAGTCAGTATTTTGTTCAGTTTATTGTACTTTTTTTTCTCAGACTGGTTTGGTGTGTACAGGTCTGTACAGTCTTAGCTTCCTCAAAATGTGGGTGGCAACATGCGGATAACAGAAAAGTTCAGATAATAGAGATTCACAGAAATGAGCACAAGCACTAAAAATTGTTGTTAATCATCTACAAATTGCATATCAATACAGACTGACATCACAACATACACAACTCACTTGCGGTCAATTCCAGATATGGAGCTGTTTCGACTGCGAAACCCAGATTTACTAGAAAAGAGGAACCAAAAAGTTAATGAAGGCTGCTTTCAATTTGTGGAGGGCAGAAACAGAGTCAGTTTGTATATTGTGTGTTAAACTTTGTTCAAAAACTTGTTCATATGAGGACATCATTAAACTTGTCAACCCAGACTACTGTTTATTTTTTTCTATTTTTTAAATGCTTTGTTAGCCTTTTACAGCAGCACCATATTTCTCTGAGATGTGTCGAAGACCCATCTTTGCTGACATTCTCTTATTTTTAGAATTTTCTTAGAAAAATTGTAAAACTAGAGGATCGCTCGCAAAAAAAAAAGATAATGTTTTTGCATAGCAAAAACAAAGCGTCCCGAAAAGGATATAAAGGTGAGTGCTAAAGTATTAAGAAAATGCTTCGTTTCTAGCCTTATACTGTTGTGGCAACCAAAGTCAGCGCAGTCTGCTCTATCTAGCACGTTTTTCAAGATATAAGCATTTTTGTGTTTTGCAAAAAATAAAAAAATTAAAAATGTCCGCTATATTTGGCGAGACAAAAATATTTTGAAAATTGGCATGGCTACTCTGCAGAGATACCCAGCAGGTCCAAAATTTTGTTGAGTTCACTCCATATAGCACGGTTTTCGAGATATAAGCATTTTTGTGTTTTGCAAAAACTTTGAAAATTCAAAATGGCCACCATTTTTGGGGAGACAAAATTTTTTGTCAAGACCACTGCCGTGGTGTGTATCTCCCGCCGAGCATTAAAGCAGAAGAAATAGCTTTTCCGAGATATTCACAATTTTTCATTTTCGTGTGTGAAAGGTCTTCCAAAAGTAGGTGAATGAGTTATTTGAGAAAAATTGGCTATCTGCAATACTATTAAGAGATAATTCACATTTACTCATTTTGAGTAGGTGAATAATTATCTATGGGTCTGAAACTTCACCAAGTGAAAGCTCTCCCAAAAGTAGGTGAATGAGTTATTTGAGAAAAATTGGCTATCTGCAATACTTTTAGAGATAATTCGCATTTACTCATTTTGAGTAGGTGAGTAATTAGCTATGGGTCTGAAACTTCACCATGTGAAAGCTCTCCCACAAGTAGATGAATGAGTATTTGATAAAAATTGGGTATCCGCAATACTTTTACAGATAATTAGCATTTACTCATTTTGAGTAGGTGAATAAATAGCTATGGGTCTGAAACTTCACAGAGTGAAAGCTCTCCCAAAAGTAGGTGAATGAGTTATTTGAGAAAAATTGGCTATCTGCAATACTTTTAGAGATAATTCGCATTTACTCATTTTGAGTAGGTGAGTAATTAGCTATGGGTCTGAAACTTCACCAAGTGAAAGCTCTGCCAAAAGTAGGTGAATGATTAATTTGAGAAAAATTGGCTATCTGCAATACTTTTAGAGATAATTCGCATTTACTCATTTTGAGTAGGTGAGTAATTAGCTATGGGTCTGAAACTTCACCAAGTGAAAGCTCTCCCAAAAGTAGGTGAATGAGTTATTTGAGAAAAATTGGCTATCTGCAATACTTTTACAGATAATTCGCATTTACTCATTTTGAGTAGGTGAGTAATTAGCTATGGGTCTGAAACTTCACCAAGTGAAAGCTCTCCCAAAAGTAGGTGAATGATTAATTTGAGAAAAACTGGCTATCTGCAATACTTTTAGAGATAATTCGCATTTACTCATTTTGAGTAGGTGAGTAATTAGCTATGGGTCTGAAACTTCACCAAGTGAAAGCTCTCCCAAAAGTAGGTGAATGAGTTATTTGAGAAAAATTGGCTATCTGCAATACTTTTAGAGATAATTCACATTTACTCATTTTCAGTAGGTGAGTAATTAGCTATGGGTCTGAAACTTCACCAAGTGAAAGCTCTCCCAAAAGTAGGTGAATGAGTTATTTGAGAAAAATTGGCTATCTGCAATACTTTTAGAGATAATTCGCATTTACTCATTTTGAGTAGGTGAGTAATTAGCTATGGGTCTGAAACTTCACCAAGTGAAAGCTCTCGCAAAAGTAGATGAATGAGTTATTTGAGAAAAATTGGCTATCTGCAATACTTTTAGAGATAATTCACATTTACTCACTTTGAGTAGGTGAGTAATTAGCTATGGGTCTGAAACTTCACAGAGTGAAAGCTCTCCCAAAAGTAGGTGAATGAGTTATTTGAGAAAAATTGGCTATCTGCAATACTTTTAGAGATAATTCGCATTTACTCATTTTGAGTAGGTGAGTAGCTAGATTGGGCCAACTCGGCGCCAACATATCCCCAGACAGGTCATCACTCACGCCACAGGTTTTGATCGGGAATTTTTTAAAACATAATTACCCATTATTATATGAACTTCAGCACATCAATCTACTCTGTTTATATCTTCCCAAGGAAGATGGTGTATCCCCAGACGCCGAATACATAACTCAAATTATATTTTCAATCTTCCTGCAATGATAACTCTAAACCTATTTTCAAAGTATTTAAATGATTGATGATTGAATGTCCATTCTAAAATAATAATCCCGAAAGAGCATATCTGTTTCCATATTTGTTGACAAATAAAATATTATTTTTAACTCAACTCATCATACTTTTCAATCTTCCTTCAAAGTATTTAAATGATTGATGATTCAATGTCCATTCTAAAATTCATAATCCCAAAAGCGCATATCTGTTTCTATATTTGTTCACAAATAAAATATTATTTAAAAAAAAACTAGAGGATCGCTCGCAAAAAAAAAAGATAATGTTTTTGCATAGCAAAAACAAAGCGTCCCGAAAAGGATATAAAGGTGAGTGCTAAAGTATTAAGAAAATGCTTCGTTTCTAGCCTTATACTGTTGTGGCAACCAAAGTCAGCGCAGTCTGCTCTATCTAGCACGGTTTTCACGATATAAGCATTTTTGTGTTTTGCAAAAAATAAAAAAATTAAAAATGTCCGCTATATTTGGCGAGACAAAAATATTTTGAAAATTGGCATGGCTACTCTGCACAGATACCCAGCAGGTCCAAAATTTTGTTGAGTTCGCTCCATATAGCACAGTTTTCGAGATATAAGCATTTTTGTGTTTTGCAAAAACTTTGAAAATTCAAAATGGCCACCATTTTTGGGGAGACAAAAATTTTTGTCAAGACCACTCCGTGGTGTGTATCTCCCGCCGAGCATTAAAGCAGAAGAAATAGCTTTTCCGAGATATTCACAATTTTGCAAATTTAATAAGTAAATTAAATTTTTATAAGTTAATACCCTATCCAATGGACAATTGCTTTACCGGTCGGCGCGACCGGTCCCGCCAAACGCCAGAAAAAGACGTCCTGTATATACTACCGGCAGGACCGGTCACAGAGTGTGCATTCGCCAGGTGGCGCATCGTACTTCATTTCCTGTTTACCTATTGACGTCATAGCATCTTTTTCGTGTCTAATCCTAGTAAGACCCCTAGTAAGCTGATAGCGGGGCCGGTTGGGTGGGCCTTGCCTGTCCATTGGATAGGGTATTAACTTATAAAAATTTAATTTACTTATTAAATTTGCAATTTTATTGCGTTAATACATCCTATCCAATGGACAATTGCTGAATAACTACCGCTTGGTAGGCGGGTAAGCAGCTAGGGACTTATGTGAAATCATAACAACAATTTTTAACAGGCCCATTTGACCTAGGGTCAGAGAAACCTGAAAGGTCAGGGTCGGTCACTAACTCACCGGTTAACCGGGAGCCTACCGACGTTGCCCCCCCCCCCCTTTTTCTTTCCTTTCAGAGTTGGTCTGAGTTGGAAAGATAGAGAGAGAGAGGGGCTGAGTTCAGTCCCAGAAGAAATAAACTTCCCAAAGGAAGCAAGTCACAGTTTTTTTTTTTTTTTTTTTTTTTTGAACATATATGTACATTCAACATATTTACATTATGTACATATCTAGCATATTTACAATATGTACATATTTACATATATACAACATCTCCTCACTTCTGGGCCTGGTGGTGCACCTGCTGGGCAGCCACTACAGGTCCCAGATGGAAAAGCTCTGAGTCAGCCCAGGCAACATCCTTCAAATAGAATTGGGTGAAGGTGTTGTGAGATTTCCAGTGGCAGGCTGACAAGATCTGATCTAAGGAGATCCCTGATTGGAAAGCCTTAGAAGCAGCAAAGGCCCTAACATCATGGGCTTTAACCTGATGTAAGGTGAGGGCCTCCTGGTCAGAGAGCTCATAGCACAGAACCACAGTCTGTTTGATCCATGAGGAGATGGTGGCAGGCGAGATGTCTTTATCAAAACCCTTCTTGAAGGAGACAAAGACTAACTCCTTATTCTGCCTGAGGTCTGCAGTCCTGTCCAAGTAGTAACGCAGGGCTCTAACTGGACATAGGGACCTGTCACCCTTGAGTGACCTATCCAGAGATGGTGCCAGGGCTGGGATGACCACTGGTGCCACACTATCTGGACCTTCCTTAGCCAGCTGATTCTTGGATAGGAAGCTGGGTGAAGGGTACAAAGACACCTTAGACCAGTCTGACTGGTGTCTGATGTTCTTATGTAACCAAGCATGGATCTCACTCCTGCGTTTACCTGAACCCAAAGCCAGCAGGAAAACAGTCTTGAAAGTTAAATGTTTCAAGGAGGACTCTTTCAGGGGTTCAAAAGGAGCCTTCGTGAGCTGATGTAAAACCAGTGAAAGGTTCCAGGAGGGGATGCCCCTCCTGCCCTTAGGTCTGTCTCTATGGAAACTATCCAGGAGACGAGTGAGATTCTCATCTTTGCTGACATTAATGGTGGAATTGCCCAGTTTGTCAGCAATGGCTGATCTGTAGCCATCAATAGTGCCTGGTTGTAACTTCTTGTCCTGGAACAAGTGCAGGAGGAAGTCAGCAATGGCCTTCAGAGGTGGTGCCCTGAAGTCCACCTGATTACTGAGGCACCACTTTGTAAAAATGGTCCACTTTGCCTCATAGACAGATCTGGTTGATCTTCTTTGAGGAGCCTCAATTCGTGCTGCCACTGCCTCAGAGAAGCCTTGCTCCTTGATTGCTGAGGCTCTAGGAGCCAGGCATGTAGGTTCAGATTCGACAGGTTCCTGTGAAGGACCTGGTTGAATGGCTGAGACACAAGGTTTGGTATGCTGGGCAGACAGAGTGGGATCTGGCTTGACATTGCTACCAGGTCCCAAAACCAGGGCATGTTGGGCCACCCTGGGGCAATCAGGATTATTCTGTTGCAGGGGTAGTCCTGGAGCTTCTCCACCACTTTGCCCAAGATGGCTGCCGGTGGGAAGGCGTATGGGTCCAGGTACTCCCAGGAGAGACTGAGTGCATCCACTGCCCAAGCCTGGGGGTCTGGCACCGGTGACACAAACTGAGGTAGTTTGTTGTTGAACCTGGTGGCAAACAGGTCCACTTTTGGCTGGTGCCACCTTGCGCATACAGCTTGGAATACTGCTGGATGAAGTGACCACTCTGTTTGAATGGTCTGGCCAAGTCTGGATAGCTTGTCTGCTATCACGTTCAGCCGGCCGGGGATGTGACGTGCCCTGAGGGTTACCTGTTGTCTGGTGCACCAGGACAGGATTCTCCACAGTAGGGCACACAGTGACCCCGACTTCATTCTTTGTTGATATAGGCAACCACTGTTGTGTAGTCTGTAGCTATCAACACAGTCTTGTTGCAGACCAGGGTTCGAAACTCCTTTAGAGCTAGAAAAACTGCTTTTAGCTCTAAGTGGTTTATGTGCAACTTGCTTTCTGGAAGGGACCAGGTTCCCCTTGCAGTATGGTCGTCCAAGTGAGCGCCCCACCCTTCGTTTGATGCGTCTGTAAAGATCTGCAGAGCATGTTTTAGAGGGTGTAATGGTTGACCTAGTAGCACATTGCCTTCCTCCAGCCACCACCTTAGATGAGGGTGGAGGGACTTGGGGACCGGTATCACCTTTTCCAGTGACTCTGGGACCCTCCAATTGTTTTTCAAGTGCCACTGTATGGGTCTCATGTGGAGTCGCCCTAAGTGGACTTGTTTTTCTGTTGCTGTGAGGAGACCTATGAGGGACATGAATTTCCGGACCGGACAAACCGGATCCGACATCATTGATCTGATTTTGTCTGTCAAGGCCTGCCAACGGTCTTCTGTTGGTCTGACCTTGCCCTCTTTCAGGTCGAACTGGTAACCTACGAAGTTGAAGACCTGTTTGGGTGCCAGTTCTGACTTTTCCTTGTTCACCAGCCACCCTAGTTCCTGACAAAGAGTGACCAGGGTTTGAGTATGCTGGAGACAGGTGTGGAGGGTAGAGGCCCTCACCAGCCAGTCGTCTAGGTACTGGTGGATTCTTATACCCTGTTGTAAGGCCATGAGCTTGACCTCTTTGGCCACCACTGTGAACTCCATGGGTGCTGTGGAAAGACCAAAGGGCAGGGCCTTGAACTGGTAGGAGTGGCCCTGAATGTGAAAACGCATGTACTTCCTTGACTGACTGTGAATTGGAATGTGGAAGCGTCTTTGAAGTCTATGGATGTGACCCACTCCCCTGCCTGTAGGGAGGTTCTTATTGTCTCTGGGGTCTCCATCTTGAACGACTCTGTGTTTAAAAAGGTGTTCAAAGTGCTCAGGTCCAAGATAGGTCTCCACCGGTTGTTGGGTTTGGGAACCAAAAATAGCCGGTTGTAAAACCCTAGGGAGGTCTGATTTGTTACCGGTTCTACTGCATTCTTGTTTGTTAGCTGAGTCAGTGCCTCCAAAAGGAAGGCCTGTCTTTGGGGGTTTACATATTTGCTGATGACCATTGGTGACCTGGTTAGGTTGGGTCTGAACCGGAAGGGAAGGGTGTAGCCCTCTCTCAGTATTCTGATAACTTTTGGACTCGCACCCAGAGTTTCCCACTTTTTCCAAAACTGTTGAAGTCTTGCCCCTACAGGAAGATTTGTGACAACAGTTTGGACATTTGTGACAATATTTACAAAACTCAAGTGATCTACACAGGAAACATCTTTCACATGGTTTATTTCTCTGATAGATTGACAATAAACGGGATTTACACCTTTCTTTTGCGGTGACCCGCTGACAAAAGGAACACTTGCAACAAAAGAGTTTACATGTGGAAACACAGTCTCGCTCTTGTTTGTCACTGGTGGTGGTGGGTTCAAGCCCTCCATCTTGTCGGATACATTTACAGAGTTCACCAATCCGACCACATTTGCAAAACAGTGATTGTCATTTATGCTTTTTAAAACCTCTGGCCGGCTTCTGGCTGAAGTTTGAGGCTTTACCACCCCCTTTCTGAGCAGTTTGCCGGTCTCTAATCTGCTTCCATGCCGGAGTAGTGGGCTTCCAGTCCGGCTGGTGAGGGGTTCGATTGGAGGAGACGTATGGATGAAAACGTCCAGGTTTCCTTGGTGTGGTACCAGCAGAACGCCTCTCTTCACTACGTAAGATTTCCTCTTCAGCTTTGACCAGTAAGCTGTCCGGGAAGAGTGATAGTTGGTGAACTGGAGACGTACGTAAGGCAGACAAGGTGTCTGGTTTAATGCCACCCCTTATGAACTCTAAATAACTGTCCCGACGGGCCAGGGTGAGATTAGCCATGCTGATAAAGACTCCCTCTGATAAATCCTGCATGGTACGCTGCATAGCCTGTGAAATTGACCGGTTAAACGTAACCAGATATTCCAGTTCTTCAACAGCTTGTTGTTGTTTCTCAGCACTTTTGCCCTTTGAGGAATCGAACCTCAGGGACTTTAACTGGTTGACCATGGAGTCCTGTACTTTGGTGAGGCATCTAGAGAGGCCAGCAGCGTGATTACACATCACTGATTGTTCTCTGAATGACCTCTCCCACCTTCTAAGGGTGTCCTGGCTGAAGGTCCTGGAAGCTGGGGCAGAAGGTAAACTGCGCCTTGCAACTCTAGAAAACATACTGTTAAGCTTTGCCGGTTCCGGAGACCAGTCACCAACAGCCTGGTTAGACGCATCCTTCTTAACAGCTTGCATGTCGTACCACTTGGAAGTACGGGGTGTCTTGACAAATTGGTCACGCAGCAGACCACTGGTTTCTGTATTCCTGGAAGGATAACCTTCAGCAATAGTTATATTTAGTTTCTCCAGCTTTTTACAAAGCCATTCATCCACCGGCAATTTTACTGACACTTTACCGATAGTCTTCACTCTAGAACCGGCAAAGGGATTGTCATCCATAGATGCAGCTGAGGTGTCATAATCCGGGATTTGATGCCAGCCCATGAAACTCCTCACCCCTCTCAATGTTTCCCGGTAATTAGCATCTTCAGAAAGATCCTGGTCAGTGTTAGATTCCGGTACATCACCCTGGTAGTGAACACTAGCCGGTGAAGCCGGTTCCGCATCCACCTCAGCCTCACTGTCAGATTCCCTAGCAACCTCAGAATTCTGGCCAATGGGAGGCGACTGGTTAGACAGCGTAGTTTCATAACCGGAAGGCAGAACCTCAGGACCCGCACCGGGAGCCTGTGGAGGCTGGGTGGCAGTCCCTGCACCGGGAACCAGTAAAGGTTGGGTGGCAACAGTCTCAGAGGTACCGGGGCCCTGAACAGGGTGGGTAGCACTCTTAGTCACTTCCTTCACAGCTTGTGTACCGGGAACCCCCAGCGGAGGTTGGGTAGCCGTCAACTGCGTAGCAACGTCACTAGTGCCCTCAGAAAACATAACACTTGTAGAAGCACCCGGATCAAAGAAGGGGTGTTCTCTGGGCACCACAGAAGCAGAATTCACCGGTCTCACAGGGACAGCAAATGACTGGTTAACCAGCATTGCTTCCAGACGGGAAAATCTCTCACTCCACTTGTCATCAAGGGACTTGAGGTCATCTGAAGTGGGCTTACTGCTGTGCTTCCGTTTACTAGACCTTGGGGAGCCATCAGAACGCTTCTTCTTCTGCTTGGGTGTAGAATCAACAGGAGACTGCGTCCCTGAGTTGACTGGACCCAGCAGTGAAACCTCAGACGGATCAACAAGCTTGGGAGACGTACTTGTCAATTCTTCAGATTTCTTCTGGCTAGAGCGTTCTTTCCGTTCCTTATAGGTGGGGGTTGCTAACTGGTGAATCTGAGCAGGCGTAAACGCCTTACAGATACTACAAGGCAACTTCTTCACACACGGGTCGTCTCCCACCCCCTTGTCACGACAACGCGCGCATTTCTTATGGTTGTCGAAAAGGGCCATAACGTGCCCGCAAGAACCTCGTTTCTGTCCAGGAGACGACATAATGATCAGTAACGTTGTAGAATTACTCCGTACTAATAAAAAACAAGAAACTTGGAAGAGTTCGTTGTAAAACTTCAAAAACGTATCTCTGAAGAAAATCTTCTGCACACTCTTTCGCGCCAAACGAAAAAGATGCTATGACGTCAATAGGTAAACAGGAAATGAAGTACGATGCGCCACCTGGCGAATGCACACTCTGTGACCGGTCCTGCCGGTAGTATATACAGGACGTCTTTTTCTGGCGTTTGGCGGGACCGGTCGCGCCGACCGGTAAAGCAATTGTCCATTGGATAGGATGTATTAACGCAATAAAATTTCATTTTCGTTTGTGAAAGGTCTTCCAAAAGTAGGTGAATGAGTTATTTGAGAAAAATTGGCTATCTGCAATACTATTAAGAGATAATTCACATTTACTCATTTTGAGTAGGTGAGTAATTATCTATGGGTCTGAAACTTCACCAAGTGAAAGCTCTCCTAAAAGTAGGTGAATGAGTTATTTGAGAAAAATTGGCTATCTGCAATACTTTTAGAGATAATTCGCATTTACTCATTTTGAGTAGGTGAGTAATTAGATATGGGTCTGAAACTTCACCATGTGAAAGCTCTCCCACAAGTAGATGAATGAGTATTTGATAAAAATTGGGTATCCGCAATACTTTTACAGATAATTAGCATTTACTCATTTTGAGTAGGTGAATAAATAGCTATGGGTCTGAAACTTCACAGAGTGAAAGCTCTGCCAAAAGTAGGTGAATGAGTTATTTGAGAAAAATTGGCTATCTGCAATACTTTAAGAGATAATTCGCATTTACTCATTTTGAGTAGGCGAGTAATTAGCTATGGGTCTGAAACTTCACCAAGTGAAAGCTCTCCCAAAAGTAGGTGAATGAGTTATTTGAGAAAAATTGGCTATCTGCAATACTTTTAGAGATAATTCGCATTTACTCATTTTGAGTAGACGAGTAATTAGCTATGGGTCTGAAACTTCACCAAGTGAAAGCTCTCCCAAAAGTAGGTGAATGATTAATTTGAGAAAAATTGGCTATCTGCAATACTTTTAGACATAATTCGCGTTTACTCATTTTGAGTAGGTGAGTAATTAGCTATGGGTCTGAAACTTCACGAAGTGAAAGCTCTCCCAAAAGTAGGTGAATGAGTTATTTGAGAAAAATTGGCTATCTGCAATACTTTTAGAGATAATTCACATTTACTCATTTTGAGTAGGCGAGTAATTAGCTATGGGTCTGAAACTTCACCAAGTGAAAGCTCTCCCAAAAGTAGGTGAATGATTAATTTGACAAAAATTGGCTATCTGCAATACTTTATGAGATAATTCGCATTTACTCATTTTGAGTAGGTGAGTAATTAGCTATGGGTCTGAAACTTCACCAAGTGAAAGCTCTCCCAAAAGTAGGTGAATGAGTTATTTGAGAAAAATTGGCTATCTGCAATACTTTTAGAGATAATTCACATTTACTCATTTTGAGTAGGTGAATAATTAGCTATGGGTCTGAAACTTCACCAAGTGAAAGCTCTCCCAAAAGTAGGTGAATGAGTTATTTTAGAAAAATTGGCTATCTGCAATACTTTTAGAGATAATTCGCATTTACTCATTTTGAGTAGGTGAGTAATTAGCTATGGGTCTGAAACTTCACCAAGTGAAAGCTGTCCCAAAAGTAGGTGAATGAGTTATTTGAGAAAAATTGGCTATCTGCAATACTTTTAGAGATAATTCGCATTTACTCATTTTGAGTAGTTGAGTAATTAGCTATGGGTCTGAAACTTCACGAAGTGAAAGCTCTCCCAAAAGTAGGTGAATGAGTTATTTGAGAAAAATTGGCTATCTGCAATACTTTTAGAGATAATTCGCATTTACTCATTTTGAGTAGGTGAGTAATTAGCTATGGGTCTGAAACTTCACAGAGTGAAAGCTCTCCCAAAAGTAGGTGATGGAGTTATTTGAGAAAAATTGGCTATCTGCAATACTTTTAGAGATAATTCGCATTTACTCATTTTGAGTAGGTGAGTAATTAGCTATGGGTCTGAAACTTCACCAAGTGAAAGCTCTCCCAAAAGTAGGTGAATGAGTTATTTGAGAAAAATTGGCTATCTGCAATACTTTTAGAGATAATTCGCATTTACTCATTTTGAGTAGGTGAGTAATTAGCTATGGGTCTGAAACTTCACCAAGTGAAAGCTGTCCCAAAAGTAGGTGAATGAGTTATTTGAGAAAAATTGGCTATCTGCAATACTTTTAGAGATAATTCGCATTTACTCATTTTGAGTAGTTGAGTAATTAGCTATGGGTCTGAAACTTCACGAAGTGAAAGCTCTCCCAAAAGTAGGTGAATGAGTTATTTGAGAAAAATTGGCTATCTGCAATACTTTTAGAGATAATTCGCATTTACTCATTTTGAGTAGGTGAGTAATTAGCTATGGGTCTGAAACTTCACAGAGTGAAAGCTCTCCCAAAAGTAGGTGATGGAGTTATTTGAGAAAAATTGGCTATCTGCAATACTTTTAGAGATAATTCGCATTTACTCATTTTGAGTAGGTGAGTAATTAGCTATGGGTCTGAAACTTCACCAAGTGAAAGCTCTCCCAAAAGTAGGTGAATGATTAATTTGACAAAAATTGGCTATCTGCAATACTTTATGAGATAATTCGCATTTACTCATTTTGAGTAGGTGAGTAATTAGCTATGGGTCTGAAACTTCACCAAGTGAAAGCTCTCCCAAAAGTAGGTGAATGAGTTATTTGAGAAAAATTGGCTATCTGCAATACTTTTAGAGATAATTCGCATTTACTCATTTTGAGTAGGTGAGTAATTAGCTATGGGTCTGAAACTTCACCAAGTGAAAGCTCTCCCAAAAGTAGGTGAATGAGTTATTTGAGAAAAATTGGCTATCTGCAATACTTTTAGAGATAATTCGCATTTACTCATTTTGAGTAGGTGAGTAATTAGCTATGGGTCTGAAACTTCACCATGTGAAAGCTCTCCCAAAAGTAGATGAATGAGTTATTTGATAAAAATTGGGTATCCACAATACTTTTACAGATAATTAGCATTTACTCATTTTGAGTAGGTAAATAATTAGCTATGGGTCTGAAACTTCACCATGTGAAAGCTCTCCCAAAAGTAGGTGAATGAGTTATTTGAGAAAAATTGGCTATCTGCAATACTTTTAGAAATAATTCACATTTACTCATTTTGAGTAGGTGAATAATTGGCTATGGGTCTGAAACTTCACCATGTGAAAGCTCTTCCAAAAGTAGGTGAATGAGTTATTTGAGAAAAATTGGCCATCTGCAATACTTTTAGAGGTAATTCGCATTTACTCTTTTTGAGTAGGTGAGCAATTAGCTATGGGTCTGAAACTTCACCAAGTGAAAGCTCTTTGGGATAGCTGCTCTGCAGAGATACCCTGAAGATAAAAAATTTCGTCGAAATCGCTCTATGTAGCACGGTTTTCGAAATATAAGCATTTTTGTGTTTTGCAATTTTTACGCAAAAATTCGAAAATTCAAAATGGCCGCCATTTTTGGCAAGATAAATTTTTTTTGAAAATTGGCATGGCTACTCTGCAGAGATACCCTGTGGGTCAAAAATTTTGTCGAAATCGCTCTATCTAGCACGGTTTTCGAGATATAAGCATTTTTGTGTTTTGCAATTTTGCGAAAAATTTGAAAATTCAAAATGGCCGCCATTTTTTGCGAGAAATTTTTTGTTTGAAAATTGGCATGGCTACTCTGCAGAGATACCCTGTGGGTCAAAAATTTCGTCGAAATCGCTCTATCTAGCAGGGTTTTTGAGATATAAGCATTTTTATGTTTTGCAATTTTTGCGAAAAATTCGAAAATTCAAAATGGCCGCCATTTTTGGCGAGACAAAAATTTTTTCAAAATTGGGATAACTACTCTGCAGAGATACCCTGAGGGTCAAAAATTTCGTCGAAATCGCTCTATGTAGCACGGTTTTCGAAATATAAGCATTTTTGTGTTTTGCAATTTTTACGCAAAAATTCGAAAATTCAAAATGGCCGCCATTTTTGGCAAGATAAAATTTTTTTGTAAATTGGCATGGCTACTCTGCAGAGATACCCTGTGGGTCAAAAATTTCGTCGAAATCGCTCTATCTAGCACGGTTTTCGAGATATAAGCATTTTTGTGTTTTGCAATTTTGCGAAAAATTTGAAAATTCAAAATGGCCGCCATTTTTTGCGAGAAATTTTTTGTTTGAAAATTGGCATGGCTACTCTGCAGAGATACCCTGCGGGTCAAAAGTTTCGCCGAAATCGCTCTATCTAGCAGGGTTTTTGAGATATAAGCATTTTTATGTTTTGCAATTTTTGCGAAAAATTCGAAAATTCAAAATGGCCGCCATTTTTGGCGAGACAAAAATTTTTTCAAAATTGGGATAACTACTCTGCAGAGATACCCTGAGGGTCAAAAATTTCGTCGAAATCGCTCTATCTAGCACGGTTTTCGAGATATAACCATTTTTATGTTTTGCAATTTTTGCGAAAAATTCGAAAATTCAAAATGGCCGCCATTTTTGGCGAGATAAAAATTTTTTCAAAATTGGGATAACTACTCTGCAGAGATACCCTGAGGGTCAAAAATTTCGTCGAAATCGCTCTATCTAGCACGGTTTTCGAGATATAAGCATTTTTGTGTTTTGCAATTTTTGCGAAAATTTCGAAAATTCAAAATGGCCGCCATTTTTGGCGAGACAAAAATATTTTGAAAATTGGGAAAAGTACTCCGCAGAGATATCCTGCGGGTCAAAAATTTTGTCGAAATTGCTCTATCTAGCACGGTTTTTGAGATATAAGCATTTTTGTGTTTTGCAATTTTTGCGAAAATTTCGAAAATTCAAAATGGCCGCCATTTTGGGCGAGACAAAAATTTTTTGAAAATTGGGAAAACTACTCCGCAGAGATACCCTGCGGGTCAAAAATTTCGTCGAAATCGCTCTATCTAGCACGGTTTTCGAGATATAAGCATTTTTGTGTTTTCCTTATTTTGAAAATTCATAATGATTAATTAATCATTAATTACTCGGCCATTTCTTGACCAATCAATGCCAAAATCTAATGATTTCCAGATTTTAATAGAATGAATGTATTTGCCAAGTTTCAGGTGAATTGATAAAATTCCTTTCAAGTTATCATCCGGACAAGCTTCCCCATCGAAAAAAAACATTTTTGGTCATGTGACCTCTCTGATTGGTTGAAATGTCACTGCAGCATATTCAAAAAAATTCCCCAGGGCTACTGCCTAAACCTGCCAAATTTGAAAAGAATCCGCCTAACGGTTACAGAGTTATAAGGAAAACAAAATGCGGAGCCGGCGGAGCCGGCGGAGCCAGAAGCTCTCCCATACACAAACAAGCGTCCCTTGCGGGACGCTTAATTATTTATATTATTATTTTATTATATTATTTTTAGAATTTGCAAATTGTTTTCAGTTATTCATTTCCTCTATACCTATATATGTGGTCCATATATATGCAACCTAAATATGTGACACAATCTCAGTTCTGACTCCCCTTTGTGTTATATGTGATGAAGCCCACCACCTCCCACCCCCACCCCTCTCCCCTTCTCCACACCTCTCCCACTATTACACAAGATCTGCAACCCCATTCAGTTCTTTGTTTCTCATCTGATATCATTAAATACCTTTGTTTATTTAGTGTCACTCAATATAGCTGGAGGTCCCAGAGGTGGGTGGGGGGAATCCGGGTGGGGGATGCATAAATGGTAAACAAACAATCTATATAAAAGGGGTACTCAAATACAAAAAGAATTGAGAATTTTAAGTATGTGATTATCAACTGAAATGAGTTCATAACTGTAGGAGCTGTGTCAAAATTAACTGAGGCAAGTTGAATAAAACTGGGCTAGTTGAGGGTTAAAAATCCCCTAGTTTTACTACATAAGGATATAATTTCATTAATATTGGGACTTAAAGCTCACTTAAAGTGTCCATTTTGTCTACTTGAATATGTTTAACCAGTTTCATTTTAAAAAGTTAAAAACTCAGCAAGCAGAGGTATAACACACAAAACTAAGTTCTTAAAAGACTAAGATAGCCATAACATTATTAATATTCAAAATTTAAATAGACAGGCATTTCCTTTTAAAAATTCAAAGATTTCAGCTCTATAACCCACATAGTTTGACAGTTACTGGGCTTTAAAGTGGCATAATGTCCATAAATTGGGTTTCTGTGGGCATTTTACAATTGTTAAAGAGACCTTAGCAATTAAACTACAGATGTGAAACTTTTTGGGGGACATACATAACAAACAAAAATTATATATAATACAGTTTAAGACTTGTCACACTAAGCATTTCCAAATAACAGGGCAAAATACGGAAAAAATGTCCAAAAAGGCACTTGGGCGAGTGTCTATGGCCCTCATACACAGGTTAAATGTCTACTAAAAACCTTGATTTTCGGCATATGTAAAAAGGACATAATAATGCATTCCCAGATGGGATTTCAGCTCCATTAATCACATAGTTTAACAGTCACAGGGCTTAAAGGTGGTAAAAAGTCCAAATATTGGGTCTCTGTGGGCCTTTTAGAGATCTCGTTGTGGCTTTCAAATTAAAGCTTCAGACTTAAAATTTGTTACATACTAAGATTACACATAGAATATGTATCTAATAAAGTTTGAAACTTCTCAGACTTACCATTTCCAAGTTACAGAGCAAAATATGTGAAAAATGTCTTAAAAGGGTCACTCTGGTGGGTGTTTAAGGTCCTCATACACAGGTTAAATGTCTACTTGAAGCCTTGATTTTTGGCACATGTAAAAAGAACATAATAATGTATTCCCAGATGAGATTTCAGCTCTATCAGTCACATAGTTTAACAGTCACAGGCCTTAAAATTGGCAAAAAGTCCAAATACTGGGTCTTTATGGGGCCTTCTAGAGACCTAAATGTGGCCTTCAAATTAAAGCTTCAGACTTAAAATTTGTCACATACTAAGATTACACATAGAATATGCATCTAATACAGTTTGAAACTTCTTAGACTTACCATTTCCAAGTTACAGGGCAAAATATGTGAAAAATGTCTAAAAATGGTCACTCGGGTGGGGATTTATGGTCCTCATACACAGGTTAAATGTCTTCTTAAAGCCTTAATTTTTGGCACATATATAAATAACATACTAATATCTTCCCAGATAGGATTTGAGCTCTATCAGTCACATAGTTTGACAGTCACAGGGCTTAAAAGTAGCAAAAAGTCCAAATATTGGGTCTTTGGGAGCCTTTTAGAGACCTCAATTTGACCTTCAAAATTAAAGCTTCAGACTTAAATCTGTTACATACTAAGATTACACACAGAATATATATCTAATACAGTTTGAAACTTCTCAGACTTACCATTTCCAAGTTACAGGGAAAAAGATGTGAAAAATGTCTTATAAGGGTCACTCGGGTGGGTGCTTATGGTCCTGATACACAGGTTAACTGTCTATTAAAGGCCTAAATGTTGGGGCACATATAAGAAAACACATAGATATATTCCCAGATGATATTTAACTTAGATGAGAGACATAGTTTGAAAGCTACAGTGCTTGAAAGTGGCAAAAAGTGCATAAATTGGGTCTCTGTGGGCACTTTTGAGACCTTAAGTCGACCCCTTTGGGTAAACCTACAGCCCTAAAATTTTCTACAGACAAGGATTACATATCAAAGTTATACCTAGCGCAGTTTGAGACTCATCAGAATTACCACTTCCAAATTATAGGGCAAAATATGTGAAAAGTATAGCAAAAAATCCCTAAGTGGGGGTATTTATGGGCCTCAAACACAATTTTCTCCTCAACTTAAAGTCGTGATTTTCGACACATGTACTAAGAACATATTAATGTGTTGTCAGGTAAAATTTCAGCCAGCTGAGCATCATAGTTTGTGACCTACAGGGCTCTAAGTGGCCAAAAGTCCAATTTCTGACCTTAAGGTGGCCATAAGTTCTTTTTTACTGGGAGTTTAAGGTCACCTTAAAATAGGGATCTTCCTTTGGGCACCCTTAACATGTGTACCAAGTTTGAAAAAAATAAATTAATTTGTTTTTGAGTTATCGCGTCCACAAGGAAATTTCTACGGCGGTGGCGGCGGCGGCGCGACGAACCTGAATCCAATATATCCCCGACTTTCGTCTGGGGATATAATTAGCTATGGGTCTGAAACTTCACCATGTGAAAGCTCTCCCACAAGTAGATGAATGAGTTATTTGATAAAAATTGGGTATCCGCAATACTTTTACAGATAATTAGCATTTACTCATTTTGAGTAGGTGAGTAATTGGCTATGGGTCTGAAACTTCACCATGTGAAAGCTCTTCCAAAAGTAGGTGAATGAGTTATTTGAGAAAAATTGGCTATCTGCAATACTTTTAGAGGTAATTCGCATTGACTCTTTTTGAGTAGGTGAGCAATTAGCTATGGGTCTGAAACTTCACCAAGTGAAAGCTCTTTGGGATAGCTGCTCTGCAGAGATACCCTGAAGATAAAAAATTTCGTCGAAATCGCTCTATGTAGCACGGTTTTCGAAATATTAGCATTTTTGTGCTTTGCAATTTTTGCGCAAAAATTCGAAAATTCAAAATGGCCGCCATTTTTGGCAAGATAAAATTTTTTTGAAAATTGGCATGGCTACTCTTGAGAGATACCCAGCGGGTCAAAAATTTCGTCGAAATCGCTCTATCTAGCACGGTTTTCGAGATATAGGCATTTTTGTGTTTTGCAATTTTGCGAAAAATTCGAAAATTCAAAATGGCCGCCATTTTTTGCGAGAAATTTTTTGTTTGAAAATTGGCATGGCTACTCTGCAGAGATACCCTGCGGGTCAAAAATTTCGTCGAAATCGCTCTATCTAGCAGGGTGTTTGAGATATAAGCATTTTTATGTTTTGCAATTTTTGCGAAAAATTAAAAATGGCCGCCATTTTTGGCGAGACAAAACTTTTTTGAAAATTGGCATGGCTACTCTACAGATATACCCGGTGGGTCAAAAATTTCGTCGAAATCGCTCTATCTAGCAGGGTTTTCGAGATATAACCATTTTTATGTTTTGCAATTTTTGCGAAAAATTCGAAAATTCAAAATGGCCGCCATTTTTGGCGAGACAAAATTTTTTTCAAAATTGGGATAACTACTCTGCAGAGATACCCTGCGGGTCAAAAATTTCGTCGAAATCGCTCTATCTAGCACGGTTTTCGAGATATAAGCATTTTTGTGTTTTGCAATTTTTGCGAAAATTTCGAAAATTCAAAATGGCCGCCATTTTTGGCGAGAAAAAATTTTTTTGAAAATTGGGAAAAGTACTCTGCAGAGATATCCTGCGGGTCTGGCGAGACAAAATTTTTTTGAAAATTGGGAAAACTACTCCGCAGAGATACCCTGCGGGTCAAAAATTTCGTCGAAATCGCTCTATCTAGCACGGTTTTCGAGATATAAGCATTTTTGTGTTTTCCTTATTTGGAAAATTCGTAATGATTAATTAATCATTAATTACTCGGCCATTTCTTGACCAATCAATGCCAAAATCTAATGATTTCCAGATTTTAATAGAATGAATGTATTTGCCAAGTTTCAGGTGAATTGATAAAATTCCTTTCAAGTTATCATCCGGACAAGCTCCCCCATCGAAAAAAGACATTTTTGGTCATGTGACCTCTCTGATTGGTTGAAATGTCACTGCAGCATATTCAAAAAAATTCCCCAAGGCTACTGCCTAAACCTGCCAAATTTGAAAAGAATCCGCCTAACGGTTACAGAGTTATAAGGAAAACAAAATGCGGAGCCGGCGGAGCCGGAAGCTCTCCCATACACAAACAAGCGTCCCTTGCGGGACGCTTAAATATGATACATTTCTGAGAGTTTCTAAATTTCAGAGAATTAATAAAATTCCAAAGATCATAATTTTAAATTGGATCCAATAGCTGTGATTGGAAGGAAAGAAAACACAAACTGAAAACGCAGTTTAAAGGCGTTTACGAAAATTCATACCTTTTTTTTTCCCTGAGAAAAAAATTTGCATATAAATTATTTAAAAAACAAACTTAACCTGATGTTTAGTCAAACTATGCACTCACTGGCTATACTGGATAGTATTTAAGCTACGTGTCTTGCATTAGGTCCTCATTAAAACAGGGTAAACTTTTTTTTGTATTTTACAGTAGTTCAATGCCAATAAAAACATTAACATTTATGATACTGCTGCTGATGTGTGTGATAATATCCTCATATAATACAAAGATTTTAAAAAGTCCAAGTGTGTGTTAACTTAAAGCATGGATAACAAAATATATAAAGTCACAACAGGCATTATATAGTAGGTAGAGTAAGAAATCTAAAATTTGCCAGGAATCTAAAATTTGCCACCTCTAAAACCTTAGTTAATTTTATGAAGAAAATGTTTTTGTCTAAAAATTGGTATTTTTCAGTTCAAAAAAGCCTTAATTTACTATACATTCAACAAATCTCACTACAATTCATTTATTTTATTAGTATTTTCACATGTGGCGAATTCCAGATATCTGGCGAATTTTAGCTTTCTTACTCTAGCACTAAATGCAAATTGAAATGTAACAAAACAAGTAAATTCGCCTCATATTATACACTTTATGTCAAATCAAGATGGACAGAACAAAAGGAACTTGAGCTTTTCTGAAAACATGCAGTATTTGTCTAATTTTCTTGTAAAAGTCACAGACAAGGATTCATCTGCTGTCAATTTTATGAGAATATTTGAAAAATTATCAATTCTAAACACAAAAAAGGTAACTCTTTCTGTAATATACCTTAAATAAATAAAGTATTCTTTCATGAATACTTAGTTATTCTTTGCAGTCTCACTGTAAACCGATAGAGGAAACAAAAACATTGGTCCTGTATATTGCAGAATTTCTGTGAATTTAGCTTTACTATTGATGCATATAACTGTCTTGATTGTTGACCCTTCTGGAAAGTGCAATTTGCTAATACATATCTCACATAATCCCATTTGTCAATCTAGAAAATAAATTTAGCAAGATTCTCAGAGAAAAAAAAACACACACACAATCAATATACCCGGTAGTTGTGGGCTGTCTACTAATGTGCAAGAACATATTTGCCCAAGCAGACATTCCCACCAATGAGGGTTACTTTTTAAGCGTTTTCGTGTCACAAAGCCGGTACTTTCTGCTACTGTAAATGTGCTAAAAATCCATTGGTGAGAGTTTTAGGTTTGTTATAGGAGTACAAAAGTTTACATAATTTAGCATTCTTTTCTTCAAAGTAGGAGTTCAATTTACAAATACAACGACAGACTCAACTAGTGCTGTAACGAGTTGACCAAAACTCGAGTCGTAACTCGGTGGGCAATATTTGGGGATAACATCAATTTACGCAATTTAAACTCCAGTTTTTAAGAAATACATTATGATATACTAATCTTGTTACAAACTGGCACTTTTGCAATTTATCTAACCATAAAGACATAAAAATCAATGAGCAATGATCGTTTTTTATTTCCCTTATTTATGTGGCCGTTACATAAAGTACTCATACATATCTCCACAATTTAACTGGCAACAAAATATATTTCCTTGCAATAAAATGGTACTAAACAGATTAATGGCGGATCCCTTGATGGCAATATTTGGACATTGTTATTTTCTTTATATTTGTGTCATTTACTCGAGTTCAACTCAAGTTCAACTCGCGTCTAACAGGTGATCCTCAGTCTACAGAAATCGCTAATGATAACAGCCCTAGAGTCAACTGAAGATGGAGATAAAAGACTTTTTTAAAAAGCTGCTGAAAAAGAAAATATCAACAGATAATAATAAGGTACAGATTTGTAGTAATATTGGAACAGGATGTCTGGAGCTGAAAATAATGTCTTTGGCTCTTTGCCTACTATGTATCTTGTCATAGAAACTATTTAGCTTTTATGTGAACAATGTAAATGCAGAGGAACACTTGCAATCCACGTAGTGTTCACTCGTTAAATCTTATAGTGACATACCATGATTATGATTTCAAAAAACTGAAATTATGGCCACATAAACTATTCCATACCTTATTCAAATATTGTAACCAATGATACACTTTTGTAAAATCTCCAAAATGTTATTGTAATCTGTGTACATTTCTAAGAAAGTTTTAATTTACTTTTCACTATTGTCTTTTTTGTCAAAATGACACTGAAAGGACAAATTATTGTCAAATACTTAATGGCACTAAAACAACACCAGCATTTTAGACTATCTTGAAAATACTATTTTTGCATCATATGGCGTCTAAATATTTGCATCTGCTGCGTATTTACATTGAAATGGAGTGCACATCTACTTTTGTACTCCATTTTACACAGGGATATAGGGTACAAAAGTGCAAACTCGATACTCCTTTGCTATAGGTATGAGTTTCCAGATACTAGAGGCTCTAGTTATACTGTTACCAGAGTGAAAATAATGGGAATAAGTATATGCTTACTCAAATTGCAGCTGGGCTGCAATATCCAATGTTTTCAACAGAATGACAATTTATGAGCTCACTTAAAGAAAAACATACATAACACTACAACAAGTAATCATCAATGCACAGTATCAGGCTAGGAAGAAAAAAAGACATCTCTATGTGAAGTTAAATCTGCAAAAATTTTTAATCAAATGATGTCATTGCGTGGTGAAACATACTGCAACTAGAAAAATAGACGTCACAACAATAAAATCTGCTGGGCTTGAAATGGGTTCATTGAATCTTTTTGCTTGATAAATCTTTTCTACTACCAGGCACCAGATCATACCACAAGTTAGTATAAACTGTAACACATTTCCTGGTAATATCTGCCAAGGGAAGGTAGATTTCACAAATACTCTATCAGGCATTTGTTTTTCTATTGTTTGTTTCCTGGTTACACAGGATTCTTAAAGTATCTTGAATCACATCTGGACCAATGAGGACTATACACAATTTTGGCTATACAGTAAACTCTGGTTAAGCAGAACCAGTCTGAGTTAAGTGTAAGTAAAACCAATTTAAGTTCCCAATATAAGAAAATGCAGAAAAACCTGCAGATAGTAGAGGCTCTAGTTACACTGTCACCGGAGTGGAAATAATGGATTATATATACTTATTCAAAAAAGAAACACAAATTTTACCAAGTATAATTTACAATATACCTTGCATTTCTTTTTAGGTTAAATATATTTTTAAATTTTTTTTCTAAACAACATGACACCATTGTAAGATATCTTCTTATTGGGCCTTGGCATATATTTATATATTATATGTTACATATATAACAATATATGCAATGGTTCATGCCAACAAAGGTTAGCAGTAATTCCAGTAAACAGCACACATTCAAACCAACAATCCTTCCAAACACAGCACACTCTGGCTAAGGAGAAACAAGTACAAGCTGAAGTCAGGTACAAGTGGAATTAACTTTAAGGTCAGCTCATCAGAAAATCTACTGCTATCAGGGATCGTGACTGCGGTTTTAATAGTATCTCAGGTGCTACATGCGTTGAATTTGGAAGCTAAAATAGCAAGTCCAGTACTTACACTTGAAAGTGATTTATGCTAACTACACTCAAAACTCTCAATGTCAGATATTCAGAAAGCAGTCTTTTAGACTTTTACAGTCAACTTTTTAAAAGTGGAGCTCTGGGGACTATGTAAATTTAGTCCCTGATCACAAACATTGATTTTTATTGGTATAGGCTATGGTAAAAAAATAAAACCAAGTCAAGAATTTTAGATGTTCTCTTAGTACAGTCAACTGTATACCCTAAAGATTCTAATTAGAGGCCCATTGTATCAAATTCTGTATTTTTTAAAAAAATGCTGCCACTAGTACCAGAGACAAAATATTTTCAAACTTAGTTCAGGTCGTGCCCTTTCTTCCTTAAATTCATTTTAAGGACCAAAATATAGTGAGTGTTTGGATAGAAGTCATGGACTGGGGTCAATATTAGTAGTTCGCCAGCTTGTATTCTCAATATATCCACTCAGACTGGAGATGAACCTCAGCTACAGGCCTTGAATTGACATGCAATTGAGTATATAGTCAAGCAAACAATCTACAACATAAACTGAACTGTGAACTGAACACATTTTGAGTACATACTCAACTCTGGCAATGTCACAATGCTACTCTAAAGTTTAAATAGTTTGATAACCTTCTTTATTATAAATTTGCTACATTGATGAGAGTAACTAGATTGGGCCAACTCGGCGCCAACATATCCCCAGACAGGTCATCACTCACGCCACAGGTTTTGATCGGGAATTTTTTAAAACATAATTACCCATTATTATATGAACTTCAGCACATCAATCTACTCTGTTTATATCTTCCCAAGGAAGATGGTGTATCCCCAGACGCCGAATACATAACTCAAATTATATTTTCAATCTTCCTGCAATGATAACTCTAAACCTATTTTCAAAGTATTTAAATGATTGATGATTGAATGTCCATTCTAAAATAATAATCCCAAAAGAGCATATCTGTTTCTATATTTGTTGACAAACAAAATATTATTTTTAACTCAACTCATCATACTTTTCAATCTTCCTTCAAAGTATTTAAATGATTGATGTTTCAATGTCCATTCTAAAATTCATAATCCCAAAAGCGCATATCTGTTTCTATATATGTTCACAAATAAAATATTATTTAAAAAAAATTATTTATATTATTATTTTATTATATTATTTTTAGAATTTGCAAATTGTTTTCAGTTATTCATTTCCTCTATACCTATATATGTGGTCCATATATATGCAACCTAAATATGTGACACAATCTCAGTTCTGACTCCCCTTTGTGTTATATGTAATGAAGCCCACCACCTCCCACCCCCACCCCTCTCCCCTTCTCCACACCTCTCCCACTATTACACAAGATCTGCAACCCCATTGAGTTCTTTGTTTCTCATCTGATATCATTAAATACCTTTGTTTATTTAGTGTCACTCAATATAGCTGGAGGTCCCAGAGGTGGGTGGGGGGAATCCGGGTGGGGGATGCATAAATGGTAAACAAACAATCTATATAAAAGGGGTACTCAAATACAAAAAGAATTGAGAATTTTAAGTATGTGATTATCAACTGAAATGAGTTCATAACTGTAGGAGCTGTGTCAAAATTAACTGAGGCAAGTTGAATAAAACTGGGCTAGTTGAGGGTTAAAAATCCCCTAGTTTTACTACATAAGGATATAATTTCATTAATATTGGGACTTAAAGCTCACTTAAAGTGTCCATTTTGTCTACTTGAATATGTTTAACCAGTTTCATTTTCAAAAGCTAAAAACTCAGCAAGCAGAGGTATAACACACAAAAATAAGTTCTTAAAAGACTAAGATAGCCATAACATTATTAATATTCAAAATTTAAATAGACAGGCATTTCCTTTTAAAAATTCAAAGATTTCAGCTCTATAACCCACATAGTTTGACAGTTACTGGGCTTTAAAGTGGCATAATGTCCATAAATAGGGTTTCTGTGGGCATTTTACAATTGTTAAAGAGACCTTAGCAATTAAACTACAGATCTGAAACTTTTTGGGGGACATACATAACAAACAAAAATTATATATAATACAGTTTAAGACTTGTCACACTAAGCATTTCCAAATAACGGCAAAATACGGAAAAAATGTCCAAAAAGGCACTTGGGCGAGTGTCTATGGCCCTCATACACAGGTTAAATGTCTACTAAAAACCTTGATTTTCGGCATATGTAAAAAGGACATAATAATGCATTCCCAGATGGGATTTCAGCTCCATCAATTACATAGTTTAACAGTCACAGGGCTTAAAGGTGGTAAAAAGTCCAAATATTGGGTCTCTGTGGGCCTTTTAGAGATCTCGATGTGGCTTTCAAATTAAAGCTTCAGACTTAAAATTTGTTACATACTAAGATTACACATAGAATATGTATCTAATAAAGTTTGAAACTTCTCAGACTTACCATTTCCAAGTTACAGAGCAAAATATGTGAAAAATGTCTTAAAAGGGTCACTCAGATGGGTGTTTAAGGTCCTCATACACAGTTTAAATGTCTACTTGAAGCCTTGATTTTTGGCACATGTAAAAAGAACATAATAATGTATTCCCAGATGAGATTTCAGCTCTATCAGTCACATAGTTTAACAGTCACAGGCCTTAAAATTGGCAAAAAGTCCAAATACTGGGTCTTTATGGGGCCTTCTAGAGACCTAAATGTGGCCTTCAAATTAAAGCTTCAGACTCAAAATTTGTCACATACTAAGATTACACATAGAATATGCATCTAATACAGTTTGAAACTTCTTAGACTTACCATTTCCAAGTTACAGGGCAAAATATGTGAAAAATGTCTAAAAATGGTCACTTGGGTGGGGATTTATGGTCCTCATACACAGGTTAAATGTCTTCTTAAAGCCTTAATTTTTGGCACATATATAAATAACATACTAATATCTTCCCAGATAGGATTTGAGCTCTATCAGTCACATAGTTTGACAGTCACAGGGCTTAAAAGTAGCAAAAAGTCCAAATATTGGGTCTTTGGGAGCCTTTTAGAGACCTCAATTTGACCTTCAAAATTAAAGCTTCAGACTTAAAATCTGTTACATACTAAGATTACACACAGAATATATATCTAATACAGTTTGAAACTTCTCAGACTTACCATTTCCAAGTTACAGGGAAAAAGATGTGAAAAATGTCTTATAAGGGTCACTCGGGTGGGTGTTTATGGTCCTGATACACAGGTTAACTGTCTATTAAAGGCCTAAATGTTGGGGCACATATAAGAAAACACATAGATATATTCCCAGATGATATTTAACTTAGATGAGAGACATAGTTTGAAAGCTACAGTGCTTGAAAGTGGCAAAAAGTGCACAAATTGGGTCTCTGTGGGCACTTTTGAGACCTTAAGTCGACCCCTTTGGGTAAACCTACAGCCCTAAAATTTTCTACAGACAAGGATTACATATCAAAGTTATACCTAGCGCAGTTTGAGACTCATCAGAATTACCACTTCCAAATTATAGGGCAAAATATGTGAAAAGTATAGCAAAAAATCCCTAAGTGGGGGTATTTATGGGCCTCAAACACAATTTTCTCCCCAACTTAAAGTCGTGATTTTCGGCACATGTACTAAGAACATATTAATGTGTTGTCAGGTAAAATTTCAGCCAGCTGAGCATCATAGTTTGTGACCTACAGGGCTCTAAGTGGCCAAAAGTCCAATTTCTGACCTTAAGGTGGCCATAAGTTCTTTTTTACTGGGAGTTTAAGGTCACCTTAAAATAGGGATCTTCCTTTGGGCACCCTTAACATGTGTACCAAGTTTGAAAAAAAAATATTAATTTGTTTTTGAGTTATCGCGTCCACAAGGAAATTTCTACGGCGGCGGCGGCGGCGGCGGCGGCGGCGCGACGGACCTGAATCCAATATATCCCCGACTTTCGTCTGGGGATATAATTACACATAAAAACATAACAGTAAGTGTTTTGACCAATGTTAATCCTAATAGCATTTTTTTCACTCAGTATTTTATCCAGACTGAGGATATATTTGAGAACAGGAGTCCTAGGTACCACCATATTAAGTCTCAAATTGACCTGTATAAAAAACAACATGCAGCAAATCTGATGTTACATACCATAAAACTCGCTGGACTAGTCATCCAGATACAAATATTGCAGGGAATGTGGCAAAGCGACAAACTTATTTGTACTGATTTTTTTACTTCTCGTGTTTGTGATGAATACTGTTTAAAATCATTTTTTCTACCCTTTAGGAGTACTTTCATCATAAAAAGAGCCAAAGTTTGAAAAATTTTCTTCAAAAGTTGCAAAAAACTGAGACATTTCAGGTGAATTATATGAGAATATATGTGAAACTGCTGAAATCAAACAATACAGTTTTCCTGCTTTCATCCCTGAAATATTTTATTTGTCTGTCTGAATGAATACTTGAATACTATTTATAGCCCTCCTTAGTTTTGTGGTCACCAAAAGAACAAAGACTACTAACTAGAACCTAATCAACAATGTCCTAACTTGAACCTTCTGTGTGGAAGCATGGGCTAAAACAAGATTCAAAACAAAACACACGTGTATCAACCTGAAAACTGGGGATGCATAACAAACACAGGACGGGTCAGTAGTCATGGTACCAACTTAGTTACCACATCAGTATCCCACAAAAATAGAGTTTGTCCCATTTCTGGGACAAAGTAAATAAACTTGGGGTTTTAGTTTTTCTCAAACCAAAACAAGTAAAAATGTAACTTAAAGTGCCCCGTTCACAACAATGTATTTACAAATATCAAAATGTGTCCACATGAAGAATATTCAACTTGCTTCCAGCAATGTTGGTCTTCTATCACACCTTTTGGATAGTGTAAATTACCCATGAGCAAACTATTTTGGAACTTTGTCTTGAGACTAGGATACCACAACTACTGTCCAATCCATAAACAGACACTGAGGAGACACAGATACCGTACAGGTTGTCATGGTGACTGGCCATTCCGAAGCCACTGGAAAATCGTTCTAAGGGCGGGGGACGAGGTTTGGGGGTGTGTACACTAGCACTACTACTGGAACTGCTGGTACGGCTATCTCGGCTGAAAAGTCATAGAAGTAAAACACAGCTACTAAAGACATATTATTGGGTGCAACATAGCACAAAATAAAACAGATTTAAGATCTCAAATTTTTTGTATTCAACTTCAGGGTTAGAACGGTCAGTATTTTTGATGCACAATTATCCCCATTTTCTTTTATAGAGAACTATTTCCAGCATAAAACTGAATGATCTGGTTTTATAAAGTTACAGCAATGACTGAAGATCAGTTTTGCAACAGTATTTTCGAAACTGTTGATATGAAACAACAAAACAGGAGGAGTTTTAATAAATTGGAAATCACAACTAGAAAAAGGTTTTTGCTAACCAAAACAAGCGGCCCGGATGGAGACTTGAGTTAATAAGGCTGTAGTAAGTGTCGTATGAGACTGTAAGAAGGTAAGCTTTACTGTGTTTTGTATCTGATGGGAAAGTGGATTATCTAAAAACTGTATCAGTTGCAGTATTAGACTGTAAGCAGAATAACAGCACGCACAGCTAGGCTTGATAAAGCTCAATGAGAGTGAACCTTTCCATTTTCTATCAGTTTCTTTTTTCTTCTGCAAGACAGAAAAGATACACATTGCACACATATTCTCCTCTTTGTTTGAATGGGGGGGGGGGGGGGGGGGGGGGGGGGGAGTGAAACTTACAACACACACACACATAATCTCACTTCCCCCCTCATCCCCCATACACAGAGGCAATTGTTTTCTCACAAGCATTTTTATTTGAGTGAGGGGAGTGGTGAGGGGGCAGATCTGTGCAGAAAAAGACTGTCTCTCCCTTACTCCCCTCACTGAAATAAAATGCAGGTGAGAAAAAGATTATTTACTGCAGTAGAATGTTTAGGTTTTACAGCAATTACTTAATTATGTAAGGGGCTACAGTTCTAAAATTTTACTATGTTATGACCGACACAAAACTACATCAAAAACACATTTAACAAAATGCTCTAAAAGTAATACTTTTCAAGTTATAAGTGATTTAGTGCATAAATACATGAATTTTAATGCATCAAAAATTCATAAAAACATAATTAAGAAAGATCCAGACCTGATACTCCCACAAGGGAATCTACTGGTGGCCTAGTACATATATGCAAGATATGAGAGAAATGCCTGCAATAGTCAATGAGATTGTGATAAAGTTTTGAAATTTTCAGACTTTGGGTGGGTGTACCTATCTTGTAATGGCTCTGGGGAACAAACGAACACACAGATCTGCATGGATTTTACGATTTATCGTCCTCGATAGATAAGGTATCTTTTAAAACAAACAGCATGTCTCTGGGTCTTGTAGTTTTGGAGAAGTTGTTCACGCGGACTTGTACGCCACAGAGTGATGCCATAATGTTAGCTGACTGACAAGTCAGCTGACATAATAACAGGAATTTTAAGGAAAAAGGTCATTAAAAGTCTTCCTTAAACTCAATCAATGTGTCAAGTTGAACTGATGTCATTTAACAGTAAGTTGGTTGGCAGCTGAAAACCCTTATTTTTACTTCAAGGGTGGCGCCATGATTGTACTTGCATTGGAACTCCAAGGTGGAAAGAAAATAAGAATGTCCCTATAAGTTTGCAAAATTGAACTGAGGTCAGGTGAACAATACGATAGCTGGAGAGTAATTACTCCATAATTTCACTGCAAGGTGGCCATAACTTCATTCATATTGCAACTTTAAGGTGACCATAAAATAAGAATGTCCCTTTTGTCACCCTTTATAAGTGCATGAAGTCTAGCTGAGGTCAGTTGAACAACAAGATAGCTGGAGGCTGAAAACTTCCTTTTTTTCACTGTAAGGTGACCATAACTTCATTCATATTGCAACTTTAAGGTAACCATAAAATGAGAATGTCCCTTCTGCCAACCCTTATAAATGTGCCAAGTTTTATTTTAAAAATTTAAACATTAACTGAGCTTAGGGCTGAAAAAACCCTACATTTTAAGTTTAAGATGGCCATAACATCATTAATATTTAAATCATAAGGTAGTAAGAGTCTTCTTTTGATCTACTTCAATATCAATATACGTTAGATATGGAAAAAGAAAAGGGCCAGACGGCTTTATTCCAAAATTTTATGACTTTAGGGGGCCATAGCTCCAATTATATTAACAGTTTAAGGTCACCATAAAGTCACGATAATCCTTTGGTAAATCTTAATATATATGTCAAGTCTGGTTGAAAAAAGTCAAAAACTAAGTGAACTGGAAGGCTAAAACCCCCTTTTTTTGACATTAAGGTGACCTTAAGATTGCAGATACAGGGCTAAAACTTCGGCATGCGAAAGATTATCAAAAAGTAGCTGAATAAGTTATTCCAACAAAACGCCGAAATCCTGATCGTTTTGAGATATAGACCAAGTACCCATTTTTAAAAACTTTACAAAAATAAAACACCTCCCATTCAGGCAGCTATGGTCCGATTGATCAGAAAATCCTTTTTGACCTGCGGATATAGGTCTAGAATGTACCTGATAAATTTTATAGCATAGGTGTGTGTGGTTTTTTCCAAAACGCGATGACGGGATGTTTTTGAAAAATGCTTAAGGTTACCTAAAGCTTAAGGTCTCCGCAAAGTATCCCAAAAAAATTTCCCGCCCCTATAGTTTTAAAGAAAGATAAGAAGGAAAGAAAAATTTGAAAGCCCAAGAAGTTATTCAAGGGTGACCATAATCCCGTGGCGATGATCAGTCGAACTTATGTGAAAACAAATAAGTGCCCCTGACGGGCCGCTTAATTAACTTCGAAGCGCCACTTCAACTAAAAATGATCTCAATATTTTTAACAAATGATATTTATTTTATTTGGGTAGAAAATTACAAACGGATTTAGATGATTAGCACCAAACTACAAAAATCATCAATCTAAATATATTTGCTATACAAACATATCATGAGGTGAAAGATAGTTGGGTTTAATCAAGTTTGTTATTTGTAGGGATGGGACGGTAACATATTTTTCATATCAGTATTCTACTTGTGTAAAAACTCCCCATTCCGGGGAATCAAGTAAGATGTGTTGTAGTTTTATTGAAATGGCCTGGTAACAGGAAGTAGAGTTAATGAAAACAAAACGCTTACCAAAATCACTACAAAACCTTAACACATAAAAAGAATCAAAACATTTCTTTGTCGTTTCTGTCAGTTTCTTATTCAGCCTTTTAAAATTCCCACATTTTCGTGCTATCGACTGAGATACTAGTTGAACAATGCTTTCAAGTAGTATTTCAGTAAAACAGTTTCAATACTGAAAGTACCATCTCATCCCTTAGTGGCTGTAATATTATTTGTAGAAGACATTTGACAAATTTAAAATTAGACCCTCTTAAGTCATTCTATTACATTAGAGTGAGGATTTCAATATAAGGAAATGTTAAGAATTTTATGGAATGTTTTTGATCTATTTAATCACTACATGTAAATCATGAGTCAAATTTATGTATGTAGTCAGGATAAAGTTATTATTTCCATAAAATTTTTCTAAATAAATAAAAGCTAAAATAAAACAATAAACTCTGACATGTCATGGCACTAAATATCCAACAAGTGAAGAATTACAGAAGGAAAGGATTTACTCAAAGAACCAATGTGAATATTCTTAGGGCTATAAGGCTAACTGGAGTGACAAAATACAAAAATTAGATACATGGAACACCAATGTTTTGTAGATATATACTAGTGGGTGGACGATTAGACGTGTGCTCGATTAATCATCGGTGACAGTGTAAAATTGCAGTCGGTCATTAACGTTTTCTAATGATGAATATTCAGCTTAAATCTTACCTTTCCTGATTTATCTCAATATCCATATTTTCCATATATTTTACGAATTTTTACTTAATAAATCAACAGATTTGTCATGCATTGCGAGTTTGTTTACGTCTACCGCCATATTTACAGGAAGTGGGTGCTTTTGGTAGATTCTAAATGTCGGAACACCGTTATTCTTACCGGATTGACCTATACTTTATCCCGGAAAGTGTTTCTTAAATAATAAACAACAATGGAGTAAAATACTCGATTATGGGTCGATCATCGGTCGGAAAGATGGGACGAATAATCGACAATGAAAATTGGAGGCGATTCCCAACACTAATATATGCACTAAAACAGAATCTAATAGACATAAATACAAATTTAGGAAATCTGAATTTCATAGTAGTGACTACACAAACAGTACAGAAACCTGGATTAATTAGAACCATAATCTAGTCAAACATACTGTATATGTACTATCAATAATAAAACATTCAGGAATTTTGTTAAATTATTGGCTATACTACTCTGCAGTAACATAGGTAAGAATAGCATTGACAGATGATACAGCTACATTAAGCTCATTAACTACTTCAAATAAACTCAATGTGTAGGCTATTGAAATAATTGATGATTTTAGTTTTCAACGGAAAGCCAGCAAACCAATTCTGAACAATCCTAAGCTGTTTTTCTTTTCTATTTTTGCTATTTCTTCCACAAGAAAACAAAAGGGGCAACACACTACTTCTTTAACAAGCCATACATATATTCTGTAAAACACACTGAAAGCAGACTGTAGAGAAGACCAAGAGAAAGCAATGGCGATCACAAATGGACAACTGACCACTCTGCACCAGTGACAGCATTACAGCAGTGTTGATATATAGTGCCCTTCCAATTTGGGGTCCAATATCTCTTCCAACAGCCAGGTCAAGCTATAACCAAGATCTAAGTTTTATGTCCTTTTTGAACACTGAAGGTCATGGCTGGAAGGCTCTCAGTAAATCCATGATTCCAATCCAACTCCATCAGAGGCGAGAGCCAAGAATTTAAATACCAAAGTTATCAACATCTTGACTATTACGGCCGCTTTCAAGCCATTACACAAACTGATTTTATAATATTAGGCTTATCTGTCAACAATCTCAATGTGTATACAGATCCCCAATACCATTTCAATACCATAAGCATATCTAGCCCCTATGTTAGGTATTTTCAAATACCATGGCTGGGAATTAATTAGCCAGCCTGGGCATTAATTTGAACAGTATTTTTTAAGACGTTAAAAATCAACCAAGATGTTCTGAACCACGTATTAAATTTGGAAAAATAAGTTATGCCTTTTTCGGTGAAAGTATAACTCAGTTTATTATTTAAAATGGCACTTTTAACATGTTGCACACAGCCAATCTGTAATTGTGGTCAATGTTTGAAGTATGGATGTGTTGTTACTCGTATAACTTCATGTGGACTACTTCTGATTTTATATATTTAAGTAAAGGACAAATTTTTGAGTAAAAAATATAGGTTAGTCCGTACAAACAGGGTTTCTTTTATTTCGGTAAATATTCAAAATTTGGGAGACATTGGCCAATATAAAAGTCCAAATAACTGCAACCGTAAATAAACTACAATTCAAACTAATAATGACGAGTAAACAGCTAATCAGAGAAGAAGCTATTTTGTTCAAATAAAAGACTGGCTTTTAAGTTAAATTATAAACCTGGAACAACTGATTTTATGATTGGGTGACACCAAGGATAGGTCAACTAAGAGAAATATATATAACGGTATTATTAAGTCAGTAACCGTAGTAAGGCATTTATTTTCTTCCATTTCATGATCAGATAAATTACTTGATTAGAATACTTTTACAGAGAAAAATTTTTTTACTGAAGCACAAAATCTACAAAATTAATTTAAAATTTTTTATAACTGATAAAATGATTGGTTTACTCAAATATGACTATGCTGCTGTAACACTTGACTTTCCAGTAAATCATTAGTTTCTAACTGGACATCAAAAAACTATTGCACTCATTTTATGTTATCATTTTCAAAAACAGATCCACCAATCATTTGTGGGCTAGTATAACAAATTCAATATTTACCTGACACTATAAAGTAACACAATATTTGGTAAAAGATATTTCCATATTAAAGTTACTGTAAAAGTAGTATTTTCTGCTATGATATTCAAAGTACAGTATATCCAGTGAAATGTTTGCCTTGACACCAAGTATGAAATACATATGGTACATTAATTTGCAAATTTAATAAGTAAATTAAATTTTTATAAGTTAATACCCTATCCAATGGACAATAGCTTATCCGGTCGGCGCAGACCGGCCCGCCAAACGCCAGAAAAAGACGTCCTGTGTTGCCACTAGCTGGCCGGTCCGTAGTACTGTGCACTCCCCAGATGGCGCCTCGTACTTCCTTCCTGTCTAGACAACCTGACGTCATAGCATCTTTTTCGTTGTCTAAACCTATTAGACCCCTAGTAAGTTGAAAGCGGGGTTGGTGGGAGGGTCTTGTGTGTCCATTGGATAGGGTATTAACTTATAAAAATTTAATTTACTTATTAAATTTGCAATTTTATTGCGTTAATACATCCTATCCAATGGACAATAGCTGAATAACTACCGCTTGGTCGGCGGGTAAGTTACTAGGGACTTATGTGAACTCACAAGTAATAGCAAATTTTAAACCTACGGTCTAGGCTGACTTCGTCAGAAGACCTATAGGTCCAGGCCTGGGTTGACTTTAAGGTCAGGAAACCCTGCAAGGCCATGGTCGGTTGCCAGCAGCCGGTTACCCGGGGCTATACCGCCGTCGCCCCCCCCCCCTTTTTTTTTTTGCAGACCTGCTCTGAGGTAGGGGAAGAGAGGGATGAGTTCAGTCCCAGAATGCAAATAAACCTCCCGAAGGAAGCACGCCACACTTAATTCTTATGTACATGAAGAACTGTTATGCACATATACAAATCTCCTCAATCTAAGTGCCACTTGTGGATCTGCTGAGCAGCCACTACCTAGCCCAATGGGTAAAGCTCCGAATCAGCCCAAGCCCCGACCTTCATATAGAACTGTGTGAAGGTATTGTGACTTCAGTGGCGGGCTGACAAGATTGGATCTAAGGAGACTCCCGACTGGAAGACCTTAGAAGCAGCCAAGGCCCTGACATCATGGGCTTTAACCTGATGTTAAAAGTGTGACTCCTGGTCAGAGAGCTCATAACATAGGATCACAGTCTGCTTGATCCAAGAGGAGATAGTGGCAGGTGAGATGTCTTTGTTGAAACCTTTCTTAAAGGAGACAAAAACCACCTCCTTATTCTGCCTGATGTCTGAGGTCCTGTTCAAATAGTAGCCCAATGCTTTGAACGGACAGAGGGACCTGTCAGACTTGAGGGATCTATCCAGAGTTGGGGCCAGGGCTGTTATAACCCCAGGGACCACACTGGACACTCTATGGCCAGCTGATTCTAGGATAGAAAGCTGGGTGATGGATACAGGGACACCTTGGACCAATCGGATTGGTGTCCAATATATCAGTTTTGCCAGGCATGAATCTCACTTTGCACTTGCCCGACCCAAGGGCCAAGAGGAATACCGTCTTGAAGGTCAAATGCTTCAAGGGGGCCTCCTTGATTGGATCAAATGGGGTCTTAGCTGGTGCACGGCCAGTAAGAATTTCCAGGAGGGTATGCCACTCCTGCCTTTGGGCCTGTCTCTGAGGAATCTATCCAGGAGACGAGCGAGATTTCCGTCCTTACTGATGTTGAAGGGTGAATTTCCCAGTTTATCAACAATGGGTGACCTATAGCCATCAATGGTGCTGGGCTGTTTGCCAAGCATGTATCTCACTTCTACGCTTGCCCGAACCCAGGGCCAAGAGGAAAACTGCTTTGAAGGTCAAATGCTTCAAGGAGGCCTTTAATTGGTTGAAAATGAACTTTGTCAACTGGTGCAAAAACCAGGGAGAGGTTCCAGGAGGGGGTTCCCCTCCGGTTTTTGGGTCTGTCTCAGTGGAAGCTATCCAGGAGATGAGTGAGATTTTTCCTTACTAACATTGATGGGCAAATTTCCCAGACTATCAGCAATGGCTGACCTGTAACCATCAATGGTACTGGGCTGCAACTTCCTGTCCTGAAGCAGGTACCTAAGGAAGTCAACAACTGACTTTACAGGTGGTGCCCGAAGTCCACCTGATGAATGATACATCACTTGGTAAAAAAGACCCATTTGCCTCATAGACTGATCTGATTGACCCCCTTTTGAGGAGCCTCAATTCTTGCCACTGCCTCAGACAAGTCCTGCTCCTCGAGTGCTGAGGCTCTAGGAGCCCTGCATGGAGATATTGATTGTCAGGTTTCTGTGAGGGATCTGATCGAATGGCTGTGAACAGGCTGGGCAGATTGGGCAGGTTCAGAGGGATGTGGGTGGACATGGCCACTAGATCCCAAAACCAAGGCATGTTGGGCCACCCCGGAGCAATCAGAATGATTCTCTTACATGGGGAGTCTTGTAACCTCTCCACCACTTTGCCCAATATGGCTGATGGTGAGAAGGTGTATCCTTTTAGATCCTACCATGGCCGACTGAGCACATCCACTGCTGTGGCCAGGGGAACCGGTACCGGTGACACAAAACAGAGGTGACTTGTTGAACCTCGTGGCAAATAAGTCTATTTTGGGCCGGTGCCACCTACTGCATAGAGTGGAAGACCGCTGGAAGGAGAAACCACTGTTTGGATGGTCTGGCCTAGCCTGGACAGCCTGTCTGCCACCACATTAGGCCGGCCTGGAATGTGTCGTGCTCTAGAGTCGCTTGTTTCCTGGCACACCAGGTCAAGATTCTCCATAGTAGGGCACAAAGTGGGCCCGACCTCATTCCTCCTTCCTTTATGTATGACACTACTGTGGTGTTGTCAGTTGCTACAAGTACTATCTTGTTTGAGCAAATGTCTTAGAACTCTTAAAGTCAGAAAAACTGCTTAAAGTTCTAGATAGTTTATATACAACTTGCTTCCCGGAAGGGACCAGGTTGCTCTTGCAAAGTGCTCATCTAAGTGAGCGCCCCACCCTTCTATTGATGCGTTGTAACTATTTGCAGAGCATGTTTTATTGGGTGTAATGGTTGGCCTGTAAGTGCATTGTCTTCCTTCAGCCACCATTGTAAATGGGGGTGCAGGGACCTGGGGACTTGGATCCCCTTTTCCAGTGATTCTGGTACCCTCCAGTTGTTTTTGTGATGCCACTGAATGAGTCTCATATGAAGTTGGCCTAGATGAACTTGCTTTTCTGTAGCTGTTAGCAAACCTATCAAGGACATGAATTCCCGGACCGGGCAAGCCGGTAGGGATAGCAGTTTCAGCATTTTCTCTTGAAGGTTCTGCCATCGATCTGGAGTCGGCCGGACCCGATCTGATCTGAGGTCTAACTGGTAGCCTATAAAATTGAAGTCTCGTTTGGGCTCCAGCTCTGATTTCTCTAAGTTCACCAGCCAACCTAGTTGCTGACACATTATTTACTAGGTCCTGTGTATGTTGGAGACAAGCCTGGTGGGAGCTGGCCCTCACCAACCAGTCGTCTAGGTACTGGTGGCTTCTTAAATCCTTGTGTATGGCCATCAATTTCACCTGCTTTGGTATCACGGTGAACTCCAAAGGTGCTGTGGACAAACCGAATGGCAGGGCCTTGAACTGGAATGCCCGACCTTGGATGTGAAATCTCAGGCATTTCCTGGATTCTTCTTGTATAGATATATGGACGTAGGTGTCCCTCCTTCAACATTTGTACTACCTAGGGTCCAGTCCCCAAGGCTTCCTAAGTTCCCAAAAAGGGCTTAGTCTGGACCCTATAGGCAGATTGTGTGCCACCTTTGGGACATTTGGTATACTGACAAACATTTCCTGTCCCTCCGGACACTGGTCCGGTCTGGTGACAATGATCCAGATTAACAGTCTCTCTGTTCTTATTGTGGTCTGGTGGGGCTGACACAACTTTTCACATTAATAGACTCTTCGCCCCGGGCCGGCAGCCAGCAAGGTGCAGCATTTACAGAGCAATTGTCATTTGTGAGATGTCTGACCCCTGGCCGGACATGATGACAAATTTATTATCTCTCCAGTCAAGTCCAGCACCGATAACAGGTTTTTGAGAGGTGTGATAAGAGAAGGTTGCCTGGCAGTAGCTTGGGACACTGTCATATCACAGTCATATCACCAAGCCCACTGACTGGTCTAAGAATAACCAAATTTACCTTAGGCAACTCTGTCCGGTACCAGGACTCCATATCCGGTACTTTACTGTAACCAGTAATTCTCTGTAACCGGCAAAAAACTGGCAGGCTGGGGTCACCAATGCATTTTGACATCTACTGGTCTATATTTCGCCAGCTTTTTTTTTTTTTTTTTTTTTTTTGTGTGTGTGTAACCAGTTGGGGTGAAGCACTGTACAGTAAGGACTGTGTAGCCAGCACCCTGTTAGTATACTTTGTAACCGGTAGGTTGAAGCAAGTGCACAAGGCTGTGTAGCCAGTACCAGCCGGCACACTCTGCAACCAGTTGTTGAAGCAAGTGTACAAAGCTGTGTAGCCAGTACCAGTCGGTACAATCTGTAAGTAGTTGTTGAAGAAGGCTGTGTAGCCAGTACCGGCCGGTACACTCTGTAACCAGTTGTTGCACCAAGTGTACAAGGCTGTGTAGCCAGTACCAGCCGTACACTCTGTAACCAGTTGATGAAAACAAGTGTACAAGGCTGTGTTACCAGTCAGTACACTCTGTAAACAGTTACTAAAGCAACTTAACAACTATCTTCTGTGTTGAATTCAGCTTGCTGTAGGTTTCCTCCATTAATTGAAGTATTTCTTAAATCGCACGTCTTGTTTGAAGATTTGACAGTTGCTGGGGAAGCCCTTGTAATCTATTTTTAGAAACACTTGGTGTTCGGTGTGTCACGTGACCAGCCTGCTGGTCGGAAAGACACGCGATTGGCTGATTGGAGTTCGTCAGTTGCCGCGTTCTTTTGTGATAATTAAACATGCAAATGTGCAGTATACTGCTCATCCACAAACCCCACTACCGACAACGAAGGTCGGTTCATGAGAGAGGGACTGGTATCGCAGTAGATGTAAGTTGTGAAGAACGCAGTTCCGACCTTCCTGGTCGGTGAAAACACGTGACCAGCTTCGTGATTTGGTCGGAAGGACACGCGATTGGCTAACTGGAGATGACGTCAGTATTCGCGTTCTTTGTGCGATGCTTTACTGGCAACTTTACAGTCCACAAAACCCCACTACCGACAACAAGGTCGGGTCTGTAAAGCAGGGACTGTAGTCACAGTAGACGTGAGTTCTGAAGAATGCACTTCCGACCTTCCTGGTCGGTGAAAACACGTGACCTGCTTCGTGATTGGTCGGAAAGACACGCGATTGGCTGACTGGATATGACGTCAGAGGTCGCGTTCTTTTGAGCTGGCCGGCCGGCTGATGCTTTTAAAGCAGAGAAGCCTGGACCAGTGCGCTCTGTAGATGTGTAGATGAAATTCCTTCTCTCTTTCGTGATAAAACCAGTGAACTGGCCATCCACAACCCCCACTACCGACAACAAAGCCGGGTCTGCAAGGGAGGGACTGATATCACCTTCTATTTGTGAGGTTGTAAGAACTGGAGCTTGCCGGTCGACTAATGCTTTACAAGCAAAGATGTCTGGACCAGTGCGCTCTGAAGAAATCTGAAGAATTCATCTCTTGCTGCTGATGTACATATATATAAGCTTACCGGTCGACTAATGCTTTAAAGCAAAGATGTCTGGACCAGTGCGCTCTGAAGAATTCTGAAGAATTCATCTCTTGCTTCTGATGAAAAAAAAAAACAAAAAAAACCAATACTCGAGCTAGGCTGGTGTGACTGATGCTATACAGCAGAGAAGTCTTTACCAGTGCGCTCTGAAGAATGCACCTTTCGTATGCGGAATTCCTTCTATTTACAGTGTTAAATACTACATAGAACGAAGTTTCCGTGATTTTCCATTTGTAGTACTAGAGAAGACGTTTCTATGGTGATTGTAGCTGAAGGTACATTCAAACTAAAAGACACGGATAAAAATACCTTGTAAGTAGAATATCCATTATTTTCTTTAAAAATTGTCGATCTGCCCCTAACAACACAATGGTTAAAGAGAGGAAACTAGCAAAATGGCTGCCTTCATATTTCTCGTCGATCACTGCCCTATCCTCAACACTAAATTGAGTCAACTAGGGAGCGTTTCCAGCAGATTCTAAATGTATTTCCGTGCTTGATCAGTAGGTAACACTTCTACACTGAACATATCCATATATAAGGTTAAAAATCCGTCATAATGCACACTTTTCCTTAAAATATCTGGAGATTGTTGAAAACACGTTCGCACAGTACACGCGCCAAACGAAAAAGATGCTATGACGTCAGGTTGTCTAGACAGGAAGGAAGTACGAGGCGCCATCTGGGGAGTGCACAGTACTACGGACCGGCCAGCTAGTGGCAACACAGGACGTCTTTTTCTGGCGTTTGGCGGGCCGGTCTGCGCCGACCGGATAAGCTATTGTCCATTGGATAGGATATATTAACGCAATAAAAATCTATTTTTTCATAATGACTTTAGCATGCGCAAGTGTTTACGTTAACCAGATACACACACTTAAAATAGAACTTATTTAAAATGAAAGCAAAATGTGTTCTGTAAATCAAGTGGACATACATGAAAATTGTAAAAGAAGCCAAAAGAAACAAGCCATAAATACTCTTTCTCTCTGTGCCATTTCTGACATTTGACACTTGAACACAGACTATATTACAATGATGCATACATCTTCCATAAAAAATGTATTTGCAATAAAACTTTGTAGAAAGGTTTATCACTTAATAATTAACATGATATAACAACGATAAAAATTGTGAAATTATAGATTAACTTGGTCTTTGTTACCAGATGAATTGTGATAAGATTATACAAGGTCTTTCCTTTTTCCTTAAAAACCTTTGTATTTATAACCATTACAGTTAATATATTTTTGAAGTTGGAAAGCGACAAGTGGTAAACAAATAGAGCGTGGAACATGTAAAAGCAAATTGTTACGACTTACTCTTCCAGGAAAGGATGTTCTAACAGTGCACCACATTTAAACCTCTTGTTGGGATCGGGGTCAAAACACCTGCAAAAAATACATATATATAAAATATAGCACTTTAATGATGCCTTGAATTACCACAATTTTTTTGTAAAATTTGACATCCCTTTCTGACAGGTAAAGGTCATATTGGAACAGGCAATTAGCATATTCCATATGGTGCCGTGAGCTGGATTCCAAACTCATGATTGCAGAGCTGAGATCAAAGTGATCAACTACCAAACTTGATAATCACCAGGCTGCCAATTCAAAAACAAATCATAATTTTTTTTGAAGAAAATTATTAGAATAAGAGTATTCTAAGAATTAGAGTGTCAGTGAATATGAGCCCAGAGCAATATATGAAGAATTGATGATACGTAAGAGTACAGTTTATTCCTGATGAGTGACATCAAGTCAAAGAACTAGAAAAACACTTCTGTATGACCAGAGTTTCCAGACAAAAACATAAATTGTAAGATAAAACTCTGACGTGAATGCTAGTCCACTGAATTTTATCAAAAAGGTTTTCATTTGTACTTAAAAAAAACTTAAAATGCAAGACTCTGCAAAAGATCACAGTGCAACATTACAACTTTTCAACATGGGAAACTATTCAACCAGTCATACTGACTTGAGGAGGAAGTCCTTGCAAGTCTCAGAGAGTCGCGGTGGAATCTCAGGGTGCATCTTGTAGTAACCCACTTTAAACATGGCCGCCTGGGGACTTCCCAGCTGAAAGCAAAATACAGTACAATCTCTGGAGTCTGAACTTTGTCAAAATGAGTGATTTTTATGAAGACTGTTTGCCTCTCCCAAATGAATTATTTACTGCTGTGCTGCACTAAAAGACCTTGTCTATTTTATGAGTCAACCTAATCTCACTCTCCAAACATACTCCCTGTAGGTGCTAGGTTCAAATCTGTTCCTACCAGTTTAAGATCAAATAATGTAACCTTAAGTTTTTCACAATAAAGGAAATTCAGATTCTTTACCAACAGTTATAATTACGGTTACGTATTTTGTGTAATTTTTTGCACATTTTAGATGTGTTTTGATCAAAGAACTTCATATAATCAACAAGAAATGATAACACTACTATTTTTCTATACATCTGCCTCCAATGCCTCTTTCACACTAAAGGCGGTATCCCCCGTGGTAGGCCACGTTTGGTGAAATGTTCCTTATATAACATAACACGATATATTTATATAGCGCAATTCTATTTAAGAACAAGTAATTTACCAAAAATGTGTAACTGTAGTAGTTTCAGAGAAAACTGTGTGACCCACACACGCACGCACACACACACATGGTGCAAATTATAAAAAACAATCATTGCGCTTTTTCTCTACAATATGCTGTTTGAAATAACCGCCTCATGTCTGTTTGAAAACTTGTGAGTCAGTGGCGAACTGTCCAATACCTTACGTGGTACCGCGAGCATGCACAGACGATATCATGCGCATTTGAATTTTTACTACGGTAACTGAAGGTATGGTTCACAGTGTACATAAGGTTGTGATTCGACGGTCTTTCGATGTAAAACGATGACACAAGGTGAGTTCAGGTAAATGGACATTTTGCCACTATGTCACAAAGTCACATACGAATCTCAAACTATAGTTGACAGACAGGGGCATTTCCCCAAATGCATATACCCGTGAATTACACTGTCTAGTGTGAACAATTCGGACAAAATGGGGCGACCTGGGAGACAGTTCAAGGGGTATAAGGTATACACAGTTTTAATTTAATTTTTTGCTGTTTGTAAATTCAATCTAGATCTTTTGATTCTGTTTAATCTGTTGATTAAAAATAAATGTAAATTAAATTCAAGTATACCTGGTCCAACATGTCCAAAACTCACCTCAATGAATGGTGGCTTTCCAGTGGCCATTTCTATCACAGTACAGCCCAGGGACCAGACATCTGCAGCTGGTCCGTAACCTCTCAGTCCTTTGTCAATCACCTCTGGCGCCATGTACTGAAGTGTCCCAGCAAACGTATCAGTTGTCGGGTTAATTCCAGAAAGCCGCTTTGATGTGCCAAAGTCCGAGATTTTCAGGACGCCGCTGTATGTATTGACTAGAACGTTGTCCCCTTTAATGTCTCGGTGCACAATCTTATTGTCATGCTTGAAAGAAAAACAGAATGAAACTTTTCGTGAAAATCATGTTAAAGTGATAAAGTATGATCTAAGATTCTAAGTTGAACTTTTCATCCCTTTTAACATACGACAGGCATGTAGTAGAGAGAGATAAATGTGTTCACATCAACTACCACAGTTGCTTTAGTAGCATTCCCAGTTGATTCCTACTTTAATGTGGTTACCTGGTTTTGTGTTGATTCTTACCAAACACCCAGGCCCATTTTTGTCCCCATGTACCAAACAGCCTTAAACCTGATGAACTCACCAAGTACTTGAGTCCTTTAAGAATCTGACGTGTGTAGAAGGCAATAGTGGTCTCGCTGTCCAGTAGAGGGCCCCACTTTGACTTGAGTAGCGTGGACAGACTGCCACCGGGCACCTGCTCCATCATAATCTTGAACATGTTCTCTTCAGAAACAGAGCCCAGGTACCTCACAATGTTCTTGTGACTTAGCCGAGAGTGTAAGGCAATCTCCTCATGTAAAGGCTGCACATCTCTGCAGAAACAGTAAAATAAAATTTAACACACAAAAAAAAATTTTGTTTTTAAATGTAGCACATATATTGGCAATGATTCTGCCAGAATAGTGACTGCACCTGTTCAAAGGGGACAGAAATACAAAAGTATTTTAATCATGAACAAATAGGATTACACTGTCACAAGCTTTTAACACACTATTTCTGCCATTCTGGCTGACTAAAAGCTATAGTCTATTTGTGAATAACTCATGTTAAGGCAGTGACATCTTTGGAAAAAACATTAACCAAACTAATAAACACTATAGAAAATAATTATTCAACATTTTGCTGCATTAGCAATTCTAACTGGCTAATAATTATGGTCTAAATAAACGTCTAACTGCATCTGTTCCATCTGTAAGTTCTGTAAATACACTGCAGCAAATCAGAATGACAGACAATGATGCAAGCTTCCATCATGTAATAGCCATAAAGTCCTATGATTAAAATCATGAGTCATTTCACTCTTTTATATCAATGAGTCAGTGTTATCAAAATATTTATACTGAGATGACTTCACTTGTACCATGATGAGATTTTACGACCAACATCTCAATTGTCAGCACATATAATTTTGAGGCAACTTAAAATATTCAAAACCATAAATATGAAGAAATTATAAACTTTAAATCCATACTATTGTTCTTTTAATACTTCTATAGTGATTATTTTGGAGTAGAACTGCCATGTTTTGTTTTCAAACGTCTACTCTCAGTTAGACGGCCTGTCAGTGGGGTATGCCAAATGGTATCCTGCAATCAGAATGGTTTTGCACTGACGGGATACAGAAGTGGAAAATGTGTCACTGACCCACCCTCACTCTCTAGTGATATTAAAACACTGGTGCAACTTGTATCTAACTCAAATTCACAATGGTTTCTGCTTGAAAACAGTCCAGTAGTCTGATCAATCGGACTTTTGAACCAATTCTTTGCACTAACAGATTGTCTAAGTCATTTACACTGTAATTATCTAAACATTTTTAAAAATTATTTGTGCAGAAGATGCTTTAACTGATACAGATTTACTTACTCTTGCACTTTTTCAGGGATTTCCTTGATGGCAATCTTGACTTGTTTGTCGAGGTCAATCCCTGCATACACCGCTCCATATGTGCCTTTACCCAGTAGGATGCGGTTCCCATAGTCATCGTATTCGTATTCATACTGGAAAAAAAAAAAAAAAACAAACATTACATATGACTATATATCTTTTTAACGCTCGACGATAGGAGAGGGTTATTGTGATAAGTTTGTTTCTGTCTGTCTGTCTTTCTGTCTGTGCACCGTATTGCCATTATAACTCAAAAACTATAGCATCAATCGAGCTCAAATTTCGTGGGCAGGTATTTCATGGGATACAGACGGATTCTTCCAAATTTGGTGTAATTTGTTTGAAAATTAAAGTCAGGAGACAGGTTTTAAATTTTTAATTGGGCACATACAGTGAAACCTGCTTGTCTTCAAAAATCAATATCATGACAGGATTTCTTCCTCATGAATTTGTGTCCAATCAGGTTTTTTCTGTGGCTGTGAGTGTAATGTGTAGAACTTGTAATCTCATGGTTGGGGTTCAATACCAGTCAATTCTACAGTTGTTGTTTTTTTTTTTATTTCTGTTTTTACGCTTTTTTTAGCAATTTCTTTAAAAGGTTTTTTAAAAGAAAAGAAAAAATTAAAACACAGCATTTAAAATTTTGCTGTTCAAAAAAACTTTAACCAAGATGAGGTGTCCAACTTGACAGATAATGATTTTCGATTTGGCATATACAGTGAAATCTGATTTTCTTTATCACATAAGTAAACAAGATGCACTCAGAGAGAGCAAAACGCTCGACTCTTAGTGACCAGTCTCTCAAGTGATATAAAGTATTGTACGGAAGACAATAAAATAAAACCAAACATGTAAATTAACCTTCATAGAAATATCAAGTAGAAAGCTAAAGTCATTAAAAATACATTGAAATGGGATCTCTGAAAAATCATGATTTTTTTGTATCCAAAATAAGATTCAGATCTTTCTTTTAGTAACTTCTTCCTTCAGTCAGGTCCTAACCACAAATTTTTAAATAAAGATCTGTTCATTAGTTCTAGAGTAATTTAATCACACACACACACAAAAAAACAAAAAAACAAAGAGACAAACAATTAGCACACAAAAATATAAACTGCTGGTGGAGGTAAAAATATTGCTTAAAGATCACTTCTTGGTGAAAATCATGCATGGTAATTTTTTGTGATGGACTGTCAAGGTATTGAAAGAAAAAAGAGAAAATAAAACAGAAATAATAATTAATAAAAATAATGAATATATCACCTCCCTCTTTATTATGTTTATGTCAATTTCAAGCCATAAAATGAGAAGAAATATTTTTACTTAAAGTCAGCAAGTATCACAAGCTAGGTTTGTGACCTCACAATGACAGTTGCATTGTGACATCACTGAGTGATGACATCATCAGAAAGTAAAATATTGATTTTTGACGTATGTGATGAAGAGAAGCAGTTTCACTGTGAATTCCCTATTAAAAATAAGAAAAACTCTCTCCTGGCTTTAATTTTCAAGCAAATTACACCAAATTTGGCAGAATCTGTCTGTGCCCCATGAAATACCTTCCCACCAAATTTGAGATTGATTGATGTTGTAGTTTTTGAGTTATAAGGGAAAAACGGTGCACAGACAGGGAAGCAGATTTCACTGTAAAAGCCCAATTACAAATAAGAAAAACTCTCTCCTGGCTTTAATTTTCACACAAATTACACCAAATTTTCAAGAATCCGTCTGTACCCCATGAAATATCTGCCCACCAAATTTGAGCTTGATTGGTGTTATAGTTTTTGAGTTATAAGGGCGAAACGGTGCACAGACAGACAGACAGACGGACAGACAGAAACAAACTGATCACAATAACCCTCTCCTATCGTCGAGTGTTAAAAATCAATATTTCATTGTCTGATGATGTCATTACTTAATGATGTCACAATGCAATTGTCATTGTGTGAGGTCACAAACCCTAGCTTGTGATACTTGCTGTCTTTAAGTAATATTATTTCTTCTGATTAAATTATGTCTTGAAATTGACATAAAGATAATAAAGAGGGAGGTGGTGTATTCGTCATGTTTATTTATTTCTGTTTTCTTTTTTGTTTCAATTTTTTGACAGTCCATCACAAAAAATTTACACTGAGTCATTTTCACCAAGAAGTGGCTTTTAACCAATATTTTTACCTCTACCAGAAGTTTATGTTTTTGTGTGCTTTTTTGTCTATTTGTCTGTCTGTTTTTTGGTATTTAGATTACTCCAGAACTAATGAACAGATCTTTATTACAAATTTTGTGGGTAGGATCTGGTCAAAGGAAGAAGTTACTAATTTTGGGGAAAGACCTGGATCATATTTTGGATACAAAATACAAAAAAGGTTCCATTTCAATGTATTTTAATGATTTTAGCTGTCTACTTGACATTGCTTCCAAAGTAATGAATAAATTTTCATGTTAAATTTTAAGTAGGAAGGGGCTAGCCATATGGGAAGGAGTGATTACATTTTAGGAAAGATCCAGTTAATATTCTGGATACCAATAAGCCTTCAAAATTTCTGGAAATGCCACCATGGTGGATGTGTGTTATACTTTATAACACTTGCGAGACTGGTCACATCGAGTCAAGCGTTTTGCTCTCTCTGAGTGCATCTTGTTTATATAGTGCTTTAAATTCATACAAATTAATGACTTAGTTCTACATTACCAACTCAAAAGGATGTATTTTAATTTATTTGACTGCCACAACAAACATAAGCTGAATTAAAAATTCACAAGAACAAAAGGATACTTGCTACATTTACTACATGAAACTTACAGCCTCCCAGTATGTAGAAATTGAGACAATACCCTGAGGCTTTAAGGGATGGGACAGTGGTCACAATTATTTAATATCAGTAACTGGTGAGCCCTTACCCTGATGGTGTTTTTGGTCACTGCAGCCTCCAGGTCCACTTCTGCATTGGCCTGGCCTTCTACCATCTCTAGCACCATCTGGTAGAACCTGGACACAGTAACATGTGACAATGAAACACTGACACTGGCTGGTACCAACCAGACACAGAAACCTCATACTGATACATAGACTTGTATGTCCAGCTTCTAGCAGGATTTGGACTCTTGTTGTAGGGTAAAAATATATGACAATTTGGTTGGAATAAACAACTGAAAACCACTGAATTAACTAACTATTCATAATATTACTGTTAACAACATGATGATTATCCTGCTCTAAAAATGTTTTATTTGCCCTTTTTGACCATAAAATTAAAACCAAATATTGGAAAGGGGAGAGTTCAAACTCAAACCCATCGAAAGCCTTATACCAGGGTCAAACACAGAGATTTGTTTTTAAACACAAAAATGGCATGTATACCGGTTATATAAAAAACAAAACTTTGTCTTTGAAGTCCATGCAATAGAAGAAATCTTCCTTCTGGGAGCATCATTACATACTGAAAGAATATTGCCATATCTGATGATGCATTCAGTAGTTACCTCTGTCTGTGGGTCTCAGAGGGGAGGTAGATGTGGAAGTCGTCAGAGTTGTCATAGACGTACACAAAGATGGCACGGGAATCCTTTTTGTACTGACTCACCGACTTGATGGACGATGCCAGGAAGTACCAGTCGTGAATACCTTTACAGTTTGGAGGGGGTGCCACATGCCAGAGTCGAATCGACTGAAAAAAAAAAAACCCAAAAAACCCCACTGAATTATTGGAATGACGTGACATCATTTAATCACATTTAATGTATATGAAGATCATTTACCCATTTTTTTCACTTCTTCTGAGTTAATTGTATGGTCACAACATGCTCTTGAATTTTTTATATAATGTACATTTGAGTAAAAGTTTGAGCAGAAACCCCTTTGAAGTTGAAAAATTCTTTAGTTTCTCAGTTATGAATTCATCACTCTTGCAAATAAATACAAAATTTCTGGCATAGAGATTAAGCTTCAGTTTAATTAGATCAGACCTTGAGTAGCACTCCAGTGACCAAAGATACCCTGTATCTGACTCCAATACAAACTTTGCAGTAACAATAGACCTCTGACTGATCAGTTTGCACACACTTAGTATACCGAAAGCCACTCACCCTGGCACTCCTGCCACCCACACTGATGCATACTTCATCCTCCTCTTCATCATTCACCTGCGCGTAACTCGGCACATACCGGCGATTACCGTTACTTGTCTCTACAATCAACACCTGAAGACAGCAAAAAAAAAAAAAAAAAATTAAAAACAAGTCACCATCAGCATCTGGTGCAAAATAACAGTAAACTAGGTAAAAGCACAGAAACTGCTTCCTTAACTCCACACGTTGTAATAAGTTTCATCCTGTGGTTGTAAGATTAATTGAAACAGAATACAACCGAAATCCAAGTCACATTACCCAGGGACCACAAAAATAATTCCACTCCATCCTGGATTTCCAATGCAAGGATCAATCTCAGTTGAAAAGGACTTACAAGAACCTGATATGAATATTTACCGAAACCAGCATTTAACATAGCTTTCTAAGGTAAGAGGTCAACAAGCACTTTGAACCACTTAGTCCTCTGTTACATGTTGCACTGGAAACACAAATTATTGATTGGTTCTGCTGGGACTCAATCCCAGTCCCTTTGGATTACACACAGAAATAAGCACAAGTGTAGCTCTTTAACAAGCTGAGCTAAACAGGAATTCCTGGAAGTCCAGGTGTTAACAGAACTGATATACATGAGGATATTACAATGTGATACTAAAGTAACAATCTTAACATATACATGGTGGGTGCAACCAAAATCATCGGAAGTACAGAGTGGCGCAACAGCATTGATATTACATTATGACATGGTGCTCAGTTACATGATAAAGGACTGACTGCATTGCCGTAATACACTGATGTGAAAAGAAGGGTTTATACAGCATTTTACCTCCACCCAAATGATATGTAATATATCCACAGCTATTTTTTATTCACCTTGTATGTACCACCTCTAAATATGACACAAGTGGTTGTAATTTAAAGACAGAACAAGATAACCCAGATTTAACTTAGAAGTTAGAACTGTGACATTTTCTTACTATAAACCTTTTTTTTCTTTGAAGTTTTGGTCATTTATTGGATTATGTTGCAAATACTTTCATTGATTTCAATGAATTTTGCTTTTTGTTGTCAGACTTTAAGAGGTGACATTTGCATCCTGCAACATGATTTACCTTCTCAAGTTTACGCTGATAAATACAATCGGTCCATACGAACATGACCCTAGCTTTTGAAAAGCACATAAAACTCTAAATTAGACTCTGTCTACACTCAGAAACTACTTAGCAAAACATAGAATTGTGTCACCAACTCCAGCTTCAACAACATCAGTTAAAATGTATGCATTACAAATGAACTTGATGTCACACAGAATGACTTACATAGCTTTTATACTTACATAGCTTTTAGACCAATATTTATGTTGAAACAACTACTTACAGGAAACCTCACATCAGTGGTTTGTGCAGTGAGAGCTTCATTGAAATAATCCATCCAGAAATCAAACAGCTGCAAATATACAGGAAGTGGCTATGATACTGCTGATAATTACTGGTACTGGATGCATTTCAAAAGGAATTTATACAGGTTTGATATTGCTTTCAAAGCATTGTGTAAGCTTGTTAAAATTAACAGGGTACACTAGATGGTCAAGATTCTACACTCTAAGTTGCCAAGCATTAGTAAGCCGCCTCTAATTCTATTAATTTGTACTGACAGCTTCTAAGGGATATAAAACCATATCAGGGTTACAAATTCATTAAGCCAATGACTTTTGAGAAATGAACTTACTACTAAGAAGACTTTGAATTCTAATTCAAGGGAGTTTCATTACACCACAAAAGACGAGGAAAGTTGGGCAAAAATTTTAATACATAGTTTTGTAGCCTTTGTTTTGGAGGACATAATATACCCAGGTATATGTTAGATTTCACAGTTCCTCACCTTCTGTTCTCTTGATACACTTCCTGTGCTCTCGTCTTTTCTGAAATTCATTATCAGTCTGATGTTCCCTAGTGTGGATTTCAGATACCTTTAAAAAGTCAATACCCACTCCATTATAAACCCTACAACCCAACATGGGTCAGTAAAAACTTATATATTTAAAACTGATGTTCTGATTAATATCGACCAAAAAGTGATTTATTGGGCAGTCAAAAATAATTTGGCACTTCAGTACTTATCTACCATTTGTCAAAAATGTGATCTTACTTCATTTTCTTTAAACAAATCCATTTGATGTTATACATCTGTTTTTGTTAAAATAAAAAAATTAAAAAAAACTTTTTTTCTACTACTTTTTTCACACTCATCATTTTTATTTATTTTTTTTTTCTTTTGGTTTTACAACAAATGGAGAAGACAATACAGAAAGTAAATATTGTATTTTGCAAATATGGCACTGGTGTTAATTATCTCAATATGTAGTCAACTGCACATTCATATGAATGATGCATCTATTTGTAATCTTAAATGGTGGTAAAATGTCAAAGAAGTTACTCTGCACCAGAGGTTTATTTTAACTTGGGAGACATGGGGAGAAAATATGACACGAGTCTCCAGAAGTATATGGGACCTAATCAGATCACTTGCACTGGGAATTTCTTCATAAATTCTTACCAGTTTGGAGGTTCAAGTTTAAACATGCACTCTGCAGCCTGCACAGCCTTCCCATAATCCTCTGCCAGCACGCTGAACTCAAACATAGAGGCCACATCCCAGTAGTCTGTTAGTGTGTCCAGACTTCCCTTCCTGCCAATAATGTTGTTCAGCTGGATGCCTGAATGAAACAAATGAAAGCTATGATGAAACACCTATCCTGGATAATACCACAATAGGTGATTGTACACAAGGAAAACCATACAAAAACTGGATGATCAATAATCTTCATTGGGCATCACTTTAGCCAGGTGCGAGAGAGAGTTAAACCTGTACCCTCAAAGGTTTGTGTCTGTTACTAATATACCACCCTACACCGTTAAGACTGTTGAAAAGCTGATGGATTTTATGATATATAAAGAATTTTTACAAGACTGTTATCTTCTTAAGGTGTTTCCATTTTACCTGACCCTTCCAGTTGCTTTTATTCCCAAAAATTAATATAATACTTGAAACAACAAAGCAGTACAATGAGGCTATACAATGCAACTGTATCATCTTGATTGTGAACAATCTTACCCAGCCTCTACTGAAGTGGTACAGCAGAGCACAAGAGTTACATTAGTGTGACCTGTATGGTCCTGTCAACAAAGTGTCTTTTGTGAGGGCTTTAGAGATCTTACCCAGCCTCTACTGAGTGGTACAGCAGAGCACAAGAGTTACATTAGTGTGACCTGTATGGTCCTGTCAACAAAGTGTCTTTTGTGAGGGCTTTAGAGATCTTACTCAGCCTCTACTGAGTGGTACAGCAGAGCACAAGAGTTACATTAGTGTGACCTGTATGGTCCTGTCAACAAAGTGTCTTTTGTGAGGGCTTTAGAGATCTTACCCAGCCTCTACTGAGTGGTACAGCAGAGCACAAGAGTTACATTAGTGTGACCTGTATGGTCCTGTCAACAAACAGTCTTTGTGAGGGCTTTAGAGATCTTACCCAGCCTCTACTGAGTGGTACAGCAGAGCACAAGAGTTACATTAGTGTGACCTGTATGGTCCTGTCAACAAACTGTCTTTTGTGAGGGCTTTAGAGATCTTACCCAGCCTCTACTGAGTGGTACAGCAGAGCACAAGAGTTACATTAGTGTGACCTGTATGGTCCTGTCAACAAACTGTCTTTTGTGAGGGCTTTAGAGATCTTACCCAGCCTCTACTGAGTGGTACAACAGAGCACAAGAGTTACATTAGTGTGACCTGTATGGTCCTGTCAACAAACAGTCTTTGTGAGGGCTTTAGAGATCTTACCCAGCCTCTACTGAGTGGTACAGCAGAGCACAAGAGTTACATTAGTGTGACCTGTATGGTCCTGTCAACAAACAGTCTTTGTGAGGGCTTTAGAGATCTTACCCAGCCTCTACTGAGTGGTACAGCAGAGCACAAGAGTTACATTAGTGTGACCTGTATGGTCCTGTCAACAAACAGTCTTTGTGAGGGCTTTAGAGATCTTACCCAGCCTCTACTGAGTGGTACAGCAGAGCACAAGAGTTACATTAGTGTGACCTGTATGGTCCTGTCAACAAACAGTCTTTGTGAGGGCTTTAGAGATCTTACCCAGTCTCTACTGAGTGGTACAGCAGAGCACAAGAGTTACATTAGTGTGACCTGTATGGTCCTGTCAACAAACAGTCTTTGTGAGGGCTTTAGAGATCTTACCCAGCCTCTACTGAGTGGTACAGCAGAGCACAAGAGTTACATTAGTGTGACCTGTATGGTCCTGTCAACAAACAGTCTTTGTGAGGGCTTTAGAGATCTTACCCAGCCTCTACTGAGTGGTACAGCAGAGCACAAGAGTTACATTAGTGTGACCTGTATGGTCCTGTCAACAAACTGTCTTTTGTGAGGGCTTTAGAGATCTTACCCAGTCTCTGTAGGGTGGAGGAAGTGGCGAATCTCTTGCCATGGATAACCAGCAGAGTTGCACAATTTATACCCGCAAACACACTCGGCTGTTTGTCAAAGCCCTTCTGATACCTGTGTCAAAAAATATTCAATGGCATTTTTATATTACAACTAAAATGACAACACCAAGTTTGTTAAAAAAACAGCTTTTACACATGAAAACACGACTAGTGCAAAATCTGAAGTCAAAGAGTGGGATTATTGACAAAAATATCACTAGCATAACAGCTCTTTTAACAGTGACCCAATACTGATCTGTAAAAATGTAACTGTTGAGCTTTAGAATTGATGAAACCTATTTGTACAAAATACCAGTCAATGTATACCCATGTGTTACATCAATTTGAAATATCTCATTTTTACTTTCACCTTCAAGAAGAAATTTCTGTACAACTGATCACTCGTCCCAATTTCCAGAGAACCTTAGAAGAATGTTACTTATTTTACATGCAGTCCAACCAATTTAAGTATTACTATGATGAGTAGAATTCCTCTTTAAATAGAATATCAGGTGCACTGAGGGATTTTCTAATAAAATTCACCATTATCTCGAAAGCCCAGCCAAGTGGAAGGTATTTTTCAGGGTCCTTGGGATTCGACTTTGAGTTTATTTCACTATTATAAAACACCCTCAGGAAGGTATTTCCTGGCAACTCACCACTTGATGGCTTCCACCAATGCATCCTGATCTTGATATCCAGACTCTATGAACTTGTCCTTGTAAATCCGACCTGCCAGACACAAGTGATCTGGAACCTCACTCTCACTCAGATCCATTGCCTGCAAACCATACGCTTGAACAGATTGGTCGACTTATTTTATTATTTCATTTTTTATTGGAAACTGGTTTCACTTTTCTATTTAGTAATAATCTTGTGTTCTCAGAGTTATATTAAAATCCTATAAGTTACATTACAGGCCAATTAGTCATACCACAGGCCAATAACAGTTATACTACAGGTCAATTATGGTTGTATTACAGGATATTACAGTTATATGATAGGTCTATTATAGTCATATTAAGACTTATTAGTCCCATGATCAATCAGTCTGTGACCGTCAATTGAACTTTAAATCACATTACAGGCCAATCACAATCTCATCTCCAGCCTATCACATTTAATTTTTTTTTCCCTGGGAATGTAATGTCAGGATAATGTCATCACCAGTGGACACTGTACCACAATATCACTGACACTCCATAGTGACACCTATTTACAAGCCAAAATCACCTAGAGTGACTAATCTAACAAGCTTTTGTGTATTAGTTATCAAATTTGACATAAAGCACGGTCATGTAAGAATATAGATGTGAACATTGGAGTCAAGTAATAACTGCCATGCTACCACATGGCCTTTTACATTATTATATATTATATTAGTTAGATAACCATTTTATTACAGCCACAAGGGCATTTTTCTGTCACATGACCAACTTATTAGCTACAAGATCAGCCTTGCCTATCTGATAACCATCAGTGCCTTGCGCATGTTTAAGCCATATTACAGCAATTTACAGGTCTATTGGAGTAATATCAAGGGCTTATAACAGTCAAATCATTACCTTTCTGATGACGACCAGGGCCTTGTCGGTGTCCCCTTCCTTCTTCCTGCGGTTTAGGGCAAAGGCGTATAGATACTGAATTGCTGTGGAGGATGCCACTTTACAGCTGGGTATTGACTGCAGTCCTTGCACTAATGAGACCATGTCCTCGTAATCCTAAATGTAACATTTATACAAGAGTATTCTTTCTAGCAAAACTGCATGCTGTTGTTCCTCCAGCAAGGGAATAGTAATATAAAATCATAACAAGAGGAGAGTGCCCGTGAACGGGCACTGTGTCAGCTGACTGAATGTTTTTGATTTGTGATGGTGATAATGAGAGGAAAGCATAATTATCAGGAAAAGGGCTGTACAGAAATACAGTAAATGGTAACTGAACAGCATGTTCGAAAGATATTCCGAAGCTGACAGAAGAAAAGGACAAAAAAGTTGTGCCCTGCAAATGGTATTATGAAATAAAGTAACAAGGTAATTGTTTAAGTGTAAAAAGTAGGTTAAAAATATTTAAAGAAATACTATAAATGCAATATCCTCGTTCGACCATGAAGAAGGGATCCAAAGGTCAAATCTGACCATACCAAAAGATTCCCAGTCAAAGAATTTAGGATGGTTTACCATCCCAAACCTGTCGGACCAATAATAAGTGAGTCATAGGCACTTTTTAAGTTTGGCTATCCTTGTTTGACCTTGACGGAGGGGTCTAAGGTCAAATCCGACCACACAAAAAAATTCCCAGCCCATGATTTCCCGTAGCTTGTTTACCATACCAAACCTGTAGGACCAATAATAAGCGAGTTATAAGCAATTGTAAGTTTGGTTATCCTCAATTGACCTTGAAGGAGGGGTCCCAGGTCAAATCTGACCACACCAAAAGAATCCCAGCCCATGATTTCCTATATGTTGGTTTACCATCCCAAACCTCCAAGACCAATAATACGCGAGTTATAAGCACTTTAAGTTTGGCTATCTTCGTTTGACCTGGAAGGAGGGGTCTAAGGTGAAATCCGACCACACCAAAAGATTCCCAGCCCATGATTTTCTATAGGTTGGTTTTTCATTCCAAACCTCTAGGACCAATAATAAGCGAGTTATAAGCACTTTTAAGTTTGGCTATCCTCATTTGACCTTGAAGGAGGGGTCCAAGGTGAAATCCGACCACACCAAAAAATTCCCAGCTCATGATTTTCTATAGGTTGGTTTTCATTCCAAACCTCTAGGACCAATAATAAGCGAGTTATAAGCACTTTTATGTTTGGCTATCCTCATTTGACCTTGAAGGAGGGTTCCAAGGTCAAATCGGACCATATTAACAGATTCCCAGCCCATGATTTCCTACAGGTTGGATACAATGATTTACTCAACAGTGAGAACCTGAAAGAAGCTTTGCTCAGCTATGCCATGACATAGAGGTCTGCAATTTCACTATGTTATAGCTGACCAAAACGTCTGTGAATAACATATTTAACAAAATACTCTAAATGTAATAGTTTTCAAGTTACAACTGATTTACTCAAGAGTGAGAACCTCAAAGTAACTACTACTCAGCTATGCAATGAACTACATGTCTGAATTTTTGCTCTGTTATAGCTGACCTAAAAGTAGGTGAACAACATATTTAAGCAAAATACTGTAAATGCAATAGTTTTCAAGTTACAACTGATTTACTCAATAGTGAGAACCTGAAAATAGCTATTGCTCAGTTGTGCCATGAGCTACAGGTCTGTAATTTTACTATGTTATAGCTGACCCAAAAGTAGCTGAATAACATATTTATACTAAATTCTCTAAATGCAATAGTTTTCAAATTATAAGTGATTTACTCAACATTGAGAACTTCAAAGTAGCTATTACTCAGCTATGCAATGAGTCACAGGTCTGGAACTTCACTATGTTATAGCTGACCCCAAAATAGGTGAATAACATATTGAAACAAAATACTCTAAATGCAATAATTTCCAAGTTATAAGCAATTTACTCAACAGTGATAACCTAAAAGTAGCTATTACTCAGCTATGCCATGAGCTACAGGTCTGAAATTTTACTATGTTATAGCTGACCCAAAAGTAGGTGAACAACATATTTAAGCAAAATACTGTACATGCAATAGTTTTCAAGTTACAACTGATTTACTCAACAGTGATGACCTAAAAGTAGCTATTACTCAGCTATGCCATGAGCTACAGGTCTGAAATTTTACTATGTTATAGCTGGCCCAAAAGTAGCTGAATAACATATTTATACGAAATTCTCTAAATGCAATAGGTTTTAAGTTACAAGTGATTTACTCAATAGTGAGAACTTCAAAGTAGCTATTACTCAGCTATGCAATGAGCCACAGATCTGAAACTTCACTATGTTATAGCTGATCCTAAAATAGGTGAATAATATATTGCAACAAAATACTGTAAATGCAATAGTTTCCAAGTTATAAGCGATTTACTCAACATGATAACCTAAAAGTAGCTATTACTCAGCTATGCCATGAGCTACAGGTCTGAAATTTTACTATGTTATAGCTGACCCAAAAGTAGCTGAATAACATATTTATACGAAATTCTCTAAATGCAATAGTTTTGAAGTTATAAGCGATTTACTCAACAGTGATAACCTAAAAGTAGCTATTACTCAGCTATGCCATGAGCTACAGGTCTAAAATTTTACTATGTTATAGCTGACCCAAAAGTAGCTGAATAACATATTTATACGAAATTCTCTAAATGCAATAGTTTTTAAGTTACAAGTGATTTTACTCATGATGGAAGTTACTGAAAAGCCCAAAAGTAGCTATTACTCACTTAGCTATTGAGACAGGCACCCAACTTACTCACCATATTGTAGCTATGCAAAAAGTAGCTGAATAACATATTTTAACAAAATCTCTAAATGCAACACTTTTCAAGTTATAAATGATTTTGTGCATGATTTCATGAATTTTAATGCATTAAAAATTATTAAAAAAATTTATTTAAAAAAAAGTAAGACAGATCCAGGTCTCATACTCACACAAGAGAATCTACCTGTGGCCTAGTACATATATGCAAGATATGAGAGAAATCCCTGCAATAGTCACTGAGAAAATTGTGATTAAGTGTTTAAATTTTCACACTTTTGGTGGGGGTACCCCCCTTGTAATGTCTCTAGCAAACAGACGAACCGACAGATTTGCATGCCTTGAACAATTTTTCATCCTCGATAGATAAGGTATCTTTTAAAAAAAACAGCACGTCTCTAGGCCTTGTAGTTTTGGAGGAGAAGTTGTTCACGCGGACGTGGACGCGTACGCTCACGCCGCAGAGTGACGACATAAAAATGTCATTTAATGGAGATACTATTTGAAAAAAAAAAAAAAAAAAAAGATTTGTAAGACTCGTGTTGATTCTAGGGATTTCAAAAAGTGGGGGCGATCCCCCACCACTGCACAAAATGTGGGGGAGGAGCTAAAACTCTCGACAAACTCTCGATCCGTGCACTGTTTTGATTTTTTAGATATCTCGTCTTTTTGCTTTATAGATTTCCCGCATCGCCTTGTAAAATACGCGTTCTCATATAATTTAGTCGATGCAGACTCCAAGAAAATCCAAGTTTGTAGGCGAATTAATGTGCGATCCCACGTAAAACGCGTAGAAGCAACACTGGTAAGATTTTTAGACATGGTAGTCCTATAACATTACTATATTTTATGAAAAATACATAATTATGTTACAATACCACTATGTAAACAGTAATAAAAGCAAAAACATATACTACATTGTGAAAAGCCAGTGAATACGATTTTTGCAAATTCTGTAAGTTAAAACTGGTCTTGTAGTCATTTGACAACAATAATAAACCTGCAGAAAAGTAACTCACCTGCACATCTCTGAAAGCATACAACATGTTAATGACCACATCTGGTGAGAGAAGAGTCGGGTCATCCATGCGATTACGCAATGTGCGTAAAACCTGCATAAAATCAATTCATTGCAGAAATGTTACTGTCTTTTGTTTTCGTGAAATACAACTAGTTTTACATCTCACTAAACATTCAAAAATACTAAAAGCAAAGTGTTACAGACAATAAGTGAGACAAATGAATGATTACATTCATTATTGAGTCCCGCGAGACTTGACCAGAACGTGGACTGAAGTCTCATGAGTCTGACTAGACCTGGTGTGACCTAAACTCTCACGTACGGATAGGGAGGTTTGACAAAGCTGATTGAAAAGACGCAAGTTGGGGGAACTATTTTATTATTAGTCACTATGGATTGTTAAAATAATCTGACATATGACATACATGGACGGATGAGGGAAGCGGAACAACCCCCCCCATCCGAAATTAAAACAAAATACCATCCAACACACAATCTAAACCATGTAACTACTACTAACAACCTGTAAAAGACTAAAACGTTTAAAATGGGACAGGAGGGAGGGGATTTTGTTAAAATGCTCTTACTTGGTCAATAACTTAGACCCAACTGAGAAGGTTTGCGAAGCAACTACGCATACCAATAGACGATGAGAGAGGAGGGCTGTGATTGGCGGACATTGTTACCTTAGCTGTGATTGGGTGAGAGAGGTTTTGGACGAGGCCATTCGCGGGAATAGTTCAAAATGACTGATCTGCAACAACTAGGGGTGCTTGCTATAACAGTCATTATTGAGTCCCGCGAGACTTGACCAGAACGTGGACTGAAGTCTCAAGAGTCTGACTAGACCTGGTGTGACCTAAACTCTCATGTACGGATAGGGAGGTTTGACAAAGCTGATTGAAAAGACGCAAGTTGGGGGAAACTATTTTATTATTAGTCACTATGGATTGCTAAAATAATCTGACATATGACATACATGGACGGATGAGGGAAGCGGAACAACCCCCCCAGACCCCAACACACAAATGAATGATTAAACTGTTCAGAGCTTATGAATTTCAAAATTTTATTTTATTAAATACCAGACCACTGCAATGCACAAAACAGGACTGCCAGTGATATATACAGCAGTTACCTCAGCTGGGTTTTAGGACTCAGTTTTTGGCATAATGTGCATCCAGTGATGCTTATCAATTAAGCACCACATAAATACTTTTATTCTATTCTATTCCACCTTGTAATTCATACAGTAGGTCTGTTATCCAATCTTCAATGATTTAAATATTCCATTTTATGAACTCATTTCCAGTTACCAAAATTATTATAATAAAATGCCTTTTCTATTATCTGAACAAAATCTCTCTCCCAACCTGTTTGGAGAAGAGAAGTTCACCTGTATATACCTTGATCATTTCCTCTATGTTCCCTTTGTTTAATTCTCTCGCTTTTCTTAAATCACTCAGAAACTTCTCTTTGCTATGAACTCTGGAATTAAAGAGGAGTTGTTTTACCTCATTAAGAAACAACACAATTCAACACATGCAGTTTATCAACAAGGTTTAAATTACTGTCTGGTTTGATCATGCTTGATAACATCTACATTACAATGTTAATAAAACACCTGGTCTATTGACTTTGAAAAAAGACTAACACCCAGCTCAAACTTGGGAAAAACTATCACACTGGCAAGTTTTAAATTATTGTAAATTAAACATTGTCATTTTGGGTAAAATTGGTCAGTGAGACTAAAATGTATTTAAAACTATGCAGTTGAATGTGTTGAAATTTATACTATTCACAAACAATGAAAAAATTACAGTCAAAATATTTCTTAAGTTTATTTTCATAAACCAGTTTAAAAGAAATTAATAATACCTGCATAAACAAACACAGGTCTGAATGTAATGAAGCTATACATGTAGATTATAGTGGAATTTGTATAGAGTAAGTGCAATTACAGCCAGACTTGATGTCCCAGCATTACAAAAGTTTACATTTTTGCAGTGGTGACAGTCAGGAATAAGTATACATAATCCTGTGGGAACTATAGCTTTTCTCCAAACAAAGTCTACTGTTCACCTTGTCACACACATGAAAAACAAGAGGAGAGTGCCCGTGAACGGGCACTGTGTCAGCTGACTGAATGTTTTTGATTTGTGATGGTGATAATGAGAGGAAAGCATAACTAGATTGGGCCAACTCGGCGCCAACATATCCCCAGACAGGTCATCACTCACGCCACAGGTTTTGATCGGGAATTTTTAAAAACATAATTACCCATTATTATATGAACTTCAGCACATCAATCTACTCTGTTTATATCTTCCAAGGAAGATGGTGTATCCCCAGACGCCGAATACATAACTCAAATTATATTTTCAATCTTCCTGCAATGATAACTCTAAACCTATTTTCAAAGTATTTAAATGATTGATGATTGAATGTCCATTCTAAAATAATAATCCCAAAAGAGCATATCTGTTTCTATATTTGTTGACAAATAAAATATTATTTTTAACTCAACTCATCATACTTTTCAATCTTCCTTCAAAGTATTTAAATGATTGATGATTCAATGTCCATTCTAAAATTCATAATCCCAAAAGCGCATATCTGTTTCTATATTTGTTCACAAATAAAATATTATTTAAAAAAAAATTATTTATATTATTATTTTATTATATTATTTTTAGAATTTGCAAATTGTTTTCAGTTATTCATTTCCTCTATACCTATATATGTGGTCCATATATATGCAACCTAAATATGTGACACAATCTCAGTTCTGACTCCCCTTTGTGTTATATGTAATGAAGCCCACCACCTCCCACCCCCACCCCTCTCCCCTTCTCCACATCTCTCTCACTATTACACAAGATCTGCAACCCCATTGAGGTCTTTGTTTCTCATCTGATATCATTAAATACCTTTGTTTATTTAGTGTCACTCAATATAGCTGGAGGTCCCAGAGGTGGGTGGGGGGAATCCGGGTGGGGGATGTGGGTTGGGACTTAGTTTAGTTTATTAGTTTATTATAGTGACATGTATTATGTTGACAAGGATTATACAAAAACTATTGAAGTAATACCCAGCCCTATATGGGCTTATAAGTCACTTTAAATAGAGAGTTAATAACAAACAGAGCAAACATATTTTGAGGTAAGATACAGTAAATAAAGACAGCAATTCAATACATAAAAATTAACAATATAATTTACTTTTTCTTTCTTGCCACAAATGAAAAATAAAATTAATAACCATATTGACATTCATATGAGTTAATACCCTTGATAATTGATCTATTAATAATTCAGATTTATCTATATTTAAAATTTTGAAATATTTCATACGAATCAGCTCTAAAGCTGGACAAACACAAACAAAATGTATCTCATCTTCTACATCTTTTTTACACAGTTTACATGTTCTCTCAAAGAGATGGAGTGCTACAGCATAAATGGTAAACAAACAATCTATATAAAAGGGGTACTCACATACAAAAAGAATTGAGAATTTTAAGTATGTGATTATCAACTGAAATGAGTTCATAACTGTAGGAGCTGTGTCAAAATTAACTGAGGCAAGTTGAATAAAACTGGGCTAGTTGAGGGTTAAAAATCCCCTAGTTTTACTACATACGGATATAATTTCATTAATATTGGGACTTAAAGCTCACTTAAAGTGTCCATTTTGTCTACTTGAATATGTTTAACTGGCGTTTAACCAGTTTCATTTTAAAAAGTTAAAAACTCAGCAAGCAGAGGTATAACACACAAAAATAAGTTCTTAAAAGACTAAGATAGCCATAACATTATTAATATTCAAAATTTAAATAGACAGGCATTTCCTTTTAAAAATTTAAAGATTTCAGCTCTATAACCCACATAGTTTGACAGTTACTGGGCTTTAAAGTGGCATAATGTCCATAAATTGGGTTTCTGTGGGCATTTTACAATTGTTAAAGAGACCTTAGCAATTAAACTACAGATCTGAAACTTTTTGGGGGACATACATAACAAACAAAAATTATATATAATACAGTTTAAGACTTGTCACACTAAGCATTTCCAAATAACAGGGCAAAATACGGAAAAAATGTCCAAAAAGGCACTTGGGCGAGTGTCTATGGCCCTCATACACAGGTTAAATGTCTACTAAAAACCTTGATTTTCGCCATATGTAAAAAGGACATAATAATGCATTCCCAGATGGGATTTCAGCTCCATCAATCACATAGTTTAACAGTCACAGGGCTTAAAGGTGGCAAAAAGTCCAAATATTGGGTCTCTGTGGGCCTTTTAGAGATCTCGATGTGGCTTTCAAATTAAAGCTTCAGACTTAAAATTTGTTACATACTAAGATTACACATAGAATATGTATCTAATAAAGTTTGAAACTTCTCAGACTTACCATTTCCAAGTTACAGAGCAAAATATGTGAAAAATGTCTTAAAAGGGTCACTCAGGTGGGTGTTTAAGGTCCTCATACACAGGTTAAATGTCTACTTGAAGCCTTGATTTTTGGCACATGTAAAAAGAACATAATAATGTATTCCCAGATGAGATTTCAGCTCTATCAGTCACATAGTTTAACAGTCACAGGCCTTAAAATTGGCAAAAAGTCCAAATACTGGGTCTTTATGGGGCCTTCTAGAGACCTAAATGTGGCCTTCAAATTAAAGCTTCAGACTTAAAATTTGTCACATACTAAGATTACACATAGAATATGCATCTAATACAGTTTGAAACTTCTTAGACTTACCATTTCCAAGTTACAGGGAAAAATATGTGAAAAATGTCTAAAAATGGTCACTCGGGTGGGGATTTATGGTCCTCATACACAGGTTAAATGTCTTCTTAAAGCCTTAATTTTTGGCACATATATAAATAACATACTAATATCTTCCCAGATAGGATTTGAGCTCTATCAGTCACATAGTTTGACAGTCACAGGGCTTAAAAGTAGCAAAAAGTCCAAATATTGGGTCTTTGGGAGCCTTTTAGAGACCTCAATTTGACCTTCAAAATTAAAGCTTCAGACGTAAAATCTGTTACATACTAAGATTACACACAGAATATATATCTAATACAGTTTGAAACTTCTCAGACTTACCATTTCCAAGTTACAGGGAAAAAGATGTGAAAAATGTCTTATAAGGGTCACTCGGGTGGGTGTTTATGGTCCTGATACACAGGTTAACTGTCCATTAAAGGCCTAAATGTTGGGGCACATATAAGAAAACACATAGATATATTCCCAGATGATATTTAACTTAGATGAGAGACATAGTTTGAAAGCTACAGTGCTTGAAAGTGGCAAAAAGTGCATAAATTGGGTCTCTGTGGGCACTTTTGAGACCTTAAGTCGACCCCTTTGGGTAAACCTACAGCCCTAAAATTTTCTACAGACAAGGATTACATATCAAAGTTATACCTAGCACAGTTTGAGACTCATCAGAATTACCACTTCCAAATTATAGGGCAAAATATGTGAAAAGTATAGCAAAAAATCCCTAAGTGGGGGTATTTATGGGCCTCAAGGACAATTTTCTCCTCAACTTAAAGTCGTGATTTTCGGCACATGTACTAAGAACATATTAATGTGTTGTCAGGTAAAATTTCAGCCAGCTGAGCATCATAGTTTGTGACCTACAGGGCTCTAAGTGGCCAAAAGTCCAATTTCTGACCTTAAGGTGGCCATAAGTTCTTTTTTACTGGGAGTTTAAGGTCACCTTAAAATAGGGATCTTCCTTTGGGCACCCTTAACATGTGTACCAAGTTTGAAAAAAAAATATTAATTTGTTTTTGAGTTATCGCGTCCACAAGGAAATTTCTACGGCGGCGGCGGCGGCGGCGGCGGCGCGACGGACCTGAATCCAATATATCCCCGACTTTCGTCTGGGGATATAATTATCAGGGAAAGGGCTGTACAGAAATACAGTAAATGGTAACTGAACAGCATGTTCGAAAGATATTCCGAAGCTGACAGAAAAAAAGGACAAAAAAGTTGTGCCCTGCAAATGGTATTATGAAATAAAGTAACAAGGTAATTGTTTAAGTGCAAAAAGTAGGTTAAAAATATTTAAAGAAATACTATAAATGCAATATCCTCGTTCGACCATGAAGAAGGGGTCCAAAGGTCAAATCTGACCATACCAAAAGATTCCCAGCCAAAGAATTTAGGATGGTTTACCATCCCAAACCTCTCGGACCAATAATAAGTGAGTCATAGGCACTTTTTAAGTTTGGCTATCCTTGTTTGACCTTGACGGAGGGGTCCAAGGTCAAATCCGACCACACAAAAAAATTCCCAGCCCATGATTTCCTGTAGCTTGTTTACCATCCCAAACCTGTAGGACCAATAATAAGCGAGTTCTAAGCAATTGTAAGTTTGGCTATCCTCAATTGACCTTGAAGGAGGGGTCCCAGGTCAAATCTGACCACACCAAAAGAATCCCAGCCCATGATTTCCTATATGTTGGTTTACCATCCCAAACCTCTAAGACCAATAATACGCGAGTTATAAGCACTTTAAGTTTGGCTATCTTCGTTTGACCTGGAAGGAGGGGTCTAAGGTGAAATCTGACCACACCAAAAGATTCCCAGCCCATGATTTTCTATAGGTTGGTTTTCCATTCCAAACCTCTAGGACCAATAATAAGCGAGTTATAAGCACTTTTAAGTTTGGCTATCCTCATTTGACCTTGAAGGAGGGGTGCAAGGTGAAATCCGACCACACCAAAAAATTCCCAGCTCATGAGTTTCTATAGGTTGGTTTTCATTCCAAACCTCTAGGACCAATAATTAGCGAGTTATAAGCACTTTTATGTTTGGCTATCCTCATTTGACCTTGAAGGAGGGTTCCAAGGTCAAATCGGACCATATTAACAGATTCCCAGCCCATGATTTCCTACAGGTTGGATACAATGATTTACTCAACAGTGAGAACCTGAAAGAAGCTATTGCTCAGCTATGCCATGACATAGAGGTCTGCAATTTCACTATGTTATAGCTGACCAAAACGTCTGTGAATAACATATTTAACAAAATACTCTAAATGTAATACTTTTCAAGTTACTACTGATTTACTCAAGAGTGAGAACCTCAAAGTAACTATTACTCAGCTATGCAATGAGCTACATGTCTGAATTTTTGCTCTGTTATAGCTGACCTAAAAGTAGGTGAACAACATATTTAAGCAAAATACTGTAAATGCAATAGTTTTCAAGTTACAACTGATTTACTCAATAGTGAGAACCTGAAAATAGCTATTACTCAGCTATGCCATGAGCTACAGGTCTGAAATTCTACTATGTTATAGCTGACCCAAAAGTAGCTGAATAACATATTTATACGAAATACTCTAAATACAATAGTTTTCCAATTACAACTGATTTACTCAATAGTGAGAACTTTAAAGTAGCTATTACTCAGCTATGCCATGACCTACAGATCTGAAATTTCACTATGTTATAGCTGGCCCAAAAGTAGCTGAATAACATATTTATACGAAATTCTCTAAATGCAATAGGTTTTAAGTTACAAGTGATTTACTCAATAGTGAGAACTTCAAAGTAGCTATTACTCAGCTATGCAATGAGCCACAGATCTGAAACTTCACTATGTTATAGCTGATCCCAAAATAGGTGAATAACATATTGAAACAAAATACTGTAAATGCAATAGTTTCCAAGTTATAAGCGATTTACTCAACAGTGATAACCTAAAAGTAGCTATTACTCAGCTATGCCATGAGCTACAGGTCTGAAATTTTACTATGCTATAGCTGACCCAAAAGTAGCTGAATAACATATTTATACGAAATTCTCTAAATGCAATAGTTTTGAAGTTATAAGCGATTTACTCAACAGTGATAACCTAAAAGTAGCTATTACTCAGCTATGCCATGAGCTACAGGTCTGAAATTTTACTGTTATAGCTGACCCAAAAGTAGCTGAATAACATATTTATACGAAATTCTCTAAATGCAATAGTTTTTAAGTTACAAGTGATTTTACTCATGATGGAAGTTACTGAAAAGCCCAAAAGTAGCTATTACTCACTTAGCTATTGAGACAGGCACCCAACTTACTCACCATATTGTAGCTATGAAAAAAGTAGCTGAATAACATATTTTAACAAAATGCTCTAAATGCAACACTTTTCAAGTTATAAATGATTTTGTGCATGATTTCATGAATTTTAATGCATTAAAAATTATTAAAAAAATTTATTAAAAAAAAAGTAAGACAGATCCAGGTCTCATACTCACACAAGATAATCTACCTCTGGCCTAGTACATATATGCAAGATATGAGAGAAATCCCTGCCATAGTCACTGAGAAAATTGTGATTAAGTGTTGAAATTTTCACACTTTTGGTGGGGGTACCCCCCTTGTAATGTCTCTAGCAAACAGACGAACAGACAGATTTGCATGCCTTGAACAATTTTTCATCCTCGATAGATAAGGTATCTTTTAAAAAAAACAGCACGTCTCTAGGCCTTGTAGTTTTGGAGGAGAAGTTGTTCACGCGGACGCAGACGCCCACGCCGCAGAGTGACGACATAATGTCAGCTGACTGACAAGTCAGCTGACATAAAAAGAGCAGCTTACTTGTTGCTGTTTTCCACCTCTCTGAAGAGTTTTTTCAGTCGGGAGGCTACTCTGACGTTGCACATGTCTGGGGAGTTGTTCTTATCAGAAATAACACTCATGCCACTGGAGTCTGTACGGTATGCAAAGAAATCTGTGTCGCTGGTGTAAGCCATCTGTTGAAAATAATAAGCCGCTTAGATCTAAACCTTTGACTTATTCACAAGCACTAGAAAGAAGTTTTTGCTAACAAAGTGTCAATTGCAATTAAATATCCGAACAATGGTAAAAATAATGATCAGTTTGACTGATATAAATCACTAGTTTGAATGTGTATAGCCCCTTTATCAAAATAACGGGATTATTGAAGTCAATCAAAATTGGGTTCAGGGCCCTTTCAATGGCCAAGGCCTCTTCAGAGAAGGCCCTCACTAAATTCTAGGGGCGAGTCGGTAGTAGCAGTATACCGCTAGAGACAATTTTACTGAAATACTGGGACCGCTTTTACAACTCTGTCGCATTCAGTGTGCTTTTTCATTGTCCTTTCATGAATGACATTTCAAAAGGGACAGCGAGATATCAGATGTCTGTCACACTGTCTGAATGCGGCTCAGGGTAATATTATGTCATTATTAGGGATGCGAATGAATAGTTGATGCTCACTAAACAAACAAAGTTTTTGAAAATTTCACCCCAATTCTAAAAGTCAAGTGCCCAAGTGTATATAAAATAACACAGTGTGGTGGTAACGCTTTAGATGAAGTACCATTAATAGCACACTTTCCTTACATTAATCACATAATTGACCATTAAATTTTTTGACATGATACTCATTATTTATATGGTGACATCAGATACTTCTAAAGATTCAAGAATTTTTTATCTTAATGTTTGTTTTTTTTCTAATTTCTTTTTTTTTTTTTTAAGATAGCCCCCATATTGAATGATGTCTTTTTTTTTCAAGGTACATACTAAACTTTGGGAGGGCTCAGTGTCCAGCTGATATTTTATGCAGTCAAGCCGAGCAGTCAACCCCAATTACTTGTGCTTGTGAAACCCCTAGTAATCATTACTCACAGAAAACACCAGCAAAGATATTGTTAGAGTTAGGGCTGGGACGGGTGCTTAAAAAACAGCCCTGAGTACTTCCCCTCTGGCAACCGACCCAAATTCCAGTAACCGCAAGATTTAGTACGTACCATTAGTAGTCTTGTGTACACAAACAGTCAATTCCGGTAACGAAACTTTTGAAGAAAAACGTCTTCTATTTAACCAGATATTATACAATATTTAGTAAATTATACATTTTTAAGGGGAAATCAGAACTTTCATTGGCATTAAGTGGCGGAATTGCAGAACTGTAGCATATTTTACATAAAGGTTTCATTACATGGACGATAATACAATACCTTGCGAGTAACCAAGTAGTTAAAATGGACTAGAGTACTAGCAGAAACCGACCTGTCTATCGAGGCTCGAGTAATCGTTCGCAGCCCTAGTTAGAGTACAGGGATTCAACAACAACTAGTCAAGTTTGTACCTCAATAACCTTCTGTGTTGTGGTCAATTCTCTTTAACGAGTTCTCATTTTTTTTTTCATAAAATTACCAAATTTATCATAATGGTTCATTTAAAATTGAGAAAAAAAATCATGCAAAATAATTTTTTAGCAATAATTTTAATACTATTGATATTGAGAAAAGAGAGAAGTATTTTCTGGTGTTCAAATTGTTTTCCAATTGGTTTGTTACTTTACTCTTTAAACAATACTAGATACTCCTTGCACTCCAAGTTCAATCCTGTTAAAGGGATCAGAAACCTATATCTACATACTCAGTGATTCTACATAATAACTAATTAAATGGACATGACATGCTATAGATTTAATTTAAATTTCTCCTTAAGGAAGAAGTCTAGTTGATACAGCTCTCTTTAAGGGGTTATGACTATATATGGTATTTCAATACCTTCATAGCTAGTGTGAACTCAGGGTTGTTGTCATGCAACATGATGGCAGTCTCTGGGGTTCCCATGCTAGTGCGCACTCCAATATGATAAGACAAGGATGCTCTCTGCTCCTAAATAACACACAAAATAAAACATTGTAAAAATTGTTATTGTGAAATTGTAAAGAAATTTGATATAGGACACCGACTATGGTGCCCTTAAAAAAACAAACTTGGAATCTTTGAAGTGAACTTGTATGAATACAACTAAATAATACTAAGTACTAGTACAAACTAGAAAAAGGACGCATCTGTGGCCAGATGCTGGATGTATCCACCGACAAAGGCCAACTAACATAGTTTAGAAGATAAAAAGCATTTTTCGTTAATAAGCAAGCTGAAAGCACTTTTAAGTTTGGCTACCCTTATTTGACCCTGTACCAGGGGCCCAAGGTGAAGTCTGACCACATCAAAAGATTCGCAGCCCATGATTTCCTATAAGTCGTTTTCACATTGCAAACCTCTAGGACCAATAATAAGCAGGAGGGGCCCAAGGTCAAATCTGACCACATGAAAAGATTTGCAGCCCATGACTTCCTATAAGTTGTTTTCATATTAATGAGTTATTTGAGAAATACTGGCTATCTGCAATACTTGTAGAGATAATTCGCATTTACTCATTTTGAGTAGGTGAATAATTAGCTACGGGTCTGAAACTTCACCAAGTGAAAGCTCTCTCAAAAGTAGGCGAATGAGTTATTTGAGAAAAATTGGCTACCTACAATACTTTTAGAGATAATTCGAATTTACTCATTTTCAGTAGGTGAGTAATTACCTACGGGTCTGGAACTTCACCATGTGAAAGCTGTCCCAAAAGTAGATGAATGAGTTATTTGATAAAAATTGGATATCTGCAATACTTTTAGAGATAATTAGCATTTACTCATTTTGAGTAGGTGAATAATTAGCTACAGGTCTGAAACTTTACCAAGTGAAAGCTCTCCCAAAAGTAGGTGAATGAGTTATTTGAGAAAAATTGGCTATCTGCAATACTTTTAGAGATAATTCGCATTTACTCATTTTGAGTAGGTGAGTAATTACCTACAGGTCTGGAACTTCAGCATGTGAAAGCTCTCCCAAAAGTAGGTGAATGAGTTATTTAAGAAAAATTTGCTATCTGCAATACTTTTAGAGAAAATGCAGAATTACTCATTTTTAGTAGGCAAGTAATTTAGCCACAGGCCTAATTTAGACATAAAGCCTACCAATAGAATACTGTGGTGCACCCTCTAATATACCTTGCAAACTTGAGAAGGCTAGCTATAATATTTTTTTCGTTAGAGCGGTAATGGTGAAATCTCTCTACACACTGCGGCTATCCAGTGGATACAATGATTTACTCAACAGTGAGAACCTGAAAGTAGATATTGGTAAGCTATGCCATGACATAGAGGTCTGCAATTTCACTCTGTTATAGCTGACCAAAAATTATGTGAATAACATATTTAAACAAAATACTGTAAATGTAATAGTTTTCACGTTATAAGTGATTTACTCAACAGTGATAACCTCAAAGTAGCTATTACTCAGCTATGCAATGAGCTACATGTCTGAATTTTTTCTATGTTATAGCTGACCCAAAATTAGGTGAACAACATATTTAAGCAAAATACTGTAAATGCAATAGTTTTCAAGTTACAACTGATTTACTCAATAGTGAGAACCTGAAAATAGCTATTGCTCAGCTATGCCATGAGCTATAAGTCTGTAATTTCACGACGTTATAGCTGACCCAAAAGTAGGTGTACAACATATTTTAACAAAATACTCCAAATGCAATATTTTTCAAGTTACAAGTCATTTACTCAACAGTCAGTACCTGAAAATAGCTATTGCTCAGTTGTGCCATGAGCTACAGGTCTGTAATTTCACTATGTTATAGCTGACCCAAAAGTAGCTGAATAACATATTTACACAAATTTCTGGAAATGCAATAGTTTTCCAATTACAACTGATTTACTCAACAGTGTGAACTTCAAAGTAGCTATTACTCAGCTATGCAATGAGCCACAGGTCTGGAACTTCACTATGTTATAGCTGACTCCGAAATAGGTGAATAACATATTGAAACAAAATACTCTAAATGTAATACTTTTGAAGTTATAAGCAATTTACTCAACAGTGATAACTTAAAAGTAGCTATTACTCAGCTATGCCATGAGCTACAGGTCTGAAATTTTACTATGTTATAGCTGACCCAAAAATAGCTGAATAACATATTGAAACAAAATACTCTAAATGCAATAGTTTTCAAGTTACAAGTGATTTTACTCACGATGGAAGTTACTGAAAAGCCCAAAAGTAGCTATTACTCACTTAGCTATTGAGACAGACACCCAAGTTACTCACCATGTTGTAGCTATGAAAAAAGTACCTGAATAACATATTTTAACAAAATGCTCTAAATGCAACACTTTTCAAGTTACAAGTTACATTTTTTATCTACCAGAGGCCTAATTTAGACATAAAGCCTACCAAAAAGATAGGGTGGCGAGTCCTCTAGCATACCAAGCCACCTGCCAAATATGAAAGAAATCTGGAAAGAAATGTGGACTGTAGGTCGCTAACAAGCAATATTCCACATTTTAGACATTTTTGTCTACCACAGGCCTAATTTAGACATAAAGCCTACCAAAAAGATAGGGTGGCGAGTCCTCTACCATATCAAGCCACCTGCCAAATATGAAAGAAATCCGGAAAGAAATGTGGACTGTAGGTCGCTAACAAGAAATCTCTGCGGACGCGGACGACGACGATGATGAATCCATAGTATCCCCGCTTCGCGTCGGGGATACAATAACAATTCAACTTCTACAGATTCCACTTAAGCTGCTTCAGCTGGACCTGTTGATCAAAATGAGTCATGTTTATTTCTGTTTCTGTATATATCACAAAGCCTGGGCGTGAATTGCAACTAAGGTATTGTAAATTATACATAAAGCATTGTCTGAATGTAATTTTGGAACTATATCTATACTTTTTTCCCACGTGCTTAAATTTTTTTTACATTACTGCAAAACTTTAAATATTGTGTAAAACAGTTTCAGTATTATTTACTTGAGGTATATATGTCACAGTATGGTAATTATACAGTATTTCATTATTATTATTATTAATTGTTTTATTTTTTGTAGTTTCCATCTTTTTTCGAACTGGACATTTATTTCAATACACTGACAACTTTCACTGGATTTTAGTATTTGACAACATATAAGCACCCAAATAGATGACACAACTAGACTAAGGACGCATCTGTGGCCAGATGCTGGATGTATCCACCGACAAAGGCGAACTAACATAGTTTAGAAGATAAACAGCATTTTTCGTTAATAAGCAAGCTGAAAGCACTTTTAAGTTTGGCTACCCTTATTTGACCCTGTACCAGGGGCCCAAGGTGAAGTCTGACCACATCAAAAGATTCGCAGCCCATGATTTCCTATAAGTCGTTTTCACATTGCAAACCTCTAGGACCAATAATAAACAGGAGGGGCCCAAGGTCAAATCTGACCACATGAAAAGATTTGCAGCCCATGACTTCCTATAAGTTGTTTTCATATTAATGAGTTATTTGAGAAATACTGGCTATCTGCAATACTTGTAGAGATAATTTGCATTTACTCATTTTGAGTAGGTGAATAATTAGCTACGGGTCTGAAACTTCACCAAGTGAAAGCTCTCTCAAAAGTAGGCGAATAAGTTATTTGAGAAAAATTGGCTATCTACAATACTTTTAGAGATAATTCGAATTTACTCATTTTCAGTAGGTGAGTAATTACCTACGGGTCTGGAACTTCACAATGTGAAAGCTTTCCCAAAAGTACATGAATGAGTTATTTGATAAGAATTGGATATCTGCAATACTTTTAGAGATAATTAGCATTTACTCATTTTGAGTAGGTGAATAATTAGCTACAGGTCTGAAACTTCACCAAGTGAAAGATCTCCCAAAAGTAGGCGAAGGAGTTATTTGACAAAAATTGGCTATCTGGAATACTTTTAGAGATAATTTGCATTTACTCATTTTCAGTAGGTGAGTAATTACCTACGGGTCTGAAACTTCACCAAGTGAAAGCTCTCCCAAAAGTAGGTGAAGGAGTTATTTGACAAAAATTGGCTATCTGCAATACTTTAGAGATAATTTGCATTTACTCATTTTGAGTATGTGAGTAATTACCTACGGGTCTGAAACTTCACCAAGTGAAAGCTCTCCCAAAAGTAGGTGAAGGAGTTATTTGACAAAAATTGGCTATCTGCAATACTTTTAGAGATAATTCGCATTTACTCATTTTGAGTAGGTGAGTAATTACCTACAGGTCTGGAACTTCAGCATGTGAAAGCTCTCCCAAAAGTAGGTGAATGAGTTATTTAAGAAAAATTTGCTATCTGCAATACTTTTAGAGAAAATGCAGAATTACTCATTTTTAGTAGGCAAGTAATTTAGCCACAGGCCTAATTTAGACATAAAGCCTACCAATAGAATACTGTGGTGCACCCTCTAAAATACATTGCAAACTTGAGTAGGCTAGCTATAATATTTTTTTCGTTAGAGCGGTAATGGTGAAATCTCTCTACACACTGCGGCTATCCAGTGGATATAATGATTTACTCAACAGTGAGAACCTGAAAGTAGATATTGGTACGCTATGCCATGACATAGAGGTCTGCAATTTCACTCTGTTATAGCTGACCAAAAACTAGAGGAATGCTTGTGCTAACAAAAGTGAAGCGTCCCTTAAAGTTTAAAATGCTTTGTGGTTTTAATAAGCATGCTGTAAAGCTAAGAATGCACAAAGCTGCACCGTATGCTTTCCCAATACCTCTTAATACATTCTGAAGCTATAAAAGCAACAATAAAGGAGATATAAGGCAAAAACTCCAAAGCAGTTACTTATGATCCCGGTTTGGCCCATAAAGGGGGGTCGAGGGATAAAACTGACCGGCTATTTAGATTCTCCACATATGCTTTCCCAATACCTCTTAATACATTCTGAAGCTATAAAAGCAACGATAAAGGAGATATAATGCAAAAACTCCAAAGCAGCTATTTTATGACCCCAGTTTGACCCATAAGGGGGGGTTGGGGGATAAAACTGACCGGCTATTTAGATTCTCCACATATGCTTTCCCAATACCTCTGAATACATTCTGAAGCTATAAAAGCAACAATAAAGGAGATATAAGGCAAAAACTCCAAAGCAGCTATTTATGACCCCAGTTTGGCCCATAAGGAAGGGTGGGGGGTAAAACTGACCGGCTATTTAGACTCTCCACATATACTTTCCCAATACCTCTTAATATATTCTGAAGCTATAAAAGCAACAATAAAGGAGATAAAGGCAAAAACTCAAAATCGGCTATTTTATGACCCCAGTTTGACCCATAAGGGGGGGTCGGGGGGTAAAACTGACCGGCTATTTAGACTCTCCATATATGCTTTCCCAATACCTCTTAATACATTCTGAAGCTATAAAAGCAACAATAAAGGAGATATAAGGCAAAAACTCAAAATCAGCTATTTTATGACCCCAGTTTGACCCATAAGGGGGGGGCGAGGGGGTAAAACTGACCGGCTATTTAGACTCTCCATATATGCTTTCCCAATACCTCTTAATATATTCTGAAGCTATAAAAGCAACAATAAAGGAGATAAAGGCAAAAACTCAAAATCGGCTATTTTATGACCCCAGTTTGACCCATAAGGGGGGGTCGGAGGGTAAAACTGACCGGCTATTTAGACTCTCCATATATGCTTTCCCAATACCTCTTAATACATTCTGAAGCTATAAAAGCAACGATAAAGGAGATATAATGCAAAAACTCCAAAGCAGCTATTTTATGACCCCAGTTTGACCCATAAGGGGGGGTTGGGGGATAAAACTGACCGGCTATTTAGATTCTCCACATATGCTTTCCCAATACCTCTGAATACATTCTGAAGCTATAAAAGCAACAATAAAGGAGATATAAGGCAAAAACTCCAAAGCAGCTATTTATGACCCCAGTTTGGCCCATAAGGAAGGGTCGGGGGGGTAAAACTGACCGGCTATTTAGACTCTCCACATATGCTTTCCCAATACCTCTTAATATATTCTGAAGCTATAAAAGCAACAATAAAGGAGATAAAGGCAAAAACTCAAAATCGGCTATTTTATGACCCCAGTTTGACCCATAAGGGGGGGTCGGGGGGTAAAACTGACCGGCTATTTAGACTCTCCATATATGCTTTCCCAATACCTCTTAATACATTCTGAAGCTATAAAAGCAACAATAAAGGAGATATAAGGCAAAAACTCAAAATCAGCTATTTTATGACCCCAGTTTGACCCATAAGGGGGGGCCAGGGGGTAAAACTGACCGGCTATTTAGACTCTCCATATATGCTTTCCCAATACCTCTTAATATATTCTGAAGCTATAAAAGCAACAATAAAGGAGATAAAGGCAAAAACTCAAAATCGGCTATTTTATGACCCCAGTTTGACCCATAAGGGGGGGGTCGGAGGGTAAAACTGACCGGCTATTTAGACTCTCCATATATGTTTTCCCAATACCTCTTAATACATTCTGAAGCTATAAAAGCAACAATAAAGGAGATATAAGGCAAAAACTCAAAATCAGCTATTTTATGACCCCAGTTTGACCCATAAGGGGGGGGCCGTGGGGTAAAACTGACCGGCTATTTAGACTCTCCACATATGGTTTCCTATTACCTCCCAGTACATTTTATAGCTCTAAATGCAATACTTAAGAAGATAATAGGGGGGTTGGCCTAAATTTAAGGCTTTCAGATTGGAAGGTGTCAGAAAATCACTCATAAATGAGACATTTTTCAAGGGATTGCTCCCAAAATCTAATCAGCTCGTGTTTTCAATAGTATGAACAGGTGTGTCAAATTATAAGGCTCTGTAGCAAGTAGTTTTTCCTTAACTGTGATGACGGGGGGGGGGTACACTTCAAAAAATAGTTTTTGATCATGTGACCTTCATAAAGGTCAAAGCTAAAATTTAAGCATGCAGAAAAATTTTCCCACGCCTAAGGTATATAACTGCCAAATATTGTTTGAAACCTTCTAATAATAAGGGAGATATTCAAGGGAGACCATAATGCGGCGGCGAATTAGGGACGCTTAATTATGTGAATAACATATTTAAATAAAATACTGTAAATTTAATAGTTTTCACGTTATAACTGATTTACTCAACAGTGATAACCTCAAAGCAGCTATTACTCAGCTATGCAATGAGCTACATGTCTGAATTTTTTCTATGTTATAGCTGACCCAAAATTAGGTGAACAACATATTCAAGCAAAATACTGTAAATGCAATAGTTTTCAAGTTACAACTGATTTACTCAATAGTGAGAACCTGAAAATAGCTATTGCTCAGCTATGCCATGAGCTGTAAGTCTGTAATTTCACGATGTTATAGCTGACCCAAAAGTAGGTGAACAACATATTTTAACAAAATACTCCAAATGCAATATTTTTCAAGTTACAAGTCATTTACTCAACAGTCAGTACCTGAAAATAGCTATTGCTCAGTTGTGCCATGAGCTACAGGTCTGTAATTTCACTATGTTATAGCTGACCCAAAAGTAGCTGAATAACATATTTACACAAATTTCTGGAAATGCAATAGTTTTCCAATTACAACTGATTTACTCAACAGTGTGAACTTCAAAGTAGCTATTACTCAGCTATGCAATGAGCCACAGGTCTGGAACTTCACTATGTTATAGCTGACTACGAAATAGGTGAATAACATATTGAAACAAAATACTCTAAATGTAATACTTTTGAAGTTATAAGTAATTTACTCAACAGTGATAACCTAAAAGTAGCTATTACTCAGCTATGCCATGAGCTACAGGTCTGAAATTTTACTGTTATAGCTGACCCAAAAGTAGCTGAATAATGTATTTATACAAAATTGTGTAAATGCAATAGTTTTCAAGTTACAAGTGATTTTACTCATGATGGAAGTTACTGAAAAGCCCAAAAGTAGCTATTACTCACTTAGCTATTGAGACAGACACCGAAGTTACTCACCATGTTGTAGCTATGAAAAAAGTATCTGAATAACATATTTTAACACAATGCTCTAAATGCAACACTTTTCAAGTTATAAGTGATTTAGTGTATGATTTCATGACTTTTAATGCATTTTAGACATTTTTGTCTACCACAGGCGTAATTTAGACATAAAGCCTACCAAAAAATAGGGTGGCGAGACCTCTAGCATACCAAGCCACCTGCTAAATATGAAAGAAATCTGGAAAGAAATGTGGACTGTAGGTCGCTAACAAGCAATATTCCACATTTTAGACATTTTTGTCTACAACAGGCCTAATTTAGACATAAATCCTACCAAAAAGATAGGGTGGCGAGTCCTCTACCATATCAAGTCACCTGCCAAATATGAAAGAAATCCGGAAAGAAATGTGGACTGTAGGTCGCTAACAAGAAATCTCTGCGGACGCGGACGAGGCCGCGGACGACAACGATGATGAATCCATAGTATCCCCGCTTCGCGTCGGGGATACAATTAATACAGTAAGCTGAATACACAGGTGATAAAACAATACTGTTGTACATTTTGACTAGTTTTCCTTTGAATAGAGTTAAAGAAGTGAAAAAAATGTTGATACTCTGTCAATCAGCAGGGGATATATTTGAAATAAGTTTGTAGTGGATAGTCACAGCACAAATGCACAGACCTACAAGACCTAACAGTACATTCCAACAGCTAGAGAATAACAATTACAGGTTGGTGGCAATTAAAATACAACAAAAAGGCTAAAGCAAAAATCTTCAACACAATTTCATTTGGCATGTCTATTATTGAAATTTTTTCTCTATAAAAAAAATAGCATCAGAGATGCCCGTACCCACAGCCTGGGGAAATAGTTTTCAACACCATGACATATAGAAGTAGTGCAACAGTACAAAGACTGAAATACTTTCAGTGCAGTGTCACTTATACAAAGGTCCAAATAATGTTTAAGTAGAGTAAATAACATCTAAGAGAAAGAAAATGTATGTAAAGATAAAGTACTAAAACAAGACAATTCAATGGCAAGATGACAGCATTAATCAGTAAACTAAAAAGATATGAAGCTTTAAAATTTATTAATTGAAGAATAGCAGTCAATGGAAATAGCATAATTATGTAAAAGTGCATATAATAACCAGTTGAAGCAATCCATATATCCTTGTCATAAGAGAAAGATGTCTCAAATATGGCAGCTGAATACACTTTGGCAGAGCAAAAATGTCACAACATGATGCACACATCCATTTACATACACCCCGTAACCTATGTCCCTACCAAGTATCAACTTGCTACATCTTACTGTTTCCAAGCTATAGCCTGGACAAGATTTCAAAGGTCAAGGTCACTAAGGCGAGGTCAAAGGTTAAATCAAGGTCACACCATGACATTGCACACCTACAATCCCCCACCAATGTCCCTGTCGAGTAAGAACTTCCTGCACCTTACAGTTTCTGAGATATCACCAGGACAAGATTTTATAGGTCAAGGTCACTACAGCAAGGTCAAAGGTCAAATCAAGGTCACATCATGATGAGGCACACCTAGACCTCCTAACCAAAGTCCATACCAAGTATCAACTTCACACAGCTTACCGTTTCTGAGATATAGCCTGGAAAAGATTTTATATGTCAAAGTCACTACGGCAAAGTCAAAGATCAAATCAAAGTCACACCATGATGAGGCAAACCTACACTGAGTAACCAATGTCCCTACCAAGTATTAACTTCCTACACCCTACGGTTTCCGAGATATAACCAGGACAAGATTTTATAGGTCAAGGTCACTACGCCAAGGTCAAAGGTCAAATCAAGGTCACACCATGACGATGGACACCTACACACCCTAACCAATGTCTCTACCAAGTATCAACTTCCTACACCTTACGGTTTCTGAGATATAGCCCGGACAAGATTTTATAGGTCAAGGTCACTAAGGCAAGGTCAAAGGTCAAATCAAGGCCAGACCATGACGTTGCACACCTACACCTCCTAACCAATGTCCCTACCATGTATCAACTTCCTACACCTTACGGTTTCTGAGATACAGCCCTGGCGAAGTTTATCCCGTGGTCCGCCTGCCCATCCGGACACCATGGGTGAAAACAATACCCTGACAGCCTTTAAGGGCTGTGGGGTAATAAAACTTACAGGAATTGACATGTCAACAATGACCACATCAGCATTGTAAAACTTGTCCAGGTAGAAGGTCTCCCCAAAGTCCAGCTGGTCAAATCCAATGTGGAACAAGTCAAGATCCACGCTACAAATATAGCAGCAAAATTAAGTGTACAATCTACATAATAGTGAATTATGTATATCTAACTACTGAAATGAAATCTGTGATACCGCTCACGTCAGAATTATGATCCACCCCCAAAACATATAAATTATGCATAAACGGCCACAATTTTCAACAAAATGTAGAGTCTAGATTGTTTGAAAGGACTTTTGATATATTTCACTTAAGTTTTATCTGCATAACTTCATAAAAATTGTATATTTTAGCCATTAGCAAAACCATAAACAATCATGTAATAAAAGTGGGAATTCCCCGCAGAGAAGTTTCAAGGGTTTTCTGATTGGCTGAGCATAAATGTGGAAATACATGTGGAGAGTACAAATCATTGTAGTTAATTTCTGTAAATGAAAAAAATTATTAAGGCCTTCAATCGCTGGAATTAGCTGATGTCACTATATAACATAGCGACTATTATGCTTAAATAAAATGGAGCATTATGGGATTTCTCATTAAAGTTCCACTACACAAAACATAAACAGTTCAATATGGTAATTATATATGGGCGAGCACTCAATTCTTAAAATTGGGTAGACTTTTGATGAAATTTGTCAAGCCTTGCACATTCAGTCGCACCCCTATATGAGATTATGTATTTATTTTATAAAGATACATTACTGGGTTGTCAGATTAGTGTTTAATAAAAGACAATATTTTGTAACATTGAGAGGTATGTTGTTGTTTGCACAAACAGCCATTATTCAGCTATACGAGCACATGGTTAATGCCCCATGGGCACTTCCATGCAGTGTTCGAAACTCACGCTGGTCCATCGGCCCGAGACCACCAACTATGGAGACGGTCCAGTAACTCTTCAGAGTTTGTGGCCTGTCGGTCTACCAAATGTTTGATGCAAGGAATTAAGATGTATGAACGTTTAAAAATTAAACTACATTAGAAACAGCTAGAAAATGGGAAGTATTTAATCGAATATTTAACAACAAATCCAAATGCTTCTATTATGGCCCATCGGAAACGTAGTTTATAAAACACGCAATTTCATTGGTCAACCCCGAAATTTGCTGGTCAATGAGATTCCTCGACTTAAACCATCAACACAGATCGTTTTTGTGAATAAACCCATGCAAATTACGTCACAATGTTAGTAGTTCTTTGAAATGGACGACTGAACTAACATATCTGTGATACCTGTTAAGAGATACCCAATTTTAAACATTCATTATAAAATAACCAATTATTGAATTGACTTCAAATCTGAATACATAAAAGAACTAGAAGAATGTTTTTGCTGACAAAAACGAAGCGGCCCTGATGAAAAAGAAGTCACCCATAAAAGATGTCAACATATGCATCATAAGCAACAGAAACTGTGAACTTTATTGCATTGTGTATGTCACTTGTCCCTATTTTCATCTTTAATAAGTGTGCACAATTAAAGTGAGGTCAGCTGAACAATACAATAACTGGAGATTGAAAACTCCATAATTTCACTGCAAGGTGGCCATAACTTCATTCATATTGGGACTTTAAGGTGACCATAAAATATGAATGTCCCTTTTCTCATCCTTTATAAGTGCATAAAGTTTAGCTCATGTCAGTTGAACAATATGATAGCTGAAGGCTGAACTTCCTTTTTTCACTGTAAGGTGACCATAACTTCATTCATATTGCGACTTTAAGGTGACCATAATATGAGAATGTCCCTTCAATATCAATGTATGTTAGATATGGAAAAAGAAAAGAGCCAGACGGCTTTATTCAAATGTTATGACTTTAGGTGGGGCCAAAATTATATTAACAGTTTAAGGTCACCTTAAAGTCAGGATAACTCTTTGGTCTGCCATCCTTTATAGGTGTGCAAAGTTTAACTGAGGTCAGTCAAACAATAAGATACTTGGAGGTTGAAAACCCACTTATTTCACTTTAAGGTGGCTACAACTCCATTCATACTGAGAGTTTAAGGTGACCATAGTATTATTTTTATCTACTTTAATACCAGTGATAATTTCAATATAAAAAATGGAAAAAGAAAGGAGCCAGAGGATTTTATTCCAATTTGATGACTTTAAGCAGGCCATATGTCCATTAACATTTTGAGTTTAAGGTCACCATAAAGTCAGGATATTCCTTTGGCAAATCTTAATATATGTGCCAAGTTTGGTTGAAAAAAGTGAAAAACTAAGTGAACTGGAGGGCTAAAACCCCGTTTTTTGACATTAAGGTGACCTTAAGATTGCAGATACAGGGCTAAAACTTCGGCATGTGAAAGATTATCAAAAAGTAGCTGAATAAGTTATTCCAACAAAACGCTGAAATCCTAACCATTTTGAGATACAGACCAAGTACCCATTTTAAAAAAATTTACAAAAATAAAACGCCTCCCATTCAGGCATCTATGGTGCGATTGACGAGAAAATCCTTTCCGACCTTGGAAATTTGGTCTAGAATGTACCAGATAAATTTTATAGCACAGGTGTGTGTGGTTTTTTCCGAAACGCGATGACGGGGTGTTTTGGAGTTATGCTTAAGGTTACCTTTAGTAAAGCTTAAGGTCTGCGCAAAGTATCCCAAAAATTTTTCCCGCCCCTATAGTTTTAAAGAAAGATAAGAAGGAAAGAAAAATTTGAAAGGCTAAGAAGTTATTCAAGGGAGACCATAATCCGGCGGCGGCGCTCAGTCGAACTTCGATGAAAACAAATAAGCGTCCCTGATGGGCCGCTTAACTAGCACTGCCCTATCTGGTACTTTTTACAATATAGTATTAAGTTGTGGGTTTGTTGAGATACAGCACATTGAACCTGAGTATATTTTTTTTCGCAATTTACATATTTTACAATTTTAAAATTAAGTGCACAATCTAGTTACTAAATTCACTGGCAGGCAATATTCTTACTTATTTTATGTATACTGATGTTGGGGAAGTTCAACATTGCTGATTCTAACAGCACAGACTTTATTTTATTTATTTTTTTTTTTTTGTGCCCACACAGTAATTTTTATGTTTAGACATGTTACATTTTACTTTGCTTTTGTTTACATTTTATGTAAAATCTGAACATTTACAGCTTCATGCAGCTTGCCAAACAGCCTGTGTCAAAATGTCAATCAGCCTGTGTCAAAGGCATTTGAAATCAAGATTTTAACAAATAAATATTGGAACAGGAACTTTTCATTCGGGCAATTAAGTTTTTTAAGTTACTGGCCCGTTGGACCACCAACTATTTTGGCTAAGCCATGAACACTGCTTCCATGTGTGTTATGTGCTGGAGATCAGGTCCCAATATCGAGTTACTACTGTATGTAGAGTTCCCATAACTCTATCACGGTGAAAAAGTTGAGCAGACAAATCTCTGAGTACCTGGCACTGTAAGACATATTTGAAGTAAACTTGCTGTCAGTGTATAAAACTGTAAACTGATTAACCTGATTATCAATGAATTATGCATAATGTATATGGATTGATGCAAGAATAAGGGAATCAAGTGTCTACATCAATGTTTACAATAGGCCCTTGATCAACAACACTTGCCCAAGGTTTTCATAAAACACTATACTGCCCAGAAGGAAGCGTTTTATTCTGTTTATTATACTGAAGGTATTTAGTTTTCTTCTTTAATATGTAATATCACAAACCAGTTTAACTGATGTCAGTCACCCAAATGAAATTTTTTAACCACAATGGACAATATAGCACTGTTAAAAACATTTGATTTAGTAATATAGCTGCCATACTCTTTGCAAGCCTTCTTAACTTCTTCATAAGCTGATTTTCTTGCAGTGACTCCCTGATCATCCCTGTCTTCCAACCCACTGGAGTTCAGGTCTATAACACAGACCACCAGCATACTGGTCATACTTTTAGTCTCAGCTGAAACAAATGAATAATCATGTTATGGAAATGTAAAACATTGTCATTTATTTCATAATGTTCACTCTAGCAGCATGTTTTTGTAGTAGTTGACTTTTAAAAGTGTTTCTTGAGAAAGTGTCAAATTTAGTATTTCATGTTAAACACAGAAGCCACATTCACAATGTTTCACAACACACTTGTTTCACTAGTGAATGACGACCAAACACTGATGGTCTCCCTGGTTACGACTCTTCTCACTTTTGATTTATGCATTATGTTTTGGATGATGTGCCTTAAGAATCCGCCGAGATGGAGAATAGGCACATGGATACATGATTGTTGATAATGTGGTTCGGTAATTCCACAGCCCACATAAAATGTGAACACGCAGAGATCTGTAAAAGATCAACTTGCTTATATATATCTGGTACCTCAAATTTGTGGACTTGCAAAAACTCATAGTCATGAGCAAATCAAAAATATATAGTTACAGAGCTTCTCATATTTGTATTCTGAAACTGGGAAACATAGACTGGGTTGAATATCCACAATCTAGTGTTTCAAATTCACTGACTCACACAAATTCAAAATGTCTGATGACTGATAATATGATGTTATTTACTTTTTAAATTAAATACAACTGTGTAAAGATTGATTTGCTTGAATATCAAGTATTTTAAATTCTTGGATGGGCATAAAGTGACAGAATATATATTCATGAGCAAAACAAAAAACAAGTAATCAGTGCTCTTGAACGGCCTCTGTGTCAGCTAACTTTGTGTTTTGTGCTTCAAAGTACAAGTGAAACTAGAAAAGGACATATATGAAAATACCTATTGCTCAGCTATGCAATGAGTTACAGGTCTGCAATTTTACTATATTACAGCAGACCCAAAAGTAGGTGAATAACATATTTTAACTAGACCTACGCATCGGAGACCGAGGCAAATTTGTATCCACCGAAAAGACAACTCACCAAAGCCAGTGAACCAATGTTTGACCTTGAAGGAGGGGCCAAAGGTCAAATCTAACAACAGAAAATTCCTAGCCCAAGATTTTGCATGAGTTGGTTTCGTACTCTAAACTTCTAGGATCAATAATAAGTGAGTTATAAGCACTTTTAACTTTGGCTATCCTCGTTTGACCTTGAAGAAGGGGCCCAAGGTCAAATCCGACCACGCCAGAAGATTCCCAGCCCATGATATTCTATAGGTTGGTTTACCATCCCAAACCTCTAGGACCAATAATAAGCGAGTTATAAGCACTTTTAACTTTGGCTGTCCTCATTTGACTTTGAAGAAGGGGCCCAAGGTCAAATCCAACCACACCAGAAGATTCCCAGCCCATGATTTCCTATATGTTGGTTTACCATCCCAAACCTCTAGGACCAATAATAAGCGAGTTATAAGCACTTTTAACTTTGGCTATCCTTGTTTGACCTTGAAGGACGGGCCCAAGGTCAATTCCGTCCACACCAGAAGATTCCCAGCCAATGATTTCCTATATGCTGGTTTACCATCCCAAACCTCTAGGACCAATAATAAGTGAGTTATAAGCACTTTTAAGTTTGGCTATCCTTGTTTGACCTTGAACGAGGGGTCCAAGGTCAAATCTGACCACACAAAAAGATTCCCAGCCCATGAGTTTCTATAGGTTGGTTTACCATCCCAAACCTCTAGCAGCAATAATAAGCGAGTTATAAGCACTTTTAACTTTGGCTATCCTTATTTGACCTTGAAGGAGGGGTCCAAGGTCAAATCAGACCACACCAGAAGATTCCCAGCCCATGAGTTCTATTGGTTGGTTTACCATCCCAAACCTCTAGGACCAATAATAAGCGAGTTATAAGCACTTTTAACTTTGGCTATCCTCGTTTGACCTTGAAGGAGGGGCCCAAGGTCAAATCCGACCACACCAGAACAGAACCTGACAGTAGCTATTGCTCAGCTATTCAATGAGCTACAGGTCTGCAATTTCACTATGTTATAGCTGACCTAACAGTAAGTAAATAACTTTTCAAACAAAATCATCTAAATGCAATAGTTTTCCAGTATTTACTTAACAGTGAGAATCTGAAAGTAGTTATTGATCAGCTATGCAATGAGCTACAGGTCTGCAGTTTTACTATGTTACAGCTGACCCAAAAGGTAAAAAATATATTTAAACAAAATACTCTAAATGCAATAGTTTTCAAGTTACAAGTGATTTACTTAATAGTAGGACTGGGACAGGTGCTCTAAAATAGCCCTGGATGAGATTTTATACGTCAAAGTCACTATTCTTCAATAGACAATGAGAAAATTGTGATAAAGTGCTGCAATTTTCACACTTAAGGTGGGGGGACTTCACTTGTAATGGCTCTGGGAAATAAACAAATATATCTACATGCCTTGAACAATTTTTCATGCTTGATACTCAATAGCTAAGGTATCTTTTAACAGAACTAGCATGTCCCTGGGCCTTGTACTTTTAGAGGAGTTGTTCATATGGCTGTGTATCCAGTCACCACAGAGTGACACCGTAATATCAGTTGACTGATAAGTCAGCTAACATAAAAATCAAAACCTTAACAACTCAGTTAATTCAGTTGTGGCATATTTGCTTGGTAATAGAGTATCAAATATCAGACTTCAAAAATAAAAAATAAATAAATAAAAAAAATTCATAAATATAAAAAAAAAACTAGATTGTGCCGACTCGACGCCAACATATCCCCAGACAGGCCATCTCTCACACCACATGCATTCACTGGGTATTTTTGCAGCACCCATTTTGTGTAATTCACAATAATTATAAACTATTTTTATTATTTTTTTTTTTTAACCAAAAAACATGGTTCAACCATTTTTTCTCATTTTTGCGGGATGAATTTTGAAAAAAAGTCCTCTGAGTGGATCATTCACATACATGTTAAATGTCTACTTAAAGCCTTGGTTTTTGGCACATGAAAAAAGAACATATTAATATATTCCCAGATGATATTTCAGCTGTATCAGGCACATATTATGACAGTTATAGGGCTTAAAAGTGGTAAAAAGTCAATAAATTGGGGGTCTGTGAGCATTTAAGAGACCTTAAGGTGACCTTAAAATTAAAGTTACAGACCTAAAATTTTTGACCAAGATTTTATGTAGCATTTATATCTACTACAGTTAGAGACTTGTCAGGCTAACCATTTCCAGGTTACAGGACTAAATATGTTGAAAAGGGTTACTCGGGTGGGTGTTTATGGTCCACATACACAGGTTAAACTACTATTTAAAGCCTTGGTTTTTTTCACAAGTAAAAAGAACATAATCATATATTTCCAGATGAGATTTCAGCTATATCAGTCACATCGTTTGACAGCTATAGGCCCTCAAAGTGGGTGTCTGTGGGCAATTTAGAGACTTCAAGGTGACCTTAAAATTAAAGTTACAGACTTAAATTTTTTTACAGTACATGTAGAAGTTATATCTACTACAGTTCCAGACTTGTCAGACCTACCACTTTTGAGTTATAGGGGAAATATGGGGAAAATGTCTAAAAAACGTCTAAGTATGGTTTTTGTGGGTCTCAAAAACAATTTTAACCTTAACATAAAGTCTTGATTTTTGGTATATGTAAGGATAATATAGTAATGTGTTCCCCGGTAAAATTTGAGCCAGATATGCCACATAGTCTGTGACCTTGAGGGTATAAAGTGGCAAAAAATCAAATTTCTGATCTTAACCCTTTCGCTACTGAAGGAACATTATTCCAAGGGACTGTAGCCATATGACGTCATATCACGTCAGAAACGCCAATGAAGTAAAGTAATATCTCACTACCTTATACACTTTATTTGCGGTATTTTTCGGCATATTTTATTAGGAATTGATGAAAGTCGAATGGGAAAATTTGTGGGAATTCCCCAAATAAAAATAACCACGAGTAAACAATATGCAACAATATGCAGCTATATGCGGTAAATACGGCAATATATACAGAAACCAGTTAAAATAGGTGAAATGGCGAATTTTTAAAAAAAAATATGGCTTAACTTTCATATAAAATACTTTAAAAATCAGTTTAATACTGATACACCAAAGAAAACGTACAACAGTACACTGAAGGGAAAGAAGAAATATATATTATTGATGTCGACCCTTGGTCGACGGACATGGTCCCTTGTAATACACATTGATGTAGACTGCTAGCCGACAGACATGGTAGCGAAAGGGTTAAGGTGGCCATAAGTTCTTTATTACTGGGAGTTTAAGGTCACCTTAAAATAGGGTTCCTCTCCTGACTCCTGAATGAAATCTGTGAAAGCGTTTTTGAGTTATCACTCACACAAGTCAAAATGTACCGCGGCGGTGCGACAGACGTGAAACCCAGTATCCCCGACTTTTGTCTAGGGATATAATTCTACTGCCCCCACAAGATTTAACATGAACAAAATGTAAAGTGAAAGACTTTAAATATTTCAGTACATTTAACTAGGGCAGGGACGGTAACACTGGTATCTTCTTATCGAGACCAATTCAGTTCAACACCGTGGCAACACTTTATAGCCGGTATTTCGAATGTCAGTGTATAATATTGTGAGAAAACGTAAAGTAATAGAAACAAACCTCAAAACAACCCAAAAACTTTGATTTTGGATGGCAAAGAGAGTTCTCTGGATGCAGCTTTGAACACCCTTGAACTTTATGGTACATTATCAGGTTTAAGGATGAATATTTTAAAATGTAAAATGATATGAACTGGAAGGAAAAAACATTCAAAAGACAATCTTAAATGCAAATGTCATTTTGACTGGAATAATGATAATTTTTCTCTTTTAGGACTGCATTTTCATGTTAATTTGGACCAAATGGCTGAGATCAATTACAGCTTAGCCATTAATAAAGTTAAAAATACCATATCCTTTTGGAAAAAAAGATAGTTGACCCCTGTGGAGAAAACTAGATTGGGCCAACTCGGCGCCAACATATCCCCAGACAGGTCATCACTCACGCCACAGGTTTTGATCGGGAATTTTTTAAAACATAATTACCCATTATTATATGAACTTCAGCACATCAATCTACTCTGTTTATATCTCCCCAAGGAAGATGGTGTATCCCCAGACGCCGAATACATAACTCAAATTATATTTTCAATCTTCCTGCAATGATAACTCTAAACCTATTTTCAAAGTATTTAAATGATTGATGATTGAATGTCCATTCTAAAATAATAATCCCAAAAGTGCATATTTGTTTCTATATTTGTTGACAAATAAAATATTATTTTTAACTCAACTCATCATATTTTTCAATCTTCCTTCAAAGTATTTAAATGATTGATGATTCAATGTCCATTCTAAAATTCATAATCCCAAAAGCGCATATCTGTTTCTATATTTGTTCACAAATAAAATATTATTTAAAAAAAAATTATTTATATTATTATTTTATTATATTATTTTTAGAATTTGCAAATTGTTTTCAGTTATTCATTTCCTCTATACCTATATATGTGGTCCATATATATGCAACCTAAATATGTGACACAATCTCAGTTCTGACTCCCCTTTGTGTTACATGTAATGAAGCCCACCACCTCCCACCCCCACCCCCACCCCTCTCCCCTTCTCCACACCTCTCTCACTATTACACAAGATCTGCAACCCCATTGAGTTCTTTGTTTCTCATCTGATATCATTAAATACCTTTGTTTATTTAGTGTCACTCAATATAGCTGGAGGTCCCAGAGGTGGGTGGGGGAAATCCGGGTGGGGGATGTGGGTTGAGCATAAATGGTAAACAAACAATCTATATAAAAGGGGTACTCAAATACAAAAAGAATTGAGAATTTTAAGTATGTGATTATCAACTGAAATGAGTTCATAACTGTAGGAGCTGTGCCAAAATTAACTGAGGCAAGTTGAATAAAACTGGGCTAGTTGAGGGTTAAAAATCCCCTAGTTTTACTACATAAGGATATAATTTCATTAATATTGGGACTTAAAGCTCACTTAAAGTGTCCATTTTGCCTACTTGAATATGTTTAACCAGTTTCATTTTAAAAAGTGAAAAACTCAGCAAGCAGAGGTATAACACACAAAAATAAGTTCTTAAAAGACTAAGATAGCCATAACATTATTAATATTCAAAATTTAAATAGACAGGCATTTCCTTTTAAAAATTCAAAGATTTCAGCTCTATAACCCACATAGTTTGACAGTTACTGGGCTTTAAAGTGGCATAATATCCATAAATTGGGTTGCTGTGGGCATTTTACAATTGTTAAAGAGACCTTAGCAATTAAACTACAGATCTGAAACTTTTTGGGGGACATACATAACAAACAAAAATTATATATAATACAGTTTAAGACTTGTCACACTAAGCATTTCCAAATAACGGCAAAATACGGAAAAAATGTCAAAAAAGGCACTTGGGCGAGTGTCTATGGCCCTCATACACAGGTTAAATGTCTACTAAAAACCTTGATTTTCGGCATATGTAAAAAGGACATAATAATGCATTCCCAGATGGGATTTCAGCTCCATCAATCACATAGTTTAAAAGTTACAGGGCTTAAAGGTGGTAAAAAGTCCAAATATTGGGTCATTGTGGGCCTTTTAGAGATCTCGATGTGGCTTTCAAATTAAAGCTTCAGACTTAAAATTTGTTACATACTAAGATTACACATAGAATATGTATCTAATAAAGTTTGAAACTTCTCAGACTTACCATTTCCAAGTTACAGAGCAAAATATGTGAAAAATGTCTTAAAAGGGTCACTCAGGTGGGTGTTTAAGGTCCTCATACACAGGTTAAATGTCTACTTGAAGCCTTGATTTTTGGCACATGTAAAAAGAACATAATAATGTATGCCCAGATGAGATTTCAGCTCTATCAGTCACATAGTTTAACAGTCACAGGCCTTAAAATTGGCAAAAAGTCCAAATACTGGGTCTTTATGGGCCTTCTAGAGACCTAAATCTGGCCTTCAAATTAAAGCTTCAGACTTAAAATTTGTCACATACTAAGATTACACATAGAATATGCATCTAATACAGTTTGAAACTTCTTAGACTTACCATTTCCAAGTTACAGGGAAAAATATGTGAAAAATGTCTAAAAATGGTCACTCGGGTGGGGATTTATGGTCCTCATACACAGGTTAAATGTCTTCTTAAAGCCTTAATTTTTGGCACATATAAAAATAACATACTAATATCTTCTCAGATAGGATTTGAGCTCTATCAGTCACATAGTTTGACAGTCACAGGGCTTAAAAGTAGCAAAAAGTCCAAATATTGGGTCTTTGGGAGCCTTTTAGAGACCTCAATTTGACCTTCAAAATTAAAGCTTCAGACTTAAAATCTGTTACATACTAAGATTACACACAGAATATATATCTAATACAGTTTGAAACTTCTCAGACTTACCATTTCCAAGTTACAGGGAAAAAGATGTGAAAAATGTCTTATAAGGGTCACTCGGGTGGGTGTTTATGGTCCTGATACACAGGTTAACTGTCTATTAAAGTCCTAAATGTTGGGGCACATATAAGAAAACACATAGATATATTCCCAGATGATATTTAACTTAGATGAGAGACATAGTTTGAAAGCTACAGTGCTTGAAATGGCAAAAAGTGCATAAATTGGGTCTCTGTGGGCACTTTTGAGACCTTAAGTCGACCCCTTTGGGTAAACCTACAGCCCTAAAATTTTCTACAGACAAGGATTACATATCAAAGTTATACCTAGCGCAGTTTGAGACTCATCAGAATTATCACTTCCAAATTATAGGGCAAAATATGTGAAAAGTATAGCAAAAAATCCCTAAGTGGGGGTATTTATGGGCCTCAAACATAATTTTCTCCTCAACTTAAAGTCATGATTTTCGGCACATGTACTAAGAACATATTAATGTGTTGTCAGCTAAAATTTCAGCCAGCTGAGCATCATAGTTTGTGACCTACAGGGCTCTAAGTGGCCAAAAGTGCAATTTCTGACCTTAAGGTGGCCATAAGTTCTTTTTTACTGGGAGTTTAAGGTCACCTTAAAATAGGGATCTTCCTTTGGGCACCCTTAACATGTGTACCAAGTTTGAAAAAAAAAATATTAATTTGTTTTTGAGTTATCGCGTCCACAAGGAAATTTCTACGGCGGCGGCGGCGGCGCGACGGACCTGAATCCAATATATCCCCGACTTTCGTCTGGGGATATAATTACTGTGATAAAAACACTCATCCTCTCAAATTTAAATCATTTGTTTATGACTATTCCTCTATCTCAGGAGTTTAGCAAAAAAATTGATAATTTGCTATACAATTTTCTGTGGGATGGCAAGCCAGATAAAGTTAGTAGGGCCCAGATTTGCCAAAGTTATGCCAATGGTGGTCTAAAAATGATTAACACTGAATTATTTGTGAAAGCCTTGAAGCTAACATGGCTAAGGAGACTCATAACAACACAAAACTAGAGGATCGCTCGCAAAAAAAAAAAGATAATGTTTTTGCTATGCAAAAACAAAGCGTCCCGAAAAGGATATAAAGGTGAGTGCTAAAGTATTAAGAAAATGCTTCGTTTCTAGCCTTATACTGTTGTGGCAACCAAAGTCAGCGCAGTCTGCTCTATCTAGCACGGTTTTCAAGATATAAGCATTTTTGTGTTTTGCAAAAAATAAAAAAATTAAAAATGTCCGCTATATTTGGCGAGACAAAAATATTTTGAAAATTGGCATGGCTACTCTGCAGAGATACCCAACAGGTCAAAAATTTTGTTGAGTTTGCTCCATATAGCACGGTTTTCGAGATATAAGCATTTTTGTGTTTTGCAAAAACTTTGAACAAAAATTTTTGTCAAGACCACTGCCGCGGTGTGTATCTCCCGCCGAGCATTAAAGCAGAAGAAATAGCTTTTCCGAGATATTCACAATTTTTCATTTTCGTGTGTGAAAGCTCTTCCAAAAGTAGGTGAATGAGTTATTTGAGAAAAATTGGCTATCTGCAATACTATTAAGAGATAATTCACATTTACTCATTTTGAGTAGGTGAATAATTATCTATGGGTCTGAAACTTCACCAAGTGAAAGCTCTCCCAAAAGTAGGTGAATGAGTTATTTGAGAAAATTTGGCTATCTGCAATACTTTTAGAGATAATTCACATTTACTCATTTTGAGTAGGTGAGTAATTAGCTATGGGTCTGAAACTTCACCATGTGAAAGCTCTCCCACAAGTAGATGAATGAGTATTTGATAAGAATTGGGTATCCGCAATACTTTTACAGATAATTAGCATTTACTCATTTTGAGTAGGTGAATAAATAGCTATGGGTCTGAAACTTCACAGAGTGAAAGCTGTCCCAAAAGTAGGTGAATGAGTTATTTGAGAAAAATTGGCTATCTGCAATACTTTTAGAGATAATTCACATTTACTCATTTTGAGTAAGTGAATAATTAGCTATGGGTCTGAAACTTCAAGTGAAAGCTCTGCCAAAAGTAGGTGAATGAGTTATTTGAGAAAAATTGGCTATCTGCAATACTTTTAGAGATAATTCGCATTTACTCATTTTGAGTAGGTGAGTAATTAGCTATGGGTCTGAAACTTCACAGAGTGAAAGCTCTCCCAAAAGTAGGTGAATGAGTTATTTGAGAAAAATTGGCTATCTGCAATACTTTCAGAGATAATTCGCATTTACTCATTTTGAGTAGGTGAGTAATTAGCTATGGGTCTGAAACTTCACCAAGTGAAAGCTCTCCCAAAAGTAGGTGAATGATTTATTTGAGAAAAATTGGCTATCTGCAATACTTTTAGAGATAATTCGCATTTACTCATTTTGAGTAGGTGAGTAATTAGCTATGGGTCTGAAACTTCACCATGTGAAAGCTCTCCTACAAGTAGATGAATGAGTTATTTGATAGAAATTGGGTATCCGCAATACTTTTACAGATAATTAGCATTTACTCATTTTGAGTAGGTGAGTAATTAGCTATGGGTCTGAAACTTCACAGAGTGAAAGCTCTCCCAAAAGTAGGTGAATGAGTTATTTGAGAAAAATTGGCTATCTGCAATACTTTCGGAGATAATTCGCATTTACTCATTTTGAGTAGGTGAGTAATTAGCAATGGGTCTGAAACTTCACCAAGTGAAAGCTCTCCCAAAAGTAGGTGAATGATTTATTTCAGAAAAATTGGCTATCTGCAATACTTTTAGAGGTAATTCGTATTTACTCATTTTGAGTAGGTGAGCAATTAGCTATGGGTCTGAAACTTCACCAAGTGAAACCTCTTTGGGATAGCTGCTCTGTAGAGATACCCTGAAGATAAAAAATTTCGTCGAAATCGCTCTATGTAGCACGGTTTTCGAAATATTAGCATTTTTGTGTTTTGCAATTTTTGCGCAAAAATTCAAAATGGCCGCCATTTTTGGCAAGAAATTTTTTTTTTGAAAATTGGCATGGCTACTCTGCACAGATACCCTGTGGGTGAAAAATTTCGTCGAAATCGCTCTATCTAGCACGGTTTTCGAGATATAAGCATTTTTATGTTTTGCAATTTTGCGAAAATTCGAAAATTCAAAATGGCCGCCATTTTTTGCGAGCAATTTCTTTTTTGAAAATTGGCATGGCTACTCTGCAGAGATACCCTGTGGGTCAAAAATTTCGTCGAAATTGCTCTATCTAGCAGGGTTTTCGAGATATAAGCATTTTTATGTTTTGCAATTTTTGCGAAAAATTCGAAAATTCAAAATGGCCGCCATTTTTTGCGAGCAATTTCTGTTTTGAAAATTGGCATGGCTACTCTGCAGAGATACCCTGTGGGTCAAAAATTTCGTCGAAATCGCTCTATCTAGCACGGTTTTTGAGATATAAGCATTTTTATGTTTTGCAATTTTTGCGAGAAATTCGAAAATTCAAAATGGCTGCCATTTCTGGCGAGACAAAATTTTTTTGAAAATTGGCATGGCTACTCTGCAGATATACCCTGTGGGTCAAAAATTTCGTTGAAATCGCTCTATCTAGCAGGGTTTTCGAAATATAAGCATTTTTATGTTTTGCAATTTTTGCGAAAAATTCGAAAATTCAAAATGGCCGCCATTTTTGGCAAGACAAAAAATTTTTCAAAACTGGGATAACTACTCTGTAGAGATACCTTGTTGGTCAAAAATTTCGTCGAAATCGCTCTATCTAGCACGGTTTTCGAGATATAAGCATTTTTGTGTTTTGCAATTTTTGCGAAAATTTCGAAAATTCAAAATGGCCGCCATTTTGGGCGAGAAAAATTTTTTTGAAAATTGGGAAAACTACTCCGCAGAGATACCCTATGGGTCAAAAATTTTGTCAAAATCGCTCTATCTAGCACGGTTTTTGAGATATAAGCATTTTTGTGTTTTCCTTATTTGGAAAATTCGTAATGATTAATTAATCATTAATTACTCGGCCATTTCTTAACCAATCAATGCCAAAATCTAATGATTTCCAGATTTTAATAGAATGAATGTATTTGCCAAGTTTCAGGTGAATTGATAAAATTCCTTTCAAGTTATCCTCCGGACAAGCTTCCCCATCGAAAAAAGACATTTTTGGTCATGTGACCTCTCTGATTGGTTGAAAGGTCACTGCAGCATATTCAAAAAAATTCCCCAAGGCTACTGCCTAAACCTGCCAAATTTGAAAAGAATCCGCCTAACGGTTACAGAGTTATAAGGAAAACAAAATGCAGAGCCTGAAGGTCTCCCATACACAAACAAGCGTCCCTTGCGGGACGCTTAATTCTCAATGGTCTACACTGTTTCAGTCGACACTTTCATTAATTAAAAAAACTAGATTGGGCCAACTCGGCGCCAACATATCCCCAGACAGGTCATCACTCACGCCACAGGTTTTAATCGGGAATTTTTTATTTAATCCATTTGTTGTATGCCATAAATATTGGGAAATGTTATATGAACTTCAGCACATCAATCTACTAAGTTTATATCTTCCCAAGGAAGATGGTGTATCCCCAGACGTCGAATACATAACTCAACAGATCATATTTTCAATCTTCCTGCAATGATAACTCTGAACCTACTTTCAAAGTATTTAAATGATTGATGATTGAATGTCCATTCTAAATTAATAATCTCAAACGAGCATATCTGTTTCTATATTTGTTGACAAATAAAATATTATTTTTAACTCAACTCATCATACTTTTCAATCTTCCTGCAAAGGGTAACTCTGAACCTATTTTCAAAGTATTTAAATGATTGATGATTGAATGTCCATTCTAAATTCATAATTCCAAAAGCGTATCTCTGTTTCTATATTTGTTCACAAATAAAATATTATTTAAAAATCATATATTATTTATATTATTATTTTATTATATTATTTTTAGAATTTGCATTGTTTTTCAGTTATTCATTTCCTCAATTCCTATATATGTGGTCCATATATATGCAACCTAAATATGTGACACAATCTCAGTTCTGACTCCCTTTGTCTTAGATAATTAGATAATGAAGCAAACACCACCTCCCACCCCCACCCCACCTCTCTCCCCTTCTCCACACCTCTCTCACTATTACAGAAGATCTGTATACCTTTGTTTATTTAGTGTCACTCAATAGCTGGAGGTCCCAGAGGTGGGTGGGGGATGGGGTTGGGACTACAAAGAGATGGAGTGCTGCAGCACAAATGGTAAACAAACACTTATAATATAAAAGGGGTAATCAAATACAAAAAGCTCAGTTAATCTTATCACTAAAATAAAATAAAATCTATAAATAAGGAATGTCCAACAGGAAGATTATATACCTCCAGAATTAAACATAAATTGTCAAACGACAAGAACAGATTTATAATAATAATTCAGAATTGAGAATTTTAAGTATGTGATTATCAATTGAAATGAGTTCATAACTGTAGGAGCTGTGTCAAAATTAAGGCAAGTTGAATAAAACTGGGCCAGTTGAGGGTTAAAAATCCGCTATGTTTACTACATAAGGCTATAATTTCATTAATATTTGGGACTTAAAGCTCACCAGAAAATAACAGTGTCCATTTTGCCTACTTGAATATGTTTAACCAGTTTCATATTAAAAAGTTAAAAACTCAGCAAGCAGAGGGATAACACACAAAAATAAGTTCTTAAAAGCCTAAGATAGCCATAACATTATTAATATTCAAAATTTAAATAGACAGGCACTTCCTTTGAAAAATTCAAAGATTTCAGCTCTATGAGCCACATAGTTTGACAGTTACAGGGCTTTAAAGTGGCATAATATCCATAAATTGGGTCTCTGTGGGCATTTTACAATTGTTAAAGAGACCTTAGCAATTAAACTACAGAACTGAAACTTTTTGGGGGACATACACAACAAACAAAAATTATATATAATACAGTTTAAGACTTGTCACACTAAGCATTTCCAAATAACAGGGCAAAATACAGAAAAAAATGTCAAAAAAGGTCACTTGGGCAAGTGTCTATGGCCCTCATACACAGGTTAAATGTCTACTAAAAGCCTTGATTTTCGGCACATGTGAAAAGGACATAATAATGCATTCCCAGATGGGATTTCAGCTCAATCAATCACATAGTTTAACTTAACAGTCACAGGGCTTAAAGGTGGCAAAAGTCCAAATATTGGGTCTCTGTGGGCCTTTTAGAGATCTCGATGTGGCCTTCAAATTAAAGCATCAGACTTAAAATCTGCTACATACTAAGACTACACATAGAATATGTATCTAATAATAAAGTTTGAAACTTCTCAGACTCACCATTTCCAAGTTACAGAGCAAAATATGTGAAAAATGTCTTAAAACGGTCACTCGGGTGGGTGTTAATGGTCCTCATACACAGTTTAAATGTCTCCTTGAAGCCTTGATTTTTGGCACATGTAAAAAGAACATAATGTATTCCCAGATGAGATTTCAGCTCTATCAGTCACATAGTTTAACAGTCATGGGCCTTAAAACTGGCAAAAAGTCCAAATAGTGGGTCTCTATGGAGCCTTTTAGAGACCTCAATGTGGCCTTCAAATTAAAGCTTCAGACTTAAAATTTGTCACATACTAAGATTACACATAGAATATGTATTTAATACAGTTTGAAACTTCTCAGACTTACCATTTCCAAGTTACAGGGCAAAATATGTGAAAAATGTCTAAAAAGGGTCACTCGGGTGGGGATTTATGGTCCTCAAAAACAGGTTAAATGTCTACTTAAAGCCTTGATTTTCGGCACATGTGAAAAGGACATAATAATGCATTCCCAGATGAGATTTCAGCTCTATCAGTCACATAGTTTAACAGTCATGGGCCTTAAAACTGGCAAAAAGTCCAAATAGTGGGTCTCTATGGGCCTTTTAGAGACCTCAATGTGGCCTTCAAATTAAAGCTTCAGACTTAAAATTTGTCACATACTAAGATTACACATAGAATATGTATTTAATACAGTTTGAAACTTCTCAGACTTACCATTTCCAAGTTACAGGGCAAAATATGTGAAAAATGTCTAAAAAGGGTCACTCGGGTGGGGATTTATGGTCCTCAAAAACAGGTTAAATGTCTACTTAAAGCCTTGATTTTCGGCACATGTAAAAAGGACATAATAATGCATTCCCAGATGGGATTTCAGCTCCATCAATAACATAGTTTAACAGTCACAGGGCTTAAAGGTGGCAAAAAGTCCATATATTGGGTCTTTGCGAGCCCGTCAGAGACCTCAATTTGACCTTCAAATTAAAGCTTCAGACTTAAAATCTGTTACATACTAACATTACACATAGAATATATATCTAATACAGTTTGAAACTTCTCAGACTTACCATTTCCAAGTTACAGAGCAAAATATGTGAAAAATGTCTTAAAAGGGTCACTCGGGTGGGTGTTTATGGTCCTCATACATGGGTTAAATGTCTATTAAAGGCCTAAATTTTGGAGTACATACAAAAAAAAACATATTGATATATTCTCAGATGATATTTCACTTAGATGAGAGACATAGTTTGAAAGCTACAGTGCTTGAAGATGGCAAAAAGTTCATAAATTGGGTCTCTGTGGGCAATTTTGAGATCTTAAGTCGGCCTAACAGGTAAACCTACAGCCTTTAAATTTTTCACAGACAAGGATTACATATAAGAGTTACATCTAGTGCAGTTTGAGACTCATCAGAATTACCACTTCCAAATTATAGGGCAAAATAAATAAAAATAAAAATATAGGAAAAAAGTCCTAAGTGGGGTCTTTATGGGCCTCAAAGACAATTTTCTCCTCAACTTAAAGTCTTGATTTTCGGCACATGTACTAAGAATATATTAATGTGTTCTCAGGTAAAATTTGAGGCAGATAAGCCTCATAGTTTGTGACCTAGAGGGCTCTAAGTGGCCAAAATTGCAAATTTAATAAGTAAATTAAATTTTTATAAGTTAATACCCTATCCAATGGACAATTGCTAAACCGGTCGGCGCAGACCGGCCCGCCAAACGCCAGAAAAAGACGTCCTGTGTTTCCACCGGCTGGCCGGTCCCAGTACTGTGCATTCGCCAGGTGGCGCATGGTATTTACTTCCTGTCTAGACAACATGACGTCATAGCATCTTTTTCGTTGTCTAAAACTATTAGACCCCTAGTAAGCTGATAGCGGGGTCGGTGGGAGGGTCTTGTGTGTCCATTGGATAGGGTATTAACTTATAAAAATTTAATTTACTTATTAAATTTGCAATTTTATTGCGTTAATACATCCTATCCAATGGACAATTGCTGAATAACTACCGCTTGGTCGGCGGGTAAGTTACTAGGGACTTATGTGAACTCACAAGTAATAGCAAATTTTAACCTACGGTCTAGGCTGACTTCGTCAGGAGGCCTGGGTTGACTTTAAGGTCAGGAAACCCTGCAAGGCCATGGTCGGTTGCCAGCAGCCGGTTACCCGGGGCTATACCGCTCTACCTGCTCTGAGGTAGGGGAAGAGAGGGATGAGTTCAGTCCCAGAATGCAAATAAACCTCCCAAAGGAAGCACGCCACACTTAATTCTTATGTACATGAAGAACTGTTATGCACATATACAAATCTCCTCAATCTAAGTGCCACTCGTGGATCTGCTGAGCAGCCACTACCGAGCCCAATTGGTAAAGCTCTGAATCAGCCCAAGCCCCGCCCTTCATATAGAACTGTGTGAAGGTATTGTGACTTCAGTGGCAGGCTGACAAGATTGGATCTAAGGAGACTCCCAACTGGAAGACCTTAGAAGCAGCAAAGGCCCTGACATCATGGGCTTTAACCTGATGTTAAATGTGGGCCTCCTGGTCAGAGAGCTCATAACATAGGATCACAGTCTGCTTGATCCAAGAGGAGATAGTGGCAGGTGAGATGTCTTTGTTGAAACCTTTCTTAAAGGAGACAAAAACCACCTCCTTATTCTGCCTGATGTTTGAGGTCCTGTCCAAATAGTAGCACAATGCTCTGACCGGACAGAGGGACCTGTCAGACTTGAGGGATCTATCCAGAGTCGGGGCCAGGGCTGTTATAACCCCAGAGGCCACACTGGACACTCTATGGCCAGCTGATTCTAGGATAGAAAGCTGGGTGATGGATACAGGGACACCTTTGACCAATCGGATTGGTGTCCAATATATCAGTTTTGCCAGGCATGAATCTCACTTTTGCACTTGCCCGACCCAAGGGCCAAGAGGAATACCGTCTTAAAGGTCAAATGCTTCAAGGGGGCCTCCTTGATTGGATCAAATGGATTCTTAGCTGGTGCACGGCCAGTAAGAAGTTCCAGGAGGGTATGCCACTCCTGCCTCTGGGTCTGTCTCTGAGGAAACTATCCAGGAGACGAGCGAGATTTTCGTCCTTACTGATGTTGAAGGGTGAATTTCCAGTTTATCAACAATGGGTGACCTATAACCATCAATGGTGCTGGGCTGTTTGCCAAGCATGTATCTCACTTCTACGCTTGCCCGAACCCAGGGCCAAGAGGAAAACTGCCTTGAAGGTCAAATGCTTCAAGGAGGCCTTTAATTGGTTCAAATTGAACCTGGTCAGCTGGTGCAAAAACCAGGGAGAGGCTCCAGGAGGGGGTTCCCCTCCGGCCTTTGGGTCTGTCTCAGTGGAAGCTATCCAGGAGACGAGTGAGATTTTCATCCTTACTAACATTGATGGGCAAATTCTAGACTATCAGCAATGGCTGACCTGTAACCATCAATGGTACTGGGCTGCAACTTCCTGTCCTGAAACAGGTACCTAAGGAAGTAAACAACTGACTTTACAGGTGGTGCCCGAAGTCCACCTGATGAATGATACATCACTTGGTAAAAAATGACCCATTTGCCTCATAGACTGATCTGATTGACCCCCCTTTGAGGAGCCTCAATTCTTTCTGCCACTGCCTCAGACAAGTCCTGCTCCTCGATTGCTGAGGCTCTAGGAGCCCTGCATGGAGATTAAGATTTGTCAGATTTCTGTGAGGGATCCGATCGAATGGCTGTGAACAGGCTGGACAGGTTGGGCAGGCTCAGTGGGATGTGGCTGGACATGGCCACTAGATCCCAAAACCAAGGCATGTTGGGCCACCCCAGAGCAATCAGAATGATTCTCTTACATGGGGAGTCTTGCAACTTCTCCACCACTTTGCCCAATATGGCTGATGGTGAGAAGGTGTATGCTTTTAGATCCTACCATGGCCGACTGAGCACATCCACTGCTGTGGCCAGGGGATCCGGTACCGGTGACACAAAACAGAGGCGACTTGTTGTTGAACCTCGTGGCAAATAAGTTTATTTTGGGCCGGTGCCACCTACTGCATAGAGTGGAAGACCTCTGGAAGGAGAAACCACTGTTGGGATGGTCTGGCCTAGCCTGGACAGCCTGTCTGCTACCATATTGGGCCGGCCTGGAATGTGTCGTGCTTTAGAGTCACTTGTTTCCTGGTACACCAGGTCAAGATTCTCCATAGTAGGGCACAAAGTGGGCCCGACCTCATTCCTCCTTCCTTTATGTATGACACTATTGTGGTGTTGTCAGTTGCTACAAGTACTATCTTGTTGAGCAAAGGTCTTGGAACTCTTTTAAAGCCAGAAAGGCTGCTTTAAGTTCTAGATAGTTTATATATACAACTTGCTTCCCGGAGGGGACCAGGTTGTTCTTGCCAAGTGCTCATCTAAGTGAGCGCCCCACCCTTCTATTGATGCGTCTGTAAATATTTGCAGAGCACGTTTTATTGGGTGTAATGGTTGGCCTGTAAGTGCATTGTCTTCCTTCAGCCGCCATTGTAAATGGGGGTGCAGGGACCTGGGGACTTGGATCACCTTTGCAGTGATTCTGGATACCCTCCAGTTGTTTTAGAGATGCCACTGTATGGGTCTCATATGAAGTCTGCCTAGATTAACATGCTTTTCTGTAGATGTTAGTAACCTATTAAGGACATGAATTCCCGGACCGGGCAAGCCGGTAGGGATAGCAGTTTAAACATAGTCTCTTGAGGGTTCTGCCACCGGTCCAGAGTCGGTCGGAACCGATCAGACCTGAAGTCGAACTGGTAGCCTACAAAATCGAAGTCTTGTTTGGGCTCCAGCTCTGATTTCTCTAAGTTCATCAGCCAACCCAGTTGCTGACACATTATTTACTAGCTCCTGTGTATGTTGGAGACAAGCCTGGTGGGATCTGGCTCTCACCAACCAGTCATCTAGGTACTGGTGGCTTCTTAAATCCTTGTGTATGGCTATCAATTTCACCTGCTTTGGTATCACGGTGAACTCCAAAGGTGCTGTGGACCAACTGAATGGCAGGGCCTTGAACTGGTATGCCCGACCTTGGATGTGAAATCTCAGGCATTTCCTGGATTGTTCTTATATAGGTATATGGACATAGGTATCCCTCCTTCAACAGTTGTACTACCTAGGGTCCAGCCCCCAAGGCTTCCTACGTTCCCAAAAAGGGCTTAGTCTGGAACCTATAGGCAGACTGTGTGCCACATTTGGGACATTTGGTATTCTGACAAACATTTTCTGTCCCTCCGGACACTGGTCCGGTCTGGTGACAATGATCCAGGTTAACAGTCTCTCTGTTCTTATTGTGGTCCAGTGGGGCTGACACAACTTTTCACATTAATAGACTCTTCGCCCTGGGCCAGCAGCCTGTAAGGTGCAGTATTTACAGAGCAATTGTCATTTGTGAGATGTCTGACCCCTGGCCGGACATGATGACAAAATTTATTATCTCTCCAGTCAAGTCCAGCACCGATAACAGGTTGTTGAGAGGTGTGATAAGGGACATTGTCATATCCCTGTCATATCACCAAGACCACTGACCGGTCTAAGAATTCTCTGTAACCAAATAAGCCGGAGGTAACTCTCTCCGGTACCCGGGCTCCATACTCGGTACTTTACTGTAACTAGTAATTCTCTGTAACAAAAAACTAGCAGACTGGGGTCATCCATGAATTTTGACAGCTACTGGTCTATATTTAGCCAGCTTTTTTTTTTTTTTTTTTTTGTGTGTGTGTGTAACCAGTTGGGTTGAAGCACTGTACAGTAAGGACTGTGTAGCCAACACCCTGTTAGTAGACTTTGTAACCAGTAGGTTCAAACAATTGTACAAGACTGTGTAGCCAGTACCAGTCGGTACACTCTGTAACCAGTTGTTAAAGCAAGTGTACAAGGCTGTGTAACCAGTACCAGTCGGTACACTCTGTAACCAGTTGTTGAAGCAAGTGTACAAGGCTGTGTAACCAGTACCAGTCGGTACACTCTGTAACCAGTTGTTGAAGCAAGTGTACAAGGCTGTGTAGCCAGTAGTGCTGGGAGATCGCTTGGATTTTCCCTGTCGATGTTCGTATCGGACATTTGTAACCAAACTTCGGACATTTCCGATTATGGAGTCGAAGTGTAAAAAAGACAGATAAAATCAAATATTAAATTATATCAAGTAAAATACACACAAATTACCACAAATATGACCAAAATATAATCTAAAAGCCATTCACAGACGTCTCCCTCACTAACAGACCATGCTTGATGTATCCTCACTTGTGATTGGCTGATTTTATGATCACCTTGACAACAGTTGGAAAACCCCAAGGTGTTTCTATTTACGCATTCACGGCTAGTTTTGTGATTTTAACTGATGGATATTTCAGATTTTTACAAAATATTATGAAGGTTAGCATTTTATTGTGACCAAAAGGCTGCAAAGAAATGGATTTAGCAAATATCGGTTTTACTTAAATTTTACCGATCATTGATTGGCAATGAGCCAGCGAGCGATAATACCAAAGTTTGCGAACATCGTCCCAGCACTAGTAGCCAGTACCAGTCGGTACACTCTGTAACCAGTTGTTGAAGCAATTTTACAACTATCATCTGTGTTGAATTCAGCTTGCTGTAGGTTTCCTCCATTAATTAAAGTATTTCTTAAATCGCACGTCTTATTTGTAGATTTGACAGTTACTGGGAAAGCCCTTGTGAACTATTTTTAGAAACACTTGGTGTTCGGTGTGTCACGTGATTGGCTGATTGGAGCTCGTCAGTTGTGACGTTCTTTTGTGATACTTAAACATGCAAATGCGCAGTATTCTGCTCATCCACAAACCCCACTACCGCCAATGAAGCCGGGTCTGCAAGGCAGGGACTGGAATCACAGAAGACGTGAGTTCTGAAGAATGCACTTCCGACCTTCCTGGTCGGTGAAAACACGTGACCTGCTTCGTGATTGTTCGGAAGGACACGCGATTGGCTGACTGGGGATGACGTCAGTATTCGCGTTCTTTGTGTGATGCTTTACTGGCAACTTTACAGTGCACAAAACCCCACTACCGACAACCAGGCCGGGTCTGCAAAGCAGGGACTGTAGTCCCAGTAGACGTGAGTTCTGAAGAACTCACTTCCGACCTTCTTGTTCGGTAAATCACGTGATAAACTTCGTGACTGGTCGGTGAGAACACATGACCAGCTTCGTGAAGGCACGCGATTGGCTGACAGGATATGACGTCAGAGGTCGCGTTCTTTTGTGCTGGCCGGCCGGCTGATGCTTTAAAAGCAGAGAAGCCTGGGCCAGTGCGCTCTGTAGATGAAGTCCTGGCCGGTCTGAAGTCGATTCTTCTTTTCAGCCGGCTGTACACTCAAACCAGTTTCCTGGCCATCCACCTCCCTTACTACCGACATCATTGCCGGGTCCACAAGGGAGGGACTGAGAGTGATTAAAGATGAAGTTCCTTCTATGTAAATACTAGGTGAGGTCGGCTGAACATGAGCTTGCCGGTCGACTAATGCTTTACAGCAAAGATGTCTGGACCAGTGCGCTCTGAAGAAATCTGAAGAATTCATCTCTTGCTTCTGATGAAAAAACACTAAATACTCGAGCTAGGCTGGTGTGACTGATGCTATACAGCAGAGAAGTCGGTACCAGTGCGCTCTGAAGAATGCACCTCCTGGGGAATTTGCAGTGTTCAAAACTACGTAGATTGAAGTTACAGCAGAGAAGTCTTTACCAGTGCGCTCTGATGAAGAATGCAGCTTTAAAATGCATGGGGAATCCCTTCTATTTACAGTGTTCAAAACTACGTAGACGGAAGTTTTCCGTGATACTTATTGTAGTACTAGAAAAGACGTTTCTATGGTGACTGTAGCTGGAAGTTACAGAAGGTATCCTCAAACAAAAGACACTGATAAAATTACCTGTATATCCATAATTCCTCAATATTGTCGATCTGCCCCTAACAACACAATGGTTGAATGGGAGGAAACTAGTAAAATGGCTGCCATGTTCCCTGTCGTAACTCCCCTATCATCAACACTAAATTGAGTCAGCTAGGGAGCGTTTCCAGCAGATTTCTCGATGTATATCCGTGCTTGATACGTAGGTAACACTTTTACAATAAAATATTTGCAAAAAAGGTATAAAATCCATCATAATGCACACTTTCCTTAAAATATCTGGAGATTGTTGAAAAACACGTCTGCACAGTACACGCGCCAAACGAAAAAGATGCTATGACGTCATGTTGTCTAGACAGGAAGTAAATACCATGCGCCACCTGGCGAATGCACAGTACTGGGACCGGCCAGCCGGTGGAAACACAGGACGTCTTTTTCTGGCGTTTGGCGGGCCGGTCTGCGCCGACCGGTTTAGCAATTGTCCATTGGATAGGATGTATTAACGCAATAAAAGTGCAATTTCTGACCTTAAGGTGGCCATAAGTTCTTTATTATTGGGAGTTTAAGGTCACCTTAAAATACGGATCTTCCTTTGGGCATCCTTAACATGTGTACCAAGTTTGAAAAAAAAATATTAATCCGTTTTCGAGTTATCGCGTCCACAAGGAAATTTCTACGGCGGCGGCGGCGCGACGGACCTGAATCCAATATATCCCCAACTTTCGTCTGGGGATATAATAACAGATTTTGGTCCACAATGGTTCAAAGTGTTACATTGTAAAACAAAAAAACCTTTTTTGGAAAGAGGTTTTTGAAATTGCATTTTCTCAACAAAATGATCTGGTCACGAAGAGAGATGATAATTTACTGTGTATGCCTTTATGGTACAATGAAAAAATAGCATCAGAGATGCCCGTACCCCACAGCCTAGGGAATATTTTCAACACCATGAGATATAGAAGTACTGTACCAGTACAAAGTTCAGGATACTTTCAGAGCACTGTCAGTTATATAAAGGTCCAAACAATGTTTAAATGGAGAAATAATGTTTAAAAGAAAGATAATGCGTATAAAGCTGAAGTATTAAAACAAGATAATTCAATAACAAGATGACAGCATTAATCAGTAAACTAAAATTCAACACTCTTTATCTACATCTGCATGGCCGAATTATGGTTTAGATGGTTTGAATATTACCATGCATACAGAAGTGGTAATACATTTAATGAATGCTTATAGTGGTGTTGGAGCAAAATCTGTGGCTCACTTGATGAAATTCTATCTCTTACAATGGGAAGTTATGAAAGTAAAATTCTTAATAAATTCTAATATGACTTTTGCTTAATCTACATCAAAAGATTTATAGGTCAAGGTCACTACGGCAAGGTCAAATCAAGGTCAGACTATGACGCTGCACAACTACACCCCTTAACCAATTTCCCTACCAAGTATCAACTTCCTACACCTTACAGTTTCCGAGATATAGCCCGGACAAGATTTTCAAACTCAAGGTCACTACGGCAAGGTCAAATCAAGGTCAGACCATGACGTTGCACACCTACACCCCCTAACCAATGTCCCTACCAAGTATCAACTTCCTACACCTTACGGTTTCTGAGATACAGCCTGGACAAACTATTTCCCGCCGCCCGCCCGGACGCCCGCCCATCCAGACACCATGGGTGAAAACAATACCCCGACAGCCCTTAAGGGCTATGGGGTAAAAAGTAGCTTTAAGTACTGACGCAATAATGATGATTATGCAGTGGTAAAATGGTAATTATAAAATTTTTAAATGTCAAAAAGGAACCAAAGACCATTTTTTGTGATGTAAGGGCTTTAATAATCAACTTTCATAGATGATCCTGAGAAGCATTCACATATCAAATAAGACCTCTAAAACTATATGTTGACCAAGATTACTGTTAGTCAGTTCAACATATTGACAAGACAGGGCATTGCTCAAACTAATATGAAATGTGATAGCATTATCAGAATGTTTTAAATATCATAAATCACACAACTCAATTCACAGTAAATGAGATATATAGAAATTGTTAGTGGAAAAATAAATAGCATTTGTTATTGAATTTGAGTTGGCGTTCAACATGGAGATAGCTCAAATGGAAGATTCTCTAAATTACCCATAAAATATTACTGCTGCTAGCATTTACATTAACACAAATCACTGGCTCATCTGTCCAACAGGACATTTATCATGTTCAAAGAATTCAACGTGACTGCTACAAAATGAACATAAATGCCCAAGATCGAAACTCATACAAAGACTGATACCCATGCATTCCAAAACAAAAACTAACCAACATGGGATTAGTGGGTAAATGCATGTGATTCTAAAATTAATACTAGATAAACAAGGAAGCAGCATGCAGTATCAACAATATCAACAAACAAGAACAAAGAACCTTAGAAAAAAAACACTGTATCGGAGAGAGTGAATAATGTAACCAATGTTAGTTGTATGTTTGATAACTGTAAATACTTTGAAAGACTCCAGTACCAACACACCCCTATGTAGTTGAGATAATCATGCATGCTTAAACCCTCTCAGTGAGCCAATAACTCGATAACTTTTTACAATTATAGTATTTCTTCAAAACTCTTTAAATTTAAAACCATTTAATGAAAAGTAAATTCAGCAGTCAACATATGGTTAAAAATAGCATCAGAGATGCCCGTACCCCACAGCCTAGGGAAATATTTTCAATACCATGAGATACAGAAGCACTGTACTAATACAAAGTTCAGGATACTTTCAGAGCACTGTCAGTTATATAAAGTTCCAAAAAAATGTTTAAATGCAGAAAATAATGTTTAAAAGAAAGATAATGCACGTAAAGATGAAGTATTAAAACAAGATAATTCAATAACAAGATGACAGCATTAATCAGTAAACTAAAATTCAACATTCTTTATCTACATCTGCATGGCCGAATTATGGTTTAGATGTTTTGAATATTACCATGCATACAGAAGTGGTAATACATTTAATGAACGCTTATGTGTGGTGTTGGAGCAAAATCTGTGGCTCACTTGATGAAATTCTATCTCTTACAATGGGAAGTTATGAAAGTAAAATTCTTAATAAATTCTAATATGAATTAACAGTGCTTAATCTGCATCAAAAGACAGACCCAAAGGTGCAACAAGATTTTAAAGGTCAAGGTCACTATGACAAGGTCAAAGGTCAAATTAAGGTCACACCATGATAATACACACCTATGGCCCCTGACCAATGTCCCTACCAAGTATCAACTTCCTACACCTTACGGTTTCCGAGGTATAGCCCGGACAAGATTTTATAGGTCAAGGTCACTACGGCAAGGTCAAAGGTCAAATCAAGGTCAGATCACGACGTTGAAAACAATACCCCGACAGCCCTTAATGGGTCTGAAACTTCACGGAGTGAAAGCTCTCCCAAAAGTAGGTGAATGAGTTATTTGAGAAAAATTGGCTATCTGCAATACTTTTAGCGATAATTCGCACTTACTCATTTTGAGTAGGTGAGTAATTAGCTATGGGTGTGAAACTTCACCAAGTGAAAGTTCTCCCAAAAGTAGGTGAATGAGTTATTTGAGAAAAATTGGCTATCTGCAATACTTTTAGCGATAATTCGCATTTACTCATTTTCAGTAGGTGAGTAATTATCTATGGGTCTGAAACTTCACCATGTGAAAGCTCTCCCAAAAGTAGATGAATGAGTTATTTGAGAAAAATTGGCTATCTGCAATACTTTTAGAGATAATTCGCATTTACTCATTTTGAGTAGGTGAATAATTAGCTATGGGTCTGAAACTTCATCAAGTGAAAGCTCTCCCAAAAGTAGGTGAATGAGTTATTTGAGAAAAATTGGCTATCTACAATAGTTTTAGCGATACTTCGCATTTACTCATTTTGAGTAGGTGAGTAATTAGCTATGGATCTGAAACTTCACCAAGTGAAAGCTCTCCCAAAAGTAGGTGAATGAGTTATTTGAGAAAAATTGGCTATCTGCAATACTTTTAGAGATAATTCGCATTTACTCATTTTGAGTAGGTGAGTAATTAGCTATGGGTCTGAAACTTCATCAAGTGAAAGCTCTCCCAAAAGTAGGTGAATGAGTTATATGAGAAAAATTGGCTATCTGCAATACTTTTAGCGATAATTCGCATTTACTCATTTTGAATACGTGAGTAATTAGCTATGGGTGTGAAACTTCACCAAGTGAAAGTTCTCCCAAAAGTAGATGAATGAGTTATTTGAGAAAAATTGGCCATCTGCAATACTTTTAGAGATAATTCGCATTTACTCATTTTCAGTAGGTGAGTAATTAGCTACGAGTCTGAAACTTCACCATGTGAAAGCTCTCCCAAAAGTAGATGAATGACTTAAAAAGTAGATGAACAACTTATTTGAGAGAAATTGTGTAGCTGCAATACTTTTGAAGATATAAGGCATTTACTCATTATGGTTATCATTAAAAATTGACAAAGTAGCTATTACGGTTTGCGAGATATTTGTCATTTTTCACATTTTCACCAAAAGTAGCAATAAAGTAGCCATTACTCACTTGTACATTGAGCAACACTTGTGAAACTTAAATATGTTACAGTTCACAAAAAAGTAGATGAACAACTTATTTGAGAGAAATTGTGTAGCTGCAATACTTTTGAAGATATAAGGCATTTACTCATTATGGTTATCATTAAAAATTGACAAAGTAGCTATTACTCACTTAGCTATGGAGATACACTTCCAAACTAGTGACCATGTTGTAGCTGTGGAGATAGTAGCTAAACAACATATTGGAACAAAATTGTGTAGCTGCAATACTTTTGAACATATAAGCCATTTACTCATTATGGTTATCATCAAAGTAGCTATTATTCAGTTAGCTATGGAGTTACAGCTGTGAAAATTCACAATACAGTATATCCAAAAGATAGGTGAACAACATATCGACAAAAATCCTCTATATTCAATAGCTTTTGAGTTATAAGTGACTTGCTCAATGGTCAAATGTTAAACTTAGTATAGCTATTACTCAGTTAGCTATGGTGCTACACCTTGGACACCTCACCATGATATAGTACATGAAGGAGTTGTTGAACAACATATTTCAGGCCAATATTGTAAGTAACAGTTACAAAGACAAAATCAATTTACTCATTTTGCTCATTGTTAATAACAGAAAATAGCTATTACTCACTTAGCTATGAAGATAGAACCCTAAAAATGGTACCATCTTGTAGGCATGGAGAAAGTAGCTGAACAACGTATTTTACAGAAACACTCTAAATGCAGTCGTTTTGGAGTTATGAGCACTTTACTCAAAGTAGCCACCATTGCTATTACTCACTTAGCTATGGTCCTAGGTGTGAAATAACAGCATCAAATGAAAGGACATAAGCAATACGGTCATCAAAAACATTGAAAAGGCCAAGGAGAAACAACCAGTGTGATGTACAGCCCTTTATAAAAGCGTGACACACACTCAACTAGACCTAGCGCATCGGAGAACCGATGCAAATTGTATCCACCAGAAGAAAACTCACCAAAGCCATTCTAACATCGCTTAACCTTGAAGGAGAAGCCCAAGGTGAAATCTGACCATATCAAAAGATTCTTAGCCCATGATTTCTTATAGGTTGGTGTGACACTGCAAACCTCTAGGAATACGAATAAGCAAGATATAAACACTAATTTTGGCAATCCTCATTTGACCTTGAAAGAGGGGCCAAAGGTCAAATCCGATCACACAGAAAGATTCCCAGCCCATGATTTCCTAGATTTTGGTTTACCATTCCAAAGCTCTAGGACCAATAATAAGCGAGTTATAAGCACTTTTAAGTTTGGCTATCCTCGTTTGACCTTGATGGAGGGTCCACGGTCAAATCTGACCACAGCAATAGATTACCAGCACATGATTTTGTGTACTATCCTCGTTTGACCTTGAAGGAGGGGTTCAAGGTCAAATCCGACCACACCAAAAGATTCCCAGCCCATGATTTCCTATAGCTTGGTTTACCAACCTCTAGGACCAATAATAAGCGAGTTATAAGCACTTTTAAGTTTGGCTATCCCCGTTTGACCTTGAAGGAGGGGTCCAAGGTCAAATCCGACCACACCAAAAGATTCCCAGCCCATGATTTCCAATAGGTTGGTTTACCATCCCAAACCTCTAGGACCAATAATAAGCGAGTTATAAGCACTTTTAAGTTTGGCTATCCCCGTTTGACCTTGAAGGAGGGGTCCAAGGTCAAATATGACCACACCAAAAGATTCCCAGGCCATGATTTCCTATAGGTTGGTTTACCATCCCAAACCTATAGGACCAATAATAAGCGAGTTATAAGCACTTTTAAGCTTGGCTATCCCCGTTTGACCTTGAAGGAGGGGTCCAAGGTCAAATCCGACCAAACCAAAAGATTCCCAGCCCATGATTTCCTATAGGTTGGTTTACCATCCCAAACCTCTAGGACCAATAATAAGCGAGTTATAAGCATTTTTAAGTTTGGCTATCCTCGTTTGACCTTGAAGGAGGGGTCCAAGGTCAAATCCGACCACACCAAAAGATTCCCGGCCCATGATTTCCTATAGGTTGGTTTACCATCCCAAACCTCTAGGACCAATAATAAGCGAGTTATAAGCACTTTTAAGTTTGGCTATCCTCGTTTCAACTTGAAGGAGGGGTCCAAGGTCAAATCTGACCACACCAAAAGATTCCCAGCCCATGATTTCCTATAGGTTGCTTTACCATCCCAAACCTCTAGGACCAATAATAAGGGAGATATAAGCACTTTTCATGACTGCAAAGAAACGCCTGTGGCGGCCATCTTGTTTTTCAAAATGAGGCCAAAAATATTCCCAGTCAAGATTTTATAATGAGGAACATATCCTGCGAATTTGAGATCTCTACCTATAATACCCTTTGCTCTAGAGGGCCACCAAAAGTCCTTGTTTAAAGTCGAAAAACGCCCGTGGCGGCCATCTTGTTTTCAAAATGAGGCCAAAAATATTCCCAGGCAAGATTTTATGGCTATGAATATATCCTGCAAATTTGAGAAGGCTAGCTATAATATTTTTTTTGTTAGAGCGGTAACGGTGAAATCTCTACGCACTGCGGCGGCGGCAGCGGCGGCGTAACGAAGTCAAATCCATAGTATCCACCGGATGCTATCCGGTGGATACAAGAACACACGCACGGAATGCGTTTTATAATCTCCCACCCGGCTGGCGGGAGATAATTAACCTTTCCAACTCAGAATATTGTAGAATTTGCAATTCTAATACTGAAACATTAGTTCACTTATTTGTCTCTTGTAAACATGTTAAAAAGTTGTGGAATGATTTAAAACATTGGTTAAATGATGTCACAGGTATTAACTTAAACTTTGCAGCAAAAGATATTATTCTTGGATATTTATTGAAAACAGATCTTATCCTTCCAATCAATGTCATTATATTGACCACAAAATCATATATATTTTCTTGTGCTTTTATGAAACGATCATTGAACTTGGCACATTTAAAGATAAAGATCAAATCAGTGTATGAATATGAATATTTTATATAAGGAGAAAGAACAAGAGGAAGATTTTAAAAATACTTGGAAGAAATTTTCAAAATTATTTGATTGAAAACATTCATGTGGAATTGAAACTGTTAAGTCATATTTTGATACATATAGTTTTACAACTGGTGACACATATTTTAACATTTTTTTTTTGTCTTTCTTGTATTTTAGAACCTTTAATTAAAGATAAATATATGTATGACTGTTTGTATATTTATGTCAAAATATATGTCAATTGTACCATATAGATTGAAGAAATAAAGAGTGAAAAAAAAAAAAAAGAAACAAACCTCAAATCTGTAGAAATTCCAAACTTTTATCCAATATTTTTATATATTTTAGCACTTTTATAGTGATTTCCTTCAGAACTTCAATGTTTTCTTTTCGCGAATCTTACTTCCAGTTGGTGGGCTTATTTGATTGAGGATATGCTAGAACGCAATTTCTTCTTTCGGTGTCCCGGAATCGGTACGGTTTTACACTGGCGGGATAGGGAAATGAAAAATCTGCTACTGACCCCGCCCTACATTTAACTATGTATAATATTTGGGCATGGCTGTGGTGCGGTAAAACCGTTCCCTAGAAAATATGCTACATTACACACTGCTGCACTCCAGAACTTTGTCTCAACTAAGGTTTCAGTAACAACTGTTTTCATCGGTTAATTACATTAATCATATTTCCAGGTGAAAAGTAGACTGGTTGGCTGGATCTTTTGGTTGTAAAATATGGCTAAAATCCCATTGCAGTCTCATATTTCCTTACGTCTAGAAAACTTTAACAGCAGGTGCGGTAAGAGTAAAATATTGCCAGACTTTGTTGTAAAATATTGCTAGAAAATCCATCGTGGGCTCATATTTTCTTAAGTCAGCATAGTGCTGGGAAATCATTATGATTTTATCTGTCAATGTTCGTATCGGAAATTAGTACACAAACTTTGACCATTTCCGATCATGGACCGAAAGTGTAAAACAGACAGAAAATCAAACTAGACCTAGCGCATCGGAGAACCGATGCAAATTGTATCCACCGTAAAGACAATGCACCAAAACCTCTAGGACCAATAATAAGCGAGTTATAAGCACTTTTAAGTTTGGCTGTCCTCATTTGACCTTCAAGGAGGGGCCCAAGGTCAAATCCGACCACGCCAGAAGATTCCCAGCGCATGATTTCCTATATGTTGGTTTACCATCAGAAAACATCTAGGACCAATAATAAGCGAGTTATAAGCACTTTTAAGTTTGGCTGTCCTCATTTGACCTTGAACGAGGGGCCCAAGGTCAAATCCGACCACACCAGAAGATTCCCAGCCCATGATTTTCTATATGTTGGTTTACCATCCCAAACGTCTAGGACCAATAATAAGCGAGTTATAGGCACTTTTACCTTTGGCTATCCTCGTTTGACCTTGAATGAGGGGCCCAAGGTCAAATCTGACCACACCAGAAGATTCCCAGTCCATGATTTCCTATATACTGGTTTACCATCCCAAACCTCTAGGACCAATAAAAAGCGAGTTATAAGCACTTTTGAGTTTGGCTGTCCTCGTTTGACCTTGAAGGAGGGGCCCAAGGTCAAATCCGACTATGCCAGAAGATTCCCAGCCCATGATTTCCTATATGTTGGTTTACCATCCCAAACCTCTAGGACCAATAATAAGCAAGTTATAAGCACTTTTAAGTTTCGCTGTCCTCACTTGACCTTGAAGGAGGGGCCCAAGGTCAAATCCGACCATGCCAGAAGATTCCCCACTCATGATTTCCTGTATGTTGGTTTACCATCCCAAACCACTAGCATCAATAATAAGCCAGTTATAAGCACTTTTAAGTTTCGCTATCCTTGTTTGACCTTGAAGGAGGGGCCCAAGGTCAAATCTGACCATGGCAAAAGATTTCCCGCCCATGATTTCCTGTATGTTGGTTTACCATCCCAAACCTCTAGGATCGATAATAAGCGAGTTATAAGCACTTTTAAGCTTGGCTATCCTCATCTGACCTTGAAGGAGGGGTCCAAGGTCAAATCCGGCCACGCCAGAAGATTCCCAGCCCATGCTTTTCTATATGCTGGTTTACCATCCCAAACCTCTAGGACCAATAATAAGCGAGTTATAAGCACTTTTAAGTTTGGCTGTCCTCGTTTGACCTTGAAGGAGGGGCCCAAGGTCAAATCCGACCACGTCAGAAGATTCCCAGCCCATGATTTCCTATAGGTTGGTTTACCATCCCAAACCTCTAGGACCAATAATAAGCGAGTTATAAGCACTTTTACCTTTGCCTATCCTCATTTGACCTTGAAGGAGGGGCCCAAGGTCAAATCCGACCACACTAGAAGATTCCCAGCCCATGATTTTCTATATGCTGGTTTACCATCCCAAACCTCTAGGACCAATAATAAGCAAGTTATAAGCACTTTTAAGTTTCGCTGTCCTCATTTGACCTTGAAGGAGGGGCCCAAGGTCAAATCTGACCTCACCAGTAGATTCCCAGCCCATGATTTCCTATATGTTGGTTTACCATCCCAAACCTCTAGGATCGATAATAAGCGAGTTATAAGCACTTTTAAGTTTGGCTATCCTCGTTTGACCTTGAAGGAGGGGTCCAAGGTCAAATCTGACCACATCAGAAGATTCGCAGCACATGATTTCCTATAGGTTGGCTTCACATTGCAAACCTCTAGGACCAACAATAAGGGAGATATAGGCACTTTTAAAGTCCGCTATGTGGGTTACTTCGGCACTCCGTGGATGACCTTGAATTAGGAGCTTCAAGGTCAAATGTGTGCAAGGTTGTAGAGGACATGTATATGTGTCATACATATCACCTATGAAGAGATTCAACCTTCTACCTACGAGGAACAGCCAGTAGAAAAATGTAGATTATTTTCAAAGAAATGCCCGTGGCGGCCATCTTGTTTTTCAGAATGAGGCTATTTTCCTTCCCAGAGAAGCTTACCCCCCAATGAAGATATCCTGCAAATTTGGTGAACCTAGCTGCTGTTGTTTTCCTCTTAGAGCATTAACGCCGAAAATCTCTCTACGCGCGGCGGCGGCGTAGCGAACGCTAAACCAAAGTATCCACTGGATACTTCCGGTGGATACAATAATAAATCATAACAAGCAAAATACACACAAAGTACAACAAATATGACCAGAATATAACCTAAAATCAATATTCACAAACGTCTCCCTCACTAACAGACCATGCTGTATGTATCATCACTTATGATTGGCTTATTTTATGATTACCTTGACAACAATGGGAAAACCCCAAGGTGTTTTGTTTACATGATTTCATTTGCAATAATGGCTAGTTTTGTGATTCAAACTAATGAATGTTACAGATTTTCACAAAAGATTATTCCGGTTAGTGTTTTATTGTGATAAAAAGACTACAAAGAAATTAGTTTACCAAATATCGGTCGCACTTAAATTTTACTGATCATTGGTTGGAAATGAGCCAACGAGCGATAATACCTAAGTTTGCAAACATCGTCCCAGCACTATGTACAAGTACTAGCATTAGGGCTGTAATCATTAGTGATTTCTGTAGATCGAGGATCGCCTGTTAGATGCGAGTTGAGCTCGAGTAAATGGCACAAATATAAATAAAATAACAATGTCCAAATATTGTCATTAAGGGATCCGCCACTGCGTAATTGTGTTTAGTACCATTTTATTGCAAGGAAATATTTTTTGTTGCCAATTAAATCTGTACAGATATGTATGAGCACTTTATGGAACAGCTACGTAAATCAGGGAAATTAAAACAAGAGGAGAGTGCCCGTGAACGGGCACTGTGTCAGCTGACTTGAGTGTTTTTGATATGTGAAGGTGATTAGAGGACAGAATAATTATCAGGAAAAGGGCTGTACAGAAATACAGTAAATGGTAACTGAACAGCAAGTTCGAAAGAAATTCCGAAGCTGACAGAAGAAAAGGATAAAAAAGTTGTGCCCTGTAAATGGTATTATGAAGGAAAATAACAAGGGAATTGTTTAAGTGTAAAAAATAGGTTAAAACATATTTAAAGAAATACTACAAATGCAATATCCTCGTTCGACCTTGAAGAAGGGGTCCAAGGTCAAATCTAACCACACAAATACATTCCCAGCCCATGATTTCCTATGGTTTACCATTCCAAACCTCTAGGACCAATTATAAACTAGAGGATCACTCGCAAAAAAAAAAGATAATGTTTTTGCATAGCAAAAACAAAGCATCCCGAAAAGGATATAAAGGTGAGTGCTAAAGTATTAAGAAAATGCTTCGGTTCTAGCCTTATACTGTTGTGGCAACCAAAGTCAGCGCAGTCTGCTCTATCTAGCACGGTATTCAAGATATAAGCATTTTTGTGTTTTGCAAAAAATTAAAAAATTCCAAATGTCTGCTATATTTGGCGAGACAAAAATATTTTGAAAAAATTGGCATGGCTACTCTGCAGAGATACCCAGCAGGTCCAAAATTTTGTTGAGTTCGCTCCATATAGCATGGTTTTCGAGATATAAGCATTTTTGTGTTTTGCAAAAACTTTGAAAATTCAAAATGGCCACCATTTTTGGGGAGACAAAAATTTTTGTCAAGACCACTACCGTGGTGTGTATCTCCCGCCGAGCATTAAAGCAGAAGAAATAGCTTTTCTGAGATATTCACAATTTTTCATTTTCGTGTGTGAAAGCTCTTCCAAAAGTAGGTGAATGAGTTATTTGAGAAAAATTGGCTATCTGCAATACTATTAACAGATAATTCGCATTTACTCATTTTGAGTAGGTGAGTAATTAGCTATGGGTCTGAAATTTCACCATGTGAAAGCTCTCCCACAAGTAGATGAATGAGTATTTGATAAAAATTGGGTATCCGCAATACTTTTACAGATAATTAGCATTTACTCATTTTGAGTAGGTGAATAAATAGCTATGGGTCTGAAACTTCACAGAGTGAAAGCTCTCCCAAAAGTAGGTGAATGAGTTATTTGAGAAAAATTGGCTATCTGCAATACTTTTAGAGATAATTCACATTTACTCATTTTGAGTAGGTAAATAATTAGCTATGGATCTGAAACTTCACCAAGTGAAAGCTCTCCCAAAAGTAGGTGAATGAGTTATTTGAGAAAAATTGGCTATCTGCAATACTTTTAGAGATAATTCGCATTTACTCATTTTGAGTAGGTGAGTAATTAGCTATGGGTCTGAAACTTCACAGAGTGAAAGCTCTCCCAAAAGTAGGTCAATGACTTATTTGAGAAAAATTGGCTATCTGCAATACTTTTACAGATAATTCACATTTACTCATTTTCAGTAGGTGAGTAATTAGCTATGGGTCTGAAACTTCACCATGTGAAAGCTCTTCCAAAAGTAGGTGAATGAGTTATTTGAGAAAAATTGGCTATCTGCAATACTTTTAGAGATAATTCGCATTTACTCATTTTGAGTAGGTGAGTAATTAGCTATGGGTCTGAAACTTCACAGAGTGAAAGCTCTCCCAAAAGTAGGTGAATGAGTTATTTGAGAAAAATTGGCTATCTGCTATACTTTTAAGAGATAATTCGCATTTACTCATTTTGAGTAGGTGAGTAATTAGCTATGGGTCTGAAACTTCACCAAGTGAAAGCTCTCCCAAAAGTAGGTGAATGAGTTATTTGAGAAAAATTGGCTATCTGCAATACTTTTACAGATAATTCGCATTTACTCATTTTGAGTAGGTGAGTAATTAGCTATGGGTCTGAAACTTCACAGAGTGAAAGCTCTCCCAAAAGTAGGTGAATGAGTTATTTGAGAAAAATTGGCTATCTGCAATACTTTTACAGATAATTCGCATTTACTCATTTTGAGTAGGTGAGTAATTAGCTATGGGTCTGAAACTTCACCAAGTGAAAAGCTCTTCCAAAAGTAGATGAATGAGTTATTTGATAAAAATTGGGTATCCCCAATAGTTTTAGAGATAATTCGCATTTACTCATTTTGAGTAGGTGAGTAATTAGCTATGGGTCTGAAACTTCACCAAGTGAAAGCTCTCCCAAAAGTAGGTGAATGATTTGAGAAAAATTGGCTATCTGCAATACTTTTAGAGATAATTAGCATTTACTCATTTTGAGTAGGTAAATAATTAGCTATGGGTCTGAAACTTCACCATGTGAAAGCTCTCCCAAAAGTAGGTGAATGAGTTATTTGAGAAAAATTGGCTATCTGCAATACTTTTACAGATAATTCGCATTTACTCATTTTCAGTAGGTGAGTAATTAGCTATGGGTCTGAAACTTCACCATGTGAAAGCTCTTCCAAAAGTAGATGAATGAGTTATTTGAGAAAAATTGGCTATCTGCAATACTTTTAAGGGATAATTCGCATTTACTCATTTTGAGTAGGTAAGTAATCATCTACGGGTCTGAAACTTCACCATGTGAAAGCTCTCCCAAAAGTACATGAATGAGTTATTTGATAAAAATTGGGTATCCGCAATAGTTTTTGAGATAATTAGCATTTACTCATTTTGAGTAGGTGAGTAATTAGCTACGGGTCTGAAACTTCACCAAGTGAAAGCTCTTCCAAAAGTAGGTGAATGAGTTATTTGAGAAAAATTGGCTATCTGCAATACTTTTAGAGGTAATTCACATTTACTCATTTTGAGTAGGTGAGCAATTAGCTATGGGTCTGAAACTTCACCAAGTGAAAGCTCTTTGGGATAGCTGCTTTGCAGAGATACCCTGAAGATCAAAAATTTCGTCAAAATCGCTCTATGTAGCACAGTTTTCGAAATATTAGCATTTTTGTGTTTTGCAATTTTTGCGCAAAAATTCGAAAATTCAAAATGGCCGCCATTTTTTGCGAGAAATTTTTTTTTGAAAATTGGCATGGCTACTCTGCAGAGATACCCTGTGGATCAAAAATTTCGTCGAAATCACTCTATCTAGCAGGGTTTTCGAGATATAAGCATTTTTATATTTTGCAATTTTTGCGAAAAATTCGAAAATTCAAAATGGCCGCCATTTTTGGCGAGACAAAATTTTTTTCAAAATTGGGATAACTACTCTGCAGAGATACCCTGTGGTTCAAAAATTTCGTCGAAATCGCTCTATCTAGCATGGTTTTCGAGATATAAGCATTTTTGTGTTTTGCAATTTTTGCGAAAATTTCGAAAATTCAAAATGGCCGCCATTTTTGGCGAGACAAAAATTTTTTGAAAATTGGGAAAACTACTCCACAGAGATATCCTGTGGTTCAAAAATTTCGTCGAAATTGCTCTATCTAGTACGGTTTTCGAGATATAAGCATTTTTATATTTTGCAATTTTTGCGAAAAATTCGAAAATTCAAAATGGCCGCCATTTTTGGTGAGACAAAAATTTTTTCAAAATTGGGATAACTACTCTGCAGAGATACCCTATGGGTCAAAAATTTCGTCGAAATCGCTCTATCTATCACGGTTTTCGAGACATAAGCATTTTTGTGTTGTGCAATTTTTGCGAAAATTTCGAAAATTCAAAATGGCCGCCATTTTTGGCGAGACAAAAAATTTTTCAAAATTGGGAAAACTACCCCGCAGAGATACCCTGCGGGTCAAAAATTTCGTCGAAATCGCTCTATCTAGCACGGTTTTCGAGATATAAGCATTTTTGTGTTTTCCTTATTTGGAAAATTTGTAATGATTAATTAATCATTAATTACTCGGCCATTTCTTGACCAATCAATGCCAAAATGATTTCCAGATTTTAATAGAATGAATGTATTTGCCAAGTTTCAGGTGAATTGATAAAATTCCTTTCAAATTATCATCCGGACAAGCTTCCCCATCGAAAAAAAGACATTTTTGGTCATGTGACCTCTCTGATTGGTTGAAAGGTCACTGCAGCATATTCAAAAAAATTCCCCAAGGCGAGTGCCTAAACCTGCCAAATTTGAAAAGAATCCGCCTAACGGTTACAGAGTTATAAGGAAAACAAAATGCGGAGCCGCCGGAGCCGCCGGAGCCTGAAGGTCTCCCATACATGAGTTATAAGCACTTTTAAGCTTGGCTGTCCTCATTTGACCTTGAAGGAGGGGTCCAAAGGTCAAATGTGACCATACCAAAAGATTCCGAGCCAATGATTTCCTATGGGATGGTTTACCATCCCAAATCTCTGTCACCAATAATAAGCAAGTTGTAGGCACTTTCAATTTTCGCTATCCTCATTTGACCTTGAAGGAGGGTTCCAAGGTCAAATCGGACCATATCAACAGATTCACAGCCCATGATTTCCTGTCTGTTTACCATCCCAAACCTCTGGGACCAATAATAAGCGAGTTATAAGCACTTTTAAGTTTGGCTATCCTTGTTTGACTTTGAAGGAGGGGTCATTGAAGGTCAAATCTGACCACACCAAAAGATTCCCACCCCATGATTTCCTACAGGTTGGTTTATCATCCCAAACCTCTAGGATCAATAATAAGGGAGATATAAGCACTTTTCATGACTGACAAAAAACACCTGTGGCGGCCATCTTGTTTCTCAAAATGAGGCCAAAAATATTCCCAGACAACATTTTATGGTTATTAATATATACTGCAAACTTAAGAAAGCTAGCTATAATATTTTTTTTCATCAGAGCAGTAATGGTGAAATCTCTCTCTACACACTGCGGCTATCCAGTGGATACAATGATTTACTCAACAGTGAGAACCTGAAAGTAGCTATTGCTCAGCTATGCCATGACATAGAGGTCTGCAATTTCACTATGTTATAGCTGACCAAAAATTCTGTTAATAACATATTTAACAAATTACTCTAAATGTAATAGTTTTCAAGTTACAACTGATTTACTCAACAGTGAGAACCTCAAAGGAACTATTACTCAGCTATGCAATGAGCTACATGTCTGAAATTTTACTATGTTATAGCTAACCCAAAAGTAGGTGAACAACATATTTAAGCAAACTACTGTAAATGCAATAGTTTTCAAGCTACAACTGATTTACTCAATAGTGAGAACCTGAAAATAGCTATTGCTCCGCTATGCCATGAGCTATAGGTCTGTAATTTCACTATGTTATAGCTGACCCAAAAGTAGGTGAACAATATATTTTAACAAAATACTCCAAATGCAATATTTTTTAAGTTATAGCTGATTTACTCAACAGTCAGTACCTGAGAATAGCTATTGCTCGGTTGTGCCATGAGCTATAGGTCTATAATTTCACTATGTTATAGCTGACCCAAAAGTAGCTGAATAACATATTTGCACAAATTTCTGTAAATGCAATAGTTTTCCAATTATAAATGATTTACTCAATAGTGAGAACTTCAAAGTAGCTATTACTCAGCTATGAAATGAGCCACAGGTCTGAAACTTCACTATGTTATAGCTGACCCCAAAATAGGTGAATAACATATTGAAACAAAATACTCTAAATGCAATAGTTTTCAAGTTATAAGTGATTTACTCAACAGTGATAACCTAAAAGCAGCTATTACTCAGCTATGCCATGAGCTACAGGTCTGAAATTTTACTATGTTATAGCTGGCCCAAAAGTAGCTGAATAACATATTTATACGAAATTCTCTAAATGCAATAGTTTTTAAGTTACAAGTGATTTTACTTATGATGGAAGTTACTGAAAAGCCCAAAAGTAGCTATTACTCACTTAGCTATTGAGACAGACACCCAACTTACTCACCATATTGTAGCTATGAAAAAAGTAGCTGAATAACATATTTTAACAAAATGGTCTAAATGCAACACTTTTCAAGTTATAAGTGATTTACTCAACAGTGATAACCTAAAAGTAGCTATTACTCAGCTATGCCATGAGCTACAGGTCTGAAATTTTACTATGTTATAGCTGACCCAAAAGTAGCTGAATAACATATTTATACGAAATTCTCTAAATGCAATAGTTTTCAAGTTATAAGCGATTTTACTCAACAGTGATAACCTAAAAGTAGCTATTACTCAGCTATGCCATGAGCTACAGGTCTGAAATTTCACTATGTTATAGCTGGCCCAAAAGTAGCTGAATAACATATTTATATGAAATTCTCTAAATGCAATAGTTTTTAAGTTACAAGTGATTTTACTCATAACGGAAGTTACTGAAAAGCCCAAAAGTAGCTATTACTCACTTAGCTATTGAGACAGACACCCAACTTACTCACCATATTGTAGCTATGAAAAAAGTAGCTGAACAACATATTTTCACAAAATGCTGTAAATGCAACACTTTTGAAGTTATAAGTGATTTAGTGCATGATTTCATGAATTTTAATGCATTAAAAATTATTTAAAAAATTTATTAAAAAAAAAGTAAGACAGATCCAGGTCTCATACTCACACAAGAGAATCTACCTCTGGCCTAGTACATATATGCAAGATATGAGAGAAATCCCTGCAATAGTCACTGAGAAAATTGTGATAAAAAGTTGAAATTTTCACACTTTTGGTGGGGGTACCCCCCTTGTAATGTCTCTAGCAAACAGACGAACAGACAGATTTGCATGCCTTGAACAATTTTTCATCCTCGATAGATAAGGTATCTTTTAAAAAAACAGCATGTCTCTAGGCCTTGTAGTTTTGGAGAAGAAGTTGTTCACGCGGACGCGTACGCGGACGCCCACGCTGCAGAGTGATGACATAATGTCAGCTGACTGACAAGTCAGCTGACATAAAAACGACCATTGTTCATTGATTTTTTACGTCTTTATGGTTAAATAAATTGCAAAAGTGCTAGTTTGTAACAAGATTAGTATATCATTATTTATTTCTTAAAAACTCAAGTATAAATTGCGTAAACCGATGTCATCCCCAAATATTGCCCATCGAGTTACGACTCGAGTTTCGGTCAACTCGTTACAGCACTAACTAGCATCGATATTTTATTCACAGTGGCTATTCTGCCGACAATCATTGGTAAAATAGAGTATGGCTTAGTTAAGCGACAGTCAGCAAAATAAGGTTCAGGCTATTTTACTAACTACATATATTATTTAAAATAGGGTTGATCAAGTTTTCATTACTCAAAATTATGTTTTATATTATCCTTTTTTTACAGTGAATATAATATATTTTAGTTTGATTTTCTTTGATTTTGTGAAAACGTTAAAGGAAAAATGGGAAAGTATCAGCAATAACACTATATCATACACAAAAGAAAAACTGAAAAATCCTGTCAAACCATAAATACACTTCAGATAGCAGCTCACCTGGTAAACCAAAGAACTTAACATCATTTTCATATCTACCTTTTCATTGTCTTAAAAAGCTGTACATGTCTGTTCTGGAATATGTTCTATATACTGTTCACTCAATACATGCGTTACAATTACATATAGGCCTTACTGTGCCTGTAAACATCAAATCCATTATTAATACAGTCAGTAAATAGCCTGAACCTAATTTTGTTGACTGTCGGTAAAATAGAGTATGCCTTATTTTACCGACGGCAGAATAGCCACTGTATTTTATTTGTAAAATATTGCTAGATTTTCTATTATTTTTCTATAGAAACCCCCATTGTGGCCTCATATTTGCTTCACTCCATGAGATTTTATGATACCAGTTTGAACTGCAATCTAGTTAATTTACTGGGGTACCGCAAATGAATGCCACTGTACTCTAGAATTTCTTCTCGAGTGCAGTTATTTACCGTACTCCATCCACTTCGATAATATTTACCTCTATTAGGCAGAGTGGTGTGATTAAAAGCAACTGATTGCCAAGATTTAACCTTTATAAGAGTCAGGTATATATCTCTTTAACAATGATTTAAATTTTTGAAAAGACTTTACTCCACTGATATTTCTATTTGACTTGTTCAACATTTTCACACCACATATGGAAATACAATTTAATACATTTGGATTTTAATTTTGTCCTGGCAACAACCACATATATAGAACTTTCCTTCTTGTCTAGTGTTTACATTAATATTCTGTTTGATTTTGAAAAATAATTGTAGGTTAGCAGTTAAATTAGCTTCTATGGCTTTATTTGACCCGCTTTTTCCCAGATGTTTCAACCTACTTTTGCCGGACGATTCGACCCAATTTTAAGGTGGAAATTCAAGCCTGGTTTTATAACAAAATACTCGGCAATATCATTATGTACACATATATTGTCAAAAGCGTCTAGTCGAAACGTCATTTATACATTATGAATCATCATCCAATGAAAAAGCTCGAGACACGGAAGGAAGCAGACCTAGAAGAAGGCAATTTGGTGGATGGCAAGAATACGAATTTACTAATGTCGATATAGGTTCAATATATTGTGATGTACACCCATATTTTACAAAAAAATTACTTCAAAAATATGACTAGCACTCTGGATTGCTTCGACCGTCATATACCAATTCCCCTTTGAACTTACACAGAGTCGTGAGGTATCCTCGAACCACCAGTTACTGTGCACCGAACAGAAAATGCAATATTGAGCAAAGAATTGACCCCACATGCTTCAGTTTACTTTTAAAGTACCACAAACTGTCATTGGATCTCTTTAAAGACCTCATGAAGTTTGTAAATAAAAGAAACTATTTCAATCGTTTTTTGGCATCTTCAAAATCGGTCATATCTGTTTTCACTAGAGAGGGCACTTCCTATTACCGTGCACGTGAAGATTTTTTTTCTCATATTAATGTTTGGTAATCTTAAAGTCCAATTTCAGAGCAAACAATAACTAGACCTAGCGCATCGGAGAACCGATGCAAATTGTATCCACCGTAAAGACAATGCACCAAAACCTCTAGTACCAATAACAAGCGAGTTATAAGCACTTTTAAATTTGGCTATCCTCATTTGACCTTGAAGGGGGGTCCAAGGTCAAATCCGACCACACCAGAAGATTCCAAGTGCATGATTTCCTATATGTTGGTTTACCATCCCAATCATCTAGGACCAATAATAAGAGAGTTATAAGCACTTTTTAGTTTGGCTATCCTCATTTGACCTTGAAGGAGGGGTCCAAGGTCAAATCCGACCACACCAGAAGATTCCCAGCCCATGATTTCTATATGTTGGTTTACCATCCCAAACCTCTAGGACCAATAATAAGCGAGTTATAGGCACTTTTACCTTTGGCTATCCTCGTTTGACCTTGAAGGAGGGGCCCAAGGTCAAATCCGACCACACCAGAAGATTCCCAGGCCATGATTTTCTATATGCTGGTTTACCATCCCAAACCTCTAGGACCAATAATAAGCGAGTTATAAGCAATTTTAAGTTTGGCTGTCCTCGTTTGACCTTGAAGGAGGGGCCCAAGGTCAAATCTGACCACACCAGAAGATTCTCAGCCCATGATTTTCTATATGCTGGTTTACCATCCCAAACCTCTAGGACCAATAATAAGCGAGTTATAAGCACTTCTAAGTTTGGCTATCCTCATTTGACCTCGAAGAAGGGGCCCCAAGGTCAAATCCGACCACACCAGAAGATTCCCAGCCCATGATTTCCTATATGTTGGGTTACCATCCCAAATCTCTAGAACCAATAATAAGCAAGTGATAAGCACTTTTAAGTTTGGCCGTCCTCACACTTGACCTTGAAGGAGGGGCCCAAGGTCAAATCTGACCATGGCAAAAGATTTCCCGCCCATGATTTCCTGTATGTTGGTTTACCATCCCAAACCTCTAGGATCGATAATAAGCGAGTTATAAGCACTTTTAAGCTTGGCTATCCTCATCTGACCTTGAAGGAGGGGTCCAAGGTCAAATCCGGCCACGCCAGAAGATTCCCAGCCCATGCTTTTCTATATGCTGGTTTACCATCCCAAACCTCTAGGACCAATAATAAGCGAGTTATAAGCACTTTTAAGTTTGGCTGTCCTCGTTTGACCTTGAAGGAGGGGCCCAAGGTCAAATCCGACCACGTCAGAAGATTCCCAGCCCATGATTTCCTATAGGTTGGTTTACCATCCCAAACCTCTAGGACCAATAATAAGCGAGTTATAAGCACTTTTACCTTTGCCTATCCTCATTTGACCTTGAAGGAGGGGCCCAAGGTCAAATCCGACCACACCAGAAGATTCCCAGCCCACGATTTTCTATATGCTGGTTTACCATCCCAAACCTCTAGGACCAATAATAAGCGAGTTATAAGCAATTTTTAGTTTGGCTGTCCTCGTTTGACCTTGAATGAGGGGCCCAAGGTCAAATCCGACCTCACCAAAAGATTCCCAGCCCATGATTTTCTATATGTTGGTTTACCGTCCCAAACCTCTAGAACCAATAATAAGCAAGTTATAGGCACTTTTAAGTTTGGCTATCCTCGTTTGACCTTGAAGGAGGGGCCCAAGGTCAAATCCGACCACACCAAAAGATTCCCAGCCCATGATTTTCTATAGGTTGGTTTACCATCCCAAACCTCTAGGACCAATAATAAGCGAGTTATAAGCACTTTTAAGTTTGGCTGTCCTCGTTTGACCTTGAAGGCAGGGCCCAAGGTCAAATCCGACCACGCCAAAAGATTCCCAGCCCATGATTTCCTATATGTTGGTTTACCATCCCAAACCTCTAGAATCGATAATAAGCGAGTTATAAGCACTTATAAGTTTGGCTATCCTCGTTTGACCTTGAAGGAGGGGTCCAAGGTCAAATGTGACCACATCAGAAGATTCGCAGCACATGATTTCCTATAGGTTGGCTTCACATTGCCAACCTCTAGGACCAATAATAAGGGAGATATAGGCACTTTTAAAGTCCGCTATGTGGGTTACTTCGGCACTCCGTGGATGACCTTGAATTAGGAGCTTCAAGGTCAAATGTGTGCAAGGTTATAGAGGACATGTATATGTGTCATACATATCACCTATGAAGAGATTCAACCTTCTACCTATGAGGAACAGCCAGTAGAAAAATGTAGATTATTTTCAAAGAAATGCCCGTGGCGGCCATCTTGTTTTTCAGAATGAGGCTATTTTCCTTCCCAGAGAAGCTTACCCCCCAATGAAGATATCCTGCAAATTTGGTGAACCTAGCTGCTGTTGTTTTCCTCTTAGAGCGTTAACGCTGAAAATCTCTCTATGCGCGGCGGCGGCGTAGCGGACGCTAAACCAATGTATCCACCGGATGCTTCCAGTGGATACAATTAAGTAGGTATATTACTTTTTGGATTAATTCAAACTATAATAAATCAAGATTGAAAAACTTTGATTTGGGGGGTTATAAGATCTATACTGCTTCTACACATAACTTGGCCACGGACATAAGGTGGCTGCCACACTTTTGAATGTGTCAAACAGACAAATGTGTGGTTGCACAGGGATTAAAAGTGGTACTTATCATAAATCTTACAATAGACCATTCAAGAATGATACAGCCCTTTAGATTTATAGAAATTTCAAATATGATGATGGCAGCCAACTTATGTCTGCGGCCAAGTCATGCCTAGAAGCAGTATAGCTTAAATATTAAGAGATTTTGGCCAATTTTACAAAATACCTGTCTAAAGTGTCTATATCTGATTTCTGAGCACAAACCAGAAAAAAATAACATAATCTAAGTTTGACACATGAACTTCACGGATTGTGACAAAAATTGGCCCATTAACTCATGGTAAACAAAGACTAGACCAGTGCATGATAATAGGAAGCGCACGATAATAGGAAGGGTGATGATACCTTAAAATAGTGTTACGATCGAATGTAAATATGGAAACCGGGTCCCGAAAACAAAAATTCGGCGGAAACCGGATTCGTTCGAATTAGTATACACCAAGCTGTAGTCAAGCTGTAAAATTTTCTGTGCGTGTACAAGAACAATAAGTTCAACTAAAATGTGGTTTATTTGATGATAAAACAGACGTTTGGGATATTATTTCAGAGTATATTGGCAAAATATTACAGAGATTAATATTTTTAAACGTTTCTGTGCAATATTTTATACGTTTTGATGTGAAATATGTGACATTTCGGGAACTGGTTCTTGGAATTTGTCATCGGATTTCGTTTACTCTTTTATAAATCGAATAGAAACCAACTATCCGGTTTGCCGTCTTTATCACTACCTTAAAAGTAGGTTGAAATGTCTGAAAAAAAAAAAGGTCGAAATGTCCGGTGGGTCGAAACATCTTGATACCTATGATGAACTAGTGGTGGTGGATCAATTCACGCCCAGGTACCAATTCAGGCCCACCCTCAATTTTCTTGAAGAAGATGTTTACTACATCATAGATAATCATCAAATGGATCATTTACATTTGTAATTTATTGTTTAACTGTGTTTTGGATAAATTTAGGGGTGGGCGTGAATAGGGGTGTACGTGCAACTCGCTGACACGAGAAGTCGCTGACACCAACTCGCTGACACAAGTCGCTGACAATATGCAAATTAGATATGGCAGGTTATACAGATGTTATACTAGTTTCCTAGCAATATTTTATTAAAATGGAAGCATAGACGAAGACTTTAAACTACAGAACTCACGGCAACAGCACCAAGTCATTAATATTCATGAGAAGATATGAGGTCAGGGGTTTCACCTTGCATTTCCTAACAATATTTTATAAAATGGACGTATCAACGAAGATTTCATACTTTAAATGACAGAACTCACGGCCATAGCACCCCAGTCATTAATATTCATGAGAGGATATGAGGTCACGGATTTCCCCTGGCATTTCCTAACAATATTTTATAAAATGGATGCCTCAACGAAGTTCAAATACTTTAAACTACAGAACTCATGGCCATATGCAAATAAGATAATATGTATATATACGCGCATACATATTTCTTGTCAGCGAGTTGTGTCAGCGAGTTTCCGTTAGCGATTTCCTTTGACAGCGAGTTGCACGTAAATCGTGAATAGGTACACGGGCGTGAACTGGTCCACCACCACTATATCACTGAAATCCAATAACTTGTATGTCAGTTGCACCAGTAATCATGCTACTTAATAATAAATATCAGTATGTGATAAAACAAGTTTACATTAAGTTCTCCACAACTATAAAATACTTCAGGCATTATTTATGCTGAATTATGCAGAAAATGTCCACAAAAATGCTAAAAAATATTTGTTGCATTCATTTAATTTAGAATGTCACAGGTTATATGTCACAGGGTTACTGACCCAGTTTTCATGCTATCTGTTGGTTATTTCAGAAACTTTAAAAATTAAATAATTTTTGCACAATACTATACAAAACAAAGACATAACCATTAAACTCAACGTAATAAACTTTCCAATGGTGTTTTAATTGTAAAAATTGGTTATGTATTGACAGATTTACAAGCAATTAAAAATAAACAAAATTTCACATTGCATGGATAAAAATTTATTTTCAAACAAACCATTGCATGAACCCAAAATAAAGACTAAACGAGTTTGACAAGTGATATCCAAGTACCTGATTCAACTACAGAAATGATAAATGTATCATTTTAAAGAAAAATTAAAGTAGATTTTGTCAGTTTTATTTAAATAAAGTTCGTTTTATATTGGCTGAGATATTGTTAAATATGCAGCAAACACACGAAAACTAGTGCTAGCACGAAAACTGGACCATCGACCTATTTGCAGAACAGGGGAAGTGTTTACTGATATGAAAACACACAAATGAAAAAGAACTGGCTTCCCAGTGTAACCTCAAATCTTTCGTTTCAAATGTACACTGGCGAGACTGTGACTGTATTTGCGCTATCTCTTTTGCAAAGTGGTATCGTTTGTAAAGGAGGGGTGAAGTGGGGTGGGACCGTGGCTCTGAAATAGGCAGCGGCATAAGACATTTTTCAGTGTCCTTTAGCGTGATTCGTCAAATTAATTTCAGCAAAACACCTACCCGTGGTTGTTTACTGTTTCAGGTGCCTGTATTTATGGATATTACAAATATTTGAAGTATTTTGCGCGAAAAGAAAAACTTCTGTGACAGGAAGCCATATTTTAAGAATTAGGCCACACAAAGGTCAAGGTTATTACATACAACAAAGTTAAAACATCTAGTTGTATAGACCTGGGGCCGATTTCACTAAAGGACTTAAACTAAGTCCCTTTTTTGGCTAAGTCAGGGACTTAAATCTAAGACTTTGGTCTTAACTAGGTCTGGGACTTAAAATGGATTTCACAAAGGTGACTTAGCTATAAGTCCAAGCTTATCATATAACCACAGTGGTTTTCTGTGTCATGTGACCTTTTATATCCTTCATTTAATACATTTTATCTAAGGATAAGTCCTGTTTTGAAATGAAAAACCTTGTTGCCACACATAAACTTCCCAAAGACTACTTCAGTAAGGTGTTCTGTGTAATTATACTTTATTTACAGCCCTTTCAAATTTTCAAGTGGAGAAAAGTTTATGGCAGCCATATTTAAGTCCTCTTTACAAAATTTAAGCCCACTACCTCCCAGACTTAAGTCTAAGTCCACTGACTTAGCAAATCCATGGACTTAGCCCCTTTGTGAAATCCACTAAGTCTAAGCCCGCTGACTTAGCACATTTTTGACAGAATTTAAGACCAAAGTCTTAAACTTAAGCCCAAAACCAGGCTTAAGTCCGTTTGTGAAATCGGCCCCTGCCGTCAAAAGAACACCACTGTAAAATTCTATGTCCAGTGCTTCTTTGTGGGAAATTTTTTTTTTTTTTCAAAATGTTATTTCATATATTACTGCATTGATTAAACATATTCTTTGATATATTTCTAGGGGAAAATAAGCCGGCTTGTAGTCTCGCGAGGAAAAGTCATCTGCTAGAAATTCGGGATAAAACTATTCGCAGAAAATGTACAAACCCTGTACAGACGTCTAAACCAGGCAACAACCATCCATACATTATTGAAGTCAAAATGTGATTTTTTTTGTATTTTTTTTTTAAATAATTTTATTGTAGTTTGAGTTCTTTTTCTAGTTTTAGTTAACTAGCTGTGTATTAATTGCATACAATACAATTGCGTAAAACCAAACTATTGTTTATTTATGAATGAATTGTAATGAAATAAAATGAACAGAGACACTGTTAAAATCTGCAGAGCCCAGGAAGGGACCTGGAACTGTTTTCCTATAATTTTTTTTTATCTTTGTTACCACAAGTTACCACAAGATACCTCATTCCCATGAGTTAGCAAGTCATTACTACAAGTTAATAAGTCATGGTATGAGATACCAAGATGTGGTAATGAGATGCTAAGTTATGGTAATGAAATACTACTAAGCCGTGGGAATGAGATGCTAAGTCGTGGGAATGAGATACTAACATGTGGGAACAAGATACTAAGTGGTTATCACAAGATAGTTAATTCTTGTTTTCATTCATACCCATCCCTTATTTAGTCATCCCATCACTTACTAACTCATACCCATGACTTACTAACTCGTTCCCACCACTTTTAAGTCCTTCCCACCACTAACTAACTCATTCCCATCACTTTTAAGTCCTTCCCACCTGTAATTGGAATTTGCCTGTAATAATAAGTAGGTGACCTCTTAAGGTCACTAGATAGGCAACTAAGAAGAATAACAACTTGCTAAGAAGAACAACTTGCTAACTTGTGGGAACGACTTGCTATCTTGTATTAATCACTTGCTAACTTGTGGTAATGACTTGCTATCTTGTGGTTACCACATAGTAACTTGTGGGAACAACTTAGTAAGTTGTGGGAACAACTTAGTATCTTATGGGAATGACTTGCTAACTTGTGGTAAAGAATTGTTAACTTGTGGTAATAACTTGCTATCTTGTGGTAGCCATGTAATAAATTGTGGGAACAACTTGCTAACTTGTGGGAATGACTTGCTATCTTGTATTAATGACTTGCTAACTTGTGGTAACCACTTACTAACTTGTGGATATGACTTACTTTCTTGTGGTATAACCACTTAGTATCTTGTGGGAACGACTTGCTAACTTGTGGGAATGACTTATTAACTTGTGGGAATGACTTAGTATCTCATGGGAATGACTTGTAACTTGTGGGAACGACTTGCTAACTTGTGGCAAAGACTTGCTAACTTGTTGTAAAGACTTGCTATCTTGTGGTAACCATGTAATAACTTGTGGGAACAACTGGCTAACTTGTTGGAACGACTTGCTAACTTGGGAACAACTTAGTATCTTGTGGGAATAGCTTAGTAACTTGTGGGAACAACTTAGTATCTTGTGGGAACAACTTGCTAACTTGTGGGAATGACTTATTAACTTGTGGGAATGACTTAGTATCTCATGGGAATGACTTGTAACTTGTGGGAACGACTTGCTAACTTGTGGCAAAGACTTGCTAACTTGTTGTAATGACTTGCTATCTTGTGGTAACCATGTAATAACTTGTGGGAACAACTGGCTAACTTGTTGGAATGACTTGCTAACTTGGGAACAACTTAGTATCTTGTGGGAACAGCTTAGTAACTTGTGGGAACAACTTAGTATCTTGTGGGAACGACTTGCTAACTTGTGGTAATGATTTGCTAAATTGTGGTAATAACTTGCTATCTCATAGTAGCCATGTAATAACTTGTGGGAACAACTTGCTACCTTGTGGGAACAATTTGCTATGTTCTGGGAACGACTTGCTAACTTGTGGGAATGACTTAGTATCTTGTGGGAACGACTTGTTAACTTGTGGTAACGACTTGCTAACTTGTGGGAATGAGTTGCTAACTCATGGGTACGACTTCTTATGGAAGTGACCTTGCCGTAGTGACCTTGTCCTATATAATCTTGTCCAGGCAATATCTTGGAAACTGTAAAGTGTAGGAAGGGACATTGCTTAGGGGTTGTAGGCGTGCATCATAATGTTGTCACCTTCGTTTGACCTTGTTGCAGTGACCATGAGTTTAAAAATCTAGTCCAGGCCATTTCTGCTGCCACCAGGCACCACATTTTGTTGAAGTATATGTTGTTTTTTGTAAGAAAATCTGGTGAAAAGGAAGTACAAGAAAATAGCATCAGAGATGCCCGTACCCCACACCCTGGGGAAATATTATTTAACACCATGAGATATAGAAGTAGTGAAACAGTACACAGATTGGGATACTTTCAGAGCACTGTGCACATGTAAATATTAAGTATTAAAACAAGACAATTCAGTAAACTAAAAGTTAAGAAGCTGTAAAATTTCTTAACTGGAGAATAGCTGTCAATGAAAATATCACAATTATGTATGGTCAAATTATTGTTTGAATGTTTTGAATATTACCCATACATACACATGTGGTAATACATGCTTTTATGTGGAGTTGGGGCAAAACCTGTGACTCACTTGATGCAATACCATCTGTTACAATGGGAAGTTGCAAAAGTAAAACCATTAATAAATTCTAATATGACTTTAACAGTGCTTAATCTACATCAAAGACACCCAAAGGTGCAACAACCAAGATTCAAGTAAAAAGATATAAGAGAGATATAAGAGAGATAAAACAGTATCACATATCTTTGTAGAGAGATAAAATAGCATCAGATATGCAAGATCAAGGTCAAATCCAGGTCACACCATGACGCTGCACACCTATAACCCCCGACCAATGTCCCTACCAAATATCAACTTCTTACACCTTACAGTTTCCGAGATATAGCCCAGACAAGATTTTATAGGTCAAGGTCACTACAGCAAGGTCAAAAGTCAAATCAAGGTCACACCATGACATTGCACACCTACACCCCGTAACTAATATCCCTACCAAGTATCAACTTTCTACACCTTATGGTTTCTGAGATATGGCCCGGACAAGATTTTCAAACTCAAGGTCACTACGACAAGGTCAAATCAAGGTCACATCATGATGTTGCACACCTACACCCCCTAATTAATGTCCCTACCAAGTATCAACTTCCTACACCTTACGGTTTCTGAGATACAGGCCAGACAACCTTTTTCCCACCACCTGCCTGCCCGACCACCCATCCGGACACCATGGGTGAAAACAATACCCGGACAACCCCTAAGGGCTGTAAGGTAAAAAATTGTCTATCATTATGTGACCTTGATAAAAGTATGAGATATAAAGGTTTGTGTAAAAACATGACAAATGCACACATCACACACACACACACACCCCAAACACATGCATGGAAGACATTTCATAATCTCCCAACCCCAGACTTTGGCCAGCAGTAAACAACTTGACCTAGCACATTAGTTTATTTATTTATTTATTTTGGGTTTTACGTCACTTTCAACACTGTACAGGTCATATCACGACGGGTAGTTGGAAGGGCAGAGGAAACCAGTACCTTCAGTTCATTAGGGTTCTGTACTGTAAACTGCCGACCAACGGCAAGCAACTACCAGCTTTCCCACTTGAGGCCATGCCGGGAATCGAACCCCGGCCTCAGAGGTGGGAGGCAAGAGTGTTACCACTCTGCCACCGTGGCCCCTACCTAGCACATTAGAGAACCAATGCAAAATTGTATCCACTGGAAAGAAAACTCACCATAGCCAATGAACAATCGTTTGACCTTGAAAGATGGGCCCAAGGTCAAATCTGACCACATCAGAAGATTCCCAGCCCATGATTTCCTATACCTCGGTTGCACATCCCAAACCTCTAGAAACAATTATAAGTGAGTTATAAGCACAGTTTGGCCATCCTTGTTTGACCTTGAAGGAGGGATCCAAGGTCCACTCTACCCATGATTGGATTGGTTATAGGTTGGTTTCAATGTCAAACCTCTTTGGGCAATAATAAGGGAATTACAGGCACTTTTAAAGTGTAGTACATGGGGTACCTTGGCATTCCGTGGATGACCTTGAATGAGGGGCTTCAAGGTCAAATTTCCGCAAGGTTGTAGAGGACATGTATATCTGTTATACATATCACCTATGAAGAGATTCAACCTTCTACCTATGAGAAACAGCCAGTTGAAAAATGTAGATAATTTTCAAAGAAATATCCGCAGCGGCCATCTTGTTTTTCAGAATGAGGCTAATTTCGGTCCCAGAGAAGCTTACCCCCAATGAAGATATCCAGCAAATTTGGTGAACCTAGGTTGTGTAGTATTCTTCAATTAAATGCCTCCGGTGGAAACAATTAGTGAAAAGATGAATGAGAAATTACAGAAAACTGTGTGTAATGACAAATCAAATATCAAGATTTTAAAGGTCAAGGTCACTGCAATAAGGTCAAATCTAGGTCCTTCCATGACACTACACACCTATATCCCCTAGCCAATGTCCCTACCAAGTGTCAACATCCTACACCTCACAGTTTGTGAGATAAAGCCCATACAAGCCTTTCATGCTGCCCGGCTGTAGGCTGAAGGTATTGTTTTCATGAGTGAGACTTGAGACTGGTCTCAGTTTAGTCTCTGCTGAGAACCTGTTTGTCAATACAAAGTTGAGACTTGGTTTCAGCTGAGACCAAATCTCAAATCTGAGATTATTTTCTGTTTCAGACTTAAGATCTCTTTGTGAATACAGCCCCAGGAGACTTTCAGAGCAAATTATCAGTCACATTATGTTGCACACCTGCACCCCCAACCAATGTCCTTACCACATAATTCAGCAGCAGCGATCAATCAAACCAACATGAAAACAAATAAGTGCTCCCAACAGCCTGCTTAATAAATATATAGTACATAAGTATGATGACAAAAAAATTAATAATAAAAAAAATGTGACTTGCTTCCTTTGGTAAGTTTATTTCTTATGGGACTGAACTCAAACTTCTTTTCCTATTCTCAGTGCAGGTCTTGGGAAAAAACGGGGGGATAATGTCAGTATACTTCCGGGTAACCAGTTAATGGTAACCGATCATGACCTTACAGGGTTCTCTGACCCTAGGTCAAATCGGGCCTTCTCAGTTTGGTTTGTTTATGAATTCACTGGAGTCCCTAGTATTTTACCCGCTCACCAAGTGGTAGTTATTCAGCAATTGTCCATTGGATAGGATATATTAGTGCAATGAAATTGCAAATTTAATAAGTAAATTAAATTTTTATAAGTGGATACCCTATCCAATGGACTGGCAAGGCCCACCCATCCAGCCCCGCTATCAGCTTACTAGGGGTCTTCATAGGACTAGACAACAAAAAAGATGCTATGATATCACGCTGTCAGGACAGGAAGGAAGTACAAGGTGACACCTAGCGAATGCACACTCCGTGACTGGTCCTTCCGGTAGTATATACAGGATGTCTTTTTTTGGCATTTGGTGGGATCGGTTGCACCCCCAACCCTACATCCCTACCACCTGCCACATAATCCAGTGACAGCAATCAATCGGTCGCACCCCAAACCAACACCCCTACCACTTAATCCAGCGGCAGTGATCAATCGGTCACACCCCCAACCAACATCCCTACCACATAATCCAGCGGCAGTGATCAATCGAACCAACATAAAAACAAATTAGCGCTCCCAACAGCCTGCTCAATAACTCTTGGAAACCCTTATTATAGTCCAGCCAACAAGCTTAATACACACAAAATATAATATGGCCAGCTGGGGTCAAAAAGGGGTATTTTAAACTCATGCTAGGTCCTCAGTAAGAGATATGTACCAATACAAAAAAGCAAATTTTCTTTTAAGATATATACAATTTTTTGTTATAGTATTGCAGCAACAAAATAACAGACTGAGTGTTCTGTCACTGAGCTATGATGTCTCATTCCACATCACTGGGAATCAAACCCAGGTCTCCCAGTCTGAGGGGACATTTAATATTTTGTTACAAGAATGAAAAAAAAAATTCTGATATGACTTTAAAAAATATTTTGCCTTTGAGCAATATGTCTCAAATAATGGATAATTTTTTTACGGATTGTACTGGTATTTAAAGCATCTGAGGACATTTTTATAATTTAAATACTCACAGACTGTATAACAAAATTATAACATATATAATAAATATTTAAATATTAATTAAGGTAGCCAGGGTCTTTTTTTTTTGGTCTTATTCAACATCAGTGATAAGTTAGACTTTTAAAAATGAAATATAAAGGAGCCAGAGGGTTTTATTCAAATTTTATTACTTTCAGGACGTCATATAGAGCTGCATTAATATTTACAATTTAAGGTAACCATAAAATTGAAGTATACCCCCAAAATTCTCATCCCTATATAGTTTAAAACAAAGCACAATGCAGTAAAAACAATTCCAAAGCCAAAGTAGTTATTCAGGGGTGACCATAATCCGGCGATGGCGATCAGATGTACCAATGTAAAACATGTAAGCACTCCTGAAAGGCAGCTTGAGTTTCAGATACCCCTATTATCACCCATTTCACATGATAAATACACTAAAAATAAAACATGGCAGCCGTCATAAACTGCATCAAAATAAGTATATAAGCATATTCGTAGTTCCGATCTTCCGGTGTAAACAAACGTCGGAGAGCACATAAACAAATGCACATGGTGGGCGAAAATAGGTGAATTTTTGTCCTCATCTTCATAATAAAAGGGCTGTATCTCTGGAAATACGTAATGGATTTTTACGAAATAAAAAGCAGAAGAAAATGTAATAAAGTGTTTTTGAAATGGTGTGAATATTATATTTTTATATACATATTTTATATTTATCAATCTTTAACCAAATTCCTGCAAGATGGGAAAGCATCAGCATCTAAATAAATAATTTATAATAGAAACTATTTTAACCAGACATACACATCAGCATCATGGCAAAGGTATATTTCAACAAGGTTTGGGCTTAATTTTATTGCATTAAAATCAATCTACTATTCGCAATATATATATATATTTACACTGTGCTTTATATTTTTCTTTTATTGTTCATTTCTCATCCTATTGTCTATACAGCAATTTTATTATATCTTTGCTAACAAACAACAAAACTTCCTCAAATAAAAATCTATACACCCTGCAGTAATTTGCCTTTAAATTGGTATAAATATTATATGCTGCTAGCTTCAATAAAACAACCACATCAATAATTTTAACCAAATTGGAGGAATTACCATTGTAGATCTCAACAGGTTTTCATCTTTTAAAAAATATTTAAAAAAATACTTTACATGCAAAAAAATAATATCATTAGAAAGGTATTTGAACAACACTTGTGGTGGTCATTATTGCATTAAAATCTTGAGAAAAAATTATTTAAAGTTAAAGTCGGGTTTACAAATACTTCCTGACCTCAGGTGTACTTAACAGTTCCTCCAATATCTTATGAGCAAACATACAACCAAACTTATTAGAATAAAAATAGCATCAGAGATGCCCGTACCCCACAGCCTAGGGAAATATTTTTAACACCCTGAGATATAGAAGTACTGTATCAGTACAAAGTTCAGGATACTTTCAGAGCACTGTCAGTTATATAAAGGTCCAAACAATGTTTAAGTAGAGAAAATAAAGTCTAAAAGAAAGATAATGCATGTAAAGATGAAGTATTAAAACAAGATAATTCAATAACAAGATGACAGCATTAATCGGTAAACTAAAATTACAGCACTCTTTATCTACATTTGCATGGCCGAATTATTTTTTTGATGTTTTGGAATATTATGCATACAAAAGAGGTAATACATTCAATGAATGCTTATGTGTGGTGTTGGAGCAAAATCTGTGGATCACTTGGTGAAATTCCATCTCTTACAATGGGAAGTTATAAAACTAAAATTCTTAATAAATTCTAATATTATTTAACAGTGCTTAATCTGCATCAAAAGACAGACCCAAAGGTGCAACAAGATTTTAAAGGTCAAGGTCACTACGACAAGGTCAAATTAAGGTCACACCATGATAATGCACACCTATAACCCCTAACCAATGTCCCTACCAAGTATCAACTTCCTACACCTTACGGTTTCCGAGATATAGCCCAGACAAGATTTTATAGGTCAAGGTCACTATGGCAAGGTCAAAGGTCAAATCAAGGTCACACCATGACGTTGCACACCTACATTCCCTAACCAATGTCCCTAGTAAGTATCAACTTCCTACACGTTACTGTTTCTGAGATACAGCCCGGGCAAACTTTTCCCGCCGCCCACCCACCCACCCATCCGGACACCATGGGTGAAAACAATACCCGACAGCCCTTAAGGGCTGTCGGGTAAAAAGCAGTATAACCTACAATAAAGCCTCTTTTAAAATGACATGAATGACATAATAGAAATCGTATAAAAAGCCATATTTGTAGCTTCAATATTTATTTAGATATCCATGTTTAATTTATATACTTTCTTTGGCAAAAATTCGTTTTTTTTAACATCTAATTTCTGGTGTAGCCAACACCTTTTCAAATTTCTTCACCAATTTTCCACTGATTCCCTTAAAAATATCAGAAACCAAAATAATTTCGCTTCAAATGGTAAAAATAAGTCAAATAATAAAACCAATATACAACAATTTTCACCCAAATCCCAGCAAGATTGAGGGTCTCAACAAATGCCCATATTCCAAAATACTTGATTTTCTTACATATATATAATATATTACTGGAAACATATTTGAACAGAGCTTCCATTTCTTTTATGGTAATAAAGTCCATGCAAAGAAGAAATAATAAAATATTTAAGTTATTTTATTTTTTTGCAATTATTCTTTTATACTTATTTTTGTGTTGTTTGTGATAAAATGTTGGGGTATTGCCATCGTAGATGCTTTCTATGTGTCATAAGCTTTAAAATGATGTATTATTTATCAAAATCAAGCAAGAAATGACAATTTCACGAATTTTAAGCCCAATTTTTAGTCTATTTCATTCAACCGCATGGTGCTTGTTTATGTGCCTTTCGCAACATAAACAATTGACTCGAGCATACGCACTCGAAACTATGAACTGGCTTATTGTAGTAATAAATACCTCATGCTCGGGCGTTTGTTACAGGATATACGCCCGGCAAAAATTCCAAATAATGCCAGAGCGCCGTTAGGCGCGAGGGCATTATTAAAGAATTTTTGCCGGGCGTATATCCTGTAACAAACGCCCGAGCATGAGGTATTTATTACTATTATAAAGATCGGCCTATCTGGTGTCAAGAAACATGCCTTTATTTTGATGAGGTGAAACGAACAAGGACGCCGCCATATTGTTTTGAATGCATGATCGCTCTCGTAAAAGCAGACAATCTTACTACCGACACACAATCGAGCAATCGAAACAACACTTCCCTTTCTGAGCGGGCCGTTATTGGAGGTTTTACTCCGTGCTAATTCTATGCGCACAGACGGATTTTCGTTCACTGCGCACTTCCGGTCTTTATAATATGCATCACTCGATAATTATTATATATATGTTTTCGAATAACTCTGCTGTATATAACAGGGCAAGAATTTATCCCCAGAAAACCACTTATCCTGTTTTTCTCCTCAAAAGGGACCACTTCCTGTTTATATAGATATGCGCAGTCGAGACCACGAATCAGCTTATCAAAAAGTGGTGCTCTTTGCAGTTTCATTATTAGGTCTTGGGCCTGTATCCACAAAGATTCTTATTCTTAAAATTAGCCTTATTCTTAGAATTTTTCTTAGAATTTTCATTTTTCATAGAAAAATTCTTACAGTAAGATTTTTTTTATTCACAAAGATTCTTATTCTTAGAATCATACCTTTTCTTAGAATTTTTCTAAGAATGGATTTTATTAGGATTTTTCTAAGAATAAGAATTTGTTATTCACAAAACTTTTATTCTTAGAATATTCTAAAAATTTGATTTAAATCTAAGACTGGCACATAGCATGCTTAATTTAAGAAAAATAGTTATTTTGGATATAATGCAGCAACTTATTGCAAATCAACAGTCAGAAAAGAATGTTACATATTAAGTTGTTCATTGTGTGTACTGTAATGAAATACAGGCTCTGTATGTTATTTAAAATATGTCTAACTTCCTGTTCGCATATGCCAAGATCTGTATTTCCAAAGATTCTTAGACAAATTCTAACCTGTCCACATATTTCTTTTTTACTTCTATTCTTAGAATTATTCTTAGTTTAGAATACTTATGTAAATAGGTTTTTATTCTAAGAATAAGAAAATTCTTAGCTTAGAATTTTTTTTAGACTTGAGTGTAATTCTAAGAAAAGTTCTAAAAATTTTGTGAATACAGACCCAGGACCACAAATATTGTTCGAAAATCCAATAATAGATACACTTATTTTTTCATATCTGTGATTTTAGTGGATTTTTTCACATTCACTGGCAACAGTATTTTTATATGAGGAAAACATGAAACATTAAGCAAATTATGAACAAATATATACATAATTATAACTTAGATAATATAGGTAAATTGAGCTTTTAGAATTGTACTGAGGCCTATATTTTAAAAGATGATTTATTTTGATTTTTTTTTTCCTTTTTATGATGATAAAATAAACACCCTTAGAAAATGAATTTTAGAGTACCATTTAGCCTTGAGATGTCCACTGCCCTTTGATAGTTTAAAATTAAATGTTGATAATACATGTAAATGTGATGAAAGCTATAAAGTGAACTAGGAGTGAGTTGTACACAATTTCACATAATTGAATTCATCTGTCCAGGAAATCTAATCATCAGAAAGGTGAGGCAAATTGATGGGGGTGTTAATCTACCATCCAGTTAATAGTAAGACATCCAATTCACGAGTAATCCTATAGATGGCCAAAAACAAACACCCCACTTCACTGAAACATGTTACAAAAATAATAACTTAAAAGTTCATGATCTGATGTTAACAATTTAACATATTGTCACGGCTCAACTTTAAAGTCCATATTTCAGATTTCACATCTAACTCCTGGTAAATTTCGCGGTAAAATTCCTGGTAAATGGGGTTCCAGCACGAAATACTCACCAGGGCGGCGCCACAATCGATGTGACCTAAACAAAAAACGTATGCGACAGAAGAACCAGGAAGTAGCGAATATTAATTTATCTGATTTCTGGATATACACGCATTTATCTTATAAAAAATATAATGGAAATAGTGTAATAAATAACATAAATTAGTTCCGTGAAGAATATAGAATTTGTGTGAGATATTTGTAGCAGTTTTAACATAAATCCCCTATTTTCGCCCAGATGTAGCTAAACAGAGTACTAGTAGTGACATTCTACCAGTGAATGCCAGCCTACCAATGAACGCCCGCCTTATATATCTTTGTTAGAGGTGAAGGACAAATCCTCTTATATGTTTACAAAATGGGCGTTCACTGGTATTTCCGGTTTGCGGTAAAAACGGCCGATAATTGAGAAAAAAATATTAAATGCAAGTTAAACAGTAGGTGCAGTGAGAGTAAAATATATTATTTAAACAAACTGGTGGATAATAAATAAAACACCCAATAAATTGTTTCATATATTTATGTACCTATTTCCTAATATTTTTGTACTATTTTCCCATTATTATCCTATTATAAAATAAATAATCAGTCAAAAATCATCTCCAAAAATAACTGTACAGGTTAAATAAACCCCATTTCGCCCATCTGAGAAGAACAAAAAAAAAAAATTTCAAAGTACCTTTTCTTGGCCAAAAAACCCCACTATTCTGTAGATCTATATTTATATTTTTATATAAAAAATTAAGCTTAGTGTGTGTAGTGTACATGTTATTTTATCTAAAATTTTCTGAAAACTTTTTTGCCGATTTTTTTTGGCAAATACACAAATATTTTCAACTTATTAACATGTATGTACCAATTACTGGTGTTCTCAACCATTTTCTAAATTTATTAGCTAATATTTTAATGTTTATTTCAAATAAAAAAAATTTTCAAAGAAATGCCAGGAAATTCTGCATGGATTTTATTTATTTATTTGTTGGTTTACGTCGCGTTCAACAGCCAGGGTCATATTGCGACGGGTAGTTTACAGGTGGAGGAAACCAGTGCATACTGCACTGTAAAGCACCAGGCATCAACAAGTAACTACCAACTTTCCAACATGAAGCGCCTGGCCCGAGATTCAAACCGGCACCCTCAGAGGTTAGAGAGAACTCTAACCGCTACACCGCTGAGCCCCCTAAAAATTCTGTATGGAAATTAATAGACAAGGGTATACTTCTTGGATTTACAATACATTACATTTTACAACAATAAGTAATACAGTAGCATATTCTGACATATTGGGAGACCTGGGTTTGATTCCCAGTGGTGTTCCTTCAAAAACATCATAGCTTAGTGATAAAGCACTCAGTTTGTCAGTTATGTTACTCTTTTATTATTTATTCAAAATACATTCTGCATGGATTTTTAGGGACTACATATGAGCAGAAGCACTGAGGAAATACCTTACTAGTGACATATAGAACACATCTCTGGGTTACATAGTGTGAAAGGTCATGGTGTGACCTTTGACCTTGCTGTAGTGACCTTGAACTTTAAATCTTACAGTTTCTACATAGTGTCCAAGGTCATGGTGTCACCTTGGACTTTGCTGTAGTGACCTTGAACTTTAAAATCTTACAGTTTCTGCATGTGATTAAAATTCTTTTCCTGGCTATATCTCAGAAAGTGAAAGTTGTAGGAAGTTGTTACTTGGTAGGAGCATTGCTCTCTTACCATATGATATTTGTGTTATGTACAATGAAATAGATTATCAATTAATTAATTTTAATTTTTTTTTCATAACATATTTTAGTGAACAAGAGCCCAATGAGTCAAACACCACTAATTATGATACATTTTTACCCCCAACGCCCTTAAGGGCTGTCAGGACTTTGTTTTCACCCTGCAAATTTGGTGAACCTAGGTCGTGTAGTATTCCTCAAATTAAATGCCTCCAGTGGATACAATTAGTGAAATGATGAAGGAGAAATTACAGGAAACTGAGTGTAATGAGAAATCAAATATCAAGATTTTAAAGGTCAAGGTCACTGCAGTAAGGCCAAGAGGTCAAATCTAGGTTCCAATCACTACATTCCATGACACTACACACCTACATCCCCTAGCCAATGCCCCTACCAAGTGTCAACATCCTACACCTGATAGTTGTGAAACACAGTCCATACAAGCCTTTTCTTGCTACCCGGCTGTATATCTGAAGGTATTGTTTTCATGAGTGAGACTTGAGACTGGTCTCAGTTTGGTCTGTGCTGAGAACCTGTTTGTCAATACAAAGTTGAGACTTGGTTTCAGCTAAGACCAAATCTCAAATCTGAGACTATTTTCTGTCTCAGACTTAAGATCTCTTCATGAATACGGCCCCAGGAGACTTTCAGAGCAAATTATTAGTCACATTTACACACCTACACCCCAACCAACATCCATACCACATAATCCAGCGGCAGCGATCAATCGGTTGTACACCCAACCAACATCCCTACCACATAATCCAGCGGCAGCGATCAATCGAACCAACCTGAAAACAAATAAGCACTCCCAACAGTCTGCTCAATAACTCTTGGAAACCCTTATTATAGTCCAGGCAACAAGCTAAATACACACAAAATAGAATATGGCTGGCTGGGGTCAAAAAGGGGTATTTTAACCCTTTCGCTACTGAAGGAACATTATTCCATGGGACTGTAGCCATATGACGTCATATGACGTCATAAACGCCAATGAAGTAAAATAATAACTCACTGCCTTATACACTTTATTTGCGGTATTTTTCGGTATATTTCATTAGCAATTGATGGAAGTCAAATGGAAAAATTTGTGGAAATTCCCCAAATAAAAATAACCACGAGTAAACAATATGCAGCTATATGCAGTAAATATGGCAATATCTCAGAAACCAGTTAAAATAGGTGAAATGGTGAATTTTTTTAAAATATAGCATAACTTTCACATAAAATATTTAAAAAATTGGTTTAATACTGATACACCAAAGAAAACGTGTAACAGTACACTGAAGGAAAAGAAGAAATATATATTATTGCCGTCGACCCTTGGTCGACAGACATGGTCCCTTGTAATACACATTGATGTCGACTACTAGTCGACACACATGGTAGCGAAAGGGTTAAACTCATGTTAGGTCCTCAGTAAGACATATGTTCCAATACAAAAAAGCAAATTTTCTTTAAAATATATATATAATTTTTTATCTTATAGTATTGCAGCAACAAAATAACAGACTGAGTGCTCTGTCATTGAGCTATGATGTCTCATTCCACATCACTGGGAATCAAACCCAGGTCTCCCAGTCTGAGCGGAAAGTTAATATTTTGTTACAAGTATGAACATCACGGCCTCTGCCCTTCCAACTACCCGTCGTGATATGACCTGTACAGTGTTGAAAGCGACATAAAACCCCAAATAAATAAATAAGTTACAAGAATGAAAAGAAACAAAGAAAAAAAAATTCTGATATGACTTAAAAAAAATTTTGCCTTTGAGCAATATGTCTCAAATAATGGATAATAATATATGTCTCAAATAATGGATAATTTTTTTACTAATTGTACTGGTATTTAAAGCATCTGAGGACATTTTTATAAATTAAATACTCACTGACTGTATAACAAAATTATAACATAATAAATATTGAAATACTAAGGTAGCCAGGGTGTTTTTATTTATTTATTTATTAATTTTTTTAGGCTTTCTTCAACATCAGTGGTAAGTTACACTTTTAAAAATGGAACATAAAGGAGCCAGAGGGTTTTACTCAAATTTTATTACTTTAAGGACGACATATAGAGCTACATTAATATTTACAATTTAAGGTAACCATAAAATCGATGTATCCCCACAAAATTCTCATCCCTATAGTTCAAAACAAAGTACAATGAAGTAAAAACAATTCCAAAGACAAAGTAGTTTTTCAGGGGTGGCCATAATCCGGCGATGGCGAACAGGTGTACCATCGTAAAACATGTAAGCACTCCTGACAGACTGTTGGAGTTTCAGATACCCCTATTATCGCCCATTTCACATGATAAATACACTAAAAATAAAGCATGGCAGCCGTCATAAACTGCATCAAAATGAGTATTATGCATCAATTGATAATTCTTATATATATATTTTCGAATAACTCTGCTGTATATAACAGGACAAGAATTTATCCTCATTTGTTTATATTAGTTACTGTGTTTGGTTCAAAGGTCACATCGATAACGGCGCCACCTGGATTCGGGTACACGCTACTATTAGTACGCCGGAACGCCATTTAGCGATTATTTTCCACAGTTTTACTTGTTATTTGTGTCTTTTGGGCTGTTTTGAGATGAAAATCAAGATAAATATTACTTTAAATGGATTTACCGTTATTTTTGAACCATTTTGGGCTCATAAAATTCCCTTTGAAGTGGTTTGTTTACTTAATATTAATTCTGGCTGTATGGGCAATAACAGAGGTAAATAAGCAGTTTTCCCTTAGATTGAGACCATAATATTAACTAATATGCAGGCAAATCATTTATAATCACTTTATCTTGGGTTCAAATGTATTTCTAGCTTACCAGAGCATGGTAATCTGTAGATTTTGGCTATTTTTTATTGTTATTTGGACATTTAACTGGAGGGATGGATTATTCATGAAATAGGGTGATAGGTTTATTGAAAGATGATTTCTGACAGATTTGAATTAGAGCTAAAAATGATGATTTTGTGCAAGGTGTATTGTACTAAATAATGAATCTTTATGGAATGTAAATGCACAAAATGTTATGAATCCCACAAGTTACCACCCTATTTTACATCTATCCCCATTTGGCCTATTCCTGGATGATCACATGACCAGACTGAGAGGCTATATAAGAGCTGGTTTTACAGTAGAGAGTCAGAATTCAGAATTGAATTCCACTGGGCAACACCAAGAAAAGGGAAAAAGGAAAGGTAAAGAATAATCAACAGATTTCCACTGGATCAGTGGTGAACCAATAATTCTGGGAATCACACTGATCCCGGGGGCAGAACATCTTGATCCCAGGAGCGGATCAGTTTGATCCAGAGAGCAGAATCATTGATCCCGGGAGCAGAACATTTGAACCTGGGAGCAAAATCATTGATCCCGGGAGCAGATCATTTAACAAGAAAACAGTCATTTAACAAGCAGATTAGAATAATTGGTGTTAAACATCCTTTGTAACTATAGTCATGAGTATTATACATTTTCTATGTATTTGTCCTATATACCAAAATCTTAGAGAAAATCTGTATTCATCATATTATAATATATCTAATGATTTTATTGATTTATCCGATGACCAAAAATTTGTTTATATGTTGAAACAACCTATACGTAACCTAATTAAATATGTAACTTTAGCATGGAATTTAAGGAAAACTAAGTTATTTTATTAAATATTTATCTGGTTTTACAAATTCACCACACAGTACTAATTTACAGTTTTATTTTCACAGTGACATATAAGACCATGTGGGCTGGGTAACTCATCATTATGTATTTTTGTTGTTGTTGCTGTTATATAAATTGTTGCATGTCACTATAATAAATAAACTCTTATAATTTATAACTTATCTTATATATCAATAAATGCATTGAGTTCATTGCTATATGACTTGTCATTTACCTGGCCTACTTAAGAAACCCAATAACTTATCTGAACTCTCGCTGATGCCAGTCCTGTTGCCAGCCAGAAGAAGAATAATTAAGTGGTCCCTTTGTAGAGTGACAGGTGTGCCAGGTGACAACCCAGCATGGTGTGAGATCCAGTAAAGATCAATTAAGCGGACTTCTTGAGCGACTGGTGTGCAACCCAACAAGCCAGCACATAGTGAGAGATCTGGTGGAGCGTAGTTAAGTGATCCATTTGCAGAGTGACAGGTGTGACCAGCTGACAACTCAGCATAGTGAGAGATCCCATGAAGAGTAATTAAGCAAACCCCTTTTTGCAGCGACAGGTGTGCAAGCCACCAATCCAGAGATCCAGTGAAGAGTAATTGAGTGAGACTTAAAGAATGCCAGGGAGTGACAGTTGATATACATAATTAAGGGCACCTCTTCCATCAGTTGTGAACAAGATTAGTTTGGGAATCTGGAAAGCTCCCAGTGGAATCTAATAACCAATTCTCATCATTTCATCTATTTTATGTCAATGCCCATCATTGTGTTGTCCATGGGGAAGGCTGGTACTCCCCCAACAAATCCTATATTTTTCTAAGCTGGAAATTGGTCTATTCTGGTATAGCACAGTGGAGTGTCATGATATAGGTTTTAAGGACAAAAGTGGTCCTTGGTATGAAAATTCCAGTACTGGTGGAAACCTTGGTAGCATCATAGAATCTGATGTCAGTGATGTTATGCTGCATGATGACATTGTAGAATCTACATGTAGTGATGTTATCTGGATGCAGGATCACGAGATGTGATCTTTGTATCTGTGGAAGTCCTGATGAATTATACTGAATCTGCAGACTTCTGTGTTTTATGGTAGAGCCTTGAAATGTATACATAGTGGCCCTAGTTTGGAAGAATATGTTATGTGATGGATACACCGCTCGGATCTGTCACAATATTTATAATTCACATAAAATTTTAAAACATCCTGTTTTAGAATGTAACCACTGCTTATTTACCTTTTCTGTTTATAATCGATACTAATGGTATTAACATAAAGACATATGAAACTGCCCTTAAACTTAAGTGTATAAAAGTAAAACTTTACATGTACAAAGGAAAACTATACGTATACACAAATGATATGTATGAAAACAATATAAAATATTTTTAAAGATTAATTATACTTAAGTTAGTATAAATATTGCATCTAACTATAATCATGGCCTACAGATTTTTTGGCCTTAGCAGGTTTAATTTTTGTAACCGTTTAGGTTAATTGAGGCTTACATTCATAAAAGCCTTTATATATCCCTTAATGTCGATTTTAAAGGTCTAAGAGTGATAATGGACAAAAAATGGCTTGATTGAAATTGCCTTACAGCTTAAAAACTTCCTGTACATCAAAGCATACCCCCCCTTAATCTCAATCATCCCCTGGCATTCTCTGTGGTGCTCAACCTTTTTTCTGTCACTGGATACTGAAATTTTGTTGACTGTCTTTGTGCTGTTCTGTCTTAGGGTCTCCTTTCGTTATGGGGAGATTGAACGCTATAAAAGTCTTATTACAAACTTGAATATGCCTTTATTCAAATTCACAACTAAGCTAAGGAAATTTTCATTGAATATACATTTGCCTTGAGAGAAAAAAAACATTGAACATACATACATCAGAAATAAAAGTGTGCAAAATAAGTCTACAAGAAGCAAATATCACAGATATGTTTCCCACTAATGAAATGCAAAATTTTGGGAAATTTGGTTCAGTCCATGGTTCTCCACACTAAGTCCTGCATCGTTGCTATAATTCTAACATGACATGGCTATGTCAGTGAATCTGATTGGCCAAGAAGGCTGACAAAAATCTTTGTATATACACAATGGCTGTTGGGATAATAGACCCCCCCCCCCTCAGACAGCAAAGGAAAATGAATGAAACAGTCAGGTTTTGCCATGTCACAAATTATTGTTACTAATAAGGTCAGAATGCATTGTTTTTCTCTAAATATGTCCTTAGTTGACAACACGTACACTCTGCAAGTATTCACTGAATATTAGGTTCACATTGATGTAGTATTCACATACATTTTAGGAATGTTGTAAATCACATGAATCAAAATATATTACAGGGTGACTGTTATGCAAATACCACTTCTTTTATTTATGGTGTATTTTACAACTTGTTAAAATTGTGTAATATTTTCTACAAATACAACTGATGATTTTCATTCAAGGTTTTGCTATTTATGTCTTATACATGTTCCACAGAGTGTCATCTGTTTCGGGGTTGATTGACAACTGTGATCTCTGCAAGCTGCAGATATTTTGTTTTTGTTATTTTTTGTTTACCTACTGTCACGTCTGCCTCAGCTTACGATATATTATCTGCAAAGGAATGTTTTTTGAAAACTTAGATGTACGTGATTGTCAGCAGTTTTATAATGATGCGTTTTAATTACACAAAATTTCCCATGACACTTTAATACACCCCGACCGCATAGGTTTCGAAACATCTCACCCAGTAGGCAAACTCACCCCCGACAAGTCCACAGTCGTCAAACACTACGTACACGGTAGACGTGGTTACCTCGGCTCTACGTTACTTGCGTGTAGAGCCGTGGCACGACCCCACAAAAAACTGGAGATTTGCATAAAACACAAAATACCATAAAAATTATACACACAACTGGTCCCACAACTATTTTGTCACATTAACCTTAACAGATCAAGTGAAGAAAGAGGCGCATTCATTCGAAACGCCACTAAAACATGGGTCGAGGGGGGAGATCTTCCGTCGGTTTGCCGAGCGGCGCCTTTATCTTCACTTGTCCCACCTTAACTGTCAGCCAACATGCAAACATATTTGACAAAAAAATAAATTACATTTCCTCATTTTCAATACTTTTTGGACCATTTCTCCAAAAATTTGAAAATGCTCTTTTGTTATAAAAGCTGTATAAAATGTCATATATGTTATACACATATTGTATTTGTTGTGTCCTTGGCTTAATATCAACTGATTTTAAATATATCAAACGATTTTGAGTCATTTTATCAAGTTTTATTCAACAGAAAATGATTTTATGCAAATCTCTAGTTTTATGTGGGGTAGTGCCACGGCTCTACACACAAGTAAGTAGAGCCGAGGTAACCACGTCTAACTACACGGGTGTCATTAATGTTAGACAAGTTGTTATTATATTGTCTGGATTTATGTTACTTCGTTAAATTATTAAGAAATGGAATAAGTAAACCCTTGTTTATATGTATCAGTGTATATGTAGTGGCATTCTACCAGTAAACGCCCATGCTGAAGCAAATATATTGAATTTAAATTATATAAACAGATTTATATTTTATTCTTCTTCCACCAGATTGTCACATGATGTACACAGCAATTAATAATCCAGGTGCATGTTGCTACATTTGTTTCAAAACTTTATATTTTAATAATTTAACTCTATTATTGGCCGTTTTTAGCGCAAACCGGAAATACCAGTGAACGCCCATTTTGTAGATAAATAGAAGCATTTGTCCTTGACCTCCAACAAAGAAATGTAAGGCGGGTGTTCACTGGTAGGCGGGCGTTTACTGGTAGAATGTCACTATCACATTAAATGTGTTTAGCTACATATTTTATATCATTGTCTAGCACTAACATTAATGACGTCTAACATTAATGACACCCGTGTACCGTAGTGTATATATGTATCGGGTCGTTTAGACACCGGCGCCGGGTCGAAACGGCTCATTGCGCCGTTTCAACACCACGGTTAATTTATGGTGATGTGTGAGGGTTGCCAGCTGTGGTTCCACTGTAACTGTGTGAGATATGCAGGTTAAGATAAATGGAACTGTGAAAAATGTAAAATGTAAAAAATGTCAAATGTGCTGTGTATATATGTTCAGTTTTAAGTGTCTTTGTGTTTTGGCTTGTTATATTGAGAGATTTTTTTTGAGAAATAAACCTGCCTGGCGTGGAAAAAAAAAGGTATAGACAAAACCTTTTGTTATGTGCCATTTGCCTTCAAATGACCTCTAAATGTTATAATTTGAGCATATATGGATTGGTGCTGAAACGGACGCGCCATTTTATCACCAAGAAAAGGTGTTGAAACGGCGCACATATTGAATGCCCCAGGTCGAAACGGCACATGGAGCTGAAACGGCCCGTAACATATATCAACCAACACCCGGCAGGTCTCTCGAACATGTTTAAAGGGTTACTCTCTTCCAAAATTTACTACATCTTTTGTTTTCTTGTAATCAACTCAACTAATGTATTTATATACATTGCCCATAGTTAGAACTCTCAAAACAAACCACACACTTTATAAAATGACTTTTATTACAGGCCTGTCAAGGTAACAGTACACACTCCTCACTTCGGCAAATTCACCAGTAAGCAGTTCAGCAGTGCCCCACTAGAGAATCTGGCTTTAGAATATCTCAATACATGTCTGTGTTTACAGTATACATGTCTTACTTTCAGGATCATTGAATTTAAAAGTTTTTTTTATCATAATGAATGTATAAGATATATATCAAAAAGAAAAAAGATCAAAAACTGGCCCGTTTTAAGTATTTTAGAACCAGGATTAGTTTACATAAGAGTACTGAAGGATAACAAGTACAAAGATAGAGCAGGGCACATACTTCATAAATGGTGGTATAACAAAGTCATGTTATTAACATAATATAACATTTACTTAATACAGTAGTAGCACTGCATAAATCATCCCCGTCCTCAGTGAAGAGCCTTGGGTCACCAGTTGTTTCAGCGCTTTAATCTCCATACAACTTCTCCAAGGTGTGCCCACGGGAGTGATCAGGTCCCGTCCGGGGATGATTAGCTCTTAACTTTCCACTCTTTCTCACCACTTTTCAACCATAACCAGTTTGAGCTTCTTTCAGTGGTTTCACCCAGCCTTCTAATAAGTGTTCGTCTTTCTTTCCCTCCCAGCCCCAATTCTTTCATCAACTTTACCATAGATTCTTGCAACAAAACCCCGTGCACCAATTTCCACTGGATAACAGACAGCATTCCATCCGTTGGCTATACAATCTTTCACTAGGTCTAGGTATCTGAGCAGTTTCCTCTCATAAGCCTCTTCCACAGCTTCCTCCCATGGAACAGTGAGTTCTATAAACATAATTCTTTTGCTACCCCTGGAGAATAAGACAATGTCTGGCCTTTGCTTAGTCTTTACAATATCATCAGGTATGACAAGCCTCACATGAGTATCCACCAATAATTCCCAGTCCCTAGCCAGGTCCAATAGTCCTGATGTGCTTTTCACTCCTTGGTTTGGCTTCTCCCCTTCTTTGACAAACCTAATCAGAGTCCTTTCTTCATTCTTCTTACATCTTAACTTTCTATCAATGGCTGAGGCCAGCTCTTGCAATACTGTGTTATGTCGCCAAGTGTATCTCCCCTGAGTCAGGGCGACATTGCAGCTGGAGAGAACATGTTGCAATGTACAAGGTTTGCCACACAGTTTACAATTTGGGTCTTCAGCCTTTCCCCACTTTACCAAATTAGTTGGTGTTGGTAGCACATCATATACAGACCTAAGGCAGAACTTGATTCTAAGTGGTTCCATCTTCCACAGTTCACTCCAAGTTATCTTCTTGGGGAGTACTTCTTCCCACTTCATCCAAGCACCCTGGCTTTGCATGCTGATTGCTTTTGTATGTCTTTGCTCCTCTTCAGTGTTTCTTATCTCTTGTACTAGCATATCTCTTTTGTCTTTTCTCTTTGCTTTACTCCACCATTGTTGACTCCCATTGTATCCTATGCCCTGTTTTCCAACACACACCATTCCAACTATTTCCTTGTGTTCTAGTCTACTTTTTGCTTGACTAACTGCCTCAGATACATCCCATTTTCTCCCAGTATTCATGGTTATACCCGCCTGGCTCACCATGTTGTCCTTTGACTCCTTCAGTGTTGTTTCTGCTCTGGCTTTGGTAACTTTATATTCTTCGACAAGCGATGACATTGGTAGTACCAACTTTACATCCTTTCCGTAGAGTGCTGCATTGGAAAATGATGGGGGAACTCCAAGCCACTGGCGCAGTCTATTGCTAATCTTGCTTTCCATCTTCTCTACAGTTGACAACGGAAAGTCATAGAACATTAAGGGCCATAGTATGCGAGGGAGTATGCCATGTTGGAAGATCCAAACCTTAAACTTGCCAGGAAGTTCACTTTCATCAACAGATAGTAGCCATTTTTCTATCTGGGCTATAACCGACAGCTTATTGTTGCCATCCTTCAAAGTGTCATCAAACATCTTGCCTAAGCTTTTGACTGGAGCCTCACTGACTGTTGGAATTCTTTCATCACTTATTTTAAACACACAGTTCTTCAACACCTTCCCTTTCTTGATCACTAAGGTACGAGACTTTTTGGAGTTGAACTTCATTCTAGCCCATTTAATCAACACTTCTAGTGATTTTAACAACCATCTGGTTTGCACAGTAAACTGTGGCCAGAGTTAAATCATCCATAAAAGCTTTCACTGGTGGTTGTCTGATACCTGATCTCATCAGTGGGCCTATACATTCCTTTTCAGCAGATTTCACAATAAGATTCACTGCACTTGCAAATATGATAACTGAAATAGTACATCCAGTAATGATGCCCTTCTCCAGCCTTTGCCAATTTGTTGTTCTTTCACCTACATTGAATCTGATGTAAAATTTTTCATAGTACTGTGCTAGCATGTTCTGTATTTCATTTGGCACATGGTATCTAGTGAGAGTTTCTGCAACAAGCTTATGTGGGATGGAGCCATATGCATTAGTCAAATCTAGCCACACAACTGACAGTTCTCCTTTGTTATCCCTTGCCTCTTTAATTAGTTGGGTAAGTACACTAGTATGTTCCAAGCAGCCTGTGAATCCTGGGATTCCACCCTTCTGGACACTAACATCTAGGTAATTATTCTCCAACATGTAAGCTGTCATTCTCTGGGCCATTAATGAGAAAAAGATTTTGCCTTCTACACTTAGTAGTGAGATTGTGCGGAACTGTCTGATGTGTCTGGAGTTTTCTTCCTTGGGTATTAAACAACCTTCTGCATACTGCCAACATTCTGGAATCTTCTGTTGTTTCCATACTACCTTGACCAGTTTGTGTAGTCTGCCCAATAGCAATGGGCATTTCTTATACACTTTGTATGAGGTTCCGCTGTATCCTGGGGCTGATTTGCTTCTGGCCTTTCTCACAATTTCTGTTAACTGTACTAAAGTAGGCTCTTTCATGTTAAACTGCACCTGAGGTGCCTCAGGTATCATCAGATTTTCACAATTTCCTAGCTCTGTCTCTCGGAATATGTCACTGTGTGTTTGTTTCAAATGTTCTTCTACTTCTTCCATTGTGCTCTCTAAGGTGCCACCTTTAGGTTTACCCAACAGCTCAGATGTGAACTTGTATGGATTGTTTATGAATCTTTGCCTAGCCTTGTCCTTTTTCTTTCTCTTTTTCCTGTAATACTCTGCCCTTCTTTTAGACTTTAGTTTTTCCCTTAACTCATCCCTGAGCTGTTTGATGCCTTCTTTTTCCTTTTCCTGGCAGGTCTTCCATCTATTTCGTAAGATTCGTAGCTCTTTTCTAATTTGGTTGACTCTCTCTTCTCTGTGGTTTGGCTTATTCTTTGGTGTGTTCTTTCTCTCCACAATACCAAACCTATCTTGGCCAACACTGTGGATAATTGTGGGCAATGTCTGTAGCTTTCTTTCAACGCTTCCAATTAGTGCTGTGTCTAAAATTTTGTTGACATCTTCCTCAAACATCTCCCATTCTTTGTTCTTACTCATTGGTGGCCACTTTACAGTTGTTTTCCTGGTTATGGTTTTCAGTGCTTTCAACATTTCCCAGGGCTTCCTCCGTATTCCTTGCTATTTTTGTCATCTGGTTATCAGTCCTTGTTGGTCCCTCATCCTCCCCCCCTCTCGGGTGACCATGGGGGTATTTTCTTTGTGTGTTGTCCTGAGCTTCAAAGTGGTTTGTGTGCTGAGCTGCTAACACAGCACACCCAAGGTATTGGTCTTTCCCAAATGTCAACTGTCTTTCCAGTTGTCTCCAGGCTTTCCTGGTTGTCATCCAGTCTTTCCTGGCTGTCACTGGGTAACCAGCAATTGTAGTTTACTTAATACAGTAGTAGCACTGCATAAATCATCCCCGTCCTCAGTGAAGAGCCTTGGGTCACCAGTTGTTTCAGCGCTTTAATCTCCATACAACTTCTCCAAGGTGCGCCCACGGGAGTGATCAGGTCCCGTCCGGGGATGATTAGCTCTTAACTTTCCACTCTTTCTCACCACTTTTCAACCATAACCAGTTTGAGCTTCTTTCAGTGGTTTCACCCAGCCTTCTAATAAGTGTTCGTCTTTCTTTCCCTCCCAGCCCCAATTCTTTCATCAACTTTACCATAGATCTTGCAACAAAACCCCGTGCACCAATTTCCACTGGATAACAGACAGCATTCCATCCGTTGGCTATACAATCTTTCACTAGGTCTAGGTATCTGAGCAGTTTCCTCTCATAAGCCTCTTCCACAGCTTCCTCCCATGGAACAGTGAGTTCTATAAACATAATTCTTTTGCTACCCCTGGAGAATAAGACAATGTCTGGCCTTTGCTTAGTCTTTACAATATCATCAGGTATGACAAGCCTCACATGAGTATCCATGTTTAGTGAAGATGAAAACTAGATGATTTACTAACTTCAAAAGTACCAGATGCAAAAAAGAGAGAAATTTAGATATGAGTACAGGGAAAAACTTTTAGCAAATATGTAATTTTATTGCATAAAAACGTACTTACATAATCCCAACAAATGCTTACGTGACCTACCGTTCGGTCAAGGACACAGACAATGTGTCTCGCCATGTTTTTTCTACTGAAAGTACACACGTAAACCCCAGGGGGCACCTGCTGGAGGTTATATCTCCACTGTAAGTTGCCATTCTAATTTTGACCGCCGTGAAGTGCACACGCGTTCTTTTGTACGATTCAAGATGTCCGAAAAACAAAGGAAATGTTCAGTTTGCTTGGGTGATATGCTTCCATGGGATAATCACCAGGCTTGTTTGAAATGCAGAAACAACAAGAAGGGAAAAGACAAGTGTGTTCTGAGTAAGGAATCTGATTGCTCTATTTGTGCTGGGGCCTTAAAAATTCCTCACAGGAAAAAAGCTTCCAAGTCCAAAAGTTCTGAGAAGTTTGATGACTCTCTCTTGGATGAACCAACACCTTCAAAATCTTCACAGCCTTCTACTTCCAAACCTGATTCCTCGCTTCAAGACATGATTAAAGCTATGAATAATCAGTTGGCTTCCTTGGCTTCCCAGTTTGAAGAGTTCAAACGCAGTGACAAAACTTCAGCCTCTGAGAACAGTCTTCCTCTCTCTCAGGAGCAGGGTATGAGTGCCCCTGTCTCCCAGACGAGAACTCAGCCTTCAGAAGGAGAGCTATCTGATGAAGACTCCTCAGATCTAAGTCTCCTCAAAGGGATGCAGACTCTCATTCACAGGAGTTAGATCCCTCTTATGTCGAGATGCTCAATGCCATCAGAGGTCTACTGGATCTGGAGGTATCACAAGTTGAGTGCCTTGTGGCCCCTTCTGCCTTTTCCAAGAAGCCCTCCAAGCAGGTGGTGAGAAACAAAATTTGGCTTTACCTCCTGTCCAAGATATTCAGTCCATGTGGGACTACAGGTTTAGGAAGGCCTCTGGAACCACAGTCAAAGACAAGTCCAGCTCTGAATCATTGTCTCAAGGATAGTTTTTGGCCTTTGAGAGGCCTGACATGATCTATTACACTACCTCTTCACAAAATACGCCTTTGAAAGCTCCTAAACTACCTGACTCCTACTTCAACATAGCTAGAGTGAAATCATTGTCAAATTCCATCTCTGTACCTTCCAAACAGCATATTGTTCAAGAGACAGTTTGCAGGGAAAATGTTCAAATTTTTGGGCCATGTCGTTTGGTTTAAAATGGCTATAGAGGAGCTCAACAACAGAATCCAGGAGTTTTTTTTTTTTGTTTTTTTTTTTTTTTTTGTATATTTTTATTTCTGCATATTACATGGGTTTATAACAAAAAATAAATGACCAATCTTACATACATAACTTTGACATACATCAATAGCTTTTGATAAGCTGAAAGTGTTACTGCACACACAACATAGGACACCACTTTTCCCATAGTTTTGTAAAAAAGTCTTGTTTATCTTTTAACATAGCTAAATCATACTCATCAAAGTATGTTTGCTGAAACTTGTGTTTTAAAGCCATTAGATTTAAGATGCCATTTTTACGATTAATGTCATAGATGTATTTTTTTGAAATCAGCAAAAACACATTCAATGGAACTCTGTTTCTGTCTAAATTTTGGTAGCCAAATAATATATCAAATTTTGAAAAATGAATCTTCAGCCCATTTGTTTCATAAATCAATTTTTCAATTTCCCTCCAAAAAACTTTAACCCTATCACATTCAACAAACATGTGGACTATAGTTTCTTTTTCATGACAATGGGTACAGTCTGAGCTATTAACAATATTGATTTTATTCAAGTACTCCCTTGTACCAAGGATTCTGTACAAAGTTTTAACTGAAACCACACTAGTAAATTATTATTTGCACTTTGGTAAGTTACATTAAATATTGAACTCCATTCTCTTTTATTAATAGTTACTTGCATTTCGTTTTCCCATTTTAACTTGATTGTATGTTCATTTTCGTTGTGTTTTGTAAGAGTTTTGTAAAAAGCACTAACACCCTTTTTATTTTTCCAAATGGGTACAATATGAGATGGGACAAAAGGTCTCTGAACTATATACTTTTCATCAAATTTGTATTTTTTAATATATTGCTTTACATTGTGCTTTACTCTAAGATAATGCAATGGGTTAATAGTACTAAATGAGTATTGGTGTTTTACTTCATCCATTGTCATTATTAACCCGTTGGGGTTTATAATATCTGATATTGTTTTAATACCCTTCTGAAACCAAATAGGAATATACATATCATGACAAGACATTTTACTGTTGTACCACAATGGGCTGCTGAATAGGTCTGAGTTTGTTTTAACTGCAATTTTATCTGAAAATTTTTGCCAAGCCTCAAACATGTTTATCCAAAATTTGTCAGTTGTTCTATTTTTTAACAATTGAAAATAGCCAGGTCTAAAGTTTATTGCTTTAGTTATATCAACATTAAAATTTCTTTCAAATAAAGTTATCCACAAGGATTTCCCTGTGGCCATAAATAACCGCCTGATCCACGATATTTTCAGAGATGTAACAAAATCTTTAATATTTATCATTTTTAAACCTCCAATTTTCTTGTCCAACATAACTGTATATCTGTTTATTTTATCTGGTTTAGAGGACCATATAAATTTGAATAGAAGCTCGTTTATTTCTTTGACAAAAGAGTCGTCAGGATTTGGCAAGGATGTAAAGAGGTGATTCAGTTTTGCTAATAGGAAGGTCTTCACTATTGTTATTTTACCTAATGGTGTCAGATACCTTTTATTCCATTTACAAATTAGTTCCTTTATTTCTATCATCTTTTGAACAAAATTCATTTTCAAGCAGTCGTCCAAATTCACAGAAAAAAGAATACCAAGTAACTTGAAACTTGAAATTGCTTCAAGACTGCAATTGTTAATATTAATTTTATGTTTACTGTGTTTCTTTTTTCCAATCCAGGCTATTTGTGTTTTTTCTGTATTGACTTTTAATCCTGAAATGCTGCCAAAAATTTCCAGAGTATTAAATGCTGCATGTAATGATTCTATACTACCATCTAGTATCAAAGTTGTGTCGTCAGTAAACTGTGTTAATAATAATAATAATAATAATACATTTTCAATTGAGATACCTTTTATTTTTTTATTGTTTTTGATCATAATTGTTAAAATTTGTGCTACTATTATGAATAAATATGGTGCAATGGGGTCTCCTTGTCTACAACCACGCTGGATGTCTATAAATTCTGATAATACACCACATTGAATTATAGTGGCCTTGATATTATGGTTAAACAGTTTAATCCATTTTATTAGATCTTTAGAAAAACCTAAGTAAGCCATAGTTTGATAGATAAAAGACCAAGAAATGGAGTCGAATGCTTTTTCAAAGTCAATCAAGACTAGCATTCCAGGTAATTGTTTGTCTTCGGTAAATTTCATTATATCGAATATTAATCTGGTACATTCACCTATGTATCTATCTGGAACGAAGCCACACTGTGTGTTATCGATAATCTGGCTGAGATGAGGCTTTATTCTATTAGCAATCGCAGCTGATGCTAACTTATATATGACAGACAACATTGACAAGGGTCGCCAATTCTTAATATTATTTCGCGGTTTACAGAATCCAGGAGTTAGCTACTGAAATTAGAGGGTCTGAAGATCTGGATATGGTCAAGGAATCAGTAGACCTCATGATAAAGTATTCACAGCTACAGGCTTCAGTTACCTCCTCCTTGGAGATAGCCCTGGATACTGTCCTGAAACAAAACATGACTCTGGCCTGCAATATGCTCCTTGCAAGGAGTGACAGCTTATTGAAGGACTGCAGCTCAAAATTAGGTCCTAAGGACTTGGCAAACTTGCGTACCGACCATTTTGACCAGCAGGAGGTTTTCAACTCTGATATTTTATCCCAGGTTGAGGACGACATGATCAAAAGATTATCTTAATGAAAGACTCTGACTCCAAATCTTACAGAGATTCTGTGAAGAATTTCGATTTCGGCAGGTCTTCACATCCAAAGCCCTCACAGGAAGGTAACAGGTCGTTTCGTGACAAACGAACGCAGCCAAACACCTACAACCACTTCTCTGCGTGCACATCGTGAGGAGGCAGAGGCGGAAACAGGAAGTGACTTTCCAGGGACAAGATTGAGGGATTTTTGGCAGGTATTGGCAAAAAATCAAGCACATCCCAGAGTAGTAAGTTTACTACAACATGGTTATCGCCTAGACTTCAAAATTCTACCCAAATTATCGAAAATTCTGCTCATTTTGAGCAAATATCACAACAAAAACAAAGATGGCGCTCTACACGAAGCAGTTCAGGCCATGCTTGCAAAAAAGGCGATAACTCATGTCAGGAAACCCTCTACTCTGGGATATTACAGCAGACTGTTTCTGGTACCCAAACCCATGAAAAGGTGGAGACCAGTGATAGATTTAAGTATGTTGAACACCCATTTACATGTTCCAACTTTCAAAATGGAAACAGCCGAATCTATCAGGAAGTCGATTCGAAAAGGGGAGTGGGTCACCTCGATAGACCTCACAGACGCTTATTTTCATGTTCCAATACATCCACAATCTCAAAAATATCTGAGATTTCAGACCAAAAAAGGGGTTTTTCAATTTCAGGCTCTCCCTTTTGGTGTCGCGACAGCTCCCCTAGAGTTTACTCGCATTGTGAAAGAGGTAAAACTCATAGCTCAAGCCAGGAACCTCAGAATCCATCAATATCTAGACGACTGGCTTCTTTGGTCACCAACAAAGGATCAATGTCTCAAAGATTCAAAAAATTTAGTGAAATTGGTCCAAGAACTAGGCTGGCTCATCAATTTCCAAAAATCGGAATTGGTTCCCACACAAAATCTAGATTTTCTGGGTTATCACTTCGATCTTCAGAGGGGTCTGGTTTTTCCAACCCAAAAGAAACTCGATCGGTTAAAAGTTCAGACTGTTTCCATCAGAAAGTCATTAGTCTTGACTCCAAGAAAGCTCATGTCACTCATAGGGACATTAGCTTCCTTAGAAAAAACAGTACCTCTGGGAAGGTTACACATGAGACCTTTTCAGTGGTACCTAAGGTCACACTGGAAGTTTCCCCAGTCACTGGACAAAAGCATCTCAGTAACAAGGAATTTCCTGAATTATCTCAAATGGTGGGAGGATCTACAAAATCTTATGGCAGGTGCTCCTATCCATCCTCATGTTCACAACACTTTGGTGTTCACAGATGCCTCCCAAAAAGGCTGGGGAGCTCACTTGAATGAAATAGTCCTCAGTGGCCTCTGGTCAAACAAGGAGGCTCAGCTTCACATCAACATATTGGAGCTAAAAGCTGTTCTTCTGGCCCTAAAGGGGTTTCAGGAGCACTTGCAAGGTCAAAGCGTGCTCATCTGTTCAGACAACAGTACAGTAGTATCTTATCTGAACAAAGAAGGAGGCACCCATTCCATAGAAATGTGTGCTCTTATCTGGAGAATTCTGGCATTTACAAATTCCAGAAGGATCCAGATAAGAGCAAGACATGTACCTGGATCCCTAAATGTGATAGCAGACTCCCTATCAAGAAGGGACAAGGTCATACAAACAGAGTGGTCCCTTCACCAACAGATATTCAACCAAATTTGCAAAATTTGGCACACACCAATGGTAAACCTGTTTGCAACTCATCTAAATTACAAACTTCCAATTTATGTATCTCCTGTCCCAGACAAAAAGGCTTGGAAAATAGATGCATTGAATATCTGTTGGGAAGGCCTAGACGGCTATGTCTTCTGTCCAGTAGCCATCCTGCCACAAGTAATTAAAAAAATAATAACATACCCATGCAGGATGATAGTACTGGCCCCAGGGTGGCCAGGGATGCCATGGTTTTGGGATCTGGTGGATCTCTCGACCAGGGTACCCCTACAGCTCCCTCACTGGAAGACACTTCTGAAACAGCCACATTCCAACAGGTTCCACAACAACGTGGAGTACCTGAATCTACATGTGTGGCTTCTGGATTCCAGGAATCCAATTCTGGAAGATTCTCATCTGAGGTGGCAGAAAGAATTAAGGCACCTCAGAGGGAATCCTCAAGAAAAGTCTATCAATCAAGGTGGGTCATTTATGGGCAATGGTGCTCACAGAATAAGGTGGACATCACCTCAACAACTGTTCCCCAGGTAGCAGAATTTTTAAACTACCTGTTCACAGTCAAAAACCTCAAACCAGCTACAATTACTGGCTATAGAACAGCAATAGCTGATGCTTTGGGTTCTCAGGGTGAACTCATCTCAAAAAGTCTAGAACTGAATAGACTTATTGCCAGCTTCACCAGGGATAGACCTAAACCAAATAGATCCATACCTACATGGGACCTCTCCTTGGTCCTCTTAGGTTTGACAAAACCTCCTTTTGAGCCTTTATCTGAGGCTCCTTTGATTTTTTGTTTATTTGTTTATTTGGGGTTTTACGTCGCTTTCAACACTGTACAGGTCATATCACGACGGGTAGTTGGAAGGGCAGAGGAAACCAGTACATAGAGTTCGCTAGGGTTGTGTACTGTAAACTGCCGACCAACGGCAAGCAACTACCAGCTTTCCCACTTACGGCCATGACGGGGATCGATCCCCGGCCGCAGAGGTGGGAGGCGAGAGTGTTACCACTCTGCCACCGTGGCCCCTCTGAGGCTCCTTTGAAGTGGCTAACTTACAAGACAGTTTTCCTGCTGGCTTTAGCCTCAGGTAAAAGAAGGAGTGAGATACATGCTTGGACTGCCGCAGCATTTATCTCCCGCCTGGAATCAGTAATAATGGAGAACTAAATGAGATAAGGGCTTTATAGTAAGATAACCCCACTTGACATTGAAGAATGGGTCAAAGGTAAAAATCAGCAGTCTCAGGCCTTTACTTCCTTTAAGTTGTTTTCACATTTGGAACCCCTATTAGCAATGATAGGGAGATATAAGGCCTTTTTAATAGGATAATCCCATTTAACATGTGATAAGACAGCCATTTTGGCTTCGAAACTAGGTCAAATTACTATCAGCTTAACTTTCTTGGCCATATATATTTTGCGCATATTTGATGAACCTAGCTGCAATATTTCACGTTTTAGAGCATCTTAATGAATTTTAAATAATTGGATATGGTGGCCATTTTGTTTTTCAAAATAAGGCCAAAATTTTTCTCAGACAAAAGATTTGAAGGCCAAGAGTTTTAATGGTCTGAACCTGTAAGAGCAATATTAGGGGAGATAGAAGACCTCTTAAAATGTAAATTTGATGAAGCTAGCTGGAATTTTCGACATTTAGAACAACTGTATGATTTTTAAACAATTGGCTATGGCTGCCATTTTGTTTTCCAAAATGAGGCCTAAATTTTGCATAAACATTCCTTGCAAATTTGATGAAGATGTCTTTATAAATGATTAAGATATTAAGGTTTATGCTGAAACCTGACAAACGGATGCACGGACGGATGCACAAACAGATGCACACACGCATGGAAGCTGTTTACAATTTTAGACCACAGCCTTTGCTTTTCATGGTCTGTCTTTACAATCTGAAGCCACAGCACCAATAATATGGGAGAAATAAGGACGTTTTAGTGTGACGACCTTGAAGCAGGGGTCAAAGGTCAAATTCAACACATGGAAAAGATTACCAGGCCATGACTTCGTACAAGTTGATTTCACATTCCGAACCTCTAGGAGCAATATTTGGGTAGATATAAGGCCTTTTTAATAGGATAATCCCGTTTGACATTAAACATGCGATATGGCGGCCATTTTGTTTTTTGAACTAGGTGAAATTTATTATCAGGCTAGCTTTTCTAGCCATATAGCTTTTGTGCAAATTTGATGAAGCTAGCTGGAATATTTCAAGATTTAGAGCACCTTTACGATTTTCAAACAATGAGCTATGGCGGCCATTTTGTTTTTCAAAATGAGGCTAAAATTTTTCAGAGACAGGTTTTCATAGCCATAAACATTCCCTGCAAATTTGGTGAAGATATGCAATATTTGGGAGATATAAGGCCTTTTTAATAGAATAACCCTGTTTGCCATTAAACATGCGATATGGCGGCCATTTTGTTTTTTGAACTAGGTGAAATTTATTATCAGACTAGCTTTTCTAGCCATATAGCTTTTGTGCAAATTTGATGAAGCTAGCTGGAATATTTCAAGATTTAGAGCGCCTTTACAATTTTGAAACAATTAGGTATGGCGGCCATTTTGTTTTACAAAATGAGGCTAAAATTTTTCAGAGACAGGTTTTCATAGCCATAAACATTCCCTGCAAATTTGGTGAAGATATGCAATATTTGGGGAGATATAAGGCCTTTTTAATAGGATAACCCTGTTTGACATTAAACATGTGATATGGTGGCCATTTTGTTTTTTGAACTAGGTCAAATTTATTATCAGGCTAGCTTTTCTAGCCATATAGCTTTTGTGCGAATTTGATGAAGCTAGGTGGAATATTTCAAGATTTAGAGCACCTTTAGGATTTTCAAACAATTAGCTATGGCGGCCATTTTGTTTTTCAAAGTGAGGCTAAAATTTTTCAGAGACAGGTTTTTATAGCCATAAACATTCCCTGCAAATTTGGTGAAGATATGTTCATAAGTGAATGAGATATTAAGGTTTATGCAAAAACGTGACGAACGGACGGACGGACGTACATACGGAAGGCGTTTTATAATCTCCTGACCACGGCCTTCGGCCGGCGGGAGATAATAGCTTTTCTAGCCATATAGCTTTTGTGCGAATTTGATGAAGCTAGGTGGAATATTTCAAGATTTAGAGCACCTTTAGGATTTTCAAACAATTAGCTATGGCGGCCATTTTGTTTTTCAAAGTGAGGCTAAAATTTTTCAGAGACAGGTTTTTATAGCCATAAACATTCCCTGCAAATTTGGTGAAGATATGTTCATAAGTGAATGAGATATTAAGGTTTATGCAAAAACGTGACGAACGGACGGACGTACGGAAGGCGTTTTATAATCTCCCGACCACGGCCTTCGGCCGGCGGGAGATAATAGCTTTTCTAGCCATATAGCTTTTGTGCGAATTTGATAAAGCTAGGTGGAATATTTCAAGATTTAGAGCACCTTTAGGATTTTCAAACAATTAGCTATGGCGGCCATTTTGTTTTTCAAAGTGAGGCTAAAATTTTTCAGAGACAGGTTTTTATAGCCATAAACATTCCCTGCAAATTTGGTGAAGATATGTTCATAAGTGAATGAGATATTATGGTTTATGCAAAAACGTGACGAACGGACGGATGGACGGAAGGCGTTTTATAATCTCCCGACCATGGCCTTCGGCCGACGGGAGATAATAAAGAGATGTCTTGTGCTAACCAAGGTAAACAGCAACTGCTTCAACATGCCAAGGGAGAAAATCATAGAAAATATTCAAATAATAAAAGGGGACAAGGAATCCTTGCATTGGTGTGTGGACCAAAGAATAAGGAAAAGAATGGAGATGGAACAGAAAACATGAAGACTGCAAGTGATGCTTCAGCCTCTCAACAAACATTAAGTTATTCAGTACCAAGAGAACCCTCACTCAAAGCAGAAATCATCTGGTTATTATACATGTGCCATAATCATCCCATCTACAGGTCTTGTGATGGGCTACCAGGTGTTTTTCAGGCCATGTTTCCAGATTCTCAAATTGCAGCCAATTTATCGATATTTAGAACCAGGGCTTCCTACATGATATCTGATGGTCTTGGACCAGAATTTCTAAGACAACTTTTGGATGATGTGATGAAATCTGATATGTTCACAATGCATTATGATGAGGCTACTAACAAGGAAGGTAAAAAGCAGCTAGATTTACATGTGAGGTACTGGTCAGCTGTGACTGATGATGTTAGAGTGACATTCTACAAAGCCATTGATTTGCCACAGGTGCTATTGTGTATGATGAAATTACTTCAGCATTGGATAAAGATGGTGTGTCTCTGACTAAACTACTCACTTTGGCAAATGATGTGCCAAATGTAAATAAAACTATTTACAGACTTATTAATGAGAAAGTGGTCTCACTGAGAGACTCTCCTCTCATGAACTGTGACACATGCCCTCTACACTCAACTCATAATACCTTTGGAGCTGGAGTTGGAGCTTATGGTAAGGACACTCAAGAACTTGCTATTGATCTGTACTCGTTCTTTAAAGCATCTGCAGCTAGAAAAGAGGATCTAAGAAAAGTACCGGCAGGGCTCAACTTAGAAGAGTATATGTTTCTTCGTTATTGTCCAACCAGGTGGTTGACTCTTGTTGCATGCCTTACAAGAATTGTCCAACAATTGGATGTCATTATTGAGATGTGGAAAGCATTTGCAAAGTTGGGTGAAAAAGAAAGACCCCAAAGTGCAGCCTACAGGCGAATTGTTACAAAATTAGCCAAGAAGGATGAGCTGCTTGTTAGGCTGGAATTCATCATTGCTATATCAAAATTATTTGAAGAATTCCTTAGTTTCTTTCGAAAAAGGGAGCCTCTGATTCATTTGCTCAGTTTGAAAATGAATGAATTCCTTGAGTGGCTGTTGAAAAAAATTCATAAAGCCTGAATTTATCACAAAAGAAGACCTTTCTTCGGTGGATGTTTCTGCAAAGTGTCAACTGTCAGATGTAGATGTCATTATTGGTGAAAAGACAAGGGGAGCTCTGAAAAATTTGAAGGCACATGAGCAGAAATATGAACTGCTTGGTATGTAAATAATGTTTCAGTCAGTGCCATTAACAGCCTGAGGGTTAATTAAATTTTATTTGTTTGGGCTTTACATTGCTTTAAACACATTGTATTGGTCTTATCACGATGGGTAGCTCACTGATAGAGGAAACCAGAGCAGTTTTATTGGTCAAGCTTCCTGCTGTGTAAACGACCTACCTTCAGCAAGTATGTCACCAACTTCCCCACATAAGCAAAACCTTTACTTATTTGCCTTATTGGCAAAAAAGAGATGGTTGAAACATGTGTTTTTAAAAATTTTTATGGACTTTTCTTCCCCTTTACAGCAACAGCTTATTTGCTCTCTATTTTAGCGGCCATCTTGAATTTCTTTAAAAAACACAAAAATGTGTTTATCTCATAAACACTGAGAGATCTCAGCTGAAGTTTGTACCCATACCCTGTATCAAAAGTGGTGCAATTTCGGTGGATACTATTTGCATCAGTTCTCTGATGCATTGACTTTGCTAAACTTTCTAGTATATATATATATCAATATAATTATATATTGTTGATGTTGCTTCATCCCACCCTTTATTGACTTTTTATTTGAATATTTGCTTTAATACAGATGCACCATCTTCTAATCAGCTATTGTTTCATATCCAAAAAATACTTTACAATTTATTTTATAGGTATGAAGTCATTCTATTCCACAGTTGCTCAGTACCTCCAATGAATCTGCCTTTTAATAATGAAAACACACGAGCTGCATCATGCCTAAACCCAGCTAACAAAAAGGAGTGGAAATCATGCCTACAGATATGTGCCCTGGCAAAACAACAACCCATCATATCAGATGATGAAGTGGACTTTATTGCAGATGAGTGGAGGATGTATCAGTGTCTTGAAAGCCAATTGGATGTTGATAGAATTGATCACTACTGGAGATATGTATTCAACACCAAAAGCTCAGCTGGTCAAAAAAAATTTCCCTGTGCTAGAAAAGGCTATAAAGGCATTATTGTTGCTGCCACATGGGAATTCTGATGTGGAAAGGGAATTTTCTACCAACAAAGAAATCCTGGGAAATAACAGACACTCTCTTGACATGCCCTGTTTAAATGGAGAAAGACTTTGTAGGGAAGTAGTTAGGTTGCACCAGGGAAAACCTGAAAAGGTACCACTCACTAAAAACTCACTAATTCAGGCAGCATCAAGAGCATGGAAGGCTTATGAGATTAGGTTGGCAGAAAAAAAACAGGAACAGGAAAAGGCAACTGAATAGGAAAAAAGAAAAAAAGAAGAGGAAGAAAGAAGTTTAAAAGAAAGAGAGAAAATTGCCCAGAAAAATGATATTCTCAAGGTGAGAGAGGAAAAACTGGAGAAAGAGGAGAAGGAATTAAAGCAAGATTTAGAGATTGGAAAAAAGCTGGTAGAAGATGGCAATAAAAGTGTCAGACAAGGTTCCAAAGAATGTAACATGACTTTGGTAAATAAAGGTTCTGTGCTGATTGAAACTGGTCAAAATAAAATTGCTGAGGCAGAAATTAAACTTTGTAAGATCAGAGAAAAACAGAAGGAGATAGGACAGGAGAAAAACAAAATGATTGAGAAGGCAGTTAACATTCCATCGAGTACAAATGCAGGAAGAAAAATGAAAGTAAATGAGACAAATAAAGGGTCAGACAGAGTAAAGTTTACAGGGTCAGATAGGATCACACAGAAAAAGGTCAACTGAGTCAGACAAAGGATCAGACAGAAAAAAGTCAAAGAAATGTCATTCAGAAAAATCATCATCTAAATCAAAATAAGTGTAATGACTGTAATCCATTTGTAGTTTTATAGTAACATTAGTTTCTTAATAGTAGTCATTAGTTTAGTTCTGGGTTATTTTTTGGCACTAACTAGTGAACATTAGCTGTTACATATGTGCCACTTACATGCACTTCAGTTAATATAAGCTTTATTACTGATTTTCAGTAATAGATGTATTTGTACCTATATCATGCTTCTCTTGTGTTAGTTTATGTTTATAAACTATCATTTTGTGAACTTATCACAAAAGTATGCACTTGAACAGTGTTTATCTAAGTGTTTATCTCATAAGAGTTGTAATAAAAAGGAGGTAAGGATGGCTGTAAGGGGTGGAGGAGGCCATAATATTGAAAAAGCTTGCATTTCTCATCAGATTGATGAGTGAAATAGGGTATTAGATCTATAATTTGCTCAAAACCTCCTATATTTTCGTTAGGTAATTTCTATATTCCTATATTTTGAGATCCAAAAATCCCTTGACGCCATGCTTCTATATCTGAATGACTGTTACCGGTGCATAAAACAGAGAAAATACATGGGCCATCATGAAGTCAGTGCACACACACACTACTACAGCAGTCCACTCGGCAATTTCGTTGCTTGGGCTCAGTTTTGCCATATATGGCAAAGGTGTATTTTCTTTAATTGCTGATTACTCAGTAATTAAAGTGTGTTTCAAAATTCTGTGTGGGGAAATGATTTACCATATTGTAATAAATGTTTTAAAGGCTTTTTGTTTTTGGGGTGTAGTAACCCTTTATGATATACTTAACAAAAATAAATTAAATTCCATAATTATAAAAGTAGGGAATGTTTAACAAGGCCTGCAATATACAACAAATTACACGTGTTGTCACTATTCGGTGCATGTCATAATACCGTGCATTTCTGTTTAAGAAACCTATCCAGCAATAAATCGGCTATCAACATGTAATATTTTATAAAATTTGTATGTAACTGATTTTTTTTCTATGCTCCAGGTCTTTATTTTCTGTAATAACAATGGATAAAATTCATAATTAGTTTGTTGAATATTGATGCACGGAATTATGACATGCACGGTATTGTGACAACCCGTGTAATAATAAAGGGATAAACGTACTACAAAAACAGTCACATTTTAAAATATTTTCTTGAATACGAATTATAGCAATTTAAAAAATTGTTTATGACTAGTTGAATGTGTATATCAAATGATATCAATACCTGTCCAATGTGTGATTTTCAGGCTTGTTTTAGGGGGTTTAAGTACATATTTTGTTAACATACATGGCTTTTCGGAAGGAAAAATCACTGGATTTAATTATAAAAAAGTTAGTAATTAATGCTAACTTAACAAAATGTAACTTTATTGGGTTTTTAATTTTTTTGCAAAGTTAGCAATTATTATCAATTTTAAATTGAGAAATTCAGCGTTTTTCCTTCAAAAATGACATATGCTGACAAAATATGTGTTGAAACACACAAAACAAGGCTACAAATCACGCATTGTACAGGTATTCATTGCATTTTGATCACACATTGAACTGGTATTCTTATAAACTTTTTCAAAATTCGAATACAACAAAATATTTTAAAATATGGTTGCTTCCCAAATATCCCTTCATTAATTATATCCCCAGACGAAAGTCGGGGATATATTGGATTCAGGTCCGTCGCGCCGCCGCCGCCGTAGAAATTTCCTTGTGGACGCGATAACTCAAAAACAAATTAATATTTTTTTTTCAAACTTGGTACACATGTTAAGGGTGCCCAAAGGAAGATCCCTATCTTAAGGTGACCTTAAACTCCCAGTAAAAAAGAACTTATGGCCACCTTAAGGTCAGAAATTGGACTTTTGGCCACTTAGAGCCTTGTAGGTCACAAACTATGATGCTCAGCTGGCTGAAATTTTACCTGACAACACATTAATATGTTCTTAGTACATGTGCCGAAAATCACGACTTTAAGTTGAGGAGAAAATTGTGTTTGAGGCCCATAAATACCCCCACTTAGGGATTTTTTGCTATACTTTTCATATATTTTGCCCTATAATTTGGAAGTGGTAATTCTGATGAGTCTCAAACTGCGCTAGGTATAACTTTGATATGTAATCCTTGTCTGTAGAAAATTTTAGGGCTGTAGGTTTACCCAAAGGGGTCGACTTAAGGTCTCAAAAGTGCCCACAGAGACCCAATTTATGCACTTTTTGCCACTTTCAAGCACTGTAGCTTTCAAACTATGTCTCTCATCTAAGTTAAATATCATCTGGGAATATATCTATGTGTTTTCTTATATGTGCCCCAACATTTAGGCCTTTAATAGACAGTTAACCTGTGTATGAGGACCTTAAACACCCACCTGAGTGACCCTTTTAAGACATTTTTCACATATTTTGCTCTGTAACTTGGAAATGGTAAGTCTGAGAAGTTTCAAACTTTATTAGATACATATTCTATGTGTAATCTTAGTATGTAACAAATTTTAAGTCTGAAGCTTTAATTTGAAAGCCACATCGAGATCTCTAAAAGGCCCACAGAGACCCAATATTTGGACTTTTTACCACCTTTAAGCCCTGTGACTGTTAAACTATGTGATTGATGGAGCTGAAATCCCATCTGGGAATACATTATTATGTCCTTTTTACATGTGCCGAAAATCAAGGTTTTTAGTAGACATTTAACCTGTGTATGAGGGCCATAGACACTCGCCCAAGTGCCTTTTTTGACATTTTTTCCGTATTTTGCCCTGTTATTTGGAAATGCTTAGTGTGACAAGTCTTAAACTGTATTATATATAATTTTTGTTTGTTATGTATGTCCCCCAAAAAGTTTCAGATCTGTAGTTTAATTGCTAAGGTCTCTTTAACAATTGTAAAATGCCCACAGAAACCCAATTTATGGACATTATGCCACTTTAAAGCCCAGTAACTGTCAAACTATGTGGGTTATAGAGCTGAAATCTTTGAATTTTTCAAAGGAAATGCCTGTCTATTTAAATTTTGATTATTAATAATGTTATGGCTATCTTAGTCTTTTAAGAACTTATTTTTGTGTGTTATACCTCTGCTTGCTGAGTTTTTAACTTTTTAAAATGAAACTGGTTAAACATATTCAAGTAGACAAAATGGACACTTTAAGTGAGCTTTAAGTCCCAATATTAAAGAAATTATATCCTTATGTAGTAAAACTAGGGGATTTTTAACCCTCAACTAGCCCAGTTTTATTCAACTTGCCTCAGTTAATTTTGACACAGCTCCTACAGTTATGAACTCATTTCAGTTGATAATCACATACTTAAAATTCTCAATTCTTTTTGTATTTGAGTACCCCTTTTATATAGATTGTTTGTTTACCATTTATCCCCACCTCTGGGACCTCCAGCTATATTGAGTGACACTAAATAAACAAAGGTATTTAATGATATCAGATGAGAAACAAAGAACTCAATGGGGTTGCAGATCTTGTGTAATAGTGAGAGAGGTGTGGAGAAGGGGAGAGGGGTGGGGGTGGGAGGTAGTGGGCTTCATTACATATAACACAAAGGGGAGTCAGAACTGAGATTGTGTCACATATTTAGGTTTCATATATATGGACCACATATATAGGTATAGAGGAAATGAATAACTGAAAACAATTTGCAAATTCTAAAAATAATATAATAAAATAATAATATAAATAATTTTTTTTTAAATAATATTTTATTTGTGAACAAATATAGAAACAGATATGCGCTTTTGGGATTATGAATTTTAGAATGGACATTGAATCATCAATCATTTAAATACTTTGAAGGAAGATTGAAAAGTATGATGAGTTGAGTTAAAATAATATTTTATTTGTCAACAAATATAGAAACAGATATGCTCTTTTGGGATTATTATTTTAGAATGGACATTCAATCATCAATCATTTAAATACTTTGAAAATAGGTTTAGAGTTATCATTGCAGGAAGATTGAAAATATAATTTGAGTTATGTATTCGGCGTCTGGGGATACACCATCTTCCTTGGGAAGATATAAACAGAGTAGATTGATGTGCTGAAGTTGATATAATAATGGGTAATTATGTTTTAAAAAATTCCCGATCAAAACCTGTGGCGTGAGTGATGACCTGTCTGGGGATATGTTGGCGCCGAGTTGGCCCAATCTAGTTTATTATATATTTCAGCACTTGCCACTGTACAACATGTACTGCCCTTAAAATAACAGAATTTAATTGATTTTTTGGTAGTTAAATCTTAAACATGTTAGTGAGAGTTGCCGGAAGTGCACATTTCTGTCGGTGTCGATTGACCACTGTGAAGTCACCCCATGGGACAATTCACCCCATAATACATTGAAATAAGAAATGATTGCATAATTTCCCTCCCGAACGTAGATGGCTGTATGAATATAAAAGATTTTTTTAGCAATAATATAGTGCCTTTTTAGTATATTAATACACGTATACAGGCGAGTAGGTAGACAAGTTGGCAGGTCAGCATGTAGGCAGGTCGACAGGGGATCAAGTGTCGACCAAAAATCAAAACAGTACCACATGATGAAATTATAAGTCAAGGACAGTCAACTCAAGATATGGATCCTATCACTTGAGCCTCAATGCATGTTCTACCCTTACATCCAGAATTGGGCCTTTCCCACAGCCTAGGATTTATTTGGTATAAATGTATAGAGAATTTGTTCACAGGAAAGAAATTTGAAGGTGGCTTTCCCGGAAATCCGAATTCTGAGTATAAAAGCCCAGAACTAGGAAGAGGGTTGTCATTGCCACATGAGACATTCTCAGAAGCACATCTCCCTCTGCTTGTTTCAATTAGGATGCAATAATTTTCAAAACTAAATTTTCTATTTGAGTGGCTATTTCTGTCAAATAAGCAGAAATAGGTTGATGCATAATTTATATATGATTTTAAAACCCAATTCTGAAAACCATAATTAAAAAAAAATAAAAAAATAAATGCATTACTTCTGGTCATTTCATGGGATCCAAATGTTATGCTGAATGCCCTTAAACTAATTTCATCATGTGATACAGTTTCGAAATTTTTGATTGGTTGACACTTGAGCTCTCTTTTTCCCAGCAATTTCAAATATGCTGTGAAATCATAATATATAAAAAGAGGAAGTGTATATGGTCACGTGATGGGATCAAAATGTTACTTTAACTATCCATTACCTACTTACATAACATGATGGTTTTCTGATTTTTCTGATTGGTCGACACTTGATCCCTGCTTTTCTTAGAAATTGTAAATATGCTGAAATTTCATAATCTATAAACACAAAAATTTATCTTGTCACGTGATGAGATCCAACTGTTACTTTGTCCTTGACCTGAGTACATCACATGATTTTTTCTGATTTTTTGATTTGGTCAACAATTGATCCCTCTTTTTCCCAGAAGTTGCAAATATACTGAGAAATCAATCTGTTGACCTGCCGACCTGTCTACCTATCTGTCTATGTATATATACACATAGATCTATATATACATATATGATATATGTATAATAACTTTTGTTGCCCCACAGCCCTTAAGGGCTGTCGGGGTATTGTTTTCACCCATGGTGTCCGGATGGGCGGGCGGGCGGCGGGAAAAAGTTTGTCCGGGCTGTATCACAGAAACCGTAAGGTGTAGGAAGTTGATACTTGGTAGGGACATTGGTTAGGATGTGAAGGTGTGCAACGTCATGCTCTGACCTTGATTTGACCTTTGACCTTGCTGTAGTGACCTTTACCTATAAAATCTTGTCTGGGCTATATCTCGGAAACCATAAGGTGTAGAAAGTTGATACTTGATAGGGACATTGGTTAGGATGTGAAGGTGTGCAACATCATGGTCTGACCTTGATTTGACCTTTGACCTTGCCGTAGTGACCTTGAGTTTGAAAATCTTGTCGGGCTATATCTCGGAAACCATAAGGTGTGGAAAGTTGATACGTGATAGGGACATTGGTTAGGGGGTGTAGGTGTGCAACGTCATGGTCTGACCTTGATTTGACCTTTGACCTTGCTGTAGTGACCTTGATCTATAAAATCTTGTCCGGGCTATATCTCGGAAACCGTAAGGTGTAGGAAGTTGATACTTGGTAGGGACATTGGTTAGGGGATGTAGGTGTGCAACGTCTTAGTCTGACCTTGATTTGACCTTTGACCTTGTTGTAGTGACCTTGACCTTTAAAATCCTGTTGCACCTTTGGGTTTGTCTTTTGATGCAGATTAAGCACTGTTAAAGTCATATGAGAATTCATTAAGAATTTTACTTTTACAACTTCCCATTGTAACAGATGGAATTTCATCAAGTGAGCCCTAGATTTTGCTCCACCACCACACTTAAGCATTCATATTACCACTTCTGGGTGTATGGTAATATTCAAAACATCCAAACCATAATTCGGAAATGCCAGATGTAGATAAAGAGTGTCGTAATGTTTAGTTTACTGATTAATGCTGTCTTCTTGCTATTCAATTGTCTTGTTTTTAATACTTCATCTGTACATGCATTATCTTTCTCTTAGACATTATTTTCTCTATTTAAACATTGTTTGGACCTTTATATAACTGACAGTGCACTGAACGTATCCTGAACTTTGTACTGATACAGCCCTTCTATATCTCATGGTGTTAAAAATATTTCCCTAGGCTGTGTGGTACGGGCATCTCTGATGCTATTTTATAGATTTATCTCACTTGAAGGAACTACTTTTATCTCTTTCCGGGAGGGGAATTGTGTAATGTAGCAAAAAATTTAAATAAACCAAAAGTTATTCCAAGAACAACACATCAATACTGGCGACATTAGCCTGTACAAGTTGCAACTTGTATAAGCAGTTTGTACAAGTTGCAACTCATACAAGATTGGCTGTACAAGTTGCAACTTGTATCAGGAGTTTGTACAAGTTGCAACTCATACAAGATTGGCTGTACAAGTTGTAACTTGTACAGAATTTCACCATCAAATAATCCCAACTTGTAAAATACTGTTGTACAAGTTGGACTTAAAAAGAATTTTGATTAAATTAACAATTTTATTGAAAATATATCTTATTTTATATGCATAAATATCCAAATTAATGTTAGAGTGTCATATACATATAATTTTTCCATGAAAAATTAGCACTGAATTTACAGAAAAACCTTGAAAAATTTTACCAGTAACACCACAAAAAGTTATTACTATATGTATATTAATGTATTAACTTGGTTCTTTATAACTCAGGGGTCAAGTTATTTACATTGTTTATCATGCAGAAAAAAATTAAGCTTTTGTTAAATACTATGTTCAGTATGAATATGAGCTGTTCTTTATTGATGCTTGTAAGACTCCAGCTTTGTGCTCATTGGAGTTTTTTGTGGAACTGTGTACTGGAGTCTTTTTTTCTATTTACAAATACTTAGGCAGAAATGTTTCAATAATAACAATCAGACTTCAAAGATGAAAGATGATAGGTTGATGAAAGTAATAAGTAAGAATTCTAAATCTTCTAAATGCAATCAACTGTCTGGGTGTGTCTTCTATAGCATCAGGGTTATTTTGTGATTTACCTCTAGTCAATAAAGTAGGATCACAAGTGGGTAAGGGAAAGCATCAAAGAACAGATGATAGTTTATCCATAATTAAGCGTCCCTGAAAGGGCGCTTATTTGGTTTCACCTCAGTTTCCTCGCCGCCGCATTATGCTCTCCCTTGAATATCTTCCTTATTATTGCAAGCTTTTTAACCATATTTGGCAGTTATATACCTTAGGCGTGGGAAAATTTTTCCACACGCTTAAATTTGACCTTTGATCTTTATCAAGGTCACATGATCAAAAAATAGTTTTTTCGGTACACCCGCCCGTCATCGCAGTTCAGGAAAATCTACTGACCGCAGAGGCTTGTAACTTCATACACATGTTTATACTATCAAAAACGTGAGCTGATTAGATTTTGGGAGCAATCCGATGAAAATTGACCGATTTATAAGTGATTTCCTCACAGGTACCAATCAGAAAGCTTAAAATTCATGTGAACCCCCCTATTATCTTCTTAAGTATTGCATTTAGAGCCATAAAATGTATTGGGAGGTAGTAGGAAACCATATGTGGAAAGTCTAGAAAGCAAGTCAAATTCCCCCCCCCCCCCTCCCCCCCCCCCCCCGACCCCCCTGTAGGGGTCAAACTGGGGTCATAAAATAGCCAATTTCATCTTTTCCCCTTATATCTCCTTTATTCTTGCTTCTAGAGCTTGAGAATGTATTAAGAGGTATTGGGAAACCATATGTGAAGAGTCTAGATAGCCGGTCATATTTACCCCCAGACCCTCCCTTATGGGTCAAACTGTGGTCCTAAAATAGCCGATTTTGTGTTTTTGCCTTTTATCTTCTTTATTCTTGCTTGAACAGTTTTAGAATGTATTAAGAGGTATTGGGAAACCTTATGTGATGAGTCTAGATAGCCGGTCAGATTTACCCCCGCATCCCCCCTTATAGGTCAAACTGGGGTCATAAAATAGCTGATTTTGTGTTTTTGCCGTATATCTCCTTTATTCTTGCTTTTAGAGTTTAGAATGTATTAAGAGGTATTGAGAAACCTTGTGTGAAGAGTCTAGGTAGCTGGTTAGATTTACCCCCGGATCCCCCCTTATGGGTCAAACTGGGGTTATAAAATAGCTGATTTTGTGTTTTTGCCTTTTATCTCCTTTATTCTTGTTTTTAGAGCTTTAGAATGTATTAAGAGGTATTGGGAAACCATATGTGAAGAGTCTAGATAGCTGGTCAGATTTAGCCCCGGACCCCCCCTTATGGGTCAAACTGGGGTCATAAAATAGCCGATTTTGTGTTTTTGCCTCTTATCTCCTTTATTCTTGCTTTTAGAGTTTTACAATGTATTACGAGGTATTGGGAAACCTTATGTGAAGAGTCTAGATAGCTGGTCAGATTTACCCCTGGATCCCCACTTATGGGTCAAACTGGGGTCATAAAATAGCCGATTTTGTGTTTTTGCCTTTTATCTCTTTTATTCTTTTAGAGTTTTAGAATGTATTGAGAGGTATTGGGAAACCTTATATGAAGAGTCTAGATAGCTGGTCAGATTTACCTCCTGCCCCTTTTATGGATCAAACTGGATTCATCAAATAGCTGATTTTGTGTTTTTGCCTCTTATCTCCTTTATTCTTGCTTTTAGAGTTTTACAATGTATTAAGAGGTATTGGGAAACCTTATGTGAAGAGTCTAGATAGCTGGTCAGATTTACCCCTGGATCCCCACTTATGGGTCAAACTGGGGTCATAAAATAGCCGATTTTGTGTTTTTGCCTTTTATCTCTTTTATTCTTTTAGAGTTTTAGAATGTATTGAGAGGTATTGGGAAACCTTATGTGAAGAGTCTAGATAGCTGGTCAGATTTACCCCCTGCCCCTTTTATGGATCAAACTGGATTCATCAAATAGCCGATTTTGTGTTTTTGCCTTATATCGATTTTATTCTTGCTTTTAGAGATTTACAATGTATTCAGAGGTATTGGGAAACCTTATGTGAAGAGTCTAGATAGCTGGTCAGATTTACCAGATAGATGTGTTCAAAGCATTGTGTCATAAACTTCTTGCCTTTCTAAAGGCTCACATTTTACTATGCCTTTTTCTAAAATGTAAATAGATATATGGCATTTATAAAGCACTGTTACTCTTTAATTAAGTAGTTTTATGGTGTAACTTTCGACCTATTATAAGTATTGATGCTTTATCCATTCTTAGCCAGAGCATTTATTCAATTAACTTTTCGCAATTTATGACCATGGAAAACAAAATAAAGCTTAAATTTTTCTTTCATGTTAATGCATGAACTTCCACACTGTCTGCTTAACTTTCACTTCTTTTCTCAGCACTGCATGTTTTTATTTTCTAAAACCTTTTTCTACTGTATATTATATTGCAGTGAACCTTTTTGGGACGCTTAGTTTTTGTTAGCAAAAACATTTTTCTAGTTGTAATTGATGCATGCTTTTCATTAATAAAATCCTTATATAGTCTTAAAATTCAGATGTGGTTTTATCATCATAAAATAGTAAATTGTATGTATCCCTTTGTTTTGAAAAAATAAAGTTAGGAGAACTGTTGACAAAAAACATGATTATAAATCATAAGGTTATGAACACCAACAAACTCAAAAGTCAGATACAAGCTTCAGTTGGGCCAGTGGAGACTCAAACTTTTAAAAGTATATAAAGATATGCATTAAAGGTTTCATAATTGTCAAAAAAATATGAAAATTTACAGGTCAACAGTTTGCTTTCTCATCAAAGAAGTATAGTTTACAGTGAATTTGTCATTCTTGAAGATTGGATATGTTGATATTATGAATTTTAAAGTATAAATTCATTAAAATACATGTTTAACTGAAAAATATAGAGCTTGTACACATTGCAACTTGTACAGGTCCAAAATTTGTATATGTTGCAACTTGTACAAGTCAACCTGTACAAGTTGCAACTTGTACAAGCTGTTTGTACAAGTTGCAACTTGTACAAGCTGTTTGTACAACTTGTACAGATTTCTTGTACAAGTTCCAACTTGTACAAATCTCAACTTGTACATAACATACGGTGTATGTATAAAATCAACACAGACTACTACTAGGACCTAACCAACTCAGACCCATTGAAGTAGTCCATCACAACTAATTCATTCTCACAAAGTCAGCCCTGTAATAATACAAATTTGAATCTTACATTGTTAATCGAATTAAGCATCCCTTGAAAAGGGCTTTTATTACATACAATGGTCCTACCTGTTGTAACAATATGCTTTACTGGTGGTTGACCGTGGGAAGCTTCCAACCGGAGTAAAAGTTGAAAACTTATTACTCGTGAAATTCAGATAGACGGGGCTATCCAGAACAGTGGTCACGGGGAATGCCGGTGATATATTACCGGTGCGGGTAAACACGCACCTGCTGGCTTGACCACTTGACCTAGGGAACCTATCAGATTGCTCGTATGAGTTCTTCCTTCTTTTTGTTGGAAGCCATCTTGAGAAGTTGGCCTTTTTGTGACTCTCACTTTTGTGATTTGTTACAGCCTTACAACTATGGGTAGACAGTTAATTTTTGCTTAAATTGTTGTATAACAGTTTATAGATCACAGTGGTAACATGGTGAAGACACCTACCAGAAACGGGGCAAGTGTGGACATTTTATTCCCCAGTTTGATGGTCACAGCTCTTGCTTTGGTTGTAGAGCCAAGTGCAAGGGGCTAGACCCCTGTGCACCGTGAGCTTATACCACTCAGTGTTCTGCATGTGCAGCACTCACAGAGGAGCAGTGGACACATTTTAGAGAGAACTTTGCGAAGAGGTCCGCTTATAGACAAAAGTCAGGCTCGCAGGCTGATCCTTTTGAAGAGCCGGAGATAACTGACGAACCGGTATTTACTGGTGAAGATCCCTCATGGGTAGATGAAACTATCGTGGATTTAGATCCGGAAGACTCTGGTACCAATGCACCTCTTACCGGCATCAGCCCTCTCACGAGCCTACTGGCTCCATTACCCGCACATAATAACCAGGCGACTTCTTTCACTCTAGGTCCGGTTCATCAGTCTGCTACACATTCATCAGCCTTTTTCAAGGTGCTGAACCCCGTATAACAGACGGTCCCTCAGGACATTTCTCTTCCAGGAAACATACCACACTCTACAACTGGTAGACAAGCAGTTGCGGATAAAATGGCTGCTCTATCCTTCCCACAGCCACAGAGGACTGCTTCTGCCACAGAGATCCTCCAGACTCCTAGAACTCAACTGATTAGGAGCCAGCTGGAACTGCAGAATTTTGAAATGATGAACACTCTGCAGCAGAAAAACCAGCAACAAATAAAATATCTCTCTGCTCAATTGCAAACTGGACTGCAAACCTTTCTTCAACAGTCCATGGGGCTGGTATTCATGAAAAATCTTATTCTCAGTCTCAAACTTACACTCAGTTTCAAACTCAAACTCAACTATACGTAAGTATAAACTCAAATTTGGTATTCTCATGTAAAATTGTATGTAGGTATATGCTCAAACTTAAGTTTGAATCTGAGTTTGAGCTTAGAAATATTTTAGCCAATCAAATTCCATAATGAAATGTATCATGGAATTTGATTGTCTAAAATGAAATTAAATATTTATGATCTCAATCTCAATCTCAAACTTAATTTGAGTTTGAAATATATGGAAGCAGTACATGTAATACTGCTTGGAAGGCTGGCACTGCTAATTCTACTCTAAACTTTATATGTTATGTTCAAGTGCAACTTATATACAATTTATAACTTATACCATAGTTCAAACAAAGTATTACTAAGTGTTACTATTGATTGTTAATCTAATGATTGTTGCTTGATAAAATGATTACCTTATTATTTCAGTTTGTAAAATTTCTTAAGAAAATTTATTTTTTTTCTTCAATATACAAAATATTGCATTTATGTGATTCTATTTCAGTGAGATGAAAATTTAGTGGGATGAAATTCAAATATTAAGTCATATTGCAAGTGTCTAAGTTAAAATGTTATAGCATTCTACTGTATTTCATGATGAATAAGAACATGAAAAGGTCACCCATTTAAATCCAACTTCTTTGACCAAAGCCATAAGGTATCTATTTCATTTAAGGATACAAAGATAGCACCCTAGGCCCAAGGACACTACTTGGGAAATAATTTAATCTTGGTATTATTATTACTTTAATTCATACTGATAAATTGTTGGAAGGTCTGTAAGCCCCTACTTTAGGTTAGACTATGGGAATGAAGCTCAAAAGTTATTCATAGAACTTTGGATTTTAGAAGGCAAAAACTTGTTTAAAAGTTTTTGGCTGACTTGTACACCTAATTATCTCCCGCCGGCCCGCCGGGCGGGAGATTATAAAACGCATTCCGTGTGTGTGTGCGTGTGTGCGTGTGTTATGGAGTTTTATAAAGTATAAAGGGCTGAACATCACACTGGTTGTTTCTCCTTGGCCTTTTCAATGTTTTTTATGACCTTATTGCTTATGTCCTTTCATTTGATGCTGTTATTTCAGACCTAGGACCATAGCTAAGTGAGTAATAGCAATGGTGGCTACTTTGAGTAAAGTGCTCATAACTCCAAAACGACTGCATTTAGAGTGTTTCTGTAAAATACGTTCTTCAGCTACTTTCTCCATGCCTACAAGATGGTACCATTTTTAGGGGTCTATCTTGATAGCTAAGTGAGTAATAGCTATTTTCTGTTATTAACAATGAGCAAAATGAGTAAGTTGATTTTGTCTTTGTAACTGTTACTTACAATATTGGCCTGAAATATGTTGTTGAACAACTCCTTCATGTACTATATCATGGTGAGGTTTCCAAGGTGTAGCACCATAGCTAGCTGAGTAATAGCTACACTAAGTTTAACATTTGACCATTGAGCAAGTCGCTTATAACTCAAAAACTATTGAATATAGAGGATTTTTGTCGAATATGTTGTTCATCTACCTTTTGGATATACTGTATTGTGAATTTTCACAGCTGTAACTCCATAGCTAACTGAGTAATAGCTACTTTGATGATAACCATAATGAGTAAATGGCATATATCTTCAAAAGTATTGCAGCTACACAATTTTGTTCCAATATGTTGTTCAGCTACTATCTCCACAGCTACAACATGGTCAGTAGTTTGGAAGTGTATCTCCATAGCTAAGTGAGTAATAGCTACTTTGTCAATTTTTAATCATAACCATAATGAGTAAATGCCTTATATCTTCAAAAGTATTGCAGCTACACAATTTCTTTCAAATATGTTGTTCATCTACTTTTTTGTTAACTGTAACATATTTAAGTTTCACAACTGTTGCTCAATGTACAAGTGAGTAATGGCTACTTTATTGCTACTTTTGGTGAAAATGTGAAAAATGACAAATATCTCGCAAACCGTAAGAGATAGAGCAATTTCGAGTGAATTTTTGACCCACAGGGTTGTACAACAGCATTCTATGCTAAAAGGAAAAAGGTTTGGTGAACTTTGGCCTACTTTTGAGTGAGTAATAGGACTTTTACCTAATATCATTATATGACTTATAACTGTCAATGAGAAAATGGCTTATATCTTCAAAAGTATTGCGGCTACACAATTTTGTTCCAATATGTTGTTCAGCTACTTTCTCCACAGCTACAACATGGTCAGTAGTTTGCAAGTGTATCTCCAAAGCTAAGTGAGTAATAGCTACTTTTTCAATTTTTAATGATAACCATAATGAGTAAATGGTTTATATCTTCAAAAGTATTGCAGCTACACAATTTCTCTCAAATATGTTGTTCATCTACTTCTTTGTGAACTATAACATATTTAAGTTTCACAAGTGTTGCTCGATGTACAAGTGAGTAATGGCTACTTTATTGCTACTTTTGGTGAAAATGTGAAAAATGACAAATATCTCGCAAACCGTAAGAGATAGAGCAATTTTGAGTGAATTTTTGACCCACAGGGTAATATAACAGTATCCTATGCTAAAAGGAAAAAGGTTTGGTGAACTTTGGCCTACTTTTGATTGAGTAATAGCACTTTTACCTAATATCATTATATGACTTATAACTCTCAATGAGTAAATGGCTTATATCTTCAAAAGTATTGCAGCTACAGAATTTTGTGCCAATATGTTGTTCAGCTACTATCTCCACAGCTACAACATGGTCCCTAGTTTGGAAGTGTATCTCCATAGCTAAGTGAGTAATAGCTACTTTGTTAATTTTAATGATAACCATAATGAGTAAATGGCTTATATCTTCTAAAGTATTGCAGCTACACAATTTTGTTGCAATATGATGTTCAGCTACTTTCTTCACAGCTACAACATGGTCAGTAGTTTGCAAGTGTATCTGCATAGCTAAGTGAGTAATAGCTACTTTTTCAATTTTTAATGATAACCATAATGAGTAAATGGCTTACATCTTCAAAAGTATTGCAGCTACAGTATTTCTCTCAAATATGTTGTTCATCTACTTTTTGTGAACTGTAACATATTTAAGTTTCACAACTGTTGCTCAATGTACAAGTGAGTAATGGCTACTTTATTGCTACTGTTAGTGAAAATGTGAAAAATCACAAATATCTCGCAAACTGTAAGAGATAGAGCAATTTCGAGCGAATTTTTGACCCACAGGGTAGTACAAGGGTATCTTATGCTAAGGGGAAAAAGGTTTGGTGAACTTTGGCCTACTTTTGAGTAAGTAATAGCACTTTACCTATTGTAGGGTTTATGTCTAAATTAGGCCTGTAGTAGACAAAAATGTCTAAATTGTGGAATATTACTTGTTGGCAACCTGCAGTCCACATTTCTTTCCCCATTTCTTTCATATTTGGCAGGTGGCTTATCTCTAGAAGTATTGCAGATAGCCAATTTTTCTCAAATAACTCATTCACCTACTTTTGGGAGAGCTTTCACTTGGTGAAGTTTCAGACCCGTAGCTAAATTATTCACCTACTGAAAATGAGTAAATGCGAATTATCTCTGAAAGTATTGCAGATAGCCAATTTTTCTCATATAACTCATTCATCTACTTTTGGAAGAGCTTTCACATGGTGAAGTTTCAGACCCGTAGCTAATTACTCACCTACTGAAAATGAGTAAACACGAATTATCTGTAAAAGTATTGCAGATAGCCAATTTTTCTCAACTCATTCACCTACTTTTGGGAGAGCTTTCACTTGTTGAAGTTTCAGACCCGTAGCTAAATTATTCACCTACTCAAAATGAGTAAATGCTAATTATCTCCGAAAGTATTGCAGATAGCCAATTTTTCTCATATAACTCATTCATCTACTTTTGGAAGAGCTTTCACATGGTGAAGTTTCAGACCCGTAGCTAATTACTCACCTACTGAAAATGAGTAAATGCGAATTATCTGTAAAAGTATTGCAGATAGCCAATTTTTCTCAAATAACTCATTCACCTACTTTTGGGAGAGCTTTCACTTGGTGAAGTTTCAGACCCATAGCTAATTACTCACCTACTGAAAATGAGTAAATGCGAATTATCGCTAAAAGTATTGCAGACAGCCAATTTTTCTCAAATAACTCATTCACCTACTTTTGGGAGAGCTTTCACTTGTTGAAGTTTCAGACCCGTAGCTAAATTATTCACCTACTCAAAATGAGTAAATGCTAATTATCTCCGAAAGTATTGCAGATAGCCAATTTTTCTCAAATAACTCATTCACCTACTTTTGGGAGAGCTTTCACTTGGTGAAGTTTCAGACCCATAGCTAATTACTCACCTACTCAAAATGAGTAAATGAGAATTACCGCTAAAAGTATTGCAGATACCCAATTTTTTTCAAATAACTCATTCACCTACTTTTGGGAGAGCTTTCACTTGGTGAAGTTTCAGACCCATAGCTAATTACTCACCTACTGAAAATGAGTAAATGCGAATTATCGCTAAAAGTATTGCAAATAGCCAATTTTTATCAAATAACTCATTCATTTACTTTTGGGAGAGCTTTCACATGGTGAAGTTTCAGACCCGTAGATAATTACTCACCTACTCAAAATGAGTAAATGCGAATTATCTCTTAAAAGTATTGCAGATAGCCAATTTTTCTCAAATAACTCATTCATTTACTTTTGGGAGAGCTTTCACATGGTGAAGTTTCAGACCCATAGCTAATTACTCACCTACTGAAAATGAGTAAATGCGAATTATCGCTAAAAGTATTGTAGATAGCCAATTTTTCTGAAATAACTCATTCACCTACTTTTGGAAGAGCTTTCACATGGTGAAGTTTCAGACCCGTAGCTAATTACTCACTCAAAATGAGTAAATGCGAATTATCTCTAAAATTATTGCAGATAGCCAAATTTTCTCATATATAACTCATTCATCTACTTTTGGGAGAGCTTTCACTTGGTGAAGTTTCAGACCCATAGCTAATTACTCACCTACTGAAAATGAGTAAATGCGAATTATCGCTAAAAGTATTGCAGATAGCCAATTTTTCTCAAATAACTCATTCACCTACTTTTGGGAGAGCTTTCACATGGTGAAGTTTCAGACCCATAGCTAATTACTCACCTACTGAAAATGAGTAAATGCGAATTATCTCTAAAAGTATTGCAGATAGCCAATTTTTCTCAAATAACTCATTCACCTACTTTTGGGAGAGCTTTCACTTGGTGAAGTTTCAGACCCATAGCTAATTACTCACCTACTCCAAATGAGTAAATGCGAATTATCTCTAAAAGTATTGCAGATAGCCAATTTTTCTCAAATAACTCATTCACCTACTTTTGGGAGAGCTTTCACTTGATGAAGTTTCAGACCCATAGCTAATTGCTCACCTACTCAAAATGAGTAAATGCGAATTATCTGTAAAAGTATTGCAGATAGCCAATTTTTCTCAAATAACTCATTCACCTACTTTTGGGAGAGCTTTCACTTGGTGAAGTTTCAGACCCATAGCTAGTTACTCACCTACTCAAAATGAGTAAATGCGAATTATCGCTAAAAGTATTGCAGATAGCCAATTTTTCTCAAATAACTCATTCATCTACTTTTGGGAGAGCTTTCGCATGGTGAAGTTTCAGACCCGTAGATAATTACTCACCTACTCAAAATGAGTAAATGCGAATTATCTCTTAAAAGTATTGTAGATAGCCAATTTTCCTCAGATAACACATTCATCTACTTTTGGAAGAGCTTTCACATGGTGAAGTTTCAGACCCATAGCTAATTACTCACCTACTGAAAATGAGTAAATGAGAATTATCGCTAAAAGTATTGCAGATAGCCAATTTTTCTCAAATAACTCATTCACCTACTTTTGGAAGAACTTTCACATGGTGAAGTTTCAGACCCGTAGATAATTACTCACCTACTCAAAATGAGTAAATGTGAATTATCTCTTAAAAGTATTGTAGATAGCCAATTTTTCTCAAATAACTCATTCATTTACTTTTGGGAGAGCTTTCACATGGTGAAGTTTCAGACCCATAGATAATTACTCACCTACTCAAAATGAGTAAATGCGAATTATCTCTTAAAAGTATTGCGGATACCCAATTTTTATCAAATAAGTCATTCATCTACTTTTGGGAGAACTTTCACTTGGTAAAGTTCCAGACCCATAAGTAATTACTCACCTACTGAAAAGGAGTAAATGTGAATTATCTCTTAATAGTATTGCAGATAGCCAATTTTTCTCAAATAACTCATTCACCTACTTTTGGGAGAGCTTTCACACACGAAAATGAAAAATTGTGAATATCTCGGAGAAACTATTTCTTCTCCTTTAATGCTCGGCGGGAGATACACACCGCGACAGTGGTCTTGTCAAAAATTTTTGTCTCCCCAAAAATGGTGGTCATTTTGAATTTTCAAAGTTTTTGCAAAACACAAAACTGCTTATATTTCGAAAACCATGCTATATGGAGCGAACTCAACAAAATTGTTGACCTGCTGGGTATCTCTGCAGAGTAGCCATGCCAATTTTCAAAATATTTTTGTCTCACCAAATATAGCAGACATTTTGAATTTGCAAAACACAAAAATGCTTATATCTTGAAAACCGTGCTAGATAGAGCAGACTGCGCTGACTTTGGTTGCCACAACAGTATAAGGCTAGAAACGAAGCATTTTCTTAATACTTTAGCACTCACCTTTATATCCTTTTCGGGACGCTTTGTTTTTGCTATGCAAAAACATTATCTTTTTTTGCGAGCGATCCTCTAGTTGAGTTCTTGTCTATCCCTGACCCAGCAGCAGAAGAGGATTACAAGCTGGGCTCAGCGTTGGGATGTGATCCCCTTCTCCAACAGGAAAAGTTGGATAGACCACCATCTATAAAACTTCCTATGGTGGCAGACCTATCAGAACTACAGACAGTTCAGGATGAATCAGTCAAACCCAGCACATCTAACACTCTGGAGATAGGGAAATTCCCAGGCATTCCACCACACAAGGGAAGTTTGTATAGTGTAGTGGACAGTAAATTCGTTCAGACACCACAGGTGGTTCCACAGGTCTTCTCAAACATAGCAAAACCTGGTTATAAGAGTGGACCCCCAGCTTCAGTCCAACAGAAGGATTTAGTCAAGCTGGAATATATGACTCTGGAGAACATCAGTATCGCAAACTTCCTCTCCACCTTCGGTATTGCTAGCAAGTTATGCCTCAATAACCTTCGTCACTCAAGGGACCAGAGAGAAAGGTTGTTTGATCATTTCCATGCTACCATGGATGGGCCCACCCGAGAGCAGATCATGCAACAACTGTTAACCATGATGCAACAAGAATCTGCTCAGATGCAGTTTATGCTGGATATCAGTCCTTGTCCTGACTTCGTCTGAGTGAGCTTGCCATATCTGGTATGTTGTGTATCGAACCACTTCTTCACAGTCTTGACAGGCAAGTTTCTGGTAGCTGCTAGCTGCTCCCAAAGTCTATTCTTCTGCTTGTCTTTGAAACTGTCATTGGTCTTGTCATACAGTTCCTCGTGCTGTTTAATGAACTCCATGATGGCTTCTTCGTCTGAATCACTCAGGAAAATGGACTTCATCTGGCCCTTCTTCTGTCTGGATTGAGTTGATTCTACATCAGTATCCGTTTCAGTTCACAGTCTCTTCTCTCCTCTTTCCTGACTCTCTTCCCCCCCTCTCTCCCTCCTCTCTCTGTCCCTCTACTGTTCAATCCTCTCTCTCTCATCACTCTCCTCTCCAGACTTGTAATCTATTACAGCCAATCTATTACTATTACTATTACTATTACATTTGAAAATATTCAATCTATTACTATTACATTTTAAATTTTTAAATCTATGACTATTACTATTACATTGCCATCTATTACTTCTATTACTTTCTATTACATTCTATTACAATTTGGCGCAAACTTGAGAGATAATTTTAACACAGAAATAAAACTGACAAGATACTTTATACATCTAATTTTATTGAAAATGCTTCAGATTATTCCATACAAGGATAAAATATTACAAGTATATCACTTGGAATATTTACAATTAAATAAATAGATCCCGTATTTATTCTTTTTAAGAATGACTTGACTACTTGGAGAATTTATGAGAATTCTATACAAAGCCACTTTTAAGTGCTGTAAATTTTGTAATGAGAGGTATATTTCCAGCAAATTCCGTGCAAAGCTTTTTGAATGCTGAAAAATATGTTATTATCAGTAAATATTATCTGGGGGAAAATACACTGTTGTAAAACAATTCTCATATTTATTCACTTTATGATGAGTTGTTAGATTTGAAAAACTCTTATTATTATGAGAAATACTTGATGAGCAGTGTTTACAAAAGAAAACACTGCATTCAAAGAACCATTTGTTTCTTTCAAATTCTTTGCATGCAGAGCCCACCTCAAAATGATTCAAAAGTGACATTTATGTTTGAAAATAATAACTGTTAATTTTATGTAAATCAGTGAAACAGCTAACACATGCCACAATGCTGCCCTTATTATACACAATAGTGACCTGTGTGATTGCCTTTCATGTGTCACAGTTTCTCCTTACTCAGGAACATTTAGTTAATCCTTCTAAAGGTTAAATTGGCCTCTTTAAGCCTTTAATAATACCAGCTCAAAGACAGTTGTTTCAGAACACTCAATCAAAGAGGGACAATTAAAGGTCCCTTGATATTTCAAAGTTATTTATTTTAACATTTGTGTGTTATATTTAGTATTCTTTGATGAATATCAATACATTACATATTGATTATTTGAAAAGTTTATGTATGAATGTTTAAAATGAATTTGACTTATGAGTGCTACAAAATCAATTCATTATTGTTTTGAAGTTTATTTAAAGTGATGATTTTATGATAATTAATTCATTATTGTATCAAAGTACATTTAAAGTATTCATTTATATGAAAACTAATTCATTACAGAATTAAAGTCCATGTTAAGTGATCATTTTTCTACAACCTCCTTCTGAAAAATAGCAAAGGGTAAATTGTAATAGAAAAATAATAGAAAGTAATAGATGTAATAGATAGAATTTCAATCTATTACTATTACTATTACATTTGCAAAATTTCAATCTATTACTATTACATCGAAGTTGACTCCAATCTATTACTTTTCTATTACTTCTATTACTTTGTTTACAAGTCTGCTCCTCTCTCCCTCCTCTCATGTTTGATATTTCACCGACTCTCCCTGATAGGCCGGGAACTTGCAACCGACCCTAACAGACCATGTAAACAATGGTCCCGACTCTGCATAGTTACCGGCCTGTCGGTTCCAGTGGAAACACTGCATTAGATTGTGTTTCCCTGTAGCCCCTCCAGAGGAAGGACAGGAAGCTGGAACCTGGTACCATTAATGGTACAGATCAGCCATTGCTAACAAGTTGGGTAATTCTACCATTAATGTCAGCAAAGATGAGAATCTCACTCGTCTCCTGGATAGTTTCCATAGAGACAGGCCCAAAGGCAGGAGAGGTATACCCTCTTGGAACCTGTCCCTGGTCTTGTACCAGCTGACAAAGGCCCCCTTAGAACCTTTAAAAGAGGCCTCATTAAAACATTTGACCTTCAAGACTGTTTTTCTGTTGGCCCTGGGTTCTGGTAAACGCAGGAGTGAGATCCATGCTTGGTTACATAAGAACATCAGACACCAGTCAGACTGGTCTAAGGTGTCCTTGTACCCCTCACCCAGCTTTCTATCCAAGAACCAGCTGGCTAAGGAAGGTCCAGATAGTGTGGCTCTAGTGGTCATACCAGCCCTGGCCCCCACTCTGGATATGTCACTCAAGGGTGACAGGTCCTTGTGTCCAGTCAGAGCCCTTCGCTATTACTTGGACAGGACCTCAGACCTTAGGCAGAAAAAGGAGTTGGTCTTTGTCTCCTTCAAGAAGGTTTTGATAAGGACATCTCCCCTGCCACCATCTCCTCATGGATCAAGCAAACTGTGATCCTTTGCTATGAGCTCTCTGATCAGGAGGCCCTCACTCTGCATCAGACTAAAGCCCATGATGTCAGGGCCTTTGCTGCTTCTAAGGCCTTCCAGTTGGGGGTCTCCTTAGAGCAGATTCTGTCAGCCTGTCACTGGAAATCCCATAACACCTTCACACAATTCTATTTGAAGGATGTGGCTTGGGCTGATGTGGCTGTTTTTTTCATTTCGGGCCAGTGGTGGCTGCCCAACAGGTCTACCACCAAGCCTCAAAATGAGGAGATATGTAAATATGTACATAACATGTATATAATTCCAAAAAACAAAACAAACTGTGACTTGCTTCCTTTGGGAAGTTTATTTCTTATGGGACTGAACTCAACCCTCTCTTCCTATTCTCAGAGCAGGTCTGAGAAAAAGGGGGGGGGGGGGCAACATTGGTAGACTCCCGGGTTACCAGTTAGTCTTAGCTGACCTTGACCCTTGGGTTCATCTGACCCTACGTCAACTGGGCCTTCTCAACTTTGTTTTGTTTATGAGTTCACTTGAGTCCTTAGTAACTTACCCGTCTACCAAGCGGTAGTTATTCAGCAGTTATCCATTGGATAGGATGTATAAACACAATAAAATTGCAAAATTAATAAGTAAATTAAATTTTTATAAGTTAATACCCTATCCAATGGACAGGCAAGGCCCACCCATCCGGCCCCACCATCAGCTTACTAGGGGTCTTAATATGTTTAGACAATGAAAAAGATGCTGTGACGTCACGCTGTCTAGACAGGAAGGAAGTACGATGCACCACCTAGCAAATGCACACTCTGTGACCAGTCCTACAGGTATTATATACAGGATATCTATTTCTGGCGTTTGGCGGGACCGGTCACGGATAGGGTATTAACTTATAAAAATTTAATGTACTTATTAAATTTGCAATTTGCAGCCTCAGCTGATGGTCCTATTCAGTTAGAGATGTGTGCCATATGATTGTTTCGTAATAAGTTTATTGAACAAGACAGTATTTCTTTTAAAAAAATGCTGCTTTGACAAACTTTTTTTCTGTTATGGTTGTTTCATTGTGTTTCAACACATATTAATCCAGGGCTAATCACCATTAGTGATATACATATTGTGTGTTGAAGTGGTTTTATGTCATTTGCCACTGAACAGTATGATGTATCAGTTGTATAACTTTATTAAAACCAAATTGGCTAATAGTATACACTGAAATAAAATTGCACCACCAAACGAAGCAAATACCATTGAACATTCTTATGATATTTTTACATTTTGCAACTTCGACTTAGACCAAATCCACTGTACTGTTTACTACCAAAGGTTTGAATGTGAAAATGATTGACACCAACCCACTAAGAAATAATGTCAGAATATATTTTATTGAAATTTTCCATGAGTTTTTATACCATTAACAAGTCTGAATAATTTTAAGTGCAAAAATTCATTTGTGTAAAATGAAACACATGCATGAATATATTGGCCTGCTATAAAATAATTTAACAAAAGAAATTTAAAGAATGGTGTTCATTTCAGATATTTTGGGGTGAAAAGTGTTGCAAATTGCATATTATATTAGAATTAATTTTGACCATTAAATGCTAGGATATAAAAAAAACAACATGATGTTATCAGATTAAAATATTGTTTCTTTAATTACAATTTGGTGATTTTTCTGTTTTATAAACTCTAGTACCACTCTGGGTTCGGAAGCGAATTTTCATCTGAAGCCCTTCCCAATGCACTGCCTAAAGGACAGGTATGACATTTTTGTGGTCATTTTCATGGCGATTTAGTAGTGGATTGTGTGGTACCTTTTCAGTAATGTCTTTTCAGTTCACCTCAGTTTAATCCTGCACTCAGTAAAAATTAATGTCTATTTAGTGTTCCTGAACAAAGTTTTAGTTGTACAGAATCAAAATTATTATAATTTGATCTTTTTTTGTCATAAGAGAGCGAGGAAAGTAAAAGGCTTGAATGTACTCGTATCTTAATTTAAGGAATAAAATGACATAAGGATAAAAAATGTTAGTCATCACATGATAGATAACGCAGAGAAATATTGACATTGAAATAATGATCTTGGGGACAAATATATTGTATTTGTGTATTGGATAAACAGAATAAAGTTCAGAAAGAGTAACAAAGATTAAATGTCTTCAGAACAGTAACAAAGATTATATATTTTCAGAACAACCCTGCAAAGTGCCCTTATGGCCTGTATGCTGAACAACTGTCTGGATCAGCTTTCACAGCGCCAAGAAACTCCAACAAAAGAAGGTGAACTACTGACATTTGTCTAAAATACTATCCATGTATCATAACTTCTCAACTAAGTTTGAATGAACACCTGTGTACAGCATATTTGAGTGTAATCAAACCAGACTGCTGTAGTGCTCAATCTCTGTGGTAATATGTTCTAACAAGGTGATTGTTACAAGATCACTAACTTTTTGGAAAGCTTTCATTGTTGACCACATACATGACAGGCAGTTAAGTAGTTTAAGGTGGAAAACGCACATACATAAAGAGATTGTAGTATTTGTGGAACTTCTGAGTCTCAATGTAATCCAAACTGTGTACTAAGGAATAAACACCCCCAAAAATGAAATAGCTTCGTAATAATGCTAATGAGTTTAAAATTAAAGCTTAGTTTCACAGTTGTTGTCTTTTGTCATGTCTTTATGTACGACAATACCATATAGTGATCAATTTGATATCACATAGATAAAAAACAGCATTTTCATATGATGTAATGGCATGCAGAGTGGCAGAGCAGTTATGGGAATGTCAAAAGCATTATTGATTTCAAATCAATGATTTGGGTCTCTTGATATTGTAAATATTTCTGCACAAACTTTAAATGGGTTGTACTGCACATTAAAAACAATTTTAATTTAACATAAAAATATACATGTACACATCAGTCACAAGGCAGTTGTATCTTTCATGCCTGTAGTATATATTTTGGGGTGTATGAAACTAGTTTAAGGAAAGTTAATATCCTTTCCATTACTACACAGATAAGGTGCATCACAGTGTATTCATTTGGCATTGCATTTACAGTCATGTTGGGGAGACTTATGTGATGGTTGAAACTAATTTTCATAAACTACAATACAAACTCTCCCAGTACAATACAGCTTTACAAGGGATAGTACAATTTCACAGAGTATGTTTGCCAGATTATGTGGTGGTTCTCAGCAGTATAAACTAAAAGCTCTGTATTTAGAAATTTTCACAGAGTATTATACAAATTTACAAGGTACAAATGATTTTGAGTAAGTACAAACATTCCATGGTTTCCATTCCATAGGAGAACCTAACAAAAATAACAAAACACCACACTTAAGATACACATCCATATAAATGAATTCAAGTTGAAGGCCAGAGTTACTGTTCTATATCCTGTTCAACAGTTAAAAAGAGTTTAAACTGATACTTTAGTTCAGTGAACCACCTTAGTAATCTGTAACAATACAGTAAAATTTGATCAAAGAAAAGAAAGGGAAGATATATGTTGTAATAAGATGTTTACATGTTGTGCTTTTAGCTGGCTGTACCGCATCCTTCCATCTGTTGTACACAAACCCTGGGAAAAAATCAAACAAGGATATTTGACAAATAACTTTGAGAACACTGCTCCTGAGCCAAAACAGGTATAGATTGTATGAAATTTTTTTTTGGAATTGATGCCCGCTTTTCATCTTGTACCATTACCAGTTCACATTGGTTATGGTGTGTGTCAATTTGCAGATAAATGCACAATTTAGTTGTAAATAAGTGATTAGGTGTTTGGTAGAAACATGAAAGGGTTGCAGACTGAACCGCATATTCACACTTCTGTTACACTTTTCACATCCTTTTATACATCCTTTTATATTTATATTGTTGGTACATTTCAGTTGTAGTTTGAACCCTTTAAGTATTCACAAAATTTTGTCATAAAGATTGTCTGTAATTATATAGCAATGGACATTCTAAAGTTGTAATCGAGTGTACTGCTTTGCAGGCACAAGGTCTTCCCAACACTGGGGAACTCAATGTGGTCAACTAGCACAAAAACAAAAGGCCAAAAGGTGTTTTGGTCCCCTAGCGTGAGTGCAAAGCCATCAGAGACATGACTAGTGCACTAGAATTTACGAAAGTCTGGTGACACAAAGAAATTCTAACTCTGACACATCCGACAGCTGGTCTAGAACTCAGATGGTCACCTATCCAAGTACTAACATAGCCCATTGCTGCTTAACTTCAGAGAGCAGACTAATACTCATCCTGCTGTGCCAAATTTCATGAAAGTCTGGAGACAAAAAAAAAGTGATTCCTAGAAGCGCGAACTCTACCGAGGCTTGCACTTAAAAATGTAAAAAAAAGTCCATAGTCGAGGGAGACTCTAGGTCAGTAATCCAGGCTTGTGGGTATGAATGAGGGGGATGAGAGATTGTAAGTTGGGAAACTTGAGTTGAAGAGGTTGGTCTTGAGATGCTAACTGAAAGATATTACCGAGGGACTGGATCTTAGATGAAGAAGAGAGTTCCATAAGATGATGCTGAGTGGCTAAAAGAGGTATACAAATTTTTTGTGGGATTTGTTAACTTTATAGTCAAAGTAGCGAACTTGAAGGAACTTACATTTTATGGCAACTGTGTTTGGTATTTGTAGATGAGGTGTAATATGTATGGATGGAGTTTTTTCACTGAGGTATCCGGGTTATGTTTTATAGAATGTTGTATGCGATCAGCGAAATTTTGAACTGCCACCAGTGTTTTTACTGAGAACGGAGTTTTAATTAAGGGGCAATTTGTGACATTCCTTAGACCTTAGTGTGTCATTAAATGTCGGTGTTTTACATTTGCATTGGAATCCTCTTGAAATTTCCAAGATGTTTGACTCTTCCAATGTTCCCTAAAATTCAACTCTTGTGCTTTACAGCTGCGATGGAACCCTTTCGACATTCCCAAGCCCTCCTCTGGGCCTGTTGACTTTGTGGAGGGTCTTTCCACTGTTGCAGGGGCTGGGGATCCAAAGTCTAGAAATGGTGTGGCCACACATATCTACGCTTGTAACAGCTCCATGAAGGACAAGGTAAGAGCATATGTAGCAGTAACTGTTGAAGTGGGACATAAATCCCAAACTGTGAGCTTTAGAATGGAAGCTGCTTTGTGTTTGTTTCAAATGTTTATTTTACAACAATAGCAAAGGCTAAGAAGTTTGTGTTTTGAGCTGTTTCACTTTAATTTTGAGACCAAGGAAAAGGTTCACTACGGAGCTTTTCTTAACTTTATTTTTTTATTTTTTTTTTTTTTTTGTTTTTTTTTATTTGTCTGTAAACAATACATTTATCAATACGGATACAGCAATATTTTCAGTCAACAATTTGTAACTATACAAACAATACAAATAAGTGATATAGAACTATTGTAAAAGAAACATTAGAATTACAAGGGACATGTTTTACTTGATCAAGGCATGTGGTTACTCACTCCATAATCAATTTCCAATTTTTCCATTTTAAGTCAAAAAGGGCCTTTTTATCTTGTAGGTTTGCCAAGAGCTTTTCTTCTGCATATGTTTGCTTGAACTGATACATTAGTCTGTCTAGACACAAAACGGTATTATTTTTAAAAGAGTCAAAAATATATTTTTTTGTCAGGATCAGCAAAATATTTATAGGGCTTCTATTCTGATCTGACAGTAAATATCCCAGCATAATATCCAGATTATTTAATGTTAACTGACAATTTATTTTCTCTTTGACATACATTTTTATGTTTTCCCATAAAGTTACAGTAATAGGGCATTCGGTAAAAATATGCATTAATGTTTCTGGAGCATTGTTACATTTTCTACAAAGTGAAGATGATGATGCTCCTATTTTGTTTAGATAATGATTTGTTCCTAATATCCTGTAGATTATCCTCAACTGGAACCACACTAGGCTATTATCATTTATTGTGTTAAAACATACTTTAAATATATCACTCCAAGTTGATTCATCTATATTGAGGTATAAATCTATATTCCATTTTAACTTCATTGAATGATTATTTTTTTTGTAGTTATTGACGTACTTATAAAAATCTCTAGCTCCCTTATCAGATCGGTACAGAATCTTTATATGATTTGGTATATTTGGTCTAAAGACATTGTTGTGCTGAAAATTAGTTTCTTTCAGCAGCTGATTACAAATACCTTTGACTCTCAAGTAATGCAGAAAGTTGATATTTCTTAGATTATATAAATTTTTCATTGTATCTAGTGACCTAAATTGGCCATTATCATCTAAAACGTCTGAAATGGAGCAGATCCCTTTACTGTACCATTGAGAAATATAAAAAGTCTCATCTGACAATGCTTTATTGTACCATAAGGGGGTTGTCAGAATCTGTTCACTTGTGAGTAGCTGTTGATGTTTCAATATATCATATGCTGACTCAAAGACATTATTCCAAAAATTATTTGTTATATTTTTATTTAATTCAACTATATATTCAGGACCCAATCCAGTGCACTTTTCTTGGAATTTTCCAAAGGTTGCTTGAAATAGCTTGTTCCATGGGGCATCCGTTTGCCGTAACAATTTTCTAAACCAAGTTGTTTTTAAACATTTTATAAAAAGTTTTACATTGACCATATTAAGTCCACCTGATTGCCCATCAAGGGTTACTATATTCCTATTTATTTTGTCAGGTTTATTTGACCATAAAAATTTGTAACATAAATCTTCAATTTTTTTTAATAATTGTGGGGTAGGGTTTGGCAACCCCAAGAATAAGTGATTTAGTTTTGCCAAAATAAAAGTTTTCACAACTGTTACTTTCCCTATAGGTGTTAAATATCTCTTCTCCCAGATATTTATAAGATTCTTTATTTCACAAATCCTTTTGTCATAATTAATCTCCAACATATTCATAAGGTTGTTTGAGAATTTTATTCCCAGTAGGTCAAAATGTGTACATCCCCATAGAAGGCCTTTGTCCACTAATTTTTCTTTTGAATGCCTTTTTCTTCCAATCCAGACAACCCGAGTTGTTTCTTAACTTTATTGACACAGGAGAAATAACCCTAACAAACGATATAATAACATCAATATATATGAAGTACAGATAACTATATCCATAGCTATCTTCCTGTCTTTATTACCCAACATAATATTTACCTCACGTGATATTCACATCAGAGCTAAAAACCCATCATTTAAATATTTTCCATTAAGTCATAAACAGTGTTTAACACTTGAATCAGTATGTCACAATATCTGATACAGGGCAATTATGTAACTCTTGAACTCTAGATACACATAGAGAACAACCTAATATCCTCTTTGTTTTTTTTGTTTTTTTTTATGATATCAGCAGTTTTGCAAATATTGTCAAAATATCTCCACATCATGTGACTCATATTTTGCAACTTTTACAAGAAAATCATGTAAAATTTGGCTATAATTGTGGAAAAAAAGAATACTCGTTAAATAGTATAGAAATGGTGAAGAACACACCAGCGTAAAATTGACTACTTATTCAAGTCTTTATATTTTTCTTGACAATTTACAACTTGTGTTTTTCCAGGCACTTTACAACTCAGATGGAGACTTTCTGATTGTCCCTGAGAAAGGGACCCTGTACATCACCACTGAGTTTGGTCTCATGGAGGTGGCGCCACAAGAGATCTGTGTCATCCAACAGGGCATGCGCTTCAGCGTGGATGTACAGGGCGAGAGCAGGGGATATGTACTAGAGGTGTACGATGCCCACTTCGTACTACCAGACCTTGGACCCATTGGTAAGTGTGACAGGGGACATGTGTACAGGTAGTGTACAATACACACTTCATACTACCAGACCTTGGACCCATTGGTAAGTGTGACAGGGGATATGTGGACAGGTAGTGTACAATACACACTTCATACTACCAGACCTTGGACCCATTGGTAAGTGTGACAGGGGATATGTGGACAGGTAGTGTACAATACACACTTCATACTACCAGACCTTGGACCCATTGGTAAGTGTGACAGGGGATATGTGGACAGGTAGTGTACAATACACACTTCACACTGCCAGACCTTGGTAAGTCGAATGGGACTGACAACATTCTTGTCTATGGAGTGTGCAGTTTTTGTGTTGTCTAATTTTTACCTTCTTTTTATTGCATGTTCTTCCGAAACACTGATAGGTTCTGAAATAGTTGCATTTATGGTGGATGATAATGTAATTATTTTAATGTTAAACTGAATTCTATTGCCAATTCCAACCAGGTGCCAATGGACTTGCCAATCCACGTGACTTTCTGATTCCCAAGGCATGTTTTGAGGACAGAGAAGTGAAGGAATTTCAGATCATCAGCAAATACCAGGGGGGACTCTTTATGGCAAAACAGGTAGACAATTTTGGGATAATGTTTGTGCTCTTAATTTTATATTTTTGATTGGAAATAATGTTTGGGAGTTCTTCATGAGAAAACTGGTAGTTTGGATATTTCAGTAGAAAAAGCCCATAAAATTGCAATTTGCAAACTTTATTTCTTCCGGTACAGTGCACCAAAATAACAATAATAATTATTGCATTATTAGTACTAAAATATGTCTTGAAAACCAGGTTACGAACATTAAATTTTCTTTGCACATGCCTGTTGAATTGGCTGTTACGTCCCAGCTCTGTTGTGTTATTTTATTCTTTATTGTGGTTAAACATTAAAACTTAATTGTTTTGTTAAGTAAATCTTTCTTGGTTCTGATTCCAGTATCAAACCGCATGTTACATATAAAACCCTCATTGTTGATTTGTGTGTACAGGATCACAGTTGTTTTGATGTGGTGGCCTGGCATGGTAATTACACTCCCTATAAGTATGACCTCAGGAACTTCATGGTCATCAATGCTGTGGCTTTTGATCATGCGGTATGTTTATGTAAAAATATAAATTTAGAAAAAATTGTCAGTGCATTAAGTTGTGGGTTTGGTTTATAATTCATTTAGTGTGTTGGTTAGCTGGCATTTCATGTATCTTGGCAATTCATGTGGAAAGGTGAAATCTATTTCAAATATGTCCATAATTAAAATGGTGGGATATCTTGAAATACTAAAGACCAGCCTACTATTGACGAAAAAGTCTCTTTTTTATGATTTTTTTTTTTTTTTTTTGATAAAAAATTTAGAGTTAAAGGTGTTACTGATGATCTTTTGAACCAGATATAATAGAGCTCAAGTGAATGTCTTTTTTAAACATAACAGTCATTCGGAACGTCTGCATTGTAATGTTAACCATTATGCTTCTTTTCCCACTGTAGACATCTCGCTTGAATATTGCTTGCTTGATGTAATACTGTTTGGAAATGGTCATCTTACAGGCCTTAATTTTGTGATATTTTTCCCCAATTTTGTTTCCATATTATATGTTTTTAGGACTTAACTATTTTCACAATTGTTTTGGAAATATTAACAAATGGTCTTTGTATTTTTAAAACTTTTCACTGATTGTGGATCTGTATGACCTGTTTTCAGGACCCGTCCATATTCACAGTGCTCACGTGCCAGTCTGTCAGACCTGGGGTGGCAATTGCAGATTTTGTGATATTTCCGCCACGTTGGGGAGTGGCAGACCACACCTTCAGACCCCCGTACTACCACAGTAAGTGTGTAAAGAAGAAAGAAATAGCAGATGATTTTACAGGAAAATTGTACATGGATATTGACCTCTTTCTATGTAAATTGTATAGTGAGCAATTCCTCAGTGTTTCTCGTGCTTTAGTTTCCCATTGACACATTGAATGGATCATATATTATAACGGGTAATTAAGGAGATTGATGAAAGTATGGCTTACCTTGTCAACACTGTAACACTGCACTGTAACTGGTATTAGTACACATCAGTTAAGGTAAAAGATAAGATTTCAATTGATGGTGTTTGAAGTTTGAGGTGAATATGTTAGACATTGCCAAACTTCTATCACCCAAATCATTCTATTTGGTTCCTTTAGCTTCTGTATTAGTGTGTCTGTCAACTCCCAAGGTAGGGTAGGATTTGTTTAAGTACATAGGTTTGATCATATGAAAGGGAGAGTTTGGGTTCTACTGTGAACTATTTCGGGGAACTGTATGAGCGAGTACATGAGTCTGGTCACATGGAAGGGGGGATTTGTGTTCTTCTTTGTACTACTGTTTCAGGGAACTGTATGAGTGAATACATAATACTGGTCACACGGAGGGGAGAGGGGGTGTTCCACTGTGTATAACTTTTCAGGGAATTGTATGGGTGAATACATTAAAACTGATCACATGGAAGGGCAAGGATTTGTGTTCCACTGTGTACTACTTTTTAGGGAACTGTTTGGGTGAATACATAAAACTGGTCACATGGATGGGTGAGGGTTTGTGTTCCATTGTGTACTACTTTTCAGGGAACTGTATGAGTGAATACATGGGTCTGATCACGGGAAACTATGAAGCAAAGGAGGATGGTTTCCGACCAGGAGGAGCCAGTCTCCACAGTATGATGACTCCTCATGGTCCTGACGCCATATGTTTTGAAAAAGCTAGCAATGTGACAAAGTTTGAGCCTGAGAGGGTTGCTGATGGTAAGGAGAAAAATAAAATTTTATCACAGAGAAAGTTTGCCACTGTATGTGAAATTTAAAACTGGAATGGTAATTAAGCGGCCCGTCAGGGACGCTTATTTGTTTTTGTTGGTTCACTCGATTTTATTAGTGTTTTTGTTAAGTTTTTAGTTGAACCACAATCAGTAATTTTAAACAATAGTTCTTAAGCATCTTAGTCCACTGCATTCAATTAGTGTTTTATACTTAAGTCTGATATCAATGACATTTTGAACAGAAATGTCTGTGCTCAATGTACCCTTACACTTGAGACCTCTTCTCCGAGAACATTCCCAAAGAATGTAGGATATACAGAATCCGGGGGAAAAATGCCTCCTGGACAAAATGCCTCCTGGAAAAAATGCCTCCTGGATATTTTGTGACTAGGAAAAAAAGGCTCCTGAGAAAAAAAAAGTTATTATATCCCCAGACGAAAGTCGGGGATATATTGGATTCAGGTCCGTCGCGCCGCCGCCGCCGTAGAAATTTCCTTGTGGACGCGATAACTCGAAAACAGATTAATATTCTTTTTCAAGCTTGGTACACATGTTAAGGATGCCCAAAGGAAGATCCCTATTTTAAGGTGACCTTAAACTCCCAATAATAAAGAACTTATGGCCACCTTAAGGTCAGAAATTGCACTTTTGACCACTTAGAGCCCTCTAGGTCACAAACTATGAGGCGTATCTGGCTTAAATTTTACCTGAGAACACATTAATATATTCTTAGTACATGTGCCGAAAATCAAGACTTTAAGTTGAGGAGAAAATTGTGTTTGGGGCCCATAAAGACCCCACTTAGGACTTTTTTTCCTAGATTTTTAACATATTTTGCCCTATAATTTGGAAGTGGTAATTCTGATGAGTCTCAAACTGCTCTAGGTGTAACTCTTATATGTAATCCTTGTCTGTGAAAAATTTAAAGGCTGTAGGTTTACCTGTTAGGCCGACTTGAGGTCTCAAAATTGCCCACAGAGACCCAATTTATGGACTTTTTGCCACCTTCAAGCACTGTAGCTTTCAAACAATGTCTCTCATCTAAGTGAAATATCATCTGAGAATATATCAATATGTTTTTCTTGTATGTACTCCAAAATTTAAGCCTTTAATAGACATTTAACCCATGTATGAGGACCATAAATCCCCACCCGAGTGACCCTTTTTAGACATTTTTCACATATTTTGCCCTGTAACTTGGAAATGGTAAGTCTCAGAAGTTTCAAACTGTATTAGATACATATTCTAGGTGTAATCTTAGAATGTGACAAATTTGAAGTCTGAAGCTCTAATTTGAAGGCCACATTGAGGTCTCTGACGGGCTCCCAAAGACCCAGTATTTGGACTTTTTGCCACCTTTAAGCCCTGTGACTGTTAAACTATGTGACTGATAGGGCTGAAATCTCATCTGGGGATACATTATTATGTTCTTTTTACATGTGCCAAAAATCATGGCTTCAAGTAGACATTTAAACTGTGTATGAGGACCATAAACACCCACCCGAGTGATCCTTTTAAGACATTTTTCACATATTTTGCTCTGTAACTTGGAAATGGTAAGTTTGAGAAGTTTCAAACTTTATTAGATATATATTCTATGTATAATCTTAGTATGTGACAGATTATAAATCTGAAGCTTTAATTTGAAGGCCACATCGAGATCTCTAAAAGGCCCACAGGACTTTTTGCCACCTTTAAGCCCTGTGACTGTTAAACTATGTGATTGATTGAGCTGAAATCCCATCTGGGAATGCATTATTATGTCCTTTCTACATGTGCCGAAAATCAAGGCTTTTAGTAGACATTTAACCTGTGTATGAGGGCCATAAACACTCACCCAAGTGACCTTTTTTGACATTTTTTTCCGTATTTTGCCCTGTTATTTGGAAATGCTTAGTGTGACAAGTCTTAAACTGTATTATATATAATTTTTGTTTGTTATGTTTGTCCTCCAAAAAGTTTCAGCTCTGTAGTTTAATTGCTAAGGTCTCTTTAACAATTGTAAAATGCCCACAGAGACCCAGTTTATGGATATTATACCACTTTAAAGCCCTGTAACTGTTGAACTATGTGGGTCATAGAGCTGAAATCTTTGAATTTTTCAAAGGAAGTGCCTGTCTATTTAAATTTTATTAATAATGTTATGGCTATCTTAGGCTTTTAAGTACTTATTTTTGTGTGTTATCTCTCTGCTTGCTGAGTTTTTAACTTTTTAAAATGAAACTGGTTAAACATATTCAAGTAGGCAAAATGGACACTGTTATTTTCTGGTGAGCTATAAGTCCAATATTAATGAAATTATAGCCTTATGTAGTAAAAATAGGGGATTTTTAACCCTCAACTAGCCCAGTTTTATTCAGTTTGCCTCAGTTAATTTTGACACAGTTCCTACAGTTACTAACTCATTGCAGTTGATAATCACATTCTTAAAATTCTCAATTCTGAATTATTATTATAAATCTGTTCTTGTGGTTTGATAATTTATATTTAATTCTGGAGGTATATAATTTTCCTGTTGGACATTTCTTTTTCATTGCGTTAATACATCTTACCTAACAGACGATAGCTATTGTCCGGCGCCAGCCGGTCCCGCCAAACGCCAGAAAAAAGACGTCCTGAGTTTCACCTCCGGCCGGACCGGCACACTCCAATCCACGCGCCAGGTGGCCTAGTTCCTGCTTTATTCGCCAGAGGGACGTGACGTCATAGCATCTTTTTCGTTTGGCGCGAGATTTGAAGTTGTGTTTTCTCTAAAACTTTCTATTTTGTGGATAATTATATCCCCAGACGAAAGTCGGGGATATATTGGATTCAGGTCCGTCGCGCCGCCGCCGCCGCCGCCGCCGCCGTAGAAATTTCCTTGTGGACGCGATAACTCAAAAACAAATTAATATTTTTTTTTCAAACTTGGTACACATGTTAAGGGTGCCCAAAGGAAGATCCCTATTTTAAGGTGACCTTAAACTCCCAGTAAAAAAGAACTTATGGCCACCTTAAGGTCAGAAATTGCACTTTTGGCCACTTAGAGCCCTGTAGGTCACAAACTATGATGCTCAGCTGGCTGAAATTTTACCTGACAACACATTAATATGTTCTTAGTACATGTGCCGAAAATCATGACTTTAAGTTGAGGAGAAAATTGTGTTTCAGGCCCATAAATACCCCCACTTAGGGATTTTTTGCTATACTTTACACATATTTTGCCCTATAATTTGGAAGTGATAATTCTGATGAGTCTCAAACTGCGCTAGGTATAACTTTGATATGTAATCCTTGTCTGTAGAAAATTTTAGGGCTGTAGGTTTACCCAAAGGGGTCGACTTAAGGTCTCAAAAGTGCCCACAGAGACCCAATTTATGCACTTTTTGCCACTTTCAAGCACTGTAGCTTTCAAACTATGTCTCTCATCTAAGTTAAATATCATCTGGGAATATATCTATGTGTTTTCTTATATGTGCCCCAACATTTAGGCCTTTAATAGACAGTTAACCTGTGTATCAGGACCATAAACACCCACCCGAGTGACCCTTATAAGACATTTTTCACATCTTTTTCCCTGTAACTTGGAAATGGTAAGTCTGAGAAGTTTCAAACTGTATTAGATATATATTCTGTGTGTAATCTTAGTATGTAACAGATTTTAAGTCTGAAGCTTTAATTTTGAAGGTCAAATTGAGGTCTCTAAAAGGCTCCCAAAGACCCAATATTTGGACTTTTTGCTACTTTTAAGCCCTGTGACTGTCAAACTATGTGACTGATAGAGCTCAAATCCTATCTGAGAAGATATTAGTATGTTATTTTTATATGTGCCAAAAATTAAGGCTTTAAGAAGACATTTAACCTGTGTATGAGGACCATAAATCCCCACCCGAGTGACCATTTTTAGACATTTTTCACATATTTTTCCCTGTAACTTGGAAATGGTAAGTCTAAGAAGTTTCAAACTGTATTAGATGCATATTCTATGTGTAATCTTAGTATGTGACAAATTTTAAGTCTGAAGCTTTAATTTGAAGGCCACATTTAGGTCTCTAGAAGGCCCCATAAAGACCCAGTATTTGGACTTTTGGCCAATTTTAAGGCCTGTGACTGTTAAACTATGTGACTGATAGAGCTGAAATCTCATCTGGGAATACATTATTATGTTCTTTTTACATGTGCCAAAAATCAAGGCTTCAAGTAGACATTTAACCTGTGTATGAGGACCTTTAACACCCACCTGAGTGACCCTTTTAAGACATTTTTCACATATTTTGCTCTGTAACTTGGAAATGGTAAGTCTGAGAAGTTTCAAACTTTATTAGATACATATTCTATGTGTAATCTTATTATGTAACAAATTTTAAGTCTGAAGCTTTAATTTGAAAGCCACATCGAGATCTCTAAAAGGCCCACAATGACCCAATATTTGGACTTTTTACCACCTTTAAGCCCTGTAACTGTTAAACTATGTGATTGATGGAGCTGAAATCCCATCTGGGAATGCATTATTATGTCCTTTTTACATATGCCGAAAATCAAGGTTTTTAGTAGACATTTAACCTGTGTATGAGGGCCATAGACACTCGCCCAAGTGCCTTTTTTGACATTTTTTCCGTATTTTGCCCTGTTACTTGGAAATGCTTAGTGTGACAAGTCTTAAACTGTATTATATATGATTTTTAGTCGAATCTTTGATTCGAGTTATGTACTGGGTTGTGGCTGCGATTTTAAATTGGCCGATTAAGCCCTTAAATATCAAATTCTGCATAATATTTGTTCACATATCGGTAGATTAAGGTGTATAGTATACACTCTGCCATTTTGAAGATTTTTAGTGCTTTTATTCAGTTATATTTTATAAAGTAAAAAGCTTGTCTAGTACTTCGTCTGGCTTTCTGTAAGGTCCCGGATGTCCTAGAAACTATTGTTTTACCCATTGTCATGGCCTACTCGAATGAGTCTTTTTTAACGGTTTCGTCTGCTGGTTTCTAGACCTTAAACCCCCAATTAATTTATTCGTCTGCTGGTTTATCACGCAGTCACTGTTAATGTAAAATTGTTGTCTGCACATCTACCCATTTGTCAAACAAATAAACCGCAAAGAAATTAATGAATGAAATGACGTCATGGTAGTACTATACATTTTTCGTTTAGCCAATCAAAATCGAGGACACCTCTGGCAGAGACAATGAAAATATTCAAACTCCGTAGTTCTACATTCAACCACTCGAAGGCACTTTTGTATGTCCTAGAAGTTATCACGTGATTTCATTTTTCTGTCAATCCGTTTCTTATATTTTGAAAGAAGTTGTCTTCCAAATTGTTTTACAGTGTATTTACAAAATAAACCAGTTCGCTAATCTTATTTCCTGACAATATTTTATAAAATGGACGTTTCGACAAAGATCAGATACTTTAAGCTGGGATACAGAACTCATGGCGATAGCACCCAAGTCATTAATATTCATGAGAAGATATGAGGTCACGGATTTCCCCCGGTATTTCCTGACAATATAATATATAGTACGTTTGTTATTTTAGAAGAAGTTGTCTTCCAAATTGTTTTACAGTATATTTACAAAATAAACCAGTTCGCTAATCTTATTTCCTGACAATATTCTATAAAATGGACGTTTCGACAAAGATCAAATACTTTAAGCTACAGAACTCACGTCCATAGCACCCAAGTTATTAATATCCTGTGTCCTCGATTCTGATTGGCTAAACGACAAAATACTTCATCGGTAAAATACACCATAACCTCTGACCCCCTATTATCGCTCACTATGGCTATCGTAATATTGTAGAAATAACACACGAATGTTTTATTTAAATACTTACAATTTGCTTCTGTAAAATATCCATATACTATATATCCACGCTTCAAAATTGAAATATGTCTTCTCATTTCAACCCCCTCAAAGAACTGCCGTGACTGCGCATATTTGCTTATTAATATTTATGAGGCAAGTTCGTTAACAGGAAATATGCTGGTAGTTTTCATCTTAAATATCGGCCTTGTAAAACCCCCTCAAAGAACTGCTGTGACTGCGCATGTTTGCTCATTAATATTAATGAGGCAAGTCCGCGGACAGGAAATATGCTGGTGGTTTTCATCTTAAACCAGCGTTGTGAAACTGCGCATCTACAGACCCTTTATATTTGTAAACTTTTCACATCACGTCACTACAAATACCCATCTCGCTACACAAATCTGGAAGCGGATTGCAAATGCGGGCGATAATACCGAGTTTACAGATTTCAACACCCAGTGCTGTCCTAAGATTCGACTCTGTGGTTGGGTGAAACCCACCACTGCACCCTTGTTGTTTTTTATGTATGTCCCCCCAAAAAGTTTCAGATCTGTAGTTTAATTGCTAAGGTCTCTTTAACAATTGTAAAATGCTCACAGAAACCCAATTTATGGATATTATGCCACTTTAAAGCCCAGTAACTGTCAAACTATGTGGGTTATAGAGCTGAAATCTTTGAATTTTTAAAAGGAAATGCCTGTCTATTTAAATTTTGAATATTAATAATGTTATGGCTATCTTAGTCTTTTAAGAACTTATTTTTGTGTGTTATACCTCTGCTTGCTGAGTTTTTCACTTTTTAAAATGAAACTGGTGAAACATATTGAAGTAGACAAAATGGACACTTTAAGTGAGCTTTAAGTCCCAATATTAATGAAATTATATCCTTATGTAGTAAAACTAGGGGATTTTTAACCCTCAACTAGCCCAGTTTTATTCAACTTGCCTCAGTTAATTTTGGCACAGCTCCTACAGTTATGAACTCATTTCAGTTGATAATCACATACTTAAAATTCTCAATTCTTTTTGTATTTGAGTACCCCTTTTATATAGATTGTTTGTTTACCATTTATGCTCAACCCACATCCCCCCACCCGGATTCCCCCCACCCACCTCTGGGACCTCCAGCTATATTGAGTGACACTAAATAAACAAAGGTATTTAATGATATCAGATGAGAAACAAAGAACTCAATGGGGTTGCAGATCTTGTGTAATAGTGAGAGAGGTGTGGAGAAGGGGAGAGGGGTGGGGGTGGGAGGTGGTGGTCTTCATTACATATAACACAAAGGGGAGTCAGAACTGAGATTGTGTCACATATTTAGGTTGCATATATATGGACCACATATATAGGTATAGAGGAAATGAATAACTGAAAACAATTTGCAAATTCTAAAAATAATATAATAAAATAATAATATAAATAATTTTTTTTTAAATAATATTTTATTTGTGAACAAATATAGAAACAGATATGTGCTTTTGGGATTATGAATTTTAGAATGGACATTGAATCATCAATCATTTAAATACTTTGAAGGAAGAATGAAAAATATGATGAGTTGAGTTAAAAATAATATTTTATTTGTCAACAAATATAGAAACAGATATGCTCTTTTGGGATTATTATTTTAGAATGGACATTCAATCATCAATCATTTAAATACTTTGAAAATAGGTTTAGAGTTATCATTGCAGGAAGATTGAAAATATAATTTGAGTTATGTATTCGGCGTCTGGGGATACACCATCTTCCTTGGGGAGATATAAACAGAGCAGATTGATGTGCTGAAGTTCATATAATAATGGGTAATTATGTTTTAAAAAATTCCCGATCAAAACCTGTGGCGTGAGTGATGACCTGTCTGGGGATATGTTGGCGCCGAGTTGGCCCAATCTAGTTATATCAAACCTTTTTGTGTGTACTTGAGCTTTGTCAGTTGGAATCTTAATTCATCATGGCATCTCCAGGACAAAGGAAAGGGGCGTGCGGCCATATGATGGCCTCTTTTGACACCCACTCTCGCTGTGCGCGTTGCAGGGACAAAGGCATGGGTGAGGATCCGTGTGTGGCTAAGTTACCCTGTGAGTACTGCGATTTGTTAACTCCGGAGCAGGTGATTCAGTTGGCTACACCAACATATAAACTGCGAAAGGAAAAGGCAAAAAGTAAAGAAACTTTAATAGACCCAGCTTCTGTTATGGTTGTTGGCCAAGTAGATCCCCAGGACGTAGAGCCTTCTGTTTCTACTCATGAACCTTCTTCTGACCTTTCTTTACCACAACCATCCTTCTGGAAAGACCTCCAAGAACTGGATGAAAAGTGGTCAGTTCGCATGGCTCGTCTAGAAGCTCTGTTAACACTAGGACATCGTCCAGCTTCTCAGCCATCTTTCTCCCCGGTGAAAGCACCGGTTACTCATCAAGCACCTGCCGGATCAATTTCTCAAGCCCCTTTCCTCTTGACTTCAGTTCCTTCTGGCCAAGCCGCCCCGGCTTCTGGTCCGGATAGAACTCAAAATGCTTCTAATATGGAAATGGTGTCTCCTCTGGAACAGTTATACCAGGACCCTGACCCGGAACCGGTTTTTGCTGGACCTACTTCTTCCGGCCCGGTGTCTTATGAACAAGGTGTTGAACCTCTGTCAGCGTCTGCCCGGAATGTTTCTCCACCTACTCATTTTGAAGAGGGCGAATTGTCAGAGCTGGAGGATCAGCCGGATCAAGACAATGTTGAAAGTGTTGAAAGTGACCGCGCTATGAGCGAGGACCAAAACTACAGGGAGACAGTGAGAGGCGTCCGCGCCTTTATGGGATGGTCACACATCCCGGATTTAGAATATTCTCCTTCTTCCAGGGCTGATAATCCGTGGATAGGTCATAGATCACAGCCAGTAGGAAAGGTATCCGTCAACCTCCCCCCGGAGGATTGGTTATGTAAAAAGTTGGAGAATTTGAATCTGGTACTCATTGAAGGCTACCCTTCAAAATCTGCAGAACCCGGAGGTCTACATATGGACCACTATCTCCGTCCCCCTAAGTCACAAGCTAGGTGGTATGGGATACATCCGGCAGAGCCCAAAGACATCTCCAGACCTGGAAAATATGTTACAACTTGGCCGAATGATGCGGCGAAACTTAATAGTGCCTTTGCCCGCATTGCAAAACCATCTGCTACTACTTCTCAACCTTCTTCCCGGCCCATAGCTCAGGACACGCTCAGGAAATGGGAAAAGGCTGCCAAAGAGACAAGCTATATATGCAACCAATCTGCAGGGTTCAACCGTTGTATTACTAAAATACAGGACAGTGTCCAGGAACAGTTAAAAGTTTTACAAAGTGAACTTGGAAAGGGCAAATCATCTCCCAAGGCTCAGGCCGCGTTGGATGAACTTCACTATCTCACATCATTCAATCAGAATGTAAGTTTTGCGGTCGGAAAATCCCTCCAACATCTTTCCGACTTTACTTTTGTACAGATGGCCAATCTCACCCTAGTGCGTCGAGACTCTTATCTGGATCATTTGAAGCTAGGTATAAAACCAGACACTTTTTCCGCCCTGCGGAATTGCCCTTTGAATACCCATGCTCTGTTCCCGGATGCGGTAATCCGCAAAGCAGAAGATGAAATTGCTCAGTTTGAAACTGTTAAGCGTACTCACCAGCCCGGTCCGGGCCGGGGTGGGTTCGCCGGAAACCAAAAACAACAAACCAGATATCAACCATACTCTACTAGCTGGAAACCAGGTCAAGATACTTCTCATACCGGAAACCCCACCGGTAAAGACATGCCAGCTTGGAAATCATTTGGAGGACGTGGTAGAGCAAGAGGCAGAGGCAGGGGAGGTCAGCCCGGACGCGGTACCCGCCCTCCTAGGGATCAGGGGCAGTATAAATGACAATTATTGTGTTCTCAGTCCGGTGGCAGTAGCCCGGCCAAACAAGAGTGTGTTAAATGTGGAAAGACAAAACTTTTCTGTGTCTGTTCAACAAGCTGTGTTATGTCCTGTTGTCAGTCCTGTACCTTTTGTCTTAAGTGTGAGAGGGCAGTCACAAAAGAAAGACACAAGTCCCTCATTAAAAATGAAACAAGAAATAAAGTTTGTCAAAGATGCTTTTTCTGTAGATCATTGCGTTTTTGCCCCGGTTGTTCCAAATGCCCACAATGTTGTCAATGTTCATCAGATAGGGGGACGTCTCCAAAAGTTTTGGCAAAAGTGGTCCCACCTGGGTGCAAATCCAAGAGTAGTGTCCATTTTGAAGGACGGCTACATTCTCCCATTCAAGGTCAGACCAAATCTAGTCAGAGATCCTTTGATAGTCAGCGGCTATGCAAACCCCCTCAGGAACCTCTACCTGAAACAGGCTTTGCAGGCCTTACTACAAAAGGAGGCAGTAGAGATAGTGAGGGTTCGAACATCTCTAGCCTTCTTCAACCGACTGTTCATAGTTCCAAAACCAAATCAGAAATGGCGACCAATCTTGGACCTCAGTGCTCTAAACAAATTTTTGAGCGTAAAAACATTCAAAATGGAAACTCCGGAAACAATTCGGTTGTCCCTACAACAAGGGGAATGGGTGACATCGCTGGATTTCAGCGACGCCTATTTCCACATTCCAGTTCATGTAAAGTCCCGGAAATATCTCGGGTTCCATTTTCAAAATCAGTCCTATCAGTTCAGTGCCCTTCCCTTTGGCCTCTCCACAGCTCCAATGGAGTTCACTTGTGTGGTCAAAGAGGTCAAGTTAATGGCTCAATCCCGGGGTATAAGGATCCACCAGTACCTAGACGACTGGTTGATTCGAGCCCCTACCAAAGAATCCTGCCACCAGGGCACTCAATCCCTCCTCGCCCTTTGCCGGGAGTTGGGTTGGATAGTCAGCCTTCAAAAGTCAGAACTGCAACCCAAACAGACTTTCGAGTTCGTGGGTTACAAGTACGATCTCTTCCAAGGACGGGTCTTACCGACTCAGAACAGGTGGGAGTCGATCCTCCAAAAGTTGGAATCCATTCTATCCAAACCGAGTTGCCGAGTCAGGAAATTTATGTCCCTGATAGGCCTGCTTACAGCGACGGAAAAACAGGTTCCCCTGGGAAGACTCCACATGAGACCCATCCAGTGGCACCTAAAACGACATTGGAGGGTGCCAGAATCCCTGGAAAAGGAGATTCCTGTTCCAAGGTCGCTACACCCACACCTTCTATGGTGGACCAAGGAGACAAATGTCTTGACAGGACAGTCTTTGCACCCCTTGAGTCATGCCGTGCAAATCTTTACAGACGCCTCAAAAGAAGGCTGGGGTGCTCACTTAGGAGACTTCACAGCAAGAGGCGTTTGGTCAGTTCCAGAAAGTCATCTTCACATAAATTTCCTGGAACTAAAAGCGGTCTTACTGGCCTTGAAAAGGTTCCAGCACTTGGTACAAGGCAAAGTAGTCCTAGTTGCCACAGACAACACCACAGTTGTGGCATACATCAACAAGGAAGGAGGTATGAGGTCAGGCTCACTTTGTGCCCTTCTATGGCGACTCCTGTGTTGGTGCAATCTGAGACAGGTAGTGCTAAAAGCCAGGCACATCCCTGGTCGTCTCAATGTGATTGCAGACAAGCTGTCTCGTCAAGGCCAAGTCATTCAGACGGAATGGTCACTTCACCAGGAGGTCGAAGACCTGGCACTGTCCCCAAGTGGACATGTTTGCAACCAAATACAATTGCAAACTAGCCCAGTATGTGTCTCCAGTGCCGGACCCAAATGCATGGGCAGTGGACGCCCTAACAGTCTCTTGGGAGAACTTGGACATGTATGTTTTTCCCCCAGTGTCGTTACTGGGCAAGGTGGTCAGCAAACTGTCTGACCATCTTTACAAAAGAGTGATCCTCATAGCTCCGGGTTGGCCCAACATGCCATGGTTCTGGGACCTGGTGGAACTGTCGTCTCAGATCCCTCTTTGCCTACCCAGTCATCCCGACCTAGTGACACAGCCATTCAACAAGGCGCGTCACAGGAATCTGACCAATCTAAACCTTCACGCCTGGCTCCTAGAGCCGAGGCTATCAAGGAGCAGGGATTCTCTAGTCCAGTGGCGTCACGAATTGAGGCTCCTCAAAGAAGTTCAACCAGAACAGTCACAGAGTCAAAGTGGGCCGTTTTTGTCAGATGGTGTGAATCAAGTCAGGTGGACTTCAGGTCTCCATCTGTCAAACAGAAAGCGGATTTTCTCCTACATCTATTCCAGGAGAAGAATCTCCAACCCAGTACCATTGATGGTTACAGATCAGCCATTGCGGACAAATTAGGGAATTCTTCCTTGAATGTGAGCAAAGATGAAAACCTAACTCGCCTTTTGGACAGTTTTCACAGAGATAGACCAAAGGGTAGATGAGGAATTCCTTCATGGAATCTCTCTCTTGTTCTGCATCAGCTCACCCAACCACCATTTGAGCCTCTCAGAAAGGCCTCATTAAAACATCTGACCTTTAAAACGGTTTTCCTCCTCGCTCTAGGTTCTGGAAAACGTAGGAGCGAAATTCACGCTTGGCTGAACAAAAATATTAGACACCAAGCTGACTGGTCAAAAGTGTCCCTTTACCCGTCACCGAGTTTCTTGGCTAAAAACCACTTAGCAAAAGAAGGTCCAGAGTGCGTGGCTCCAGTGGTTATACCAGCCCTGGCTCCTACTCTGGACAAGTCCTTGAAGGAGGACAGGTCACTCTGCCCAGTGAGAGCTCTGCGCTACTATCTGGACAAAACTCAAGATGTCAGACAAGGAAAGGAACTGGTTTTTGTCTCCTTCAAAAGGGTTTCACGAAGGATATTTCTCCTGCTACGATCTCGTCTTGGATCAAGCAGACAGTTATCCTTTGCTATGATCTCTCAGATCAGGAGTCTCTAACCCTTCACCAGGTGAAGGCGCATGACGTTAGAGCCTTCGCGGCTTCTAAAGCCTTTCAAGGTGGCATCTCTCTAGATCAGATCTTAGCTGCATGCCACTGGAAGTCCCACAACACCTTTACTCAGTTCTATCTTAAAGATGTGGCGTGGGCAGATTCGGAGCTTTTTTACTTAGGTCCAGTGGTGGCTGCACAGCAGATCCACCAATGAGCCTTCTTGGCTCCTATTTTGTAAATAGTGTACATAATAATTAAGGTTTTTTACTAAGTTGCCTGAGGCACTGAGTATGAGACCATTATTCCACTCTTACAGGCTAATTGGAATCTTTAGGACTGAACTCTTCTCTCTTCCTCCTCTCAGAGCAGAAAAAAAGAGGGGGGGGGGGGGGGGGGGGGAGTGGCACTGCTTGGTAACTTAATGAGCAATTGTTAGCTTCTTTATCAGCCGGGCCAGAGGTTATGTGCCTATTTTATAGAGTTCCTTCTAGTCCTCAGGAAGCTGCCCTCCTTCCACTGGGTAGTTATTCTAGCTATCGTCTGTTAGGTAAGATGTATTAACGCAATGAAATTGCAAATTTTAATTAGTAAATTAAATTTTTATTAGTTAATACCTTACCTAACAGACAGGAGATTCCCACCCGGCCTTCCCCGCTTTTCAGCTTCAGTTAACCTAAGTTGGGACGAAAAAGATGCTATGACGTCACGTCCCTCTGGCGAATAAAGCAGGAACTAGGCCACCTGGCGAGTGGATTGGAGTGTGCCGGTCCGGCCGGAGGTGAAACTCAGGACGTCTTTTTTCTGGCGTTTGGCGGGACCGGCTGGCGCCGGACAATAGCTATCGTCTGTTAGGTAAGGTATTAACTAATAAAAATTTAATTTACTAATTAAAATTTGCAAATTTATATATTTGATTTTATTTTAGTGATAAGATTAACTGAGCTTTTTGTATTTGATTACCCCTTTTGTTTGTTTACCATTTGTGCTGTAGCACTCTATCTCTTTGTAGTCCCACCCCCCATCCACCTCTGGGATCTCCAGCTATTGAGTGACACTAAATAAACAAAGGTATTGAATGATATCAAATGAGAAACAAAGAACCAGACTTTTCAGTGGGGTTGCAGATCTTCTGTAACAGTGAGAGAGGTGTGGAGAAGGGGAGAGGGGTGGGGTGGGGTTGGGAGATGGGGTTTGCTTCATTATCTAATAAGACAAAGGGGAGTCAGAACTGAGATTGTGTCACATATTTAGGTTGCATATATATGGACCACATATATAGGAATTGAGGAAATGAATAACTGAAAAACAATGCAAATTCTAAAAATAATATAATAAAATAATAATATAAATAATATATAATTTTTAAATAATATTTTATTTGTGAACAAATATAGAAACAGATATGCGCTTTTGGGATTATGAATCATTTAAATACTTTGAAAATAGGTTCAGAGTCGCCCTTTGCAGGAAGATTGAAAAGTATGATGAGTTGAGTTAAAAATAATATTTTATTTGTCAACAAATATAGAAACAGATATGCTCTTTTGAGATTATTAATTTAGAATGGACATTCAATCATCAATCATTTAAATACTTTGAAAATAGGTTCAGAGTTATCATTGCAGGAAGATTGAAAATATGATCTGTTGAGTTATGTATTCGACGTCTGGGGATACACCATCTTCCTTGGGAAGATATAAACTTAGTAGATTGATGTGCTGAAGTTCATATAAGTTTTCCCAAGATTTATGGCATACAACAAATGGCTTACATAAAAAATTCCCAACCAAAACCTGTGGCATGAGTGATGACCTGTCTGGGGATATGTTGGCGCCGAGTTGGCCCAATCTAGTTTCAACTTGTAATCATGTTACATATGAAACCTACAACGTATAATATCAAAAACATGTTAATTTCAAATATGTACAGTAAAAACCAGAATGTACAATATCACAAAGTACAAATTACAAATATCTTCTTGAAAGGGTATCCCTTCAGCTGTACTCTGGACCAGTTTAAAAGCAGGATTTATGGCTGTGAGGTTTCTTGATGAAATAGTTGTGGCCTTTATGGCTTACAATATGCATTCTTATCAAATTACAACATAGGTTATCCCCTCTGTAAGGAGTTGATCGCAGTTAGATGCACTAGGAGGGGCAGAAATGTAATTATAAGAAAAACACAACACCTGTCATAATGGAAACCAGGGATGAACAGCCAGCCAAAAGAGTGAGAAGCACCAGCAAAACCTTACTAGAGAAACTTACGTACCTTTGTACAGCTAAGCAAAATGGGTAAAAGACTGTGAATTTTGGGCAGGCATTGGCGACTATAAGACTCAAGTCGAAAAATGAAGATGCCTCTGAAGTTGTAATGTGAACCTGTAGTGTTATGATACTTGAAAGAACTTTTTTCCTTAGGAGGTATTTTTCCTGGTCACAAAATATTCAGGAACCATTCTTTCTAGGAGGTATATTTCCTAGGAGACATATTTTCTAGGAGGCATTTTTTCCAGGAGGCATTTTTTCCGCGCATCGGACATACATTCTTTAAAGAAGTAAATTTCACACCTACAATTTTACTTCTGCCAAGCTGTGGTCGTTCTTTAATTTGTTAAATATAGTAACATACACAATGCAATAAACTTTACATTTTCTATTCCTTATCATGCATATCTTGACATCTTTTACAGATTACTTCGCACTTTTTCATCAGGGCCGCTTCGCTTTTGTCAGCAAAAACATTTTTCTAGTTTAGAATTAAGTAACAGGGAACAAATTTCACTGAAGTTGTGCAAAGGATAAACGATGTGGCCGACTTGTAAATATGACAAGACTGTTACATGTGAAGGTAAAATAACAAGATAGTTGCCTCCTTGGCAAGTGTCATATTTCTTACTCTAATAATTTTTTTTTAAAGATTTTATGTTTATTTCTTCTTATTTATTTTTTTTTTGTTTGTTTGCATAAGTACACTTTTCTATGGATTTTTTATAAAGTAAAAAGCAAGAAAAGTGAAAAAAGGGTAAAGTAAAACAGCAAGCTTAATGTCAGTGTTGCTTCTAGGACGCGTTTTACGTGGGATCGCGCATTAATTCGCCTACAAACGCAGATTTTCTTGGAGTTTTTGAGGACAAAATTATATGAGAACCCATAGTTCACAAGGCGATGTGGGAGATGTATAAAGCGAAAAGACGAGAGAGCTAGAAAATCGAAACACTGCACAGATCGAGAGTTTGTCGAGGGTTTGATTTCTTCCATCCAAACGCGTTTGGGATAATGCTTGTTGTGGTTTCTTGATCGTTTGTCTAGTTGTGAAAGAACTCAAAAATAATGTGTGCTACAGACACTATTTACGTATAATACACCCAAATATATAAAATGAAGCATACACTGTATGGTTACTTCAAAAATGGAGGCAAGAAAAATGATATTGACAGTCAGGATTGTAACAACAATGGGCCAGTCAGGTCGGTGTACTGACCCTACTGACAGTCGACAGTAAATACCCAATATCAGTGTTTTCATTTTAAATTCTGTAGGAGGAACTTTATGTGTCCTTGTTCATCCGTACCTGTGGGGGTGGGGTTGGTGGTGGCTGTGAAAAGAATAAAAAATAATCAACGGACTACAGCTAGCTACACCTATCCGTACCATGCCCCTGAATGTTAATACCCTTATCACTTCATGGACGGGATGGAGGGGGGACTTCAACATTGCTTTGGGATTACATCAACATAAAGTTCCCCCGCCAGGCCTTGACAGAACAATCTTAGTTACTTAGTTAACATTGACACAAAAACCGGGTACAAATAAGTATAGGTGTTGTCACTAGTCACTGACAAGGACACTGACACTGATTGAAGTCATGGACGTGGGCAAGGACAGTTGAAGTTCTTATTTATTACATGTACTAGGCTTGGATTTTATTTTTATGGTTATGAAGTGGCATTTACTTTTGTACATAGCTGTTCATAGTTAGCCAAGTGGCCTTGATTAGTAACAGAAGTTCGCTGTCAAAATTGTCCAAATAAATAGAAAAGTGTTTTCATCAGTTTAAACTTATCGTGAAATTGCCCCCCAGATGTTTTAGTCCCTCCCCCACATTTTGCACAGTGGTGGGGGATAGCCCCCACTTTTTGAAATTCCTAGAATCAACACTGAATGTCAGTGAGTGAGAACCACAATATTCTGAATTATACTATGCACAGTCTGATATGGGCACAAGTGCATACAGTTTAAACCTTTATTTCATAACAATAATGTTTGTAAAGTACTAGTACATCATAAATTTGGGGGAGTATAATGCAAACTAGTGTCAATTATTAGAGCTGAAAGTGATATTCGCATTATTCGTTTTCTGGTCCGCATTTTCCGGATTCCACTTTCATCATAATCAAACAAATATTCGGTATGAATATGGAAATTAGGCTTGGTATATGTAAATATTGCAAATAACACTCATTTTGTGTAATGTTTTACTAAATAATTGAGCAAAAAGTGAACTTACTTGTTTTTCTTCCAGTGGCTGACTGAAAACCTAAATGTCCGTGATTTTACCTAAATTTTGGAACACACTAAAACTAGAAAATTCCCAGAAACAAATTTATTCTGAGATTAATTACTATTGTTAGCTTTATTTATGTGCTTTTTCAGGCTTTTTGTATGGTTCTATCATATTTATAACGAATTTTCGGAAAATATCGGAAAATATGTAACGAATATTCGACCGCAATTTTTGTCTCCGCTTTCAGCACTATCAATTATTATAGTCTCAAAACCATCTTTTGCTCATATTTACTGAAAACTGCAAATATACACAGCACATACAGACACATAATTAGATACTGACAGGCACCATGGTGTTAATATTAAAACATTTATCCGTTCTTAAGGCACTAGGGTGTTTATACCTGTATGTTCTCAAGGTATGGCAGCAAGGTGTTTATTTATTCTATGGGCCCGCAGTGTTTATACCTAACAAGCCCCATAGTCTTTATACCTGTTCGTTCTCAAGACATCATGGTGTTTATTTATTCTACAGGCCCGTAGTGTTTACACCTGTTTATTGTCAAGTCACCATAGTGTTTATAGCTGTATATTCTCCAACACATTATATTTTGTAGGTACCATGGCCTTCATGTTTGAGTCGTCCCTGAGCATGGCAGTGACTGAGTGGGGACTGAAGACTTGCCGCAAGGTGGATGATAATTACTACAAGTGCTGGCAAGGCCTGAAGAAACACTTCGACCCAAACTGGAAGCCTGAGTAAGTTGCATACACATTGCATGTGAAGGCCTACAGTCCAGCTTTAGTCCAAATTAAGCGTCCTGTTAGGGACGCTTGTTTGTATACGGGAGAAGCAACTCCGCTGGATCCACTGGATCTGATTTTCTTTTCGCAGTAGCTTGGTAGGTGTATGCAGTAGCCCTGGGAAATTTTTCTGAATGTGCTGCAATGACATTTTCACCAATCAAAGATGTCATATGACCAAAAATGCTTTGTTTGGAAGGGCGTCCTTGTCTGAATGATAACTTACGAAGCATTTTATCTATCCACCTGAAATTTAGCAAATACCTTCCTCATATAAAGATCTCAGCGACATTAAATTTTGGCAGGGATAGGTTAAGAAATGACTGAGTATTGTTGATTAATTAAGCATTAACAATTTTCTAAACAAGTAAACCACAAAACTGCTTGTATCTCCTTAACTGTGTGAGATAGAGTGATTTTGTCGAAATTTTCGACCCATAGGGTATCTAAACAAACTAGTCTCTCCAATTTTCCAAAAATTTTCTCCTACCCAAAAATGGGGGTCGTATTCAATTTTCAAATTTTTGACAGAAAATGCAGAACACAAAATTGGAAATATAGGCTCATAACGTACACATATAGAACAAAACTAGGTGATATATGAGTACTTCTTGAAACCATTTTCTTCATAAAATAAAAATTTACAAGTGGGATTTTGGCAAAATTTTTGACCCACAGGGTATCTGTGAAGACTAGCCTTTCCAAGTTTCAACATATATTTCACTTGCCAAAAATGGCGGCCATTTTGAATTTGACTTTTTTCAAAAATGCAAAACACAAAAATGCTTGTTTCGCGAAAACCGTGTTAGATAGAGCGATTTTGACGAAATTTTTGACCAGCAAGGGTGTCACAACTGAGTAGCTGACCCAGTTTTTCAAAATTTTTTGTCTCGCCAAAATGGCGGCCATTTTAAATTTTTCGCAAAAATCCGCAAAACACCAAAATGCTTGTATCTCCAAAACCGTGCGAGATAGAGCGATTTCGGCAAAATATTTTATCCAGAGCCTATCTGTAAAGACTAGCCTTTCCAAGTTTCAACAAATATTTCACTTGCCTAAAATGGCAGCCATTTTGAATTTTCGAATTTTTTTTAAAAATGCAAAACACAAAAATGCTTGTATCTCAAAAACTGTGCTAGATAGAGCTATTTCAAAAAAATTTTGACCCACAGGGTAACTCTGCTGAGGTAGCTGACCCAATTTTCAAAAAAATTTTTGTCCCACCAAAAATGGCGGTCATTTTGATTTTTCGAATTTTTCGCAAAAATTGTAAAACGCAAAAATGCTTGTATCTCGAAAACTGTGCCAGATAGAGCTAATTCGGCAAAATTTCTTATCCACAGGGGATCTGTGAAGACTAGCCTTTCCAAGTTTCAACGAATATTTTCACTCGCCAAAAAATGGCGGCCATTTTTAATTTGTGAATTTTTCGCAAAATTTGCAAAACACAAAAAATGCTTGTATCTCAAAAACAGTTCGACATAGAGTAATTTTACCAAAATCTTTGACCCACAGGGGGTCTGTGAAGACTGGCCTATCCAAGTTTTAAAGAATTTTTCACTTGCCAAAAAAGACGGCCATTTGGAATTTTCAAATTTTTTTCCAAAAATGCTTGTATCTCGAAAACCGTGCTAGATAGAGCGATTTCAACGAAATTTTTGACCCACAGGGTTAAGCTGCCATCATTTCTCCTTTTTGGGATGCTTTGTTTTGCAAGCGATCCTCTAGTTAAGTTTTGTAAGTAGAATTTCCCTTTTAAGCAGCAATACGTATCAGATCAGTGATCTTTTACCCTCAATATTAACTGACTTATTCCAGGTAAACTTTCGTGTGAGAGAATTAAATAACTTAAAACCTAATGAAGGTCAAATTGAATATAATTCATTGCACTATTTTTTGTCATTCAAAGCAGTGCACAACAAAATAATAGTTGGAAGTAATCTAAGCATGGATCATATTTTGGCAAATTATGGTCATTTGTGTTTAGTGTGAAATTATTTTGAAAGTATTTGCATGTTCATTTTCATATATATTATCTAATTTGTATATTTATGCACATGTTTATTTGGAGTGCGTTATTCATTTAAATAAAATATTAATCTATTAAGCTTGTTATCGTTGCAACTTTTGTAAGGTCAGATTTTGCACACATTCAACTTGTACAAGTCAACTTATTCAAAATAAAACATGTACAGCCTTGCGTACTCTGCAAGTTGTGCTAGTTTTTCGTGCAAGTTGAAACTCATACAGATTCTCAATTTGTTCAAACTTCCTTCTGTACTTGCAGTATATTGTCCTTTGGAAAATGATGCATGGATACTTATATAATTAAAAGTTATACAACAATAAACCATGTTGAAAAGTGACTTACAACAGCTGCTTTGTTTACCAACTAGAGGTCACGTGACTCAGTGTGTTTTATTTGTTCCAAAAGTCTATCGTATTGTCCTTTGGGACATTTATTGTATGAAGATCCTCCTTGTTTATAGAGCAGTCAATGGGTCAGCCAAAGAAGCAAAGAGTGCTAGTCCACGGAAGAAACAGAAAACAAAGTAACTGGACTTTAAGACAAAGTATGTGCTTCTACAGGTCACTGAGTGCTTGTGTTTGTGTTTTAAGTAGTAAGGTATCAGGTGTGAGAATAGGGATGGAAGTGGGGACGAGTCAGTGGCTCCAGTATCTCAGAATCAAAAGCAATTTACTGTAGTACTGTGATGATACTTCACAATCAGCAGCTCGATTCTCAACACATATAGTTAATGGAAAATTTAAAATATTGGAAACAAACCACAAATTTGAAGAAGTTGTACATTCTTATCCAATATTTATGAACATTTGTGAATTTTTGTAGTGATTTTAGTGAACAGGACTCCCATGTTTTGGTTTCACGAGTTTTACTTCCTGTTAGTGGGCCTATTTCATTGTGGATGTACTAAAACATATCTATTTTCAGAATCAAAATGGTTTTGCATTGGCAGGATACTGATACAAAAAATATGCTAGTGATCCATCAGTAGATTCAAGTATAATTTCACTATTGAAGGGTAATCTGGCTTTTTATATTGATCATTATTCTTGAGTATGGGGAAAATAACATAGAGCCAATTGGTGGAGGATGTTATTATGTCCACCCCACTGGGGGGTGGACATATTATTTTTGCTTTTTCCGGCGTCCGGTGTCCGGCGTCCCACTTGGTTTCCAGACATTTTAGGCAACAGTTCTTATCCTATCTTTACCAAATTTGGCATGCAGGTTTATTGGGTTAATAGCTTGTATGGAAGAAGAAAAACAAAAATAAATTAAAATGTCCTTGAGGTGTTACCCCTTCCAAGTGTGAGCTGTAAATGGAAGAAGGGTTCAAATTTTTGGGCTAAAGAAGGCATGGGGAGCCAATCAGAAGCCAGTTTACAACCAGCATGGTCATGCATACTAAATGACAGTTTAAGGTACCCTCTCAGGAATGATCTACCTGACACCAAGGTGTCATCCCGTAATTTTCAAATTTTTGCCAAAAATGACAAAACACAAATTTGTTTCTATCTCCTTAACCGTGCGAGATAGAGCAATTTCGTCAAAATTTTCGACCCACAGGGTATCTAAGCATTGTACTCTTGGCAATTAAAAAAAAATTTTCCCCTCCCCAAAAATGGCGGCCATTTTGAATTTTCAAATTTTTGCCAAAAATGGCAAAACACAAATTTGCTTCTATCTCCTTAACCGTGCGAGATAGGGCGATTTCGTCGAAATTTTCAAGCCACAAGGTATCTAAGCAATGTACTCTTTGCAATTTCCAAAAAATTTTCCCCTCCCCAAAAATGGCGGCCATTTTGAATTTTCGAATTTTTGCCAAAAATGGCAAGACACAAATTTGCTTCTATCTCCTTAACCGTGTGAGATAAAGCGATTTCGTTGAAATTTTCGACCCACAGGGTATCTAAGAAATGTACTCTTGGCAATTTTCAAAAAATTTTCCCCTCCCCACATATGGCGGCCATTTTGAATTTTCGAATTTTTGCCCAAAATGGAAAAACACAAATTGGCCTTAACCGTGCAAAATAGAGTTATTTCGTTGAAATTTTTTACCCATAGGGTATCTAAGAAATGTACTCTTGGCAATTTTCAAAAAATTTTCCTTTTCCCAAAAATGGCGGCCATTTTGAATTTTCAAATTTTTGCCAAAAATAGAAAAACAGAAATTTGCTTCTATCTTCTTAACCGTGCAAGATAGAGTGATTTCGTCCAAATTTTCGACCCAACCAATACAAAAAGGCATGAAGCTGAAATAATTTACATGTACACTAATAAATATTTAAGCATCATTGATATATTTTACAAATGAAACAGGGTCTTGTAACACTAGTGTACAATTTTGCCAAAAGGTTCATGGGGTGGACATTACACATGATAATGTGTGTTCTTCTATGCTATCCTCTTTCTATTCGTATGTCACAGCTACTATCAACAGGGCGTCCTATTTCTAGTTTTTTTTCAATCTTTTCTGGCGATGACATTTTACAACATATTTCATAATGGTTACCGGTATTTACATTGATTGTCCACTACTGTCTTTGAATAATGACAACAGTAAATCCATATTTACCCAAAAGTATTTGTTTATGAAAAATCAGCTGTAAAGTATTTCTATTTTATTCTAGACTTTTATAGTGCTTAATCTCTGCCAAGGCAGATTCTAAGTTGCAACACCAGAAACCAATTCAGTAATCATTCTTCCATAGACATAACCAGTAGTGCTGGGACGAGTTGACTGAAACTTGAGTTGTAACTCGATGGGCGATAGTTAGGGGTAACATCAATCTGCGTAAGTGAAACTCAAGTTTTTGAAAACGTCAATTTTATTGCGTTAATACATCCTATCCAATGGACAATTGCTTTACCGGTCGGCGCGACCGGTCCCGCCAAACGTCAGAAAAAGACGTCCTGTAAAACTACCAGCAGGACCGGTCACAGAGTGTGCATTCGCCAGGTGGCGCAAGGTATACTACTGGGACGAGTTGACTGAAACTTGAGTTGTAACTCGATGGGCGATAATTAGGGGTAACATCAATCTGCGTAAGTGAAACTCAAGTTTTTGAAAACGTCAATTTTATTGCGTTAATACATCCTATCCAATGGACAATTGCTTTACCGGTCGGCGCGACCGGTCCCGCCAAACGTCAGAAAAAGACGTCCTGTAAAACTACCAGCAGGACCGGTCACAGAGTGTGCATTCGCCAGGTGGCGCAAGGTATGTCGTTTCCTGTCTGGTCATAATGACGTCAAAGCATCTGTTTCGTTTGGCTCGAAAGAGTGTGCAGACGTTTTTCATCAGAGATACGTTTTTGAAGTTTTTAGAACAAACTCTTCCATTTTATTTTATTTCAAGTAGTACGAATTATTTCTGCTAGTTTACTGATCATCATGTCGTCTCCTGGACAGAAACGAGGTTCTTGCGGGCACGTTATGGCCATATTCGACAACCACAAGAAATGCGCGTGTTGTCGTGAGAAGGGGGTGGGAGACGACCCCTGTGTCAAGAAACTAGATTGCCAGATATGTAAGGCGTTTATGCCTTCTCAGATTATTCAACTGGCCACGCCGACTTACAAGGCAAGAAAAGAACGTGGAGAGCAGAAGAAATCTGAAGCTAGCAGTGACGTGACCCCCACTCTCGTGGACCCATCAGAGGTCACTCTTTTGGGACGGGTTAGTGCTGACAAGCCGTCTTCAGTTGAATCTACCCCCAAGCAGAAGAAGAAGCGTTCTGATGACTCTCCAAGGTCCAGGAAACGTAAACAAAGCAGTAAACCCACTTCAGATGATCTCAAGTCCCTTGATGACAAGTGGAGTGAGAGGTTTTCCCGTCTAGAAGCTATGCTTCTTAACCAGTCCTTTGCTTCTGTGGTGCCCAGAGAACACCCTTTCTTTGATCCGGGTGCTTCTACTAGTGTTATGTTTGCAGAGAGTACTGGCTCCGGTCTTGCTGAGACTGCCAGTGTTTCTTCACAGTTGACGGCTACCCAACCTCTGCTGGGGGTTACTGGTACGAGTGCTGTGAGATATGAGAATGGGAGTGCTACCCGCCCTGTTCAGGCTCCTGGTGCAGGTCCTGAAGTTCTGCCCACCGGCATTGAGTCTACACAGTTGAACAAGCCACTTCCCGGTGTATGACCTGATGAGTTTGCCGGTGAATCTGACAGTGAGGCAGAAGTGGATGGGGAACCGGCTTTACCAACTAGTGTTCACGTCCAGGGTGATGTACCGGAAGATGCGACTGACCAGGACCTCTCTGAAGATGCCAACTACAGGGAAACTATCAAAGGGGTCAGATCCTTTATGGGCTGGTATCAGATCCCGGACTACGACCATTCATCTTCCTCCCTGGATGATAATCCTTTTGCCGGTTCCTGAACCAAACCAGCCGGCAAAGTCTCAGTGAGGTTACCGGTAGATGAGTGACTGTGCAGGAAATTTGAGAGACTTTGAGGAACTCAGAGACTGGTGGACTGCTACGGGACCAGTGTATGAAGACACCCAAGTCATCAAAATGGTATGCTATGCATACAGATAAGAAGGACTCTGCTTCTGCAACTGTATGTGACTGGTCTCCGGAACCGGCCAAACTCAACAGTACCTTTACCAGAGTGGCCAGACGGAGTTTGCCTTCTGCCCCTGCTTCCCGTACTTTTAGCCAGGACACGTTGAGAAGGTGGGAGAGGGTGTTCCGGGAACAGTCAATGATATGTAACCAGGCTGCTGGTCTGTCGAGATGTTTGACAAAAGTACAGGACTCCATGGTTACACAGTTGAAATCACTCAGGGTGGACACCGGGAAAGGCAAGGCAGCAGAGAGAACGCAGCAAGCTGTTGAAGAACTCGAATATCTGGTTACATTCAACATTACTGTTCTATTTCACAAGCAGCGTACAATGCAGGATCTCTCAGCATGGCCAACCTCGCTCTGGCATGTCGAGACAGTTATTTGGAATTCTTATGTGGTGGGGTAAAGCCAGATACCTTGACTGCCTTACGTACAGCACCAGTTCATCTTAACTCACTGTTTCCAGACAGTTTGCTAGTGAAGGCTGAAGATGAAATTTCCCGTAGTGAAGAGAGGCGTTCTTCTGGCAGTGTACACAGGAAACCCGGACGTTTTCATCCGTACGTTTCCTCAAATGGCAGAGCAATAAAACAACCGGACCGGAAGCCCACTACACCGGCCTTGAAGCAAATTAGGGACCGGCAAGTTGGACAGAAAGGTCGTGGTAAAGCCTCAAACTTCACCCAAAAGCCGGCTAAGGGTTTCAAAAAACATAAATGACAATTACTGTGTCTTAAATGTAGCCGGAGTGAAGAACTCTACATGTATCCGGCAAGAAGCAAGATTTAAACCCTTCACCAGTGGTCTGTCACCGGGTTGCCACAAAAGAAAGGTGTAAATCCCAATTATTGTTGTACCTATACAGAAATAAAGCATGTGAACGATGTTTCCTGTGTAGGTCACTTGAGTTCTGTAAATTCTGTCACAAATGTCCCAACTGTTGTCACACATCCACCTGTAGGGGCAAGGCTTCAGCAGTTTTGGGAGAAATGGGAAGCTCTGGGTTCGAGTCCAAAGGTAGTCACTATACTGAGAGAGGGCTACACCCTTCCCTTCCCGTTCAGATCCAGCCTAACCAGGTCACCAACGGTCATAAGCAACTATGTCAACCCACAAAGATGGTCCCACCGTCTGGAGGCACTGTATCAGCTGACAAACAAAAATACAGTCGAACCGGTAGCAAACCAAAACTCACTGGGTTTTTACAACCGGTTATTTTTGGTTCCCAAACCCAACAACCGGTGGAGACCCATCCTGGACCTGAGCACTTTGAACACCTTCCTAAACACAGAGTTGTTCAAAATGGAGACCCCAGAAATCATAAGGACCTCCCTTCAGGTAGGGGAGTGGGTCACTTCCATAGACTTCAAGGACGCATACTTCCACATACCAATTCACAGTCAGTCCAGGAAGTACATGCATTTTCACATCCAGGGTCAGTCCTACCAGTTCAAAGCTCTACCCTTTGGCCTGTCCACAGCACCTATGGAGTTCACAGTGGTGGCTAAAGAGGTCAAACTGATGGCCTTACAAAGTACCTAGACGACTGGTTGGTGAGAGCCACGTCCCACCAAACTTGTCTCCAGCATACACAGACCTTAGTAGCTCTCTGTCGAGAACTGGGGTGGCTGGTGAACGAGGAGAAGTCAGAACTGGAACCAAAACAGGTCTTCAACTTCGTAGGTTACCAGTTCGATCTCAGGGAGGGCAAGGTCAGACCCACACCAGAACGTTGGCAGACCTTAACAGACAAGATACTGTCAATTCCGGGGTGTCCGGTCCGGCAGTTCATGTCCCTCATAGGACTTCTAACAGCCACAGAAAAACAAGTCCACCCTGGTCGACTTCACATGAGACCCATACAGTGGCACTTGAAAAACAACTGGAGGGTACCAAGGTCACTGGAAAAGGTGAAACCTGTTCCCAGGTCACTCCACCCTCACCTAAAATGGTGGCTGGAGGAAAGCAATGTTCTTCCAGGTCAACCATTACACCCTCTAAAACATGCTCTGCAAATCTTTACAGACGCATCAAAGGAAGGGTGGGGGGCTCACTTAAACGAGCGCACTGCAAGGGGAACCTGGTCAGTTCCAGAAAGCAAGTTGCACATAAATCACCTGGAATTAAAAGTGGTCTTTCTGGCCGTAAAAGAGTTCCAAGACCTCTGTTCAAACAACATAGTCCTGGTAGCCACAGACAACACAACAGTGGTTGCCTATATCAACAAAGAAGGGGGGATGAAGTCAGGCTCCCTGTGTGCCCTACTGTGGAGGATTCTGTCCTGGTGCACCAGGAAACAGGTAACCCTCAATCATGTCACATCCCCGGCCAGCTGAACGTGATAGCAGACAAGCTATCCAGACTTGGCCAGACCATTCAAACGGAATGGTCCCTTCATCCAGAAGTGTTCAAAGCTATATGCTCCAGGTGGCACCAGCCACAAGTGTACCTGTTTGCCACGAGGTTCAACAACAAACTACCACAGTTTGTGTCACCGGTTCCGGACTCCCAGGCATGGGCAGTGGATGCACTCAGCCTGTCATGGGAAAATCTGGACCCATACGCCTTTCCACCAGCAGCCATCTTGGGCAAAGTGGTGGAGAAGTTGCAGGACTACCCTTGCAACAGGATTATTCTGATTGCCCCAGAGTGGCCCAACATGCACTGGTTTTGGGATCTAGTGGCAATGTCCAGTCAGATCCCCCTGTGTCTGCCCAACCTGCCCAATCTGGTGTCCCAACCATTCAATCAGACCCTGCACAGGAACTTGTCAAACCTGAACCTACACGCCTGGCTCCTAGAGCCACAACAATCAACGAGCAGGGGTTCTCTGAGGCAGTGGCAGCACGAATTGAGGCTCCTCAGAGAGGATCAACCAGATCAGTCTATGAGGCAAAGTGGACCATTTTTACAAAGTGGTGCCTCAGTAATCAGGTGGACTTTAGGGCACCACCTCTGAAAGCCATAGCTGACTTCCTGCTGCACTTATTTCAGGACAGGAAGTTACAACCAAGTACCATTGATGGATACAGATCAGCCATTGCTGACATGTTGGGCAACTCCACCATTAATGTCAGCAAAGATGAGAATCTCACCCATCTCTTGGATAGCTTCCATAGAGACAGGCCCAAAGGCAGGAGGGGTATACCCTCCTGGAACCTATCCCTGGTATTACACCCTCTGACCAGGAGGCCCTCACACTACATCAGGTCAAAGCCCATGATGTCAGGGCCTTTGCTGCTTCTAAGGCCCTCCAGTCGAGGGTCTCCTTAGAGCAGATTCTGTCAGCCTGTCACTGGAAATCCCACAACACCTTCACACAATTCTATTTGAAGGATGTGGCTTGGGCTGACACAGAGCTTTTTCATTTAGGGCCAGTGGTGGCTGCCCAACAGGTCCACCACCACCACGCCCAAAAATGAGGAGATATGTAGATATGTAAATATGTAGATATGTAGATATGTACATAGCTTGTACAGATTAAAAAAAAAAATACTGTGTCTTGCTTCCTTTGGGAATTATTTCTTTTGGGACTGAACTCAACCCTCTCTTCCTATTCTCAGAGCAGATTTTGAGAAAAAAAGGGGGGGGGGGGGGTGGCAAACCTTGGACTTCTGGTTAACCGGTTAGTCTTAGCCGTCTTGATCTTTCGGGTCACCTGACCCTAGGTCAAAATGGGCCTTTTCAGTTTTGTTCTTTTATGAGTTCATGTATGTCCCTAGCAGCTTACCCGCCTTCCAAGCGGTAGTTATTCAGCAATTGTCCATTGGATAGGATGTATTAACACAATAAAATTGCAAATTTAATAGTTAAAGTAAATTTTTATAAGTTAATACCCTATCCAATGGACAGGCAAGGCCCACCCATCCGGCCCCGCTATCAGCTTACTAGGGGTCTTAATAGGATTAGACACGAAAAAGATGCTTTGACGTCATTATGACCAGACAGGAAATGATATACCTTGCATCACCTGGCGAATGCACACTCTGTGACCGGTCCTGCTGGTAGTTTTACAGGACATCTTTTTCTGGCGTTTGGCGGGACCGGTTGCGCTGACCGGTAAAGCAATTGTCCATTGGATAGGGTATTAACTTATAAAAATTTAATTTACTTATTAAATTTGCAATATTTCACCATCTAAGGCTGACACTTCACCAACACAACAGATATATCCGAAATTTTCAAAAATATACTGGATTTTTACTTCATTCTGGCTTAAATCATGTAAAATATTTTCCATTAATCAAACAAAATCCCTGAAAATTACTCGAGTTTAACTCGAGTTCAACTCGCTTCTAACAGGTGATACTCGATCATCCATTTTAGCTGGCGATCCCACCACTAATAACCAGGTCATTACCATGGAGATGCCAGGTAGCTTACATGCCAAGGTGGGAAAGCGTATTTTAAGAGATGAGATTTTAAATCTTTTCTGAAACAGAATGAACATCATCAGGTAATCATTCCAAACTGTGGCAGCAAATTGTTTTTCAATCAAACAAATACTAGGAAAAGTTTCAAAAAGATTTACCAAAAAATGGTACTTTTTATGCATAAAATATATCAATCATATGCCTAGTGAAGGATAATAAATGATTAGTGCACACAGTGTTCTGATTCAATAGCACTTGCATGTAAAATTACTCACTGGGGCCTCCTTTTGAAATTCAACAGGAAGCAGCAAAATCCACTGTGTTCATTTTGTGTCCAAACTGTTCATTCGAATTGAAGTTTCACAATGAAGTCAAACATTTGATGATGAAAAAGTCAGCTAAAACCTACAAATATCCCAACAAAAGGATGGATTGAATAAAATCAATTACTTACAAGCTCAATGGTTGATAATATTCACCAGTTTGCAACAAAATTTACTCCCCAACAAACCTTGACATTTACATGATCATGGGATCCTACTAAAACTTAATAAAAAGTCTGATTCTTGATCAAATTTTGTTCATCATTTCGTTAATGTCAGTCTGCATTTTGAAAACATACCTGTGATGTGCTTGGACATGTTCACTAATGTGGGTGTTCCACCACACGACTAAGGCTCCCGATTAAGGGTTTTGGGGGGTCGGTTTGAAATATTTGCTTAGTCCCAGACCTTCTGTAAGGGTCGGTTGTGGTCGGTTGGGGCCGTGTGAAAAATCAAACATGTTTGATATTTCACACGACTACAACCGATTCATATTTCCCGCCCTCAACAAAATGTCCAGTCCCAGGCGTCCTCAGGCCTCCTCAGACCCAAATTTACACAGTCGTGTGTTGTCCCAGGCCGCCTGCGACCCTTAGTCCCAGACCTCCCTAGCTTAGTCCCAGGAGGCCGGTTGTTAATCCCAGACTCAAATATGATGCGTATGAATTTCATGCGTCTGAAAGTGGGTCGGTTGCATTAGTCCCCGGAAGCCTCAGACCGTCTGCGGTGTCCTGGGACCCAAAAATCAAGGTCTGGGACTAAGAACCGACTAAGGGTAACCGACCCTAACCGATCCAAACCGGCCTCCCCAGGACGCCTGGGACCACACATTTTCAGTCTGCGGCGGCCTGAGGACGCCCCAGGCGGCCTGGGACTAACAACCGATTAAGAACCGACTGTTTTCCGCACGTCGGAAATTAAAACGAGGCAATGAGGGGGTCTGGGACTATATAAGCGACCGCGCACACTTTGTCGTTGTTACTGACTGTTTGGCTACTGAGAGACGTGTGTCACTGATTTGTAGGGGTTTTCAGTTTTTATTTTACATTTTATATACTTGAGCTTAGGGCAAATTTCACAGTTAGGAGACACATTTTACTATTTTTTTATTATTTTGTCGACTGGATTATGAGGAAAGAGAAAGGAGGGAAGAGAGGAAGGAAAAAGATGGATGAGAGGGAGAAGGAAAGTCAAGTAGAGGAGAGGAGTGAGGTTATTACAGAAGAAGGAAGTGAGAGGAGAGAGGAGAGAGGAGGAGGAGATTCAGGAAGATCCAGCTATTGGGGAAGCTGTGGCAGAAGAAGAAGAGAGGTGTGAGGAAGATCCGGAGTGCCATTCTTCAGCCAAGAGAGCCAGGGTGTGTGCCACTTTTACAGACAGCCAGGAAGTTTCCATTGTGGAATTTGTAAAGCTGCACCCTGAACTGTATGACAAGGAACATTCACGTTTCCACGACAGGACCAGAAGAGAGGCTCTCTGGGCAGAAATATCTGCAGAACTCAAGCTCCAGCCCTTTGATGTGAGAAGATGGTTCGAGTCCCAGCGAACCCGTTATGGGAAGCTGTCTAAGCTCCAATCTGGCCAAGCCCCGAGGGAGATGACCAAGAGACAGTCCTGGGTGTACCAACAGATGGGTTTTCTTAAAACCCACATCAGAAGAAAGGGGGCCAATAGAAGTTCAGGTTTTGAGGCCAGTCCAAATACCAGCAGGCAGGACGAATCACGTGGCTCAACTACTGATACAGAACACCTCGAGTCCAGTGTCCTGAGGGAGAGGAGTCAGTCCATCATTACATCAACGCCCGTTTCAACTACAGACTCCAAGATTCTCGAACACTTTGAGCAGATGAGGACACTTATCTCTGGTTTTCTGCATCAGAAGTCAGACAGGCAGCCCTTCTTTGACTACGTGGCATCAGAGGCCGAAAAGATGACTCAAGAAGAATTCGAAGAATTAAAGGGCAAGATTTTTAGAGACATCGAAACTATTAAGAGTAACCGCAGACGTCAGCCATTGCCCAGAAGATCAGCCACTGTTACCACGGAGTCCCAGAGGGTCGGCCTACTGCCAACAACCACTCCACAGGCGTCTAGTTCCACTCAAGCAGCAGCTAGCAGCAGTTTTGTGTACTATACACCAAGCCCCATTGGCTTCAGCAACCCGACATCTGTCCTAACTGTACAGGACGAAGGGAGCAGACACAATCTGAGTGGAATATTAAGCCAGCTACCAGATCTGACATCAACACAGATCGTCGAGCAGCCTCAGCAGCAGCAGCAGCAACAACCGCAGCAGCAGCTCTTTACTATCACCACTTCAGCACCGCCTCAACAGCAGCAGCGGCCTCCTCAGTAGCCATCCAGTCAGGGCGGGTCTTTGACCTGCCAGGCCCTTTTCAGGGCCACCAAATCTTCCAAAAACAATTATTCAGCTACATGTTCTTCCAATTCCCCTCCCAAAACAAAAAAGTTCAGTACAAATACTTATCACAAGAAAAAAAAAGTTCAAGTCCAACACCTACACCACCCCAAACATGAAACAAATAACCCATGGTACCACACATAACAAAAAAGGCCACATAAAAAAAATAAAAATAACTCCCAATATGGCCATTAATCAGCCCATTTTTAAAGTAAAATCCATGGGATAGTTTAAAATCTGTAACTGAAAAGTCCAACACTTACACCTTCCCTAGAGTTAAAAGTGATTATTATATACTTGCCTACCCACAAACAGACAAACTCAATACCAAACATAACCCCCAAATAACAAACCCAGTAAGAAACCCAACATCCAACTACCAATAATAAACCCAACCCCAGTAACCACCAACCAAGAAACACAAAAACTCAAAATTAAATAGAACCCATGCCAACAAACTGACAAACTATTTTGCAAACACAATCCCCCATTATTGAAAGCAAAACTAGTTTTATGGTTATATTTTCCACATTTTTGTGATTAGAAGTGAAGATTTAAAATTGAAGATTTCCATGAAAACCTTTCTGCTACAAATAAATTTCCAAGCCATGAACAAAAAGAATTGGTGAAATTATGATGTGGATTTGAAAATATGTAAAAAAATAATTTAATTTCGGATATTATGTGTGACTTTGTGTTTGGCTTTTGTTTAACAGTGGGTTTGTCTGTTTGTTGGGTGAGAAAGTTGTGTTTGTCTGTTTGTCCGTCTGAACAAGTTATGTTTGGCATGGGGGTTGTCTGTTTGTCCGTCTGAACAAGTTATGTTTGGCATGGGGTTTGTCTGTTCGTCTGAACAAGTTATGTTTGGCATGGGGGTTGTCTGTTTGCCCGTCTGAACAAGTTATGTTTGGCATGGGGTTTGTCTGTTTGTCCGTCTGAACAAGTTATGTTTGGCATGGGGGTTGTCTGTTTGTCCGTCTGAACAAGTTATGTTTGGCATGGGGGTTGTCTGTTTGTCCGTCTGAACAAGTTATGTTTGGCATGGGGTTTGTCTGTTTGTCAGTCTGTACAAGTTATGTTTGGCATGGGGTTCGTCCGTCTGTAGCAAACATAGCTGATTAATTGTTTTTGGAATAATTGGTAGTCCTGAAAAGGACTGTTATATAGTTAGTCCTGAAAAGGACTGGTTACTGCAGCAGGACTTATATTCTGCCATCTTGCCAGGCCACTGCTCCTTCATTGTTGAAGTAGTCCTTCAGGTAATCCCTCTGTCTTTTGGCTTCTCTAGCAGGGTTTCTGTCTTGGCCACCACCAGCAGCACCCCCAACCAATCCACAATCATCAGGTACATCATCATCATCGTCCTCCCCAGGCTGCTGACCACCAGGTTGACCTTGATACTGGCTTCTCAGTATGTTGTGTAGAACAACACAGGTCAAGACCACTTCCCTGACTGTTGCTGGGGGTAGTTCAATGGTTGTCCTCATCACCCTGAATCTTGACACAAGGATGCCAAAAGCGTTCTCCACCACTCTTCTGCCCCTTGAAATTCTATAATTGGCAATCCTTTCCTCTCTGGTTAACATCCTTCTGCCATAGGGTTTCATGAGCCAGGTCTTCAGGGCAAAAGCATCATCTGCCAGGATGAAGTAGGGGACATCTCTCCCACCCTGGGTTATAGGAGCTGGGTCAGGGAAGCCTATCCTGCCATCCTCAATCCTCCTCTTCAGCTGAGAGGCATTAAATATCTGGCCATCCGAGCAGGATCCTTCAGTACCCACATCCACCCATCTAAACTTGTACTGTCCATCTACCAGGGCCAACATCACAATGGAAAAGAATCCCTTGTAGTTGTGGTAGAGGGCTCCAGTGTTCTTGGGCTTCTTCAGGGCCACATGCTTCCCATCCAGAGCTCCCAGGGCATGTGGAACATTCCATCTGATCCTGAATTCCCTCTCCAGTTCTTTCCACTCATCTGGGGTTGTAGGACACTTCAGGTACTCCCTGGTGAACGCATCCTGGATGGCCCTGCAGACCTCTGGTATAAACTTGGAGATGGTGGATCTTCCAACCCTGAACTGACAGGACAATGATGTGTAGGACTCTCCAGTGGCCAGATATCTGATGGTGAGGGCTAACTTCTCACCAACACTGATTGGTGCTCTGTAGTTGGTGGCCTGCCTGGCTAGGTGTGGTTCCAGTCTGGTCTTAATCATTTCAAAAAATTCTGGGGTCATCCTCATGTAGTTGGTGAATCCTGGAATATCTGTGGCATAAAGATCAGCCATAATGTTGTGGTAGGCCCCCTCTCCTCTCTCTGTAGCAGCCATGGCCTGACCCACATGTTGTGCCTTCTTCTAGGTCTCTGTATGGGTGCTGGTGGTGCTGGTGGTGGTTGCTGTGGTCGACGTAAAAAATGGAAATACATGATTATTTGTAACTGAATAAAAACCAAAAAAGCCCTAAGTTGTTGTTGAATCTGTCTTCCATTAAAAGGTGGCATCCTGCTGTGTCCCCAGAAAAGCAATGATGATTAGATCGCGAATTTTATATATATATACCCAGAAAATCCAGCAACTTTGCAAAACAATAATCGGGGATCCTGGTCTGGGGAAGACTGAGGAGGCCTGAGGACGCCGGTAGTTAATCGTGGGTTAGTCGGGGCTTAGTCCCAGGAGGCCTGAGGCGTCCTGGGATCCAGTCGGTATGTGTACGACAGGATCGTGGTTGAAACCGACCTGAAAACTGGCTTAGTCGGTTCTTAGTCCCAGACCAGTCGGGGACTGTCTGCGGCCGCCTGAGGCGTCCTGGGGACAATCTGTTCTTAATCCCAGACTTCAGTACCGACCCAGTATTCCCGCCCATTTTTGTTATTTTCCCACCGACTGTCCACGATTAAGGGTCGCCGACAGGATCGGGGCTTAATCTTTTGGTGGAACAGGGGCATAAGTGAAACCCATTCAGGCATCATCATGTTAGCCAAAGGTCAAAGTTGGGGTTTTACGTCCCATTCACCAGCCAGAGTCATATTGGGACAGGTCCTCAGCACTGCCACTTGTGGGACTCAAACCACACAGAGGTGACAGCCTGTGATAAGAATTTTCTAAATATATGGTTGGGGTTATATACAGTATTGTTTTCATTTTAAAGCTCTTAATGAGTAGAATCTTAATAAGCAATAACATATTGTGTAACTTCCACACAGAAAATATATAAAGTTTGACAACAAATATTGTACTTCAGCCATATGTAGACCTGCCCATTGCATGTAAATCTTAATACAGTCTTACCAAACATCTTTTCTCCTGTAATAATAAACATTGCATCTGCTGTGTTTTGTAGGTAATAGATCTTCACAGTGCAGCTATTGTTCAAGTGGAATGTGATCTTGTTTTGTGTGGAGTATGTAATAGCTATTATTAGACTTTAAACATATCATATTTTGTTTTGTTTTTTTATTTTATATATCAAGTGTGTTCTTTTTTGTGAAGTGCTTGATTATACATTACATAATGTTAATTTAAAGAATTATTTTAGTGATGCAATGGGATGAAATTGATTTACATATTTTTGTTGTGTTATTAGTTTTATGATTATACAAACATGTTACAGTATTAATAAATTGAAAATGAGAACAATATTTTATAGCACATTATTAGTCACTTTGTTCTGATCATATACTCAACAATAGTGTTAAGTTGTTATTACAACTAAGGAACTACATTGAAGCTGTATTTTTTGTCCTTTGGAAACTATATTTTTTTAAATGTAGACCATCTGTTAGATATGTTTAAAGTTCATTGTTTATGTTTGAAGCAGACATGTATTTGATATATACTAGTGCTAAACAACCCTGTGTACAAAAGTCATTTGTATAAAAGTCATATGCTGAGCCCAGATGATACTTAGATATTTTACGATATTTTATTTCATAAAAGTCAACACTGTTGACTTATTGGTAGTAGTTAATTTTACAGTGTGCATGTATCTTTATGTCACCAAAATCTGAGAAAAATGGATAGAAAGACTTTTCAGACCACTTACTCTTTAATCCAATTAATTTGAGTTTATATTTGTTGTTGTTACATTTCTGCCAAAGACTAAATGATATAGAACAATAAAGTTAACATACCAATTATATGTTAGGAGGTCTACAAAATGTCAGTGCTTCAAAATTGCATAGCAGCATCAGTACTTTTGTGCTTATAGTTGTGTATCTTTAATTATTTTCTTCATAGTCACAGTAAATATGTGAAGAGCTTTTGTATCCTCTGCTTGAACTGATGTTATCAGAAATATAAATTACTATTACAATATGCTATCAGAGATGACGTATGATATAAATTGTTTAGCAACCAGTCATCTCATATCAGTTTGACCTTATTATTTACATGATGAAAACAAGGCTTTCATTTACACATATTCCATGGTTGCCCTTTTTGATGTTATTTGCTTTAAGTTTGATATAAAATAACCAAAACTGGATGAAAGTAAAAAACTCGCGTTCTTTGATGATGTACATTAATATGTACTTTATTGACAATATTTAAGCTTTTCAAAGGAGATATTTCAGATTTAGACATGTAGATATATTAGAAGAAAGTTTAGTGTAGTGTAGAACACGGAGAACCGGAAACATATTTGCTGGCCAAAAGGCACTCATCTGCCTACCTTACGTTTTCTCATAATGAAAACTGGTTCATTATCTCATTATTTTAACATAAGGCTTCTAAAATATTCAATTATAAAAATAATTCACTGTATTTTATTATATTCTATCAATATGTTAGACATTTTGTCCTTAAAAGTCTTTTAAAAGCATTTCAAGGTTCATTTTTATGTTGGAGTTATAGCTCATGTACGCATTTGAAAACTTATGGAGTTTACTTAATTAAACACCTCGTTTTTCGGCGATATTCTGCTTTTGGTAACCGGTTTTCAAATTTGCATTCAACCACAACATGAGAACTATGGGTATGACACAATTTGACAATTGTTTCAAAATTTCAACAAAGATTAGAAGTCATAATGAGTGTTGTTCATTTTGAAAATTTGTTGATAGCTCAGGAGTTCTTGGTATACAATAAATTACAATATTTTTCTGTAAAACCCCAAGCAAATGTCAGATTTATATTCAAATGGTTTTGTATTAATATATGTATATTGTGTCTTTGAATATTTTAACTTAAAATTATGATTTAAACCTTAAAATTTCCATTCCAAGTTTGGACAGGCAATAGTGGTTAACATTAACAGATGGTATGGCAGTGTTTAAGTATTCATCTTAACTATATAAGCAGATTATAAACAATTTAATTTGCAATTTTAAATTATTCTGTTATCTGATGTTCCCGGTCACTACAGTATTTTCTATGATTCAGAAAGACACTTTACAGAGCTCCCCTGTATTTCTGAAATGGACACTTTATATATTTAGGAGAGTCTTTGTTATTGAATGTCGCAATATATATATATTGTTAGGCATGCCTAAGGCATGTGGCTTATATTTATTGTATACATTGCAGAGGTGATGGTGTGGGTGCTTGACTGATTGATTGTGCAGAAATATACAATAAAGCCAGAACTTGGTAGTGTTGCTTGTCTTTTACTGAATCAGGCATCCACAAAACTATTGTCTGATCTTTTCCAATGTAACATTTTGGCTAATTGTCAAAAAGATCATGTAGCCCAAACTTTAACCTTCAGAAAAAATCCATTCTAACATGACACAGATGTGTCTGTCATTCTGATTGGTCGAGAGCGATTTCTAAACCGTCTAAAATTCTCCAACATTATGGCTGTTATCAACTTCCCCATGAATAATTATTGGCTGAAAAACAAGTCTATAAATTTGTTTTCATAATTATATTTAAAATACTATGAGATAGTGTATAAAGTTGTGCATTTTCGAAATGTTGCTTGTACCTTGATTCAGAAAAAGTTTACAGTAGATTTTTGGAAAAAAATCACTTGATGGAACAGCCAACATGGTGGCGCCCGATTGCATTCACTTGGATAATTTTGTTAATTTTACAAGGGTTTTAGGGTATTTTATGTTAAACAGTCCTGTTAGAATAGGAATATATCACTCAAAAACTGCCAAAATGCAGAATTTTAGCATGGGTGGCATAGTCCAAGCACGAAGCCTTCGTGCTTAGACTACGCCACCCGTGCTAAAATTCTGCGTTTGGACGGTTTTTGAGTGATATATTCCAACATGTTTCTCCTGCTAAATTAGATCGGACTTAGAAGCTTTCATCCATTACAGAGTTCAGCCTACATTCTCTACAGAAACTGCAAAATGGCTCCTATATTACATTATCTTGCTACCTCTGTACAAGTCGTCCGAACCACAGCCCAGGTGCTCAAATGTTGGCAGCAGCTTCTGTTACTATCTGGACTACCTCAAGTAGTACTAGTGAGGGGGCAATAAACTAGTGGCTGGAGAACTGCTGTTGTGGAAGAATAAAAGATCAAAATTAAGTATACAGACTTCTCAGTGCATTCAATGCATAGGACGTCTCAGTAATGGTGGCAAATGCATTGGCTAGTAGTCATCTGGATTATTGTAATTCTCTGTTTCTCAGTTTGTCTTCCAAGAATATCACAAGGCTTCAAAATATCCAAAATTGTTTGGCACGCTTGGTCTCTGGTGCCTCCAGATTTTCTCATGTCACTCCAACCTTAAAGTCTCTCCACTGACTTACTTTTGAACAACGAATCATTTTCAAAACCCTGGTACCCATACTTCAGTACCTTACCACTGGCAAGCCAAAAAACTTCGTCTTTATTATATACTTCTGTTAAAACAAGACAAAGTAATCCAGAAAAGATATTTCTCAGTCTCCTATACCTAGTCAGTTCATAAATCAAGTTCATTTCAACAAGTCCTTCTTATATTATGTTCAAAAACTCTGGAATGATTTGCCACTGGAAATTCAAACTACTTGTACACGATCATGTTTCAAAAGGCGACTTCAAACTTATGCTTCAGAAGTCTTTCCATCCCTAGGTTTTCTTACTACCGAAAACTGATGATCACTGGTGATGACCCTGCTATGTTTTATGACTTCTGATTTATGTATTACGATTTGGATGGTGTGCCTAATAATCCGAGAGTTCAAAGATCAAGCACATAGATACTGGATACCTGAATGCTGGAGTTGAAGTATACCTTGCTGCCTGGAAATCGTATGCAAATACTGACGGACATGGATTAAGATTAGATCAAATTTGGGTAAAAAGTTGCAAGCGAGCTGGTGGACTATTCTCAAAACAGGAACTACTTTAGTTTAAGAGATTAAATATTAGTTGCATTTTATCTATCAGAGTTAAGAATTCACTCACCTGGATTAAGGTCAGAAGAAGTTCAAGAAAAAATATTTCAACTGAACCAGTGGATCAAATGGCTATTTGAAAAGCAGCAAACATTTTATGGCCGATTTTGAACTAGAATTACACACATCAAATTTAACTTCTTGAATTAAGAAACTAGTGTTGTATTTTCTGAGTGCTAAACTTAAAATTTCTATTTGTAGTATATTGGACAAATTGAAATTCAACATCAAAGTTTTTCAAATAGGAACCCCACCAATTTATCAAGTCCCCAAAGAATTTCAGTAAGAACAGACCAGTCCACAAAGTGTACCTTCTACATGGTGATTAGGTCGACTTTGGTGGAGGACAGTGGATATTTGCATGTACTTTGAAATATTGCACTGCCAACAACTGGCCACAATCAACTGTCAATCACCTTGGAATTTAAAGTTCTTTTCAATGGCTGCGATCGTAGGAGAACCAATCTACAGTGCATTACAAATGCACATTTCAACCTGAATGTCGGAAGTGACAAAATGTACAGGGGGTGATTGAAAGGCATTCTGAAAAAGTTGCACCATAATTTATTTACTTGAATAAAATTGATCTATCTTTTTAATGCATGAGATACATTTGCTTCACAATATGACACAGATGAATATGCATGTGTGCTTTGTAACTTACACACGACATAATGCAAATATATAGCACTTTAGTTCATGAATAAATATAAATGTGAACACACCAAAGTGATGAATATAAAGCACGCCATAGATCTTGCTTTCTTACTGTTTTTACTTTTGTAACTCATTACAACCTTACATATAAGTGTACTGGAAACTAATAAGACAAAATCAACACATATTTTATTGTGAGAATAACAAATACATTTCTTATTCCATTAAAATGAAGAATAGTGAACAATTAACTCAGAAATGTTTAGTTTATATTATGGTACAAACTTCATTAGAATTCCCATAATTTTCCTACAAAAATAGTTTTACAGGTCAACTTCAAGGTCTTTAAAAACTTAACACTATATACCAACAATATCTTAATTAAGCCACAATTATCTACAGAAACTGTTTGTCACATTAGTATTTAATTTAAGCATAATCTTTTAAAAATACAAAAAAATATTCTTTCAAATCACTTGGAAAACAATAACAAAACTATACATAACATCTACTTTTAATAATATGTACAGACAGCAGGATCTTATCTTGAGTTCCACATTAAAATTAATTGACCCTAAAGAACATTTGTGCACTGAAAAACATTTATACATATTTGAATACAGAAAGAATATTGCACAAATGGTGCAAAAACATCATCTTTTATGATGAGGAGGAAACATTTTTTTTAAAAATAAAACATTAAGCACCGACATTCAAATTTCACATTTAGTTCCTCATGGCCAAAACAAAGATTTGTTATTTGAAATGAATCACTGTTGGAAAATTGTCAAAGAAATCTCATCTTCAAATGCATTAGCTACAAATTAGACAAAGTACACGAATGCCTCGGTTTTTCACTGTGAATGGCATTCTGACACAAGTAAGTTTGTGGATTTAAATAAATAGAACACACAAAATGCATGGGATTTCTGCTGGTAAACTTCAGCCACTATACCATTATATTAACTGAAAACATGTTAAATGCAGTATTTAAATAATGTACACTTGCACTGAAACATGAATAAAATTGGCCATGTGATCTTGTTAACTATCTGGATTTGAAAATTTTTGATGACACACAAATTTCTGGCAAATTGAGACACTGACCTTAGTTAGGGACACCATTTCAACACAAGAATACAACATAAGATCATCACAAGAATCTATCTACTATCTGATTCCCCACAGGAAATCCACTTATTTTATGAACTTTCAGTTTTTGAGTTACCAAGAACTTGCAACAATTGTGTTCACAGTGTTTGTCTTCATAATTTTTATCAATTGCGTCTCTCGAGTATTCTATTATTCATTAAGTTATTAACTAAATAAAAGAGAGCCCTCACTGTGTCACTATTACCTATTTCGACCCTTGGTTTTCATGGATCTCGAGTCAGTTACCCAGTAATACAGAAGTCATTATAATTCAACATCCCATGAATTGATAAGGTTATTCAATTACACAACCACAGCAAATTTAACCGAATTACAGGCTTGGAATCTATTTTATTCAATACTCCTATATGCGTTTCACATTTTAAATCAATTCACTTTGTTACTTCTAAGTTTTTCAATATTTTAAAGGGATCTTAAAGATTTCCTCTATACTCCATATTTGGGCTTATAAAAACCAACAACAAAAAAAAACCCCAGGAAATCTAGAACACACACATAAAATCTTTTAGAATGAAATGAATTACAAACATCTTGCAACTACAAAAATAATAAATTACATCATCATTTTAATGTTTAAATATACAGAATGTGATATTTTTCTACCATGACTTGCCTAGATATCTACACAAAAACAAAAGAAACCATAATAATAATGGCCAACAAAAAATAAATAAAGCTATGATGTTATTTTACAATCCTAACTAACACACACAAAAATAATCAGAAATGAAAAGACCACACAGGAGTTGTGTCCTGGGAGCAATTTTACTTTACCGGTACGAGTTCCACCACATTGGATAATTACAAGAAACTTTTTTAAAATTAAAAATTAAATTAACAGAGTTATAATTGGGGGCAAGCCCCCAACCCTCATAAATAATATGGATGTGTATTTGAAACAAAATAAAAAGATTAAATTGTTAAAATATAGAATTTATATCATCGTCCAAATCTCGTACCGGTAAAGTAAAAACTACCAGTGTCCTGCAAACTCTAACCCAATATTTCAAGATTTTCTCCATATCATTACTGATGATACCAAATATGCTATGAAATGCAAAGAATTGGGTCAATTGCCAAGTTGTCATGCCTTATGTTGTCTGTTTAATGTTTTATAAAAATTCCTAAACGACACACAAATGTAACACTTCGTAAAAAAGTTTGTTCTTAAACATCTCATAAAGTGATTAATATGCGACTGTCATTTCACGCTTGAGGCAAAAGCACTTAGTGTACCATACTTTTCCATGCCAGTTTTTTTTTTCTTGACAAGTAAAAGAATAAAATGACAATTTTTATGTCAATTTTTATTTGAAAATAGTGAAAACCGTCAACATTCTTTACTTGATTCCATAGTATAAAGAACTTAATAATCTACTCTGTAACGGGTATTATAGTACTTACTATCGGCCTTATTCTGTACCAACATGTTTTAACTCTTACTGCTTCAACTGTAATGCCAACAGGAAAATACACAATACATCTACACAACAAATCACAAGATCCTACTGCAACATGCCATTAGTACTTTCCACACGTTGCCATCGGGTGGACCAGAGCCCAAGGTTAAGTGTGCTCACCACAACACTGAGGCCCACCAATCAGATGCCAGCATATAAAGACATCACGAGCCATGTACTTGACGAAATGATGAAAAGACTGTATTGAACAACAACACAACTACACAGAAAATATATGAAGAACTGGAAAATATCACTGCGAAAGACATACAAAACAATCTGCTAACTCCCTTGGAAAGTTCATAATTTAAGGGCAAGAATAATAAGACAAAAATTGGTAACTGGCATCACTGGTGGAGATATTAACGGTGTTCTCCCACACACTGAGAATATAAATTAATTTTTAATATAACACCTAAAAACCATATAAATGCAAGAATAAATAATAGGTGCTGGAACAATACAATATTGAGTTAAAAACTTATATAAAACACTTTGACTAACTGCTTTTGAAAAAAAACAAAAAACACTGCCAGTCACTGCTATCACATATTACACAGTTATATTACTTGTAACCTTTACAGTGGACTTTCTCTCACAAGCAAACTAGTTTTATATCCTAGTATCACAATGATTTGGGTCACCCCGTCATACTGTTTTACACACAGGCGATGACCACTATAATCCTACTGTGAATTTATTCCGGCAGGTTTGCTCCTCTATTTTGATGAATAATTCTCCTTTTAGACTGAGGTTACGTCCGTTGAATTTTCTCCAATGCAGTACACATCTGAAAACATCCATTTTGCACTATTGACACAACATAGGCGCTTCTCATTACTGAAAAAATTATAGTTTCAAATTAAGTGTAACGGTTGGTATAAATTTGTGACTGCTTAATTATGTTTCTGTACTTCTATTAATCCAGTGCTGTTTCTGTCAATATGAACAGCCTTTGTTTGAGTAGAAGCATTTTGAATATTCCGTCTGAAAGGGACTGGTTCTGGCTTATATTTAACTATTTTTATATGTTTATACATTTTTGTACACACAGGCATTGTTTTCTCCTAGTTTTGTGAGGCATGTATTTTTCCTTTTTTATTAGTTTTGTTTCACTTTGCAATCAATTCTAATTATTGTTATAAGATATCTTTGCACCTTTCTCTCCAATTACTGCTTCATTTCCTCATCATTTCAATCATGGTTGTCATATTGTGTAATTCTTACAGAGAGAAGGATTCTGTACGAAGGTGTATTATTTTCCCAGTGTTTTTCAGAAGATATTTGTGTGTGAACATATTTCTATTTCCCACTAGTTTTTAGTTGTAGTCGCCATGTAGTGTTTGTGTAACTCGTACAGACAATTGGAGACCGCGGCTGAGGATTCCACAGGACTGAGTGCCACATACGCTAGCTGGTGTTCATACTTCTTCAGCTCGCTGAAACATAATGAAACATCACTGGATTTTGTCAAAACAATGTAACAAGGCAATATTGTTTTTGCAAGTCTGATTATTTAATAGGACAAATTTCTCTTACGAATTGAAAGAATATAACTGAAATCAACTGAAGCTCTATATAAAGCATTGAAGCATAATCGTCCAAAGGTCACACAGTTCCTTTATTAACACGTCACTGTGTCGATTTGTATATAGAATTTTACTCTTTACATGTGTTAATTCTACTCTCCTGCAAACATGGTTGTAAATGTAAAACAAATCTATCAGTTTAATGAATGTATTTTACAATGTAACATTGGTAACATTAACATAATGTGCAAGCTATACAATATTATTTCTCTATGTTCCAATTTGGGAAAGTGTTTACATAACATTCATTAGTAACCCCCACAATAACTGTGGCACAAATCTGAATCAACGCCGCACTGTTAATTGCAAAAGGCTGTTGAATTAATCACACAGTACCACTCACCTTCTGCCCAGTGCCGAGTATCTAGCCAGGTTCCTGAGAATCAGAGCCGATGTGAGGCGGATGTGTTTGGTCACCGGACCTTCCTTCATTTCCTAAACACCATAAATGATGCAATTAAGATTTATATATAGAACCACACATTTAATACCCACAAAGCCATTTCAATAATAACCAATAAGTCACTTAGACTGTCAACAGAGACACAGATCCCAATCGTGCATTTAAGTTACTAGTACTGGGACTATTAGGATTATGTTGTTCCACAACACGGCCAAAGGTGATAAATATATTCACATTCATAAGACCCCGACCTTACATCAAGTTCAACCGGCTTCCTTTTGCTTAACTGAAGTGCAAGAAAGAAGTGTTGACTAGGATAACACATTAACAATACAAACATTCAAGTAACTTCAAAGTCTTCGCAGAACTATAAATTATTTTAAAATTTCATTCAGCTCAGTTTTCACCTAAATCAGACATCAATAATAACTTAAGAAATTTGTATTTCTATGTGACTCACCGTGAACTCTGTGTAGGGTGGCTTTATGGTGAATCTGCGTATGGCTTGTAGAGCCGCATCATCTGGGTACACAGGAGGCGGGGCTGAGGGTTGGATGATTGGCGGTGTATTTCTTGAGGTCAAGGCATTCTGCTGTCTCTTTACTGCAGCCGCTCGAGCAATTGGTTCATTCAAGTGCTTCTCCTGAAATAGACACAATGTGGTAAGTAAACGCATGAAACTGACATTTCAAACAAGTCATTTAATTGCTGATAGTGTTGTTAGCTTACATGTAATATTATGTTACTGCAAAATTTCACACTGGAGCATTCTGGAGAGTTATGCATTTACTTTATTGGTTACAGTAGAAGAAAGCAAATGATGGTTTTGGAACTCACAATTGTAATCTTTTTGCCCCTATAACAGAGATACTGAGTGTTCCTACTGGTTAATGTGAGGGGTGGGAATTAATCTTACCACCAGAATTCCCACCTGCTTTTATTTAACTGGTTTAGTCTGCTAGGTATATATTTTATTTAATGATTACTGCAGTGGGTAGCTTTTGCTTTAAGGTTCAGGGCTGCCACAAAATTTGTTTATTCTTGTGGTAGGGTACTGTTTCTACAGATAAATCAACTATATCTATGAGTTTTTTTTCTGGAAAATGAACAAAAATTGATCCACTTTCAAATGTTTCAAGAAACAATCTGGAAACTGGCAATGGATTGGCAAGAGTCTTCTTAATGGTACTTTCAAAATAATCAAACATTCTATTTTTAATGAATACTGTTTAACTCCGATATAGTTTTTCACACTTGTCACTACAAGCCAATTTAGTGTTACCTGGATGTGGGTGATGAGTGACCACTTCTGTCGAATAAGCTGGTCACATCCAGTCCAGTGACACAAACCCTTGTCAGAGCGCATATCCAGGTGCGTTCTGTTTACATGGATAGTGAATGACTTGAACAGCTCAAACGCCCTGCAAGTCAAAAATATGCAGTGTAATTTATATGAAAGTAATTATCTTTTGAATTCTAAGGATTGTTATAGCTACCAACATAGCACTTTGTTAGATTTTTAAACATTCATAGACCTTTAAAATCACTGGACTTCTGTCCTATTCCCTGTATAACCTGACACAGTACCTGGAGCAAATCTCATGCCCTGAAACTTGCAAATTTAATAAGTAAATTAAATTTTTATAAGTTAATACCCTATCCAATGGACAATTGCTTTACTGGTCGGCGCGACCGGTCCCGCCAAACGTCAGAAAAAGACGTCCTGTATATACGACCGGCAGGACCGGTCACAGAGTGTGCATTCGCTAGGTGGCGCATCGTACTTCATTTCCTGTTTACCTATTGACGTCATAGCATCTTTTTCGTGTCTAATCCTAGTAAGACCCCTAGTAAGCTGATAGCGGGGCCGGTTGGGTGGGCCTTGCCTGTCCATTGGATAGGGTATTAACTTATAAAAATTTAATTTACTTATTAAATTTGCAATTTTATTGCGTTAATACATCCTATCCAATGGACAATTGCTGAATAACTACCGCTTGGTAGGCGGGTAAGCAGCTAGGAACTTATGTGAACTCATAACAACAAATTTGAACAGGCCCATTTGACCTAGGGTCAGAGAACCCTGAAAGGTCAGGGTCGGCCACTAACTCACCGGTTAACCGGGAGCCTACCGACGTTGCCCCCCCCCCCCTTTTTCTTTCCTTCCAGAGATGGTCTGAGAAGGGAAAGATACAGAGAGAGAGGGGCTGAGTTCAGTCCCAGAAGAAATAAACTAAGAAGAAATAAGCAAGTCACAGGTTTTTTGTTTTTTTTTGTTTTTTTTTTTTGTGAAAATATATGTATACTGAACATATTTACATTATGTACATATCTAACATATTTACAATATGTACATATTTACATATATACAACATCCCCTCACTTCTGGGCCTGGTGGTGCACCTGCTGGGCAGCCACTACAGGTCCCAGGTGGAAAAGCTCTGAGTCAGCCCAGGCAACATCCTTCAAATAGAATTGGGTGAAGGTGTTGTGAGATTTCCAGTGGCAGGCTGACAAGATCTGATCTAAGGAGATCCCTGATTGGAAAGCCTTAGAAGCAGCAAAGGCCCTAACATCATGGGCTTTAACCTGATGTAAGGTGAGGGCCTCCTGGTCAGAGAGCTCATAGCACAGAACCACAGTCTGTTTGATCCATGAGGAGATGGTGGCAGGTGAGATGTCTTTATCAAAACCCTTCTTGAAGGAGACAAAGACTAACTCCTTATTCTGCCTGAGGTCTGCAGTCCTGTCCAAGTAGTAGCGCAGGGCTCTAACTGGACATAGGGACCTGTCACCCTTGAGTGACCTATCCAGAGATGGTGCCAGGGCTGGGATGACCACTGGCGCCACACTATCTGGACCTTCCTTAGCCTGCTGGTTCTTGGATAGGAAGCTGGGTGAGGGGTACAAAGACACCTTAGACCAGTCTGACTGGTGTCTGATGTTCTTATGTAACCAAGCATGGATCTCACTCCTGCGTTTACCTGAACCCAAAGCCAGCAAGAAAACAGTCTTGAAAGTCAAATGTTTCAAGGACTCTTTCAGGGGTTCAAAAGGAGCCTTTGTGAGCTGATGTAAAACCAGTGAAAGGTTCCAGGAGGGGATGCCCCTCCTGCCCTTAGGTCTGTCTCTATGGAAACTATCCAGGAGACGAGTGAGATTCTCATCTTTGCTGACATTAATGGTGGAATTGCCCAGTTTGTCAGCAATGGCGGATCTGTAGCCATCAATAGTGCCTGGTTGTAACTTCTTGTCCTGAAACAAGTGCAGGAGGAAGTCAGCAATGGCTTTCAGAGGTGGTGCCCTGAAGTCCACCTGATTACTGAGGCACCACTTTGTAAAAATGGTCCACTTTGCCTCATAGACAGATCTGGTTGATCTTCTTTGAGGAGCCTCAATTTGTGCTGCCACTGCCTCAGAGAAGCCTTGCTCCTTGATTGCTGAGGCTCTAGGAGCCAGGCATGTAGGTTCAGATTTGACAGGTTCCTGTGAAAGACCTGGTTGAATGGCTGAGACACTAGGTTGGGTATGCTGGGCAGACACAGTGGGATCTGGCTTGACATTGCTACCAGGTCCCAAAACCAGGGCATGTTGGGCCACCCTGGGGCAATCAGGATTATTCTGTTGCAGGGGTAGTCCTGGAGCTTCTCCACCACTTTGCCCAAGATGGCTGCCGGTGGGAAGGCGTATGGGTCCAGGTCCTCCCAGGAGAGACTGAGTGCATCCACTGCCCAAGCCTGGGGGTCTGGCACCGGTGACACAAACTGTGGCAGTTTGTTGTTGAATCTGGTGGCAAACAGGTCCACTTGTGGCTGGTGCCACCTTGAGCATACAGCTTGGAACACTGCTGGATGAAGTGACCACTCTGTTTGAATGGTCTGGCCAAGTCTGGATAGCTTGTCTGCTATCACGTTCAGCCGGCCAGGGATGTGACGTGCCCTGAGGGTTACCTGCTGTCTGGTGCACCAGGACAGGATTCTCCACAGTAGGGCACACAGTGACCCAGACTTCATCCCCCCTTCTTTGTTGATATAGGCAACCACTGTTGTGTTGTCTGTAGCTATCAACACTGTCTTGTTGCAGACCAGGGTTCGAAACTCCTTTAGAGCTAGAAAAACTGCTTTTAGCTCTAAGTGGTTTATGTGTAACTTGCTCTCTGGAAGGGACCAAGTTCCCCTTGCAGTGTGGTCGTCCAAGTGAGCGCCCCACCCTTCGTTTGATGCATCTGTAAAGATCTGCAGAGCATGTTTTAGAGGGTGTAATGGTTGACCTAGTAGCACATTGCTTTCCTCCAGCCACCACCTTAGATGGGGGTGGAGGGACTTGGGGACCGGGATCACCTTTTCCAGTGATTCTGGGACCCTCCAATTGTTTTTCAAGTGCCACTGTATGGGTCTCATGTGGAGTCGCCCTAAGTGGACTTGTTTTTCTGTTGCTGTGAGGAGACCTATGAGGGACATGAATTTCCGGACCGGACATACCGGATCCGACATCATTGATCTGATCTTGTCTGTCAAGGCCTACCAACGTTCTTCTGTTGGTCTGACCTTGCCCTCTTTCAGGTCGAACTGGTAACCTACGAAGTTGAAGACCTGTTTGGGTGCCAGTTCTGACTTTTCCTTGTTCACCAGCCACCCTAGTTCCTGACAAAGTGTGACCAGGGTTTGAGTATGCTGGAGACAGGTATGGAGGGTAGAGGCTCTCACCAGCCAGTCGTCTAGGTACTGGTGGATCCTTATACCCTTCTGAAGGGCCATGAGTTTGACCTCTTTGGCCACCACTGTGAACTCCATGGGAGCTGTGGAAGGCCAAAGGGAAGGGCTTTGAACTGATAGGACCGACCCTGAAGGTGAAAACGCATGTACTTCCTGGACTGACTGTGAATGGGTATATGGAAGTATGCATCTTTGAAATCTATGGATGTGACCCACTCCCCTACTTGGAGGGAGGTTCTTATGGTCTCTGGGGTCTCCATCTTGAACGACCCTGTGTTTAAAAAGGTGTTCAAGGTGCTCAGGTCTAGGATGGGTCTCCACCGGTTGTTGGGTTTGGGTACCAAAAATAGCCGGTTGTAAAACCCCAATGAATTTGGATTGTCCACCGGTTCGACTGCATTTTTGTTTATCAGCTGATACAGTGCCTCTATAAGGAAGGACTGTTTGGTTGGATTGTGGTAGTTGCTTATTACAGTCGGTGACCTTGTCAAGTGGGGTCTGAACCGGAAGGGGAGAGTGTAACCCTCCCTCAGTATGTTTACCACTTTTGGACTTGAACCCAGGGTTTCCCATTTCTGCCAACACTGGTTTAACCTCGCCCCTACAGGGGGATCTAAAACAGCATGTTGGGCATTGGTGACAAGCTTTACAGCAGGTAAGTGACCTACACAAGAAACATCTTTCACATATTTTATTTCTGTGTACAATTGACATATATTGGGATTTACACCTTTCCTTTGTGGCAACCCGGTGACAATATGAGCATTTGCAACATGAGAGTCTACATTTAAAGTCAATTTGCTGTTCTTCTGATCTGTCACTGGTGGTGGGTTCAAACCCTCCATCTTGTCGGATACAATTACAGAGTCCTGCAATCCGACCACATTTGAAACACAATAATTGTCATTTATGCTTCTTAAACCCTTTGGCCGGCTTCTGGTTGAAGTTTGAGGCTTTACCCCCACCTTTCTGACCAGTTTGCCGGTCTCTGATTTGTTTCCAAACCGGTGCAGTGGGTTTCCGGTCCGGGTGGTGTGAAGGTTTAGTACTGGAGGGAACGTACGGATGAAAACGTCCGGGTTTCCTCTGTGTGTTACCCATAGAACGCCTCTCCTCACTACGGGAAATCTCATCTTCTGCCTTGACCAGTAAGCTGTCTGGGAACAGTGAGAGTAAGTGGACTGGAGATGTACGTAAGGCAGTTAAGGTGTCAGGTTTGACTCCACCACGGAAAAACTCCAGATAGCTATCCCGACGTGCCAGAGTGAGGTTGGCCATGCTGATGAAAACTCCCTCTGAGAGATCCTGCATGGTGCGCTGCATAGCTTGGGAAATTGACCGGTTAAAGGACCAGATATTCAAGTTCTTCAATAGCTTGCTGTGTTCTCTCAGCACTCTTGCCCTTTGATGAATCTGACCGGAGAGACTTCAGCTGGGTAACCATTGAGTCCTGTACTTTAGTAAGGCATCTAGATAGACCAGCAGCGTGATTACACATCACGGATTGCTCCCTGAATGCCTTCTCCCACCTTCGAAGGGTATCTTGGCTGAATGTATGGGAAGCTGGAGCAGAAGGTAAACTTCTTCTTGCGACCCTAGAGAACATGCTGTTCAGCTTTGCCGGTTCCGGAGACCAGTGGGATACAGCCTGGGTAGACGCGTCGCCCTTCTTAACTGCTTGCATGTCGTACCACTTGGAAGAACGTGGAGTCTTTACAAACTGGTCACGTAGCAGTTCACTGGTTTCAGAATTTCTAGCTGGATAACCTTCAGCAATAGTTACATTCAGTTTCTCCAGTTTTTTGCAAAGCCATTCATCGACCGGCAATTTAACTGACACTTTACCGGTAGTCTTCACTCTAGAACCGGCAAAAGGATTATCACCCATAGAGGCAGCTGAGTTGTCATAATCAGGGATGTGATGCCAGTTCACGAAACTTCTAACCCCTCTAATAGTTTCCCTGTAATTGGCGTCTTCAGAGAGGTCCTGATCTGTAGCTGTGTCCGGTAAATCACCCTGGCAGTGAATACTAGCCGGTGATGACGGTTCCCCATCCAACTCAAGCCTCACTATCAGATTGCCTAGCAACGTCAGATTCCTGGCCAATGGGAGGCGACTGGTTATGCAGCGTAGTTTCAACACCGGCAGGTAGAATCTCAGGACCCGCACCAGGAGCCTGTGTAGGCTGGGTGGCCGTCCCTGCACCGGGAACCAGTAAAGGTTGGGTGGCTAACACTGTAGAGGTACCGGGGCCCTGAACAGGGTGGGTAGCACTCTCAACACCATCTCTCTCAGCCTCAGTACCGGGAACCCCCAGCGGAGGTTGGGTAGCCGTCAACTGCGTAGCAACGTCACCAGTGCCCTCAGAAGACATAACACTTGTAGAAGCACCCGGATCAAAGAAAGGGTGTTCTCTGGGCACCACAGAGGCAGAGGTCACCGGTCTCACCGGAACAGCAAAGGATTGGTTAATCAGCATAGCTTCTAGACGTGAAAATCTCCTTTGGTTTGCTGCTATGCTTCCGTTTACTCGACCTTGGAGAGCCATCTGAACGCTTCTTCTTCTTTGGAGTAGAATCAACAGGGGAGGACTTGTCACAGCTAACCCGTCCCAACAGTGTAACTTCTGAAGGGTCCACTAGAGTGGGGGTCGTGCTTGCATTACCTTCAGCCCTCTTCTGCTCAGAACGTTCCTTCCTTTCCTTGTAGGTCGGAGTTGCTAACTGGTGGATCTGCGCAGGCGTAAAAGACTTACAGATCTGGCAATCCAGCTTTTTAACACAGGGGTCGTCCCCCACCCCCTTGTCACGACAACGCGCGCATTTCTGGTGGTTGTCGAAAAGGGCCATAACGTGCCCACAAGAACCTCGTTTCTGTCCAGGAGACGACATAATGATCAGTAACGTTGTATAAATATACTCCGTACTAATAAAAAACAAGAAACTTGGAAGAGTTCGTTGTAAAAATTCAAAAACGTATCTCTGAAGAAAATCTTCTGCAAACAGGAAATGAAGTACGATGCGCCACCTAGCGAATGCACACTCTGTGACCGGTCCTGCCGGTAGTATATACAGGACGTCTTTTTCTGACGTTTGGCGGGACCGGTTGCGCCGACCGGTAAAGCAATTGTCCATTGGATAGGATGTATTAACGCAATAAAAAAATAAATTCAGTGAACTGAACAACTCAACATCAAATGTCATCTTTCTCACTCTGTAATTCATTTTATTTGGTGTCCTAAATAATAAAACTCAGTGACTTGTACAGCAGCTTAAATAAACACTTTAAACCATACAAATGGGTTAAATACCCAGAAACATGCATGCCCTATAAGCTTTCTAAAAAATCATTGATACTTTATTCCACACCTTAAGTAAGCTTCCCTTTTCTCCTACTTATATTTCAAAATAATGTTCACCTTGAGAAAACACTTCTAATATAATTGTGGACATACTTTTACTGTTGTATAAAACTAGACTCAATAGTGACAAATCGTTGAAAGGTAATAAATGATAAAATGCACTTGCTACTGACCTGTTACACCCGTTCCATTCACAGAGGTAGAGCAATGGTGTGAGTGCAGGCGGCTGGCCCGATACGCCGGGACTTGACTGGCTACCTTTTCCTGAGTCTGTGCTCTTGCTGCGAGACTTCTTTGGTTTCTTAGGCCGGTCACTCTTCTCTCCTTTCTTGGAGGAGCTACGTCGCTTGGCAACAGGAGCTGGCGATGGTATGGGAGATGAGAGACTGCTGTGTGGACTGGCAACTAGGGGAGTCTGGGCTTCACAGGATGCTGGAGATGAGCTGGCTCGAGGTTGGGGGATTTGTAGGTGTGGGGCAGTCAGAGGTGCACTGCCTAGTGTCTGCGGTGTTGTGGTCATTGATTGCACGGTGTGCATGGAGATGCTGGATTGATGAGGTTGAATGGAGCTTTGCTGGGCTGACTGAATCACACTTAGCTGTCCCTGTACAATCTGGGTGTTATTTGGATTGAGCTGTCCCTGTACAATCTGTGTGTTGCTTGGATTGTTGCTAACAAACTGAGCAGTTCCATGTGGCATCAACTGTGTTGCTACTGGTTGTTGGGAAGATATTTGGGCTGCCTGTAGTGTTGGCTGTGGATTCGGGGTCACAAACTGAACTGCTCCTTGCAACACCACCTGTGGCTTGCTGCTCAACTGACCTTCCCCAATGGCAACCTGAGGCACAAACTGCTGACCTGTGACATTTGCAACAGCTTGACCTTGAGAGGTGACATATGACTGACCTGCAGCTGCCTGTATGGCTAGTGGTGGTGGAGGGGTGGGTGACTGAGTATTGACCACATGCCCATGAGTGGTCACTAACTGCTTCAGCTGACCTTGATGCATAATTTGTGGCTGCCCTTGACACTGGATATAACCTTGACCTTTGAGAGGCACACCTGGTGGCAGGTTGATTTGTATTGATCCTCCCGACTGTTGCACACCTCCTGCCATCACAAGTTGAGTGTTAGATGACAACAGTGTAGCTGGCTGCGTAGTTGAGATCATGTGACTGGTTTGTGCCATGGAAATGGGGGCAGGGCGGGGTTGAATAGGGATGAGTTTTTGACTAGGTTGGGCTTTGAGTTGAGTGGAACTTAAGGTTGAGGCAGTGGGACTAGCAGATACACTGGAGGCTATGGCTGAAGGAATGGACACAGTGGTCTGAACACTTGACCTTGTCAAGGTCATTGCTGTGGCTGTTATTGTCATAGAAGATTGAGATTCTGTGCTTATGGAAACACTTGAGTCTATAGGTGCTATTGACAGATTTGTTGGTTGACCAGTGGACAGTGCCACTGAAGAAGTATGGCAACTGGTCAATGACTGAGATGGTAAGACAGCAGCAAGGGATGAAGAAGAGGTCTGGGCTTGACTGTATGGGACTGAATACACTGGAATGGCGGTAGAAGTCACAGAATGAGAAGATGGCATGTGGTCACTGCTAGTGTCCATCTGGTCATCATCTGACCCATCATCACACCCATCCACCTGCATGCCCAGTGGTAAACTTTCTTTACCAACCTCTTCTGCAGATTGCTGTATATTACTTGTTGAGTCTGCACTATTATCTGCATTAAGTGTCTGAGAATCATTGGTATCCATTAGGTCATTGGATGACCCAGTTTGTGCATGACCTGAGTGATTACCTCCTACATTCACGGGTTCAGGATGCCCATTAAACAAGTGTGACGGGTGTTTGTTATTGATTAAATTCAAGTTCACCTGAGATTCAGAACTGATGTTATCAGATGCAGCAGCATCGGGTTTTGTTGAGTCCTGCACTGAATGGTCTGTATTTCCTAAATGATGGCCCACCCCATTAATGCCCTTGAGTTGCTCTTTTAAGCGGTTTGTATCCTTCATAAGCTGAGCTATTCGTGCCTTCTTCTCCTCAACCGAGCTGTTGAACAAGGGAGATAGTTCTTTTGAAGCACATGGTGGTTTGGCAGAGTCATTGTGAGACAAGCCATTGAACAGTTCATTGGGCTGTTGACTTTCATTTGCTATGTTACTATTGACTGGCTCACTTGAGGCAGAAGGAAGGATATTGGCATCACAGTGTACATGACTGGTTTTCATCTCAACTACAGAGGATTCAGCAGATTTCTCGGTGATCAATTCTGTATGATCGACACTACTTAGCTTGTTCACAGAGACGTGAGGATTCGAACTGTTCACATTAGAGACAACATCTTTGGTAGAAGGTTTAAGACTATCCTGATTATTTATCTCATTTATTGCTGGAGGACAGTTCTCTTTGTAGAAAACAGCAGTGTCTGTGGCCAGTCTGTCCTTTTGTGCACTGGGAAGCACTGACTCATCAGATCTATTATCACATATAGGAGTATCAACAATAGGTGCAGGGATAAGTGGCTTATCCACATTTGTATTTTCTGCAGTAGGCTGATTCTGTTCTGCTTTAGAGGATCTCCTCGATGAGGTTTTATTTTGGTTTTTCACACGAGGGGGCCTAGCTCTTTTTGACTTAGTCTTTTGTGTTTCACTTAGTTGACTAGTTGCATTTTCTTGGCTATTGTGTCCTTGAGCAAACTGTTGAAACTGGCTCTGAAAGCTACTGGCATGCCACTGATTCTGCTGTTGGGGATTTTCCACATGACCCTGGGTACTAGTGGCTTGTCCTTGCCACTGGTTGGTTGTCCATTGCTGCCCCTGCTGGTTAACTGGCTTCTTTGATGTGGCTGTTTGTTCTTGAAATGTATTTGCAACAACTGGTATATTATGCTGTGCAGACTGAGACCCCATCTGCTGCTGAGTACTTTGTGGGACTTGATGGTTGGCTTGGGGGATTTGACTACTTAAGGCACCTTGTGGAACTGCACATTGCAGATTGTTGGCAACGGGTTGTGGCATGTGACCACCCAGTGGAACATTTGGCATTGGATTTTGTTGAGACAGGAGGTGTTGATGATGTGCAATGCTTTGAGATTTGTTTGAGTCACTCTGTTGATTAGGCATAGTATTCACAAAATTCTGTGCTGGGAAAGTATTTATTCCTTGCTGATTAACGTAGTTTGCATCAGCCTGAAGCTGACCCATGCTTGCCCCTTGAGATGATGAATCCTCTAGTCTGGGTGGTGACATCTGTAACTGACTCAGAAATCCCCCAGGCACAATGGGGACTGATACCTGTTCCATGAATGGTTGGTTCTGGTTCATATTCACCTGAACATTGGAAATGGGTCCCGGGGTATTTGGCTGTTGTGGAGTTTGTATCACACTTTCTGCCTGCATATTCGTGCTGTTCTGCCGACTAATGTCCATTGTGTTTATGATCTGATGACCCACTTTTGCCAATGGATTTTGTTGCTGTGTCCCTCCTGCCGAACCCTGAGGTTGAACCTGGGGAATCACTCCTGCATTATACTGGTTTCCTTTCTGCTGGATATTCTGGAATCCAGTCTGGTGGTGCTGATGCTGTATGTTCCCAAGATATGCTGCATTCGGGATGGGTATACTTGGTAGACTTGACCCTTGTGGTGTTGCTGTAACAACCGGTTGTTGAACCTTCATTGCTGCGTTGTTTCCTGCTGGATTCAACATGCCTGTAGATGGGACTGGCAGTTGCTGCAAATGTGGCGATAATGGCGGAGTCTGTATTGAAATGGGAGGTGTGCTTCTGTCTGTATCCAGCTTGTTCAATAGTGCCTGCAAATGTAAAGAAATATTTACAGTTTGGCACTATGTTTTATTTCAGGTTGGTTTGCCTCATTTAACTATCTTTTAGCGAAACTTTTTCAATATGACCATGGAGTACTGGTTCTTGCATTGCAGCTATAGTGTACCTTACACAAGGAATGGGTTGGTAGGCCAGGTATCTTGGTATTGACAGCATTTTACTGAAATACCGTGAAAAGATTTTCCAACCACCACTTTGCGTGTCAACAGATATAGTTTAAGAGTTAAAATATTGGAAACATATCCCAAATCTTAAGAAATTATAAGCTTTTATCCCATACTTTCACATATTTACAGACTTTTATTGCGATTATGTTGAGCCAAATTACCATTTTTGGGTTATGACACATTATAACCTCAATCTCACTTGTCAACTCATATATTTCCAAGGAAAACTTAACATGTTCAAAACAAACCAGAAATCTGAAGAAATTGCAAATGTTTATCCCATATTTTGTGCATCCATGTTTGGTTGGGGTGTACTAAAAACGCGAGAGTCCTGGCATTAGAACAATTTAATGCAGGCTGTATACCTACTATAATCATATGGTTATGGGTACACATTTTTTATACCAACCCACCCCTACTGTACACCAGAAGACAATTCTAAAATATTTTTGCATACAGTTATAACAAGCAATCAGTGCCCGTGAACAGGTGCTGTGTCAGCTGTGTGTTTTGAGTTTCAGAGTAGAAGTGACAGAAGAAAAGGACACAAAAGTTGTGCCCTGGAAATGGTGTTCCGAAGGAAAGTAAGAAGGTAACTGTTCAGATGTAAAAAGTATGTTAAAAGTCACTATGTTATAGCTGACCCCAAAATAGGTGAATCTCATACTGAAACTAAACTAGATTGGGCCAACTCGGCGCCAACATATCCCCAGACAGGTCATCACTCACGCCACAGGTTTTGATCGGAAATTTTTTAAAACATAATTACTCATTATTATATGAACTTCAGCACATCAATCTACTCTGTTTATATCTCCCCAAGGAAGATGGTGTATCCCCAGACGCCGAATACATAACTCAAATTATATTTTCAATCTTCCTGCAATGATAACTCTAAACCTATTTTCAAAGTATTTAAATGATTGATGATTGAATGTCCATTCTAAAATAATAATCCCAAAAGAGCATATCTGTTTCTATATTTGTTGACAAATAAAATATTATTTTTAACTCAACTCATCATATTTTTCAATCTTCCTTCAAAGTATTTAAATGATTGATGATTCAATGTCCATTCTAAAATTCATAATCCCAAAAGCGCATATCTGTTTCTATATTTGTTCACAAATAAAATATTATTTAAAAAAAAATTGTTTATATTATTATTTTATTATATTATTTTTAGAATTTGCAAATTGTTTTCAGTTATTCATTTCCTCTATACCTATATATGTGGTCCATATATATGCAACCTAAATATGTGACACAATCTCAGTTCTGACTCCCCTTTGTGTTATATGTAATGAAGCCCACCACCTCCCACCCCCACCCCTCTCCCCTTCTCCACACCTCTCTCACTATTACACAAGATCTGCAACCCCATTGAGTTCTTTGTTTCTCATCTGATATCATTAAATACCATTGTTTATTTAGTGTCACTCAATATAGCTGGAGGTCCCAGAGGTGGGTGGGGGGAATCCGGGTGGGGGATGTGGGTTGAGCATAAATGGTAAACAAACAATCTATATAAAAGGGGTACTCAAATACAAAAAGAATTGAGAATTTTAAGTATGTGATTATCAACTGAAATGAGTTCATAACTGTAGGAGCTGTGCCAAAATTAACTGAGGCAAGTTGAATAAAACTGGGCTAGTTGAGGGTTAAAAATCCCCTAGTTTTACTACATAAGGATATAATTTCATTAATATTGGGACTTAAAGCTCAATTAAAGTGTCCATTTTGTCTACTTGAATATGTTTAACCAGTTTCATTTTAAAAAGTGAAAAACTCAGCAAGCAGAGGTATAACACACAAAAATAAGTTCTTAAAAGACTAAGATAGCCATAACATTATTAATATTCAAAATTTAAATAGACAGGCATTTCCTTTTAAAAATTCAAAGATTTCAGCTCTATACCCCACATCGTTTGACAGTTACTGGGCTTTAAAGTGGCATAATATCCATAAATTGGGTTTCTGTGGGCATTTTACAATTGTTAAAGAGACCTTAGCAATTAAACTACAGATCTGAAACTTTTTGGGGGACATACATAACAAACAAAAATTATATATAATACAGTTTAAGACTGGTCACACTAAGCATTTCCAAATAACAGGGCAAAATACGGAAAAAATGTCAAAAAAGGCACTTGGGCGAGTGTCTATGGCCCTCATACACAGGTTAAATGTCTACTAAAAACCTTGATTTTCGGCATATGTAAAAAGGACATAATAATGCATTTCCAGATGGGATTTCAGCTCCATCAATCACATAGTTTAACAGTTACAGGGCTTAAAGGTGGTAAAAAGTCCAAATATTGGGTCATTGTGGGCCTTTTAGAGATCTCGATGTGGCTTTCAAATTAAAGCTTCAGACTTAAAATTTGTTACATACTAAGATTACACATAGAATATGTATCTAATAAAGTTTGAAACTTCTCAGACTTACCATTTCCAAGTTACAGAGCAAAATATGTGAAAAATGTCTTAAAAGGGTCACTCAGGTGGGTGTTTAAGGTCCTCATACACAGGTTAAATGTCTACTTGAAGCCTTGATTTTTGGCACATGTGAAAAGAACATAATAATGTATTCCCAGATGAGATTTCAGCTCTATCAGTCGCATAGTTTAACAGTCACAGGCCTTAAAATTGGCAAAAAGTCCAAATATTGGGTCTTTATGGGGCCTTCTAGAGACCTAAATGTAGCATTCAAATTAAAGCTTCAGACTTAAAATTTGTCACATACTAAGATTACACATAGAATATGCATCTAATACAGTCTGAAACTTCTTAGACTTACCATTTCCAAGTTACAGGGAAAAATATGTGAAAAATGTCTAAAAATGGTCACTCGGGTGGGGATTTATGGTCCTCATACACAGGTTAAATGTCTTCTTAAAGCCTTAATTTTTGGCACATATAAAAATAACATACTAATATCTTCTCAGATAGGATTTGAGCTCTATCAGTCACATAGTTTGACAGTCACAGGGCTTAAAAGTAGCAAAAAGTCCAAATATTGGGTCTTTGGGAGCCTTTTAGAGACCTCAATTTGACCTTCAAAATTAAAGCTTCAGACTTAAAATCTGTTACATACTAAGATTACACACAGAATATATATCTAATACAGTTTGAAACTTCTCAGACTTACCATTTCCAAGTTACAGGGAAAAAGATGTGAAAAATGTCTTATAAGGGTCACTCGGGTGGGTGTTTATGGTCCTGATACACAGGTTAACTGTCTATTAAAGGCCTAAATGTTGGGGCACATATAAGAAAACACATAGATATATTCCCAGATGATATTTAACTTAGATGAGAGACATAGTTTGAAAGCTACAGTGCTTGAAAGTGGCAAAAAGTGCATAAATTGGGTCTCTGTGGGCACTTTTGAGACCTTAAGTCGACCCCTTTGGGTAAACCTACAGCCCTAAAATTTTCTACAGACAAGGATTACATATCAAAGTTATACCTAGCGCAGTTTGAGACTCATCAGAATTATCACTTCCAAATTATAGGGCAAAATATGTGTAAAGTATAGCAAAAAATCCCTAAGTGGGGGTATTTATGGGCCTCAAACACAATTTTCTCCTCAACTTAAAGTCATGATTTTCGGCACATGTACTAAGAACATATTAATGTGTTGTCAGGTAAAATTTCAGCCAGCTGAGCATCATAGTTTGTGACCTACAGGGCTCTAAGTGGCCAAAAGTGCAATTTCTGACCTTAAGGTGGCCATAAGTTCTTTTTTACTGGGAGTTTAAGGTCACCTTAAAATAAGGATCTTCCTTTGGGCACCCTTAACATGTGTACCAAGTTTGAAAAAAAAATATTAATTTGTTTTTGAGTTATCGCGTCCACAAGGAAATTTCTACGGCGGCGGCGGCGGCGCGACGGACCTGAATCCAATATATCCCCGACTTTCGTCTGGGGATATAATAATCTAAATGCAATAGTTTTCAAGTTATACGTGACTTACTCAACCGTGATAACCTAAAATTAGCTATTACTCAGCTATGCCATGAGCTACTGGTCTGAAATTTTACTATGTTATAGCTGACCCAAAAGTAGCTGAATAACATATTTACACAAAATTCTCTAAATGCAATAGTTTTCAAGTTACAAGTGATTTTACTCATGATGGAAGTTACTGAAAAGTCCAAAAGTAGCTATTGAGATACACACCCAAGTTACTCACCATGTTGTAACTATGGAAAAAGTAGCTGAATAACATATTTTAACAAAATGCTCTAAATGCAATACTTTTCAAGTTATAATTGATTTAGTGCATGATTTCATTAATTTTAATGCATTAAAAATTATTTAGAAAATTCACAAAAAAATAATTAAGAAAGATCCAGGTCTGACACTCACACAAGAGAATCTACTTGTGACCTAGTACATATGTGCAAGATATTAGAGAAATCTCTGCAATAGTCACTGAGAAAATTGTGATAAAGTGTTAAAATTTTCATACTTAGGGTGGGGGGTACCTCACTTATAATGGCTCTAGCAAACAGACGAACAAACAGATCTGCATGCCTTGAACAGTTTTTCATGCTAGGTAGATAAGCTATCTTTTAAAAAAACAGCATGTCTCTGGGCCTTGTAGTTTCAGAGAAGTCGCTCACGCGTATGCGTACGTCCACACGGCAGAGTGATGCCATAATGTCAGCTGACTGACAAGTCAGCTGACATAACAAGAGAGTATAGCTGTACAACTCCACAGAGAATTTTTCAAACGAAATTTTCATTGATGCACAATTGTTTCTTGACAGAAATAAATTCAATGCATGTAAATCTAGATTCACCAACATATACCACATATTTTTGAGAGAAATCGCACTCTAAAAAAAAGGGTAAAGGGTCAGAATTAGACCCGATGACTTACATGTTGTAACATAGGTGCCAGCTGGCTTTGACTTGTCAGTGTCAGTGACTGAGGGGTGGGTAGTTTTGCCGTGTTTTGTCCACCAGACTGCACTGTTGTAGTTGCCGTCTTCTGCATCCCAAGTGGGGTGTTCAGTGGTAGAGGCTTGGTGGTACCAGGATTTTGGTCTGTAGCCTTACTGGTGGCAACGGCCAAAGGAGATAAAGGAGTGGGTGGCCTCGGGATGGAAAACTGCTTGGCTGGACCACCTGAAATTGTGAGATTCTCAGTAGTAATAAGACCTCTTTTCAGATAGAATATTGTTAAAAATAAACCTTTTTTATATTTATCATAGAATGCCAATACCATTTTGAAGAGTAATATTACAAAAAAAAAAAAAAAAATTTTAGCTTGATCTGCCTCATTTTAAGCTTTTCTAAATCCAGTTGGTGCTGAATGAATTCACTTTGGACTTTATACTTATGTGTTTATTATATTTACCTACTTCATATTATACTATACTTAAGCACTTTTGTTTTTTCATAGTTATTCTACCTCATTACTGCCTATCATTGATTAATCCAAAATAGTGTAAACTGTAACCACAGCTTTTACTTGTGATCTTACCTATTTCTCTCCTTCAATCACCATGTTAAATGCGTACTTTACATTATTGCAGGCTACATACACACTATTATCACACATGGTTATGGGTAATGACTGGCTTCTACTGAATGTAAACTAACTTAACACAAATTTTGTTTTAGTATTTCACCTTGTGGTTGCAGACCCCCAGTGTTACTGGTTCCACACATGGGTGTGGGCTGTGGACCCGGCTTGTACTGGATAAACTTGAGTCTCTGTGGCTGGTTTTGACGCTGGTTCACTGGTGGCTGTGGAGTACTGGGAGGACTGGGGATGCTGGCTGGGGCCTGGAGACGTGGGGCGGTAGGATATCTCACAGGTGGAGGAGTCATGCTACTTGCTCGCTCTGAAAACATATTAAAAGAAATTTATTATAAGAATTTAAAGATTATCGAGAACAAATGCTCAATATACTCAAGGTTATTTTACCTGATGTCTCTTAACAATATGCAAACAGATTGAAACTGCATTGTTGCCCATGATGCCTTGTGGAGTCTTCCAAATTCAACCAGTGTAAAAAACATTATCAAAATGCAAAAATATGATTATAAAGAATATAGGAAGCAAAACGTACCAGTTTGAAAGGAGAGTGGAGTGTCTCGTCTCTTGATTCCTCGGAGGAACACTTCTGGTGTACCTTCAGGCTTTTCTTGTGACACAATGTCAATACGAGGAAACAACACCCTACAAGCATAACATGCAGTTATGTAACTTGAATTAATGAAATTCAAATCTTTATAAATATTTAGTTACTCAGACCCGTGAGTGAACTAAGTGTATGATACCAGTAATTTTATTAAAAATACATTCTTTTACATAACATTTTAAATCTATTTTGAAGTTACTTTTTTAGTGCACTGGTCCTGTTAGAGATTTCCAGAAAGGGTGGAGTTACAGATGTGCCACACTTCAACAAAATTACTGCACAATGCACCATCGATCTCGCAACTATAGTAAATATTTTAAAAGTCTTGAAGCAGGAGCATGAAACTGACAGGATTTTTACAAATACCTTTCAGAATTCAACACATGTTGACTCCTGATCACAACTTCAAACTAATTTGTTAAGTCTATGTAAATTATGCTAATTTAATCCAGATAATTACAAATACTCTGTTAATCTGGAATAACAGTGAATTATATAGCAATTGCGACTATAATAACTTAAGGGATCACATATTGAAATATTAAAAGATACAACTGTGACTGATAATAAATATGTTAGTTTCAGCTAAGTCCTCAAGTACGCTTCGGAGGGTTTATCTTGATATATTTTAAACTTAGAAGTGTCATAAGGAATCCTGCATCAATCTACAGTAACTTGAAATACCATGTGTACATACAAAATTTATATTTTGATTTTTTTTCCTTTTGTTAAATGATATTTTTTATTAATAGATGTGAAAAAAATCTGAGTTTGATATTACCGTAGCCACTCTCTGAAGTCCCATGGGAAATGTAACCAAATATTTGCAAAGTTAGGGATGGACTTTAATAACAACGAAAACCAGCCGGGTGTTTCAAAAAAAATAACCCAAATTTGGGGAAACCGTGTTTCAGCACAAACCACCTGGAAATGAAATAGGCAGTTGGTAAACAAATCTCTGCACAATAAAATGTGACATAACAACTAAAATAAGATCTGCCGAAGTCGCTTCTCCCATATAAAAACAAACACGAGGGACGCCTAAATAGTATTTTACCTCTTACAGAGATTATCATTCCATGCAATGCCAGGGATTTACCTAAGAGCTGTAGTGAACTGTTTGCTGTCAGGCATTCTCTTCTGGCCACACACCCGCAGGAAGCCCAAGTAGATCTGCAGCTGACTGACTACAGCACCATCTACTGGCTCGTAGTGACAATGTAACCATCGGGTTAAGAGAGGGTCAGCCTTGGGTGGGGTTGGCGGTGGTGTGGGTCTGCCTGGAGGAGGGGTTGCACTCACTGGAGGACGCACTGATGAGTATAAGAAGTAATGAATGTACAGTAAAACCTTTATTTATTTTCTGTATACTATACATTATGCATTTATACTCTCAAAATTATTCATATTCTGATATTACCTTGTGCCACCATCTAAGAACATACATATACACTTAGTCTTCATGTTTTTTTGCATCATTTATGAAATCACAAAACTTGGTTTAAGAAAAGTGACCTGCCGAAAAACACTAAAATATTGATGTCATTTTTTGCAAAAAACACAATATCAATATTAATCTTTCACACTGCTCAAAAATACGGCTCTCTCTTCTCATTCTACTCACTAGTTTGTGGTGGTGGTGGCGTTGGCACTGCTTTTGGCCTGCTTGGAGTTCCACCCTGTGATGCTGCTACAACAGGGGTGGGGATTTTCTGATTGATTGCCTTGCTGCTCTGGGGGGTTGGGGCAGGCTCGGTTGGCTTCTGTGTGGGCACTGGACTTGTCAGTGAGGCTGGAATGTGCTCCACCACCTTAATCCCCTTAATGGACTCTGGACCATATGACTGGGCCTCTATGGTCACCAAAGAGATTAAACAGGCTGAAAGGATATTGATTTTATTACTACACAACATTGATTAAATTTTTGACTGAGTTTCATGTCACCTCATAACAAAATTTTGGGGGCCAAATTGTGAGGATACCTTTAATTGCCTTTGGGAAATTGTGAAGGATGGGATGCACAACATGAAGTTTGAACACTTTTATATTCTTTGAAGCAATCTAAGAAGACAACTAAATAATGCCTTCTTGACACTTGCTATGTAAGTTTCTTCAGTTCAGAGAACTGGTATCTGAGAAGGCAGACTATTATATTCATATTTATCATTACTGACACAGTGTCTTAATGATCATCGTTATGTTTAAAGTTTGAAGTCTCTACCAATTCGGAGTGTGTAGGCTATGATAGTTATATCTTGTATTTTTATGGTCCTATTAAACTTAAATGTTGTACTCTACTTACATACTGCCCTGCTGACGCTTGCTATGTTTGTTGTTGAAGTCTCCCCCAGTTCAGAGAGCTGGTATAGGCATTCCAGTGTGTAGACTATGAGCTGAATGTCATGCACTGTGAGGTAGGAGATAATTCTGGAGTAGATGTCATGAGGCAGGAGTTCACATAATGCCTCTTCATTGCTCTCCTTCTGACAGAGTTTACTCAGCATATCCAGGCCTAAAAAACACGATTAATCGCAAAAGTCAACACTTGACACTCACTGTTATAAAAATTTGCATATTACAATACAGAATAATCATAAACTTCTACAATATTGCTCAAGGTTCAAACAATTACCATAAACTTCCCAAAAATATTTTCATTCAAATTTTAACAAACACCTTAATTACATATTAAATAGCCTCCACAGCATGTCCAAGTTATTTATTCCAAATTATTTTCACAGAATTTATCTGCGGCAACATTTTGGAAATTTATGGCATACAAAGAATACATGCTTCACAGAGATTTTTCCTCTTTCTGAATACGCCTATAAAAACATTGTACTGTGTATTTATACACAGTGCAAGATCTGTTTGCTACTGGACTCAAAGTGCTATTTTGATCAATTTTGACTGCACAACTACAGCCCAAGCTCTCAAGCAACATGCATTCCCCTAAATTAAGGGCACAGGAGTCTCCGGTATGATCATCAGGTTCTTTAACCTACCACTGCGGATAGGACCCAATGACAGAGGACTGCCATTTGGTCATCCAAGCCAATATGTATCTGCCTGTACCTGGGATCGAACCAATGTCATCTGTGTTCCCAAGAAGAGTGTGCTACCCACTAGACCACAGTGACAGATGGTTAGTTTCACATTTGTGGAAGTATATCACACTATCATATGTCACAATTTTATACAAAAAAACCCCCCAAAAACATCAGCTTTATGTTTTTCCAGTACCATGTATAGGTTGGATAACAAAGTTCTGCCAGCTTACCTGTAACAATTTCAAATTTGTCTGCAGATTTTAAGCACTTGGACAGTGTTGTTATAACATGGGGAGTCGTAAAGCTGTCTCGAACCTTCAATTCCATCTGAAATAGTGTAAAATTATACTTAAGGTTACTAAATTCTCAATAATGAACATTGCAAAAATATAACTTGTACTTAAACATCTGTTACGTTTTTCTTTTGAAACTATTTATTTATTATAGTCATACCTTCTTACTCAACAATGTAGATTTGCTGCTACATTTATAATTCTCTCAAAAAATATTTTTTAATCTTTTTCTTGCAAGTATCTACAATAAACTTGATAAACATAAGGTACACATACCTAATAATTAAAGTTAATGCAAAACTTCCAAGGTCACCTATATTTTAACAAATCTTTCTCCATATATAAACTAGAGGATCGTTCGCAAAAAAAAAGGATAATGTTTTTGCATAGCAAAAACAAAGCGTCCCGAAAAGGATATAAAGGTGAGTGCTAAAGTATTAAGGAAATGCTTCGTTTCTAGCCTTATACTGTTGTGGCAACCAAAGTCAGCGCAGTCTGCTCTAGCACGGTTTTCAAGATATAAGCATTTTTGTGTTTTGCAAAAAATTCGAAAATTCAAAATGTCAGCTATATTTGGCGAGACAAAAATATTTTGAAAATTGGCATGGCTACTCTGCAGAGATACCCAGCAGGTCAAAAATTTTGTTGAGTTCGCTCCATCTAGCACGGTTTTCGAGATATAAGCATTTTTGTGTTTTGCAAGAACTTTGAAAATTCAAAATGGCCATCATTTTTGGGGAGACAAAAATTTTTGACAAGACTACTGCCGCGGTGTGTATCTCATCGAGCATTAAAGGAGAAGAAATAGCTTTTCCGAGATATTCACAATTTTTCATTTTCGTGTGTGAAAGCTCTTCCAAAAGTAGGTGAATGAGTTATTTGAGAAAAATTGGCTATCTGCAATACTATTAAGAGATAATTCACATTTACCCATTTTGAGTAGGTGAGTAATTACCTACGGGTCTGGAACTTCACCAAGTGAAAGTTCTCCCAAAAGTAGATGAATGAGTTATTTGATAAAAATTGGGTATCCGCAATACTTTTAGAGATAATTCGCATTTACTCATTTTGAGTAGGTGAACTAGATTGGGCCAACTCGGCGCCAACATATCCCCAGACAGGTCATCACTCACGCCACAGGTTTTAATCGGGAATTTTTTAAAACATAATTACCCATTATTATATGAACTTCAGCACATCAATCTACTCTGTTTATATCTCCCCAAGGAAGATGGTGTATCCCCAGACGTCGAATACATAACTCAAATTATATTTTCAATCTTCCTGCAATGATAACTCTAAACCTATTTTCAAAGTATTTAAATGATTGATGATTGAATGTCCATTCTAAAATAATAATCCCAAAAGAGCATATCTGTTTCTATATTTGTTGACAAATAAAATATTATTTTTAACTCAACTCATCATATTTTTCAATCTTCCTTCAAAGTATTTAAATGATTGATGATTCAATGTCCATTCTAAAATTCATAATCCCAAAAGCGCATATCTGTTTCTATATTTGTTCACAAATAAAATATTATTTTAAAAAAAATTATTTATATTATTATTTTATTATATTATTTTTAGAATTTGCAAATTGTTTTCAGTTATTCATTTCCTCTATACCTATATATGTGGTCCATATATATGCAACCTAAATATGTGACACAATCTCAGTTCTGACTCCCCTTTGTGTTATATGTAATGAAGCCCACCACCTCCCACCCCCACCCCTCTCCCCTTCTCCACACCTCTCTCACTATTACACAAGATCTGCAACCCCATTGAGTTCTTTGTTTCTCATCTGATATCATTAAATACCTTTGTTTATTTAGTGTCACTCAATATAGCTGGAGGTCCCAGAGGTGGGTGGGGGATGTGGGTTGAGCATAAATGGTAAACAAACAATCTATATAAAAGGGGTACTCAAATACAAAAAGAATTGAGAATTTTAAGTATGTGATTATCAACTGAAATGAGTTCATAACTGTAGGAGCTGTGCCAAAATTAACTGCGGCAAGTTGAATAAAACTGGGCTAGTTGAGGGTTAAAAATCCCCTAGTTTTACTACATAAGGATATAATTTCATTAATATTGGGACTTAAAGCTCACTTAAAGTGTCCATTTTGTCTACTTGAATATGTTTAACCAGTTTCATTTTAAAAAGTGAAAAACTCAGCAAGCAGAGGTATAACACACAAAAATAAGTTCTTAAAAGACTAAGATAGCCATAACATTATTAATATTCAAAATTTAAATAGACAGGCATTTCCTTTTAAAAATTCAAAGATTTCAGCTCTATAACCCACATAGTTTGACAGTTACTGGGCTTTAAAGTGGCATAATATCCATAAATTGGGTTTCTGTGGGCATTTTACAATTGTTAAAGAGACCTTAGCAATTTTAAACTACAGATCTGAAACTTTTTGGGGGACATACATAACAAACAAAAATTATATATAATACAGTTTAAGACTTGTCACACTAAGCATTTCCAAATAACAGGGCAAAATACGGAAAAAATGTCAAAAAAGGCACTTGGGCGAGTGTCTATGGCCCTCATACACAGGTTAAATGTCTACTAAAAACCTTGATTTTCGGCATATGTAAAAAGGACATAATAATGCATTCCCAGATGGGATTTCAGCTCCATCAATCACATAGTTTAACAGTTACAGGGCTTAAAGGTGGTAAAAAGTCCAAATATTGGGTCATTGTGGGCCTTTTAGAGATCTCGATGTGGCTTTCAAATTAAAGCTTCAGACTTAAAATTTGTTACATACTAAGATTACACATAGAATATGTATCTAATAAAGTTTGAAACTTCTCAGACTTACCATTTCCAAGTTACAGAGCAAAATATGTGAAAAATGTCTTAAAAGGGTCACTCAGGTGGGTGTTTAAGGTCCTCATACACAGGTTAAATGTCTACTTGAAGCCTTGATTTTTGGCACATGTAAAAAGAACATAATAATGTATTCCCAGATGAGATTTCAGCTCTATCAGTCACATAGTTTAACAGTCACAGGCCTTAAAATTGGCAAAAAGTCCAAATACTGGGTCTTTATGGGGCCTTCTAGAGACCTAAATGTGGCCTTCAACTTAAAGCTTCAGACTTAAAATTTGTCACATACTAAGATTACACATAGAATATGCATCTAATACAGTTTGAAACTTCTTAGACTTACCATTTCCAAGTTACAGGGAAAAATATGTGAAAAATGTCTAAAAATGGTCACTCGGGTGGGGATTTATGGTCCTCATACACAGGTTAAATGTCTTCTTAAAGCCTTAATTTTTGGCACATATAAAAATAACATACTAATATCTTCTCAGATAGGATTTGAGCTCTATCAGTCACATAGTTTGACAGTCACAGGGCTTAAAAGTAGCAAAAAGTCCAAATATTGGGTCTTTGGGAGCCTTTTAGAGACCTCAATTTGACCTTCAAAATTAAAGCTTCAGACTTAAAATCTGTTACATACTAAGATTACACACAGAATATATATCTAATACAGTTTGAAACTTCTCAGACTTACCATTTCCAAGTTACAGGGAAAAAGATGTGAAAAATGTCTTATAAGGGTCACTCGGGTGGGTGTTTATGGTCCTGATACACAGGTTAACTGTCTATTAAAGGCCTAAATGTTGGGGCACATATAAGAAAACACATAGATATATTCCCAGATGATATTTAACTTAGATGAGAGACATAGTTTGAAAGCTACAGTGCTTGAAAGTGGCAAAAAGTGCATAAATTGGGTCTCTGTGGGCACTTTTGAGACCTTAAGTCGACCCCTTTGGGTAAACCTACAGCCCGAAAATTTTCTACAGACAAGGATTACATATCAAAGTTATACCTAGCGCAGTTTGAGACTCATCAGAATTATCACTTCCAAATTATAGGGCAAAATATGTGTAAAGTATAGCAAAAAATCCCTAAGTGGGGGTATTTATGGGCCTCAAACACAATTTTCTCCTCAACTTAAAGTCATGATTTTCGGCACATGTACTAAGAACATATTAATGTGTTGTCAGGTAAAATTTCAGCCAGCTGAGCATCATAGTTTGTGACCTACAGGGCTCTAAGTGGCCAAAAGTGCAATTTCTGACCTTAAGGTGGCCATAAGTTCTTTTTTACTGGGAGTTTAAGGTCACCTTAAAATAGGGATCTTCCTTTGGGCACCCTTAACCTGTGTACCAAGTTTGAAAAAAAAATATTAATTTGTTTTTGAGTTATCGCGTCCACAAGGAAATTTCTACGGCGGCGGCGGCGGCGGCGCGACGGACCTGAATCCAATATATCCCCGACTTTCGTCTGGGGATATAATAATTAGCTATGGGTCTGAAACTTCACCATGTGAAAGCTCTCCCAAAAGTACACGAATGAGTTATTTGATAAAAATTGGGTATCCGCAATACTTTTACAGATAATTAGCATTTATTCATTTTGAGTAGGTGAATAATTAGCTACAGGTCTGAAACTTCACCAAGTGAAAGCTCTCCCAAAAGTAGATGAATGAGTTATTTGAGAAAAATTGGGTTTCTGCAATACTTTTAGAGATAATTCGCATTTACACATTTTGAGTAGGTGAGTAATTAGCTATGGGTCTGAAACTTCACCATGTGAAAGCTCTTCCAAAAATAGGCGAATGAGTTATTTGAGAAAAATTGGCTATCTGCAATACTTTTAAGAGATAATTCGCCATCTAGCACAGTTTTCAAGATATTAGCATTTTTGTGTTTTGCAATTTTTGCGTAAAATTCGAAAATTCAAAATGGCCGCCATTTTTGGTGAGTCAAAATTTTTTTGAAAATTGGCATGGCTACTCTGTAGAGATACCCTGCGGGCCAAAAATTTTGTCGAAAACACTTTATCTAGCACGTTTTTCGAGATATAAGCATTTTTATGTTTTGCAATTTTTGCGAAAAATTCGAAAATTCAAAATGGCCGCCATTTTTGGTGAGTCAAATTTTTTTTTTGAAAATTACTCTGCAGAGATACCCTGTGGATCAAAAATTTTGTCAAAATCGCTCTATCTAGCATGGTTTTCGAGTTATAAGCATTTTTGTGTTTTCCTTATTTGGAAAATTCATAATGATTAATTAATCATTAATTACTTGGCCATTTCTTAACCAATCAATGCCAAAATCTAATGATTTTCAGATTTTAATAGAATGAATGTATTTGCCAAGTTTCAGGTGAATTGATAAAATCCCTTTCAAGTTATCATCCAGACAAGCTTCCCCATCAAAAAAAGACATTTTTGGTCATGTGACCTCTCTGATTGGTTGAAATGTCACTGCAGCATATTCAAAAAAATTCCCCAAGGCTACTGCATAAACCTGCCAAATTTGAAAAGAATCCGGCTAACGGTTACAGAGTTATAAGGAAAACAAAATGCGGAGCTGGCAGCGCCTGAAGGTCTCCCATACACAAACAAGCGTCCCTTGCGGGACGCTTAAAAAGAGTTCACATAGTTAACTCAAAATGCAAAATGTAGAGTACATTTAATAAATGATATATGACAGCAGCAGGTTTCCTGGCAAAGTTTTCAAATGTAATCTCTTTCCTTGACAAACAAATATTTTACCAGAAATAGTTTTAAATTTAAGGAAGTTACATTTTAAAGGAATTCTAATTCATAATAGGTTGTAGATCAATATTGCTACATTGACAAACAAACGCATTCATGAATAGGTGGTCAAGAGTTGACTGTAAGTTGTTTAATTGACTTTTAATGCACTGTATATAATGGGAAGTACATAATGAAACACCTACCTGCAGACAGAGGTTGCCCAGGGTGTCCAGTGACAGTTGTCTAATGGAGTGATACTTGCAGTGGATTCCTAATAGCAAGAACCTGTAAACCCAGTCACATAAATATTGTACAATTATCACATACCTCAATCTGGGACAATCTTCACAAATACTTGAGGGATAGGTGTTACTCAGTTTTTTGTGAAAATCAAAGTATATTATAAAATATTTTGAAAGTAAAAACTTTCGACAAAGAAGAAGTCTGAACTTTGATAACTAAATACAGTGAATACAATTTACAGAGATATTTGCTGCTTAATGTTTTTTGAGATATTTAATTATACATTTAGTTTTGGTTTATTGCATTAGTGTAACAATTACGTCTGTTGAAGTAACTTTTTAATGATTAAATATATCCTGAACAGATTGTTTTATTATTTTGTTCCGTATATATTCATATCTTGTCTCATTACACAGAAATTCACAGACAAATTGTTTTAAGTAAGATCCATACCATGTTGTTACATACCTTAACACAGACTGGCTTTGTAAAAGTACCTTCACATTTTCTACTTCAAACGATAAATTGCGTAGGATCATGCTGATCTGGAAGTGACAAAAAAATAGCATACAAGTTTTGTGACTAGTGGAAAATACAGAACTTCCTCAAATAAAAGCCTTTTACCATGTCCATGACTTTGAGGTGACTTTACACATCACACTAATGCTTCAAAGTACTTGACTACACAAGTAATAATATAATTTCATGTTTAACACGATTGCTTGCAGTGTAATAATAGCTAGAATTTTTTAATATTTTCTTTTTATACCTCGAGACAGTGATTCGTGTTTCCAAATCAAGGATAATCATCAATGAAGAATTACTCAATTCTAGATTTAGTAACCTGAGTAGTTGCTTGTTATATTTAATGAGGATGCTAGTACTCTTTACATGGCTACAATTTGGATTCCCTGTCTACAGTAACTCCTCTGTGTACAGTAACGCAGCATGCAAGTTCTGTGTTCAATAAGAGAGCTTCCAGGTCATCATCAGGATCACCACAAGAACCTCTATGTAATAGTAATTCCCCATACCTGTAAAACTCTCTGTCCCTCCTTGTCGTTCAGTCCCAGGTCTCTGCCCACACAGAGGACATCCTCAATGCTCTCACACTGGTCAGTGCAATGGTCACCTAGACACAAAAACAATGGTCAATGTCGTAGTAACACTACATGTGTGGTTATTTACACAACACTGTGGTCAGTTACAAAAATATAAGGAGAATGATCAATGGATGAAAACAAAGTGAACTGTTTAAATTTGGGTGTATTTTTTTGGTAAAATAATAAAACAGAAAATAACTACTAAACTAGAAGAATGTTTTTGCCGACAAAAACGAAGCGGCCCTGATGAAAAAGAAGTCACCCATAAAAGATGTCAACATATGCATCATAAGCAATAGAAACTGTGAACGTTATTGCATTGTGTATGTTACTTGTCCCTATTTTTCATTATGACTTTAGGGGGGCCAAAATTATATTAACAGTTTAAGGTCACCTTAAAGTCATTATAACCCTTTGGTTTGCCATCCTTTATAAGCGTGCAAAGTTTAACTGAGGTCAGTCGAACAATAAGATACTTGGAGGCTGAAAAACCCCTTATTTCACTTTAAGGTGGCTACAACTCCATTCATACTGAGAGTTTAAGGTGACCATAATATAAAAAAATGGAAAAAGAAAGGAGCCAGAGCATTTTATTCCAATTTGATGACTTTAAGCAGGCCATATGTCCATTAACATTTTGAGTTTACGGTCACCATAAAGTCAGGATATTCCTTTGGCAAATCTTAATATATGTGCCAAGTTTGGTTGAAAAAAGTGAAAAACTAAGTGAACTGGAGGGCTAAAACCCCGTTTTTTGACATTAAGGTGACCTTAAAATTCCAGATACAGGGCTAAAACTTCGGCATGTGAAAGAATATCAAAAAGTAGCTGAATAAGTTATTCCAACAAAACGCCGAAATCCTGACCGTTTTTGAGATACAGACCTAGTACCCATTTTAAAAAAATTTACGAAAATAAAACGCCTCCCATTCAGGCATCTATGGTCCGATTGATGAGAAAATCCTTTCCGACCTTGGAAATTTGGTCTAGAATGTACCTGATAAATTTTATAGCACAGGGGTGTGTGTTTTTTTCCGAAAACGTGATGACGAGGTGTTTTGGAGTTATGCTTAAGGTTACCTTAAGTAAAGCTTAAGGTCTGCGCAAAGTATCTCAAAAATTTTTCCCGCCCCTATAGTTTTAAAGAAAGATAAGAAGGAAAGAAAAATTTGAAAGGCTAAGAAGTTATTCAAGGGAGACCATAATTCGGCAGCGGCGATCAGTCGAACTTCGGTGAAAACAAATAAGCGTCCCTGGCGGGCCGCTTAATTACTTTTCAAAATACATAGTTATGATATTTGGTCTCTTAAGTGACTGTTTATGTGACTCTTCTAATCTTCGTATACATCAAAGACAGGTTTTGAAGAATAACAATAATTTTTTTTTTCATCAGGTATACACACATTTATGGGAGTTAAAATTGACTACATATTTCATGTTGTCAAATGATGCCTGAATAGTAGAACTGCTGACATTCAAATAACAAACATATGGTAATTGTCTTTCAGCCTAGCCTTTTAATATATTCCCAACGATCCATCTTAGCTTATTAAAATAAATGCAATTGTATAGGTAACCCACCACCCTTTTTTCACAATTCAAAATATGACTTACCTTCCTCAGGTAGTGGGATGTCTGGACAAATGAGCTGTCTGATCTCTTTCTTTTCAACACTCTCCCACCAGAACTGAAATAACAGAATTGTGTGAACATATGAAAATTCTTCATGGAAATTACTGCAATTGGTTGAATTTTTCATAATTTTATACATATATCTCCATTCTAAGGGGTGTAAAACCCAATCACTGTGTCCATAGCATATAGCCATTGGACAAGAATAGCTGTTAATAATAGATGTGGTACAATTGAACTCTCCAATATCTACAGGATTTACTACCCACATTATAGCTCATATCCACTTACAGCAACAATTTGCTATCAATACTAATTCCAGCTATATACCTGAATGCGACTCATACAGCCTCCACCTATACAGTCTGTACAGGGGAGCACTTTGAATTCTACACTTCCTTTACATCTGCTCTGGAGGATTTTTTAAAGATTTTAAGACTGTGCACTAACGTATAACTTCCTTACACTATTTTCTATTTCAAGAAACATCATTAATTAAAGCACATTTAAACATATGAAAATTAGCTTGAATTTGATATGGGGGTAATGTAAATTCTCAAACACAAAATAATATATTACCCGACACAGCAAATACTAAAACATCTTCATTTGTTTGATGAACATTACACCTGGGTAGATTACTTTCAGAAAAATTGTCTTCATGAATACTGAAACAATTCACTCACCCTCAGAAAGTTTCTTTTTGTGACTGGCTTCCACCCACTGAGATGTAACTCCTTCATAGAACCAGGACCTTGAAAAGAAAGGAAAAGAAAATATATTTAGTATTTTCAAAACCTACCTTTACACCAAGGCATACCCTCCTTAGTCTTACCCCTGGCGTTCTCCATTGTGCTTGGACTCTTTTCTGTCCCTGGATATTGAAATTGGTTGACTGTTTTTGTTTTGTTGCACCTTAGAGTCCCCTTTAAATAGGGGAGATTAAGCGCTATAAAAGTCCAATTAGAATTAGAATTTTTCACTGGCAATACAAACTAATCAAAAATTTTTAACAAAACTAAAAGTGATTCTTACATCGATACTCCATCCACATTTTTTATTAAAACAAAAATTTCCATTAACAATACATACATAAAATACTACATTATGAGCCAGGATTTACCTTACATATTATCTACTTCTTCTGCACATTAATTTGTACTTTCTGGGGTGAATCATAAGTGAACTTCTTATTATATAAAAATATTACAAGCGTTATCGATGTTAAAATTCAGAAATATCAGTTTCTAAAGCCTTTAACATTCAAAATGTGAATAATCAGATTATTTAACAATTTTTGGCTCCTGGGTATCCCATACAATACAATGTGTTGTATTTTAGACAAAATAGGATGATCCCTACTGACACAGGAATTCTTCCTGGTACTGCTTTCAATCCAAGGACTTTGAACATTGTGTTTTGTACCCCCCCCCCCCCCCCCCCCCCCCCCACCCCCCCCCCCACCCCACCCCACCCCCCCCCGCCCACCCCCCCACCCCACCCACCCCGCCCACCCCCCCCCACCCCGCCCACCCCCCCCCACCCCCCCCGCCCACCCACCCCCTTTAATTACAACAGAGGTAAGGAGATGCTATACTCAGAACTTCTGTTATCATTATATTCAGTTTCATGAAAACAAGTTTATTACAGGTTGGACAGTTTTAAACAATCGAAATTGGATTCTGGTAAGCTTTCTTTGAATCTTTTCTTATTTCTTCGATAATAAAACAATGTGCAGAATAACTGTTTACCGTTTTCATCAATTACATCCAGTCTTGCAAGTGCATTATTTTGTCCTATTTTATACTGTTACATCTCTTCTATTGAGCAACCATAATAAAACAATGTGCAGAATAACTGTTTACCGTTTTCATCAATTACATCCAGTCTTGCAAGTGCATTATTTTGTCCTATTTTATACTGTTACATCTCTTCTATTGAGCAACCATGATTACCAACATAAATTTCTCACTCACCCACACCAAAGATGCCGACATGCGCCAGTAGGAGCTCTAACAGCTGTGAGCATCTGTCCAACAGCAGTGTGTGCTTGCCCTCACTAGAAAGAAGTGTGCAGATGTTCAGTGAAAAGTCAATCTCATTGGGCAGACCAGACAGCAGTGACTTCTCCAGCTTGTCAGTCATACCTGGCTCCAACATCCTACAGAAGTTCTGGTTCTCTCGCACAGAGGCTGGTATAGACACAGATGCATGCATGAGTTAACACAGCATGTAGGAGGTAAGCTGATAAACCATGAACTTGTGTGGACTGCTACCACCAGTCATTTTTATGTTATTTGGGGTAACAAAACAAAAATGCTGAATACAATATATCATATTTATTGCATATATTACACATTCAATCTGTTCAGGTTGACAAGCTCGTGAAATTCTCTTTCCTTTATTACCTCTACTGGGTCGTTATGTTTTGGGTGTGTTCAGTTGTCTGTTTTCAGGACAACTCAATGGGTAATGAACAGGTCTCTCTTAAATTCAGTTTTAATTTCCACCACCCAGTGATGAATTATTATAACAGTGCACAGTATTTCACACATCAGTCAAAATATTAGAAATCACAAATTAAAGCTAGTGCTTCACAAATATCTGCCATCTAAAGTCTACTCCGTCAGATTGCTTTAAAGTACTGCTGGTCACTTTTTCCCTGTAGAGCGTAAAATTTATATGACAATAGATGGGCAATAACACAATACTTTTAACACTCGCAAGGCTGGTTACACTGAGTAAAACATTTTGGTCTCTACAAGTGCATCTTGTTTGATACTTTAATCTGTGTATTTTGGAAACCATGCTCGTTCTTACCTGATACATGGTGCTGTGTATGGTTGTACATCATGGGTACCAGACTAGCATAGCTAGTTTTCTTCCTCTGGCCAGGCAAGCCCTGTTCCTCACTCTCTCCAACCTTCCTGTCAGGATCCTCCCCCAGGAAGTGGATCTTTTCATACACATCCAGGAACCTGCATTTATACATATTGATCTTATTCAGATACAAATATAATGGATTGTCTTTGTCACAAAAATAGGAAACACCCGATTTTGTTTTTCGTTTTTGTGTTGTCTAAATGTATTTTAAGTCAGATAACTGATTTGATCACTGCCTTCATCATGTCATTAGAGTTGAACTTATAACTATGACAATCTCAAGTAGTAGGTGGACAATTAAAGACGTGTGCTCGATTAATCGTCGGTGACAGTGTACAATCGCTGTTGGTCATTAACGTTTTCTAATGATCAACTATTCAGCTTAAATCTTACCTTTCCTGATTTATCTCAATATTCACATATTTTACATATATTTTACTAATTTTTACTTAATAAATCAACAGATTTGCCATGCATTTCGAGTTTGTTTATGTCTAGCGCCATATTTACAGGAAGTGGGTGCTTTTGGTAGATTCTAAATGTCGGAACACCGTTATTCTTACGGATTGACCTATACTTTATCCCGGAAAGTGTTTGATTAGGGGTCGATCATTGGTCGGAAAAATGGACGAATAATTGATCATGAAAATTGGAGGCGATTCCCAACACTAATCTCAAGACATGTTTATTAACCTATGGAACAACAAAGCATGGGCAAGTAGATTTTACGTCAATCTGAATACCACTTGCCCTACCGGCAAGTGCTCAAATAAATTAATATCCAGTCTTGATACAGGGTTCTACTGTATGTTAACAGATTTGTGAAGAAGTGATTTTCACCTAACTCCCGAGTTTTATTTCAGAAAGAAATGTGAGGCATACCTCTATTTCAGAGAATACTGCCAGTCAATAAGGGAACAGACTCCTATACCAAGTTCACACTGGTCTACGATGGCCTCATGAGCTACATAAGAGCCAAGCCTATTTCACTGATTGGGATGCATTTGTGGCTCCTTGCATTTCATACTTCAGTAATAGCCACTACGTTTCTTACGTGTTAATAAGGTGGGATTCGTATTTGGGTAAGATGCGTAGCACACAACATGGAGAACATTTTCAGCATATGGCACATTTTTTAAATGTTTGAAATAGTTGTTACACCCTGTCTCAAGCTGTACTAATATATGGGGTGGTTGTAAGCATGTACTACACATATACAAGGTACATTTTTACAGCAATATGGACAAGGTTCTAAATTAATGTCCAAATATGTGTGTTGATATAACTGCATGAAACAGTATGAACAGGTCCTCTCATTTTCTTTGATACTTTCTTCTCAGATTTTCCTTATGCTTAAGACAAGGTTAGAAAAATTATGGCTTTGAAGTGCAAAAATAAGTTTCACTCAAATAAGCAATTCTTGACTGAAAAAAAACTCCAAGAAAACATTGCTTTTACTGTGATCTAAGGCATAGATTATACTGACAATCAACTACTTTCTACTAAATTGATATCTTAAATGTTACTGGCATTGGAATCTGACTGACAGGTTATTTTATACAATAAGAATCGGTGAATCACAAAATGTCAAGTTCTTTACAACATGTTCTCTTGTCAAAGCAGAGCTCAAGCTTCTGGCGTAAAACAGAGAAACAGGAAGCAGAACTTTGCTTAAAAATATCAACATGACCTTTGTTCAGAACTTTTTGTTGATCAATACTACTTTGTCCACTGAAAAGAGTGAACAGAGTTTTTCTTTTCAATTTTTCATGAGTTTTATGAAAGATACCAGTGGCAGATCATTAAATCTGCCAGTGTATATTTGATGCCACAGTACTGGTTAGTCTTCATTATTTATCTAATTACAAAAGTGTTATGACACAATAAATAATTCCCTGTTATTTCAATTTTAATATGATTCCAATGGAATCTCAGTTTTGACCCTCTCAAGCTAATATTATTATTGGTAGTCAATGGTATTTAGTGATTTTAATGCCTTTGATAAGTTATTTCCCCCTTTTCCGTTCTATTCAAATAAAACTCTTGGTATGTTGAAAGTTTTAAATATTTTGAAAAAGGGCAATATCCAATTGGGAACAAAAATACTCCTTTTATTTATTGAGTAATGTTTAACAGCCCTACATATATCATATTTTCTGGCTCAAGTTTTACCATTCGCATATCCTAAAATGTGACATTTTACTTCCATAAAGCTGATAAATGAGAGAACTGAGAGGGGTACTAGAGGAAAGGAAATGTCGTTTGTACTATCAAGCTCTAACATGAAACAGCCGATTCCCATGGCGACTGATGCAGGTGCTTTGGCGACTAAAGATGCATTTACAACTTTCCCATTAAATATTGAAGGTCTGCACTTGCAGAAAATACATGTGTAGTATTTCTCATACAAAAAGGCAAGTTACACCCTTCAGTCTTGACCATATTAATATAGGACATACCAAAACATTGAAGTTAATTTTTCTTTTGTAAATTGTATTCACTGTGAAAGGATTATGTGACGCAACTGAACAAAATATCAAGACTGTCATTTTGTTTTTCAGTCAGTGAAATTCATTTGTTTAAAAATTTAGTGCAAGAAAAATATAGTTTACAATATTCTCAATTAAACTATCCAGGCAGGAGGTTGTCTTAAGTAAATGAAGCCGACCGGTTGGTAACTAAGCATTTTTGGAGGGTCGGGACCAATGTTTACATGGTCAGTTGTAAGTTCCCGGCCTGTCAGGGAGAGTCGGTGAAATATCAAACATGTTTGATATTTCTACGACCGTTGCCGACCCTTGTATCCAACCCTAAATTCATTCACCTAGCAACAGGCCTGTCGGTTAACTTAAGGGCCTATCGGTTACACTTCCAGGTTTGTCTGTTACCCTTCCAGGCTTGTCATTATCACTTGCAGGCCTGTCGTAACATGAAGCTGGCTTGTCTTTTGTGACTTAAGTACTGCTCATTTGCAGTCCATTTCCAGCAAGATTTGAGGTAAAACTAGAGATTGCGTCTCGACGCAGAGTATCCCCGGACGGGGCATAGTTATGACATGAATGTGTCGGGCTTGAGCCTGTTTCCTGGAGCACCAGGTCAGGATTCTCCATAGTACCAGATTACTTCCAAAAGCTAATCACTAGTTCTTTCACCTATATCTGTCTTTAAAAATTACATTTCATGGATCCAGAAGATCCATATAGTGATCCAGATCACTTCCAAAATTCAATCATTTCATCCTTTTACCTTTTCAGACATATTCTTAAAAATTTCATCAAAATCCGTCCATAAGTTTTTGAGTTATCTTGTACACAGACACATCTGGCAGCCTGGATCCACATGATCCAGACAGTGATCCAGATTACTCCCAAAAACTAATCACTTGATCCTTGTTCCATTTAAGACATTTCCTGAAAATTTCATAAAAATCCACCCATGACTTTTTGAGCTATTTGTCTTTAAAAATTACATTCATGGATCCAGAAGATCCAGATAGTGGTCCAGATCACTCGCAAAATTGAATCATTTCTTACTTTTACCACTTCTTCCTTTTACCATTTGTAACATATCCTAAAAATATCAAAATCCATCCCAAGATTATGTGGCAGCCTGGATCCAGATGATCCATCACTCCAAAAATATAATCACTTGTTCCTTGTACCATTTAGGCCATTTGCTGAAACAATCCATCTATAAGTATTTGAGGTATCTGTCTTATTACATTTCATGGATCCAGAAGATCCATATAGTGATCCGGATCACTTCCAAAATTCAGCCATTTCATCCTTTTACCTTTTCAGACATATCCTGAAAATTCCATCCAAATCCATCCATAAGTTTTTGAGCTATATTGAGACATATCTTGAACTTTGTACTGTTATACTACTTCTATATCTAATGGTGTTGAAAAATATTTCCCCAGGCTGTGGGGTATGTGGGTATATATGGACAATGCCACGAACGCTATTGTTTTGTGACCTTGACCTTCAATCTCAAGGTCACTGGTGGCCACTTAAAGGTCAGATTTTGGCCATTTTGTCACATTTTGGCCCAGTTCTCATGTACACAAACTTAGATCATCCTATGGCTGGTATATATAATACATATATATATCCTCTGTACGCATGCAGAATTTAGTGTTACGATCGAAAGTAAATATTGAAACCGGGTCCCGAAAACAAAAATTCGGTTAAAACCGGATTCGTTCGAATTAGTTTTCACCAAACTGTCATCAAACTGTAAAATTTTCTGTGCGTGTACATGAACAATTATTTCCACTAAAATACGGTTTATTTTATGATAAAGTCAGACATTTGGGGTATTATTTCAGTGTATATTGGGAAAATATTAACAAATAAATATATTTAAGCGTTTCTGTGCAATATTTTGTATGCTAGATGTGAAATATGTGACATTCTCGGGAACCGGTTCTTGGACTTTTGTCACCGGATTTCGTTTACGTTTATATAAATCGAATAGAAACCAACTATCCGGTTTGCCGTCTTTACCACTAGCAGAATTTGACCTTGAAGCTCTTCATTGAAGGTCATCCACTGACCGCCAAAGTACCTGACTGAGGGTCATTTTTGGCCTTTTCCCCGAGATATTTTCACACTTAACGCTATATTGCATGGAAACTATTGAAAATGGCTTTGGAGGTTGAGTACATGATGGACTTCTACCATCCAGGCTTACTGGTTACAGATCTTCATTCAAGGTCATCCACGGACCGCCAAAGTACCTGACCAAGTGCTACGTCCGGTTACATATTTTAAAGTAAGAATAATCGCTTAATGCAGTAAAAGATGGCAGAAGGTCTGACTCTGTAAAATATGTCAGTCAAGGTCACTACGGCAAGGTCAAATCAAGGTCAGACCATGATGTTGCACACCTACAACTCCTAAAAAATTCATAAAAAAATAATTAAGAAAGATCCAGGTCTGACACTCACACAAGGGAATCTACTTGTGACCTAGTACATATGTGCACGATATACATATGTGCAAGATATTAGAGAAATCCCTGCAATAGTCACTGAGAAAATTGTGATAAAGTGTTAAATTTTCATACTTAGGGTGGGGGGTACCTTATAGTGCTGGTATTGTTTATCGATATTGAAATATTTATCAATTCACGCTCAATTTGCCGATATCAATAATGTAGAGTGCCATATCCATATCGAAATATACTACTTAACAGGTACAAATATGGGGTTTTTCATTCAAATAAAGGAAAATATTTGAAGAATACATTGGTTTTTATATTATTTTTGTAAACTTTCACTTACCGCTGAAGCGGAAACGCCATATTTGTTTACGTTTCGGGAAATACTAAACCTCGCGAAAGAGTTTGGAAGGTCTCCCAAAGGAAAGCATCTCATCCCCCGATATTTCAATATCGATCGATACGGAAGGCAAAAATATGGTTTGATATCGATATGCATATTATTATTCGATACCAACACTAGTACCTTACTTATAATGGCTCTAGCAAACAGACGAACAAACAGATCTGCATGACTTGAACAATTTTTCATGCTAGGTAGATAAGCTATCTTTTAAAACAAACAGCATGTCTCTGGGCCTTGTAGTTTCGGAGAAGTCGCTCACACGTACGCGTACGTACACGCCGCAGAGTGATGCCATAATGTCAGCTGACATAATAATGTAAATAGAAACACATTGGGGTTTTCTCACTGTTGTCAAGGTAATCACAAAATCAGCCAATCACAAGTGAAGATATATCAAGCATGGTCTATTGGTGAGGGAGACGTTTGAAGTTTGTTAAACAAATTTCTGATACGAACATCGAAAGGTAAAATCAGGGCGATTTCCCAGCACTAGCTATAGGAATTAAAAGTGGCCAAAAATCTATAAATTGGGTCTCTGTGGGCATTTTAGGGATCTTAAGGTAACCTTAAAATTAAAGCCACATATTTCAAATTTTCTACAGACAGAGATTATATGTAGAACAGTAGAAGTTATATCTAGCACAGTGTGAAACTTGTCAAACTTACCATTTCCAAGTAACAGGGCAAAATATGTGAAAAATATCAAAGAAATGTCTAAGTAGGGTCTTTATTGCTCTCAAACACAATTTTAGCCTTAACATTAAAGTCTTAAATTTTGGCATAAGTAAGGAGAATATAGTAATGTGTTCCCAGATACAATTTGAGCCACATGAACTACGCAGTTTGTGACCTAGAGAGCATTAAGTGGCCAAAGGTCAAATTTTTGATCTTAAGGTTGCCAGAAGTTCTTTATTATTGCGAGTTTAAGGTCACCTTAAAATATGGTTCTTCTCCTGATCCAAATACATGGGTGTGCCAAGTTTGAATGAAATCCATGAAAGTGTTTTTGAGTTATTGCGCACACAAGTCAAAATGTGCAGTGACGGCATGATGAATGTGAAACCAGTATCCCCTTCTTTCTTCTGGGGATACATTAACAGTGTTATATGCATTTCCAACGCCTAAAATCTACCAAAAGCACCCACTTCCTGGTGGTGTATATAAACAAACCCAAAATTCATGATAAATCTGTCAATTTATTACAGAGAACTATTTTTTTATTTAAAAACTAGAAATAGGCCGCCCTGTTGATAGTAGATGCGAATAGAAACAGGATAGCATAGAAGAACACACATTATCATGTGTAATGTCCACCCATCAACCTTTTGCCCAAATTGTACAGTAGTCTTACAAGACCCTGTTTCATTTGTAAAATATATCAATGATGCTTAAATATTTGATAGTGTAGATGTAATTTATTTCAGCTTCATGCCTTTTTGCATTGGTTGGGTTGAAAATTTTGACGAAATCACTCTATCTTGCACGGTTAAGAAGATAGAAGCCAATTCCTGTTTTTCTATTTTTGGCAAAAATTTGAAAATTCAAAATGGCCGCCATTATTGGGAAAAGGAAATTTTTTTGAAAATTGCCAAGAGTACATTTCTTAGATACCCTATGGGTCGAAAATTTCAACAAAATAACTCTATTTTGCACGGTTAAGGCCAGTTTGTGTTTTTCCATTTTGGGCAAAAATTCGAAAATTCAAAATGGCTGCCATTTTTGGGGAGGGGAAAATTTTTTGAAAATTGCAAAGATTACATTCCTTAGATACCCTGTGGGTTGAAAATTTCGACGAAATCGCTCTATCTCGCATGGTTAAGGAGATAGAAGCAAATTTGTGTTTTGCCATTTTTGGCAAAAATTTGAAAATTCAAAATGGCCGCCATTTTAGGGGAGGGGAAAATTTTTTAGAAATTACCAAGAGTACAATGCTCAGATACCCTGTGGGTCGAAAATTTTGACGAAATCACTCTATCTGGCACGGTTAAGGAGATAGAAGCAAATTTGTGTTTTGCCATTTTTGGCAAAAATTCGAAAATTCAAAATGGCCGCCATTTTTGGGGAGGGGAAAATTTTTGGAAAATTGCAAAGATTGCATTCCTTAGATACCCTGTGGGTCGAAAATTTCGACGAAATCGCTCTATCTCGCACGGTTAAGGAGATAGAAGCAAATTTGTGTTTTGCCATTTTTGGCAAAAATTCGAAAATTCAAAATGGCCGCCATTTTTGGGGAGGGGAAAATTTTTTGAAAATTGCAAATATTACATTCCTTAGATACCCTGTGGGTCGAAAATTTCGATGAAATCGCTCTATCTCGCACGGTTAAGGAGATAGAAGCAAATTTGTGTTTTGCCATTTTTGGCAAAAATTCGAAAATTCAAAATGGCCGCCATTTTTGGGGAGGGGAAAATTTTTGGAAAATTGCAAAGATTGCATTCCTTAGATACCCTGTGGGTCGAAAATTTCGACGAAATCGCTCTATCTCGCACGGTTAAGGAGATAGAAGCAAATTTGTGTTTTGCAATTTTTGGCAAAAATTCGAAAATTCAAAATGGCCGCCATTTTTGGGGAGGGGAAAATTTTTGGAAAATTGCAAAGATTCCATTCCTTAGATACCCTGTGGGTCGAAAATTTCGACGAAATCGCTCTATCTCGCACGGTTAAGGAGATAGAAGCAAATTTGTGTTTTGCCATTTTTGGCAAAAATTCGAAAATTCAAAATGGCCGCCATTTTTGGGGAGGGGAAAATATTTTGAAAATTGCAAAGATTGCATTGCTTAGATACCCTGTGCGTCTAAAATTTTGCCGAAATCGCTCTATCTCGCACGGTTAAGGAGATAGAAGCAAATTAGTGTTTTGCCATTTTTGGCAAAAATTCGAAAATTCAAAATGGCCGCCATTTTTGGGGAGGGGAAAATTTTTGGAAAATTGCAAAGATTGCATTCCTTAGATCCCCTGTGGATCGAAAATTTTGCCGAAATCGCTCTATCTCGCACGGTTAAGGAGATAGAAGCAAATTTGTGTTTTGCCATTTTTGGCAAAAATTCGAAAATTCAAAATGGCCGCCATTTTTGGGGAGGGGAAATTTTTTTGAAAATTGCAAATATTACATTCCTTAGATACCCTGTGGGTCGAAAATTTCGACGAAATCGCTCTATCTCGCACGGTTAAGGAGATAGAAGCAAATTTGTGTTTTGCCATTTTTGGCAAAAATTCGAAAATTCAAAATGGCCGCCATTTTTGGGGAGGGGAAAATTTTTGGAAAATTGCAAAGATTGCATTCCTTAGATACCCTGTGGGTCGAAAATTTCGACGAAATCGCTCTATCTCGCACGGTTAAGGAGATAGAAGCAAATTTGTGTTTTGCCATTTTTGGCAAAAATTCGAAAATTCAAAATGGCCGCCATTTTTGGGGAGGGGAAAATTTTTTGAAAATTGCAAATATTACATTCCTTAGATACCCTGTGGGTCGAAAATTTCGACGAAATCGCTCTATCTCGCACGGTTAAGGAGATAGAAGCAAATTTGTGTTTTGCCATTTTTGGCAAAAATTCAAAATGGCCGCCATTTTTGGGGAGGGGAAAATATTTTGAAAATTGCAAAGATTGCATTGCTTAGATACCCTGTGTGTCGAAAATTTTGCCGAAATCGCTCTATCTCGCACGGTTAAGGAGATAGAAGCAAATTAGTGTTTTGCCATTTTTGGCAAAAATTCGAAAATTCAAAATGGCCGCCATTTTAGGGGAGGGGAAAATTTTTGGAAAATTGCAAAGATTGCATTCCTTAGATCCCCTGTGGGTCGAAAATTTTGCCGAAATCGCTCTATCTCGCACGGTTAAGGAGATAGAAGCAAATTTGTGTTTTGCCATTTTTGGCAAAAATTCGAAAATTCAAAATGGCCGCCATTTTTGGGGAGGGGAAATTTTTTTGAAAATTGCAAATATTACATTCCTTAGATACCCTGTGGGTCGAAAATTTCGACGAAATCGCTCTATCTCGCACGGTTAAGGAGATAGAAGCAAATTTGTGTTTTGCCATTTTTGGCAAAAATTCGAAAATTCAAAATGGCCGCCATTTTTGGGGAGGGGAAAATTTTTGGAAAATTGCAAATATTACATTCCTTAGATACCCTGTGGGTCGAAAATTTCGACGAAATCGCTCTATCTCGCACGGTTAAGGAGATAGAAGCAAATTTGTGTTTTGCCATTTTTGGCAAAAATTCGAAAATTCAAAATGGCCGCCATTTTTGGGGAGGGGAAAATTTTTTGAAAATTGCAAAGAGTACACTCCTGAGATACCCTGCGGGTCGAAAATTTTGCCGAAATCGCTCTATCTCGCACGGTTAAGGAGATAGAAGCAAATTACTCAAAAGTAGTACTGAAAATACACAATGAAGTACCTAAATGGCTATTACTCATGTACTGACAAAGCTATCAGTCCCAAATGCAATACCAAGCGAGCTATGGACATAACAATCTTGTATTCAAAATTGTAGTAAAATATCTTTAATTATTTTGGCTTAAATGCACGGAAACCAATGGGTACTGAAAATAGCTGTACTTAAGTATTACTCAGTAAGCAAAAGAGGTACAACAGCCAAAAGCAATCCCAAGCAAGCTACTGACCCAATAAGCCTGCATACCAAATTTGGTGACAATAGCTCTAATACTTTTCCTTTAAATGAGCGGAAACCATGCGTGACGCCGGACATCGGACGCCGGACGCCGGACATCGGACATCGGACGGCGAAAAAAGCAAAAATAATATATCCACCCCCCAGGGGGGTGGACATAATAAAAATTGTAGATATTGAGAGACAAAAAGAAAGTTAAGATTTAAGCTGAATAATCGATTGGTAAATTTATCAGTGACCGACCGCAATTGTACCGTGGGACAGTCTGATCGTCCACCCACTAATGTACCCGAATTGATGGAATGAAAAAATCTTGTTGTTGAATCAAACCTTTTCATTCTTCAAATAGTAAAGTGATGACATATGAGTACTTGCATAAAGATTTTTGTGAAGTAAATTGAATTGTGATATAGATGTTTTAGTTACATCATATTTTTGTATCCCAAATGATTTATTCTAAATTCTTCAATCTCAAACAAAAGTCTACCTGAAAAAAAAAAATCATTATTATACATGATTTGGTCAACATAATTGTGTATGATGGTGCAGCTGAATAACAAGGAACAAAATGACAGGACAATTCATAAAATTTTATTACCAAAAGCTTTGGATATATTCATTTCTTTAATCCAGCTATCATCCAAACTCTAGACTTAATTTATCTTTGATTTATCAGTGTTTGACTTTCAACAGATTATATAACAGCCCTGGGGGTCAAGTACATGGAAAAGTACTTTGCCAAGTTGCAAGTATAATAAATGTAATATATACATGATATGACAGTGAAGAAAAGGCATCAATAAGTTAGTTAGGGGGAGTAAAGTTCATACTTTAGTTTTGCAATTTTATTATTGATTTTTTTTTCTTTTTTTGGTTTGAAAATATTCCATTTAAGACATTCAAGATATTTTTTAAGAGTTTGTAGCATACATAGAATACTTCCCAGAATTCAATTGTTCAAATGAAAATCTGTTCTTTTCCATCGAAGATTCAGCAAAACAAATAAAACTCAAAAGATAATTATTGTGCTTCCCTTTTATTTTCTTGGAACAAAGACCTGCATGTTATTGATAGTTTTTTATATCTAATTTTATCCCAAGTTAAGCAGTTCAAATATGAACAAGTCTATTATAATTTTAACATAAAAGACCTTGAGCAGACAATGGCATTCAACAATTGTTACCTTATTGACACTAGTCCTTTGTTCCCTTAGCCACTGAATTATGCAGGGTTATATTCACATGTTATGATGTTGTGCTTTTATAAAGAACTGCAGACAATCTTGCCTGAACATGGGAAACTGAAAGGACTGAGTCTACTATATTAAGTAATAAGTACAAAGGTAAAACAAAGCCACACACTCTGACAAAATGGTTTTGAAGATAAACAGTATTTTTCAAGATGGGCGCCAAAATTAAGAAAATGCAAAATTATTCACAGACATTGAAGGAGTAGTCCAAAATTTGCCTGACATTGCTCATTGGCAAAATGTGAAAGTAGCTATTACTCAGCTAGCACTGGAGCTACAGCTCTGAAAATTAGCCACGACACAGATCATCAGAGTAAATGAGAAACATATTTGACAAAAAGCCTCTAAATTTTATACTTTTGAAGCTGCAAGTGATTAACTCATTAAGAAAATAGTAAAGTAGCTATTACTCAGCAGTGGAGGTGTAAGCTCTGAAAAATTGCCATGACACAGAACATCAAAAAGTAGCTGAACAACATATTTGATAAAAAAAAACTCTCGCTTGAATAGCTTTGAAGTTACAAGCAACTTACTGGCATAATGTCAAAACAGTTATTACTCAGTTAGATGTGGAGCTACAGTTCTGAAAATTTGCTACGACACACAACAACAGAAAGCAGTTGAACAACAGGTTTCACAAAAATGCTCTAAATTCAAGAGTTTTATAGTTTATAGTCATTTAATCAAAGAGGAAGATTAAAGTAGCTATTACTCCATTACTGAACTACAGTTCTGTAAATATGCCATGACACATATCACAAAAATGTAAGCAACATTTTCACAAAAAAGCTCGACATTCAATAGTTTTGTAGTTACAAATGATCTACTGAAAGCTGAACTGTCAAAGTAGCTATAACTCAGTCAGCTATGGAGCTACAGCTCTGAAAATATACCATGACACACAACATCAAAAAGTAGCTAACAACATATTTAACCAAAACATTGTAACTATAATGGTTACCAAAAAAGCCCCAAAAAACAAAACAATTCACTCATTTCCCTCACTGTTAAACACAAAAATTAGCTATTACTCGTTTAGCTATTTAGACCTCAAAAATAGGTCACATCTTGCAGGTGCAGTGAAAGTAGCTGAACCAATATCTTAGTATAAGGCTGTAAATGCAGTCTTTGAGGAGTATAAGCAATTTCCTTAAAGTAGCTGCTAGCACTATTACTCACTTAGCTATGGACCTAGATCTGCAATAGTAGGAAAAATATTGAGGACATAAAAAACTAAGCTAAAACCAGAACAAGCGGGTCAGAAATGCCCCAAAAGGTGGGTTGCGCAGGCAGCAATAAGGTTAGCGACTGCTGTAATTATATTTAGAAACAAGGAAAGAAATTTTAGGTCACTCAGTTAAGGTAAATGTGTTAGACGTGCTAAGAAATGTAAAACTTGTAATCTAGGTTACATAACTGTATCTGTACTGTAAACGGACAAACGAACAAATGGAATTACACCAATATCGTAAGCAACTTGGCTATGATGGTGATCTATCTCCCTGTCAAGTTTGAATTTGATTGGAAAAAACGTTTTGGAGTTACAGTCCGGAAACGGAAATGTTGATGAACAAACGGACAGACGGAATTACCCCAATTTCGAAAACAACTTAGCTTTGATGGTTATCTATCTCCCTGTCACGTTTGAATTCAATTGGACAAAGCGTTTTTGAGTTAGAGTCCGGAAATGGAATTGTGTTGATGGACAGACAATGGACAAAAAACGGACAAATGAACAGACGGAATTACACCAATTTCGAAAGCTATGATGGTGATCTATCTCCGTGTCAAGTTTGAATTCGACTGGACTAAGCGTTTTTGAGTTAAGAGTCCAAAACAGAAATGTTGATGAACAGACAAAAATGGACAAAAGACGGACCGCATTACACCAATTTCAAAGGAACCTAGCTATGATGGTGATCTATCTACCTGTCAAGTTTGAATTTGATTGAACAAAGCATTTTCGAGTTAGAGTCCAGAAATGAAAATGTGGATGGACAGACGGACATTGGACAAATCAATCTAATAGACAGGTTGGTTACACGCAACATGCCTAAAAATGTTTTTGCTAAAAAAACTAAGCGTACCCAAAGGTTAAATTGTGGAGGTTAATGAAAGAAAAATTTACGCTTTATTTTTTTTCTATTGTCATAAATTGTGAAAAGTTAATTTAATAATGCTATATAGTATGTTGTTTTAAAGGATATAAGGTAAAAACACACAATCTGCTCTTTTATGACCCCAGTTTGACCCATAAGAGGGCGTCGGGGTAAACCTGACCGGCTATCTAGACTCTCCTTACATGAAATCCATTCCATAGCATGAGCCACAGTCGTTTTTTTATTTCCCTTATTTATGTGTGCTCATACATATCTGCACAATTTCACTGGCAACAAAATATATTTCCTTGCAATAAAATAAACACATTAATGGCGGATCCCTTGATGACAATATTCAGACATTGTTATTTTATTAATATTTGTGTCATTTACTTGAGTTCAACTCGCATCTAACAGGCGATCGTCGATCTACAGAAATCACTAATGGAACAGCTCTACTCTCCACATATGGTTTTCCAATACCTCTTTATACATTTTAAAGCTGTAAAAGCATTAATAAAGAGATTAAGGCAAAACACAAAATCGGCTATTTTATGATCCCAGTTTGACCCAAAAAGAGGGGTCAGGGTGTAAATCTGACCGGCTATCTAGATTCTTCACATAAGGTTTCCTTATACCTCTTAATACATTCTAAAGCTCTAAAAGCAAGAATAAAGGAGATATAAGGCAAAAACACAAAATTGGCTATTTGTGACCCCAGTTTGACCCATATGGGGGAGACCAGGGGGTAAGTCTGACTGGCTATCTAGACTCTTCACATATGGTTTCCCAATACCTCAATATATTCTAAAGCTCTAAAAGCAACAATAAAGGAGATATAAGGCAAAATATCCAAATTGGCTATTTTATGACCCCAGTTTGACCCCTACAGGGGGCTGGGGGGGAATTTGATATGCTTTCTAGACTCTCCACATATGGTTTCCTACTACCTCCCAACACATTTTATGGCTCTAAATGCAATACTTAAGAAGATAATAGGGGGTTCACATGAATTTTAAGCTTTCTGGTTGGTACCTGTGAGAAAATCGCTCATAAATCAGTCAATTTTCATTGGATCAGTCCCAAAATGAACATGTGTGTAAAATTACAAGCCTCTGTGGTCAGTAGATTTTGCTGAGCGGTGATGACAGGCGGGTGGAAATTTAAGCATGTGGAAAAATTTTCCCACGCCTAAGGTATATAACTGCCAAATATGGTTAAAATTAAAAAGCTTCCAATAATATGGAGATATGGAAGACCATAATGCAGCGGTGGTGAGGAAACTGAAACGAAAACAAATTAGCGCCCCTTTCAGGGACACTTAATTACTAAAGCGAAAGACCCCCCCACACACACACCAAAAAACCTGTTAATTCAAGTGTTGTAGTTATAAGTAATTCATGTGCCAAACAATGAACTCAGTGAGGCACTGTAGGGGGTCAAGGGCTGACCTTGAAGCTTGTCCTTCAAGGTCAAATGTCTGTTGGCTATAGAGGACACATACTTAAAAATGTCAATCATAAAGACTTAAAAATGTCAATCATAAAGAGATTCAACTTTCTATTGATGAGAAAAAGCCTCAGAATGTGCAAAACTGCTTGTACCACGAAATCCTCCCCCCCCCCCCCCCCCCCGGGGGGTAAATTTCCTAGGAAATCCTCCACCCCGGGGGGGGAGGAACTCCTAGGAATATGACCCCCCCACCAGGAAATAACCCACCCCGGGGGGGAGGATTTCGTAACAGATCTTCTAGGAAATCCTCCCCCCCCCCCCCCCACCATACTGTAACTACACAAATTTTGTATTAAAAAAACTGAAAATCAACAGTGTCAGCTAGATCTTGTGTATTCTGAATTTTGTCAATGTACTATTGCAGAAGTGGATAAATATATAAATTACAAATCTCAAGGAAAGATGTTACGTAAAAAATTTAAAAGTTATAAACCATTTTGGAATAGTGAATTAACTAGCTTATGGAAAGATATGTGTCATAAGGAAAGGTCAGCTCGATGTTTAACAAGTAATTTACAACATAAAAAATCATTAAGAATGAAATTTTCAACTGCAAGAAAAACATTTGACAAAAGACTCCGATATTATGAGAGGCAATATAACAAAAATATTATTGCAAATATAGAAACTGTAAGTTCTTCAAATCCCAGGGAATTTTGGCAAAAAATAAAAACACACTGTCAGTGTAATAAAAAATTTATCTATCTATTTATTAACAAAATGAAAAATTTTATGGAACCCCACTTTAAATGCATACTTTTGTCAGTGGCATACTTTCTGTATTATTTTCTGGATTTTTACTGTTGTTGGTAACTCCCATAGAACCCCGAAATGTATATTTTGCATATATATCATTGAGTATAATTTTAATAATGAGCAGTTAAATGGATTGGAAATAATCAAATCAATCTGAATACATTTATATAAGGGACAGCCCAAATAGTATTCATAAGGGATATAAACTGAACAAATTAGAATATTAATATGATTATATGTCTTAATTTTCAGTTACCTTTTTATGACTAAGTTAGATTCATGTAACCTAAGCCTTTGATGATATATTTTTTTTAAATTGAAGCCCCCTTCTTGCCCCTCCTTGTTTATTGTTGTATGCTTTACATTCTCCTATGAATTGATCAAAGTGTAACAGTTATCCTGTCTTCACTTTGGAAGGATTACAAGTGCAATTGCCCCTACATTGTTAAAAGTACTTCACATAATCTGCTACCTACTCAGGTCTTTGATTTCTACTCCTGTTCAGGCTTCGTAAAAAAAACAACAAAGCCTGGGATGGTTTTGTTTATTGCATCAAAGTTGCTTCAACTGTCTTTCCCATAATTTCCTACCTGTTCAGGCCTTTGAAACCTAATCCTCCTATAGCTACTTTAAAGAACAAAGCTAACTGTTTGATATATTTATGGTGTATAATTGCAATTTCTTCCAGATTTTTGTGTATAAATACCAGGGGAAAATGACCAAAATCATATCATTTTATAATCTCATTGGAGTATTATGTAAAATGGATGCTGAAAAGGACAATTTCACAAGTTCTGAGGAAGGGAAACAAAATTTGGTTTCTAACACAGACAAGTTTGTCAAATTTAAGGAAGATACAATTCTTGTTTTCAATTATGTGGCTAATCAAAAGTATCCTGAGGGGATGTCTAGAGACCAAAAGAAGGAGTTCAGGAGGAAATGTAAATGTTACACCATCAAAGATGGAGTGTTGTATTATGTGGGCTTTGGCAAGAAAGGTAAAAAATATATTTAAATCTTGTGTATTTATGTCTTGTGTATTTCTTCTTATTTCATGTAATCTGTGCATTATTACCTAATTATGTAAACCCAACTTGCCAATCATTGTTCTACACTTTGGGTTAACTGAGAAACTTGAGCTGAATAGATTTTTCAATATAAAATTTTTTTCAACAGGCGGGGGGGATGATTTCCTAGGAAAGTCTCCCCCCCGGGGGGGGAGGATTTTCAGGGGGGGAGGATTTCCTTTTACACTCCTTAATAACTGTTGAAGAAACACCGTGGCAGCCATCTTATTTTTATATGACTTTAAAATCACTGAAATTTGATATTTGATCTTGTAAATCTTTCTCGCCACAAACAATATATTCCAAAAAGCAGTTAAAATGAAGGCTATCAAATAAGATATAAATTTTTCCATAGATTAGAGGCAGAATCTGTCATCTGTCATAAACAGTTCATTTCTTCTACACCCTGTTCAAAAAGCAACTCAGTATGTTTAGAAATGAGCATCAATCACAGATTCTTATCATTTTTAAAAAAAAATTAATATTGTCGATTTTATCCCTGCTCATATCTCTGGGCAGTGACTATAAATTGGTTAAGTAATAATCTATCAATTCATATAATTAGGGGTGTTGTGGTAGTACCGGTATCGTCGGTACGGTAAATAAATCACTGCAAACCGTCATAAATTCAGCTGCCGGTTTTCCGCTTAAAGGTCAATGTAAAGTAATTTTACTAACCTCACACACAAAATAAATGTCATAATCTGCTTTTCTTTGCTTTTTACTGTAAAACAACTACCATAATGAGCGATAATTCAAAGCAAACCACATAGTTTGTCGATTAGCCAATCAGAATCGAGGACACATCTGTGTCATGTTAGCAGAATTCCTGATTAAAGTATGGAAACTATTTGGTTCTTATGTTTTGTTGAATAAGAGACGGTTAACCAGTAACCGACCGGGAAGTGCCAGACGTGAAACCGGAAGGAAAAAATCGCTACCGCAACACCCCTACATATAATACAGAACGTATCAGCAAAAATAACTAGGGCTGCAACGATTCTTCGGTTACTCGGAAACGAAACGATTCAGTTCAATACTCGAGGCAAGAAAAGTGATCCGGGTCTTCGAAAACAACTAAACATAGATGTAAAATCTACTACAAAATTCAATTTTTTTCTTTAAATATATGAATATATTCATATATATTAATAATATAAGGCGTTTCTGTTTCAATATTTTATATTTTAAGTATTTGCAAACTTTAATTCTTTGTGTAACAACGTTTTATAAGATGGCATTTTATTATAACATATTTCAAAGACGCCTCAACTCGCAAATATAAAGATGGTTAAAGTTTCTTATATTTTGCATTATAAATGCGTCTTTTACCCCAAATTCAATAAATTATCAAAATTCTTTCCTGTTGTGTGGTTTGTGGGTGTGATATGTCAAAATATGAAGCAGTTTATTTCGTGGGCGATAATCAAACGATTAACCGAGTCCGAGTCGATTCTTCCAAAACGGGGAATCGAGGCGCATTTTTGGGCTCGCTTGCAGCCTTAAAAATAACTGAAAGTATATTATGACTTTATAAGAAATTTAAGGATATAAAGTGACTGAAGTTAATATAAATTCAAATAAATATAACAGTCTTAGTCTTTATCATGTACTTTTGACCAGGTTAGTTAAAAGAACAAATCTAATTCTAAAATAAAAATGTGACCATGGTTCACGAAGTACATCTGTGATACATTTAAATATATAGATGTACGGTTTAATTTCCTTTCTACTGATAAATAATATGTACTTGTTGATAAATCAATTTAAAAATATTTTAAAAAGCTGAACCCCAGTCAACAAACTTTATTTTAGTGAAATTTATTTTGTATGATTATTTTATTTAAGCTACAAATATGGTACTTATACTGCTTGAAAGACAAGTATTTGTAGTTTCCATTGCTTTTTGTTTGACAAAAATTCATTAGGTAGTTCTAGAAATAAAGTTTTTTTTGTTACATCCCTTGTAAATATTTTTGAATGTTACAGCTTTTATTTTCCGTGGTTAATATCAAGAGGCTCTGAGATTTAGTACAGTTCGTCTCCTACGAAAGTTCACCACCCTGGATTGTTGTTTCGATTGTTTCCATACAGAGATCAGCCTTTCTTTCGATACATAACGTTCTAAGTCGACTTGCTAGTGTACGACACCAGCACTCACCGAAAGGATCTGGTCACACATGAAATCTCGCTTAAAAATGGTGGACATAAACAACTTGCAAGAAAATCACTCGAAACTATTTAATTTTAAAATATAAAGCTTACTGTTATATATATTGTGTAGTGTTGAAGACGGTAAACCGGAAACCTATTTGCCGACCGAAAGACAGTGATCCGGTTACGTTTTGTTTTCTTCAAACCAAAACTGGTTTCATCACATGTTTCATTATTTTACCTTAAGTTCACCAAAATAATGAACTGCAACAAATATTTCACAGTATTTTATAATATTCTATTGATATATCACACATTTTGTCCTTGAAAGTCTTCAAAAAGTCCCTTGTGGTTCTTATTTATATACGAGTTAAAGCTCATGTACGCAGTTGAAAACTTATTTGTTCGCGTTTTATAAATCAAACGTACCCGGTTTTTCGCCGAATTTTCGCTTTTGGAAACCGGTTCTAAAATTCGCAATTCAACCACAACACTAATATTGTGTGTATATCTACGCTTCCTGCAAACCGAAATTTGCTTCTAAAGCAGAAATATTTTCTACATAAAAATTGCGTCTCAATGGATGCACGGACAACCAAAATTCACGTCAAAATCTGAAATACTGAGTGTTTAACATACTCGGACAGTGAAATTGCGAACCCCTGTGATATATTTCCTTACATTTACAGTGTTCATTTTACTACGCGTTTCCGCGTCTTTTGTCGCTATACTGGGGCGAAAAGACGCGTACACGTTATGATCCCGAGTCGCGGTGACGCATAAATCTTGCATTATCGCCCGCGTTTTTGCTGTAAATATTGGGAAAATTAGACGAATTTTGTTTAAAAATCAAATAAAAGGACACCTATATTGTCTTTTTAACCCAATTCCTCCATGTTTCCTTGCTTCTAAATGCCTTAATTTGATTGGTTGAGCGGAAATGGCACTGTCCAATCATACTTCGTTTAACAAAAATTTGGTATTTATCAATAGAAAACACGTTTATAGTAAGTGATTTAAACTCACCAGTAGCTGTAAATTTCCACTTTTTTCATAGTTTTGTTAAATATATATAGAAATAAATATCTATTGCACAACAAGATTTTATTATCCAGTTTTTAATATTTTCACTTTTTAAAGTTTATTTTTGCATAATGCACTCTTACTAGTGACTTCAAAGACAATTGTTAACAGGTAACAACAAACATTTTAAACTACTGTGGGACAAACTTGAAAAGTTGCATCTATGTTAATAACAAATTTTCGGCTGGAAAAAAGTTAAATAATAATTTAACTTAAACTTTACATGGTATGTCATTGCTTTAAAACCAGTTTTTTTTTTTGTTTTTTTTTTTCAAAAAGTGGCGAATTTATATCCATTTACATAAATAAATGTCCGGAGTTTTTTTGTATGAAATAAAAACAACTCCCTGAGTGAACCTATGTCAAGGTGAGTTAATTTTTTTTTTTCTAGTTTTAGAAAGAGCAGGGTTGGACCATATTTATTGAAACAAAAAACAAACAAAAAAAAAAAAAAATGAAAAAAAAATCAGTAAAAAATACTTTAATTATTGCAAATCATGTACATCATAGGAAATCTTGTACATCATGCTGACTACAAATATGTCTTGAATTGAAATAAAGTTTTTTTCACAGTGAGTAGACTTGAATTTGATTTAGTATTGCAAATTCACTTTGAAGATAGACTAATAGTACTTTTTTTCTCCTCTCTCCTATTTAAGTCAATTTGTTCAACTGTAAGGTTAATTTTTGTCATTTGACTCATCGCATTTACTAAATGTCCCACCAAAATTTAGTAAAGGAGTCATTTGACTCAAGTAGCTCCAACTCTAGAATGAACACTGCATTTATGATTTTTATTGTTTTAACATGCATAAAGCAGTAGATAGCCTGGCATTTTAAAAAAACAGTAAGTATTCTTTATGGTTTTCATCATTTCTACCTACATGAAACAAAATATGTTATACCAGTTTACCAATCATACTACTATTAGCAAACAGGCTGACAATCTGGTCAGTCTCCCACATTTAAATTAAAAAGCTGATGATCTATACCACTCCTGCCACTAATGTATATGTTGTAGGAGATACATTTAGGCACTCATAAACAATTAAAAAAAATATTACCTGACTTAAGTGGGTTACCTGATATATATGTTTTTTAAAGCTTGTGATGCATTGGTACAACCTCTTGGTATGTTAAAATCTTCTTGAACTTCCTCCCATCTTTCATTGAGATTTACCTAGAATGGTGAAACATCATATTAAATTTTAGGTTGATGTGTTTATATATAATATGCTTTGTTTACAATCTGCTGTGACAAGCACAAAGAATTGTGGGTCAATTGCTTGCAGATAAAATTTTGACTTATCATTGGACCCTTGCCAAATTTGGTATTCACCTTGACAGGAAGCTTAATTGCTGATGCCATCATACTGAATATGTCAAAAATGGTACATTATGCGATTTAATGCGAGTACAGAGTACAGTGTTGCTGATGTTTTACCATGTGAAAATGTAACCAGTTCAATTGTACTTCTTGTACATGCAAGCACTCAACCCTTAAAATTGGGACCAAGTTTTCATGAAATTTGTATTGAGTGTTGACTACTTGTTCGTACCCCTACTATTTGCAAAAAATATGTGAAAACAATTTGAAAAAAAAATATGGTTATTTAAGGTTGGAATATATGAAGTTTAACATGTGAAATGGTCAGTAAAATTGAAGCTTCAAGATCACCTAAAAATTATAATTTAGGGCTGTTAAAGAGTACTCGTGAAAGGGTAGAGAAATGGAATATTTTGACTACAGAATTAAGAAAAGAGTACTCATTTCCATCCAAACATTTGCATTTCTCAAACTATTCACAGAAAAAGCGACATAAAATGGGCCAATTTCTTATAGTTTTCAGGGAAGCATTTATCTCTACAAAGAGTACTTGTTTTCTAATTATCTAATGAAATGATGCACGTAATAACATAAAAATAGTTAAACCATAACTCTGGAATTCACAAGTTCTGGCCAAAGGTCAAAGTTAGGGGTTTACGTCCCGTTCAACAGCCAGGGTCATATTGGGACAGGTCCTCAGAATTGCCACTTGTGGGACTCGAACCCACAGAGGTGACAGCCTATGATTAGATGCCAAACTTGCTAACCACTAGGCCACTGAGGACCTCCACAAGTTCTGGCAGTTTTTTTTTTAATCAATTACAATCTATCCATGCCATAACGTGAAATTAACTTCAAAACTCCATCTAAGTCCACATTGCCACTTCCAGAAATTAAGTGGTCTTGGACAAATTACAATTGTTATTTTACCAAAGGTAACATAGACTATGTGTACTTTAGTGGGCACATTGTATGGCTGTATGGACATCAATATTGAATTCAAAAATCTTTTAATATCATCTGGTATTGGGTAGGGATTAGTGGGTAAATTGTTTATCGATATTGCCGATATTTATTGTTTTGGAACTGGACTCCCGATATCGAGATCTAAACACGTGTTTCAATATCGCCATTTTAAGTAAAACTGTCAACTTACACTGTTAATACTCGAAATAAAGCAAAAATCTGAAGACATTGTACACTTTTATCTCACATTTTTGAAGTTTTCAATGCGTTTTTGATGAAAACTGCATTGTTTTGTTTTGATTCATTTCGTTTCCTGTTAGCGGTTTGGGAAACACTAAAATAAAACGTTTTCAGTTTCCCGAATTCGGACTATTTGGTAGACAATATGAACCCCCCGATATTGAAATATTTTTACATTCAATATCGATACCCACAAAGCCAAACGATTTACCCCCTAGTAGGGATGGGTCGGTATGAAAAATATGTACATCGGGAGGTCGCCAATGCAAAATCGTACCGAATTCAGGACTTCGCATTTTAGTACACCCCAAACAAACATGGACGTTTAGGATAACAATGTCGCAATAAAAGCTCTCAAATGCACGAAATATGCGATAAAAACGTATAATATCTTCATATTTCTGGTTTCTGTCCAATATTTTAAGTTTTCCTTCATTTATATGAGTTGACAAGCGAAATTGAGTTTGTGAAGTGTCGTAACCAAAACATGGCAGTTCTGCTCAATGTATCGCTATAAAAGTCTGTAAATGGACGAAAATATGGGACAAAAGCTTGTAATTTCTTCAGATTTGGAGTATGTTTCTAATATTTTAACTCTTCCTTTCAATATATGTGTTTGAAAGGGACGTGGCAGTTTTAAAATCTCATCACGGTATTTCAGTAAAATGCTCTCGATACCGAGCCTACCGACCCATCCCTAGTATTGGGGTGGGGGTGGGGGGCAATACTGTTAGTGTTATAATAGCGATATTGATATATGTCTTTGCACATAAGTATTGGAAACTCTGTCCCAAAACAATACTGATTAACTGATTGATTGATGTACTAATAGTGTATGTTACCTTCATTCCATGAAATTGTCCTTGCCCATTTGATGAAATAGATAAGAAGGCAACCTGATACATTTCATGAAATGGGCAGATGACTTGTCCCTTTCATGAAACAGGCAATATGTTCACTTGCTTTCCCATTTCATGAAAGGGGGCAAAAGCTGAGTTTCCATTCGGGACATATACAATACCATGTATGAAAAATAACGTTTATACATTATTACTCCTTCCCAGACAAAACCAAGATAACTACGGAGAAAGAGACATTTAATAAACTGATGCCATCAACTTGCAAAAATTGGGCAAATGTACACAAAGTGTACCTGAAAAATATACTTAGCAAAAAAAAAAGAAATGCAGGCTTTGTAAAGATTTTATTCAAATAATCTTAGGTTTCTTTTTTGGTAAAGTATAGTTTGAAGATTATGGATGAATGCTAATTACTCAATCCTGAACAATTTTAATACGAGCTAGGCCAAAACTCTATTTCTCTTATAGGGTTTAATATATGCTCATACATATGCTGAACAAAATTTTGCAAAAGTTTTACTCTTTAATTTTTTTTCTTGAATAGATACTTTTTTCTTTGAGAATAGTTTGAAAAAAATCTGCCACTAACATCTTTCCAAACGAAAACAGTGTGACATAGTAAATTAAAGTACATGAAAACCAAGGTGAATAATCTTAAGTGAAAGAAAATTTGGGACACTAAGTGTGAAGTTAATCCTGAAGTGATTACATCTAAACTTATCTTATGAATATTGCAATAGTTTATTCAAGTGAATTTTAAGATAGGGAAACTTCAATCCAAGTAAATTAGACTGCAATATCAAGGAAAGTAACAACACATAACAGTTTCCTTATACCTACACAATGAAATCTATAATGAGATAACAAAGCTGAGAAATCCCCACACATACAAATTCCAATACCAGCAGAACACTGTGTACACATAAACCAATAACAACATTTCCAATATTAGTTTCAGTTATCAACCAGCAGCACACAGAGAACCACTGTAAACCCCACACAGCACAAATCCTCTGGTCTGTGATATCATTGCAAACCAAACTTTCAATGGATTGACATTATGGACAATACATACCTTTTCCCAGCCACCCAATGATGTGACTCTGTTGTACAAAGAAAACAAGTCTATCTCACGGCCACCCAGGCATGGTGTATGTCTGATTGGGGTTCTGAAAATGAAAGTAATCAGTTTACTAATGAATCAAAACTATCATCTGGTGATACAATAGTAGAAGTACACAAACATATCTCCTAATATGTAAACAAATGCAGTAATGCTTACCCACGAGTGTTGTGAAATCTAGTCAAGTTTTCCAGAAAACTGTCACGTTCCTTGCGAACAGAGGAAGGGTTTTTATCCTGTGTGTTTGCCATCCTAAAAGGATAGGCCCACAGTTAAAAGTATCTCATAAGATTCCAGAAATATCCTAGATACAAGCCACGTATAGCACGTAAAGATTTGCTGGAGGATATCAGTCAATAACTTTGAAATTTCAAAGCCAAATTTCCTTGTCTGATTGCAATCTACGAGAAATCCTAGGTTGAGCAGTGTTGTTCGTTTTATCACAAGTTCTTCAATTTCAAACAGTCCTACACTCCAAAATACACATCACGCTATAGTATGAAGTCCTTTGTTCAGCATCGCTGACTATTTACATGCCGTACAGCGATCCTCAGTGGATCCCAGGCCAAGTAAGAAGGAATAAAATCGACAAAATCTCAAAACATAATGAGCATGTCAATATCCAATATGGCAGAGAGGGGTCTGGCAAATTCCTTCATTTTGTTAGGCAGAATACACAAAATGGCCGCGCCCGTGGCGTCGGCCAAAACAAAGAAACTGACAATATTTCATCTCTTTTGGCAGTACAGAAACGATTATTCGCAACAAAATGAAAGGCAAATAATGGTAAGTATGTGAAAGGGCATAAAATATGTTCCACGGGACATATAATATGGGAAAATTGTATTGTTATTTAGAATAATTTATTGACAGGTGCTAGTCTGAACATTCGCTTATCAACAAATATCGTTTAAGTGTACCGCAAGTGTGGTGGCGGTTAAGGTAGTGCTGTAAACATAAGTCGAGTAGGGTTGTGAAAGCGATAATGTTTTTTTTTCTTCAAATATAAATAAAATATGTACCATGCAAACGTGAAATAGTCGAAACATATATTCGTATATAATATATTCCAATACTGGTATCTAATCTTAATCTGCAGTTCAAAACACTGTTGACAATATTTTCAGTGTATGGGTTTCATTTGCATGCTTTGCAAATCACTCAGTGACACTTAATAATGTCCCTTATTATGAATCTAAAAAACATGGGTATAATTCTTTTATAATCATATAAGGTTCATTATTATTTAACTGAAATAGCTTATTTATTTTATTCTTATTACAACCCAAACTACATGTCAAAAGGCTATAATTTTGTCATTCCCTTTTGTAGGCATACATCATTTATCCTATATATATGTCATACCTCATAGTTAAAGTAAATAATATCATCCTAAATTTTTTCAGTAGTGTTGGTGTTTATTTATGTCTAATTCAAATCATTCATTAATGTAATTCTTGCAACATTTTAATGGTATTCTGTTCTGCCATTTTTATTGATTTTAAAAATGGATTGAAATATATCAGTTTGACAATTTGTCTCTGAAATTAAGTTCAGAACTAATCCATTATTGTATTGCAAAATAAGTTGCAAAGTTTATATGCGTTCACCAACTGAAAAAAAGTATTTGTCAGTTACAACTGTATAGAAATAGTGATGTATGTATTCATAATGTTATATATAACAGTGAAAGATAATAAATGCATCATAACTATATTTAACTAGACCATGTGGCTTGCACTGCACCACTAAATAAGCTGCACTTCTTGTACAACACACAACACATACACCAATTTGGAACGTTACGTCAACCGAATAACCACAAGGATCTTTTGCTGAGGAGTTTGTTACAAGGCAAATTTCTCGTGGTTGTATTATGTAAAATCAATTTCTGCTACGACTGGTGCCCCCCCCCCCCCCCCCCCCCCCCCTTTCGTTTAACAGTGGAGAAGTGTATCTTGACATCACCAGTTTGTTGATAGATTTGGGAGAGTCCAACAGAACTCTGAGAATAATATTATGAGGGAGAAGTTTATTATCGATCACAGGACTTACAGCGTTTATGTGCATAGAAAAGCATGAGGCCTGTTGGTGTACTCGGTTTGCAGTAAATGTTAATATTATTTGCTGTACTTGCACATTGTTTGTACACTACAGATAAATACTTACAGAACTAGATTTAGGTATTGGCCAATTAGCCTGATGGTGCTCGGTGGCATTAGAGGGACTTTAGAATGCCTGGTTGGACAGAATGGTGTCAACTAGAAAATGTCTTCAGCATCACTGTAATTCCTATCACCCTGGCTGGTATAATACCAACTGCCTTACAAGGAAATCACCATGATTACTACTGATTAAAGGGCTTATGCACACAATAACATCATGGGCAAGGCACGTTCTAAAACATTGTTTTTAACAATATTTAATCCGTATTATGAGGCACTCTAACCAAAATTGTGGTACCATATTCATGGCTTTGAGGTTGGGAAGGATCGTACAAGTTGTGACGGCTGGTAAAAGTGAAATTTAAAGAAACTGAAGCCTTAGGTAAGGCTATAATGTAACACACGTTTGCTCGATTTGACCACGTGTGACCCACCAATAATAAAAGAAGTTATTAAATTACAATTTTATAATATTAAGATATATATACTGAAATGTTAGAAATAAAAAAAATGTCAAGTGAATATTTAAACAATAATCATAAGTTGAAAGCCATGGTGGCATATTTAAAACAGAATAACCAGTACATTCACCCAAACACGATCAGAGGACTACAAATTTGCCAGATATATACATTTTGGCAAAGTGGACAGTTTATTCAATACATGCAGCCAGTATTTGCGGTGATCATAGAGGTCAAGAAAGTGAGAGGCAGAATGTTGTAATTCCTGAGAAACCCAGCAACACAGTTCTATATTTTTTCCACAGAAGAGGGTCAGAATTGGGGGGGTTTTGTTACACACATAAAAAAACCATAAAAGATACTGTAAAGAATCTGTGATGGTACTGTAATGTTACGCAAACATACAACTTGAATGGAGACACAGAAAGATACAGAATAACACAGAATTAGTAGGAAGGGCATCAGAACAGGTAGAGAAATGATAAGCCACCCTGCAGTATGGCTTAAGTGTCGTTGATACTGCATCCCAGATAGCATTCCGACATCGGGCCAACGTTGGCCCAACGTCGGCACATCCGTCGGTCCAACGTTGGCTGCCAACGTTGGCCCAACGGCTTTTTGACCGGCAGTCCGACGTTGGCCCAACGTCGGCAATCCACTGGTAAAATTATTTTACTCAATGTATGGCATCAGCCAAACAGATTGCAGCATGGTGTTATGTGTTATGAATTTATAATGAGAATATTATTTTTATGTCTAAAATTGTTAAAAAGTTAGTTAAAATTTATGGGCTCACTGAAATATGATTTTTAAGCATGCCATAATAAATTATTTTTTACTAAGTTTCACAAAATCCCGTATTATTGCTCGCCGCCATCTTGAATAAAAAATCCACCGTTGGCCCAACGTTGGCCCAATGTCGGCAAAATATAGAGATATCTAGCCTGAGTTTTGGTTGGCAAGCCACCGTTGGGCCAACGTCGGCAAAATCTGCTAACGATGCGACCATTAGCCAATGTTGGGCCAACGTTGGGCCAACGTTGGCAAAATCTGCCGACCATGCGACCAACAGCCAATGTCGGTCCGACGGCGGAATGCTATCTGGGATATGATAAGCAGAAACTTTGAACAGTTTAAAACTTCAATGTATTTGGCCATGGGAAGAAGGGCATATTGCAGTATGCAAAATTTCCTGACAGAAGTTTGACAGAAAATGGAGGAATGACACATTATACAGAATGCCTGTAAACGTAGCCAATGCCATTTGTATGTCTGACTGGGGCATTGGCAATAGTTGATTCGTTGTAACAAATACTAATGGTTTTGATTGTATAAGATATATAACTCTTTAGGCCACAATACAAACAATGAATTATTTCTTTACTGGAACTAGAAGAATAATATGTAAATGGTTTGGAAGCACTGCAGTATGGGGGATTTCCTGAAGAATAAATATATCTGAAACAGTTTGTTGTAGCAGCGTTTCTTAAATAAAGCCAACCTCAAAGCCATGTGAATATGGAACCATAGTTTTGGTTAGAAGGACCATATAGTTTTTGGCATTAAATATTGTCAAAAACAATGTTTTAGAACCATAGCAGACTGCCTTGTCCATGCAGTAGCAGTTAAATGTAGCAACGTTTCTTAAATAAAGGCCTGTTCACACAGTATCAACATGTTTTTGAACTTTGGTTCACGCCCTAGTCCTTATTTTTCTGTAAATGAACCTCATATGTGGGTAGTGTACGTTTTAAATGAGCTTCGCCATACAGCCATTCTGCCCCCCCTCCCCCCGTGTGTACATTTTAGTTTAGAATGTGAGAGCTTGTGACAGGTTTTTCAAACATGTTAAAAAAGTTACGTGTGCAAAAAGGTTTTGGTTCTGTGTCATATCCTACCCAAAATACAAATATGGTCTTATTAAACCTAATAGGTATGACTAAAATACGAAACATGTGGAACCACAAACAAGACTCATTAATAAAGTGGATTAAACTATTGTACAATGTAATTATCAATTTAAGAAAGCAATTTTTAGAATAGAGACAAGAGTTAAGCAGAGACAAACCAAAGTTAAACCATATTCTGTTCTGATAACAAACCTCTGTATAATTAACTAGAAAGCACTCCTAAAAAAATCAAAAAAGTTATTTCATACACAGACAGACAGAAAAGCAGACAGACTAAACAAAACCTCATTGTCGGAGGTAATTGTTAAAATACTAATGTAACCATATTGCCATGCTCAGGCTATTGTATGAAAATTTTAACAAATCAGTGTAAAGTTTCTGTGCAAAAATTTCTCTTTCAGAGTCTTATTGGTAACGCCCAGGTTTAAATGGAACAAAATTCAATCTCCATTGACGGTACATACTTTCAGATAACTGATACTTGATACTGCCAGCTAGATTAACATGGGCTATAACGTTATACAACATATATTTGCTTACCAGGAGCAACATTTTGGATTCTAATGACAAAGATAGTAAATGTCTGGCTATAAATCTAATGGGCCTGTTCCACTGGAGCCAACCCTACAACCGACTCTACCACTCTGGGGTTGGTTAGCAGAGTTGGGGATCGGGAACAAAAATTCAGAAAAAAAAACATGCAAAAAAATACGGATTGGGTTTATCTCCATGACAGGATGTAGTGAATCCCAGTTTTTGCCCGGATCAGCCTCCCAAAGTGACATGGGATCAGGGTGCTTTTCTCCACGACTAGACGGGAAACTACCAGGACAAGCCATAAACCCTTTACCGACAAGCTGTTTCAGGCTACGATTAGCCATAGTGATAAACCAACAAGTCTAGAGCAGTGTCCCAACCCACCCTGAGGGGGGCCACGGTGGCAGAGTGGTAACACTCTCACCTCCCACCTCTGCGGCCGGGGTTCGATCCCCGTCATGGCCGTAAGTGGGAAAGCTGGTAGTTGCTTGCCGTTGGTCGGCAGTTTACAGTACAGAACCCTAGCGAACTATATGTACTGGTTTCCTCTACCCTTCCAACTACCTGTCGTGATATGACCTGTACAGTGTTGAAAGCGACGTAAAACCCCAAATAAACAAACCAACCCACCCTGACTAGGCTGATTCATTTCTGGAGTAAGGATCGCTAGTCTGGATTAAACCAACACTATATAAACCCCTTCTGGCTGCTATAAGTCATCATTTATCAGTCCAATGATGCTAGCGGGCCATGGTGGAGCAGTGGTACCACACTAGCCTCCCACCTCTGAGGTCGGTGGTTCAAACCCTGTACCTTATGTGCGAAAGTTGGTACCTGCTTACCGATGGTCGGCAGTTTACAGTACAGAACCTTGACTGACTGTATGTACTGGTTTTCTCTGCCCATAAAACTACCAGTCGTGAAATGACCTGTACAGTGTTGAAAGTAATGTAAAACCACAAATAAATAAACCAATAATGCCAGCTACACATCAAACAGACTTTCTACAGAATGTTAGGACCCTGTTTTTTTATTGAGTTAAATTTGTTTGATTATCATTCTGATTTGCACACAAATTATAACTCATCAAAACCCAGGACCAGCACCTGTCATACAGCCAGCACCTTCACCACTACTGCCTCGCCTTTTATAAACACAGATTTGCAAAACTGACAAGCTGTGGGTTTGGTAAAATGCACCCAGCCTGTCCTGCACACTTCCCAGCTTATCTGTTGCAGTAACAACCTTGTCGGTTTGCTTTTACATTTGGTCCTGTTGTATTCTGGGCTTGTTCTGCTGTGAAGTAAACGACTCTGCTACCAAGACAGGTTGTGGTTCTTTATGACAGGCCAGTTTCCTTTCAAGTATGGTCGGTTTTGTTCAAGAGCCTGTCATGGAGTGTTGTCCAGGTACTTGACTATAACAGGCTGGAAAGTTCTTCCCAACAAGACCATAACAGTATAGGACAAGACGGGAAGTGACTTTGACAAGGCATAGACAAACAAGGCAGGACGGTTTCCAGCTTGGCGAAGCCATGATTGAGATATCAAGAGTCGGGGAGGGTCGGTGTAATATCCAACATGTTTGATATTTTGCTGACCCACTGCGACAAGCTGAGAAACTACAACCGACCCTAACTGACTCTGGAAATATTGCTCCTGACCCTTGGAAAATCCTTAGTTATCGCTAAGATGGCTCCAGTGGAACAGCCCCATAAACCAACCCCCAAAATGGCAAAGGAAACTTTTCTTGCATTTCATAACATCCGACCCATTAGATTTGGTTTTCCTGCCTGTAAAATTTTATGGTTCATGGCAGAGTTTAGATTGGCATATTCATGAAATATTATGGGTGAAGAGGTAATATACATCAACACAAGTTTGGCTCTGTGAAAAGTTAAGCTTAAGCGGAATCTGTAAAAAAATATATATGATTATATGTCTACAAAGTAACAGTCCAATTATGGAAAAAAACATCGTGAGAACAGCACAACGTACCTTTAGGTTGAAACAGACACATTGTAGTGGCAAAACACCCAAAACAGACAGATAGAATTTAAACATAATTCTCTTTAATTGGATTTGTCATCAGACAATGTTGTAACAATCTGCATAATAATTATACACATATTGCATATAATATTGTTAATAATTTCCCCATTTATGTTAACACAGGTTTATCTTCCATTTTGTGTCGTCTTTCAAAATTAAAAAAAACGTCTGTGCATACTTAAAAAAGGTGGATTTTAATTGAAGGAATAACATTTTTTATTAAAGAAATATCACCCAAATCAAATGTAATGGTAATCAGCACTATGATAAACTAGACCAAGGACGCATCTGTGGCCAGATGCAAGATCTACCCACTGGAGAAGGACAACTAACATGGTTTTGAAGATAAACTGCATTTTTAAGATGGCGGCCGAAATTAAGAAAATTCTAAATTATTCACAGGTATTATGCAATGGGGCCAACATTTGGCCGAAATCGCTCTATAAGTTAAAGTTTTTGAGATAAATGACATTTTCCATTTTCAATTCAAGATGGCAACCAAAATTTTTCAGAGGTCCTAGAAGAGTAGTCCTTAGTACCCAGGGGGCCCAAAATTTGTCCGAAATTGCTCTATCACTTAAAGTTTTAAACATTTTCTATTTTGGCTGAAATTCAAGATGGCAGCCAAAATTTGGAGAGGTCCTAGAAGAGTAGGGTTTGGTATACAGAAGGTCCCAATATTAGCCAAAAATAGCTCTATCTCTTTCGGTTTACAGATAAATGACATTTCCATTACCGCCAAAATTCAAAATGGCAGCCAAAATTCAGAAAAGTATAGGTTTCATTTATCATGCCAAACCTCTAGGAGCAATAAGAGGAAAGTTATAAGTACTTTTAAGTTTGGCTATCCTCGTTTGAGCTTGAAGGAGGGGCCAAAGGTCAAATCTGAAGACATCAAAAGATTCCTAGCCCATGATATCCTATTGGTTGGTTTCACATTACAAACCTCTAGGGTCAAGAATAAGTGAGTTATAAGCACTTTTAAGCTTGGCTATACTTATTTGACCTTGAACGAGGGGCCCAAGGTCAAATCTGAACAGATCAGAAGGAAGATTCCCATGATTTCCTATACATTGGTTTTACATTACAAACATCTAGGATCAAGAATAAGCAAGTTATAAGCATTTTAAAGTTTATGTATCCTCATTTGACCTTGATGGAATGGCCCAAGGTCAAATCTGAACACATCAGAACGAAAATTCCTAGCCCATGATTTCCTATATGTTGGTTTCACCTTGCAAAACTTTTGGACCAATAATAAGTGAATTATAAGAATTTTAAGATTGACTATCCTCACTTGACCTTGAAAGAGGGCCCTTAGTCAATCTGAACACATCAGAAGATTCCCAGCCCATAATTTGCTATAGGTTGGCTTCACATGCCAAACCTCTGGGACAAATAACAAAGGTTGGCTTCACATGCCAAACCTCTGGGACAAATAACAAAGTAGATACATGTATAGGCACTTTTAAAGTTCGCTGTGTGGGGTACTTTGGTACTCCGTGGATAACCTTGAATGGAGAGCTTCAAGGTCAAATGTCTGAATGCTGGTAGAAGCAGCCAGTGGAAAAAGGTAGATTATTTTCAAAGAAAAGTCCATGGCAGCCATCTTGTTTTTCAGAATGAGACAAATTTCAGTTGCAGAGAAACTTACCTCTAAATGAAGTTATCCTGCAAATTTGGTGAAATCTGCTGGTCTAGTTTTCTGCTGAAGGTGAAAGTGACTTCGAAATTCTCTCCATGCGTGGGAGTGTAGTGAACACTAAACCAAAGTATCCACTGGTTGTATCTGGTGGATATAAATATATAGAGTGCCAAGTAGACAAAGATCCTCTTAAGCATTGGCTTCTTGGAAGGGACAGTCAGTAGTTGAAGAAAAAGGTATAGTAGACAAAGAGAAAACATTTTACAGTTGGACTAGAAATTAGGACTGACTTTGCTTTTTCTGGAAAGAAAAACCCTGAAACAATAAGAGTTGGAGAATTCTTGAACTTAAAATTGGTTTGTTTCAGCTCCTATCGTACAAAAGTGTGTACATTGGTGCCTTTAATGAATTTGAAGTAATATACACAACTGTTACCCCCCCCCCCCCCCCCCCTAAAGGGGAGGATTGAGTGTGTTGTAATTGGGCCTGTGTGTCTGTCTGTCCTTGTGCATAACTGAAAAACTTTACTTTGAATATTTCTTAAATTGATGTTGTTTCTGACTACCCTAGGCATTTGAGAGTATGATATTGACATATTTACACTTGAGAAGATTGGGAATGCAATCACTGTGAAAACTTAACATTATGAGTGCGGATTTCTTTCCAGACTACTCGTTTAACACCCAGGGTCATTTTGAGACTGGTCTTCATCATTGTCACTTGTGAGAGGCGAACCCACACAGAGGTGACAGCCTGTGACTAGATGCTAAACTTTCTAACGACTAGACCACTGTGGACCTCACTGGTCCAATTCTGCCAGTCATAACTGTGGTACGACCTATCTTTTGGGTGCTACAACCTGTCTTTACAGTGGCAGAGCATATCTTGTCTACTCTTCTCGTTTTCCAAATAGGGAAGAGTACCGAGTGATCTTGTTCCACAAGAAGAGAGGATTGATAAGTGTTAAGAATAACCTCCCTAGCACACTAATAGTGATTATGTTTTGATGTTGCAAATTTTATTCTTAAATCATGGAAGTGGGGAGGAGGTTGTATTTTTTGTCATATACTTTATTTTTTTGCGATGATAATATATAACAATAATAGAAACATTTGTACAGCACAAAATGGATGAGGATCCTATAATGTGTTGGAATCTCAAAAGGTACAGTCCTTAAACCTAGCAAAGTCGGAACCCAGCAAGTGCCCACCAGGGGAGGATGACTGGTAGTGGGTAAGCTAGTCTAAACAGGTAAGTCTTGAGTTAGCTTCTCAAGCTTGAAATGGTCTGCTGTGACCTGACACTAATCAGGAGCCTGTTCCATTCCACTGCTGCAGCCTATGTCATTTGTGGGGCAGACTGAAGAAATTTATTGTCTATTTCCACGTGTGAGACTAATAAATTACAGAATGACGATGTAAAAGGAATTAAATTAAAATTTAAATATTTCTGCCTTTTTGCCGTTATCCATCTCAAAACACACCAGAGTTCAAAAGCTGCCAGGTTCCTAGGTCATGTAAGTGAAATATTGGAATTTCAGAGAAACTAACCATTTGTAAAAATGAATGGTTGTAATTTTCTCACAAACTGTAAGTAAGTGAAATTTTGTTTCAACTGGAAGTTTTGCTGTTACAGTATTTTGCAAGATCATCTAACTACACTAGACTTAAAAATAAATGAATGACACACTTCAGTCAATATGGCATATTTCTGAAACTATTCAGGCGACAAAAGAAGATAGAAATACAATTACTTTAAATTCAATGAAAAAAAAACTCTAAATAAAATTGACATATTATCAGTAATACTGGTTCAAAGCGTTCACATGAACTGCACAAATGGGAAGTCATAACGTGCACTTAAACGTTTTCCCTTGTTCGACTGAGAATGTCTTCTGTGTCAATACAATCATGGGTTGAATGCAATATCAAGTATCCTTGTGCAACCACTATCTTGGGTCTCAGTACTTTTCTGATTAGCACATGAAATAACAGTCGTGGTGTGTAATACCTTATGACTGTTTTAATGCCTGACATGTAGAGAATAGTTACCTCTGACAAAAATGAAACTCAAAGCTTTTCAGTTACAGGTTGTGTAGTATTATTTCTGGTTAACCAGTTTCAAAGCCTTTCTGAAAGAGTTAATTAGTTTCAACAATATATTGTGTATAGTTTTCAATTGGACTTTGGTACTAAGTAATTAAACACTTTTGTATGAATTCATCATACTTTGAACAATTTTGCAAATGAATCGTTTTATCTGAATTCAAAATATTGTAAACAATCTAATTTTTGAAAAAAATAAATAATTACGACACTGTAATAGATATAAAATTTCAATTTAGTCAAATATGTCTTATATATATTAATATGTATGACACTCAGTAGCCTAATTTGACTATTATATTGTAAAAACACCAAGCCCTTAGATTGGAAATCAGGAAATTTCAGCTGTGTATCCAAATAAGTGCAGAGTATCCTGTTAAGTAATTTGGCTATACTTGATTCAGTAATTTTAGTTTTCTGTGTAACATATTAAATTTGTGTCAAGTAGCTTCATGAATGCTGTGCTGTGATAAATGTGAAAAATTTCCATATTATCTTATTTATGTTAGTGTTGTTTTACTTAGGCCTGACTTTTTACCCATCTGTAAAATGACCAAGAAGCTTTTCAACGATAGCTTTGCTTGTGATGCATGTAACATTTGTGAATGAGTTGCCTCATGACAATCAGTCTGTGACCTCTGTTACATCCTTCAGATGTATCTCTTCTTTCTTGGTTGCTTGACCTTTTTAGGTTCCCATAAGTCTGATTTGTTTTATTAATGTTATTTGTTTTAGGCTCACACCTTTGGATTTTTTTTCTTCCTTGGATCTACGTTTTATAGAGATTTAGTGCAAAAACAGTCATATAATATTTTACATATAAGGTATATCATAGTGGATAACAAATTTGCTTTCTACCTCTTATGTCCTGCGCTTGTGGCCTGACAGGGGCGTAGCTTATGTATAATTCAGTATGCCCAGGGATACCATTTTGTTGGTAGAATCATTAATAAAATGTACAATATCCCCTCACCAAACTAATTTCCCATAAAGCCACAACATTTAAAAAAATCAGTGAGTAACCGATTAAAAATCCTACCTACTCCCCGGCCTGAAGTGCATTAGTAGAACTGTCACTGGGGGTCCAGTGGTTTTTCAGTGCAGATTCTTCATCTGCTACTGGTATGCACTGCTTTCAACCATTCCCCAACTACCTGCCATGATGTGACCTATACAATGGGTTAGAAGCATATCTGACATTACATGTATTATAATTTCTTGGTCTACTGATGTTGTAGTCAGCTGTTGATATTTGAAAGTAATGTACAACTGCATTAGTACATTTAGGTGTAGATTATTTACAAAAAATTAACACCAAATTCAAATATGTTTCAAATATCACAAATTTAAACTGCTCTACAAACACACCAAATTGTTTTGATCTGAATCTGTTTGTAATATACATTTTCCCAGTAACTAACTGGAGATTTCCTCTTTACAACCAATTTAATTAACTTTTTTTCATCATCATATATTTCAATACGATCTTAACATTTTAATGTATGACTTACTTTAGTCTTTTCTAATCAAAGAACCCTGTCATTCCTGGTAAACTTAAATTAATTTTAAAAACCAAACTTAATGTAAAATACCACACAGACGAAGCAAAAGACCCACAAGATCTATCTACATAACATTATGTAATGTTCTGTACTTTATGACCCACCTTAAATTATGCCATTCCTTATTTGAGGTCACCTTAATTATTCATCTTAAAGCTTTTTCAGCTGTAATTTTTTTAAATGGCCTTATTATGAGTATGTGGATGTACAAAATGAATCTAAATGTTTGTCCCATATGAAGTGTTTTGTCTATGTAAAACCTTGGGATGTAATAATTGGAAACTCTACAATATCCCCCTTGAAATCTAAAATAGTTTATTTATACAAAGATTCGTCATGATATGTGTAAGTAACTTAACATAACCCTGTTTTTAGTTTGTTAACCGTTCTTTTTTGACTAAATGTAAAACTAATCTAATTAGATACTCACTTTTTTTGCTGTCAATTTTTTTGCTTCACCAGGATCTACACATGAGTTCAAAATCAACTAGGTTTTACAATTTTCGTATGAGTGAAACTTGAGTATAAATCTTAGAGATATAATATACATGGATATATAGAGTTGGTGAAGTTATAGTCATTGTTTTATGAAAAAATGAGAGCATTCAGATGATACTGGTGATATAATCTGCAAAACCAATAGACTTTTCTTTAAATCAGCTTGAGTAATGCATTGAAGACAATGTAAGGGATAAGCTCAAGTCACTCCATTAACACACTTAATGTGGAAGGATCTTATGCCATAAAATATCCCAATCTCACCTACTTTGTCATGTAATTATAAATGGATAAAGAGAGTACTGTCTGATCATTTGATTTTATGAATTATGAATTCGGATATCACAAATTATTTATTTTTATTATCAGACACTAAAATAATTTTTATCCAAACCAAACATCACTTTTTATGTTTAGATAATGAGCATAGAAGATGAGTATGGGTCTATTAATAACCCCTGATTATCTTTGAGAATGGGTCTGCACAATAAACGGTGACAAATAATGATTATTTTTAAATAAAATGTAAACTCAGGGGCGTAGGAAGCAATTTTTGGTTGGGGGGAGAGGAACTAGATTGCACCAACTGGACTCAACACCAACAGTTTTGGTTAATTTTACAGAATGTATTGTATGTAGGTAATATACAAATTCAAATGGTCCAATTAAAATATTTTAAGTTCCTTTACCAAAGGAAATCTTTGTGATGACAGTGTGACTGACATCAATCCTACATTTCCCCGACCTTGTCCAGGTGTAGAAATACATATAGTCACCTCTGCATTTGAAAGGTATTTCTAATATCTTGACTACATGTTTCCAGAACCTGTGACCTTTCCTTCAAGTACCAAGCTGATACAAGATCTATTTTTGGCAAGGTTAATCCCCAAATTGAGGGGATGTATAATCATTGCATTCTCTAGGTCCGATAAACACATAGTAAAGTAGTAAGAGTTTTATGGGAAAAATGTTATCAGCTGACAAATTGCTGTGCTAATGTGCTAAACCATTGATCTGTGTGAATTTGAAACTACAAGTTCTAAATAATTAGCAACACAGTAAATTAAATGTAAAAGATTACTATATGTATGATTTTGGTCTGCATAAGTGAAACGTTTCTCAGACTTTTACAAATCCAATGACAGGTTAACTGAAAATGTTCCTTTTACAAATCATAAAGATAAATATTTTATAGTACATATGTAGCTTACACAATGGTACATGTGAACAGTGAACAAGGTAAAAGTTGACCACATATTATTGAGTTACCTGTAAAAATTTACATAAACTTCAAAATTGGAGATTAATTCTATTTCAAAAAGTTGGGGGGGGTGAAAAGATATCCCCGCCCCCCCAACTTTATGATTGAAGGGGGGGGGGGGGGGGCTGCCACTGCTGCCCCTCCAGTTCCTACGCCTATGAACTAGACTTGCTCCAAGTCTTTGTATTTCTCATTCCAGCAAATCTGACATGAAATCATTATGAACCCACTTGATGAGTGAAAAAAGCTTCTGTCTAGAGAAATACAAAGACTTGTCTCAGCTAGGGGGGTTTCCCTGTAATGAGTTTTACCACATTTAAATTAATGCACACATCCCAGAGGATTCCCCTACACATTAGCATACTTGTGTTTACATCTGAGATGACCTGGCTGAGATTGTTTGTTGATATAGATAGCCAGATGATTCCCCTGCAGTGTGCCTTGTAACTTTTACTACACATGCACACTCAAGTGATTTATTGTACTCATTATTTCTTTCTCCATTTAGGTGTACATGAATAGGGGAACTCTGAATTTATACAATGTAGATAAAATTGTCAAGTATAACTATCAACATCTCCCAAGAATTTTACTCTTTGCTTAGGTTTCATTTCATTTTGATTTGGTGAATGGTGAAATTTAAGGCATATCCAAGTGGCACTATGAAAAAAAAACCAAGTGGCTCTATAAAAAAACATCATTGAATTGTGACTTTGAGTCAAGGTACATGTAATATCAGAAAGTGGTTATTTCAAATTTGTTACAAGATGATGGCTTTTTATAATCAGGAGATTATAAAATGCCTTTCGTCTGTGCGTCCGTTTGTCATGTTTTTACATAAACTTAATATCTCATTCATTTGTACGGATATCTTCACCAAATTTTCAGTAAATGTTTATGGCTATAAAAACCTGCCTGTGCACAATTTTGGCCACATTTTAGAAAACAAAATGGCCGCCATAGTTAATTTTTTGAAAATCATAAAGGTGCTCTAAATCTTGAAATATTCCAGCCAGCTTCAACAAATAAATGTGCACAAAAGAAATATGGCTAGAAAAGCTAACCTGATAGTAATGTTGGCCTAGTTCTAAAAACAAAATAGTTACCATATCACATGTTTAATGTCAAATGGAGTTATCCTATTTAAAAGCCTTGTATCTCCCTTATCATTGCTACTTTGGGTTCCAAATGTGAAAACAACTTATAGAAAGTCATGACATGAGACTCTACCAATTGCTGACTTTTACCTTTGGTGCCTTCTTCAATGTCAAGTGGGGTTATCTTACTACAAAGGCCTTAAATCTCCTTTAGTTATCCATTATTACCGATCCTTAGGCGGGAGATACCCGCTGCGGCAGTGGTCTTGTTTTTCATTCTGCTCCAAATAGATCAGGAAAATAGGGTTCAAGCTCTTGAACTTTTTGTGTAAAAATTTTGGGGGTAGAGTTCTAAACCATTCATATTAATTCTATCCATGGGATAGCATACACATTTCTTTGATGGTCATCCAGTCTTTAGTGTTTTTCCTATGATTGCAGATCTAGATCCATATCTAAGTGAGTAATAATGCTAGTACCTACATTAAGTAAATTGCTTATAACCCCAAAATGACTGCATTTACAGCATTTTACTAAACTATGTTTTTCGGCTACTTTATCTGTACCTACAAGATGGTACATATTTTTGAGGTATAACTCAAAAGCTAAACGGGTAATAGCTATTTTATGTGTTTAAAGTACGTGAAATGAGAAAAAGACTTTTTTTCTTTGTAACCATTATAGTTATAATGTTTGGTTATATGTGCTACTTTTGGTTTATCTGCCACTTTTTACCCTACAGCACATAAAGGGCTGTCGGGTTAATGTTTTCACCCATGGCATCCAGAGGGGTGGGCGGGTATTTTGTTGGTGCGGCAGCAGGAAAAAGTTTGTCTAGGCTGTATCTCAAAAACTCTAAAGTGTAGGAAGTTGAAACCTGAGCGGGATATTGGTTGGGGGTATCGGTTTGTATTGTCATGGTGTGGCTTTGATTTCACCTTTGATCTTGCTGTAGTGACCTCAATCTTTAATATCTTGTCCAGGCTACATATAAGAAACCATAAGGTGTAGGAAGTTGTAACCTCTACTTGTTGAGGGTCTAGGAATCAAGCGCTTTAACTTTTACTTGTTACAAGTCTTGGGTTTAATCCCTTTAAATTTTTGGGAGTTTAGGGTTCAAACCCTTTGACTTGAACTTATGTTGGGGTTTAAAACGTTTGTCCAAATATTCTGCCAATCTTATGACCCACGTTTGGCCGGGGGAGGAATCTAATCCAATTTCCAAGTAATAATAAAGGAGCTATTTATAAGCAAAAAACTTATAATTTGCTATATGACAACCCCAGTTTGACTCATACATTTGAAAATGGAGCCATTAAAATTCCATATGTTTTTTTTCAATCCATAATATGGTCTACACATAAACAAGCAGTTTCAGAGTAGAAGCGAAAGAAGAAAAGGACTCAAATTTATGCCCAGCAAATGGTATTCAGAAGTAAATACAAAGTTAACTGTAAAAGTAAATGAAAAACATATATATAAAGAAAATATTGTAAATGCAGTAGTTTTCAAGTTAGTAACGTCGACTAATTTACTCAACAGTAAGAATCTCAAAGTACTTTTGCTAGGCAATGAGCTATAGGTCCCCGATTTACTATGCTATAGCTGACCCAAAAGTAGGTGAATTACTTATTTAAAGAAAATGTTTCTAGATGGAAACTTTCAAGTTACAATTGATTTTCTCAACAGTGAAAACCTGAAAATAGCTATTGCTCAGCTATGAAATAAGCTACAGATCTGCAGATTTACTATGCTATAGCTGATCCAAAAGTTGGTGAGTAACATATTTAAAGAAAATACTCTAAATGCAATAATTTTCAATTGCTATCTGGTTTACTCAACAGTGATAACCTCAAAGTAGCTATTTCTCAGCTATGCAATGGGCTACAGGTCTGAAATTTTACCATGTTATAGCTGACCCAAAAGTAAAAGAATGACATATTTATATGAAATTATCTAAATGCAAAAGTTTTAGTGTTGAAGACGGTAAACCGGAAGCCTACTTGCCGACCGAAAGACAGTGATCTGGTTACGTTTCGTTTTCTTCTAACCAAAACCGGTTTTGTCACATATTTCATTATTTTAACTTAAGTTTTCCAAAATATTGAACTACAACAAATAATTCCCAGTATTTTATAATATGCTATTGATATATCACACGTTTTGTCCTCGAAAGTATTAAAAAAGTCCCTTGTGGGTCTTATTTATATACAAGTTAAAGCTCATGTACGCGTTTCAAAAACTTATTTCTTTGCGTTTTATAAATCAAACGTACCCGGTTTTTCGCCGAATTTCTGCTTTCGGAAACCGGTTCCAAAATTCGCATTCAACCACAACACTAAATAGTTTTCAAGTTACAAGTGATTTTACTCATTATGGAAGTTACCCCAAAAAAGTAAAAAGTAGCTATTACTCACTTAACTATTGGGATAGACTCCCAAGTTACTCATCATGTTGTAGCTATGGAAAAAGTAGCTGTGTAACATATTTTAACAAAATGCTCTAAATGCAATACTTTTCAAGTTGTAAGTGATTAATGCATGATTTCATGAATTTTAATGCATTAAAAATTATTTTAAAAATTCATAAAAATAACTAAGAAAGATCCAGGCCTGATATTTACACAAGGGAATCTACTTGTGGCTTATTACATATGTGCAAGACATGAGAGAAATCCCTTAAATAGTCAATGAGAAAATCGCAATAAAGTGTTGAAATTTTCACACTTAGGGTGGGTGGCTCCAGCAAACAGGCGAATGAACAGATCTGCATGCCTTAAACAATTTTTCATCCTCGATAGATAAGTTATCTTTTTTTTTTTAAAAAATGTCTCTGCACTTTGTAGTTTTGGATGAGAAGTCATTCACGCAGACGCGTACACCCAAGCCAGAGAGCGATGACATAATGTTGGCTGACTGACAAGTCAGCTGACATAAAAATGAAAATCAGAAAAAAATATTCATTACTATTGTATTATTAATCCGGAACACAGACAAACACTCTGTAAAACACAACCTTCTCATCCAACATAATATAAACAGATTTACTGATTTCAGTTGTGTTGACACAAAACCTTGATTTATTACTGCTTAAACTTGTACATGTCCTTGACCATTTACTGAATAAAATAACTCTTGTGAAAGCACAACCAGTATATCTATCAGTACACCACTGACTTTTTCTGTAGTGCAGATGGAATTGCTTGATAATTTAAGAAATACAAGAGTCTGGACACATAAACACATACATTTAGAACAGCAGTACAGGACACTGAGCCACAGGACACTGACTTTTCCCATAATTGCAGTGTGTGTTTTTCTCACTAGGTGGCCAGCCACTTCCTGTGACCTATGAGAAAAGTCCTTTTGTCAGCCCCACATTCTGGTAAAAAAGTCATACAGTCCTCATATAATACCTTAGACAAAAGGACTTGATAAAAGTCTACCTATGAACCTGTGGTTGTAGATTGCAATTATATCATGATTTTATAAGCCAATTCATCACGACCAATTCATAAAGAGGGGAGGAAAAAGAGTTGGACTGATTCTCTCTGTTTGAAATAGCAAAAGTATTCCACAATTTGTGATTTGTGACAGCCACGGGGCAATGAATAAGCATGAAAAATGTTTTCTATTGACTTATAGTCCCCAACACAAGACAGACTACACAGTTGCGGGTAATAGTTCATTACAGATATAACATGTGTAAATATAATACAACTACAATTATTTACATGTCGATACAAGTATATATGTTATAAGTACTGTTATTTAATGTGACAGTTATACTAGTTTTATGAATATGACATGTTAACAATACAGCTGTACAACAAGTTAGAGTTCATTAGAGTTCATAAATCAAAGGTACAGTTGTATAAAGTGTAAAGTGACTAGCATATTATTACTAAAACAGTTAAGAATGACTAAAACACAAATTACAATAATGGCAATAATATAATCACACCTGAAAGTTGCATTTAGAGGCAAGGTCAAGATTCCCCAGGGGAGCTCTTAGTACCAAAGAAGGGCTCCCAAAGCTCCCACTGGCAAAGGGGCCAGATTTGCTGTGAGTTCAAAGTGGATGAAAGCAAAGCCACATCAAGGCAACCCTCAGGTGTACAAGCAAACTGACAGACAGATAGAACTTTAAAGCATACAAAACTCCCCAAACCCCAAAAGTAGGAAACATCAATGCATCTCTTGCATTAGCTAGTGCACAAGCAAGTTGCTGATCTGCCTGTATGTAACGCCATACACAGTCAGAAGTCCATGTACCATGTCTTTTAATACTTTGGATTGAGACATGCAAGTATGGCACCAGATCTACGGAAACTGTGGAAGGTAAAGTGAGAGGGATTCAAACCCAGGGCCATATTAAGCCTTTTAAAAGTTTTCCTAACATTTGAATCTATCAGAGGGCCCCACCTCCATGCCCTTGCCATTGAAACAGGGGGGAGTGACTGTCAAAGGGGTATAACAAATGCAATGCTTTAAGGGCTGATCTTGGACAAAGCTTTTTATCAAGGAATTGTGGTAGAGTGAGGATATGAATTGCGTCTCTAGTTTGCATAGCATTCGACCACTTGACCTGGACATATTGTTTAGTGAACACCAAATCTGCACCCGTTAAATGTCTAGAAGGATCAAAAGAGGTGAGAGAATGCGGACAGAGGTTTGAGAGGTGCAAGAATGCTAAGAAACCCATAAGTATAATTGCTTTATAAATTTGGCCATCAGGCAAGATTAAAGCTACATCACACATTCGATGCAACATTGGAATATCTACAATATTATGATGGGTAATACTGGGTAATACTCTTTTATTTTCAGTGACAGATCTGGAAAGGTAGGTCATACACAACAAAATTCGCCTTTATTGCTGAGGCATAATTGCAGCTCATTGAGACAGAACATTTATTCACAACTAAACAGTAAAAAATGACAATAACACCTTTACTGATACACTGGATAATGAAACTTTCACAATGACACAAAAGGCGATAAACACTCTGCACATCATGGTGCATGCTCTTCTTGTTTTGAACCTTAACGCATCAGCTACACGTGAGCTGGCTTGTGTTGACAAGGTTTCCATGACCACCATACCTACAACAAAGTATAGTACCCATTTTAAATAAACTGTAACATAGCATAGCCCCCACACAACAAAATTGACACTACAGTGCATGACAAATGACACACAAATTCATAAAGCAAAGAGGTGCATCAGAGGTCACAGTTCCGGATCAAATGTAAGCACTTCTTCAGTTATGTGCAGCCAAAATGGTTCTCGTATATATTAACACAAAATGCCACGATCGTGGCACGAACCAGACCATCTGGAAAGCAAGTCTGCAACCCTGTTCTCAATACCCTTTTTTGGTCGTAACGCATGGTGACGTCAAATTTGCCTGCCCAGAACCAGATGTTGCACGCACAAGCGCCCAGGAATGGAACTTTTGTTCTGCCAGATCTCAGAAGATGAACCACTGCTTGATTGTCACATCTCACCCTAACCTTGCATCCACCTGGGAGCGAAGAGCCTAAGGGCAAGCAGAATGATTACCATCTCCCGGTGGACGATGGTACAGTTTTGGTAAGCTTTCCTCAACGGGAGGTGGTAAACGCAGTGGTCCACGTGCACCCCCAAGTCCAGTAAGGTTAGCATCTAATTCCAGGGTTTGATGAACATGTTTGTGGTCATATAAGCTGACACCATTATATAATGGGAGAAACTTTGCGAACCAACACAAATCACGTTTGAAATCAGGAGTAAGGACGATCTTTTGGGTATTAATGCTAGATCTCAACAACTCCAACATGCGATTAAGAAAAACGCGTGCTGACTTCACACATTTATGTACGTACAGCAGCAGTCCTAGAATTGACTGCAGCTGGCGCTTGGTCCATACGCTCTTTCCCAACCAATCACAGATTGTTTCATTAATTTTCATTAGTTTGTCCTCAGGTATTGAGATTGTGCCTTCAGTACTGTCAATTAAAACACCTAAGCAAACAACTCGGGTACCAGGCTTGACTAACTTCTTCTCACTAATCGTGCATCCTAGCCTACTCAGTAAATTTATGACAAAATGAAATGACTTGGTCACAACGTCCGGAACGCCTACTCCAACGTCATCGTCAATGTAGTCAATGACGCAATAGTCGTTTTGGCGCATGATATAGCAAACAGTGTCACTTATGCCCCTGTTCCACCAAAGGACTAAGCCCCGATCCTGTCTGTGACCCTTAATCGTGGACAGTCAGTAAAAAAAATGGTAAAATGGGCGGGAATACTGAATCGGTATCAAAGCCTGGGATTAAGTTCAGATCGGCCTGAGGAAGCCTGAGGAGGCCCCACACAGTCTCCGGCTGTTCTGCGACTAAGAACCGATTAAGCCATTTTTCTGGTCGGTTTGAACCACGATCTTGTCGTACACATACTGACTGAGGCCTCCTCAGTGTTCCTCAGACCATGATAGCCGATTCTTGTTTTGTAGGAAAACTGCATTCTCTGGGTATATATATAAATTCCGGGATGTAATTATCATTACTTGTCTAGGAACACAGCAGGATGCCACCTTTCAATGGAAGACAGCTTCAGCAACAAATTAGGGGTATTTTAGTTTTATTCAGTTACATGTACTGATGTATTTGCTATTTCTACGTCGACCACAGCAACCACCACAAGCAGCACCTCCACCACCACCACCAGCCATACAGAGACCTAGAAGGAGGCACAACATGTGGGTCAGGCCATGGCTACTACAGAGAGAGGAGAGGGGGGCCTACCACAACATTATGGCTGAACTGTATGCCACAGACATTCCAGGATTCACCAATTTCATGAGGATGACCCCAGAATTCTTTGAAATGATAAAGACCAGACTGGAACCACATCTAGCCAGGCAGGCCACCAACTACAGAGCTCCAATCAGTGTTTGGGAAAAGTTAGCCCTCACCATCAGATATCTGGCCACTGGAGAGTCATACACATCATTATCCTGTCAGTTCAGGGTTGGCAGATCCACCATTTCCCAGTTTCTACCAGAGGTCTGCAGGGCCATCCAGGATGAGTTCACCAGATAGTATCTCAGATGTCCTACTACTCCAGATGAGTGGAAAGAACTGAAAACAGAATTCAGGATCAGGTGGAATGTTCCACATGCCCTGGGAGCCCTTGATGGCAAGCATGTGGCCCTGAAGAAACCCAAGAACTCTAGAGCCCTGTACCACAACTATAAGGGATTCTTTTCAATAGTAATATTGGCCTTGGTTGATGGACAGTACAAGTTCAGATGGGTGGATGTGGGTACAGCTGGATCTTGCTCAGATGCCTAGATATTTAATACCTGTCACGTGAAGAGGAAGATTGATGATAGCAGCATAGGCTTCCCTGACCCAGCAGCTATAACCCAAGGTGGTCGAGATGTCCCCTACTTCATTCTGGCAGATGATATGTTTGCCCTGAAGACCTGGCTCATGAAACCCTATGGCAGAAGGAAAGAGATTGCCAACTACAGAATATCAAGGGGCAGGAGAGTTGTTGAGAACGCTTTTGGCATCCTAGTCTCAAGATTTAGAGTCATGATGACCACTATTGAACTACCCCCAGAAACAGTCAGGGATGTGGTCATGACCTGTGTGGTTCTGCACAACATACTGAGAAGCCAGTATCAAGGTCAACATGGTGCTCAACAGCCTGGTGGTGATGATGATGATGATGTGCCTGGTGATGGTCGGTTGATTGGTGGTGCTGCTGATGGTGGTCGCGACAGAAACCCTGCCAGAGAAGCCAAAGACTGAGGGATTACCTCAAGGACTACTTCAATAATGAGGGAGCAGTGGCCTGGCAAGATGGCAGAATATAACTGCTACTGCAGTAACCAGTCCTTTCCAGGGCTAATAACCAGTCCTTTTCAGGACTACCAAATATTTCAAAAACAATTAATCAGCTGTGCTTGTTCCAAATAACCCAATCATTACCAAACATAATTCACCCAACCAACAAACAGACAAACCCAATTCCAAACATAATTCACCCAACCAACAAACAGACAAACCCAATGCAAAACATAATTCACCCAACCAAAACAGACAAACCCAATGCAAAACATAATTCACCCAACCAAGAAACAGACAAACCCAATGCAAAACATAATTCCTAAAACTAACATACAAACCCAATGCTAAACGTAAGTCAACCAAACAACAGACAAAGAGACAAACCCAATGGCCAACATAATTCCCAGAAATAACAGACAAACCCAATGCCCAACATAATTCCCACAAAAAACAGACAGACAAACCCAATCCCAAACATAACTTGGTAAATGGAATAAATATTGCATATATTTGGAAATCGACACCCTAGTTTCACTTACATTTGGTTTTTATTCTGGAGAAATAATTGAAACTGAAAGTTTTTCCTTTATTGCAAATCTCAAAATTAAATTTTTTTATTCCAATTCAGGGAAATTTACAAAATATAACCACCCAAGTGGTTCTCTTTACAGTATGGTTTATCTGTCTGTTGGTTGTGGGGAGTTATGTTTGCAAATTCGTTTGTCAATTTGTTGGTTGGGGGTTTTGTTTGCTATTGAGTTTGTCTGTTTGTTGGTTCGTGGCTATGTCATTACATAATATTTTTTATCAGTAGGGATGGTGTCAGTGTTGGGCTGTTTCATTACAGATTTAAAGCAATCCCATGGATTTTAAACTACAAATGGGCAGATTATTGGTCATATTGGGAGTTTATTTATTTATTTTTCTATGTGTCCTTCTGTTGGGGTGGTGTTGGTGTTGGGTATATATTTTTTTATTTTGTGAGAAGTATTTGTACTGAACTGTTATGTTTTGGGAGGAGAATTTGAACAATGTGCAGCTTAATAATTGTTTTTGGAAGATTTGGGCGGCCCTGAAAAGGGCCTATGGGGGTACGAGACTCACCCGGACTGGCAGGCTACTGAGGAGGCTGCTGCTGTTGAGGCGGTGCTGTGGTGGTGATAGTGTAGAGCTGCTGCTGTGGCTGCTTAGGCTGCTCAATGATCTGTGTTGTTGTTAGATCTGGTATCTGGCTTAGTATTCCACTTGAGTTGTGTCTGCTGCCCTCGTCCTGTAATGTCAGCACTGATGGAGGGTTTCCAAAGCCAATGGGGCTGGGTGTGTAGTAGACGTAACTGCTGGAACTGCTGCCTGCTTCAGCCTGGGTGGATGCCTGTTGAGTGGTTGTTGGCAGTATCCCGACCCTCTGTGACTCTTTGGTAATAGTGGCTGATCTCTTGGGTAGAACTTGACGTCTATGAGTGTTCTTTACTTCTTCAATGTCTCTAAAAATCCTGCCCTTGAGGTCCTCAAACTCCTCTTGGGTCATCTTTTCAGCCTCTGATGCCACGTAGTCAAAGAAGGGCTGCCTGTCTGACTTCTGCTGCAGGAAACCTGAGATCAGTGTCCTCATCTGGTCAAAGTGCTCGAGTATCTGTAGAAACTGGTGTAGATGTAATAATTGGTTGACTTGTACTCTCCCTCAGGACACTGGACTCAAGATGTTCTGTATCAGTAGTAGATCCACGCGATTCTTCATGCCTGCTGGTGTTGGGACTGGCCTCGAACCCAGAACTTCTGTTGGCCCCCTTGCGTCTGATGTGGGTCTTAGGGAAACCCATCTGCTGGTAGACCCAGGACTGTCTCTTGGTCATCTCCCTTGGGGCTTGGCCAGACTGTAGCTTGGAGAGCTTTCCATAGCGATTTCTCTGTGACTCAAACCACCTTCTGACATCAAAGGGCAGGAGCTTCAGTGCTGCAGAGATTTCTGCCTAGAGAGCCTCCTTCCTCTGTCTGTCGTGTGAAATGTCGATGCTCCTTGTCGTACAGCTCTGGGTGCTCCTTCACAAAATCAATAATGGCAATTTCTTGCCTGTCAGTGAATGTAGCACTAACCCTGGCTCTCTTAGCTACTAAGTGGCACTCTGATTCTTCCTCACACCTGTCATCTTCTTCGCAAGCTTCTTCAGTAACTTCTAAACCTTCCTCTCTATCCTCTATCCTCTCTTCAAAAAAAAGCAAAAAGACGGGGTTGGCCTTATGAGTGTGAATTTAAGACCAGAAATGCACAGAAATTAGATAACTTGTATAATACCTGTTGAATGATTATCTCCAGTATTCAACATCAATCCCTGCTCACGCTTTGTAATCTGTTAACAGGTTGAGAGTGTTGTACTTTTTAGAGATACCATTCTGGCGTGGAGAACTGCCATCCTAGGCCTAGGCATAGGAGTATGTGCAGATCCCACTTCTAGGCCCTCAGTTTGTAGATCAGGCCTAGATTCGGCGATAACCATAGTAGAGTGACTTGCACTTACAAATGTCACACTCACAGTTAAAACTAAAAAATAAAATTAAGTGCACTAACTTTGTAAGTCACCAGGGTTGTTCACATTTGGTAATATGATTTTTCTAGCTCTATCCTCTCTTCTCTCTCTTCTGTACCCTCCTCTGTCCTTTCCTCTGTCCTCTCCTCCAACTCTCCACCTTCCTTCTCCCTCTCCTCTTGCCTCTCCTCCATCTTCTTCTTTCCTCTCTTTCATCCTTTCTCTTTCCTCATAACTCCAGTGAATATCACAAAAAAGTAAAAAAACTAAAATGTGTCTCCTAACTCTTAAATTTGCCCTAACTCAAGTAAAATATGAAATGTAAAGAAACCGAAAACCCCTAAGCAGTAAGTGACACACGTCTCTCAGTAACCAACCAGTCTAAACACAGAAAGCATGTGCGCGGTCGCTTATATAGTCCCAGACCCCCTCATTGCCTCATTTTGGTTTCACACGCACGGAAAATAGTCGGTGCTTAATCGGTACTTAGTCCCAGGCCTCCTGGGGCATCCTCAGACCATCGCAGACTTAATTTGTGTGGTCCCAGGCGGCCTGAAGAGGCCGGTTTGGATCGGCTTCTCTTAGTTGGGGCTTAGTCCCAGACCCAGATTTCTTAGTCCCAGGACACTTGAGACGGTCTGAGGCTTCCCAGGACTAATGAAACGGATTCCTTTTCACACACATGAAACTTCAAAGGTCTGTTATGAGTCGGGGACTGACAAACAGGCTTCCTGCGACTAAGCTAGGGACGCCTGGGACTAAGGGTCGCAGGAGGCCTGAGACAACATAGGACTGTGTAAATTTGGGTCTGAGGAGGCCTGAGGAAGCCTGGGGTGGGACATTTTGTTGACAGCGGGAAATAAGAATCGGTTTGGATCGTGAGAACTATCAAACATGTTTGATATTTCTCACGACCCCAACTGACAACTACCGATCCATACCGAACACCTTGGACTAAGCAAATATTTGAAACCGACTACAAAAAACCCTTAATCGGGAAGCTTAGTCGTGTGGTGGAACACCCACATTAGACTTGGAAAATCTGACTTCTGTGATGCTTCCCGAACGGCAGCACATATCAATGTACGTGCCATTCCACTGGAGGCCCTGCAGGTCGTAGTCCCCTGGATCAACCTTTACATGATGAAACGCGCAACTTACGTCAACTTTGTAAAGGAACGCACCTTTTCAAAACCATTTCAACGTTTTGGTGATATCATCTACTGAGGGAAACGTCAGTTCAAAGTCACTACCTAAGTAGGTGTTCTTGTCTGTGCCTGCATTCACTGAAGCCCCCAGAGGCCAACTTAAGTCGATAATCACCCTGCGACGTTCCGAGTTTGGATTATGTCTTGTCATGAATGGGGAGAAATGGCTTCCAGGAATTGGGTTTTTCTGAAACGGACCAAGAATGGCATCAAACTGACGCTCTTCCCGTATATAAGCATCAATAGCAGGATATTCAGTGGCTGAAGTATGATTATCCCCTTCAATTTGAGAGGGCATTGCCTATTAAAGTCCAGAAGGAACCCAAATTCAATCAGTTGTAAGAGTTGTTGGTCCCAGTAATTAGCCAACTCCGCCTCCCAGGCTGCAACATTCAACTGAGATTTTACAGGTATTCTCGCACCCATGTGGTTATGTTTACCAGTGGCTCGAATGAGAGCATGGATTTGAAAAACAGACAAGCCCATTGGAGAACCAATATTAACCACATCTGGCATAACCTGTTCACTATGTGGAATGAAGCCAAACACAAAGTCTGATTGCTCCTGCCATTGTTTAAAAATGGGGGTGGCTGAAGTATGATGACCATTCTTTGCACCTACATTCTGGAGAATTGAATTAATAAATTTGTCTTCAATACCACTCAAGCGTCTATCATACAACAAGCATGTCTGATCTTGGTTGTGTAACACCAGAAGTAGCCAGCAGACGACTTTTGACTACATTATTGTTTGTCCTTTCCATCTTACTTATATCAGCATTGTTGCAGTTACTCAGAGCTTTACTTTAGTCTTCCAAACCATTGTGATCATCTGACATACTAGTGCTGGCCCTAAATACCCTGGATTCAATTACAACTGTTTCACCAATTTTTTTTTACAGATGAGCAGTCACGTACTCGTTTTTGCTAAACTCTTCTTTTGTAAACAGTCCTTTTCAGGATGCCCTAGTTGTTTACCTACACTCAGACAAAAGGCACAGATGTGCTTGTGTAACTTGCCATTCGTTTCATGGTCTTTTATGTGGGTACAAGTGCCGGATTGAAAGTTTTTGAAAAACCAAGGTTTCTTTGCTGCGTCACCGGTTTTCACCCAATTAGCTTTACTACTGACTACATGCTTCTTGGCATGCACTCTGCGTATTCTGTCAATATGATCTGAATCTTCCCAGGACAGAACGCCATGTTCCATCTCACAAAGCATAACCGCATGAGCCGCCTTTGGCCCCCTGCCACAAAAAGTCAGTAGCATCTTCCATCAGATCGCTCATATAACTCACCATAACCTCCCTACATTCATTCTATTTTTCTTCTAAAATATTCTTGCAAAACCCCTGCACACCCACTGTGTTAACGAGAGTTGATCATACGACACCCTTGTCCTGTGTATACCCCTCAAAATGGGCTCATGGGGCCAAGACACCTTATTTTTCACAGTTACTTCTATATTGGCATCCCTTTTTGATTTGTATCTATGATGTACATCGTTACCTGAACACTGGGAATCTTGCTCTAACTCTCTAACCCTTCTGTCAACCCGTCTTTGCAATTTACTTGACTTTAACAAACTTATGCTTGGTACTTCACTTTCGTCTGAGGACGAATCACTTAATATTGACAATGTTTTCTTGACTGTCTTTTTTAACAGTAGAAGTGAGCAGATTTTTACTTAACTTATGAGTCTTTTCTGAAACTGTTCCTGGCATCCTGTCCTCCACTTGATCAATACGTCTGCTGACATGCTCCAACTGGTTCAAGATCTCACACTGAAGCAGCTGTCAATCAGGTGCTTTCTTCTCACTAGCACCACTGGAAACGGCAGCATCACTTAAGAGTTCTTACTTTCTCAAAGAATTCAGGACTATCTTTATTAGGCGCATACATATTAATTAATTTGATGGATGTATCTCCAAAGTTCAAATCAAGAGAGATCATATTCCCTTCTTTGTCTTTGTAAATGGAAATAATTGAATATTCAAAATTTGTATTTAGCAATATGGCTACACCTCTAGAATTTGAGGATTCACCATTTAAAATTACATCTCCTTTCCACATTGACCTTACAATTGATTCGTCATTAGAAGCCCAGTGGATATCTTGTAGACAGATAATGCTAGCATTGGTTTTTCCCAGATAATCTAAGACGTCCATTCGTTTCTGCTTATTCTGAAGCCCTTGACAGTTTGCTGACAATACTAGCAGTTCTTCACCTTGTGACATATAACCTTTGGATGGACTCTCTTAAGGATAGCAGCATGATTAAAATGGTTCGAATCTTGAATATGCCAAAATTTTTACTTTGATTGCAAGAGCAAGAAAGTTGTTCATGTGTTAGGGTCTGTTTGGTATGGGTATCAGAGAGTCTTAGTGTTGAGATCACACAACCATTAAAACACATTATGTTAACAGTGTAATAATATGCAAGTAAAAACATACTAACAGAACATGGTGCCATATAGTGATTACTAAAGATATAAAAAAGACAAAAACAAAAAAATCAAAAGTGAGAAAATACAAAGAAATTATTTCAAGCAACTCCATAAGTAAAATAAACCTTGTTTCATTCATGAGCATATTAAATGTATATTTAACAAATTAAAGTCCATTAAAAGGGATACTTGGTGTACTTTACGAAATAGTAAAAAGAAATTTTAGGATCACTGGATCACTGCTACAAATGTAAAGTATTTACATTGTTACAAACAAACACAACTTATGTCAAAGTAATGGCATACTAATGCAAATAGAAGTGTAGGCTTTACCATGAGTAAAATTGGTAAACAAGATAACTTTAGTCATGTGTGTGCTCAAAAAAGGTAATAAGCATTTTTGTTCTAACCTTGGTAGTAGGAATTTGAGCTTCTTAAATACAAGGATGTGGTAACTACATCTCCAGTTAAAATTGAAGTGAAAATTTCAGGATCACTGCTACAAATGTAAAGTATTTACATTGTTACAAACACAACTTATGTCTAAGTAATAGAATACTAATGCAAATTAGAAGTATAGAAGTTCTTGATTTATCCATTTAAACATTTAACCATCTAATACTCTACACAAAGTTGGGACTTCAAATTAAAAAAAAGCCATGTTTTGTACCAGAAATTCAAGTAATTATAGTTAGTATTCTAGATCCTTGTGTTGAGACATATCTATATGTTATACAAGCCCAATGGCTTGGAAGGGTTAGCCACATTTTTCAGCTTAACTTAAAGGAATTAGGATTGATTTCGAAAATGAGCTATAAATAAGTAACAGGTTTACTCCATACTGTGTGTCCACTAAATATATATATACCAATATGTATAACTACACCATACCCATCTAATAATCTATACAAAGTTGGGACTTGAAATTAAAAAAAAAGCCATGTTTTAGATCAATTTTAAAGGTAACAACAACAGAAGAAATTCAAGTAATTATAGCTAGTGTTCTAGAACCTTGTGTTGAGATATCTATCTCTTATCCGCTAGCTAGCTAAAACAAATTGAATTACAAATAGTGATTATTGTAACGATTAGAACAATCCTTCTATTTACAAAGAAATTATGCGTAAATAAAGTAAAATATATGAACTCCTGTTTATACCTTGTCAGTCTGTAAGTTGACATACTGTATATACAGGCAAGTGGATAAGAATAACAGTTGTCGTTAAAAAAATTCTACTAACCACACTCCAGCTTAGCTGAAAGAAATTAAGATTCACTGAATTTAAATTAATTAAATATTAACTCCTTTATCTTTAACTAATTCTGATTATACTCAAAAGAAGAAAATAATAAGAATGAAAAGGAAAGGAAAAAAATATACGAAAGATATGTAAATGTTTAGATTTGTATTTAGTTTATATCTTGGCATTGTTTACAGGTTTACAGACTGTCTCTGAGATCAGCCAACATTCTTCCTAACTTGTTGGAGCCATTCCATTTTGATTCATCCCATACCCCAGTGTCACTGAGAGGCAGCCCAATTCCCCAGTAGTTATCTAAATGGTTAGCCTCTGCTAATGTTGAACTTCCAGTTTCTTTTAAGAATTTTGCCAGGTGTGGATTTTGCTCGAATTTTGCAGAAATACTGACTTGCATGTACTGGTCACGTACCTCTTCCCATTCGTGAAGGTTGAAGTTTTTCACATGCTTTCCCAGATTTTTGGTGAGGACAGGATCATTTGTTTGACGAATTGCAGTTGCAGTATCCTGGTCTGAGAAATGATTGGCCTTCTGGTACATCAAGTACTGCTCTACAGAAGTAAACAGTCCTTCACCAGTTGTGAAATTACAACCGAAATGGTTGGAGAGTTCAGAGTTGCGAGAGTAAAATGCTGTAATATTACCTTTGGTAACTGTTGCTAGTGTCCCAGGCCTCAATTCCACTGGGAGCTTGTCTAAATCTTTGTGAGTGTATGTCTTACCATTCAGCACAAGTTTATCCCCTGACAAGAAGCTTTGTTAAGAGTTCTTGGTCCTGGTTCCCCAGCATGCACTGAGAATTTTTCCCTGTAGGAGGTACATGACGTACCTTGCATTTTTTGCACGTTTGTTTACTGTCCGGCATAATGAACACTTTGTTCCTTACTATTGCAATTTAATATTTGCTCTGAAAAGGGTTTCCAAGTCAATAGAATACAAGAAACTCAAGATTGAGCGGTCTACCGATATGATTTCAGGCTTCAAATATGCTCAGTCGAATGGCTAAGAAAAGGCAAGGAAATATAGATTAGGCCCTCCCTTCGAGGTGAATAACATAAAGCCTGAGGTCGTCTTGATGACCAGTAAATCTTACTGAGTTCTGACAGTTCCAGTTGCACTTATCTATGTCCCACACACACTTTTCCTATCAGGCTGTTACAATACACTTAGTTTAGAAATGTGCTTTACAATCTGTAACTGAGTTGCATTGCTGTACAAAGTGTAGTCTATGACCAGTCAGAAGGGAGATCTGCAAGAAAGGTTTCTCCAACACCTTTTAACTGTTGGTAACTATCAGTTTAAAAAACTTGAAATGTTGCCATTGGTTATTCAGGAGTCACTTTTCGAGTAAGTTATGAATACATTACCATATCATATTGGCGTTTGCCCTATGTTAATGATAGATATGTTTTATTGGTATAATAATGATCTTCCGCTTTTTATTCTGGAAAAAATATTTTTGTCTTTATTTTGCAAACTTTCACTGTAACCTCATTTGCCTCATTTCAAAAAGCCCGAATCTAATCGGAGATTTTATACCACTGAAATGGGAACATAATATCACAATATAAACCATGAATAATTAACCAGATATGGTATGTATGTCTTAAATCTTTTTTTCGATATTTTCTCAGAAGAAGGTTTAAACAAATCTTTTCAAAAAGATCTTTAGGTGACACAGACTATTGCAAAGACACTGAAGCATAAAGTCTCTTATCAGAAAGAAAGCCAAACTCTCCAGGGGTCCATTGGCAATGGCAACAAATCGTGTGTTGTCTTGCAAATTGACATGGTATTTTGTGAGTCCCTTGATAGTGATTATATTTTTGCTTGCTTGAGCTTTGAAACAGAACAATAAGCTACTGATTATCATTAGAATTCTTAAGTGAATCAATGTCAGACAGATTTGTTAACAATTATGGGGGATATTGTATGGAAGGTTAAGCACAATGGCGAATAAGGTTTCTTTCATTTTCATATTATTGATACAGTAGAAAAAAATCTTAAAAAAGAAATATATTATCAATAAATTTCAAATAAAGGAAGAAAGAGTAACATTCGATGGTAAATATAGATACAATTATTTATACTGCAATTGCAGTTTGTGAGTTTTCCAAATTTCAAAATTAAGGCTTCAATATAACGTTGAATTTAAACATGAGCTATAATAGACATTGCTTTATCACACAACCTTCCCTCTTTTTAAGTTTTGTTTAACAATAAGGGAGTGGATCAGTCAACAAAGCTATAATGACCTTGGGGAAATTTGGTAAACACACACAAGCTTTATCTTCCACATTGTCAGGCAGTTTTAAATTGTTCTTAGAATTCTCTGGATGGTTGTTATATACTGTTTTATAACTGTGATATCTGATGAAGCTATGCCACAGATACTAGGTTGAATTATGTTTTATGTGTGGATAAGCTTAGGTTTGGCTTGCAGTTCAACAACAAAACTCATGTGGGAACAGACTTTAAACACTTCTAACATTTTGTTTTAAGATAAATTGATGAAAAACTGAAAAAATAAAAATTAAAAAAGAAATAAGCAGGAATTAAAACACAGGGCTGAAAAAGGTTATGGCATTTTTCAAAAACTTTTATTTTAAGCAAGCACCAGGATGTCAACATTCTCTGTTTAGGAAAAAAATGATCTCAGACATAGTCTGAAAAAGACCTGTAGTCTATTGTATATATTACACACTACTTTGTCCTCAAGCCCCCAAAAGATGGGAAAAGGCAAATTTATCCAGACCATTGGGATAAACCAATCCTGATTGAACTTGAAATCCACAGGATTTTCACCCAGACCTGAGCAGTTTCTATAAATTTCAATATGACAGGATGCATTGGTGATAGGATATTTCTGGTTCAGACCCCCAATCTGTCAGCAATAAAAAATGCTTGTCATGAGATAACCATAGCAGGGGAGCCATTTTATAATTTTGGTCAAAGTTGGGTAAAGTTGGTCCCCAAACTGTACAATTAGACGTAACAGTGACACAATTTTAACTTATTGCAAGCCTTATTGAATATGAAGTCCAGGGGCCGGTTTCACGAAGCCTCCTTAAGATAAAGGTCACCTTAAATTCAATGATTTCCTTTAAAAATCTCAGTTTCACAAAGCCTCCTTCCACAAAGGAGACTTTGAAAACTCCCTTAAATTTCAAGGAAGCTAAGGACCTACCATAAATTTAAGGAAGTATCCTTCAAGAAATGTTTAATAACTTTAAAGAATATTTGCACCCTGCTTAAGTTTCAAGGAAGACCTTTGGTAAGGAGAGTTAATTGAGGCTTTGGGAAACTAAATTTTAAGGTGGCCTTCCCAAAGAAATAAAAATGAATGACCTTCCCTTACTAGAGATTTTTTAATGGAGGGAGAAATTCAAGGAAATCTTTGACTTTAAGGTGACCTCTATCTTAAGGAGGCTTCATGAAACTGGCCCCTGAATCCAGTCAGTAAAACCTAGCATTAAGTACCTATTCTGATCAAGCTCACAGAAGTTTTGAACTGTTAATTTCTATGTGTCCATTCGGAAGTGCTGGGCAGATTTGGGTTCCAGAAATCAACTTGTAATGAACGTTATCCAAGGAAAATTAAACACAGGAAATTGACCGCCAGACTAGTTGCAAGGCACGGATACAGGCCAGGATATTAGGTGAAGCTACATGGATTGGGTAGTGTAAAGGTTTTAGACAAGGAAATTACAGGGTGATAAAAACTAATTCCATCCAAAATACTTATTGCATAGATTTAAGAGTTTTACATTTTCGGAATATATTTTACGTTTTATTATCTTGAGGGAATTGAACTACGTTAGATTAACATGAAGAATATATACAGGGATTATAATTATTGTTTTGCTTTGTACTGCATTGCCTTTAAAGACTCTCTGGATATTGGCTGTACTCCTTGAGTCTAGCTTGGCGAGTGGACAGTCAGGAGGTTGGGCAGGTGGGCAGGCCAGTGATGGGAAAATAGTGTCTGAGTTTTTTTCTCAGAAACCACGAGGTATAGAAAGTTCATACTTAGTGGGGGCATTGATAAGGACTCATAGGTAATCAATGTGAAGGTGTCAATTTAACCTGACCTTGCCGTAGTGACCCCAACCTTTAAAATCTTGTTATAACAACCTTGTTATATCTCAGAAACCATAGGGAGCATTGGTTAGAGTGTGCAAGTGTGCAACGTCATAGTTTGATATTGACATGACTTCTGACTTTGCTACCTGGACTGGACTTGTCTGGTCCATATTTCAGAAACTGTATGGTGCGCAAAGTTGATAACTGGCAGGAATATTGGTTGGATACTCTAGGTGTACAACCTCATGGTGTGGCCTAAATTTTGTCCTGGCTATATCTTGGAAACTGTAAGGTGTTCGAAATTAGTACTTGGCAGGGACATTGGTTGAGTGTTGCACGTGTGCAAAATCAGGGTGTGCCCTTGATTTGACTTTTGACCTTGCCATAGTGATCTCAACTTTAAAATTTTGCCTCAGTTATATCAAGGTCTAGGATGTTGATACATGACACTGACATTAGTTTTGGGGGTATAGGTGTGCGACACTATAGTGTGACCTTGATTTGACTTTTAAGCTTTTCATAGTGACTTTTAGAATCTTGTCTGGGCTATATCTAGGAAACTGTATGATGTTGGAGGTGTTATATGGTAGGTATATTGACTGGAGGGTGTAGATGTGTAATGTTGTGGTGTGACTTTGGTATGACCTGTGATCTTAGCACTGTCAGAATGTTTTCTACTGCAACATTTGAGACATGTCTCTATCACAAAGCTATGTGGATTACTGCAACTGATTACTAGATTTATGCTTAACTAACTGTGCCATCTCCATGGACAATTATGCTATAAGTAATAAACAGATTAATGATAAACCTTACAGCTTCATAACTTTTAGTTTAAAATCAATAATGCAATCTTGCTATTAAATTGTCTTGTTTTGATGCTTCGTCTTTACATACATTTTAGCTTCTTACGTGCTGTTTCTCCTGCCCCGTTGCATAAATTACACTATCTGTTCTGAAAGGCTTGTTATCTTTGTACTTTTCACCTCTTCTATATATTATGATGTACAAAACTATTTCCCCAGGCTTTGGGGCACACTCATCTCTGAAGCTAATTTTACAAATGGTTTCTATGATCATTTATACAGGCGATAAAATGTTCTTTAACCCCTGCATGACCCTGTAAAATTGCTGCTTTGATGGAAATACCAGACTAACCTTGGGCTTGGTCATCATGAAAGATTGATATGCTTGATTACAAATCCATTAATTTAATTTAGTCACTGCAATTTTCAGTAAAACCTTTTCATTTTTGATAGTAAATATGTACATCTTATTTTTAACCTCAAATACAGATCATATCCCAGTTTTCATTCACTATCGGGCATTAATGTATTTTCCCCTGGTTACCCTCACTGCCTGAAGGGTTGTGATGAGAGCACTGTAACTGGGTCTCTTTGTTTGTCTTTGTGTATGCATACTTTGAAAACTATACATTGAATCTTGGTAATATTTTTACACAACGTGGGATCTAACTGTGGCCTGTTCCTCAAATATGGTATGGATGCGGATCTGGATTGTAGATCCAGAATTTGTTTGGTAAATTTTCAGCAATACACATGTGTGACGGTTTATGCATTCTTAAGCACTGCTTTTGGCAGTTTATGCTTTTCAAGACAATTGGTTGCAGTCTTAGAGAACCTCTCGTGTTAAATGGGACACCCTAAATGACACAGGTGTAATGGCTGTAACAGATCTCTAAAGTACAAGATAAAAGTAGAAGCATGTTCCTACCTACCTGACTAGATTTGTAATACTTTAATATATATCAGACGATATTGGTCACAGATCCGAAATTGAGCTTACGCCACACTTTAAAATGATATGACATGTTACCAGATCTGTTTCCTTGTGTGGTACATAAAGGCAGGTTAGTGGAGATGTGTGAATAGTTTAATAAATGAGACATCATATGATTTTCTCTATAAAATCCCAAATTGTGTCATTCATAATTTTTCACTTTATTGTGGTAATTATTTCTCTATACATCATTTGCATGAGTTATCTTGATGAAATATAATATTTTCCCTGTTGCAATGCAGTTTATCATTTATGGGATATGAATTCTTTGCAGTAACTATCTATTCACTGTCCACTCGGGAATTATACAGGTATTAAGTCTTTCAAGAAATCATTTGATGTTTCCACATCTTCTACTTTCCACCACAAGCACAGTTGAATAGATGGAAATAAGTTGGCTATATTACAACTAATAATGAGATGTATTTAATATTATAAGTGGATGTTTACAGGGGAATTTAGTTGTTTTAGTTTTAACTGTTACTGTATCCACCTGATAAAAACTCGAGTGTTTATGATTCCATGATGTGTCAATGGACTGACAGCAGTAGTTAATAATGTGAACCTTTTAAAATATCCAATTTTCCCTTTTTTTCGATCCTTTGGGGTATCTCAGCTGCATGTTAAATTAGACAGGCCGGAAATAGCTATTCAATTTCCTGTACTGTTGTTCAATGCATCTGCCCCGTAGGCCTTGCAGAATCTTATTCCCCCAAATTACTGCAGAAATAAAGATACAATAATGTGCCAAACAGGAGAGTAGTGGCTACTAGTGGGTAAATATACTCCTTAGGTTTACTGTAAATGTCCAAACCAATGCCCTAATTAAATTAAACATCTTTTTCAAATGAACGCCCAGTGTGAAGTTTTTCTCAAATATAACATTTAATGAGATGTTTTTCTAGTGGTATTCGCTGAAGACTTAAGTTGTGTTTTAAATATAAAATTGTTTGGGCGGCGGGGGCATATATTTTTGTGTGTTTTTTTTATAGATGTCTGGTTTAAAGTCAGCAATGACACTGTTTCACAGAATTGTTCCAAAGTAAAATTTAGTCTTTTATTAAAACAACAGAAACAACTGAATAGTCTTATTTTACATAACATATAAAAATCTGACAGTTTAGGTTATGGGACCATAGAGTGTGGCTTGAGCCAATCATCTCCCAACCTTAAGTAAACCACTCTGCCCATCAGCTCATAAAAACCCGAAAATATATAATATAACAAATTAAATGTGTTAATTACACTTTTCAGGCCATCCCATTGCTCAAATAAAAAGCAAACTGTCCCTCCGCCTACAGCAGTTTTATTTAGAGCCATTATATCTCCATTATCGCCCACTGCAATGGCTCAAAGGCTGACATTTATTGGTGAAGGATAACTAGCAGGATCAAAGTAAATTATAAGAATGTATCATTTAGGAAACTTGCACTTTACAGGCTGTAGTTAATTTGGAATATTTATCCACACTTTGAAGTCAGTCTTAAAAAAGTAACATTAATCTGAAAGTCATAACTTGCTATTTTCGTTCAGGGTTCCTTTAACTTGAACGGACTAGGTGCCAACATTCTAAAATAATATGTTTTTATTAAAAGTGGTAACTCATGGAAAATACTGAAATGTTACTTTTTAGTTGGCTGATCCACATTCAAAATAGCAATCCCAATTTTGACCATCCAGGGTCATCCCTGTAGGTGTACACGTGCTATCTTGTACATTGGGCCCCATTGATGACCACCTGCTTTTACTGGCTGTCAGTGAGTACTTGACCTCGGGTGACCTCTGTTGACCCTGACTCATCCCTAACAATATATCGACAATATTTAGATAATATTTAGACAAAATATGCTGTGTTCTTTATAAATAGATGTCAAGTATCTGGATGCTGCACAAAAAACAGCTCTTTATATATGGTCTTGTGTGATTAGATAGCCCCACTACTGCCCCACAGTCCGGCATCCAGCCGGGACCAACTGGGCCATATTCATAAAGATTTTGGTTTATTATCCTCCTATCATTCACAGCAGGTGGTCATCCAGGCACAAGAGGGGGGGGGGGGGGGGAGGTATCCATGTATCAGCGATCCTGGGGGGTCTCCTACCCAGGGGAGAATTGTACTAATTAAGATTTTTGATATTTTAATACTCTCTAGTTTTTCAGAAAGCTGTGGCTATATGCAATGTCTGTTAGAAAATGGGGTATTGTATATCCCATTTATAATTCTACCAACAAAATAGTATGCCTGGGGGTACTGGTGCTACACCCCTGCAACTGGTCCTTGAACATGGAACATCTCCATTACTTTTTGATTGTACATTATTTCAGAAATTCATCAGTGCTTTAAATAACTTTATCCCATACTGAGCATAATGTTAAAACTAAACAAAATTTAACCATGTTTTTCTCAAATCTTTAAGCTTTTTACCCTCAATCTTAGAAATCATTCGAAGAACCCATAACTAAATATGTCACATTTATTTATACAATCTTACACTTCTTACAAGTCAGTTATACGTTCTCTTCTATAATTAGAAGATACAAACAGAATCTTTAATGGTCCAAAAGAAACAGAAGAAGAGATAGTTGTCTACAGCAGGCCAAATCCCCCTCCCTCTTTCCTACCCAAATCAAACCAGGATTTTGTTGGCTGACAGCTTAATGACTTTGTCTTGTCAAAGCCAAACAGTAACGGTCATTTATTTGCTTTGGAAAAGCTGTTAATTGCACAAGTAACCCGACCCTCTCTGAATACAGAACAGGCAAGGGACATTCCTGTCCCGTCAATCTGTTATGTGTATTTGCTGTGATTTTCAAAGGAGATATTATTAGAGGCTGATGCATGATTTTCTGAGCATTCATAGACACTAGGAGTGTGATTACAAATTAAATAAAATATATTAAAGACTACTCATAAATTAATTTGGTTCAAGACGAAATATCACACAAAAATAAATATATATATTACGTTGTGGTATAGCATGATGAACATATCAAGGTCAAATGCAAGTAGCAGGTCAAATAATTCTAATTCTAATTGTATATTTATAACGCTTAATCTCCATCTAATGATAGACTCTAGGCACACCAAACAGAAAAACAGAAAACTATAATCATAAACCTGAGACATAGCAAGGGTCAGGACCACGGAGAGGAACCAGGAAAAGCAGAAGTTAGGGTGGATATGCTTGTGCATAGAGATAGGTTTTGTACTTCTTTCTGAATGAGTGGAGAGAAGGAGTCGAATATATATCATCAGGCAAATCATTACAAATATTTGGAGCATCATTAGCAAAGTTGAGGCCAAGTGGCAAAGTGGGGGACCTCAAGGAACACACCATCAGCTTGGCTTTTGCATGTGTTATAGACACTATATCTAGGTTTAAGAAAAGGTGCAGAATATTTTGGATAACCACTATGTAGGAACTTGTACACCAGTAAGGCAGTCTTGAATATGGAATGGTGTTCAATAGGCAACCAATGGAGAGTCTTCCTCCCAGTTTATATCTTGGATAGTCCTCTCTGCCCAGTTGAGTCAATAAAAAATCTGGGTGTGTGATTTGGCTCTGATTTTTCCTCACCTGATCATTTTTAGAGTGACTGCAAAAGTTATTTTAACTCCGGGACTTCAGATGTGTCAGGGTTTTTTTTACTCATGATGATGCTCTTGTATACTTGTGGCTAATGCTCTTCTCAGTAGTCGTTTGGATTATGTAATTCCCTTTTCAGAAGTCTCTCTAAGTTCAATCTTCGAAATTACAATATCTCCAAAATAGTGCAGCTAGACTTGTATGAAACACCAGTAGATACACCAGTGTAACTCCAGGTTTTCTCAAGTATTTTGCTCCATATCTCTCTTCTTACAGTAGTTCTTACAGTATCAGAGTGGTGGTAATTTCCTTATTATTCCTAAGTTTTACCCATTTGTATCGTGTGGAATGCTCTTCCTGATGAAATTCATGCGCCCCCCTACCTAGCCTCTTTCAGAAAGCAGCTTTAAACCAATTTTTACACCAAGGCATACCCAACTCTTACTCTTAATCATCCCATGGAGTTCTCTGTGGTGTTTGTCCTCCTTTCTGTCACAAATTACTGAAATTGGTTGACTGTTTTGGTGCTGTTGCACTTGAGAGTCATCTTCATTAAGGAGAGATTAAGCACTGTAAAAGTCCAATTAGAACAGGCTACAGATAAAGGTAAATATATAATTAATATATATGAACAAATAAGAGAAAAAAATAATGGGTTACACACTGGGGGGGATAAGACATAATGTGCTGTACGTACACATTCCTTAGGCCAAAACAATAAAAAAACCCAATTTGTTAAAATCTACTGTTTCTTTGTATGAGTACATTATGAAAACATATGAGTATTTATATTTGTATACCATGATCAAGCTCTATATGTTTAGAAAATATATAAAACTTATCTGAGTTTTGACACAAGCGATCATGGCAATAGGTTAACTTACTTAGTGAAGAATGACAACAAAGACGTCGAAGTATGGTGATGAACACAAGGTGAAATCACAAAACCTTCAAACTTAAGGACCAGGGTTCAAACCTAGAGTCTAGATGTACAGATATAGGTATTTCAATCGTAAAGGAAATGTCATATTTGTAAAAGATTATGAAATAGAAAAACAAGAACAAAGCTTTCTTTTTTCTCTATAAAAAGTCCAAATTTCTTGCCAGTTCCAGCTACAATAATATATTTTTCATCAATTTTCTGAATACATATGATATACGAGGTTTACAGGCATGGCATGGCCCAGTGTCACTTTTGGATTTTACTAGAAGATTTATGTACTCAGTATATATTCATGCATATAAGGAGATGTTAAGTATATATCTATAAATATATACAGCAATAATCTTCACTACAAGAAGGGTAAAAGACATTACAGTTTATTTGACATCTGGGCCATTGCTTGTCCTTTACAGAGGCCGTGCTAACACAACAAAGTAACACATACGGATAAGGGGAATTAAAGTTTACTGATTAAATGTACAGTACAAATCCAAGAGAAGAAGTTCTGATACAGACTGCAAAAATTCATCCAAGCGACAGTCACAGATTTCTTTGTCTAATTCAATTGGGTAGCGATAACAAGATTCGGTTGTAGCAATTCATTGACACAGAAAGGACAGTAAGAGGTGAATGATAAAGTGTAGGATAGCAGTACATATTTGCTTTCATCAGGAGAATAGGTAACACACCTGGCCTAAAACATTTTAATCGTAGAGACTTTTAAGACCATTATATCTTCATCATCACCCACTGCAATAGCTCCTAAAACTGACATTTGTTGTTGAAGCAAGAAAAGCCACTATCAAATTTATTTAATTGGAACGCTTAGAATGCTTATGTGGCTATAGTAGCACCTTTAAAAGACACATTAATATGTTTACACATTTCTCTTGAAATAGATTAATATATATAATTACTTACTATGCTCTGACATCAGAGGTTGCGGATATTGAATCCAGGTCATGTCATCCTGTGGAAAATACTGTTGGCTGATCTGGTTTGCAAGGACAATTGTTCATACTGCATCAAAGTCAACATTTTGGACTTTTACACCCATTGTATTAGCAATGGTCATAATAAAAGAGACTATCACTCTTTCCAGCATATTTTCATGACCTGGTAGACGCCCACAACCACAGAAGTGAGAGTCAGATGGTTATTTATTGAACTGTATAAAATAAACATAAATGTAAATGCTATGGTTTATAGTCTAGTATCAGTATATATACAGTCCCCCCATTCCAGGTCCAAGCAACAAGACAGTGCGGGTTAATATTTTATTGATATACAGTAACATCAGTAAATTACAGTTGTACAATGTATGTGTACATATATATGTATGTAAATCTACTTTATTTTACAAATTACAGTTGTCATAATACAGCAAGTAAGTCCATTAAATGTAAACACAGGTTAACTTTACAATAATGCAATGGGTTAAAGACTTAGATGAAAATACAAGCCTATACAAGTCCACATTTGCAACTTACACTTTGACCTTTGACCCCAGGGTCACATTAGGACTTCCACATTCAAATTTGAATCCCTAGTCAGGTGACGTACGAGGGGACCCAGAGGTCAAAGGTCATAGAGTTGGTTATTAATTGTAACCACTGGATTTTTATGCATCATTTATACCAGACTGCCTCAAGCCCAATGACAACATTAGGAAGCATTTATTAAATTTTTGAAAGAGGCAGCTATCTCAGCACTACGACTATGATCCTGCTGTATATATGTCCAAACACAGTCTGACGCCCAGGAGCCATGGGATTTTATGCTCTGGACCGGGACATGGGCGTTGTAGGCACAGGTGGCTCCTGAGAGCATCGAAATGTATGAAATGAAAAATGGTGCGGTTCTAAACCTATTTTTGTATTTAATTTAGACAAGGTTTTACACAATCTGGTTTCTGTTACAAGCCTGTAACCATGAGTGGTTTTCACCTGAAACAAGGGGTCGGTATTTCCAGGTTTGTAATGAGCTATAGTCCTCTTGAGGGCATAAACAGGGCACAGGGGTAAAGGGTGGAGGAGAGGCAAAGTGATGATGTGCACCTTGTCACGAGTTTGCATTGTTTTTGACCACTTGAGGGTTATGCGCATGCCTGACTTGATAATTGTGCATATGAATGTGGAGCTATGTTGGAAATTCTGAGGAAGCCAAAGAACGCGATCAGAAATATTGCTTTGAAAGTAAAAGGGGAAACCAGGGCGTCACACGCTTGGATTAACTGTTGAAGAACTGGAAGAGTGATTATATTGCGTTTCACCAGGGACAGGGGGCAATTAATTTTGAGGGACTAAGAGGTGAAACTGGAGGTCATACATAATAAAACTGGCTTTTAAAGCCGAGATGTTGTTGGACACCATGTTATATAAAACTCCATTTTCTACTAAGTACTCCAGGTATGCAATAAGATCCTGCACCTCAATGCACTGAACATTTAATCTTGTCACTTGACAGAATCCCATGAAATTACGAAATAAAAGTTTGTAACACCTCCTTGTCTTGGGGCGGAAGGCTTGAGCTACCCTGGAAGCTGCTCTTGACTGCTGCTGTTAGCGCATTCTGGCCTGAAACAAAATGTAGCATTTGTTATTATGTTACATTTCATTATCAATTTGTAGGATATTCTCGGGAACAAACATCCAGACTGGATTTTTGACATTTTGACCGAAGATGTGGTGTTGAAGTTGTGAATTTTTCCACCTGACAACAAATCAGCAACTACATTTTTGCTACCTCGTATATGTGAGTATACTATGTCAATGTCTGCTTTAGCAGCTTCCATCCATATGCTACGGGCGCATGCGCCAAGGAATGGGTCTCTCATTTTCCCTGTCTGAAGGACTTGAACGACTGCCATGTTGTCACATTTGACCCGAATTTTTGGCCCTGTCAATATCTACCAAAAATACGTAAAGCCACCAAAATATTCAGCATTTTTAACTGAATGATAGCCAAGTTTTCATAATGCTTTTCAATTGGCACATGGTATATGAGATTTTCCCAGCACCCCCCAAAGCCAGTTAAGCATGCATCCAACTCAATGGTACCAAAAACTGGTTGGTGGTCAAACCAAGAAATCTGTCAAACCAACGTAAATCTCTTCTAAAACTTGTTGTCAACGTGATTGAATTTTTTTCATAATTTTGCCTAAGAAGTTCCAGCATACGGTTGACAAAAATCCGGGCGGGTTTCACGCAGTTATGGATGTACAGTAAATTGCCCAATAATGACTGTAGCTGTTGTTTTGAACAAAAACTTTTTTGACGCCATTCAGCTAGCATAACGTGTATACGCTCTAGTTTTTCTGCTGGAATGGCAATCGTTTTTGCCACTGTGTCAATTTCAACGCCTAGACAAATTGCAGACATAGATGGGGTCACCAATTTTTTGACTCTGACGTCCAGACCTAGACGTTCTAGGAGGTTTTTTAGGTGATCATAGGACCTTTGCGCCATGCTTGGCGAGATGTCAACGTAATTTATGACGTCAAACCCATCACGACACATCATGAAGCGTACGGCGTCGCTGATACATTGGAATATCTGCGTTCCGTGCCTGCTCCCCAATCGGAAGACAGGTGTCGACGTACGTGACGTCACGCCAGTTGAGTCCTAACAAGTCCAAATCAAAAGGATCAATTTTTACATGCCTAAAAGCATGACTAATTTTGAACAAATGGTCCCCAGGGCCCACATTTGTGACTGCGTCAGTAATATGATCTACCATTGGAAATGTGAGGTCAAAGTTTGTGGCCATATAAGAATCTTTGTCTATTCCCAGGTTAACTGAGGCATCTTTAGGACAAGATAAGTCGATAATGGCTCTCCTATGAGCTGCATTTGCTTTTTCACGCGTCATGAAAGGTGAACAGTGAAGATTGTCTATGGGACTAACCGCAAAAGGACCTGCAATAGCTTTGAATTTTATTTTCTCTTCTAGATATGCGTCCACATCTTCAGGAAATTAAAGTGCAGAATTGTGATTTTTCTCCTCACAACGCAGTTTTGAATCCCTGTTAAAATCAAGTGGGAAGCCGTATCTCAAAAATTCCACTAACTGTGTGTCCCAGTAACCTTCTAATTCTTGAGCCCATACATCAACCTTTGATTGGGACCTGACAGGAATCCTACAAGCCATATAGTTATACGTGCCACTATCTTTAATAATTTTGTGAAGGTCAATTCGGTTTTCTGTCATGATTTTTGATTGGACATTGGTACAAGGGTTTATAAAATCCCCAAGCAGAGTAAAACCAAAATCAAAGGAAGTTTGACACTTCCATTTTTTATAATTGTCACAGTTCAATTCAGCATCACGCCTCACTTGACGGTTCAAATGCCTTGCAAACATTGTGTTGACAAATTTGTCCTCATTTATGTCAAACAACAAGGCCTGAGTCTTGTCAAAAGTGACGCCTTGGTCTGGAACACTGATATCAGCTGAAGCATGATATTTGTCTTTTGACATGTCTTGTTTTGGATTTTTGCATTCATTTTGTGAAACGGCGGTCTCTCGCTTTGGGGGCATTGTTCAGTGTTTACACATATTTCCACTGAGCAATGTACCACCTTTTGACACTCATTGTCGTTTGCTTTGTTTCCATTCCGTGTTGAATTATTTCTAAACATTTTTGTTTTGACCTGACACTCTTTGTTCTTGTGTACTTTTGACAATTGATCTAATTTTGACCCTGTGACCAATCTATATTTCATATTTTCAAGCACTTTGTACTTGTTTTCCCTAGCCATGAGAGCATTGACAGCCTTTGTGGATAGGGCTGAGTTGATAAACGTTCTGCTAATCACAGGACCCTGTGATGTATTGTTATTTAATGCACACCCTGCTGACTTCAGATCACAATTAAAATTCTTTCTGACACTGTTACTCTTAAAACTTTGTGAATTTTTATCACCATCTGTCATTCGTGGGCTGCCCCCCTGCTTTATAGGTGGGCAGCTCCCTGGTCTTTTTTGGACCTATTTTCTTTGTTCTTTCTGTTTGATAATTTTTACAGACCCATGGGCATTTTTCTTGCTGCCTGTATCTCCAATTTTGCCTATTTTGATGTTTTGTGCGTGCGCTCTCCTAATTCTATCTATTCTAGATGTATCTGACCAGGAAACTTTCCCCCTTTCCATTTCGCAGAGTAAAACTGCATGACAAGCTTTGGCACTAACCCATGAAAAATCTGACGCATCTTCCATAATGTCCCCCAGATATTGTAAGATAAATTCCCTATTTTCCAAATTTTTTTCATCTAAAATATTCTTTATGAAACCCTGCACAATGGGACATGGTCAACTGATCGTAGGTTACCCTCTGCCTGGTCTGACCCCCCAAAATGTGCTCATGGGGCCAGGCTACCTTTTTCTGGACTGTGACCTCTACAGGACCCCCCCCCCCCCTTTTTGATTTTAATTTTTGAGATGTATCATTACTTTCTAACTGTTTCCTACTGAGCTTTGCTATACTCCTATCTATCTGCTTTTGGACGTCTTTGGAACTTCGAATATATGATAATGCTGGGACTCTTGTTTCATCTTCAGAAGATTCAAGACTTTCACTAGATTCACTTGAACTACTATCAGATTGTTTAACAACTTTCTTGGTTTTAACACAACTACTTAACTTATGTTTCTTGGCCTTGCCCTTGCTGTTGGCGCTCTTCTGCTGGCCCACCTGTCCTTCCACTGTCTCCAATCTTGCTGACATACGCTTCAGTTCTGCCAGGATCTGTAGCTGTACACCTTGGCTGGCTGCCTCATCCACCAAGCCCCCATCTTCTGCCGTATTGCTATGGCCATTATAGCTCTTAACAGTGGAGTCCTTCTCCAATGCGACCTGCCTTTTTGACATTTTTCTTGACTTTCTTCTGATTTTTGACATGGCTTGATCGAGAGTCCCGTTCATCAACACTTTCTTCTGTGCTCACACTTGCTACAGCATCATCTTCTTGTTTCTGGGCACTCTTGCAGTTCTTTAAACACTGAAATGCACATAATCTATGCCCTAGGGGTGTGCACACGACAATCCTGAGATTAAATTTGGCTATTCAACTGCGAAGGAAGTTATATAACATAGGGTAGACCATCCCTTGAGAGTAGCCAAATAAAGCCTGAGGTTGTCGCGGTGCCTTTCCAGAGTGCAGTCCCAATCAAAGGTGTTGACAGATGTTTCCACAGTTCATTTCACACAACACAAAATAGTTTTAAAATGTCAGTATATAAACTAAATGATCGTTCATGGACTATCACACATAAAAACCATAAAAACAAAGTAAATGAAAAAGTTTGTAAAATCAAAGTCCACATAAAGCTTAAAATTTTTAAACATGTCCGCCTTGTTTCATTGTTCCTGGCCAACTGAAGCCCCTACTTTCTGAATTTTCCCTCCTTCAGAATGCCCAACCAATGAGATTATTCGACACAGATGCCCTTACTTTCCAAATGTGAACCCCACTTAGCAGATACTAAACCTCAAATGTGTACATGACCCTGCCTGTCCCAAGAATGGGGGACTGACCTCCATGATGCCTTATACACCATTACTGACTATCACTCGACTTTACATTTACACCCTGGCCTGGGTTTCAGAACTTTTTCACACAGGTTATCTGTCTCAGTTCCCTCAGGGAACATACTATGGTGCTGCCACAATACAGCGCATACACTAAGAACCCACTAGCAGCCAGGTACCCATTTCTCCTGGGTGGAGAGAGGCACAGTCCAGGTTAACATCTTGCCCAAGGATGTTATCCCACATGAAATAGTCTGCATCATTGGGGATCGAACCCACGACCCTTATATTATGAGTCTAACACCCTAATAACTGAGCCACATATAATCACTGGGTCAATAGCTGTTCCCATTGCTGGTTATAACTTCAAAACAAAGATTATTGCCACAGAGTAAAATAGCTCATTTAGTGATGGCAACATATTTATAAGGCAAGAAATGTTTATTTGATTGGAAACTTGTTTCAGATTTCCAATTAATGTTTTAACCAAAAAAATCCACTTAAAGTGTACAAATTATATAAACTGTTCATAAAAGTGATGGTGATTTTATCCAAGTGACTAAATTTACTATTTCACCATTTACAGTGGATGTTACATTACCTTTTTGCTTAATAAACAATGCATTTAAGCTGACTTACTATCTGAATACTTTACCTAAATAAACCTCACTGCACCAGAGGGGCTTTACTTTGTTATGTTACCCCAGGCACTGTCAACCTGAACAATTAAGGCATTATCTAAGAAATTTGTTTTCATCCAGACTCCATTGAACTAAACATGTAAATGTAAAATAACGTCAACACTAAAAGGCAGGTGGAATATAAAGGAAAATAACTATAAGCCACAAAGAAACTTCATGTTATATTATGGAAAATCCAAACATGTTATCTGTAAAATGTTGCAGCACTTAGTTTTACTTGTTGAACTTAAGAATCTTAAGAGCTATTTACACAAGCCCCAAATTGCAAAACAATGATCAATGAAACAAGTCAGAACTCTCTGTGAGGATAAAAGTTGGTTGGGTAGGGGGTATTTTAGAGTATTATAGGGGCCTGACGTCTGTGATTAGGGTTGAATCAGTTGTTTTCAGAATTCATTCACAATCCACCAGTCCTTGGCTTTGAATATCAATGAAGTAAACTTTCCACAATACTGCCAAAGATTTCATCAATCTGGTAGATATTTCTTCTGTATTTTGAAAAGAATTGTGGAAGCCAAAAAGACCTGATAAAAACTTCCCTAGTGAGGTGTCAATTCTAACCAGAAGTCTGATTTTTTTCTAAAGCAAACATGTGTTGAATTCATAAATCCCTTAATTCAGTTGTTGTAGGAAGGTATTTGAAAACTGGTATTTATTTCACAGTGTACATATAATAAAATGTACACATTGAATATGATATCAGGTTACACTACTTGGTGGGGGACTCGGTGGTGTAGTGGCTAACACTTCCCATCATCAGGGTAGGTGGTTTCAAACCCTAGACCTCTGTCTATGTGAGAAAGTTAGTAGCTGCTTACCAATGCCTGTCAATTTACAGAGAAAAATCTTACCAACTAGTATGTACTGATTTCCTCTGCCTTTAAAACTCCCGGTCATGATATAACCTATAAAATGTGTTGAAAGTGACATTAAGCCCAAATAAATAAATAAATAGGTAAATAAATAAATAAATAAATGAATAAATAAATAAATAAATAACCATTTAAGGGGCGATACCCCAGAGGTGGGAGGCGACTGTGTTTGCCCCTAAAATGGTTAAAGGTGAATTTTTAGCAGATATTTGTGTGAAGTCTATATATAAGCTATGCACATTTTAATCAAAAGAAACTGGCACCTTATCTTTTTGGAAAAAACACATTTCACTTGAGATTGAATGTTGATTATTCCATTGGTCCTTTAAAAATTCAGGGATCTCTGTTTTATGATACACCAGACTTATGCAAAGGCCATTTTAGATATTTTATTTCATCTTGATGCTGGCCACTGTGGCCTAGCGGGTAGCACACTTGTCTAGGTATCTAGGAACTCAGAGGGCGTGGCTTTAAACCCAGGTACAAGCAGATACATAGTGGCTCGGATGACCACTTAAAATGGCGGTTCTCTGTCATTGGGTCCTATCCTCAGTGGCAGGCTAAAGAACCTCAAGGGTGTTGATAAATGGTCATCCTTGAGCCACTATCTTCCAGTTAGGTGAATGAGTTGTGAGTTGGGGCTGTACCTGTGCAGTTGGATGGGTTTAATAGCGCTTTGAGTCCTATAGTATGTGGAGATATTGCACTGACTATAAATTCACAATACAATACAATACTCAAGTTATTACATAATACATATTGAAACATCTACACTTTCCAATGCTTCTTTCAATTGCTGAAATGAGAAAAAATCCAGGTTAAAGACTTAAATTTACAGAGCAATGGAGAGCAATGTATGTGACTGGGGTCGTTAAAATACACAGTCTGTTTATGAGATACTTCGGGTGCCTGGATATCTTTTGTTGAGTGTGTGAGGCAAAGCTCTGCTTTGACTATTTCATTGAATTTTTATGTTCTAATTTATACAGCAGCCTAGTTTTAGAATTGACCTCGAATTGCTTGGAAATATTTTCTACATTTTTGAACTGCTCGTTAAAAAGGGTTTAAACTTGCAGCTGAAAACCAAAAGCTAACGTGGTATTTTCACAAAATTAAATTAAATCCAGTTGATTGAATTTGCATTTAAAAAAATTAATTAATAAGAAAAAACTGAGGTGGTGTTTTTCACCAAGATACATCAAAACCAGCTGATGGACTTTGCATTTTAGAAGTAGTTAAAAAAACTTGACTCAAGTCATTACTTTTGAGACAATTTAAGGAAATGAAGCATAAGTCCTATCTTTAAGAAGGGTTTACAACTGGCCTAGAATTTTCCATAAAATGGAAATGCTTTGCTGAAGGAGTTGACGTTTTTTGTGTTTTTGACATAGAATGAAGTGCACAAGTCTGACTGTCTATTGAAAAGTAGTTTGACATTATTTTCCAATTCATTTTCCTCGACTCCAAAAGAACATAAGCTATTGAAGGTCAGAACCTTGGGCTGTCCAATGTCTTATTACACATTCCACGCCATCTTAGTTTCATATCATGTGACAGATTAATTTCAGGTCACCTATAATGTGACAGTTTGTGGCATTATCTGTCTCTCTGTTTAGAAATCATATTTTCTTGTGATAATATCACTTTATTCACTGGGGAAAATGCATATTTGTTTCATGGCAAAATGTCCAAGAACTTATACACTTAATTTGAGATTTAAATACAACACTCCTGGTAGTATAATGGACAATGACGTGTGGTGCTATTTTTTCCAAAGTGTAACAAATGTTTTTCAGTCCCATGTTAGAGAAAGTCTGATGCTTAATTACATAATATTTACTTTCTTTCCCATTTTATCAACAAAATATTGCTATATAATGAAAGCTTTTGTTATTTACGTTCAATTTACACTTTTAATCCCTGCATTGGTTTTTCTATCCCTACTCTCCATTTCTATTTTTACCTCAATTATTTGTTATATCTGTAGGCTATTTAAGTTGTTTCCTTATGATTTTTTTGCCTCTTTTTGAGAGAAGATATTTAAAAATTATGCAGCTTAAAAAACTGCTTAGACTTCGAAAACTGAAAATGAAAGACACTAGTTAAAACTCCCCAACAAATACAGTATCTTGATACATAATTATTTGAAAGATTCCTCAATATTGAGGGGGTGGGTAACACACTTGCCCCCCACCTCTGAGGTCTGCAGTTCAAACCCAAAACCCTATGTGTGGAAGTTGGTAGTGGCAGCTTACAGTGCAGAATCTTGACAAGCTAGATTATACTGGTTTCCTGGCCCGCCAAGATATAAGCCATACAATGTGCTGAAAGAGATGTGAAACCATAATAAATCAGTTCAAATATTGAAGGTTTTTTTATCAAATACTGATTAAAAGAGAATCAACAACAGAACTCACTTGTTGTAAAGAATTGAAGATCTACAAACACAAAAATGGAGTAAAAATTACAACTGTACTGTATGACACCATAGGAGGCCCAGCAGATATTGATGACAAGTTTTATATCAGAAGTTTCACAGAAATGCAACGAACAAACATTGTCAACAGATTGATTTCCTATAAATGTTATCCCTGAGAGCAACAATTTGACACCAAAACAATTTACCCAGTGGAATAGAACACAACTGACATTCAATCCTAAATAACAATAAAACCATTGGTTTAGATTTTGACAGTTTGCTACATCCTACTGAAAAGTTTCCTTTCTCCCTGCACCTAGAGAAATAAATTTTTTAAGAGCCAGCTCTAGCGAGGCTTGGGCTTCTAGAGATCACTCTTTTTCTTTTTTTTGTTTTCCTTTCTCCTTTCATGAATTTTGGCATAGCAGGATGACTACCTGTCCCATCACTTAAGTTAAGCAGCAATGGGCTACGTTAGAACTTGGATGGGTGACCACCTCAGTGCACAGGCGAGGGTTTGTGCTTTCTCACGCAATGCTTCTTTTCCACACTGGTAAGAGGGGTGTCAAATCTCAATCATTGACCTTTAAATGGGGAAAAAGTACACAAATTGTTTGGGCGGTGCCGGTCTCGAAATGGCTGTAATTGGTGTAATTACCTGTCTGAGAAAACTGCTTTAGTGAGTAGTGTGGCGGTTTCTCTCTGGCAATGTATGGAAATCACCTGCCATGTGGTGGATTGGCTGTAGAGTATTACTTTTGATTGTCACACAAGTTTTATGTAAAAATGTAAAGGTTTAACACAAAAAAAATCTCACTCTTACCCTGAGCCTGACAGGCCCTGGACAGGTTAATTAAGTATCACGCATAAAAGCTGGGAGCATTGTCCCCCATTCATACTATTCTGCTGGGGACCATGGTGGTAACACACTCGCCTCCCACCTCTTAGGTTGGTGGTTCAAAGCCTGGACCTTATGTCGGAAAGTTGGTAGTTGTTTACCAATGGTCGGCAGTTTACAGTACATAAACTTGACCAACTGTATGTATTGGTTTCCTCTACCCACAAAACTACCCTTCGTGATATGACCTGCACAGTGTTGAAATCTATGTAAACCCCCAAATTAAATAAATCATACTATTCTGAGAAGTCGTTTCAATGTAAACCGACATGTAAAGATGCAAATGATGTCACATGCTGAATTTATCATTCAGGTATCTTCCATATCTACAAGTCTCTATGGGTCACGAGCAACTACTCCAAACTACAGTAGGCTGATGTTTGGACACCAGCCAGTGTACTAGACAATGTCAGCCACTAGGCAGCTTGGGCCTTGCTTCTGCAGCCGGGCTGCGTCTAATGGTGCTTTGAGTCTTGTAAAAACATAAAATTGCTCCAAGGCTTAGTATTAATCTGTTAAATTTGAATTGGAAACTTACAGGAGTTCATTATACAAAAAGCAATCTAGCTTTGGGGTTATAGTCTCTGGGAAAAAGTAGTAAAGGAAATATTGTACTGTAGTGTAAATAGATACTACAACAAACGGATTCTAAACAATTAATGCTATATGATATCATAAGGGGGTCTAGAGGAACCATGTCCTACTGAAAAGACTTAACTCATAATTTGCCAGACTACTGCACATATATTTAAACAGGGTCTTCACTGAGGCCCTATTCCTACTTACATGGGCGTCAATCATAAGTGGTGTCCAGGCATCACGGTTGTCAGTCCCCCACCCCGGGAAGCCAGGGGTTGTGGGTGATTATTCTTGTGATCTACCTAAAACTATGGTGGGGTTCACTGATGCTGTAACAGGGATGTGTGGCTCACTCTCATTGGTTGACCTCTGGGGTCAGAGGTTATTCCCCTCATTTTATTTCCCTCCAAAATCTATTTTTCCCTCCAGTTTTGTAAAGACTTGTGAAGGAACTGGGTGGATGATATAAAAAAAATGACTGTTATTTGATTTTACTGATTTTTATGTGGTGTTTTTATTGCTGGGCTGTAAATTATACCGTTTTTAACTGATGGCATCATGATATTGAACTGTCTGTGTATGCTGTATATTGTATCAGTCCCTCCCCCCAAGACAGAAACAGGCAGTTGCGGGTAATATTTATTATTATATATAAGTAATATTATATAGTAATATCATATGTAAATATATAAAACTACCTAATGCTATTTACAGTTTCTTTAATAGTTACACAAGTTGTATCTCTAGTCCAAAAGTTAGAGTCCATTAGAGTCCATAATCTGACTAGAGTAAAATATATAGAATTGATAGTATATGATGCAATTACAGATAACACATGATGGCTCCAATCTCAAAGTTAGAGTCCATGACAATAAAAGACAGTTTAAAAGATATAAAAATACATAAAATACAATGTAAAATAAACAGCCCTGTGGGGCCCCTAAAGTGAAGCAGTGATGTTACAGGACCCCCCTTTTGTTCAGTGAAGTTATACTAGCCCGTCATGTGGGTTCAAACCTGAGCCCACCCGATCAAAAAGCCAATGAGTTGGACGAGGAACACTGCCCCGGCGAAGGAGGCCCACAAGTTCACAATGCAAAACATCACAGCTTTTAGCCATGACAATATTTTAAACCCACCTACAGGTAAAACACAACAGCACTTTATAAAGAACAAATTATAAAGAAAAACCATGTTTTTTGGGCTTGGGTGGGAGGGAAAATAAAATGTCTTTCCATGTCTCTCGCTTGCTTGCAAAGTTCAAACTGAGAATCCAAGAAACCCCAGTTACAGATTTCTAGGAATAGACCAATTACATAACTTTGTTTACAGATTACCCCTAGCAACTGAGTAAAGTACACCAAAGTACAAACAAGGTTCTTGTGATGTCATTTGTACAATCTTAGACTGGTGTCCTAACCTCAATCTTAAGGTAGGACAGAACTATTACTGCCTTGGGAGAGGACTGACTCCTGTTGCGCCTTCACGCCTCAAGTGAAATGTTGTGGCAGTGCAAAAATTTGTCTTCTTTAGGGTGTCAGGCTTGACTTGGCTAGCTAGCAGGGGCGGTCTAACCTATTTTATTAACCCTTGCATTTGATAGCCAAGTTAGTTCTGAATCTGTGGAGGCCAGATTTCTGTGGGAGTGTGCTCCCTTCATGTGTTGTAGTGTCAGTAATTTTTGACTTGTATAATAATGGGCAAAAATAAGAACTGGTGCACCACTTGCACTAAGAAGGACTTTCCACCGACTGGTAAAAAAATGCCCTGTAAACATAGAAAACATAAGCAAGAAAAGGCAGCTGTGAATGTTACAGTGGAGGAAAGCAGTGATGTACGGGACAGTCTGTTGGGTCACAACGTATCCAAGAGCCTGGCTTCAGCTGGGTGCAGTACTAAGGGGGGCACTCACAAGAAGGACTTGTTTGTACCAGGGCCTAGTGCCCCTGGTCATGATGACCTCTGTGCCTCTTCCAGTGCTGACTCGACAGACACAGAGGAAGGCAACAGCGACATCCAAGCCAGAATTCTACAGGAGCTACAGAGAATGAACAGTCGCCTGGAAAAAAACAATGGAAAAAAATGAAAGTTAAGTACTGTTTGTAAACCTGTAAAAAGTGACAGTAAATTAAAGTACAAAAGTCAGGTGTTGTGTTCAGATGTATCATCTGATGAGTCAGATTGCCCTAGCTTGAGTGATATAAAGTCCTCAAAGGCTGTCCAGAAAAAGGTTGATCGGTCGATTGCGAATCTGGATTCAAGTCATATTGCTCAAGGTAGTGATCATATCCAAAAATTGAAATCGAAAAGGGGGGCTCCTGTCAAAGTAACAGTCAATAAAAAGTAGCATGGCCCCACGAACATATACTGGGGGTTTGAACCGTCAACGTGTGACATATGATCAGTTGAGTTTAACCCAATTTATTCAGGGATTTGTTAAAAACATCATTGATGAGCAGGATAGGGATTGTAGAGATAAAATGCTTCTTTATCTAGGGGATTTGATGGAGGACGCGACTGATTTTAGCTGGACAAGTGCTAAATCACCCCATGCAGTCCTCCTATGCGAAATGGAGCGGGGTTCCCTAGACTGGTTCATACTGATCGAATTGATCGCAAAAGGTGTGCTCATGCTCAGCATCATAGTGCTCCACAAAAATCGAATTGGCAAAAGACAAATGACCAAACCAAAAAACCATGGTTTTGCAAAGCTTTTCAGGTGGGTATGTGTTCTCACAGTAAAGACCACGAGAACAGTGGCAAGAATCACAGGCATATTTGTGCTTATTGCATCTCCCAAGGTAGAATTTTGACACACCCAGAGAAGGATTGCTTGTTTGCCAAGAAATCAGGTTTGTCAAAAAACGATCAAATGGCTGCTCAGCACAATTAGAGCTGGGCAGCTCGTCTCCCCCAAACAAAATGTGTACTGTCATCTCAAAACCCCATGGAAGACAGGTAGGTCATGTCAGTAATGTGAAAATACCTGTACAAGAATCGTGTACTCAACCAGGTAACTTAATTATGACCCAGGTACGTTCCAGAGTGTTTTACAACTCCCTGGTGAGTAAAAAAAACATTGAAAGTCTCCTTGCAAAAGGTAATAAACAAAAAGCATTGAGGCAGGGACATAGGAAACAGGGTAAGACTTTAAATGACGTTACCAGGGTCAAGAGTATCATGAACAAGGGTACTGTCAAGTGTAAAAATACAAATGTTGATACCACTGCCATGTCTCCTAGTGTCGTACAACATCAACATGTGGGGGGTAACAGTAAGAGGGGGTCAGAAAATTCTATTGCACCTGTTCAAACCGAACAGATTGGAAGTGGTCTACTTACTGTGACACCCCAAAAAACCGGATTCAAGTCCATAACAATGGTGTTGATACTTGTGACATTAGCAATAATCTTGATCTCGACATTAGTGTTGCTGATAAGAGGTGTGATATTGACGCCCAAAAGTTTGAAAAGGTTTTATTATGTGACATTAATGGGGGTGATGAAAAGTTCCTGAATGTGACAGGGAAAAAGAAATTTGAGGATTTACTGCATTTTAAGGGTGACACAGACATAAAACTGTTTCAATGAATGGCGTAGTCAATCTGATTTTGATTTTGGCTTTGTTCCCTTGTCTGATTTTATAATGCCAAATGTTGATGATCCTGCACTTGAAACTGTCACTGACCCTTTCATACTTCACAAATTAATCAAAGATAGTAGACGTCCCAATTACTTGGGTTGCAAAATTCCTGTGAATTCACAGTTCAATTTGCAAGCATGGTCAGACATGGTGGGGTACTGGGACATACAACTCCCTGAACTTCTGAATTTTGGTTTTCCTCTTGACTATAATAGGAACTATACTTTGAGTTCAGACCAAAGAAATCATTCTTCTGCGGTTCAGTACCTGGGCCATGTTGATGCATATTTGAGAAAAGAAACAGGTTTTGGTGCCATACTGGGCCCTTTTACAGAGAATCCGATTGACAATTGTCACTATTCACCTTTCCTTACTCGTGAGAAATCCGGATCCGACAAGAGGTGGGTAATAATTGACTTGTCATGGCCTCATGGTTTTTCTGTTAATGACGGTATAGATAAAAAGTCATACTTGGGCACAGACTTTGCCCTCACTTTTCCCTCTGTGGATAACATAACGTCGGAATTGACCAGATTGGGCACTGCTGCCCACTTGTACAAGATTGACATCAGCCGTGCTTTTCGTCACGTCAAACTTGACCCATCAGATTATGACTTATTGGGTTTGGTCTGGGATAACGTCATGTACGTGGACACGTGTCTGCCGTTTAGTGCACAGGATGGGACGCAAATCTTTCAACGCATCAGTGACGCCATACGTTTTGGCATGCGTCAAATGGGTTATAGCATCATAAACTACATTGACGCGTCTGTGTCATATCACTGTTTACTGGACCTGTTGCGTCGTTTTGGTCTCGATATCAGCAAGAAAAAGCTATGTCCATCCAGTACTAAAGCTGTGTGCTTAGGTATTGAGATTGACACCATACGACGCACTATTTCTGTTCCTGAAGACAAGTTGCGATGCATATGCCAGATAGTAGATGTTTGGGGTAGTAAGCGTTTCTGTTCAGTCCGTCAGTTGCAATCTCTGCTGCGTCATCTTATGTATATTCAGAAATGCGTCAGGCCATCTCTTTTCTTTGTAAACAGGATATTAGAACTTTTAAGAGCAAATTATGACGCAAAAAGCATCACTATGACGCATGACTTTAGAAGGGACATTAGATGGTTTAAAAAGTTTCTGGGCCATTTCAATGGCACTGCATTCTATGACCATAAACCCATTCAGGAAGTTTTGGAGCTTGACGCATGCCTAGTTGGTTTAGGTGGCAGGTGTGACAATAAGGTGTATCGCCTTCCAATTGTCAAGCATTATGCAAACCTTCACATAACCCATTTAGGAATGGTTAATATATTGGTGGCCATCAGAGTTTTTGGTCCTAAACTATTATTGGTCCAACAAAAAAGTCCTAGTGATGTGTGACAATCAAGCAGTTGTACACGTATTGAACAATGGTAGAACAAAGGATGCTTTCCTGGCAGCTTGTGTATGCAACATGTGGCTAGAAGCCGCTCTGTATGATATTCAACTGTTATATAGGCATATACCTGGCAGACAAAATACCGCAGCGGACTTGTTGTCAAGGTGGGAGACTACCCCAAATCAAATGTGTACTCTGTTAGACATGATAAGTAACCCAGTGTGGATGGCCACTGGCCCGCACTTGTTAGAGATAAACAATGACATTTGATTGTGTGCCTTGGTATAAGCTGATAATAATGGATGTACTCTTTGTTTGCAGGTCAGGAGCGCATTGCTGGGTTCATAGTTGGAGCGTCCACCAGGATCAGAGATGCTTTTAGGCCTCATACTAAGAAATGTTACCAGCTCTTGTTTAGGAACTTTGTGGCTTTCTACATTTGTGCCAAGATCAGTATTCGGTGTATATCACACAGTGTTGTACTAGCATTTCTCGAGTTTCTAGCATGGAATAAAAAAGTGTCTGTGCATATGGTTGCCAACAATGTATCTGCGATCAAGGCTAATTTGGTCCTCTATGGCCTGGATCACACTTTCATAGATCGTCCAAGAATAAAATATTTTATTAAATCTATGAAAATGTCTGAACCTTTGTCTGTCACAGACAGACCAATCATGTCCATCAAAACTCTGCATTCTTTTATATCTGCATGTTCTTTAATTCCTTTTGGAATTTTTTTTGGAATTTTTATGCAGCAGTATTTTTAATAGCATACTTTGGATTCTTGAGAATTTCTAATGTAGCCCCTCACTCTTATAAGGATTTTGATCCCTCCAGACATCTCACCTCTTCAGACGTCACATTTTCCAAAAAATTCATGTTTTTATCTATAAAATGGTCCAAAACAAATCGGTTCAGGGACAAAGTCCAGGTCATAACATTGCCCAGGTTAAGGAACAGCATTCTATGCCCTGTAAAAGCTTTGAAAGCTGCTATGGCTCTGTATAACCCGTCCCAGAGTGACCCCTTGTTCCAAATTTTCTCAGCTGGTAGATGGACTGTTCTCATAGATTCTCGTATTAGGAAAATTCTATCAAGGTTAAATTTAAAACTGGGTTTCCAGTCCAACAAGTACACCTTTCACACATTCAGTCGCTCAGGAGCCACCCTGGCTTATAACTCGAATGCTTCACTTCAATCTATAAAAAAACATGGCTCCTGGGCATCAGACTGTGTCTGGACTTACATCCAAGAAAATCAACATTCTAGCAAAGAGATTGCTAAGACTTTTGCTTGCGTTGTGTAAATGCTTTCCTACCTCTACTGGGCCTTTGAGGGTTTTATATTTTATACATGTCATTATATTATATAAATATATTGCAATGCATACTTACTTAGGGCTGATCTCTTACATCAGTGAATAATCTCCCCTTAGGGCTATTATCTAGTATATCAGTCAACATTATCGCATAGTGGTTCACTGGTTGGCACTAGTGGTTGACTTGGGTTATGGTCTCCTGGGATTGAATCCCTTAGATCGTCATTCATCAGCCCTAGGTTCAACTCCATTCTGTTGTATGTGATAACTAACTAACTAATCTTATTTACATTCATAGTCATTGTATTTACTCAGTAAATGTAATTCTTTATCTAGTAAATGTAAATCTTTATCAGTGTTAGCTCTGTAATTGTATACTGTTTATGGACTGTACATATTATTAGTTATAGTTTCATCATGTATTTATATAATAATAAACAATAAATTCCTCCACTGTGTTTTGTCACTGACTTCCGGGGGTGGGGTGGGGGGACTGTACCACATTACCAAATGTGTATTTCTAGTAGTCAATTCAGTTATCATGTACAACCTTGATGCATCCAGACTGACACTTTAGTTACTCAGAATGACTCCCAAAATCAGGTATTATTGTCTTACCACTCATAGTGTAATTAATTGTGGTTATTATTTGATATAATTGCCAAAAATGCATTTTCTCGTGAGTATTCATTATCCCACATATTATTAATGACATATACAATATTTTTGAAATACTTCAAAGAAAAATATTTTAAGTATGAAAGCTTAAAATGTGATTAAAACTGGAAAGTTTTTTATATTGCAGGAGCAAATGAAGAACAATGAAGAGTAGGTTCTGGTAGATTAAATAACCAAGTGGAACTACCTCTGTACAAAATGAAAACGGATATTAAATGTCGGCCTCTGATGAGATCAAACACTTTTGGCTGTAGAATGAAAAAGGGCAACATAAGGCATAGGAGTCAATATAACATAATTACAGAATATGGTTATATAATTCCCATTTACATTGGTATAAACGACAGTCACATCTAGTCCGTACCACCTTGATGAGGACAACCTTCAATATTCCATTGTCGGATACACCAATACCAGATACAAAACAAGGTACCAAGATTTTGTCTCTCTTGCAAGCAATTATTTGGGTTTGAAAAATACAAAAACCTTCCGGATTTCCAACCCCAAATGTCTATTTCTAGAAAAATCACTCTATAAACATGTGGAACTTAATGCCAATCAGTTGAAGGGTCAGGATATTAGCCCAAATTCCACCAGAAGACGTCAATACCAGCAGTTACACTTTACTTGGACCCTGGCCACCCCATACTCAGGAGGGATCTATGTTTTTATGAGGGAATTCCCTCTTGTACACCACAAAAAAAAGTATCCCTTTATTATCTCTGCCTAGTAGGTATTAGTTTTATGACTGTTTGTCTCTCTGTTTGTCAGTTTGTCTGTCAGTTTGTTTGTTAGCAGGATTATGTAAATACTACTTGTTGAAATTTCATGAAAGATCAGAAGATGGTTCTTGGTCCAGCTCAGATCCCAATAAATTTTGAGTGTGATCTGGATGACCATCAATATACCAAAAATACTCGGGATTTTCACATTTACTTGTTAAGTGCCTTAGTGGAGGTCTTTGTTCTCCGAATGCCCCAGTTAAATGATTTTAAGGACATAATAAGCTTTCTTTCGGATCTATAAAAAGTAGCACAGAATATTTAAATTGTTTAATTCTTTGATGGTTTAAATCCCGAAGGTGAGTGTGTGTATCTAATATGTTAGAACTAATTTGATCTCCAGTTTCATTGTGACATAGTTTCATTAGGCAAATGTGATTACATCCACCCACTGTCACCCACCGTCCATGGGGTGTTTGTAGGAGGTAGAAATGTCCAAAAAGAATTTCATCAAATAAATATGGACAAGGTTAGATCTGATTTGGTCATAATGCCTCTCTCTTATCAAGTGGATAACACCAATGATGCTCGCATGTAGTGTATCACTGACTTAAATGTACTTAAGTGTACATGCTCCAGGAGAAACTGGGAAGCTCAGTAGGCCTATCCCAGGCTGAAATAACTGAGTTTTATAGACTGCAAAGTGTCTGTGTAGACAGTATAAAAGGTTGTGTAGGCGTAATAAACCCCAAACAAACAGATTGAGACTCAAAAATCAAATAAACTGGTGTTAAGTTACCCTATATAAAGAAAAGAGCAAATAGGATGAAGATATTATAACCAAAAATAATAGATGATAGCTAGATCTTATGGCATGAGCTTGAATATCTAGATGGATCCACCCTTCCTTCCTGGTTATTTAATACATCATGACAAATATGACTAGCTCTGCGATAGGTCCCTCGTTGGTATTGGGTCAACTCTTTTTTTATTTCTCATGTATATTTGAAAAATATGTATTACAAAACATTTAAGACACTCCTACAACATGATGTTTACTTGATCATGGTCAACATTACGTGTAAAGGATTAAGTTGATATCTTGCTTCCACCCTTTATCAAGTTCATTACTCAGCCATTATTTGAATTATTTAAACCAGCATCATTAAAAATGTCTTTCCATTCATCAAACTGTTCAAAATTAATAGATCAGTTTTCTTGTTTAATCTTCATTTCCAAGCTTGTTTAGAGGTCTGTGCCTGCACAGATAACTTATGAGATGATTAAAATAATATTGGAAGTGATTATCAGTCCAGAAGCTACCTTGTTGCTCATAAATAATGAAATACAAACTTTAATGTCAAATGGAGAGCCAACACAATTGGTATTTACATGCATGATATATTTAGGCATTCTGTATGTTTGAATCAGCTGTCTTGAAAGGTTCTTTTCAGGGGCGTAGGAAGCAATTTTTCGTTGGGGGGGGGGGGGGGGGGGGGGGGGGGGGGGAGGACCGAAGGAATTAGATTGTGCCAACTCCACACCAACATATCCCAAGACAGGCCATCTCTCATGCCGCAGGCATTCACTGGGTATTCTTGTACACCCGTTTTGTGTGATTCACAATTATTATAAATAATTTTGTTTATTGTATCCAGCATTCACCACGCCACTGCTCGTAAAGAGATTTTCGATGTTAACTCTCTCAGAGGAAAACTACAGCAGATAGGTTCACCAAATTTGCAGGATATCTTTATTGTGAGGTAAGCTTCTCTGGGACTGAAATTAGCCTCATTCTGAAAAACAAGATGGCCACCGTGGGCATTTCTTTGAAAATTATCTACCTTTTTCTACTGGCTGGTTCTCATAGGTAGAAGGTTGAATCTCTTCATAGGTGATATGTATAATAGATGTACTCTGTAACTTTGCAGATATTTGACCTTGAAGTCCTTAATTCAAGGTCATCCAAAGTACCTCACGTAGCAGACTTTAAAAGTGTCTATATCTTCCTTACTACTGGTCCTAGAGGTTTGCAATGTGAAACAAACTTATAGGAAAGCATGGGCTGGGAATCTTTTGATGTGGTGAGATTTGACCTTTGGCCCCTCCTTCAAAGTCAAACAAGGATAGCCTAAATTAGAAGTGCTTATAACTCGCTTATTCTTGATCCTAGAGGATTATAATGTGAAACCATCCTATAGTACTTTATGGGCTAGGAATATTTTAATGTGGTCAGATTTGACCTTGGGCTTCTCCTTCAAGGTTAAGCGATGGTTGATTGGCTTTGGTGAGTTGTCTTTTGGGTGGATACAATTTGCATTGTTTCTCCGATGCGCTAGGTCTAGTTTTATTAGATGTTTCCATAACTTGTGACCTTTTCTTCAAATGCCAGGCTGATGGCAGATCTATCTTTAGCAAGGTTAAGCCCCAAGTAGAGGGGGATGTATAATCACTGTACTGGCTAGGTCAAATAAACACAATAAAGAAAGAAGAGTTTTCTGGGAAATATCTCATCAGCTGACAAATTGCTGTGCTAAACCATTGCTCTATGTGAATTTGGAACTACATATTTAAGTTCTAAATAATTAGCAATAAGGTAAATTAAATGTAGAAGATTAGTATACACATGATTTTGGTCTGTACAAGTGAAAAGTTTCACAGAAATTTACAAATCCCATTGTGGGCTAACTGAAACTATTCCTTTCACAAATCATAAAAATAAATATTTTATAGTTCAAATGGTAGCATATACAATAGTACCTGAAAACATTTGCATAAGCTTCAAAATTGGAGTTTATATTAGTTCCATTTCAAAAAGTTGGGGGGGGGGAAGATATCCCCGCCCCCCAACTATCTGGTTGGGGGGGGCGACCACCCCTGCTGCCCCCCAGTTCCTACGCCTATGCTTTTAAGGTTCATTTAAAAGACTAGTTTACATGAAACTTATTTGACAGATTCCAGGTTCAATACATTCCCATCTTTGTGGCGGATTCTAAAATTCCTCAGGGTCTATATTTGGCCCAACCTACTCCATCTTTAATATAACACCGCTCTCTACTGTTCTTGACTGATGAAACTCACTTGTATTCTGATGATATCTAGGTACACATGTACTTGACTTTAAAAAATCGTTCTAATTTTGACAACCTTTTGGTATTTTCTTCTGAAAATGCAGGACTAGATGTTAGATCACAAACTGAAGCTCAACCCAGAGAAAAAAGATGGCATAATGTTTTATTCCAAATCACAATAAGACTTTCTAGCTTCTTGTCTGTACAAAAAAATTGGCAACATGCTTTATCCATCAAACAATGCTCAGAATCTAATTCTAACATGTCACAGCCATGTCCACAGTTGTGATTGGTCAAGAAGCAGTTAATTTTTTTCATACGCCGCACGCCCTTCCATCATATACCAAAGAAATAAATAACAGTCACACATTTTGATGGAACAGCCATAATTAATAAGACCGCACAGAATGGAGGAATGTTATTTTGCATGGATATCACTTACCTAAATGAAGGTAATTATTCTTAATGTCAGGTTAGAATAGGGATATAACATGCATTTATGCACCATTTTAGACTTTTAAAGGGCAGGGCAGGAAGCTCCAGCCCTTAAACCCATCTAAACTTCTTCATAGATGCACAATTTCTCATGCTATAGCTCTATATTACATTATACTTCATCTACCCTAATCATGCAGAAACCAGATGCACCTTGTGGCTGATTTACATTTAGGGGATTAAAAGTTTATGTTGGCACTATTAAACACAGCTGCCACTTTGTTATTGTATTCATTGGTAGTCATTTCTTTTCTTTTACAGAATGGTACCTAGAAATAATAAAAAATAATCATGGCATTTGAAGTTTTTTTAAAACTGCTTCACTTGTGCCAATAACTCTAAATTATATGATATATCACTGGTTTAAACGAGTCTTCACTGATTTACATCGAAACTTCTATTCTATTCTTGAAACTGCTAGTTAGACATACAAGTACTTGAATTCCAGACTCCCCAAAGTATTTGATATCTTACAGATGTCATGCTAAAGCACGACGGAGTAGTCTATAGGCACCTGATCTCATTGCTTCTGTTTCTTTTTACATTCGTCTTCTAGTTTCAAATTGATGTCTTGTGCCAATATATCATCCTCGACATTTGATTTCAAAATGAGGCATATTGTACAAAATGCATTTAATGCCTTGCAGAGATATGCCCAGGCGAATTGTCTGGTGGAATGGGTCAAGCCAAATAGATATGATCACTTGCCATTTGTATTTTGGCTGAGATAATTTTCTGCATTCTGCGTATTTTTTCATCTTTCGGAAATTGAAGAATTTCTCAATCTTGAAACTGATTGAAAAATGAGAAAACCATCTGCTATGTGACTCGAGATTTAAAAAATTTTCTGCTGTTTTCATAATAGCATTATCATAAATTGGGGTTTTTCATATGGTATTGTTTTTCGTTTTGGAAATGTTATATCTCAAGAAAAGGAAGCTACTTTAACTGAAACATCTAATGTTTTATAATGATATTAAAAATTTAATCAATACTTTGATGGGATGGGACCTCCTTGTTCGTATTCTACACAATGTTTGAAACACCTGTAAGTATTCACAGACTGTACTAAACGATAGGGTGTCTGTACTAAACTAAAAGGTTTCTGAAATGACACAACATTTCTAATCAAGGAGTGTAGTGATATACTACTACTATCAATTACAAGTTGGTGAACTGGTCACTCATGGTGGGTTATGTCTCTGATAGTTTTAAAACTGTTGTAGTAATTACTCCTCTTATCAAAAAGGCTACCCTTCTGAGGATAATTAAAAAAACCTATCATCGTGTTTCAGGCCTCAGTTTCATATCAAAATTGGTTGAATGAGTGGTTGCAAATCAGCTGTTAGAACATATCCATGTCCATAACTTAGACAATCCATTTATATCTGCATACAAAACAGGTCACTTGACTGAGACAGCTCTTTTGTCCATAAAAATGAAGTTCATCTATCCTTATCAAGTAGCGAACCTACTGCCTTGATATTGCTTGACCTCTTGGCAGCATTCTACACCATTGATCATTCCAGTTTTCTTAGTTGTCTTCATACTTGGTTTGGAGTTGGTGGTTCTGAAATGGTTCACTTATTGCCTGTCTGAGCGCTGTCCGTCAATAAAAAATAGTTCTACTCTATTTGATCTTTGTAAACTCCTATTTGGTGTGCCCCACAGGTTCTGTCTTGGGTCTTTTATTGTTTTCATTATACACCATCCTCCTTAGATTGGTTATTGTTAACACAAAGGAATAAAGTATCCTTTTTATGCAGATGATATCCAGGTCTATGTCCATCTATCCCAGAAGAATTCATCTGCTGCCTTTGAACAGTTGAACAGGTGCCTAGATGACATAAAAGAATGGATGTCGACTAGTAGGCTCAAACTGAATTCAGATAAGACTGAGTTATTGTATTTGGTTCAAAAAGACAGAAGGATAAGTTGAAATCATACTTCCCAACTAACATCTTGGGTAGTCCCCTCTGCCCTGCCAAGTTGATCAAGACTTTAGGAGTAAGGTTTTATTCCGATTTTTCCTTGTCCAAACATGTTCAGAATGTCTGCAAAAGTTGTTTTATGAAACTTTGTGACTTTAGACATGTCAGGCGATTCCTTACTCATGATGCTTCTGTACTGTGCCAATGCTCTTGTTAGTAGTCGGTTGGATTACTGTAACTCACTTTTCAGGAGTGTCTCTAAGTTCGTAAAATTACCTTCGTAAATTACAGTGCATCCAAAATATATAGTGCAGCTAGAATCATATCAAATACCAGTAGATACCAGGTAGAATAACTCCTGTTATTGCATTGGCTTCCTGTTGAACATAGCTCAGTCTTTAAAACAAACACCCTTGTTTACAAGTTTCTTCACACTGGTTTTCCCAAGTATTTTGTTAAATATATCACTTATTACAGCAGTGCTTACAGCACCAGGCGCAGTCAGAGTGGTAGTAATTTCCTTGTGGTTCGAAAGTTCCTACTCTCTATCCATAAATCTTTCAAGCAGTTTGGTTATAGTTTTGCTTTTGATGCCACCACTCTTTGGAATGCTCTTTCTGATGAGATTCATGCATCGCCCTCCCCAGCCTCTTTCAGAAAGCAGCACAAAACCTACCTGTATACCAAGGCATACCCACCTTAGTCTTACTCACCCCCTGGTGTTCTCTGTGGTGTTTGGCCTTTTTTCTGTCCCTCGATGAGGAAATTGACTGTTTTGGTTTTATTGTGCATTAGAGTCCCATTGAATAGGGGAGAATTAAGCAATATAAAAGTCCAATTAGAATTAGAAATTAGAATTAATTAGAGGGGTGTGTGTGTGTGTGTGGGGGGGGGGGCAGGGTGGATGTTAAGGGCAGCTTGTTCTTCAGATATGAGGGTTTCTTTTCGGTGCCATAAGGACGAGGTCGTCCAGCGGAAAGCAAATATGTACCGATTCTACCATAATGAAAAATGTGAGTGGGACATAATATTTTATTAAGACAATAGTGATAAATTTGTTTACATAGTGTAATAACTGTTTTAATTTGTGTAGCATTACCATTCTGTTTTCATTGCTTCACTGTTTAGTCTGACTAGAAGCACAACTGATTTATTTGGGTTTGGATCACCTCTAAGCCTTGGTAATCACAATAATCATTGCACAGGCTGTATCACAATTGTCAGTAAAGAGGTGAAGGAAGTAGATCTTGCAAACCGACATAACAACGTTAGTTTCAACCTTTTCAAAAGGCAAGCTTCCTCACTAAGTACTATTCTGTCCGTTCACACCCCCAACCCTGGATTAGGGACCTATATCATACCTTGACTATTCTGTTGAACTCTATTTTTTGTTAAAGTATCCCTTACATCCCAATGCATGTGTAAATAGGTGCTGACCACAGCTAAAAATGGGCTAAACTTGAAGTTACATGCACGTTTCACAAAAATCATAAGGCCCATATGTGTCTTAAGCCATACTGTTAGATGTAAGAGTAGTTCCCTATTGTGGTGAAAATATTGCACCTACAAAGCAGTAGATTAAATTTAGATTAAATTAGATAAGAATAAAAAACACACAAACACACACGCGCCAACCCCCCCCCCCCCAAAAAAAAAAAAAAAAAAAAAACAACAACAAAAAAACAAAAAAAAAACCTTATTCTGAGGGGCGTTGCTTGCTTATTCAGATAATCAGGACACAATTATGATCCACTAATCCAAGTATGTATGTATCTATGGAGTGGTCCTGGGAGGTTGGACAGTGTAACCCGATGAAGTAAAATTCCTATTCGGTATCCCTGCTCTTAACAGGCGGGTAAGGTGAGAATAGCTTATTTGCATTGTTAGCAATTACACCTAATTATTTAACACACATAAAACTCTTTTTCGATATTAGAACCCTTCATTGTTAAACTGTGGAGGTTGGTTAAAATTTATCTGCAAATGTTGGTTGAAGGAGACATCTACGAAAGAAATTAAATAAAAAAGGTGAAAATCAAGGGAAATGAAAATAGTTTTTGAGCTGTCTGATTAATCCGAGTTTATAACCTCTCTTAAATGATGTGCCTGGATTGTAACAAAAAGCTCCCTTCAAAAGGTTTTTAATCCATCTTTTGCTGGCACAGATTAAAAGGTTTTTGTGGCTATAGCCAATAGTTTTTGTTAGAAATCCACCTCAATATTCATGTATTCTAACATAAAAAGGGAAGCAAAAGGATGGTTTCATGGGATGATTAAGTTTTGGAGATAGCCTGGAAATACGTCAATACATCTGTTTAAAATTGAATGTGACGATCGTTGATCTCGTTTTTGTTTTCATTTCAATATTAAATTTTTAGCAAATGTTTTACAAATCTTATGGCCTGTTTTTGTATTTACACTGAAATAATAAGCAATCGTTGATATTTCTGCAAAATTCATTTAAATAAAATGTTATTATTGATCTAAATATGGAGTGGCACACAAGAATATTGTATAGTGTCCAAATACCATGAAAATTATCTATTATCTGCCACTGTGGCCTAGCGGGTAACACACTTGTCTAGGAACTCAGAGGACGTGGGTTCAAACCCAGGTACAGGCAGATACATAGTGGCTCGGATGACCACTTAAAATGGCGGTCCTCTGTCATTGGGTCCTATCCCCAGTGGCAGGCTAAAGAACCTCAAGGACGTTGATAAATGGTCATCCTTGAGCCTCTATCTTCAAGTTAGGGGAATGTCAGTTACTTGTGAGTTGGGGCTGTACCTGTGCAGTCGGATTGGTTAAATAGCGCTTTGAGTCCTGTAGTATATGGATATATTGCGCTGAGTATAAATACACAATACAGATACAAATACAGATTACCTTTGCTGTTGTAACTAATTGTAACTGAAGTGTATAATGCTATAAATGGATAAAACCATAGATAAAAAAAACTTTCTTTCAAACAATTTCTTTGCTCTTCCAATAAATAAGACATATACAGAGTTAAGAGTTATTACCCATCGGATCTTAACATCAGCATCAAAATTGTAAGTATTTACGATTGACTATGTATTTAGCATTGGTCACTTGGCCCATAAAACCTAACTTTGATACCATCGGAAACACATTTACCCTAACAGGATCGCTTCTTTAAACATTAAAAGATCTGCTAAGGAACTAGAAATGTTTAATTTAAATTTGTCTTGTGTGCTCTGTTAAATTTCAAGCCACAGTATTTGAGAGGTTACCTTAAGTATGATTTTTTTTCAAGCCAGGATGCTCGAATTGTTTTGTTTTGTAAAATACTCGAGATGATGATAGTATCATTAATGAGGCAAAAAATTAATTAAAAGGCTGGAATATATCTTCATGTGGGTACCTGAATAAAAATTTGTCATGGAAATACAATATAAATATGTTAACCCCTTTCTGACAGCCCATTAATTGTTAAAGATGCAGTAATTTTATGGAATCAATAGCAAAGGCCCAAAACATGCAGGTTTGTGACCCAACAAGGGTAATATTTTCTCTTGATTTGTGGTTGTGTAAACCTACTATGAGACTAATGGTTGTGTTCCAATGGGGCCATCTTGTTGGTAACTATGGATTTTCCGAGGGTCAGGGGCAATGTTTACAGAGACGGTAAGGGGAAGCTGTAGTTTCCTGGCTTGTTGCTGTGGATTGGTAAAATATCAAACATGTTTGATATTTTACCGCCCCTCCCCTGTAACCATCCTGTCGTGTGTCTCAGCTTGTGAGACACACTTCCCGTCTTGTTCTACACTGTATCCATTTTGTCTGGAAGCACTTGCTGGCCTGTCATGATTCAGTACCTGGACACCATTTCAAGACACACCGACAGGCCGTAGACAGACTGACCGTACTTGAAAGCAAACCTTGCAAACATCCCTGACCTGACTTGATTGCTTCTCATCAACACAGGAAGTCTCCAAGTCTGCGGCCACAGAGTCAGTAACATCTCAGTAGGAGAATCTGTGAACATACCAGGACAAACCCTTAAGAGGATCTGTAAAGGTGGTTACACAGCAGACAAGCCAGGAAGTGTGTGGGACAGGACGGCTTCATTTCACCGACCCACGGCTTGTCAGTTACAGGATCTATGTCTATATAAAGGGAGTCATTTTGGGCAATTCACCATTTGGGACCTGGCATCTGACGGATTACATGTGGCATCTTTTTAGGCTTTTTTTTACAAATTAACTTAGGATTTAGTGTTGAGATTCATGTTGGGCTGACTTCACGAATACTGCTTTAAAAAAGATCGACACAAAAAAAGGGCAGAGGGAATGTCAGGAAGATAGAGTTGGGAGATACAACTAAACACTGAACAGAGGAGGGAGTGGCTGAAAAGCGACCAAGAACTGGGAGGAGTGACAGTGAAATGGACACAGAAGCTGGAGGAGAGGCAGGCACATCTCAATTGCAATCCAGGAGCAAGAAAGGACATATAATGAACATTTATTTAACAGACTCAGATGAGGAGGCTATTGTGGACTTTGTCGAGGATCATGAGTGGCTCTACAAGACCAACGAGCACTTTAAGGACAAGGCCAGGAAGAAATACAAGTGGGAGAGGTTCTCCAGAAGCCCCAACTCTGTGAAAGTGTGGAAAACTTGGTTTGAGTCCTAAAGGACTTGCTATAGAAAACTCATACAGGTCTGGCCGGACTATCAAGAAAATGACAGAGAGGCAGAACCTGATTCAGGATAAATTTAACTCCTTGAAGACACACATTAGACACAAGGGACCCAACAAATCTTCAGCCTTCAATTCCCCGACCCGAGAAGCCAGTGTAACCACAACCTCAGCACACAACATTTCCATAGGTTAAACTAAAATGGATAGATGAGCATGGAACATATGGAGATTAGCATGCCATCAGACACCACACAACAGCTATTGATTGTAAGCTCCAGTATAGTTTCCCAGCGTTCAACAGTAGACCAGCAGGTCATGGAACAGTTTGCGCAGATGCTGTCATCTGTTCTTGGGTCAAGGCAGGAGACCACCAGAACAGCCTTCTGGCATCTGAGGTTGAGGCTTTAGAAGAAAGAAACTTTCAAATGTTCAGAAACGAGGCTGTAAAAGTTCAAAGTGGGATCCAGAGCAGGGCAGAATAAAGAACCCATCAGCCCCAGCACCCTACACTTTCTAGCTGCTCTAGTGCCACTTCCACATATGTGCCACATACTTTTCAGAAGCCAAAGTAACAAGCACCAATTTCCAGGGAATATGTATTGCATATTCCCGAAACTCAGAAGCCAGAAAACTAGGCCATACAACCAGCTCAGCAAAACCAAGTGGGACTCCGAAGACAGCAGCAGCGCAGAAGAAAAGAGCAACAACAAAGAACAAAGCAAAATGAGTGAATGAGTGAGTGATCAAAAATTTGAAGTTAGAAAAAAACTTTGAATAATTCATGGACTTGATAAGGAAAAAGATTATAAATTTTTGAAACAACAAGTTGAGGAAAAAGGAGACTTTGAATAAAAAAGGACCCCCAGAAATAAAAATACTTTGCCCCCCCCCCCCCCCCCCCCCAAAAAAAAAAAAAAAAAAAAAATTAAAAAAAATTATCGGAAACACTTTGACTTTTAACAATGTCTTACATTTTTGGGAATGATTTTGACCTTTGAACCCGACCTTTTCAATTTTGTCCTTTGAGAAACTTTTGAAGTTCTATAAAAAGTTTGATACTTTAGAAAGTTTTTAACTTAGAAATATCTTGCAAATTTGCCAGAAAAAAAAGGAAAAAAAGATATCCTGAATCTGGTTGCCAGGATTTCAAGTGCATTTTAAAGTACTGCCCTGCCTCTGAAGATCCTGTAGTTTTCTTTTCATCTCTTCCCTGGTGAGTTGTCTTCTGTTGTAGGGTTTCATAAGCCAATGACATCAAGGCAAATAAAAAATAGTGCAAATCTGATCCTCCGTCTCACAGGGGTTCAGGTGGTAGAAGCCCCAATATGCCATTCTTGATGTTGTTCCTCAACTTGCTGCGATAAAATATTTGTGCATTTGATGATGATCCACTTGACCCAACAACTACCCAGAGGAGTCTTTATTCTGTGTCAACCAGGGCTAGCAGCACCATTGAAAAGAAGCTCTTGTAGTTCTAATCTTCACTCACATATTTCTTTGGCTTCTTCATGGCAATATATTTCCCATCAAGTGCCCCAAGAGCATGAGGGGACATTCCATCTGGTTCTGAACTTCTCCACCTTTTTCCATTCTTTAGAATCGGTAGTGCATTTCAAATACTATTTGTGGAATTCATCACGGATGAATTTACAGATGGTGGTACAAAGTTTAAATATAGTGTACTTGACTTTATGATCATCCTCTATCGGATAAATTTTGAATTCTCTATGTCTTGCATTAACAAATACGTCTGTGTCAGTCTGGTGTACTTATACACATATCCATGGAGAATGGGATGTGTTTAGCTACCGCTTATACTCGTGACTGTATATTAATAATTAATTACTTGATATGTTTGTCAGTTTTTTGTACTGTATATTTACATTTTACTGTGTCAGAGGGATAAGTATTAACGGTTATTTCCAGTTTCCAGCTACCTCTTATACTTGTGGCTGTATATTAATAAGTAACAAATTACTCGATATGTTTGTCAGTTTTTTATACTGTATATTTACATTTTACTGTGTCAGAGGGATAAGTATTAACATTTATTTCCAGTTTTCCATTTATTTTCTATTGATTCTAAAAAAACAGTAACAATTGCATTTTGTTAAAACCAGTCTAGACAGATTCTAAAATTGGATCAAAATTGATTTTGGAACTTTTCAAGTAATCTTTCTGATGGGCATCTGGACAATATTGTCATTAACAAATGTCAACGACAATATTGTCAATGGCATTAGAAAGAAACATTGCATTTTGTTGGAAATGTTTGGAGATTTAACAGTTTTGTAGCTATGCTAGGCATATTCTCGATTAATTTTCCTAATGGACATTTTAGGTACCCACACCCACACTGATAACACTAATACTGATGCCAAGAGCATACTGATTCCAGGCTCAAACAATTATTGACCAACATTTGTTTTTGTTCAAAAATATTGCAAATATCTGAACCAGGTTGACATCTTACCATTTCACGTCATTACTTATAGAAGCTTAACCATTGCATAGTAATGAAACTTTCTGGAATGAAATCCACTAGGGGCAGGTTTCATAAAAGGACTTATCCTAGATTTTGACTTAAAGTTAAGACTTTTGTCTTAAACTTCAGCTATGTCTGTGCTTATTTGATAAATAAGTCTTAAGTTTGGTCTTAGTTAATTCATATTTTGTAAAATGCACTTCAGCCCCAAATTTTGTCAAGTCCAAAGTCTAAGACCAATTGTGAAGCAGGCCCAGAAAGGCTGCTGATAATACACCATTGTTGAAAATATTAACTAAAATGCAGCTGCAGAAAAAATGCATATTTTTAACTTCTTTGATTCTTTTGAAGATACTTCATTGAACAAAAATGTGGAAATGAATGGAAACGTCAATTCCCACATGCTTGGAGTATTAATTTCATTTTATGAATACCACGAAATGACTTTCTTGGATTGAAGGACAAAGTAGGTATCATAGTCTAGTCTGAGCCTCTTGGGTTGATACAAATTAAGTGGTAAGTTTGTTCTACGTCCATCAAAATATCTATGGATTCATTTATCAAAATGGTACAAGTTCTGTTTTGAATTTTAAAATGATTACGCTTGCCTTAGAATCCGTAGATACAGAGATTAAGCACTTGGACAACTGATTGATTGATTGGGTTCAGACTAGGTAGTAAAGTATATCTTATATTGCATAAAATTATTTTTATACCCAATGTTACTGATCCAGACAGAGATACAACATTTGGTTGAATATATCTAGTTTTAATCTAGTTTTGTAACTTTTCTTTAAGTTATTTTACACCCTTAACTCAAGTAGTATAAGGTGCGGCAATCGATCGACATTTGTAATAAAAATTGATCTGAAGTGATCGGAAAATGATCTAGATCACTATTGATCAGAAATAATCTAAATCAATTTTCCTACCATATTGTAGATCTGATCTGAAAATCGCTGACATAACCTATCTGTCGTCAGCACCCTCAAGTATTGCACCATCAAACCCTACACATAACCTAATAATGTAAGCTGACCTTGAACCTCTCCAAAGCAATATCTGTCAGTCTACCATTTCAAATTTAAAAGGACCTGAATCGAACATCTCCAAATAGCCCCACATCCGACCTTTTTCTCAATATTCATTGACTTTTCGGATGGAATCTAATCAACTAGTGGGATAACTGCATTAAATTCGGTCGTTCTTTTTTTGTATATATTTTCTGTTTGATGATAAATGGAAACATTTCATCATTTTTGTTTTAAACAATGTCAGCATTTTTGAAAATTATATATAAATGCAAACCTAATCCTCATATATCATTTTGAATGAAACTATTCTGCAAACATCAACCTTAGGAAGAATGTCCAATCAATCTGAATCAAGAGCAGATATCTGTAAGGCTGCCTCCACCCCGACATATTCCTTCAAATTGCCTACTACTAATCGCAATGAATCTGGTGATGCAACTGACAGTAAAGGGATGAGAAACCAAGCCTTTACTGGAGGTTTTGCTCTATGTAGTAGGAGGCAAGTACATTGTACTGGTTTGCATCTTTCAAATGAAAAGCGTGACAGAACAGATGCAAGAGCTGACAGATCATCAGATCCCAGAGGACCTAGATCGGATCCGAAATCCAAAGTTCACCCTGCAGAAGGATTTTTCAGATATGATGATAGAATCTCTACATTTACCACATGGCCTAAATCTCATCCAATTTCTGCTCAGAGATATGTGAAGGCTGGATTTTATTATTCCGGAGAAGGAGATAAGGTCATCTGTCCCTGGTGTAATCTTAATTTGACAGAGTGGGAGACCTATGACATCCCAATGGAGGAGCATCAGAAGCATTCTCCTTACTGTTCATTTGTTTTAATGTTAAATCCATTCCTCAATTATCACCTGATGTAACTCAAAGAAGTTATTAATAAAATATATTGAAACTTATATGACCTCTTTCAATTCAATCTATCTATCAATCTATCTCAAGTTTGGTCACTAAGTGCATGAAACTAGACAGTTCAATATGTTTAAATTACCCAAAAGGCTCTACATACAATTAGATCTATAATTTGGATAGACAGTGATCTAGAATTTATTTCACAATATTTTGAAATCCACATGTATGCCTGACTTAAATCTTACAATATTTTTCCCCCCCCAAAAAAATTCATATGAAGATTACGTGGATATCTATACTGCAAAATCAAAACAAGATCTACAACTCATTAAAGCATCTAATTCTTACATATTACACAGGTTTCTCACCAAACATATGCCAAAGCATAATATATCAAAGATATGTGCACCTCATCACTTAACTTGCTCTACAATCACTAAAACTCCATATTTTCTGATATCTGAACCAATACCTAGACCTATTGACTTCATTGAAACCGTATATGAACGTAATAAATGGACTACATGCATCTTATGATAAATATGCTAATTTTTACAACCTATTTCATCATCTCTTCTTATTGACCCCTCTGACAAGTCTGAGCATGCATCTGTTTTAAAATTTTCCCCTTGTATTGCAGTTCTTAACTGCCTCATCAACCATTTTTTTTATTGCATCCTAACACTATATAAGCCTCCAGTTAATATTCAATTTTCGAATCTACTCTGAAGAATATCTCATCTCAAATTTGCATAATGGCTGAAGCTGTAGTAGTGAAATTGAATAATGTATCCAAGAAAAGGAAAAGTGATGGTTTGGGTGGAAGCAAGAGCAAGAAGTCTTTAGCAAGTAACTCTAGTTCAAAGATTACAGAAACCTTTGAGGACTCGCTTTCAAGTCTCCTGATGAGTAATGTTCCTATAAATGAATATACTGACTCCAAATCCATTCATTCGGATCCGAAAGAAGGTGCTGAAGTTGTTATCAAAAGAACATTTCACCTTGGAGGATCCAAGTATGTAATATATGGAGGTTCCCATGGAGTTATTGAGAACATTTATTTGAAAGAATGGGAAGATGGAGAGGTGAAAAATCAAGGCATTAAACTCTCAATTCCTAAATTGGTAGTAATTTTACACTTTGTTGAATTCATTACCAGTGCTATTCGAAAAATTTCAGAAGGTAAAGAGACAGTGGACTCCAGTTACCACATAGGTTCAGGGTTTTATGTCACATGTGCTACACCATATAAAAATGTTTCTATTAGATTTTGGAAAACTGCAAATGGAAAGAGGTATCCAACACCAGAAGGGATATCATTTAAGTTTAACGAATGGGATGAATTCGTTAAGGTTGCTCAAGGGATGTATTCTGAATACACAGAGATATATTCCTGTCAACCTTGTATTCTAGATGAAGGCAGAATAGGACATAACACTGAGACCTGTGATGAATGCCGAACATCTCAAGATACCTTATGCAGAGGGGAGGTGAATGAGGACATACCTCTATAAAATCATGTAGTCAAACTGATCTAGATGTAAATGTAATCATAACATATGTGAATAAATTTATTTTTTCGTCAATTACAAAATGTCTTCGTATTCATATTAAAGGAATTGTTTACCATGAAACAGATGTTAAATTACCTATATCATGGAAACCTGTTCATTCCTCTATCTATAAATGTGATTGGAACATAGCTCTGCTCGGCACTTTATGCTGTCACTATTTTCTGAATTTTTTTTAAAAACTTCAAGGTGATTATCTTTATATTGCTTTACTATGGATGGAAATTTAAATGTTTTTTTTGGGAAGAAAATATAACGTTTTTTTCCCAAATATGGTTACAAGTACCACCGTCACTGTAGTACAAATGTTTGCCATGCTGGATGAACAGAATTTCAGGGAAGCCTTCATAATTCTGTTGTTAATGAATGATGTGATTCCGGCGTACATTGTGTAAGTATTCTTTTTTTTTTTAAATTTTTTTTTCATATAATGCAAGCTACCACAGAGAAAGAATAAGATTAATGCATCAGTAGACATTAATTATTTTTAAAAAAAATTTTATGAGAGCTTAAAGCAATAGTAGTCAAAAATATTTTTAAAAAGGAACTGCCATCCAGTCGTGCATCTAGACACAGCGAACGTGTGAATTCAATGCAAGCACAGAGTTTGTGTGATTTTGCTAGGTCACGCAATATGTTTCAATAAAGAAGGTAGTCCTCTCGCAAGGTATTCTGTGCAAAAAGACACTGAAACCGATGCGAGCTTCTCGTATCATTTAATTTAGAATAAAAATTCCTCAATGAACTATAACTTATTTTAAAAAAAAAAAAAATTAAAAAAAAAATATGGATACAGTAAATGAACTTTTTCATTCTAAATTGCCTCTTTTTTTTATTTTATACAGTCAGAAATACCCAGATTTCATCAAATATGTGGATCAGGAATTACAAGTAATGAAATGTTGTGTTTGTGCAGTGGATATGGAAAAAGATAGAATTGTTATTTCGAATCCATGCAGCCATTTCCTTTGTCCAGACTGTGCAGCTGAATTAATTCGAAACTGGGAACTGGATGGTCGAAAAAAAAAATGTCCAATGTGCAGGACCATTTTACAAGACGACTTCTTCAACAAACCATTTGCCTGTAATATGAACAAAATAGATGCCACTGCTCTATTCCTTTGGATTCCCAAAGGAGTCTATCTGAAGTCTAATTATGAACAAGATTTACTTCAACATTTGACCAAAAACGACCTGCATATGGCATTTGCAAGTGCTTTTATGTTGGATCGCTTGCCAAATCCTTTGGATCAGTCATTTTCCAAAGAATGGGAGGAGTATTATCATAAAAGAATGACAGATATGTACTGCTCTTGCTGTAAAATTAAAAGTGAAATAGATCTACTCTTTATGGCCAAATGTGGGCATTTCTTCTGTACTATATGCTCCTCATTCATGCTAAGCAAAGAGAGGGAGGACTCACCATTGAAATGCACTGAATGTTATGAGAATATAGAAAGCGATGAATTTCCTCTAATTTTTATGAGACCAGTATGAAATAGGAGAAAAATGTGACATACAAAGGAAATGACTAGTAATAATGCTATCTCATATTTTTAATCAATTTTCGCAAATGTAACATCTTTCATCTCTACAGGATATTAAGACAGGAAATCATATGTAGAAATCTGTATGAACATGACTGAAACATTCTGATCAATCTCACTAAATAATTACTTTTTTGCGTTACTCTTAATTATCTATGAAGTTATGTGTATTTAACATTATACATTCAGGAAAATCTGTTATTACACCCTTTCAATTACGTTAACCATTCAGAAAACAGAATATTAACTTCTGTGAGGAATTTGAAAAAAAAGTCTAATCTCAGTCATATCTCAGATGAAGCAATCTCTGATTACACTTTATAATTGTTAGGAGTATAAGTAGACATATATATATATATATATATATTGAAAGACAATCCACATATATATATATATATACATATATTGAAAGACAATCATACTTGCTGAAATAAGTTACATCAAGAAAATATATATGAATACATGTCACAAAAAACTTTAAATCTACTATGTCATTCAGCTACTACGTAAGACCTCACCAATTACATTCTCATATATGAACAAATCTGCAAAAGGAAATCTGTCTTGAATAGGCATTAAACTATGAAATCTTACATATCCACTATGTCTGACATTTCTTTAAACATGAGTTTAATAATTTTTTTTGTGCTTAATTAATGTCATTTTAGGATATAATGAAGAAAATTTAAAAAAAAAAAAAATAAATAAAAATAAATTTAAAAAAATCACTTATAGCGTTTCCCTGATCTTGTTGTACTTCCTTGATCCTTGATTATGATTACCAAATCATCCTCAGAAACATCCTCACTAGAATCAGACAAGGATATGTTGAATGAGGGGTAATCATGTACTGTCGCACTATATTTGTCCATGACACTGTCATCTTTTCCAGATGTTTTGGAACCAGTATCTTGATTTTGATTCTCAACATTATGATCTTTTGCTGTGGTACTAGTATTCTGATTTTGAATCTGATCATTGTCATCTTTTGATTCGGAACTGTTATCCTGATTTTGAATGTGAACTGTTGCTGTGGAACACCTATCCTGGATTTGAATGAGGACATTATGATCTGTGGCTGTGGAATGAATCTGAACATTATCATTTCTTCTGATTGGTGTAGAAGACCTAATCTGACTCTGAACTGAATTCTCCTTAGACTCAATGTCAAAGGTAGGGTGATTAATTGCTCTGAAATAATCATCTAAATTGACATTAATAATTGAGGACACAGTAGATTGGTTACTTTGTGAGTTACTTTCTCTTCTTTCACTCTTGCTGGAAGTCATATTTTGACAAATTTCCTCTGCAATATCTTGAGCATTATGTGCAATAATGTCATCCCAAAGTAATTCGGGTTCAGAATCTTCATCAAAGGTACTTAAATTATCCAGCCTCTCCAATACCTTCACAGGGGTCTCATCTAAGTCTCCAGCCTCAGCAGAAACCATATAATTGTCTACCATATTCATTAGATTTCTTACTCTAATGAAAAGACATTTTCTAATGTATCCTAAACAAATTCCAATTCCTATCATGACTACAGGTAGTATGAATAGAGCGTACAGTGGATTTGTCCTTTGTGATTCAAAAGATTCATCTGGAATCAATTCCTCCCCTGTGCGCTCAGCCTCACTCTCTCTAGAGCTGGGACTCGTCAACTCCACTGAATTCACTGAAACATATAACATGTTATATAATCATCATTTTTTATTGGAGAATTCGATCGGATTCATTGAAATATATAACATGTTATATAATCTTCATTTTGACTGGAAATTAATTAAAAATAAAACCCACCAAGAAAAAAAAAAAATAAATTATCGAATACCTATTTTAAAGAGGGTAAAAATTGATTTAAATGAATTTATCTTACCAATGACACATCCACGAAATTTAACATTCATATCCTTTACATAGACGTAGCAGTCCCCTGTACACCTCCAATTAAGTAGATGCAATGAAGGGAAATTTTTTTTAATTTTGTCCATTGGTAGAAGCACACGAGGTATATGGCATTCTTGGTATGTGATTATTTTACTCTCAGAATTATGACAAAAAAATATATTGTCTAAAAATTCCTGTAATCCATATATTTTATGAATCGTTGTACCATATCTTGAGTTCGTACAATCCACGCAAAACGAATGAAATATATTCATAAAAGTCACAAGAACAAAAATTTCTTTATAACAGCTATACATATTTTTCTCCAATTTTTTTAAATTTTTTTGTTCGCCTGAAAATCCACGTGGAAAGAGTAACATACACTACAAATATGAAACCAAAACTAATGCGAACCCATTTACGACAACACCTAGCATCGATTTGAGAACAACGTCACAATATGACGGGTTACTGCTCTCTCTGACGTCACAATACATGGGAATGTGACGTCACATTCCATTAAATTTAAATAAGTATAAATACCTAGAGTTTTCAGGATATCTGATTCGAGCAGCAACATTCTGGGACTGTTTACTTGATCTTGGTTGGAATATGTACTGCAATCGAAGATAAAGAATTTATTGGATTCTTTTAAAACAGAACATATAATGGAATTTTTGGTCGTATACTATTTAAAAAGAATCACTGATCGTTAAACCTTTCAACCAGCTGAAGAAATAAAAAAAAATTTTTTTTTTGTAACTTACCCTTGATTTTCTAGAGATATCTCCTCCATCATATTCTGGGAAAGAGGTTGGTCACTGTTATCTGATTCAACTGTTTCACCTCTTCTTATCCATGCTAGAAATTTTCTTCTACACAGAATTACTGATATCATAATCAGTACCAATAACAGGAAGAGGACAGAAACTACAAAGGCGATTATTTTTTTTTTAATCTTAATTTCTTTACCTCCATTATCGATTACATTTAAAATATCACTGGACTTAAAACCTTTAGATGCTGAATTATGAAAACCAAAATCAGGGGTACTTGATGGTCTTTCCAATGAAATATCAATTGTAGTTTCCTGATCATGACGATAGGTGGAATCAGAATCCAATGAAATGTACTCTGTCACTTTGCCTTCTGTATGTTTATGATATGTGTTATCATATTTTGTAGTCACATCCTCCATTGATTTGTATTGACTGGTTTCCATCTCACTAACTTCGGAAAATGGTATAGGTGCATCAGTTTGTGAATCAAATGTAGAAATGCTTGTGAATAAAGATTCTTTTTCTGAATCACACATATTGGTTCTGACTACTACATTAGTAGCAAAATTCTCCAACCACCCGCATTTGAAGTAATTAATATTAACCAATGTTACATATTTCAAATTAGGAAGATTATGTAACATTTTTTTTATATCAACGATTTGCACATTTTCCATATAAAGCTTTGTAACACTGGGTCTGAACTTGAACCTGGGTGCTGCAATATCAATGCAAGTGATCATTTCCCCAACACAGTTGCATTCATTGTACTCACAGCTATATCCATAGGTTTTACGCAAATAGACAGAAGCTATAAGAAGGAAAATCAAAATTTTCACATCCATTTTATAAAATTTCTCAACTACTCTGCTTACGAGGGTATTGCTAGAGGAAGCTCTCAAACTTCTTTGTTTTGCATCTGAAACTAATATAAAAGATGGAACAAATTCACACTACCCTTACAAAGAGTCCATTTTTTATTGGCTGCTATCACTAATAGATTGCAGACACTCCACTCTGCAAATAGATATAAAAGAGTGAGGAGATGAGGCAAGCTGGCATAGATAACAGTGCTTTCAGCACAGAAATCTTTTGGCAAACTTTCCAAATCACTGTGAAATATTGCACTACATTCAAGCGATACCATTTGATTGAAAACAGCCAAGTCCTTATTATCTCTGGCTCGATAAGCTGACATGTCAATGCAATTTATGGATCCTTTTCTCTTTAAAAATCCATTCACCTCTATTGTTTGTGGTCCAACAGGATCCAGTAAATCTACCTTTGTAATGAAACTGTTAAAAAATATCAATCAGATGTTTTCAGAAAAAATCAAAAAAATCTACTATTTCTATAACAACTGGCAGAAGAATTATGAACAACAGACTGATGTAAATATAGAATTCAGACAGGGATTGCCTTCAGAAGAAGATTTAAACCAGTTTCCTAAATCCGAGCATAGTCTAGTAGTTATAGATGACCTACAGATTCCAGCCTTAAATAACATTTTCATCGCTAATCTTTTTGGTAGAGAGTCACATCATAGGAATGTAAGCGTAATCTTGATTTTACAAAATTTGTTTCATCAGGGTAAATATTGTAGAGATATATCCTTAAATACTCATTACTTTATTTTATTTAAAAATCCTAGGGATACACAACAAATTAGGTTGCTAGGAAGACAGTTAGGTATTCAGAAGAAATTAGTAAGCGCTTATATGGATGCAACTGAGACCCCTTTTGGTTATCTGCTGATCGATTTGTCACCAGGGAGTAATGATAGTTATATGTTGAAAAGTAGAATTTTTCCTGATGAAGATACAGTTGTCTACAAATAATTTTTTTTCCAAAAGTCATGATTCTATTAAGTATATATACGTCATTATACTGTTAACTGCATTCAAAATGTCTAGAAATCTCAAACAGTCGAGACATTTCATTCTACTCTTATTGGAAAATAATTTAGATTTAAATAAACATATTCTGATTCATGCAAGTTCATCTCAGTTGAAAGCAATAGCTGAGATTTTCTATAACGTATTTAAGCTACCTTTAAGTAAAAAAAAGAGAGAGAAATTCATAAATTATCTGAAAATTCTTAAAAAATTTATTAAATCGGAGGAAAAAGGGAGAAGAATATTAGCCAGAAAACATTTTGAAAGATTATCCAATCTCCTTGTATCAATTAAGTATTATATCGCAAAAATTTTAGAATGAATAAATATGTATTAATACCACATGACCAATATCTAAGGTTCAAGAGCTTTGTTGTCGAAAATAAGGATAAAACAGAAAATGTGATAGAAAATCCAGATGAAAGAAAAGAAAATAGTATTAAAAAGGACAAAACTGACGAGAAGGAATCAGAGAGTATCGAAAAGCTGGGTGAGGCTATTCATTTCAATAAAAGTTTATATCCTGAGGCAAGTCAAGAAGTAACTTATCCTATTCCTCCTCCCGGACTTCCAGCAGAGGCTAATTACCGCAAAAATGCCACCTATTTCCCAAAAATCAGAAAAAATGGAAGAAGAAATCAGGAAGGGGGAGGAAGTAATGAATGGATCAAGAAATGGAACAAAAAATTTTAATCAAGTAGAAATCGAATCATATCTTCATAACCTTTGTTACAATATTAAGAGTCCAGTAGCTTACAGCAGTTATAGTAAATTATATCCACATATTAAGAATGAGGCAAAATACCATATAACTCCCAGGTATTTGAAGAAGTGGTTAAGTAAACAGGAAACTTATACAAATTTTCGTCCTGCTCGTAGGACTTTTCGAAGACCTAAAGTCTTAGCTTTTTCCAAAAATTATCAATGGGATAGTGACACTGCTAACATGGTGAAATATAAGTCAGAAAATAATGATTACGCTTACTTTGTAGTTTTTATAGATATATTTACTCGGTATTTGTACACAGCACCATTGAAAAGTTTAAGAGGTGAGGAAATGGTTTTCGTGTTTCAAAGCCTAATTAGAGAAATCGATGAGAAACCAAAAATTCTAAGAACCGACCAAGGAAGTGAATATAAGAACCGTTCATTTAATAGGTTATTAAATGAAAACCAAATCAAACATTTGTACACATATTATGAAACCAAAGCTAATTATGCTGAAAGAGTTATTAAAACTATTAAAACCAAAATAATGAAATATTTAAGTGAAAAAAACAGCTTAAAATGGATTGACATTCTGTCTGATTTAACTTATGGATACAATAATTCTGTGCATAGATCAATTAAAATGACTCCTAAGGATGCAAAATCCAAGAATCAGTACCTGGTTTGGAAAGCTCAGTATGATAACTTGGAATACCCAAAAAATTTCTTCAGCTTCAAAAAACAGCATAAAAATTCGAAACTGATGCAAACTTTAAAAAAGAAAAAGTTTAAATTCAATATATCAGACAGGGTTAAGATAAGTCATCTAAAAAAAATGTTTGATAAAGAATATACTGAAAAATGGTCTGGGGAAATTTTCACTGTAATTAATCGTAAATTAAACCAAAATATACCCATGTATGAGTTAAAGGATTACAATAATGAAGTAATAGAGGGATTTTTTTATGAATCAGAATTACAATTAGCGTATATAGATGCTGATGTAATGTATAAAATCGAGGAAATTCTCAAAAAAAGAAAGAATAAAAGTGGACAGGTGGAGGTATTAGTCCGATGGAAGGGATGGCCTTCAAAGTTCAATTCCTGGATTCCAGAAAATCAGATTGAAAATATATAGTATATAAATATACATACATAAATATATATATATATATATATATATATATTTTGACATCTCAAACAAAGGTTCAAATGGAGGAGGATAGCATTTACTTCTTCTTATCTTCAGCAGACTCCTTAAGCTTTCATCCCAATAACAAGGCTTATAATTTTACAGTCGAGGTCCCTGAGAGAGCTAATTTAGTTGGTGAATGGGAGGTCGGAATATGCGATTTCTATGCGAGTACTGTCATCAATGAAACTCTGTATTTATTTTCAGATATTGTAGATTACTCTTACGTTAGAAATTCAATGCAAGGTATATTAAGGTTACTACCACAAAGCAATTCAAATAAATATCAGTTATTTAATAATGTTTACTATTTACCTATTAAAAATAAAAAATTCAGTCGAATAAGAATATATATAAAGAACAAGAATCTTCATTTTGCAAGTAGTTTAACGGGAGTGGGTGAATTGACTTTGCATTTGAGAAGAAGAAGACGAGGAAAGAAAATATGAACAAATATTTAAATTTTTGCAAAAAATGTATGGACGGAAAAATGGATCAGACTAAAAATTACTATGTCTTGGACAGTGATGACGATTTTGGAAGAAATAAAAATAATAACAATGTAGAAGTCTCAACCATCAGTCCAACTCAAGCAGCAGTTGAACAGGCTAAAAGTGAGATTAGGGAGCAAAAGAATATAAATAGACCCAAAAGTAACCAAATTTATCAAATAGGAGGTAAAGGTAGAAGTAACGGCAACTCCAAAGGATCTTCAAAAAAATAAAAAATAAAAAAAATTGTTAAAAAAGGCCAAAAAAATAAAAAGAAGGAAGTAAAAGGTGAGAGGTCCAAAAAGGGTGATAAAAAATTCAAGAAAAAGATTGCCAGCTACAGATCAATATGGATGTAGTCCAAACGTCACTCTCATTATTTGCTCCACCAGCTACTGATAAGACTATTGTTAAAGAGTACTGGGTGGATTACAATCCGATTGCAGCTATAACTGAGGGAGGGGTTATAGAATTCAATGTCCCAGGTACCTCTGTAGATTACATAAGTCTGGGAAAAAGTAGATTACATATAAAATATGTAATCACAGATGAAGAAGGAAAAAAGATTAGTGATGAAAGAACTATAGATGGAGATCGTACACCTAATACAGATCAAGTAGCTCCAGTAAATTTCACCTTACATTCAATTTTCAGACAAATTGATTTATCCTTAAATCAGAAAGTTGTATCACCGGATGTGGGTGTCAATTATCCTTACAAGGCTCTCATTGACTTACTTTTAGGATCTAGTAATGATATGATATTGTCTCAGGCTCAGGCAGCTATGTATTTCAAAGATCAGGCAGGACATTTTGATGAATTACAATACATAGGGAGTAATAGTGGATATTCCGAAAGAGGAAGACCAACTAAAGATGGTGATGCTGCCAATATTGAGGGATGTCTATACCTAGATATTTCTCAGGGAGAAAATAGAGCAATCCTCAATGGAGTTTCTGTAAACCTTAAATTGTTCCAGGCTTTAAATGACTTCAGATTAATGAGATTAGGGACTAAAAACTACAAGTTAGTAATCACTAGTGCTGTTTGGAAAGTATGTTATATTTCCCTGGACCCAAATATGATATTAGCCCATGATGAGGCTTTAAAAATTAGTCCTGCATTATATCCTTTTTGGAGAAGTGACATTAAGAGTTTCAGTGTAGCAAAAGGTTCCCTTAATTTCATGACAGATAACATATATCATGGTACAGTTCCCAGTAAATTAATAATAGGAATGGTTTCCAATACAGGTTACTCAGGAGATTACAGTAAAAATCCTTTTGATTTCCAACACATGAATTTAAATTATTTGGAGGTGACTGTAGATGGCCAGCCTGTACCTAACAGAGCATTAACCCCAAATTTCGAGAAAGGGGATTTCGTTTCATCGTATTTATCTCTATTGGACAATGATTACAATAGGAAAAATGGAATTATTATAAAATTATTAGAATACGACAAAGGCTACACCCTTTTTTTATTTGACATTCAAAGCTACCTCTCCGGTCATATCATGAGTAAGGGTATCAAAGGTCATATAAGGTTAACTATGAGATTTTCAAAAGCTTTGTCAGAAACTATAAATATTATAATTTATGGAAAATTTCCTGAGACGATAAGTATAGATCATAGTAGAAATGTCAATCTGGGAGCATGAATACAGAGGAAATTTTTGATCTAATGAAAAGTGACAGAGAAATCAGAAAAATATTCGTGGGAGTATATGCCATAGATCTAATACCAAAAAATCTCCCCATACCCTCTATCATCGTAGTGAATCTGGACAGTTCTGAGAAGAAGGGTAGTCATTGGATTATTGTTCATTTCGCGAGAAAACATGTGGAGTACTTCGATTCATTAGGAAAACAGCCAGTAAAAAATATTCATAATTTATTGATAAGTAAAGGATTGGTATACAAGTATAATAAAAAAAGGTTACAATCACCATATACAGACACTTGTGGTTTATTTTGCTTCTATTACAGTTATTACAGTTGCAGAAATATAGACTATAACATGATATTATCAAATTTCACCAGTAATCTTGAATGTAATGAACAAATTGTTAAAAATCTTTACAGTGAATTCATAAAGTAGAATTAAAATGTATATATCTGTATATTATATTCAGTGTTGTACATATTCAAAGTTTATACATTATACACATGAATTAAACTAATATCTGTATATTATATTCAGTTTTGTATATATTCAAGATTTATACATTATATACATGAAGTAAACTAATAAAATATGATTATTATATTCCTGTATTTTTTTTTCCATTTTTTTTTCAAAGATTTGAATTGGATTATAGCCTCATAGTTTCTCTATGAGAAGTCAGATTGGTTTCAGTGCCTTATTTGCATAGAATAGCTTGCCTTGATCCCATTTCTGTATAACAGAGGGAGGCAAACAATGCATTAGTACGGTGAGATTCGATTATTGAAATACACAATGGACTGGTATTCTGTGAAAATAAAGGCAATGAAAGCGGGGTGATTTTTTTTAAATTTTTACTTTAGGAAATAGTTACTTTATTAACATATTCCATTAATATTTTACCCATTACATTATTACCCGCTAAAGATGATGGCTTCAGTACAGGTACCAGCCTTGATGGAGTAGAAACACCCCAAAAACGAGATTCTTCATCATTAAATGTAGGTTGCTTATACACAAGCATCTTATTTTTAGAGGAAATTAAGTCTTCTCTAAAAATTGAACATTGAGTAAATTTTTGCAGTACTGCAAATCTCATGATGCGCTCCCTGAGGTCTAAATCCATATAAACATCCTTATAAGGTTTCAGAATTTCTACTAATTTAAAGCAATCATTTTCGAGAATTATTTTTTGACACAGCTCCATGTTTCCGTAATGTTTGGCTAATAAAAAAAAATAAAGTTGTTCTAGTGAATAAAAAGAATACTCCTCAAATCTTATTTTAACAAAATAAATATTGGATAGAGAGGATTGCATTTTCTCAACTAGCTCCACTTCCTGGTCCCATGGACATAGGGTCATATCTAATGGGGATGTACTAACACCATCATTCTGTACAAGTCTTTTGCAATAAAAATAGTTGAAACCTATTTTTTCTTGTGAATATGTAAATATACTATTACCTCTTAACCTAAAACCTACGTTTATTGAGGAATTAACTTTCTTTTCATTTAATGTTTGGCGGAATTTTGACATAGGATCAAGGAGCTGTTTCTTAGAAATTCCTTTACATGATATTTTTTTATTACCTTCTGAATCTTGAATAATGTAAGATTTGGAACATAAAGAAATCATCTGAGTGCCTTGGAACTCCTTCTTAAAAATTCCAACTCCACGGCGGTCTAATGCTACATGATACTCACAACATCTCCTAGGAAACCAAGGAGGTGAGACTTCATCCGAACAGGAATTAAAAATTTCATTCTGATATCTGTTCTTAAATTCATCAGAAATGCAATGATCTAGGTCCGATTGGTTAATTGCCATGTATATACTATCTGTATCGGTTTGAGTAAGTTCGAAAGAATCTTTTTTTAGATAAAGGTTCAAGCAATCATAATAAAATTCCAACATCCTTAATTTTGCATATTGTAGGATAAAAAAACCTATTTGTAAAGGGGTGTCTACAGTTATACGGGATTTATATGTCTCCACTTCATACAATTCCTCTCCTAATTTATTCATATTTTTAAAAGTGTTAGAATTTATAAATTTGCAGACCTTGCTTCTGTCCATTAAATATTTTACATTAGTATGCTTGGACTTGTCCATGAGCAGAGATCCGTAGGAACTATTACTGATCAATTTATAAGTATCACCAATGATCGATTTATCAGGATTTCGATCACCTTCCAGTCGATATTTAGTCACTGTGTCAATAAAAGACCTAAAAGATAATTTCGGTTGATACTCGATTATTTGATATATTTTGGTTATTTCACAGTTATTTTTGAGATACCATTGTAAAAGTGGAGTCGCTAGTAAAATTTTTGAGGCTGATGTCCCACTGACCAGAAGCTTTTTGTAATCAAATTTAATATCATTTTCCCTACAATATTGAGTCATATGTTCTCCTATATCAGACATTGGTACTCTACATGTGCAAAAGAAGGGAGGGAATTCTGAAAAAAATTCTTTAAATTCATTTTTTACGGTTATATCCACCTCAAGGACACCAAAAAGTTCACCATTTACAATGTCTGACCTAATCTTACTTTCAGTCAAACTTCCTCTATTTTTGATGTAATAAGAGGGTAAATATTCATCATACAATTCATGACAGAAAGGTTTAATTTCCTTGTTAAAGTCGCATTGCTGAATAGATATGTAATTATATCCCATTGACAAAATAAATTCCTTCTTCCTGATATCCTTCCTCTGTGTTTTCTTAATTTTTTGGATCCATTTTTGAGATTTTATCTTCTTAACAATAGGACAGTTGTTTCGACAGTAATGATAATAACAACCCTGGAATTCATATACAGTTTTAGACCTTGGTGAATAGCCATCCACTAAAAAATTACCAATTCTAACTTCCTTACAATTATTTAATTTATGCAAAATTTTGATGTTTTCTTTGTGCATAATATAGTCCATCCATACATAAGAATCAATATATTTTTCAGATATTTCCGGTTTGAAACTGGTATCAGAATATCTCCTAACGTAGACGCCTGTTGGCATATTTTGCTTAATGGCATAGGAATACAATCCATTGCAATCATATCCTACAATAGATTGACATTTATTACCCTGCACTTTCCTAATGTCAGAAACTCCTTTTTCATGATAACGACTAAAAATAATGCTAGGACCTCCAACAATATTTTTTCTATAAGTATAATATAAATCAGCATTTTGTTGATTTATAAGAGAAAAATTAGAACTTGTATATGCATATAACAGCTTTCTTGCGACACCTGGGATGGTAACAAAATCCTTAAAAATATCAATTCTCTGATCTGTGTAAATCCTTACAAAGGAGGAGAGTGCAATAACAAAGGGTCCTGTATCTAGATTATTATAATATATCAGGTAATCAAGAAAGGTTTGCATTCCTTGAGAGATCCATATCTCCTTCAATTTAAGGTAGTCTGCTTCTGTCTTCAAAGGATTACCCTTAGATAAGGTAGAATAAAAATCCTCCATTTCAGGTAGGGATGTGTACTTAAGCTTGTCAAAGGAGTCAAACCATTCATAGGGAAAGATACCTTTTGGAATTTCACAACCGTAGGCTTTCAAAAATTGACTGTATGAAGAACCTGCAGCAAGATAATTAGAAATGTCTAAAAATTTCAGATGTGGAGTAGATATGGCGAGATAAGAATTTTCCTTTTTGATTGTATGAATATCTTTTCCTGGATAGTTGGATGCTAGATGCAACATGATCTCTTCCTTAATCAGATTTAAGTCATATTTACCCGAATTAAAGCCGATAACAGGTAGCTGTGAAAGATATGTTTCGAAGTCTCTCCTAAGATCCAGTATTCTAGATAAAAATGAGTTTTGGTTTTAGAACTTAAAGAATTGTCATTGGTGGAGGTTGAGAGGGTAGTGTCTGAAGATTCTTCATCAGATTCAGTACTAGTACTATACTTTTCCATGAGGTCATCTAAATCATTAAAAACATATTCATATTGTAATTTAAGTCTACTTAAGTTAGAGGAACTAACTTCATTAAGATAGGCCATCATTTTAGAGATAAGATTACTTGGGGAGATCTCTACAAAGCATTTGGAATCGGTAAATCCATCAACATTTGAACAGATACTAACACTCACTGGAATATGTCTGGACAAAAAATTCATCTGATCTGTAGAAGGAGCATTTGTCTTCATTAAAATAGCCTCCATGTCCCATACAATAAATTTTTGATAATATCTCTCAGATTCGGCTACATGTACAGTTAAAGAATCTAGTTTATCGAATATAGTTTCTGCATTTCTATGAAAACCACCAGGAAATACATATTTAGTCCTGTCAAAGCAATTTGTATAATGTCTTTTAAGATCCCATTGCCTTTTAAACATTTTGGAACATTTTTCGCATTGAAATTTGGAAGCAAACTTCGTATAATTGGTTATATAACTGAGGTGATCTTGATAATTATTCAAATACATTACATTCTCTGCTTGAGATAAAGATTCGTAGATCACGTTGACAGAGCCAGAGGAATTCATAGATACAATATTAATTTTCAAATTGAAACATTGCTCCAGTTTATTCATATCCTGAATACTCACACCACCAAAATTTTTCATTTTATTAGATGTAATCTCAGAATAATTATTAAATCTTCTCCACTGATTAAGATATTGTATCAATGACTTATCTGTATCTTTCATATGTTCATGTAAACATCTGAAAAAACATAACTTATCCTCATAGGGTTTCTTGGTAACTCTGTTAATGTAGAATGATATGAGATAGGGATTCTGCCTTAAAAAATTAGGAAGGTTATCCACTTGCCCCAAAGGAAATTGTGTTTTAAATACCACATATTGGATATTGGTTATAAAAGCTAGTGTCCAAAGAGTGGAGGGTCTCACAGCTCTTGCCTGTTGAATAATATCTAGCCTTGCGAGTTTCAACATCAAAAATCTTATACTGTTCCTATTGGATATAGTAAATGGAAAATGTAAAATTTTATTATTAAAATAAGGAATATAATAACGATATTCACCAGTTTCTGTATTCTGCAGAATCATCCCAAAAGAAAAATTAATTCGAAAAGCATGCTCCTGATCATTGTATATTTGATGTAGATGTCCTCTGATTTCATTGAAGCCTCCATGTAGATTATTGGTAGGAAAGTTGTAGACCTTCTTCAAGTCAGTGTCTTCATCACCCGCCAGAATGTGTCTTCTGTTCATAGCATACTCAGCTTGAAGTTCTGGATTATTCAGATCTTCCACAAATTGTGGAATTTCATATAAGTCATTTCCACCATGTTGAGTCATTCGATGTCTGTAAAGCTCCTTCCTACTTGGACAAATGACTTTACATAAGGCACATTTGTAAACTTTATTCTTCTCCACCTCCTTAGTCCTGTGAGATCGTTGAATATGAGAATTCAATGCCTTGACACTGATGAATGGGTAGTCACACTGTAAACATATGAACTTTCCACACATCCTGTAATGTTGAAATAACTGTTGAGAGGAATGGAACTCCTGGTCACATATGTTACATTTCTGCAGGTTATCCTTGTTCTTAGAACATGTCTTCTTATGAAAGTTCAATAAGAATTGATTAGGCATACCATGTCCACAATGTTCACATTTAAACCTATGTTTAGCTAATCTCCTCTCAGATAAAAACTTATGACATATGTCCTGATGAATTTTCAACAAAGCAGCATTAAGCATATCACACTGACAGAATGGACAAATAAAGGCCATTCTTAATAATTATGTCAAAATAATACAATGTGAGCATGAAGAAACAGGTACATTTATAACAAAAATTAGTGATGATGCAGCGATTCTTCATTGCAAACATATGTGATTTTTTTTGGATTACATTTTTTCGGAGGAAGACCATATGTACCAGATGTCTCAGATATTGCTGATGATGCAAGATTTTCACAAAAAAAGCTGACATATGTGACGATATGATTCAGTCTTGCATCATCAAAGAGAGATAAGTGAATCATATGGTCACATATGTCACAGTTGCTTCAGATATTACTGATGATGATACAGTTTCCAAAAAAGATATGGGGAACAGCTTTGAAGTTGTGTATTTAGATGAAAATGAAAAGAAATCTAATTTACGTATAAATTTTTTATTACATATTCCTAAATACATTATATGATAAGAAAATTCATATATCTGCAACTTCATCTCCTCCCCCTCCTTCTATTCTCCTGATCATGTCCTGAGCTTGATCTGTGTAGAACCTTGCCATGGGTGAAAATGTGTTCATTCTATTCTTCCAGTGTCGATAGGTTCCAGATATTTTATATGTAAATATCTGAAATGAGGCTGATAGGAGAGAGAAAAAATGGAAAGGATAATGCCAATAAAATAAGGTCATATAATAGACAGTAATTCCAAATCTTCCAGGACAGTTTATTGGAAAATCCTTTAAAACTAACATCATAAAATCAGCTGGTTTCTTCAATTGGAAATTCTTCACTTGCAGATATAAATCCCATAGTGTGATAGTACCTGCCATGTTGTAGAAGATGAAATGATTTTAAATTGATGTGGACTGTAAATTTATAGATTCGCCAGAAAAAAAAAATTGTGTACTGTAAATTTATAAATTCTCAGCATGGCAAAAAGATGATCTAAGAAGAATTGATCTAGATCTCAAGATCAGGAAAATCTACAATCTAAATCTGATCAGAAAATCTACAATCTAAATCTGCACCATATGTAATCATTGTTCCCCCATCAGCATGAGCTCCAAGTTTTTGCAGTCAGCGATTTTCAGATCAGATCTACAATATATTCTTGATCTAGATTATTTCTGATCATTAGTGATCTAGATCATTTTCCGATCACTTCAGATCAATTTTTATTACAAATGTCGATCGATTGCCGCACCTTATACTACTAACTCAGGTAAATTTGAAGCATCGTTAACACATGATCCAGGCAAGCTTAAATGTATGGAAGTAACTTTTATAAAATCATTGATTCCTAGGAAACCTTTAAATACTCCAAAACTCTGGAATGATTTGCCATTGGAAATTCGAACTGCTCCTACACTATCACTTTTCAAAATGGGACTTAAAACTTATCTGTTTCAAAAGTCTTTCCCTCCCTAGGTTTCTTATGACCGAACACTGATGGCCCCCTGGTGACAACTCTATTACGTTTTATGACTTCTGATTTATGTATTACAATTTGCATTGTGTGCCTTAGAATCCGTCAGTTCGGAGATTAAGCACATGGATATCTGATACCTGACTTAACCACTTCAATATTTAGTAATGAAGTAAATAAAATGATTCTTCAGATATGGGATAAATGGTAAGGAATAAAATGTTAAAGTAGAAGCCATTGATAAGTAAATCCAACACGAACACTGAAGATGACAAAACTTTCAAAATAGAATTACGTCAATTAAAGTTATATGTGTTATATTTTTCAGTGTCTCTCTCTCGGTGTATGTGTTTCAACTGTCCATGTACGCCTCAAAAACGAAATATTACTCAATGTATTAATATAATATAATATTGCTCAAAAAGGCCTGTTTTAGACCTCTCAGTTGGAGATAATGGTGAATACCAACACTTTTTCCAAACTAACAGAAATTGTGCTTTGTTTTTGTAAACCATCTAGCCTTTGCACTAATAGGTGTTTTTTTTTTAAAAAAAGAAGCTCTTATTATTACTCTTGGCCAAAATCCATTATCAGTGTCTTTTGTCCAATTTCGAGTTACAAAAGCACTTCAATGAAACTTTTGTTCGATGATAATTTCTTGATTTGTGGCATATTTTTTTCCCTCTGTCTTGAGTATGTTTAAAATTTTTCAAATATTTCCACATTCAAAATCACCATGTACATACACCGAATATCTCAAGACCTCCAAAATGCCACCACTGCTCTAACCATTGCTTTTTTGCTAGGCTAATGGAATTCTGGTAAGTTTTTACCTCTACTTACTAAAGTGGCAGTCTTTCTCAGGGTGCATTGAATATCTTACCCTCTGTCAAATAACGGGAACAAATATTGTGCTTCAGATCCATTTCAATGTATAGCCGGCTTAATATAACATGCAATGTGTTTTTGCTGGTGTTTTTGCTGGTGTCATGGTTTCTGCCTTAATTTTGTCTTGATTGGCTGGAATGTTTCTGTGCATAAGAGCAACATTATCTGTGCATGGAATAAATGTCATTCCAGTCGACCATAACTCTTTCCTTTTCACAAATCAGCACTGCAAGTGCCAATTTTGAATTTGACCAGGAGAAACATCAGTTCACCCAGGTACACCAGAAATTTTGTCAGTTTACTTTTAAATGTTTCTGGTGAATACCTAGGTTAACTGAATGAGGACCAACAGATCATAGTTTTAAGCACTACCTACTTCCCAATTCTCCTGAAGAAATTCATATGATCAAACCACCCTTATATCAACCATCACGTGGCCTGTCCCCTCTTTGATTGCTTTTGTACACTGCTGCCAAACCTCGACAAAGATTAATTTGGCATTTGTTCCTCATGACAGTTCAGACAACTCAACTGTACTAAACTTTTTATGGTGGCTACTATTTTTTGGCCACTTCCTCTGGCTGTTTCTGCAGCCTGATCTTCTCTCTACCCCGAGGATTACTCTGGGTCACTGTTGTCTCAAAGACATTATTAAGCTGTTATATTTGAACAGTCTATTAGCCTGGTCACTGAACAAGTAAATTACCTCCAAACGTACTTACCTCTGATTCACTGTGACAGTCTGCACTGGTTGAACTTTCTGATGGGTTCAGATAAAATTTTATCCTTAGTAGTGATAAAAAGCTAAAGATTACATTTTGGAAATAAAATTTTGTTATACCATTTTAGAAAAAACATGGAGATGTTAGAAAGTAAACGGAATGTCTTGATGACAAACTGGTATTTAGAAACTGTGACAATTGTTAATATACTACACAGAAACACTGATAATTTAGTTCTGTAAATGTACATATGTACTGCCAAGTTAAAAATCCATGCACAGCAACAACTACAACAATCTGCTTACAAGGCATTATATAAATGATGTCATTAATTTCTATGGTAACGTAACTGAAAAATTGGCCCACAATCAAATATATTGACCCAATCAGGCCCAAATTTGAATCAGTTCTTCCTTGTAACAGTTCTGATGCTCCAAAAAACTCGCATTACAACCCGTGCAGTACTTTTTGAGTTATCCTGTAAACAAACAAACTTACAATAAAGAGTACTTGGAGTGGAGAGCTGAGTGCAGACTTTGCAAGCATTAAATGAATGATTTTTATGGTAATGTAACAAAAAATGCTCCAGAATCCAGGATATTGACCTGATCATTATCAAATTTGAATCGATACTTCCTTATAACAGTTCCGATGCTCCCTGAACAATTGCAATTGCAAAATGATCTGTGCAGTAGTTTTTCAGTCATGCGATAAACAAACTTACAAAGAAGCCAATAGAACTAGTAATATACAGGTGGGGGCAGCATTTTGCCCATAAAAACACCAAAATGCAGTTTCTTGATAACAAATATGCAGTTTAGTTTTGTAACATTTGGGCATGCTAATAGCATTTATATTTTGTTTTAAGTACAAATACATACATAGAACTTGTCCTGTGGCAATAAAATTAGGGCTGTCAAAAAGTGGACAGCATTTCGCCAATTATTTAAACTGTTCCCCAAAAGTTACATAGACTGTTAAACACTTTTACAATAATTAAAGCTAAAGATCGATTCTTGTCATTGTATTTTAGCATATGATGTAGTTATAAATAGCATTTATACTGACCCCAGACACAGTTTAGAGAACATACAGCTCTTTGCATCAGCAGTTTGTTAGGCATATTTTTTACTGACATATACATTTTTATTAATCTTTATAATCCTGCACAATGTCAGTTTTAAAACCTTAGAAAAGTATCAAAACATATTGCACACTTCTCTATGCTACACAGCTCTGTACTGTGCAAAAAACATTTAATAAAAGCATAAAAGTAGGTGAGACCCTATACACTCTAGCATTCAGTACAAACCATGTTCTGATAAATTTCAGTCCTTTGTATTTCTGGAATTACTTAAGTTTGGTTTATGACTTTTCTAAAATACTTACTGTTGTGTTATATCACACACATTCAAAAACAAATGAAATAGCTTATAGTTCCTGAATTTAAATATGATTTTTAAAAAAAATATTGATCTTGAAGCTTTCAAAAGGAGAAAAAGTAACCATTTTTGACCATCTGACCATTTGTAAAATCCCAGTAGAAATATATCCCTTTTACAATAAATTAATGAAGGGCCATTATATCCCACAGGATGTCAGCTCCCTCTGTAATCACACATGCCTTTACTCCAATTATTTCCATTGAGACTGGACTGTATTTATTAGTTCAGAGGGATATGAAATATTAATAAGTCATTTGATATGGGCATACGTGTGTATTAGTGAACTGTTATACTACGAAAATGTGTGACAACAGATAAACAATAATATAAATGATGGTTCCTTTATTGCACGTTGTATGTTTTCATTGTGCAGCTTGAGAAGGATAATAGAAAGCAGTTATTTCCTCAGTCACAATTTATTGTTATTTTGGCTATTTACAAAAGCTTAAAAGGCATCATTGATTTTTGTTTGGAACTGATGAACACCATCTCATTTTAGCAATTTTCTGAAACTTTTACACTGTCTTACAGTATTGATTATACCTTAAGTCTGTTTTTTTGTACTGTTCCTTCCTACAGAATACGTCACCCCTCAACAAAATTATCACAAAATGGAATGCCAGTAATCCTTTTTATAAGACTAACACAGAAACAAACATTTGGGATGCATTCCTGATGTTATTGTGTAAGCCCAGAACAGCAATATCTTGTGCCCCTGCAGCTTAGGTCTGGTGTGGTGCTATCTTGGATATCCAAGTAATGCTGCAGGCTTTGGTCCTTTACTGGATGGGCCTGAAACGTCCACTAGGGATCACGTCTACTTTCATATCATTTGGGTAGGCCTCAAGGATGACCGTGATTGCCAAAACCCCCGAAAAGCCACGCACTTAGATTGCACCTAAAACTGTGAAAAATAAAATGGAAGAATAATCACCTAAAACATAAGGTTAACTTGAAAAACTAAGGAAACAGAGATGTGCATCCTCCTTTACTAATTTTGGATTTATTTATTTATTTAGGGTTTGTTGATTCAACACTGTACAGATCATATCACCACGGTTGTTTTGTGGGCAGAGGAAACCAGTGCAAACAGTTAGCCACGGTTCTGTACTGTAACCTTCTGCCCATCGGTAAGTAACTACCAATTTGTCCACATAATGTCCAGGGTTTGAACCACTGACACTTCAAAGTTTGGATTTTTAATTCACGAAGCTAAATGTGCACTGAACCTTTGATCTCTAAGTTAAATGCAGCAAACGTTTCAACTAAATAGATATTTGCTGACGTTTGATAATACGAGAGGAGAGGGTTATTGTGATCAGTTTTGTCTATCTTTCTGTCGACTCAAAAACTATACCATAAATCGAGGTACAGATGGATTCCTTAAATTTGTAAAATTTGATTGAAAATTAAAGTCCCGACTTGTCCTAGTCACTTCCAGTCTTGTCCTATCATGAAACTGGCTTATCCATTGTCACTTAAGTGCTCATTCGCAGTCCTTTCCAGCATGATATGAGTTAAACATATGGCCAAATATTATGTTAAGAATGACAAAGAGTGCCAGTCATCATAATTTTGTTTAGTGAAACAATAATGAAACTCCAGTCCATTTCAACAGAACAATTTCTTGGAAAAAGAAGAATCAAGTGTCGACCAATCAGCAAATCTAAAACTAGGTTAATACAAAATATTGGGATCCCGTCACGTGACCAGAACTACAGCATATTTATCTTAACGTCTAGAATGGGGTTTTCCCCAGAGGCTCGAAATTATTGGGTATAAATATGTAGAGAAATTGTTCACAGGTACGAAATATTGAAGGTGACTTTCCCAGAGGTCCGAAGTTGGAGACAAAAAGCCAGGAACACACAAGAGAGCCTTCCTTGTCATGTGAGATATTGTCAGAAGCACATCTCCCACTGTTTGTTTGAACAGGATGTAACACTTTTAATGAAAATTTTCTATTTTAAGTGGGGTTTTTTCGGCCATAATCTGAAGCAAAAATACATTGATTTATTTTTTATATAATATTAAAGCAGAAACCAGAAAACAATAATTAAAATAGCAAAAATGTCAATTTGGACGTTTTGGTCACGTGATGGTAACTGTCTCCTTGGTGGAGGTAGTTATGTCTATTTGGTGACATTTCTGTACAAACTGATAAAGAAAAGTAAGCCCAACTTACAAGACCATAAAGATTCTGAGAAAGTTGTTTTGAATTTCAGGTCTCCCGAGACTGTTAACTATCACTACAAGGGTAATGCATACCTCACCATAGCAACCAAATCCATTTTAAAAGTAAAATTAAAATAAAAACAAACAAAAAAAAAAAAACAAAACAAAACAAGCCAAAACAAAACATAAACAAACAAATTATAGTTATACTGCCAACTCAACTGATAATATGAGAATTACCATAATCTTATTGACTACCCAGGGTTAAAGTCATCTTACCTCCTCCACAGTCAAGTAATACGATGAACTTTACTACATATGTCAACACGCAATGCAAAGTAGTGCACTTGCAGTTGTCGGATCTTGTATTACTGATTCTTAATTGGCTTGCTTCGGGGTATTTTCTGTCTTCACCCTGTACATATTGCTTATGCATGATTGCCAAACAATTTTAACACAAATAGTAACTTTTAAATTAAGTTTAGGTTTAAATTAAGATCCATTAGGATCAGGAATTTAGAATACACTGACTTTGTTACTGGCCATCTTGCTTTACCCTGCCACGTTTGGCAGCTTGGAATTTAACCTCTGTTTGACCTTGGAGGTCTTGCTTTGACCTGGTATAACCTTTCTTGTCTTTGCATGATTGCTGCTCGATTGGCTGGCAGCCTGGACAGTTTATAGAACCAAAGGACTTTAGAAATGTAACTAATTGCTTACTGCCCAAGCTGCTTGCCTTTCGGTGACCTTGCAATGTTGTGATCTTGACCTTCACAAAGTAGAAAGTCAGGCTTTCATCTTGGAGCTGACCTCAGTTAAAGGTTAAATGCATATTTCATTAGGCTGGGTGGGTTAACCTGCTTTGATGAGGCGATAATGTAAGAACAAATTGAAAAAAAAACACTTTGTGTGTCATTTGTAAACTAAAATCATATCTTTTAAACTAAGAAACATTTCCATACTTTGGACAGGAAAGTTAACAATGACACTATACACTGCATAAATCACAGTAATTCTGTAAAGCCCCTAGAACGGCATTAGTTTGCATAAACAGCTTCATTTCAGTTAAAGGTGAAGGTAAGAAATGAAAAATGGATTTTTCATCATTAATTAATTAATTAAAGTTTATATGTTGGCCAACAATGGGGAAAATAAGGCACTTGACTATAAAATGGGTTACCTGAAGTAATTGATAAATAAGACATAAGAATTGATGTCAATATAGTTCTGTCTCGTGTTACCAGATCAATATTTAACTAGACCTAGGTAAACCATTGTTTGACCTTGAAGGAGGGACCCAAGGTCAAATCTGACCACACCACAAGATTCCCAGCCCATGATTTCCTATAGGTTGGTTTACCATCTCAAACCTCTAGGACCAATAATAAGCGAGTTATAAGCACTTTTAAGTTTGGATATCCTCGTTTGACCTTGAAGGAGGGGCCCAAGGTCAAAACCGTCCACACCAGAAGATTCCCAGCCCATGACTTTCCATATGTTGGTTTACCATCCCAAACCTCTAGGACCAATAATAAGCGAGTTATAAGCACTTGTAAGTTTGGCTATCCTCATTTGACCTTGAAGGAGGGGTCCAAGGTCAAAACCGTCCACACCAGAAGATTCCAAGCCCATGACTTCCCATATGTTGGTTTACCATCCCAAACCTCTAGGACCAATAATAAGCGAGTTATAAGCACTTTTAAGTTTGGTTATCCTCGTTTGACCCTGAAGCAGGGGCCCAAGGTCAAATCCGACCACACCATAAGATTCCCAACCCATGATTTGCTACAGGTTGGTTTACCATCCCAAACCTCTAGGACCAATAATAAGCTAGTTATTAGTACTTTAAAGTTTGGCTATCCTCGTTTTACCTTGAATGACGGGCTCAAGGTCCAGTCTGACTACATCAAAAGATTCCCAGCCCATGATTTCCTATAGGTTGGTTTACCATCCCAAACCTCCAGGACCAATAATAATCGAGTTATTAGCATGTTTAAGTTTGGCTATCCTCGTTTGACCTTGAAGGAGGGGCCCAAGGTCAAATCCGACCACACCAGAAGATTCCCATCCCATGATTTTGTATGTGTTGGTTTACTATCCCAAACCTCTAGGACCAATAATAATCGAGTTATAAGCACTTTTAAGTTGGCTATCCTCATTTGACCTTTAAGGAGGGGTCCAAGGTCAAATCTGACCACATCAGAGATTGGCAGCACATGATTTCCTATAGGTTGGTTTCACATTGCAAACCTCTAGGACCAATAATAAGGGAGATATAGGCACTTTTAAAGTCTGCTATGTAGGTTACTACGGCAGGCCTCCGGTGGATACAATTATGCTTGACCTGTTTAGGCTTCTGCACTACCTCTAGAGCTAGATAACTATATGAATGAGACTAATAGACGGCCTGAATAAAATTGTCTGTAAATCTGACAAACAACAATTACATAAAACATATGGGCGGGACTGTAAGTATCACACAAATGGCAGGTTCCTTTCTTCTCACTCATCAACAGCCTGTGTATGTGTGTATGAATTATTGATACCTTATTTGTCAGGTAGTCAGGTATTTCTAAACTAAGTGAGGTTATATCACAATGACTTGAAATATAATGCTTTGGAGTAAAAGCTTGTCGTATTTCTCTGTTCAGGCACTATGGTACAACTCCATTTCGAAAGAGTGGAAGTGGTTTGTCCCTTAGCATAGACCAGTGTCGGTTAGTGATTGTGTTCCTTGTAAAACTACAACAATCATTGGGCAAGGAGAAACAAAAATGGTAGTAGAACAAACCTGAAAAGGGGCAGTTTCTGGTCTGGCTTGCTTTAGGTTTTCTGACGTTTCTGTAACTCAGTACAGTACAGCAGTACAGCTCTAAACCAATGTTTAATTGTACAGAGGAACCTTTTCTACTGTGCCAGAGGCTACATATCCGGCTATGGGTCTCATTCTTTCATCTAATCATAAAGTCAGAAATATATGCACATTTTGTCCAACCTTTCTGATATGTTATATTCTACTCTTAAACGTGACCTTTGAGACAAATTCAAACTAGTATAGTTGTATAAAATTTTGCGTAGTACATAATAGGAAAACTTTCCAAAAGATTTTTACATTCTACAAAATATGTCATGAATAAAGATTACAATATAATACGACTGCCTATCTTTAAACTTCAAGAATTATTTTCTATTCTATTATAAACTCTAAGGCAGACTCTAAACTACAACACTAGAAGCCAATTCAATAATCATTATTCTATAGATATAACCAGGTAAGTACCTCAAAGACACAAGGTAGTTTGAAAGCTAAGGTGGGAAAGCCGTTTGAAGTGACAACATTTTTTCTGAAACAGGCAAGAGTAAGGGCAGAATGAACATGATAAGGTAAACCATTCCAAGATGCGGGAGGATCAAAAGCAAGCTGTAACCAAAGTAGTTTTTGGCCTTATCACAAAAAACAGACAAAATAGAACCAAAATAGCTGGAATGACCACTGTGAAGAAACTTATAAAACAAAGTGGCTATTTAGAAGATGCAACAATATTTAACTGGCAACCAATGGAGTCTTTTAAGAGTAGGAGATAAACATGTGCACTGATTGGGACAATCCTAGCAAGTGTATTTTAGATACATTGAGGTCTGTGCATGTTAAAGCTGGACAGGCTTCTGAAGAGAGAACTACAATAGTCGAGATGACTTCTTACTCAAGCATTTAGATACTGATTTAATTGGCCTGAGATCACAAATTTGAATGAAACAAGTCGTACAAATATTACAAACATGACCAGGGAAGGAAAAAATTGTGCATCAAACCAGACAACAAGTTTTTCTACAATAACTACTGGATGAATGAAATTGCCAAAAATTCTGACAGGGTTTTCTTGAGCTGAGCATTAGTTCTAAAATATTGAGCTCAGTTTTGTCTGGGTTTAATTTTAGTGTACTAGATGGCATCTACTCTTGAACATCTTGAAGACAAAAATAAATTTCTTTTTGAAAGTTAAAACTGCATTCTTTTGTGAGACACATGAACAGAATACCGAGTGTCGGCATACAAGTGAAAAAATGGTGTTGTGAGTGCCTTCCCATAACCTTACTCAAACGATTGGTGTATAGTCCTGAAAGATGAGCTCATGCAATTTGGAAAGAGTTGACCAAATTTTAATTGCTTGGAATTAATTGCAAAGATAGGAGGGGAACCACTCCAAGACCATGCTACACACACCAAACCATGACTTAGAGCAGTCTACAAGAATATCACGCTCAATTGTGTTGAAAACAGCCAAAAGATCAAGTAAGACAAATGCAGTATGCTCACCACTTGACAATTAGATAATTTTCTTTTGTATATATGTTGTATAAGGGATGTTTTACTTTTATTACCGACCTTTATGTATGAATAACAAGTAAACAATTCCACATATTCCAATTAAACAAAAGCTCTGTAAAATACCTTTCCAATAGTGGTGTGAATGATGAACCAGTATTTGGTTTGTCATTTGTTTTTGGCGTAAGTAATAAAATTTACAAAGAATATTTGGGAACCGGTTATTGAAAATGTCATCATTTTAGGCTTTCTAATGGCTAATGCTTCATCAAAACAACAAAAAATATACATATTTTGTGAAATATGTCACACTTTTACTTTATATTGGGCAAAAGACATGTTTATGTATTTTGTGAAATATGTCACACTTTTACTTTATATTGGGCAAAAGACATGTTTATGTATTTTGTGAAGTATGTCACACTTTTACTTTATATTGGGCAAAAGACATGTTTATGTACTTAATAATATCCTGTGAAAGCCATTTACATTTGCAAGTTCTGGCTCATGTACACTGTGTCATTAATTTTTACTGCACACTAACAAGCATACAAAATATCAGATTTCATTCGTTTCGAAGCCCCGGTAACTGGTTTCAATTTCTGTAAAAGGTCCCACCACTACTTTCCAATTATTTATAACATATTTTATAGTTGCACAGTATTAAACATATTAACAAAAATTGGCACTTTGTTGAGGAATACTCAAATATCATCAAAAGAACAGACTGGCTATGTCCCGTAATTGCGAAAAAATGGCCCAAGAGTGTATACAAATTTCAAACATTCCTTCTCTTTTTACAAATAGGACATGCAACATGGTTAAATGCCTTCCAAAAACAAAAGCACCGACGCCCCCACCGGAAAAAATAAAGAAAAATAGACCCCCCCCCAAAAAAAAAGGAAAACCATGTTGACAATTGACATAATCTAGCCATGAAACCTTTTTTTACTTATGGTCAAGTGAAAAAATGTAATTTTGCACTGCATAAGGTAATTTGTAAAATGTTGTAAGCTTTGAAACTTATCAAAATGTCATTCTCCAAGGGACCCCACTCCAATAAAGAAACTGGCATGGGATTATAATTTTTATTTTTAAAAATTCTTTTCATATTGAATCTTACAACAGTTAACACGATAATGATAGAGTATAGATTTAGAATCCTTTAAAATTCTATTAACAGAATGCATGAATGCATTTAAGTACCACCAACAATAACAAGTGGACTTTTATAAAATATGTATATATATAAAATGATGCACAGTGAAGTGCTGTAGATTGATATATTCACAATGTAAGTACATTATGAAATCACGCCAATAGTAAATGCAATATATACCAAACTGAAAATAATGTATGCTCAAGGCAACAAGGGCCACCAGTGCCCCCTCCCAACAGGCCCAAAAGCCCAGGAGGGGCCACTAGGGGCCAAGTTCCAGTAATACAATTTCAGAATTTTTGAAATGTGATATTATAAGGCGTGAAAGTGACCTGTGAGGTCAAAGTGGAGCTGGAGGCAAAACCCCATGCATAGGTTGTTATTAAGGCAAGAAAAATGATGAAGTGCTCCAATGCAAAAGTGCAGAGTATAGGTCCAAATTTTGTAGCACGAGCAGTGAATTAAATGCAAGTTATAAGTAAACTCATGCAAAAGATAAATGTTAGGAAAGAAACCCATAAGTGTGAGTAAAATACTAAAAAGTAAAAGGAATTTATTGGCCACAGACGAATATGTGGGTTAAGATTTGCCTAGGAGCAAAATGCCACAGGGCAAACCCCAATCCAATTTCAAGAAAGTTTTCATCATCTGATCTGTGTCTTTGATCAAGTCAAAGAGCCACCCAATTCAATAAAACAACAAACCTAAGACATAATAACATGTGGGCAGTTTATCTGCCAATACATAATAATTTGTTATGCATTCATATATGTTGGCATAAACATAAATATGTACATATAATACAAATTCATACACCATGTAATAACGCATAAGGTATAGTGATGTTGATAATAACGTTACAGGGTAAAATGTAATTTTAAATGTGTGTAATATGTAGCAAAAGGCAAGTGGGGAGGTCATGTCCCAATAATAAAGCATGTATATCACTACATCTGTGGCAAGTTAGAACTATGTATATGAACTGACAATAGCTTCCAACAATAAAGATGTTAACACAGAATAACACTGCCAGGAAGAGCCTTTGTCTTCAGGTCCATAGCATTGACATACACCAATCGATGATATAACTCCTACACAAGCAGACGCTCTCTCAAATGCTGGAGACTGCTACCACACCAGCGAGGATCCTGGCAGAGAGGTACCTCACAGACCATAGGTTGAAGTGAAATTCCGAATAATGGACAGTACCTGAAACTATAAGAAGACCGGAAGTACTCTGTCCACGAAAAATAGCAGAAAATAATAATAACTTATTGCAGACGGAGGCCATTTTGTCCAATTGGCAGCAAAGCCTGTAGGATAGAAAAACAAAGACAAAGCACATATGCATAAGGGTGGGTTACAGGGTGGGAACTTCAAGAGATGTTACCCCTCTGCTGCCAATCGTACAAATGGCAGAATGAAGGGCAGCATCTGAGGTCAAAAACCTGTAAACCAATAGAAAAGCTTTTAACAAAACAGCATGGTCCTGCATACTAAATCTGATGCCTGATCCGATATTTTTGCAAGGGGAGAAAGGGGACCCTCCAGGAATGAACTTGGTGGCACCCAGATGCCACCTCACACATTCCCCAAGGGACCCCACCCCAATAAAGAAACTGGCATGGGATTATAATTTTTATTTTTAAAAATTCTTTTCATATTGAATCTTACAACAGTTAACATGATAATGATAGAGTATAGATTTAGAATCCTTTAAAATTCTATTAACAGAATGCATGAATGCATTTAAGTACCACCAACAATAACAAGTGGACTTTTATAAAATATGTATATATATATAAAATGATGCACAGTGAAGTGCTGTAGATTGATATATTCACAATGTAAGTACATTATGAAATCACGCCAATAGTAAATGCAATATATACCAAACTGAAAATAATGTATGCCCAAGGCAACAAGGGCCACCAGTGCCCCCTCCCAACAGGCCCAAAAGCCCAGGAGGGGCCACTAGGGGCCAAGTTCCAGTAATACAATTTCAGAATTTTTGAAATGTGATATTATAAGGCGTGAAAGTGACCTGTGAGGTCAAAGTGGAGCTGGAGGCAGAACCCCAAACTTGAAACCCCAAGAGGTGCCAGCCCGCCTAAAATCATGAAAAGTTAGAGGGGGCTGGAAATTAAGCAAATAAGATACATGCTTGAGATGCTTTCTGGCCCTGGAATCTGTAAGAGGAGCCCATCTGCCAGCAGTAAAATCTGAAATAAAGGATCATTACTTGAGCCTGGAACCTTGTTGAACATGGTTTGTAGAGCTGCCACTGGACACAAGATAGATTGACCTAGAACAGGAATGGTGACAGTGGCAAATGTCTTCCTGTCCTGTAAAGTTTTTGACCATTTTATGATAACTACTGCATGTGTGGGTGCAAAAATAATGTAACCTCTACATAGTTGCCTAGTACTATCAAAAAGCTTGATAGAGTGAGGTAAAATGTTGGACAATCTCAGCACAGAGAAAAAGGCAAGTAAATATAAGGCACTGAAGATCTCTGGATGGGGAAGTACTGTGCAAGCCTGGGCGATTTTTTGCAAAGTGTCCACAGTAATAGAGGAATGTATAGTTGGGGTAAAATTGGAATTAATTTTTAAGGATTTTAGAAAAAGCTGGAGTCTGTGGTCTGTAAAAGGTACCGTGGGAATAGCATATATTATGAAAAAGGCTCTAATTGCAGCCATGTAATTGGCAATATTAGTATGTGACATTTGATTATGGACCAAGAACTCCATAAAGCATAGTAAAATTTGAGAGGATACCTTAGTAATGGCTAGGCCAGTCACCACCAGGAATGTAAGGAAGTCCTTAAACATTCGAGCATAGTTCTTGAGAGTATTAGGCCGAAAACCACGAGCCAATCTTTGGTTAGCACTGGTGGTGAGCTGGCCCAGCAAGGTGTGATCTAAAAAACAGGAAAAGAAAAGAAAGAGAGATAAGCACATAATTTTAAACATAATAATTAAGCAATGTAAGGTCCAAGTGAGTAGGGACCCACTGATGTATAGGCTTGATAGCTAGTAAGCGGGTTTCATTATTAGGGGTGACATTCCACCTGGACAGCAAATCTGCTACAGAGTTATTTTTTCCAGGTATATGGGTTATGGCTAGAAGTATATTAAAAATGGACGTAATTAGCCATATGTTTCTAACAAATGTAGCCAAACGACTATCCCTGGCTTTTCCTGTCTGTAAGACTTGTACAACTGCAAGATTATCACAGAAAAGTTCAATGTTTTTATCTTGCCAGTAATATGCCCAAACTTTGAGAGCTACCATGATATTTAATATTTCGAGATGAACAATGGAATAGTTCATGTAATCTTTTGGTATATCAAGAGTGTAGACCATTTGGCCATACACACCACCTAAACCTGTTAGAGATGCATCTAAGTGGACAGATTCAGAGGGTTTTGTGTTATCATAGAAGGTAACCCCATTGTACTGGTGTAAGAGTGCCGGGAACCAGTGTAAATCTTTAAAAAATTCACTATTCAATTTACAAGTACTTTTGTTTACATGCTGACGTAAAACTTCCAGCATTCTGTTAAGAAAGAATCTTGAATATCATACACATTTAGTAATATATAGAAGGGACCCTAATAAGGATTGCAGTTGCCTCTTATTGCAGGTCTTTCTACCGACCCAACTTTTGCATTCATCATGTATTTGTTGCAATTTTTCTTGGGGTATAGATATAGTCTTGTGAACCACCTCTACCTTAATACCAAGACAAATTAAGGTGGTAGTGGGAGGTACTAATTTCTCCTGACTGATATCTAGACCTAGCTGTTGAAGGAGGTTGAGAAGGTAGTTATAAGCCTTATGAATCTCATCAGGGAGGCCAATATAGACAAGATCATCTATATAATTGTACAGCCTGGTATGGCCTTGGGAGGCCATAATATACCTAATGGCATCTGAACAACATTGGAAGAAAGTACTTCCATGCCTGAACCCAAAAGGCAAAGATCCATCAATAAAGTACTTATTATGGCAAAGTCCTAGAAGGTCCAAGTCCCCAGGATCAATTTTTAAGTGCCTAAAGGCACGATTGATATCTATTTTGAACATGAGGGCTGAAGGGCCAACTTCCTTAACTGCTTGTACAATGTTGTCAATAGAGGGGTACCTGAGTTCAAAATAAGTACCCAGGTACTTATTCTTTGCAACACCTGCATTAACCGAAAGGTTATGAGGCCAACTGAGATCAACTATGGCTCTTCGTTTAGTAGTACCCGACTTTTCTCGTGTCATAAGTGGAGACACATGTAAAGGAAAAGGCTTCGAGTCAAATGGACCATAGATAGCCCCAAATTGCAGTTCATCTTGTAGGTACTTGTCAATGTGCTGTGAGTATGTGATAGCTGAGTTATGGTTAACTTCAGTGGTTTGCAGAGGGGAAGAACGGTCAAAGTCTAAAGGAAAGCCAAAGGCTAGCAAATCCACTAATTGTTGGTCCCAATAATTGACCAAATACTTCCTCCAATTGGCGATATTGAGTTGAGATTGTAATTGAATTCTACAACCCATAAAATTTGGAAGATTGCTGGCTTTAACTTGGGTATGTAGATCTACAATATCATGTATTGCCTTATTGGAAGTACAAGGACCAGTATACACTTTCAAAGGGGTTAGAGGTATAAAGCCAAACTGAGTGCCATTTTGTTGAGAACAATTAATATAGTATACACATTGAGTTTTATTCATAAAAATTTCTGGTGGAATTTTTTTTTGTTTACATTCCAATGAATCTTGGTACTCTTTGTGGTGCAAAGGTAAACCTGCAGGGGACAAATTGTTGTTATGGTTATGTGGCAAGTGATTTTTATTGCAGCACTTTTTGAGAGGGAGTCTTGAATTGGAAGGAGAGGTAGGATGTGTGGAATTGGGCTGTGGAGTTGTAGTTGCATTTGAGTGAACGGGTAGCGAACCCATGTCCTGCAATGGGGCAAATCTATTGGTTAAATTCAATTGAAAGGAAGCATTTGAATTTTTCAAGGGTTTTGCTGTATTGACAACAGAATTTTTGGAAATTAGAAAGTTTTGATTTTTGACTGGTGATTGTTGTTTGTGTCTTTCCAGTCTAAGGGTTTTCGTTTGATTCGGCTTGCCATTACAGGGACGCGATACAGACGTATCAATGGATGGTAAGATGGAGGGAATGATATTTTTAGCAGTGACAACCTCAGCATAAGACCTATGATCCCTAACCTTGTCTTTTGACTTGTGAAACCAGGCAAGCCAATCGTGCTTAGTAGCATTCCTTTCTTGGAAAAAAAGCCAATTTTTGACATTTTTTGCATACACCAATTTTGTAGGATGACAATTTTTGTAAGTTTGAGACGTATGGGTACAGTCATCCAATTCTGCACCCAAAGTTATTCGTTTTTTTGACTGAATTTTCTTACTTTTGTTTCTGCATTGGGTTTCTGGGTGGCCAAAAGTCTTCCTCCCACTTGCAAAGCATGCTGAACATATATGCTTGTAAATTACACCTTTTGTTTCATGCGTTTTATCATGTACACAGGAATCCTGGTTGTAGTAGTTGCATGGCATTGACCTGGTAATTTTTCCGGAAAATTTCTTTGCAGAAGGGTTTTGTGAGACAGAACTGTTGGAAGTTGTATGTTTTTGTGCATTGGCACGTCGGATTCTATCAATTTTTAAGGTATCCGAAAAATCAGAAACCTCCCCTTGTTCCATACGACACAGTAACACTGCATGGCTGGCCTTTGTCGCACCCCAAGAAAAATCATTAGCATCTTCTAACAGAGCAATAACATAGTCAAGCATATGTTCTTTCATTTCTAAATTTTTTTTCTCTTTCATGGTGCGACAAAACCCAGCCATCCACTGTATGGGAGTTAACTGGTCATATGATACTCTTTCCTTCGTATTTCCGGTAAGGACAAACTCGTGGGGCCATTTAATTCTATTTTTCACCATAACTTCCACCCCACCCCTCTGAGATTTAATTTTTTGTTCAGTACCTGATTGCAAAGCGGTAAGTTCTTTTAACCTCTGTTCGACTTGCTTTTGTATAAACGAATCTTGTCTCAAGGCAGCAAGATCAGGTAACTTGTCAAGAAGGGAAGAGTTACAGTCTGGTACAACTTTACTGGGTTCTGCTACATGAGTACTAATTTTTGATTTTTTTGCACGTGTTTTCTTGATCTTAGTTTGATCATTTGTTTTCTTGACTGATGCAGTTTCGATACTGTCAAGCCTTTCACTTAAAACTGTGAACTGATGAAGGATTTGTTGGTTAATGAGGTTTTGAGAAGGCGGATCCAAACTGGTGTCCCTACTAGTGGAGGGTACTTGTCTTTCCGTTATAAATTTTTTGTAAGTCCGGCTATCTGTTGTACTGGGATGTGCCTCGTTGTCTGACTGTGAAAGCAAGCCACTACAATTTAGGTCACTGTCCGAAACAGAAACATCCGAATCTTGGAAAGAAGTATCAGCTGGATCCGACTGTTTACCTAACATTTCTGTCAAAAATTCTGTATCATCGCACAGTTGTTTATGTATCGGCATATGTACTCGCCCCTGTTTACCGGAGCGTAAATTATACTGCTTTGCCTTTCTATCCGACATGACCGTACCGAAGTAAAGCACCAGTGATAGAATAATGTAAACTAAAATAATATGATTAAAAAAAAAATAACGTAACTAAAATATGGTATCACTGGTATTTAACTTCAAGAGATGTTACCCCTCTGCTGCCAATCGTACAAATGGCAGAATGAAGGGCAGCATCTGAGGTCAAAAACCTGTAAACCAATAGAAAAGCTTTTAACAAAACAGCATGGTCCTGCATACTAAATCTGATGCCTGATCCGAAATTTTTGAAAGGGGGGGGGGAAAGGGGACCCTCCAGGAATGAACTTGGTGGCACCCAGATGCCACCTCGCAAAAGTGTTGTCATATAACCCATTTGTAAATTGCTCAGCAATTAATTAAGAGTACTTTTGAAATCCCTGTATAAATATATACATTAGCTTTAATCTATGGGTGCGGCCATAAATTCCAGAGGATGTCAACTCCCTCTGTATTCAGTAATCAGTAATCACACAAACCTTTGCTTCATGCTTGCAATTTGATCAATCTACTTCTCCATTGAGACTGGTCTGACTTTAGGGGCTATTTATTATGGTAGCAGGGTATGAATAATTGATGAGTCAGCACATATAGGTGTATGTGTGCTGCTGTTTGTGAACAGACTGGGTATGTCACATAATTGTGAAATAAATGGTCCAAATAAACAATGATCTGCAACATTATTATTCCACTGTCCGAGAGAAGTCAATGAAAAGTACAGCTGTATCTTTCTTGCTTTAATATACCTCTGAAATGTGTCATGTATATGCAGCAGTCCCTTTAGTTATTCACTCAATTGGAAGTAATATCATGTTAAGGGACTCTAATTTAACTTTGTGACAAACCTTGAGACAAACCAGAAAGCATTTCGTAGAGCACAGACATTCCAGCTTGGTGTATTTTCGAAAACTTGGGATTTTTTTGTATACAGAATTTGACCCAAATCTTTCTGAAAATTTAATCGCTTAACGTTTTTGACTAGGCCCCATCCACATCAAAATATTCACGAAGATCGGCACAAGACTTTTAGAGTAATGTAAACCAGAAAGCCCTATTTATTACAAATACATTGAAAATTGGACCTCCGGATATTTTTGTATCCAGAAAATGTTCTGGATCTCTACCAAGATTTAATCACACTTCCTCCCTTTGTCAGACCCTACCCACATAAAAACATTCAGATAAATCTGGGGATATGACTGTGTTCATTACTTTTTGAGGCATCACGAATACAGAGAGACAGACAGACAGGCCAAAACATTAGCAAACAAAACTTTGAAAGAAACTTTATTGGAAAAGTTTGTTATACTCTGACAAGAAAATATATGCAATTGGCCGTGTGCATCTTTTTACAAAATAACTTGAAACATTGTGAACAGATTTTTATGAAATTTCAGGATATGTCAACAACAGGACAAGGAATAGATGATTTAATTTTGCTGGTGATCCAGATCACCATCTAGATCCAGGAACTTTTAATGTATGTTTTATAATTGCACACATAAACCATGTTGGAGGTATTGGGCCTTGGAGGAAGTCTGCTCTCTCTGAATGCTTTTCTTGTTGGTATTGTCTCACACTACATTTCATACTACCATGCAGCAAGGACTGTAAAAATAATTTTAACTTTCCACAAGATGTTTAGGTCTTTCAGCATGTTCAGCTGAACAATAAAATGATATGAATTATAATTAATAAAATCTTCTTGAGGCTAGTATGTACCAAGCTGACCTAGTATTCTCAGGTCCTAGCACTTCAAATCATCCATAATCATTCTGATCAATTAAACTGGAAGACTATGCTATATGTTAATGATATCTACCAATTTGACAACATTTGGAGAATTTTTAATAATAAAAAATGGATTTGTATAAGCTTGTTTGTAGTAAAAAATGATTTGTATCAGGTTGCTTGTTATAAAAATGGATTTGTATCAGCTTGTTTGAAATAGAGATGGATTTGTATCAGCTTGTTTGTAATAAAAATGGATTGGTATCAGCTTGTTTGTATCATTTTGTTGCACTTAGTCATCATACAGTTCCAAATGTTCTTCAATCTGTTTGCATGTATCGCTGTTTGTGCCTGTGCACCAATACTGCATGATGGACTTTGACAAATATAAATCAATCTTTTAGAAACTCATACCAGACAGAGCATGGACACAGCACCCAAATTGATTCTGTACATATTTTGGCAAAAGTCTGAAATAGCATCTGAACCGATGAAAAGACTGCTTAATGCTATTGGCAAAAGTATTTATAAAGGAGTGGACGGTCATAATTGTGATCACAATTGTTAATAAATTAAACAACACGCCAACAATACTCAAATTATTTTGTTTAAAAATCCTTACTTATGAGCATTTCCTTCTAGACCAATCACAACATTACATCAGATCATTTTGAATTTATTTATTGGGTGTTAGTACCCACCTTTTCAGTTGCATAATCAATCTTGTACACTGTTGTCATTATTTAAGGAATCCTTTTAAGTGCAAGCTCCTAAGAATCACTTGTTTTCTTCTTTCGTTTTTTTTCTCTGGAATTTCACGGATTATGGCATAGTGTGATGAGTATCTGTCTCTCCACTGAGGTTAAGCGGTAATGAGCTATGTACTGGGATGGGTGACTACTTCCGTGCACTACTGCGGTCTCTAATGGCTTTGCAGCTCGCATCAGTAGACCAAAACACCTTTTGGCCTTGTTTTAAATGGAGTTGGAAGATCTTGTCCCAAGGCTAGTCATAGGAATTTTCTGATAAATCCTCTACACTTCTCAAGAGTGACAGGCCTTGTCACTACAGTTTATGGAGTATTATGGAGTCCGGAGCAGGCCCAAGTACCTATATTTTTGCTTATATGACCAATCTCTTCAGACAAGACCAATCAGATACTTGTTTGGCATCAGTCCAGTTTTCCTGCCTGCTTTTGACCGGATCACTTGTACCAGCAGTCCAAGTGTGAAATTGTGCAGGTTTTACAACCAGTTGTGAATGTAAAGTGAGGCTATTAAAATAATTCCAGAAATGAGGAGACCAATGTTCACTGCAATTATGTCTTCCCAAAATTCTGTCATTTGTGAGTTACTAATTGAGACCATACTTGTGGTCTTTTGCTGGAAACCTCTAAAACCTAACTAAATTTGACTATAAAATTTGACGCAAAAAGGCTGCATTATGCAGTTAAATGGTTTTCTGTATTGGCAAATGTAAAAGTCTGCCTATTCATCCGTCCATCCATCTTAAACTGTTAGCCAATCAAACCCTCACATTTGTTGGGTACCCTCCACTGGAGCAAGTAGCTTAAAATACAATATGGAGTGCAGTTTTAAGCTAGTAACTAAAAATGCTGTTTTCCAAGATACAATGTATGGTTTATATATTTTCTCTATACAGTATGAATCCTTGAGTTTAATTTTACCCTGTTATTGGAGTTTTTCTAGACATTGGTCTCTGGAATTCCATTGTATGTGTTCCTACCTCCGTTGTGTGTGTTGTGGTGTTCTGTGGAGTGGGGGTGGCTGTATAAATAGGGTGCATTGTCTCTCCATCCCTCTCATTAGATGACAGGACCCTACTGAGAGACAGTGTCTGGCTATATAAGGCAGTAGGGGATAAAACAGTGTGTGTTTGCTGGTGTATCAAACAGTAGCCGACAGAAAGTCATCTATATTTCAGGAGTAAACACGCCTTTTTGTGTGTGAGAGAAGACAGGGGATAAATAAAAACAAGTATGGTGTTTGTTGATATTTTTCTGTTGAATTATAGTTTTCTAATTAAAATATTTGTGATATTTTACTTACATTTATATGTCTTGTGGATTTTTTTAGGCTAGGATAGATGTCTTTTCTTGTCTAAAATGGTGGTTTGAAGTCGTTCTTCTATCATTTTAATCAAATTAAAATTACCTTATATGGAATTTTTGTGTTTTACTTACTTTTTGAATGACATAACAGGGCCATTTCCTGTATTTCTTAAATAAGGGGATATTTTTGTTTAATTAAATGTTTATGCCTTAACAGTATTTATGTTATGACATAAGTTAGTAAATAAATATACTAAGTGAATGTTTTACCATGTTTATTTAGTTTCTGAAAAAAACATGAATGTCATTGCTTTACAGCTTGAAAATAGGTAGGCAATTGCATCCAGTGTCAACTCAGTAACTTACTATACTGTCAATATATTGGCATTCAATGTGATGACATGGTAAACTATAGAAAACATATTCCAAAACAACTCTAAATTTTTTATTTGAATCTTTATAAAAGCATTACATCTAAGATGTATTCTAACATGACATGGCTGTGTCCGTGAATCTGATTGGCTAAGGAACGAAAAATTCCTTCGTAAAACGCCACGCATAACCTTATGAGTTCTATTTTATCACTCACAATGCTGCTTCGCAAAAAGAAAACTTGAAGTAACAGCCTGGATTTTTTTCATTAAATAAACAAATAATGGTAAATACGATATTCAGGGATTCTTACATTTGAAAATAGAATATACAGATATGAATGTGCTAAAGTTTAAAGAAGCTTAGCAAAGAAAAGGGTTATCTTATTTTGTGGCTCTTCCCATAATTCAACTGCACCCTTTGATATAAAAATTCTTTATAGAATATTCATATATTTTTGTACAAAATAGCTTCAAAACCAATTTTTATAAGATCTTTTAAATATGATGTTAGAATAGAAACAGACAATTCCAAGCTCGGGGTTATAGGATATTTTTCAACGATTAGCGCATTAGAATCACTCAGGCTCCGCCTTCGTGATCCTAATATCAAAATCGTTGTAAAATCTCTTATAACCCCTCACACGTCTTTGCCTATTCTATAATATACGTGAAACCCAATGTTTATAATCACGGTTACACTCTATCATTGTTGGTCAGGTGATAGCCACAGCCATGACTTAATCAAAAGTAAGGAATGCTTTTATTTTTACTTGAATGATATTATTTACACATTAAAACTAGACTTATAAATTCATTTCACACATTCTTTTATTACAACAGTTATATACTATATTTCCTATGGATTTTTACTTGAATGATATTATTTACAAATTATAAATATTTATACTATATATCCTGTGAAATTTTCATGAATAGTATTATTTACACATTAACAATAGACTTATAAATTCATTCACTCTATACTATATTTCCTGTGAAATTTTACTTGAATGCTATTATTTTGAAACAGTAAATATTCTTACAAGTTCAGTTATGGTATTCTTTTATTATTACCATTATATACTGTACTTTCTTAAATTTGAAACACATTTAAATGTGTTTATACATAAAAGTGACTGCTTGTGTCGATGGATGGTATGAAAATTGCAATATGATGTGGCATCACAAAATGAAAGCTATCGAGTACAGGGCTCAAACTAGGAATCTGAACGTTATTATGAATCTTGTTGTTTTATACAGTCTACAATATTTGATTTATTTGTAAATCCCTTTTCACCTAAATGAAGCAGATTAAGGAAATCTAGACACAGTTATTAAAGTGAAAAGTGAAATTTCAGATATCTCAGTTTTATTTATTTTACTGGCTTCTCCATCTCTTTTTGCATATCAGAAGCATATTTTAGATTATTTATTATGATTTATTTAATGTTGCTTTCAACACATTGTGTAAAGGGCCACGGTGGTGCAGTGGTAACACATTCGCCTCCCACCTCTGTGGTCGGCGGTTCAAATCCCAGACCTTATGTGGGAAAGTTGGTAGTTGCTTACCGATGGTTGGCAGTTTACAGTTTGAACCTTGAGCAACTGCATGTACTTGTTTCCTCTTCCCTCAAAGATACCCGACATGATATGACTTGTACTTAACTTGACTTGTACTTACTTGTACTTAACTTTCAGCAGTGTTAAGAGCGACGTAAAACCCCACATTGTATACATTATATCAGAATGGGTAGGATTAAGGGCAGATGAAACCAATACATTGTAGTTGGTAAAGAAACTGCTAATCATCTAAGAAACTACCTAATATCTCACATGCAGTCCAGGGTTTGAACTGCAGACCTCAGATGTTGGAGGCAGGTGCATTAGCCACTTCACAGAGCCTCCTCATATTCCAGATGAAGTAAGTATATACGCATCTGTATCAGTATGTGTGGAGATATGTTGTCTTCCTCTTTGGGGTGAGTGTTTTCTTTACAATGCTTCTGGGAAAGGTTCTTCGAGTTTTGATCCTCGGCTATTTGCTGACACAAATGTAATTGTTTTATGCCACATACTATAAGCTTCATTTTATGTTTTATCAGCAAACAAAAGCACAAATATTATACTGCATTATTAGCTACTGCGATTTTCTAGTTTTGGACAGGCAAGGACATAGTAGCTTGAAAGACCAGCTAAAATAGCGGTCCTCTGCCATTGGGTCATATCTCTAGTAGCAGGCTACAGAACCCAAGTGTCGTTGATAAATAGTCAACCCTGGGACTCTGTCTTAGAATCACTTTTAGTCAGAGATGGGCGAATGTTGATGATTCTACACTGATGGATTTTGAAAATATTTCTTTGGGTTTTTGTTGACATATGCAGAAAAACATTAAATATATGCGTTCACAGACTGAATACAGTTCCAATGGAGTCTTATTTGCACTGATTTACTTGTTTTTATATTCCTTTTTAGTTTCAACATGTTGAAAACCACACTACTCTGCTTGTTACTAGCTCTGGCCTGTTCACTGGTGTATGGATACTTCCTATCAGGTAAGAAGTTTCAAATTACACTCCATACTGCTTAGCAAAACTCTTAGGCACAAATTCACCACGAAATATTTATTTGTGGTTGTTTCACAAGGTTTCGGGGATTATTTTCAGTGGAATTTAGTATGGACATGAAGGAATCTGTATAATAGAATTGAAAAGAAACCAGCCAACCTCACAGAGGATTTTTGTAAGTGGTAATGATACAAATCTTTTATAAAATTCTTCTAAATTCGTATACAACCAATCAGCATACGCCTTTCAAAATAATATACATTTGTGTCTGAGATACTGATTGGTTTCTTTGTATTTGGTATATACTTTCTGTTTATACTGATTCATGACGTGGCCTGAATTACCAAGCCAAGGAATACTCTAAAATTATAGAACAAATTACTAATGTATTGCAAATGTCATTGTCCCAGACAAGGAAATTATATGACCAGTCAGTGTACAAAGTTTACTGGGAAAACTGTCCGGGTCCACCTGACCTGTAACTCAAAAATGTTCCAGGTCTTTAGCAAAAGTTGCCAGTCTGTATTTCAATGTAGATTAAATCAATATTGAGCTTCAAAACTGACCAAATGGCAAATACTAAAGAATAAATAGTTTGATGTTATTTTCTACAATTCTAAGAATGTCTGTTTTGGTGGCCCTTGTACCAAAATAATTTCGACAGAGAAAATATATGAATAGTTTTATTAAGTGAAAGGACATCTAGACTTGTAGAAAGAACCAGTTACTTAACAGTATTTACCAGTCTCACACTGGCGGTAGGTGTTAATTTCATTCCTGAATACAAGATGCACTCAGAGAGAGCAAAACGCTCGACTCCATGTGACCAGTTCATCAAGTGATATAAAGTATTGTAAGGAAGACAATAAAATAAAACCAAACATGTAAATTAATCTTCATAGAAATATCAAGTAGAAAGCTGGTCATTTAAAATACATTGAAATGGGACCTTTTTTGTATCCAAATTAAGATCCTGATCTTTCTTTTAGTAACTACATCCCCCCCCTCCCCCCCCCACACACACACAAAATAATAAATGAAATAAAAAAAAAAAAATAAACAATAAGCACACAAAAACATTAAACTGCTGGTGGAGGTAAAAATATTGCTTAAAGGTCACTTGGTGAAAATCACACATGGATTTTTTGTGATGGACTGTCAAGGAATTGAAATAAAAAGAGAGAAAATAAAACAGAAATAATAATTAATAAAAATGATGAATATACCACCTCCCTCTTTATTATGTTTATTAAAATGAGAAGAAATATTTTTACTTAAAGACACCAAGTATCACAAGCTAGGTTTGTGACCTCACAATGGCAGTTACATTGTGACATCACGGAGTAATGACATCATCAGAAAGCAAAATATTGATTTTTTTACCTATGTGATGAAGAGAAGCAGTTTCACTGTGTATTCCCAATTAAAAATAAGAAAAACTCTCTCCTGGCTTTAATTTTCAAACAAATTACACCAAATTTGGAAGAATCCGTCTGTTCCCCATAAAATACCTTCCCACCAAATTTGAGATTGATTGATGTTATAGTTTTTGAGTTATAAGGGCAAAATGGTGCACAGACAGAGAAGCAGAATTTTCACTGTAAAAGCCCAATTAAAAATAAAAAAAAACTCTCTCCTGGCTTTAATTTTCACACAAATTACACCAAATTTGGAAGAATCCGTCTGTACCCCATAAAATACCTGCCCACCAAATTTGAGCTTGATTGGTGTTATAGTTTTTGAGTTATAAGAGCGAAACGGTGCACAGACAGACAGACAGATGGACAGACAGAAACAAACTGATTACAATAACCCTCTCCTATCGTCGAGCGTTAATAATCCGTCACCATAACAATATCATATTTTTGTTTGCACCTCAACCAATGATATGCTATAGCAATACTTTAACTGAAGACATCACTAGCATTGTTACAAGCATTGTTAGCTATGCAGCTGTCAGAATCCATACATGAATCTGAAACTGTTGTCTTGTTTCCCTGTATCCCAGTGTCACTATTGTGATTGTGCTTTCCTCACCACCCCAATAATGTAGTTTTGAACGTAATCTGATTGGTGAAATGGCATATGCTTTCAATCTTTTCATCATGAAGTTCAATAATGTTATTGCAGTGATTGTAACCATGGTTAAAAACCTATACGAGTGAACATTTCTGTCCCAACTAGTCATGAGAGATCTTTTAAGTTGTAATTTGTTTATACCCCATTCATACTACAGGTGATATTCCCCGCTGGAGTCCACGTTTGCTAAAACGGCCCTGTCCTTTCACTTCTGTCTGAGGTTAGTATGTGACCATGTGATAGAGTGGCAAAATGTCCATTACATTGAGCATCCTATATGGTAAGTGGAGGTAAATAGACATTTCGTCACTGTGTCAGAAGGTAGCATACAATCTTCGGATGGTAGTTGAAGGACAGGGGCATTTTACTCAACGCCTATAACCAAGATTTATTCCAGCCGTAGTGTGAATGCTACACCAAATCCTGGAAGGTATGTGGCAATTTTGGAGTCGGTTCTACCGCCTTGGAAAACTTTTAACCACAGGACATACTGCCTGTATTGTGAATGGGGCATTATGCGTCATAATTGTGGTGCCTTTGGTTTGTTCACACAGTTGTGTGTGGTCATATCAACATGACCTTGTCCTCTTTGTTCCATAAATGGACATTTAATATGTGGGGATTGCACATTTAAAAATGAGTTGGCCTTAAAGTGATCCCGCTTCCCCCGATTCACTCATCTGGTGTGTACATTTCAGTTTAGCACTTGAGAACTCATGAGAGTATATTTCAAAAAGTTTTTGATGCTCACAAAAAGCTTTCCATTCTGTGGTGTAGCATCCTAAACAAATACAGTCCCTGGCTTATTAAATCTTATGAAAACTACTAAAACATGAAATATATCACAGCACAGACGAGCACTAATGATTTAAATATTTTGCGCTCATACGTAATTCATGAAGCCAGTATGAAACAGTGTGATTTCGGTATTATGACTTATCATTACGATGTTGCAACTTAAGTTTATGGTGCTATGACTTATCCTGCCCACTCTTCTATGAAAATAGAATTGAGTGTTGTTCTATGATTAAATTAGTGGTATGATTCAACTGATTAATGCACTAAGACTTATCTCGACTTAGTGTTACCACTAATCTTTACGAAATCTAACGGGTCTCAGGTTGAAAGGTGATATTTTCGGTCGTACAACTTATATTTTAACTCTGGACAAACCTCATGACTTGCCTGCTTTTCCCAACCTCTTTCAACGGAAACAATGGCAGCAACACCCTGTTTTATAAATCTGATAGCTCTTACAATAAGTCACAATCATGGACCAGGTATGTTGGACCAGCCAACTAACTAAAACTAACATTATCTTTTGATATCTTTATAGTCAGTCCATATCATTCCATCAATCACACGCAAATATTGTGTATAGCATTTTACTATAACCAATGATATATAAGGTGATTAAAATAATAAAAAATATCCTTACCTTTTCCAAGCAGCTTTGCTTGCTATGTACAAATTGCAACATATTCAGGGAAAGTGTGATATAATTGTTTGTCCATATCAAATGCTGCCTCCCTACACACAGCAGTGTATAGTCTGAATGTATCAAATATTGATGTGCATTATTAGTGTGGGACATTATGCAGATGACACCATCCTGACAACAATTTGGGCCCCAAGCTGGTTTGTGACAACATGCCATAATATAGAAATGTATCCTTAATGCCACAAACAAAGCCATGTTACTTTAGGGGCTAAAGCTAAACAATACTCAAGGCTTACTGGTCTTTTATCATTAATGACAGAGACTGTATCATGATGACAGAGGCTGGGCTACTGTGTTTATATAACAGCGAAAATTAGGTACACCATTAGAGTACATATCCATGTAGGTGGCAATGTTTATGGTACATTACCCAGATGTTTCTGTGATAGTATTTACTGAAATAAGAAAAAAAGAACTTGAAAAAGAACTCTTAAATATCTGGGTTATAAAAGTTCTTTGTTATTTTGGTTATCTGGATGTTATACTGTGTAGATTATAGGATCAAACAATACTGAATGCAATAAAATGTAATCGACTGACCTGGTAATGCTAACGACTTGACCTCTGAGGTCATAAGTTTGAACCTCGGCTGCGAGCCCTAATTGTATTATATATAGGTGTCTTATTGTTGTCTAGTGGTTTACAGTGTATAATCTTGAGCAACTTCATTCCTCTGTCATATTACAACTACACGTCATAATATGATCATCAAATATTCTGTACTTAAAAGGCTTTGAACGAAAAGGCCAGCATAATTAAAAAGCTCCAATCAATGCAAATCAATAGCACACACAAACAAGAAGAAATAATAGTGAATATATAACAGACTATTTCGATTCACCCCATTATACATTTCTCATTTCTTGAAGGAGTAAAACAGAAAAGAAGCTAAGGCTGATAACCTTGATGATGTTTTTTGCTACAGCTTAAGAAATAGAAAATATACTTCACTCTCCACTTGATATACAGTGGAGAACTTTTTTATCCAATGAAATTCATGACCCCCAAGCATGTGTTAAGTGTGTTGAAAGCAGCTTTAAATAGCAAGTATACTATCTTTATGACGCCATAAAAGAAAAGCAATAACACGGAATATATGCATTGTATAACAGTATGATAATTCGGTTTTATGGAGAAGCAATTGTCTCCCATCTGATTTGAACTAGTTTTTTTTTTAAGCAGAGAGAATCTGATAAAGCAGAGGGATTGGAAATAAGTGTCACGTTGTAAGAGACTTGTTCCTTTTACACAAACCTCGTTGCCTTTGATGTAAGTTTATTACCTATATGAACGTCAATATAATGGTCTGCAATATATAAGGCTCAAATCAGGGATGTGTGGTCCGAGGTTTAGAGAGATGTTTTTATTATTACAGCACATCAGCTTTAGCTTCAATAGAATTATGCAAATCAGTCCAATTCCAGAGTGCTTTCTGTCACGTTTTATGTGGAAACCAATCATAGTGTGAAGATTCCATGAATAAATTCAATTTCTTTCCAAGTGGACAAGATTGATGGAACACTGTTGCCCATTGTTTATTGTATCACACTGTTATGCAATAATATGGTGTAGTGTTGTAATGGGGACAAACTCCAATTGTCCTATAAAGTACCTTGCCCATTATACATTATAACAGGTCGGGCATTATGGAAAACAATGACACCTGCAACAACAACAAAACAAAACGTGTCATTTGGCTTGTCATTTGTGAAAATAGATCTGATAACTATCACAATTAATGCATTTCCCCAATGTAATTTATATGAATTTGCATTGGATGAGGTCCATTCTCTAAAAAGTGAGAGCAAGGGTGTTACCCGCTAGGCCAAAGTGGTAGATTGTGAGACCCTGAGCTGAAGTATAGTTTTTGAGTTTTTTTTACAAACATACATGGTTACAATACCCTCATCCCTCCTTTGGGAAGGTCAGAGTAATGACACAAATAAATAAGTTTACTGTTGTTTCGTTTTTAAGAATAACTGACAGTGGAACATCGGTAGTACAAAAACAAGATGTCTTATGGTGTTATAAATATATTAGCCCGGCTTCCACTTTGCTGTTGATGTAGTGCAACTGTAAACCTGTAATTCTCACATGGCATCACATAATAGCTATTACTGTCACAAAATTGTTATTACATAATAACATGATCATATTTTACTGTCTTTAAGTTTTATTAACATTTTGAGAAGTGTAAACTAGAGCTTATTTTCGGAAAATATATTTAAACCCTTTTAACCCACAAATCTCTATATCACCAGTGAAACATTCTCACAGTATTTTTTATAATTTTTTGTGTGATTGAAATCCACGTAGGATCAAAGGGGATTTCAAGACTTAAAAAAATTAAATTCAGAGTAAAAATATGTAAACAATATTTGATGACGTCAGAGATGAGCTGTTAATAATTTGCCACTTGCAGTAACATCACAGTCAAATGGGCCATTTGCTATTATGTCTCCGCTCACAGCAACTCCAGAAAAAATACCCTAGTCATATTGGCCACGGAAAAATGCCCTCCAAGTCACATTGGCACTCCTCGCCCCCGTAAAGAAAGAGAAAATACTATTGGGTTTGCAAAATGTGAGAATGTAAAAAAAGTATTTGGACTAAAGTACTAGAAACAGAACTTAGACAGTTTTCTAGAGAAATTTTGCAAGTATCTGGGGCTCAATTTGCCAAAGGGGCTGATTTGTTTATCTTCCTTTCAGTAGCAACCTTTTACCTCTGTTATAACTATAACTTTATATAGAGTGTATGAGTGTACATCATGGCTAATGTATTCATGATGCATTCTTATTTTGTACTTACTCAATACTTTGAATATATGGATTAACTTCAAATAAAAGCTTGTGATATAGAGATACATACAATGCTTATAGTTACGACAATGAAGGCTTAGACATAAGAAAAGAGTCTTAAATGTCAAATGTATATGTTTCACAGACCTTTTCAGCAATATATCTTACAGACTTACTAACCAGCTCAAAAAACATAGCACCTTTGTGAGCAAATTTATAACAGGCCAAAATATATTTACAGCTCAAAATGTAATCTGTAGTCTTGGTGCAAGTGACTAATCTGGAGGAAAGAACACAGAAATTGCATCAGTCTATTGTTAAAACAGAAGGGTGCAGGAAACATTTTAAAAACAACCAGCTCAAAAATCATATCAATACAAGATTGAATTTGGATCTGAATTAATATAATTGACTTTCTTTTCCCCTCCTTACAGACTTTGACATCTGGTAAAAATGTAGGTATGTTGATTTAAAAGAAGAAAGGTCTTATATAAACAGGAAATACCCAAAAATAAATAACATTAATGATTGCAATTTCAAACATGATTACATCCAGGGAAAATATATGCTTTGGTTAACAGGGCCTTAAGGTAAAATCAGATTGCAGACATGAGATGGGTTCCAACTTGGAAGGATTTGATATCCTTTCATTACACACACTGCAAGTCGACCATTCTTGATGCTTCATGTTACAGAATTATAATAGGTTGCTGTATTTATTCCACACCTATCACAACCTGTTTGTAATATATATTTCTTATACAATCTGTGTTGAAAGTGACACTAAATCCCAAATGAAATTGACACTAACATCTTGTGTTACAAAGTCACACCAGCTAAATAAAAACAGGAATCTTGATCCATAAAGTGTGATATTGCAGCCCGGATAAAGAAGATTGGGAATCCTAGCTTTATGGCTGTGTAGGCGACAATTCTCCAGACTCTTCTTGAAAAAAAAACTCTAAGCCATAACAAAATATGCAATAAAGTTCTTTGCAGCTGAGATGATGAAACCATCTTAATTAATTCTAGGACTCCCGTGTGTTATCTGGCCGGCAATTCCAGACAGTATCAAATCATAATGGTATAGTTATATATTCTCAGGCCGCTGACTTTTTTGTAATTTAATAACTGGTAGCTGAGTCACAGAATGTTATGTCAAGTTACATCCTGTGTTATGCCAATGGGTGGGGTCATCTCTGTGGTGTATGGGTTGACACATCCCATCATAGAGGCTATGGGTATAAATATCTAGCTTGGCCTTAACTTTGAAATCAGATGGAGAATTGACAATGATGAGAGGTTTGTAAAATAGCTTTCATTAAGTTTCTTGCTCCCCGATGCCCCGTTAACACTACAGGTGATATACCTCGCAGTTAGAAGCTTTTAATCAGCGGCAGAACCACCTCCCGTGATGCCTCATATCTTCTGAGATTTGATGTAGCCATTTTGAACGGCTACTGATGGCATACAATGTGTAATCGTCAGTAGCAGTAGCATGAGAGTAGTGGAAACGTATGTCAGCGTGAGGCAACCTCCGTTTATCTCCACTCACCTGATATAGCTGTCAGACAAGCACCTGATACCGAAGCAAGACCGAATCACAACTTTCTATAATCTTCGGACCACTCCTTCAGTTACCGCATGAAAAATTTATCTGCAGAAGTTCATGGGGGGATATACAAAGGTGGAATTTTGAAGAAAACCAAAACTTCCATAGGACACTCAAGGAATGGGATGATAGACCACTGTATCACAAGTTTGCATACGACCATCAGATGGTAGTTGCGGGACAGGGGTATTTGTCTTGGGGAATGCCAATAACCGTGGGTTATACTGCCTGTAATGTGAGAGGGGGTGTAAGGTAACAATTGTGATATATGATATATACAGTGTGCTGAAAGTGGCTGTACACTACTGCCATCATGTAATACACATTGTTGACTAAATATTGAAGTTAATATACCACTATAGTTATGGTTAAAACACATTTGATATGTTTTAAATAATCTTGCTTGACTACTTTATTTTACAAAACGTCTTACAAAATTGTAACTCAAGTTTTCTTTGAATGATATCGCTCAACCTTTTTGCCATTTCTACTTTAGACAACGTTTTACCTCCGGGTTTGATAGTTTTGTTTATATGACTTTGCTTAACCATTTTAACATTAATTCTTTGGACAAAAATCTTTCCTCCATTTTTTATTTGCTTCAATTAAATTAGCTTTCTTAAGCACTATGCCATGTTTACTTTAGACGAAGTCTTACTTTATGTTTTGTTGTTTTTCCTTTACATAACTTTTGTTTTTCATTTGGCAGAGTTTTACCTTAAAAACTGCTTTAAATGATTTTTCTGAACTACTTTAACATTACTACCTTTGACAATGTTTTACTCACTATTATTGAAAGATTCCATTATATTACTCTGTCTTTCTACAAGTTTGAATTTTTTCTATTTATACAGTTTTAGGTATCAGAATAAGACAACATTAAGTTCCAGATAATATTGGATGTAAATCTAGGGTAGAAGAGAGAAAGAATTATGTGAACTGACTGACCAAATGACTCTATAAAATAGCTTTAGGCACATCAATGTGGGTAGAAGAACAAAGTGTCAGAAACCATTAGCACAGGGCTCCAGTTGAATTAAGGTTGTCGCCGTAAGTAGAGCCAATAATAATTTGTGTCAGGTTGGAACAGTATCACAACTAATTGCTTGTCAGTACAGCGTTTTTGTTCCATTACTTTCATTCCACAGACCAACACTAGAGTGGGCATTCTGAAATCTAGTCTTGTGAAAAGTAAAAGGCTACAGATAAAAGCAAAAGTTAAAGCAATACAGTACTCAAGTAGGCAATCCATCGTTATAACCTAAATATGTTAAGAGATACCACAGTATAGACTGGGGTGGGAGTGGATCAAGAAATGGCTCAGCAACTGGAAAATGTACAAAAAGTATCAGTCTAGCCTCAAAGAAGCATTGGCAAATTGATTTCTAACAGCAAAATGATATCAAATATAATGAAATTGACATCTTATAAAGAGTTAGCAGAAAAAAATCCAAACAAACAAAAATCAAGTACACTCAGAGAGTACAGTCCTCTGACAAGGCCCAGCACCCCCCAAAAATTGTTAAGAACTGCAATAACAAAATATCTGTTAAAAATTCCTGGATCCAGAGGGAGGTCTGGATCACTGCAAAGCCACATGCCACTTTTGACATTTCTTGAAATTTTATTAAAATCTGTCAACAATGTTTTCACTTATTTTGCAAACAAAAAGTTGGTGTAAGTTGTTCAAAAGATTCATCTATTCATCTGGAAAGTTATGAACAGGACATAAGCAAGGGATTCAAATTAAGCCAAATTACCAAAGATACAAGATTAGCTCCATCAAAATGCACCTGGGGACATGATTAAATGATGTAGACTGCAATATTTTACTGATTAAATAAGGTTCCAGTAGTCTTGTGTTAGAATCAAAAGTCACATCAAGTTATATATAGATATACATATGGGAGTTTAATGCATACACAGGAGGCAATGATTTGATTTATCTCTGAACAAGATGTTGTAAATTTACTTTTGGATCATTATGTGACATACCATAACTAATGCTAGTTTTGAAACACAATTCTAATTCTAATAGCAGTCTGCTTACAAGGTCACGAGGTCAGGCGTAGTGGTCAAGGATATGTAAGGAAGGTCAAAAGGTCAAAATCTTTTTTTGAGAAATTTATTTTACATGTTAATATCCTATGTACAGATTGTTAAAAGAGAGATAGTTTTAAAATTAGTTATAAACTAGGAATTTTAAAGCACCATACACAAATGTAAAAGCTACTAGATCATATTATAATAACAGCTAAAACAATAACTAGACCATAGAACTAATATAAAGCCCCACTGGGACCAGGCATAGAAGAGTGTTACAGTGAAAGTAGCAACAAAAGGGTCAAGTTCAGGGAAAAAGATGTAAAGTCAGTAGGGGCAAACAGGGTCCACCTGGGGAAGCCTGATCCCTACTATGACAATAGCCAATATCTATCCAACTGGAGGACTCCCTAGTTCGGGATAAGACTCGGGGTCAGGGGTGTTGAAAGTCCAAAGTTTCGGAACTCCATGTGGACTAAGAGTCCCAGATCAATTATAAGACTTAGGGGTGATCAAGTCCTAAGCTATAGCTACAGCTGATGAAATGAAAGGTATAGTCAGTAGGTGCAATCAGGGTCAGCTTGATGCAACCTATCCCGTAATGTGACATGGGCCTACATCTATCCAGTAGGAGACCTCGTGTTTGCTGGGACATGGCAGGAAGGGGTCAGGGCCCATGAATGCCAAACATGTTCATGACCCCAGTTGGCTGCAAGAGTCACTAGGTCCCCATACAGAAAAGCAGAGATCCATACTCATATATTCAGAGACATAGCATTGATCAGCACCACGGAGAAAGGTTTGGAAAAATACAGAAACTAGGGTGGGTATGTTTTTGCAAAGGATTGACAAAAATCTGCATGAATGTTTAAGGTCACATAGCTTTTGATGAATATGATGAATTAAGCCAGCCACAGAATTGTAAATGTCACAAGATTTCAAGCAAGGAAAGTGCATGGTAAGAAATCTAGATTGTGCCTGGACAATGGTATTTTATATCCAGACAAGCCACTAGTATGAGTGGGATGAATATCAAATATTTCTATTGTCATACATAGTCATGTTAGTTATTTTCTATTCGCCTATTTTCAGGATTAACATTTGTACAAAAAATCCATTAAAAATTCCTGCATCAAAACATTGGTCTGGATCACTACCTTCTTGGCACCATTGTTGACATTTACTGAAAATTTCATCAAAATCTGTCAATGGCTATAATTCAAGGATTTGACCTTTGACCTAAATCTAAAAGGTACATCAATTTCAATATTGCCTTTTATATTCATTTTACTACATGTGAATTAAGTTAGTTTGCCCACAATATATTTAGTTCATTTGAATTGGACGAAAGCTAAATTGTAGCTATGGGCAGATTTTGTCACTGTTATTTTAATCAGGGACAGATCTTCTTTTTATGTCAGACAATAATGCTATGATAAATTATTACACATCCCCACTATAATTTTTATGTGCAGGTCAGAAAAGTATTGAGATCCAGGGAAGCTGTAACATGCTGTGAACATCATTTTATCCTTTTTTTCTGTATCTTTACCATGTTTGGTTTAGCACTGGACATATTTCAGCCACAAAAGTGCTCTCTCTCCTGGCTTTCTGTTTCCTGTCATTTTGTCTTCTGTCCACATAAAATTACTATGAATTCTTGATTAAAGCAAACAATGCACTGCAGGAAGTCAGTTTGTATCTGTAGTTGTGATAACCCTAACATCAAAGACTTCACTGAGATCAAAGGATTTTTTCTGTCAAATAAACCTTTTTGCAGGCTTTCTAATATGTCACAGGTAGTCACTACAAGTATGATTTCACTATTTATAGCTACGTGCACATTTACTGATTCAAACTGAAGACAGAAATGTAAAGAAAAATTATTGTCAGGCATTTAAAGATAGTACACAGACCACTTATCATTCTTAACTACAAGTTGGGCTAATTATATTGGCACACTGGTGACTTTACAGAATAGAATTTGTTGTGGAGCCTCATCACACAATGTTTTAATTGTATTGGTGTATTAGATTGACCCATATGCAAATTTCATTACTCTTAATATTCAAACCAGTGGAATCCAAATCATCGCAAACTTTAGATTTAGACAATATTATCCCAAGGTAGCAAAGATCATATCAGAGTAAACAACTGGAGGAAATAAAATAGATGGAATACCTCTTTGAAGAAGTATGTGTTTGATTTATGTCTAAAGAAAAGTGTGATGCTGATGCTCCATGATTGTCTTTCTACAATTAAAGTGTGAAACAAAGTTACTTTTGAAATTGGACTTCAGAGATATTGTACCTAATGGCTAGGTCACACTTTTTCCTTGTGGTTATATTGGTACCTGTTTAATGTCCACGTGACAACTTCATCCTAATATCCTTTAGAGCGCGGGCTGGATTTTGCCCTCAGAGTGCAAAAGAGTTAATTTGCGACCATTATTTAGGGTCTTTGAAATGCAAGCTAGCTTTTACTGTTCCGCGTAATTTGGTGCCAAAAATGTTGTTGCTCGAAATGCAATGTGTTCAAATGTGTAGTTCCCATCTATTTTCTTAAGAAAATACTTCATTTTTACACATTTGCTTTTTAACAGTAGAATGGGCATCTACACATTTTTACACTTTGGCATATTAGCGCAAAGTACTTTAAGAAAGTTTCTTAATGCAGGAAATTTGTTTCATTTGACACTGATATTAATATAATTGCAAAAAATTAGAGTGAAGCCAGGTAAAGGTGTTTAAAATTTAATTTCCCCTTAAACGCAATTAATTTCATGGTGACGAAAAGCTATACAAGTACTGTGACAGGGCCATTGACTATGATTATTCTTTTGAGTAATGCAATTTGTACAAATAAAACAGTGCTTGATATTTTAGCAAACAATGTATTCTTACATTGTTTGAATGTAAAATAATTTTAATATACAACATTATCAACAGTTAGTAATTATGCAAAATACAATCTGTAAGTTATTTGAGTTTCCAATAATAACTTGTAAATACATAAAAAGTAGCATCAGTTGAATATTAGTATATTTCAGTTACATTTGTCAGCAAAATGACACATTGGTGCTTTGAAAGACTTTGAAATACAGAAAGCGTAGATGCAAAAATGTGTGGTTAATGGTAAATTGTGATAAAAAATTGCTAATAATGTGTGAATATGCAGCATATTTTTCATCATAAATTTTCAAGAATATTTTTGCAGATGTGTAAAAATGCGTAAGTTCTTCTCATCAACTCATTTTTACACTCTTGCAGTTACAATTTTTGTTGTAATCAAGTTGCAAATGTGTAAAATCGCAGGATTTTATGGTCATATTGTGACGCAAAGTTTTCATTATTCAGAAAAGCAAATAACATTTCACCAGAACCAAGTTTTTGGGAAAATTATATAGTTTTAATAAATATTATTCATTTTTACCAAATTTTGTTTGCCTACATATAAAATAGATAAATGACTGGACATAAATCTTGCCTGGGTGATATATGGGGATTTTAGGATCAAAATACACAAAGGCAATAAATTGTATCTTATTTTCATTCATGCACAAGGAAAATCTAGTTTTTGCTTTACAAAAACATACATGATTTAATTAAAAATATACAATAAATAAGCAGAAACTTAATCTTTAACATGACAAAATAATGAAAATATTGATGCGCTTAAGAGGAATTTCCCCAACCTTCTGCTTGCTTTTCAAGGACAGCTTTTTTCAGCGGCAAATTATGCTTTTGCGCTTTACTAATAAAAACAGCCCTGCATTTCAAATACCCTAAAAAAGCTACGCTGAATTACGCTTACGCGCCCTAAAGGATATGGCTTTAAGAAGAGACCTCTTAACCCGCTAGTCTGAATAAATGACCAGCCTCTTTATCTATCGTTTACCCCCTTAACCTCTCTCCAAAGTGTATATTTTAATACTGAGAGGATGCAAAAGTCTTTTCAAACATGTTAAGAAAGCGGTCCCCTATCAAAATTGCTTACAGAGGTATGTTGAATAACTCAAAATGTGTGTTTGTTAAATGTAAATCCCAGAGAATCACACTGAATGCGTCCTACCCAAATACAACATGGATTAAACCATAACCGAAGACAGATGAGGTTGCTCAGTTGTACCTCGTGACCACAACACAGCATGGTGTGACCTAGCTCTTTGGGACTGGTTTGCGGTTTAAATCATTTTCATGTTTTAGTAATGTCCGTTCAGTTTAGTAAGTTTAAACTCTTATATAGACACTTGATCAATTTATACGGTGACTCATTTTAAAACATTTATAAGGTAAAGGAGGTAAATTAAAATACACACATTGATAGGACTGCACCAAACAGTGTGGATGGACTATAAGCATCACCGGGCTATGTCAAAGTTTGTTTTCCATTTGCCATTTCAGCAGAAAAGCCAGTTGAAAGAAAAGCACTAGCTCTTTTGCTCTCTGAAAATGCCAATAAACCTCTGGTCCAATGGCTCAAGGGACTCTTTCAGCAACTAAGGTTGCACGAGAACAATTCCATATATTCCCAGGAGCTGGCCTTGAACCCATGACCTCTGCAGTTCATGGGGGGAATTTGATTAATCTAATTATAAGAAGCACTTTTGTTTATCATGATCTAAGGTATTTTAGAAAAAATAGAAATTTTATATGTTTAAAAATGTGTTTTTGATCAAATTATTAATATAAGTCTAAATATTAAAACAATGACAACCTAATATATATATAAAAAACTAATTCTATAATTTGTCAGTCAGCTTCTTGAAAGCAAAAACAGTGCTTATGACAATGATTTGAAACATAATACAGTTTAGATGTCTCCTCTGAGTTATCAAAATAGAAAAAAAAACTAATTCCAAGCAGTAACCAGCACTTGTGATGAAGCTTAGATCAGTTTACAGAATAAATGTTCTGAAGGTTTAGATGAACATATCCGTTACTAATTTTGGACTCTGCTAAAGCAATAAGATCCCCAATGTTAATCAAGATTGACGTCATGTCTAATGCAGCTTTTTGTCAACCCCCACACATGATCCCCCCACAAAGACCCATACTGTGATGTCACAAGATCTTAAGTGAATCAGAAACCCAAGGATAATGAGGTTCAGTTAGATTAACTACTCCGCATGATAACGGGAAAACGTGGATCATTTAGAGAGCGCAGACATCCACTAATGGACACCATAGCATGCATATTTTTTCACTGACAAAATAGGTGCTTTAGCACATCTTATTTCATCTTTATCAAAATTTGACAATGGATATGAAATTGCAATGAGCTCACATTTCCCTGCAATGCTAGCAAAATTACAATTATCAGCTGTAAAATATTTAACTCATACATAATTTTAATACCAATAAAATATCAACAGTTAAACCAACATACTCGTGTCATTAAATCTGTTATTTTCTTATAATGATCCAACTAACAGGCAAACAGACATTCAGGCAAATTCTAGATAACAAGTTAGTAAAACCTACCCGAATCAGTGTAAAACCAAAGAATAAATAATATCAAAGTTTGATGTTTTAGGCCTTTCTTCAGCTTTAGACAGATCAAGATATCCCCAGATTACATTCACTTTGCTCTGAACGGATAACACAGCGATAAAAAATCAAACTTGACAAACAGCGGATCAAATTAGATCCCAGAAGTCTACATTTGTCAACCACCTAAAGCAAGCTGGAGATTTGAAACAGGATTGTTTATGGCCCTTTAATTAATAACTGTGAGCAGTTGGTTGATTTATGATTCTCTAAATGTCAATTTATCACTGCAATTTTTCCTGGTGAAAATGTTACAAATGGGGAAAGGACTGTGCATATTAATTGGTCATTTCACTGTCAAAAGTGCTTTTTCTTTTATGCCTGAGCCCTTTATCTCTCCAGGGACTATATTTGAATTTTGGAAATTAAAAAGCGTCAGTACAAATATATGTGTAAGAAATGCAGGTACATGCTACCTAAATAAATAAAAAATAGTTCTATATGGAAGCTACCATAACAAAATTTTAAGGAAAATTGGTAATGACACTCAAAGGGTTATCAGTTACTGTAGGAAGTTTGTTTAAATGACCAATATCCATGTGACACTCTTTACATTGTCCATTTGTCTCAATCTAATGTGGTTTGATAAGGGTTCATATGCAAAGATGTAATGCCTAGAGATGATAAATATATATGTATTGATGAACTCTGGGTGTTATTTTTAGATATAAAATCTATTAACTTTTTGACAAATTCACTGAAATGAAAATTCTTGTTCAGGGAATCTGTCAATTTGTAGGGATTTGACTAAATTACTAGAGAATTTAGGGATTTGGCCAAACCCTCAGATGAAACAATGACAATATCAAAAGCCTGGTTTGACACATTCACTGTAACATATACACATACAAATGATTTGTCATATTATATAAATCCATGGCACTGAATATAATACTGGTGGTGGCACATGCTACTATTTACCCCTCTCCAACCCCTAAGCCCATTTGGCTCTGTCAATTCTACTGTCAACAAACCCGCCCATCCTATTTAGTGACACAACCTCCCCCCGCCCACCCATTAAGCAAAGCCATATTGCAGAAACAAATAAGTCCAGAGCCTTGTCATTTGTGGTGGCAACTGAAAATCATGCTTAAACTGGGTAAACTTGTGCAAAAAGAACAGTGGCAATCCTCACTTAAATCAATATACCTTTTGTTATAATTATTTTACCGGACTGGTTAAAATTACAAAAAATACAATTATGTCAACATATTTGAAATGAAGCATAGTTATATAAGATTTGGGGGTGACCTCTTTGAGAACACAATGCTGCAATCAATGGTCTCTGGGACTTTGTGGATCAGAAATATTGACCTTTGAGAGAATAGCCATGGATAGGAAACGTCAGCAACTCCATTACCACCCCCATCCCCATTCTAATTCACAGCAATTGTCCAGGATTTCACAATTCTGTCTTGTCACAACATCTTGTCGAAAAATCTTCTCCATGGTTCCCAAGTTATACTGAGATTACACTGCTCCTTACTGGTGTAATGAGTTACAAGGGGGCTCGGTGGTGTAGTGGTTAGAGTGCACGTCTTCAACCTCTGAGGTCACCGGTTTGAAACTTGACCTGGCTGCTTCATGTTGGAAAGTTGGTAGTTACTTGCCAATGTCCAGTGGTTTACAGTGCAGAATCTTGACCAACTAGTATGCACTGGTTCCTGCACCCGTAAACAATCCGTCACAATATTACCCTGGCTGTTGAATGCGACGTAAAACAAAAAATAATCCAAATTATGAGTTACAGACAAGTTCAGAACATTTAACTTATTGGAGCTTGTTTCTGTCTTAATGTACTTTGTGTTTTTTGGTGGTATCCATGGTTACATAAGTCAGGGTTTGTCTTTGGGTAGGGCCCATTTGATAAAATTAGAATAGTATTTTCAGGACGTGATAGTTTTTTCAGAATTTTTGAAAACCTTCTCATGAGCTCTCATATACTCAACTAAAAATTATATGCTGGAAGGGTGAGGAAGGGGCAAAATGGCTATACAGGGCTACTTGCATAAGAAGTCTATTTATGGAACAAAGAGGACAATAAGGTCGCAAAACAAAATTCAAATGCATGTTGATACGACCGCATGGAACAGTATGATTGGGGCATTAATTTGGCAATGGGTGACTGGTTAACTGATTAAATAATGGTATTGATTCCAATGTAAGTGTATATGTTACAGTAAATATGCGAAATCAGTAAATACGCATATTTACTGAAATTTTCAGTAAATACACGTACTTACTGATTTGGTCAGTAAATACGTGTATTCCTTGAAAATTTCAGTAAATACGCATATTTACTGGTTTTTTGGTCAAGTAAATGTGTGTATTTACTAAAACCATAATGAAGACTTTATATCTTTAATAGTTGGGGGTTATCCGCTATGTCTTTATATTAACAGTTATTTCAAAGTTTAAATGACTTTGTTGTATTGAAAGTTTTATACTTGTTTACAATCCAGCACTGGGATAACTATTTAACATCACTTTATAATTTCAAAAGCATTTTCGGGCTGGCACCTTGGTGCCAGCAAGATCATTCCTGAGGGGACCTTAAATTTCTCCTTTAGTTGTTACCACCATGCTGTTTGTAATCTGTTTTCTCATTGGCTGTGGCAGCTCCCTGTGTTAAAGCCTGCTGACCCTTCTTCCATTTGCATTCTAGATCTGGAAGGGGCAACACTGAAAAATTTTAAAAATTTGTTTTTTCCATTTGTCACGTGTTAGGTTATTTTATCAAAGTTTTTTTTTTAAATTTTACATTAGTTTTAGTTACTGACTCATGGAAAAGACAAAGAAGTACAACTTGTGATCTGCAAGCAGTGATACACAGATGCAGACTCAGCTGGATGGCGGCATGGACTTTGTCACACAACTGCTGGGGGTAGGTCCTGGTACTTCCAGCCAGCAGGGGTGTGATAGCCAGTCGTCAGACAGTGAGTTAAATTGCAGTGATGTAATTAATTCGTCTGATTCGGATGATACGGGCAGCCGGAACCGGTCCTTTAACAAATTTTCCCAAGAAAAGTCGGGCACTTCGGATTCTCGTGCTGTTGACACACAAACTATTATCAATCAGCAAATTTTGGCACAATTAACTGACATTGGTCAGCGGTTGACCAATTTGGAAAAGACTGATTGTAAGAAATCAAATGATGTCACAAAGCATAAGAACAGAAGTACCCGTACTCGTTCGAAACCCACACCAAATATGCATACAAAGAGTACTGACAGTACTGGGCAGTCAACCGTTAACTCTGCAGTCCCTGTTACAGAAACTTTTCCCTTTAATTCAATTACTGTCCCTTCCCTTGTTGACATTCGACAGAATGCAAATATACAGGAGAAAGTTGATCAAAGAATTAAAGAACTTCAGCAATTGTCAAACACAGGTACTGATTCAAAAATTAAATCCCTTAGAGGCGGTTCAGTTGACATATTCGTGAAAAATCGAGTTAAATGGCCCCATGAACATGTCTTGGCTGGAAATATAAAAGAGCGGGTTTCTTATGACCAGTTGACCATGGGTCAGTGGATGGCTGGCTTTTGCCGCACCATGAGAGAGGAAAAAAATTCAAAAAATAAACAAGCAATGTTGGACTATTTGATAGCACTTTTGGATGACAGTAATGACTTTTCCTGGGCTGCGGCAAAGGCCAGCCATGCAGTACTCCTATGTAGAATGGAGCAAGGTGAAATTGTCGATTATACACAAACTGATTTGGTGGATAGGGTTAGAAGAGCTCATGCACAAAGACATATCACCCACACCTCTTCCAATGCTACTCAAAATTTCAAAAAATCCAAAACAACCAAGTCCATGCCTTGCAATTTCTACAATCAAGGATCTTGTAATTTTTCAACGACTCATGAAACGAAAGGGGTGCTTTACAAGCATATCTGTTCATTTTGTTTTTCAAAAGGGGGAAAAAATTTTGCACATGCAGAGAATGAATGTAGAAGTAAAAACAAGCATGCAAAAAACGACTAAAGCTGGGCGGAGATTGCCATTCCACTAACCAGTTTGCTTCTAGGTATATTTGGTCAAGTAAGATTGATAGGAAAACCAGATCTCAAGAATTTTCAGTAGATACGACCACACTTTTTACATGGTTTACCAAAGGTAATGCTTTTGCAAATATTCGGAATGGCAGATCTTACGCTCAGGTCACTGCTCAGAAAAAGTTACTTCCGGTTTCGGCTGCCTGCATCCGAAAAACCCCTGACAGGAATGCAAATGCCACGAAGAAAGTGCACAACTTTCCTCAAAGGCCTAAGGTATCTGCCTTAAAAAATGGCTTTTCTGCACAGGTACGACCTACCAATTCGCCTGCCTGTGCAGGGGAGAAACAAACACATGCGTATCACAAGTCTTTCACCAAATATAAACCTAATGTCAAATCTCTCACTTTGACCAACAGATTTCAGGCATTGCCTGTAGAAGAACCAAATCTTGAGCATTTCAATGCTCATACTCTTGACATTAAATCACCTCAAAAATATTCTAAGCCACCTCAAGTGGCTCAGGGGAATAACATTAATATAATGTATATTTTGGTATGCAGTTCAATATAATATATTTACAACCAGTGAACATCAAAGTTTCATTTCACATATTTACTGAAAGTCAAACCAGTAAACTTGTGAAATAACTCAGGTCATAAATCAGTAAATACGTGTATTTACTGAAAATTTTAGGGAATACACGTATTTACTGACCAAATCAGTAAATACACGTATTTACTGAAAATTTCAGTAAATACGCGTATTTACTGATTTCGCATATTTACTGTAACATATACACTTTTGTTAATGGTAATATGTTATAGTTTTTACTGTGCCATTAGAGAATTAGTTCGTTCACTTAACCATAAAATTACTTGTGAATTTGACTGGGTGTTTCCCTTAATATGCTTTCGTTTCATCATATTTTATGTGAGGTCTTTCAGACTTTTTTGTGTAAAATATATTCTTTTCATATTTTTCAACAAATTGAGCATTGTATTTTGTTTTAACTTTGTTTGCCAATTTTTAGAATTTGTCAAATTACAAAGTCAGGTATTTGTACAGACGTTCGGAACTTCCAACATTTATGGCATTTATCATCGTTAAATTAAAAGAAACTTCAGATCCAGTTCACTTTATATAAAACCAATTGAAAATATAGCCTTTGATATGAAATTGGGTTTTACAGGGACCCTTTCTGTCTATTGGGTAATTTTGTTCGGTGATTTAAAAAAAATATCTTCATAACTTTTTAGCTTATTATTATTATTAATATTATTATTACTAATAATGTTATTCAATAATAATTAGAACATTAGTACTACTCTATTATGGGAATTCCAATGCTTAAGACAAGCATGAACAAATAGATCCAGACGCTGTAGCATTGTTGTCAAATAACCATTACAGTTTGTTACTGATATCACACTCAGTTTAGGAAATTGACATACACTTAATTCTAATAGCAATTACTCTTCACTTTACTCTGCTGAATTAACCCTTTTAAAATCTTAGACTTGACACTTACTATATCAGGAAGCAATGCCCAGCATATGATATCCATACAAGTGCTGCGAATACATTACCTACAACAGAACTAAAGAGTTTCACCTTGTTAAGGGAAATGGATTTTGATGTAGTTATGTCAAAAGCAATGCCTAGCATCCATAACATTTAAACCTTCTTACCAATGGAGCTTCATGAATACTTCATTAAATTTTGCATATTTAACTGCCAAGGTGGCATTGGGATAATACATGAGCATTTCCCATATATTTAGAGCTGGGTTTGAACCTCAGGCCTCAGAATAGTGCAACAGTGATCATTAAACAAAGTTTATGACCAAAGGTTTCTAAGGATGTTACAGCTCACCAATGTGATTTGCCTATTTTTAATGAAATGAACAATAAGAGAGTGTTAAAACACTAACCAGGCCCTACTGTTACAGAGAGGGGAGTGGGGAGGTGTTGGTGGTGCCGACATCCTTAATGATTAATATTTGATGAGATGTGTAGTTATTTCTGGCAGAGGGGGCTTTATTTTGCTGCCGTTATTATCGCCCACACATTCCGTGATGAAATGGCATTTACGTGTATTCTGATGGGACAACTTACCAAATAACACAGCAAATATGAAAAACAGTAAGAAAAGGACAATAGCATTCTGAATGTTTTTGGTCAGTCTGCTTACATTTATTTTTGATGAGAAGCAGTTACCAGAATCTTGTTTATGGTCCACTCACATTGTCCTGTGTGGTTGAAACAACTTGTATTTGAATTTTCTTTCATAACATTGTGATTATTGTTCTGTAAATGGCCCTCATAGGTGAGTAGTTCACATTTAAAAAATGAGCTGTTCCCCCTCTCCCCCTCCTTCCTGTATATTTTAATGCAACTCATGAGCTAACATAACTACAATACCCTGTCCATGTTATATTGAATTCCTACCAAAATACTAATCCCGACTTATTAATGCTCATGTAACCTAATGGATATAATTGAATATGAAATGTATTGAGCTACAAATGAGCCTGGTTAGTTGAATATTTTTTGTTTGTAGCTTGTGAGGAGAGCACAGCACAGTGTGACCTAGGTATTATGTAGTATTCATGTTGCTACATCTATATATATTGGTATTTATGACGTGGCTTAAAAATGTCCACATCAAAAGTCAAAGTCAAATCTATTTTTGTTCCTTGACATTTATGGCACTACTACTACTACTACTACTACTACTACTACTACGATAATAATAATAATAATAATGATGTCACAATAACATGTATGTAACACCAATCACTAGAAGATAGCATGAAATAAGCCTTCATACCAAATATTAACAGATACAAGTATTAAATTGCATGAACATTATCTTAATTAGCTGCTAAATAATGAGACTTTGAGTAACCTTGGCATGAGATGAAAAGCAAAGGAAATCATTAGGGAATTTCACATTGAGACCTATAGAAATCAGACTAAAACCTTAGTGACATTGTTTTGGCAAGCAGAAGACATTCCCTCATTACTTCATTCATTGGCATTAAATCTGATTAATTAACGAGAATGTCAATCTAAAAATGAAAATGCAAGTTGCATGAAAGACAATGTAAGCCCTTTGTGTGTGTCTCTACAATAACCTTTGTATTACATCCTCAAGCTTAAAGCAACATTCACACTTTTCTGACAAAGTCCATAATGTGTCCCCATTTCCTGAAATGTCTGGCAATGTGTTACATAGTCTTATAAAGGGTAGTAATACCTTGGCTTTGTATCCATGACCAAAAGTGTCCCTGGGCATTTTAAACTTCAATATATTATGGAGTAAACCCTAAATGTATTTGCATTGTTATAGTTTCTACACTTTTCTGGTACTTTAGGGACCCATTACTGCCACAGTGTTTGACCTAATTTTGACTTACATTCTGTCATACAAGACCCACATTGATGCCTGTTTCTGTCATAATCTGAGTTAAAGGAACACTAGAATTTAGATTTTAACACGCCTGTTTTCCTAGACCGCAAGTACACAACTGAGAAAATAAAATCTTTGTCTCCTGGAGATGCAAAGTTATTTTCGCATCACACTCCACCAATAAAACATAACTAATAAAATGAACATATAGCTTTCACATGGGCCTAAATAACAGAAAGCTGATAAAAAGTTACACTCATTACACTAAAGAATTATTGTGTTTTGCACCTTGGGTGTTGTCTCAGTAGTCTCTTCAAACACCAATCCAAACTCATCATGTGGACCACATTTACGGGTTAGAGTCACACACAAAGCCATATTTTGTTTGTTGGGCTGTTGAATGTCACAATATTGGCTGTGTTTCTTAAAGTGGTGTCATCGAGGTTTCTTACATTCCTCCCATGTTCCCTTATATGGGGTTATAAGGGCTACAATATTCATGTCACCTGTCTTTAAATGTGGCCATCAGGGTAACACATAGTCCATCATGTTTCCTTATATGGAGATCCATGTTTCCTTATGTGCACTGTCACAGTGTCGTGCTTCATTTTATGCTTCTTTGTATGAGGCAAGTGGAGTCATACATCATGCCACATATCCTTATAGGGACTGTCAGAGTGCCATACATTCCTGTCATGCTTTCTTATATGAGCTACCACATTCATGCAAGGACCTTTTTTTAGTACTTTCCGTGTCGTAGAACAGAAAAGTGTGACACAGGTTTAAGTAATTAATATTGCAACTCCCTTATTATTAATTATGCTACATACTCATGTCTTAAGATCGTGAGTATTAACCACGTTATAAGTTTTAAAAAATAATCAAAATGGTAATAAATTTCAAATGTCAAAAGAGACGACCCAGAAGTATTCTTTCTTCCCATAAAAAAAATCACACACATACAAAAAGAAATGAGATGAATCACAAATGAATGAGCCTACTGCCTGTGTAAATACATTTACGTCTTCAATGCTAAAAATGCTGCTGACTCCAAAATACATCCACATTTCTTGTGGGGTCTGGACGTCACCATTGTCTGAGAATGGAGAAGATTTTGAACCAAGTATCATGTGACATTTCACAAATTGAAGGCCAACAGCAAACGTAACAAACACATCACAAATATGTCTGCATCATAAATGGGGTTATTTTTAGCCAATATTTCTTACACACTAATATTGTGCCAAAATAATTTTGTGGTAATATCAATGGATTATTATTAAATTACTTATGGCTGAATAATTCATGAGATATGTCTTATTTGAGAATATCTTTGCTTAAAGATTATGTTTGGTTCATCAAGAAATAATACAACCATTACTATCAGAGTGTTGGTCCCTGGAGTAGAATGTAGTGGGTTCACATAAGTTAAAGCCTTTTTCTATGACATTTGTAACATAGTAAATTTTTGCAATTTGAGTGAAAACAAAATTTTGATGTGTAGGGAGTTTTAACATCCCTTTGAACAGTTCGAGAAGAGTTTGAGAAAAAACTGTTAAAATAAGAAGAAGTCTATAACATGAAATAGCAAATAAGTGACGTCAGCCATTGATTAGTGTGGGGGAGAGTAAATGGAGTCTAAAGATAACAATTACAGGGACCATTGACAAAAGTATATCTAGGCAAATTGGAAGGGCATAGACATGCAACTAGATATGAGTAAATAAAATGAGATGTGTCATGAAAATCTCATTTTAGGATAAGCAAATGAAATGGTATCTAAATTCTTGTGTCTAGTTTTACCAACAAGTCCTACATTAGCCTCCATTTAGATGAAGACACCTAGATCATTATTCACTAAACCCCTTTATTCCAAGAATTCATTAAAATAAAGAATTTCCTTAACAAAGAACCTAGCCTTTTTTCCTCAGGTTTTAAGGGAAGACCATAAGATATAGGAAATCTTTAAATAGTTTGGAAATTTTCTATTCACTTACGTTCCTTTTACTGATATGACTTTAAATTTTAGCCTTGATTCTCAGTTTTAGTGTGTACCTTCCTCTACAGCAAAGGGGAGTTTCGGTAGGTATGGTACTGATTAAAAGTTGGCTTTTTACATTCAATAAACACATCTCATTTTTTTTTATAAAAACGGAAAATGAATAATGTTTAAACTTATTTCAGAACACCTTTCCATTTCTTCTAAATGTAGTGAGTATTAGTATAAGTGTGTACTCAGGCTGCATATTCACTAACATTCTTATTATTTGAATAACTCTATATTTTTTTGGAATTATCTGATTATAAGAGAAGTTTTATTTTCAAAGATTTTTAATTCATCAAAGTTCTTTGAATTCAAAAGATAATGTTGATATGAGCATAAAAAATATTTATGTCATGTTTTCCTATTCCAAACAAACCCTAATTTTCAAGGATCTTAGGAGACAAGTTTGTAACTACTTATACCCCATTCACATTACAGGCGGTATTAACCGTGGTAACTCCTCTGGTGAAACCTCCTTGTCTTTGGATCACCATCGGATGTCTGTGTGTGACCTTGCCAGTCAGTGGTGAACCGTTCATTACCTTGCATGTCCTATGGAAGTTTTAAACAGTTTAACATTTCCGCCTCTAATTTTGGTACCATAAGCATGTGCAGACTATTTTCGTGCATGTGTGTATTAATTTCTGACTACGGCAACCAAAGGTGTGGTCCACGGTGTATAAAAGGTGTGATTCCGTCATCTTTAGGTGTAATACGGCAACATAAGTTGAGTTAAGCCATAGGTCGTTTCTCCACGTGTTCGTCTGATGGCTCCCAAAGGTTAGTAAAAGTTAATGAAGGTTGATTCCCGGTGACCATCGGTTGTAGTACTGTCATCCTATTGTTATTGATGGTTACAAAAACATACCACCTGTAGTGTGAATGGGGTATAAGAAATATGCGACATTACATAATGTTCTACAAAATCAATAAGATAAAGATTACATAAAAGCTACTTTTATGTAAAATTTATATATTCAACTTTTTATCCATGTAAGGCTTTATTTTACATTAATTAATAAGGACTGTCTGACCTGTAAATGTCACAAATCACTATTGTGAAGAACAAGGAACAATATGTTAAAATGTTTTATAAGAGTGCATTTCCAAATGTCTGGATGGTCTAATTACTAAATGTTGATCTAGAGATGTGACAGAGAATAAAAATGATGTTAAATGGCATGAAGTTGCAGGACAAAGAAAAGCTTTTAATGTATTAGACTGTCTGCTGAGACTTAAGAGTTATTGTAATGCATATGTATTTTGTAACCTGCGTTATGCAACAGTACGGTGAGTGTAAGTTCATGTCTTGTTTGGCTAATTGTAGCAGGATCATCTGATATTTGAATGACAATTGTCAGACATATCAGAAAAACATTCCGAGAAAAAGGTATTGTGTCCTTGTAGAAAAAAATTAAATTATGCCTTAGAAAGTAGCATAGTTCAAAACTTGGAAGAATAGTAATGATGTTAGATTAAGTACTTGTGACATCTCAAAATATGACTTTTGTTTTCTATTCCTCTAAACAGTCAGATTAATGTTTCTAAGGTACATATTTTGAAAATATTTGTAATGATGTCTAAAACTGGTCCAAACAAAGAAGGTTTACCACCTAAGGTCATGTTTTTTGGAACAAATTAATAATAAACTAGCTTAAGATTATGTTCAGAGACAAATTAACATAATATGGTTTTAAATTTATGCTTTGGGACAATTCAACACTTTGCATAGGCAGCATATTCTTATAGACTGATTAATACTATGTACACAGTTGCAACCTGACAGATGGGATTACACAAGTGGCTACCATATTTAACTGGGAGAATATTGGGGCTGTTCCACTGGAGCTGTCTTGTTGATTGTTTCGGTAATTTGGAGAGTTGTTTGCCTTGTTTACATAGTTGGTTCGCGTCCATTATGTTTTCTCAGCTTGACTTGGTGGGTCAGCAATATATCAAACATGTTTGATATCTCACTTACCCACCCCTACTTTTGATCCCGACCGTGGCTCCGCCCCACCTGAAAAACCATCTTGTCTTTTTTCTTTCAGTCTTGCTGTAGTCACTTCCAAACCTGTCTATACTGGTAGCTTCTTGTCGGGAAGCTCTTGCTGGCCTGTCGTATTGAAGTACCCAGACATCACCCCATGATAACCTGTAGAACAACACCGATTTTGCTTGATTCCCACATTGCGTTGACCTCAGCCTATACAATTTCAGCACAATTTTATGTATTGGCAATAAGATGAAGCAGTTCAGATCCTCAATTCTCCCAATCTTTGGCCAATAAATATGATAGTTGCGAGATGCAAGTATGTGGCAATCTGATTCAAAAAGGGATTTGATCATTTTGGCTGAAGCTGGATGCAGTAAGTCCATTACCTGTATAATTCCAATATGATCAGATGAAACAGCGATATGATTTGACTTATTGTAACAACATTATACTTATTGGCAATAGTATCTGACTCTGAGTGTGCCCAGACCTCTACAATTTTACAATCTGACTGAATGGCATTTACATAACATGGCTGAAGATCTCGTCTCCCACGTTCGAGACTTTTCGAAAAATATTACATATTCTCTTGACTGTTGACGTTTTTGTCGATTTAACTCTCTGAACATATATGGTTGCTAATTTTTTTCCTGTTTTCAAAGTTGGCAAGAGTCAAGGCCATATTCAACCATATGAAATCATTACTTTAGCTACATGTGTGTTATAAATATGTTGCCACTGGTCTTCAGGAAGAAACATATCTTTCTGTGGTTTTACAAAAATAAATAAGGCCTGGATCACTACCCTGGAGCTTTAACCTTCAGCTTTCAGACCTTATCTCTGTGTTTTTTTTGCTTGTCTCCTCTTCTCTCTACTTATACATTATTAAAGACGATGAGTTAAGTTTACCTCAGTGCAATACATGTTTGAAACCACAGGGCTATTTTTGTCAGTTTAAGCCTTTCCATCGGCTGTGTTTTTCTCATTAAATTGACTCGATGTATTGATGCAGTTTTCAGATTTCACTTGAAGAATGGATATAAACTTTGTATGTCAATAGTTAGACATGGCACTGCAAACAGGATATCCAAAAGTAATTAATGAAGATGAAAGTATCCATATTTTTCAGAGGAAAATCCAGAGGAAACATCCCAGTATAATTCTATATAGCTTTAACATGGTACAAAATATCACTCTGATTTAAAGATATGATACACATTGGCCAAAATATGCTTAAATGTATATTATACATAGCCCAAAATTATTTCTTTTCAGGCTTGAGGTCCAACTAATATTAGATATTTAAATTCTGACATAGCAATTCTGATAGAAGGAAGTACAATCCGCTGACACACTAGGAGTTATGCAAAGAGAAACCACAAATATCATGCCACATTTTATAATTAGGGATTTACTGGGACACCAGGAATAGACATTTTTGTCACACAGATATTTATTCTGTTTCCCCATGTGGAACATAGGGTCAGGAGCCAGTTTTTTTCCATTATAGCCTATTTTGGCCATAATAAGTAACAACATTATACTTATTGGCAATAGTATCTGACTCTGAGTGTGCCCAGACCTCTACAATTTTACAATCTGACTGAATGGCATTTACATAACATGGCTGAAGATCTCGTCTCCCACGTTCGAGACTTTTCCATTATAGCCTATTTTGGCCATTCCAAAAATGATAGATCATGTATTAAGAAATTGATTACTCTCTACTGTTTTCTCATAACGTCTAGCAACCATAATACAAAGTGATTGTCACAGTGAGAGACCTCTTTCAAAAACTTCAAGCATATCAACCAAGGATTCATCTTTGATTATATTAATATTGTGTTGTTTTCAGCATTAACTGCGGGCGAGGGTATGAACATTCTCAGGCACTGTTGTATCTTGTTTTTTTGTGTCACTGCAGAATGACAGCTTGCTTTTCAAGAATATGCAATATCCTTTGCCAACCTCTTGTTGGTATGAAGAAGCCCACTGAGTTGTGGTGATGTGTGGATACTCAGCATAATATAGCTATATATGGTATTAACAAGTCTATTCGGGTTGGATGTGGTGAAAGGACTTATATGCAGAATCAGTGAATGAAAAAAACAACAACAATATAATGAGCATTTGATAAAATTGCTTTCCATGGGTTAGGATATGGATCGCTATAGTCTATTGTATTATATTTGTTACAGTATGGTTCACAATATTTGTTATAAATGGGTCACATGAAGCCTTTGTTAAAACACAACTTGATGATTTATATTATATAAGGAAGTAGTTGTTCCTTGATTGCAACGCAAACTTGATCATACTTACTTTTCTCCCATCTCACCAAACCTGTTTATGCTTAGTTAATTCATCTCAAGTGGTGTGTTGAAGCATTGGACATGATCAAACAAAAATATGGTGACACTGTGAAAAGTAATAGAATTTAAAGAAATAAATAAAGGCGAGTGTGCTCTTAAGTGGAGGAATCTTTTTAATAGCTGACACAGATCCCCAGAGCAGTCCAAAGAAGCCAGGAGGAACACACAGACTGAAGGACACCTTAACATTTATTTCTATTACTAAAAGACTTGTGAATGTCCTCTGTGGCCTAGTGGTTAGCTAGTTTGGCATCACTCTGTGGGTTCAAGTCTCACAAGTGGCATTGCTGATGACCTGTCCCAGTATGACCTTTGCTGTTGAACGGGACGTTACTGCATTAAATTTACAGGATACATATGAAAGTGGTCACCCCAATAATCACAAATGTGGTGATCATAGGAAGTATACTGTATGCTGTGCTTTAAGTGGAGAGATAGATTTTGAAGTGATGCTGTTCTTCATAAGCTTGGTTGTACCTGGTTGATACTGTCTCCTGCTGGCCTCACGAACTATCCACGAGCTACAAATATTTAACTTGTCCAGACACATTTGTGGTTTGATGCATTCATATTTTAATAATATCTATAAGGTTTAATAAATCTGGATTTGCATTTGGGTAGGATGCATGGGACACAGAAAAAATTTTTTTTGTGTGCATGTAACACCTTTTTCAATATGTTTGTAAAACCTCTGACAAGCTCTCAAAAGTAATATGTAGATACTGGAGGGGTGAGAGGCCAGGAATGGTTATATGGGTTGGCTTGTTTTAAAAGGTGCTCTACCAAAATACCAGGTTTTTTTCAAGAGTCATAAGGACAGGGTCTCGAAGAAAAATTGAAATACAAGTTGTTTATGAATTAATCGGCACAGTGTGAACAGACCTTTAATTACTGAATAATTGTGTGGATTTAGGGGAGTTTGAGGTTAAATACTATCGCAATATCCCTTTCAATTCGCTCACATTGTTTTCACCAATCAAGGATCATGGGTCGCAGATGGCTCACATGGGAAATGGTTGGTTGAAAATGATTGAAAATGGAGGGTTACTCTGGATTTAATCAGTTGTTTACACAAGTATTGTTCCTACTGGTCATCCTTATATGCTTATATGTAATTTTGTCTGAAATATTCTCACATCTAGCATTTGTCCTCCCTAAAATTAAAATTTGTGTCAAATATTTCTAAATTGGACATTATATCACCTGTATGTAAATTTTTAGCAAATAAATTAAAATCAAGTGACCGGTCTTCTGTATGTGTGCATTCCTATTAAGCAGTTTGACATTCATTGAGTCAACGCCTTTAATAAGCCAGGTGCATTAATCTGAGAAGAAAATACACCTCTAGAGCAAAGAATAAATTTTTAGCACCAAAATAAATGAGAACCACGTAGTACCAAATCAATATATAGCTTGTAATAGTTTTGTTAACAATCATATATCCATTGCTATTGTAGGCAGACTGTCAATTTTTGTCTGACCACAATTCCAACTGTCAGACATTCCAATACAGAATGATAACATATGTAATCCTGAATTTTTTGGATGACAAGTGGCAAAGGGTTTTTATTATACAAAAAACTCCTTGAACATGAGAAATATCAGAAGCCATTCATTCTTTTATCCCAAGACTAAAGCTAAATATAGACTGGCATTTAATAAATGTCAACACTCCCACACACCATGAATTATGGGGCTGTCACATGGTCTCTCAACAAATGGATGTGAACTTAAACTGTCTCCAAATGGATGGGGAGGGGACACACAACAAGCTTAGTAGTTGTTTTCTAAATGTTAAGTTGTTATATCCCAATGTTATGTTGTTGTGTATGGCTTAATAGAGAGTGTAATTACGTCATCAAAACTTGGAGTAAGCAGCAGGGAGGCATAACACTCAAGTTCGGGAAACTTTGCTGCAATTACAAAAAAAATCATACAACACCCCCTCCTCCTGTGTATTCAACTGTTCTGTGCAGCTATGTATATCTTAGCAAAAGTGTCAGTTGAAAGGGAGACATGTGAATTGAAAGTGTTGACAAAAATAACCACTTAAAAAGAATAAAACAGGATCATCAAAAGTATTCATACATTGATGAAGGTCAAAGCTTGATAAAATATACAAGTGAATCTCTTGCAAATTACAGCATTATCAAAGCTTAAAACCTGGAAACCTGGAAAGGAATGCTATTTTGTCTTTATGTGCTAGAATTATCTCATGATGAAGTCATATGCCATATTTAACACAGTAAATGTCAATCAACACACGATCAACATTGCATAAATTTCAATATCATAATACAAGTTATTTGTCTTCAAAATGCAACAATGAGTACCGTTTTCAAAACTAGATATAATGTTAGAAGTGGTAGTGATTATAACTACATCACACAACCAAAATAAAATCATCTGTCACACAGTATCGACAATATAAAAAATAAAATTCCATGTATGACGTCAACAGTTACTTATGGGGCTTTCACAGTAGTCCAGATGAGTTGATATGTTGTTAGAGCACCTCCAATTGAACCAGGCATACCAAAAAATAGAGGAAAGTGACTATTTCCAAACTACCATCTTGGGTAGTCCTCTCTGACCTGCTGAGTCAGTCAAGAATTTGGTTCGATTTGGATTGTTCCTGGTCCAAACATGTTCAGAATGTCTGCAAAAGTTGTTTTGTGCAACTCTGTGACTTAAGACATGTCAGGCGGTTTCTTACTCATGATGCTTCTGTACTTGTGGCCAGTGCTCTTGTTAGTAGTCGGTTGGATAACTGTAACTCACTTTCAGGAGTCTGTGTAAGTTTAATCTCCATATACTACAGTGCATCCACAATAGTACAGCTAGAATCTTATCAAATACCAGTAGATATCATAGTATAACTCCTGTTGCTTAATAACTTGCATTGGCTTCCTGTCAAACATCGCTCAATCTTTAAAATAGCCACCCTTGTTTGCAAGTTTCTTCACACTGGTCTTTCAAAGTATTTTGCTCCATAAATTTCTTCCTACTGCAGTTGTCATGGTACCAGGCACAGTCAGAGTGGTGGTAATTTCCTTGTGGTTCCAAAGTTCCTACCCTCTATCCATAAATCTGTCAAGCAGTTTGGTTATGGTTTTGCTTTTTATGACCTCACTCTTTAGAATGCTCTTCCTGATGAGATTCATGCATCCCCCTCCCTAGCCTCTTTGAGAAAGCAGCTCAAAAGCTACCTATACACCAAGGCATACCCACCTTAGTCTTCTCTATGGTGCTTGGCCTTTTTCTGTCCCTCGATGATGAAATTGACTGTTTTGGTTTTATTCCGCATTAGAGTCCCATTGAATAGAGGAGATTAAGCACTATAAAAGTCCAATTAGAATTAGAATTAAATATATCCATAGTTTCATCTAAATTCCAGAAATAAAGTAAAGGTTATTCTGTCTACTATCTGATGAGGTTTTGTTGCTGGACTCTAGAGGATGTTTAAAGGGAGCTTAACATAGATCTACTATATAAAATATATAACCATATGCTTAAAACAAGCCACCATAGTTGACATATAATCGAAAGGTAGCACCTATGAAATTGGCTCTTTATCTGTCGGTAGGACTCAGTTTGGTGATGGAATCACATGTGCAGGTGACATTTACCACTGGAGAAATGTGACAATGGTTTAAGGATGAAGGGAAGTTAATGGAATCCAAAGATAACATTCAATATGCATTTGGTAAAATGAAGAAGCACTTTTTATGAAAGGGGAATGACACAATCAAAAACAGGACTCTGTAACGTGAGAAGGATGATAAAAGTATTATTGTGGGTGTGATCAAAGAATAGTATTGATTAGTTTAAAATGTAGTGAAAATAATTTACAGTAGAGCTGAAAAATGAAAACATAATAGAAAAAGGATAAAAAAAAAATATCATGATTATTGTAAAAATCAATTTGAATATCTATATGACAATCTTAACTGAATATGATTCCACCTGGACGTATTTTAATGATTAATTCGAGTATTTGATTATATTGATGGTAAATATTTTCTTCAGTTAACAAGAGAATATTATTTAGATTTTACATGTGGAAAAACTTCACATTTGTGTGATCCAAAATTTATTTATTTGGGGTTTACGTCGCTTTCAACACTGTACAGGTCATATCACGATGGGTAGTTAGAATGGCAGAGGAAACCAGTACATACAATTGGTCAGGGTTCTGTACTGTAAACTGCTGACCAACGGCAACCAACTACCAGCTTTCCCACTTGAGGCCGTGTTGAGAACCAAACCCCGGCCTCAGAGGTGGGAGGCGAGAGTGTTACCACTCTACCACCATGGTCCTCCCCAACATTACTTCAAGAAATGCCGTCATTTCATTGGCTGTCAGAACACTGGCACTTTTGACTGACATTGTGGAAACGTCCATGGTGATGTAAATAAGTATAGTGATGTCCATAATTATCCCTTAAAATATTTGTGAAAAGACTGTAAAGTGTGTTTTCAGAAAGAGAATAAATCGATGTTGATTTAATAACTACTCACTTAGTGACAACCCACTTGATAAAAAATCATGGAAAAAACATCACGAAACCCAAAACGATATTGTAATGCATCCATTGTCGGGTGCAATAAGAACTGAAACAACAGTCTTAGACATAGAATAAAAATTGTAATTGTTTGTTTCCGGTTTTTATAGTAACCTCTTAATTTCTTATAAGGTAGGACAAAATTATAGGCTTAGGTAATTTTATGTCAAAATGGTTTGGAAAGAGCATATTCATATTCACACTGTGTATGGAACTATTGCAAGTGCCAATGGAGGTGTGCCACTCTGACCATCACTGAGGTTCTTGTTAAAACCGAGTGAGTAAACTGGTTTTCTAAAACACTGAAAGGAAATCCTTGGATGAGAAAAAGTTGATATACCCAGTTCATATGCTCTGCTACGAGACAGTAGAAGTGGTTATTCTAACCTTACAACTTTATATCCAAAGCATATGAATCTATCTGATGGTACATCTTATATAGCTAGCAAATTCTAAGTTGCATGAATAGTCATTCTAAGGTTATAAAGCACCCGGGCAATAATGGGTCGCAACCCAGTAGATGCCAGGAAACCAAGGAAAATTAAGATGGAAAATCTGTTGATTAAATAGGTTTTAAGCTTTCGTCTGGCACATTTCAAACAGCTCACAGCCCAAACATCACAAGGCAAACCATTCCAAAGTATTACAGAAATGTACACCAAGCTGTTTTATATTTCTGCTGCTAATAACAGTTTGACAGCTCATTCGATAGTTGCCCCTAAAATGAAGTTCAGTTGCTTGAAATATGGACTCTGCAAAAAGCTCACACACATGACATAATAAATGTTAGTTTTGCCCAGTTATAAAACAAAAGTTCTGTTAAGAATATGGTGAAATTTGTTCACCAGTGGATAATATGTTTTACCATATTCATATAAGAAAGTTAAATGATTTTATGGAAGGTTATAAAGCACCCGGGCAATAATGGGTCACAACCCAGTAGATGCCAGGAAACCAAGGAAAATTAAGATGGAAAATCTGTTGATTAAATAGGTTTTAAGCTTTCGTCTGGCACATTTCAAACAGCTCACAGCCCAAACATCACAAGGCAAACCATTCCAAAGTATTACAGAAATGTACACCAAGCTGTTTTATATTTCTGCTGCTAATAACAGTTTGACAGCTCATTCGATAGTTGCCCCTAAAATGAAGTTCAGTTGCTTGAAATATGGACTCTGCAAAAAGCTCACACACATGACATAATAAATGTTAGTTTTGCCCAGTTATAAAACAAAAGTTCTGTTAAGAATATGGTGAAATTTGTTCACCAGTGGATAATATGTTTTACCATATTCATATAAGAAAGTTAAATGATTTTATGGTAGGTTTCTGTAATTATATGAAGTTTTAAAATTGTTGGTCTGATGAATCAGATTGGAGTTCACATGTTCATACAGAAAGCAAACATTAAACCCAAATCTCAAAACAATTCTTAGCACTATTTTTTTATTTATTTATATTTATTATATTAATCTACCAAAATAGAGCAGTTCAAACAGTGTGTCATCTGATACACATTTTGACAGCAAAATAGCATGTTTAAATCATTTACACCTCTCCTTATTACATGTTCTATTTCCCACTTCTGAGGCTGGGGTTCGGTTCCCAGCACAGCCTCAAGTGGGAAAGCTGGTAGTTGCTTGCCATTGGTCGGCAGTTTACAGTACAGAACCCTGAGAAACTGTATGTACTGATTTCCTCTGCCCTTCCAACTACCCGTTGTGATATGACCTGTACAATGTTGAAAGCAACGTAAAACCCTGTTCCCAATCTGTGCATTGTTCTTTATGCAGATGACACTTGTGGTTTTTTTGATGAGTAAAACTGGACCACAACCCTGTAGCTTTGACCTTGATGTTTCAGACTTAATGTGTATGTTTTTTGTCTCCTCTTTTTCATCTTTTTAATTATTAAAGGGGATGAGTGTAGTCAGGCCAAGTACAGTATATGTTGGAAGCTGCATGGCATTTTTCTGTCAGCCTGAGCCTTTCTATGAAGTGAATTGGCTCAAGTAAATTACATTGATGACTAGGTGTGATATGTATTTTGAAAAAAAATGAACACTGTAATAATTCCCTTAATTTAACTGCTAGCGGTACCACAGTCAAATATGCTTTGAAAATATTTTCTTAAAATTAAAAAAAATAGTGAAGAGAAAGCAAAATGTGATTATTCTTTATACTTTTATACCACCACTGAAGCTATTATATATCTAAAAGTATATGACCCATAAACTATCTTTGTTAGTGGTTATTGTCCATGGTTTACAAATTGATCATTTGACTGGAGCATAACAGTTTATTATTATTATTTTATCTGTTATAGTGACATAGATCAATGCAAACTTCATTGGCCATACAAATCCGATTTTATACCCAGTTCCTTGATAGACTTAAATCATTTGAACATACAAAGTTTCAGTGGTATGATCGATTTATTCTCCAACAACATTTTCCCCTTATACAAACTGAGTGATCCTCTTCAAATCAATAACATAATGAAGAGTTTTATAAAACCTATGTGATGCATGTTGTTATAACAAGCAGCATTTGAACAAGTCATCCTCTGCCAAAACTTTCAACGCAATTTCTCCATAAGATTAAATCATCATGTTTATAATGTATTAATTGTTTGGTCACCACTCAAATTCATCATCATTACCGTTCTTCTTATTGCACAGATTTTCTTTTGTCTAATGAAGCAACTATCTTGTTATTAATTGATTTACTTAAGCAATGAGGGATGACTATCAAATAAAAAAAAATTATGACAGTGCCTAAAATTCTGGCATTAGAGATGGGTGTGTTGGTGATGGAACTTGACAATAATTGGAAAACTGTGCTGCAAGTGAAAGGATTTCCCCTCTTTTCAAGCGGCACATCTATGGCTTGATGAATTGGTTCAGGGATTCATAAACGCACTCACCAAATTGCAAGGCTCATACATTTTTTTTGGTAGTAAAAAATTTGATGGTCTGTCTTCTGCAATGTTATCTTTAGTATATTTTGATGCTTTTGTTGGTACGACTGACTTGATGACTTTTAAAATTCTATTAACTTTGCAAAAAAAAAACCCCAAAAAACAAAACAAACAAAACAATCTGCATGGGCTGCTTTGAATGTCATTGGTACATTTTAGGTTTAGCTTAAGTTTCCAAACATCTCCAGCAACAGGAGAGGTAATTCGGCATGCACTCAAAATTGCAGCTACATGACAAAAGTAAAATGATTCACTATGGGAACACTCTCAACCAATCATAAGCACTGGCATGCGATAGACTCAGAGAAGTAATCTCAAAATAGAAAATCACACAAAAAACGCCTGTAGTAAATGGCCCATTGTAACTATGCACGAAGGTGGTTCTTGTGTTAATGCATATTCAGGTCAATCGACAGCAAAACTCAAAATGATTTCAAATAAACATTGTATTTTTCAAATGCAAAAGTCTTGCTTAACATAAAAAACACTTATATTTTTAAATATTTTTTATCAATAAAAGAAGGGACGTTGCATCCTATTTGGTTTTGCATTTCAGTACTTCTGAACAGATTATTGTCCGAGAGGGTTTCATTGGAAAACTAAAGTAGCATCTAGATCATCTACCAGTTTCTCATGGTTGCGGCAAAAATTTCACTAAACATACTACATTAGGCTTGGTTTAGTTACATATATAATTTATTTATTCTTTCATTCCTTAGGATTCAATCCACAAGTGATTGAAACTAACACATGGACAAGTTTTCTATAGTACTAATACATTCTGTGATATTTATTTATACTTATTTCAGACCGGAAAAATACACTGCAATTTAATTTATATTTGTACTTTTTTCTCTTTTCACCTTCTATTTTAAAGTATTGCATACAGATGACGGATTTCCCTTTAATGCTAATTCATATATGACTCTGTACTTTAATATTAATTCAATATCAATATAGCATATATTATATATAATCTAGTATCATATATATTGGTGCCATATCTAACCAGATACAACCAGATACGACAAGATACCAGTCAAAGAAATACATATTTTTTGTAGTGTCTATCTTCTAATCCTACAAGTCCATGATGAATGTTATACACAACTAGCACCTTTAATCCAGTAATCAGAACCAGCCTCAGAAACGCAAATACCCTTTCATTTAACAATCAACTGGCTCTTGTCTGCCACACCCAACAGAAGTTCTGATTTTTTTGTCAGTCTGTTTTAGGTAAGCATTAAGTCAATAGGTGTGGTATTGTTAAACAGGAAACTGGTGTGTCTATAGCTAGCAGGTACTTGATGGTCTTGTTAGCTTTAGTGATTTTTCCATCTGTGACAAGTGAGTACCGGTAGTTACATAATCACAGGGTGTAGTTTGTGTGGTTGACATATGAGCTTTTCCCCCCTGTGATATGGAAACTGTCACAGTAGATGCACTCATTAACAGGGCACAGGTTCAAAGGCAGACCAGATGAAAGCGTAGAGCTGGTTGGAGGTATATATGTCAGAACTATGTAGGATAGTAGTAGTTAGATAGAGATTAAGCGCTATAAAAGTACTATTAGAATAAGGTAGATTATACAGCTAGTATAAAACTGTTCAAAGGAGTACAGTCTCTTTTGCATAAATAATTACTGGAAATTAACCACAGGGTAACTTGCCTTAATATAATATAATCTAATACAATCATATTTCCATGGTGCTTAATCCCTACTATTAGCAGATTCTAAGATGAAAACCCGTGGCCATAATCCAAACACACTTGGGTTGTTTGGGCCGTTGGAAGATAGGATAAACAGATGACATAGATGTTACCACAGTGATTTCTATTTACCAGATGGACAGAAAGCCACAATGTAATGTTATGTCATCCTTTTGAAAGGACAGTATATTTACTTGTATTGTTAAATACGAATCAAATGCAATTTTGTGTGCTAAGTATTTTTTTTTATTAACTGTCTTTTGTTGTATCTGTAGCTATGGAAATGAAATACTCATTTGCATGTAAATTGCTATTTTCTAAAAAATGCAATATAATCATTAAGAATATATGAGATTACATTGAGGGAAATTGGTAATAAAATGACCAAACCAAATAGAGTAAATAAAACATTGCATGACAATCATACAACATATCCATCTAGCCACTCCAGTGTTGTTAGTGTGATGCTAGTTGCTATTCTGACCTTAACCTTGTTATTCTTTTTGTAATGGTATAAATGTATGAAGCAAATATTCTACCATCAAATGGTAAATGTGCCAGTAAATTAATAAATTATAATAAAACACATAGTATTTTATGCATTTATAAATAATAGTTTAACTTAGATGCTTTAAAAAGTTTTTTTTCTATGCGACTCTTCACATAATTCTTTATGCAGACGACACCCTATCCACTTATTCATCATTTAATACCCTTGAGCTATTAGAACGGTTGTGTCACTGTGAGTTAAATGTCTCTATCCCTATCCACTTATTCATAATTTAATACCCTTGAGCTATTAGAACGGTTGTGTCACTATGAGTTGAATGTCTCTATCCCTATCCACTTATTCATCATTTAATACCCTTGAGCTATCAGAACGGTTGTGTCACTGTGAGTTAAATGTCTCTATCCCTATCCACTTATTCATCTTTTAATACTCTGAGTGTAGTTAGGCCGGGTGCATTGTAAGTCAAAATACACGCATTAAGAACTGCAGTTTTTGTAGTGATGAATTTTCTGCACTTGTTTTAAAATATGTAAGATACAAGTTAAATTATTGACATATCTGAGGCAGGAAAAAATGTTAACCGTATGATATCACTGTATTTTTAATGTGTACCGGTTTGGAAGAAAGATGTCAGACCCCCAAATGCCGTTTCACAAAGCGCCCAAAATAACAAATACACATTTCTGCAATAGCATTGTTTATGACAATACAAAGTCAAAATTAAGCACTTTTATATTCAGACAACTTCTGGTCACATGCGACATATCAAAGGAATTACTTAAAGCAAATGATGTCAAACAAGGAGTGTAGCTCTTCTGTCATCTTTTTCCCCCACTCCATAACCTTAATCATTATTCTCCCCAATTGTGATTCTCCTCTGAAGAAAAACTACCACCCATGCATGTTCTTTGGAACTCTTTCCCTTTCCAAATAAGAAACAGTCCCTCTGTCACATCCTTCAGGAAACACCTGAATACTCACCTGTTTAACTCCAGTTTCCCCACCTAGTCTCCTTCACTTTGGTCACACCCATAACTCTAGATTACTGACCTTGACCGTCCCTTGATTATCCTTATGACTGATGTATTTGTTATTATAGCGCACTAAGTTCCCCTTTGTGTGGAAGATATTGCGCCTGCAAAGCAGTAGAATAGATAAGATTAGATTACAGCTACAATATGGAACAGCTTGGTTATATAGGAGGTTAATCATTTTCTCCCTGTTTTTCCTGTCATCTATAGCTGTTGGAAATACTGCCTGTAGTATGATCCGGGATTAAGCTGTCAGCACAACAATAGCAAAATAAGAAAAAAATACTTCTTCCTTTATATTTAAGTAAAAACTTAACACCAAACTCAATTTGAGTTGTGTAATGAACATAAACTGAGTAAACCTCTCAAATGTCAAATTACATTTTACTTTTGAAAAAGAATCTGGCACAAGAATGTCAATAATATCTAATAGAATGCTCTTGGATTATACTACAAGCATGGAATTTACAATAAAGATTTATCCAATAACAGTTTTTTTAGCAAACTGTTATGAGATATTTATTTAATCCAATTTAAAAAAGAAAATGACAAAATATCATACTCTTCTCGAGTCTTCATAATATAACTCTCTTTAAGCTTGTTTTTCAAATTATTCTTTTTAGCACTCCAGAACTTTAGTCACAGTAAATATCATTACAAAAATTCACTGCCACAAGACTAACTAAATGGCCCTTGCATGACCCTGTCCCATTTGGGTTCCAAGCCTGGTTTTTCATAATATGTCCATACAAGCACCAAAAATGCTAAACTGCAGCAAACCAACCATGCTGCTGATAGCCTCACTGCAAGAGGTTTAAGTAATGCTGCTTGGTGCATTAACAATTGTTTTTTTCCATTTTCTTCCTTGAAATGGTCTCTAATGGCGATACAATAATTGCCAGATTAAGATTTATTTGGTTGATGGTCAATCTTTCATTTATTGGCCCTTGCATATGCACTTAACACAGGAAGAGACTTGGAGGGAACCAAATGGGTTTAAAGACATTAAAACTTCATTACGAGACAGGGTGGGGCCCATTCTGACTAAAATGCACAATCCATGGACTTATTTCAAATGTTTTGTTAAGATGTAAGATATTAGACTCAAATATAAACAGTAAGTAGGGGTGTGATGAGTACAAATAATCTGGGACGATTATTCGCAGATAAAAACTTGACTCAACATGGACCCTTTGAACCCTCGCGAAGTTAAGTTTCCACCTGGATGGGAAACAACATCCAATATTTTAGCTCCCTTGAACAAAAAATAGAAAGATAAAAGCTTTGAATCACTTGCATTCGCTAATGTCACCACATAATATATTTAATATTATGTTAAAATGGTACATTTTGCAATTTAATGTAAGTCAGGTTCGCTATTAATATTTTTCAATGGGAAAACATAGCCACTTAGATGGTAGTTTATATACCCTAGCGTAATTGACTCTTAAAATTTGGATTGACTGTTTATAAAAATGTTTATATAACTTAGTCACACCCCTAACAGTAAGTACAGAAAACCTATGAGGCTATGAATTTTAGAAATAGAATGGGACATGACTAACATTTGTGTTTCCCCCAAATGGATACTTCTCGATCTGTATTACAATATTCATATCCTCTGTGTGAAAAAGCTTTTGGCAATGTATTTCATTTATATTTTGTTTTAAATCACTATATTGGTTGTAATAGGAAAATTACCAAAGTGATGTATATTTTCAAATATTATTACAAATGAAGACAAAAAAATAAAATAAATAAAATCCGACTCTGTAAACTGATAACATTTAAAAATATAAGTTTATTTTACATTTATCATCCAAAATTTTGTTTGAAGACCAAGTAAAATAACTTCATATGTACCTAACAAATGCCAAATTGGGCTACAATACATTTTCATGAAAAAAGTCATCAGTGAATGTACACACTTTAATGTTTAGCTTTAGATTTTGCTGCCATTTTTGCATGGATTTTATTCAGCAAAAATGTTACAGATGCCTCTGTAATGATATAAACAGCATAAATACCAGACCTCCTAGGTCACATGGAGGGGGGATCTGATCCAGATATTTCCCCAAATTAAAAACAAAAATTCACCAACATCCGCCAATTACTTTGGGAGTAATGGCAACCAGAAAGCCCAAGTCATTGAAAATACATTGAAAATGGATCAATAGGAAAACTTCCCGAACAACATATACAGAAAAAAATATGTTCAAGTGTGAGGCTCGCAATTCCAGAGATCACTTTCATTTCTTTTTGGTGGCCGTATTTCACGAATTGTGGCATAGTGTGATGACTTTCATCAGTGAAGTTAAGCAGCAATGGGCAATGGTAGAGCTTGGATGGATGAGTGTCTGAGTTCTAGATCAGGAAATGGGATGTATCTGACTTAGAATTTGTTTTTGTCGCCAGATTTTCAATTTCTAATGCACGACTCGTGTCTCTGATGTAGCTTGTGCATGTAGACCAAAAGGCTTTTCTTCCTTGTTTTATCTTATTTTCCCTAGTTTTGTACATTACCTAAATGTAGTGCCGATATGACAGTGGCTTTCCGGAGGAAAGCATCAACACTTAATGGATGAGGTTTGACAAATGATCTAATAAATGAGACTGATTGTGGAAAATACTGCCTAAAGTGTGGAAGCAAAATGTCATAATAATAACAGCATCAAAACAACCATTATTCATCCTGTTATATCCACCAATCAGAGAAAGATGGGGCATCTTCTATCAATTTCCCATTCACCAGACCTATAAATACTCATCAGTATTTGAACTGACTGACAGGGTTAACTGAAAGCAGTTTGAAGATATCAACGGAAAAACCTTTGTGTCAAGGAAAATGCTGTCACTGAAAATCCAGCATGATACATAAAGAGTATTTATTTTTCTAAAACCCTCCTTTTACACTGTTTTATTGGTTTACATGGTTAGTGGCCAGTTCCATTATTCCAGGTGGGTTGTAAACCTAACCTGCTATTGGAAAAAAACATGATGCTTTGGTGAATTGTGCAATAGGTTTCCGAACCATGATGAAATAAGTCATTGAAACCTTCCAATTGGCTCCTGAAAAAGTTGTGATTGTTTCCCCAATCCTGAATATGTTCTGATTAGTTCATAAATTCTCCTGAATGGGCTATAAATCTTCTAAAGTTTTGTATGAACCCTAGGATTGACTAGGATAAAAAAGTTGGCTTAACGAATGTCAAGATAGGTTTAAGATAGGGTTAACACTGGTTTATGATAGGTTCTCAATTGTAAAATCTAGTTAGGACTGACAACAGTTTACAATAATTTAAAACAGTTTAAAATAATTGGGAAGACAATGCCAACTGCTTCCTGAATGCTCCCAAATCAAAACAGCAGGTCCTGACTTGGTCCTGAAGGTTCAAAGCGTGGTTTAAGAGTATCTATCAGTTATAATTATGGACATGGAACAGAAACTTTAGGCTTTGATTTTGTGTTTACTTTAAACAGCACAACTCAAGTAAATTATAAGAACCTCCAATTTACAATAATAATCCTAACCACTTACACAATATACTTTTTCTTGTGAAAAGTGGGACATATATATTTCCAATTCTAGTGGAGTTCCTATTGGGGTCAAATTAATGTGGTTATATACTATATTAGCTCTGGCACAAAAAGAGTCTTTGTAATTACTTTCTAGTGAAGAGAGATACTTTCGCTTCCTCTTGCACTGAAAATGAGGTTTATCCTCCTTCAGATCTTTCAAAAACAAGATGCACTCAGAGAGAGCAAAACGCTCGACTCCATGTGACCAGTTCATCAAGTGATATAAAGTATTGTAAGGAAAACAATAAAATAAAACCAAACATGTAAATTAATCTTCATAGAAATATCAAGTAGAAAGCTAGTCATTTAAAATACATTGAAATGGGACCTCTGAAAAATCATGAATTTTTTGTATCCAAATTAAGATCCTGATCTTTCTTTTAGTAACTACACCCCCCCCCCCCCCCCACACACACACACAAAATAAAATAAAAAAAAATAAACAATAAGCACACAAAAACATTAAACTGCTGGTGGAGGTAAAAATATTGCTTAAAGGTCACTTGGTGAAAATCACGCATGGTAATTTTTTGTGATGGACTGTCAAGGAATTGAAATAAAAAAAGAGAAAATAAAACAGAAATAATAATTAATAAAAATGATGAATATACCACCTCCCTCTTTATTATTATGTTTATTAAAATGAGAAGAAATATTTTTACTTAAAGACAGCAAGTATCACAAGCTAGTTTTGTGACCTCACAATGACAGTTGCATTGTGACATCACGGAGTAATGACATCATCAGAAAGCAAAATATTGATTTTTAACGCTCGACGATAGGAGAGGGTTATTGTAATCAGTTTGTTTCTGTCTGTCTGTCTGTCTGTGCACCGTTTCACCCTTATAACTCAAAAACTATAACACCAATCAAGCTGAAATTTGGTGAGCAGGTATTTCATGGGGTACAGATGCATTCTTCCAAATTTGGTGTAATTTGTTTGAAAATTAAAGCCAGGAGAGAGTTTTTCTTATTTTTAATTGGGCTTTTACAGTGAAATCTGCTTCTCCAATCAATCAATAATCCACACACAATCAGCTTTGCTTCCCCCAATGCTTTATTAATGTGTGTATGTGTGTGTTGCTATGCTTGGTCACACATGTGAAAAATCAATATCATGACAGGATTTCTTCCTCATGAATTTTTGTGCAAAAAGAATTCCTCTGTAGCTGTGAGTGTAATGTGAAGAACTTGTAATCCTATGTTTGGGGTTCAATACCATTCACTATTCTTTTTCAGTTTTTCTTTTTTAAGTATTTCTTTTTTTAGGCTTTATAAAGAATTTCTTAAAGGTTTTGCTAGAAAGAAAAGAGAAAATTAAACACATTTAATTTTTGGTGTTCAAAAAACACTTAACCAAGATGAGATGTCTACTCTTCATCACATACGTAAAAAATCAATATTTTGTTTCTGATGATGTCATTACTTAATGATGTCACAATGCAATTGTCATTGTGAGGTCACAAACCCTAGCTTGTGATATTTGCTGTCTTTAAGTAATAATATTTCTTCTCATTAAACTTATGTCTTGAAATTGACATAAAGATAATTGAGAGGGAGGTGGTGTATTCACCATGTTTATTTATTTCTGTTTTTTTGTTTGTTTGTTTGTTTGTTTCAATTTCTTGACAGTCCATCACAAAAAATTTACCTTGAGTGATTTTCACCAAGAAGTGGCTTTTAACCAGTATTTTTACCTCTACCAGGAGTTTATGTTTTTGTGTGCTTTTCTGTCTATTTGTCTGTCTGTTTTTGGTGTTCAGATTACTCCAGAACTAATGAACAGATCTTTATAAAAATTTTGTGGGTAGGACACCACTGATCATTTCACTGTTCTCAGTTGTCTCCATATTTGGTTTGGGGTCAGTGGCTCTGTTCTGTAATGGTTCACTTCCTACTTAACAGCCAGTTATCAGTCCATAAAAAAATTGGTTTTACAGGTGCTTAGATGATGTTAAAGAGTGGACGTGTCAACTAGTAAGCTCAAATTGACTCCTGACAAGACTGAAAGCATGTTTTCCTATTGATATCTTGGGCAGTCCACTCTGCTCTTTCGACTGGGTCAAGAATTTGGGTGTGTGGTTCAATTTAGATTTTTCCTTGTCCAAGCATGTTCAGAATGTCTGCATAAGTTGCTTTGTGAAACTCTGTGATTTCAGACACGCAGGCGGTTTCTTACTCATGATGCTTCTGTACCTGTGGCTAATGCCCTTGTTAATAGTCGGTTTTAATTGCTGCAACTCATTTTCAGGAGTCTCTTCAAGTAAAATCTATGTAAATTACAGTGCATCCAAAATAGTGCAGCCAGAATTGTTTCAAACACCAGTAAATACACGAGTATAACTCTGGTGCTAAAGAAATTGCATTGCCTTCCTGTTGAACAGTGCACAGTGTTTAGAGACTTGTTTACAAGTTTCTTCACACAAGTTTTCCTAGATATTTTGCTTCATATCTTTCTTCTTACAGCAGTTCTTATAGTACCAGGCGCAGTCAAAGTGGTGGTAATTTCCATGTCATTCCAAAGTTCTACCCTTGGGTTCATAAATCTATCTGGTAATAGTTTTGCTTTTGATGCTCCCACTGTTTGGAATGCTCTTCCAGATGAGATTTGTGATTCTTCCTCCATAGCCTCTTTCAGAAAGCAGCTTAAAACTTACCTGTATACCAAAGCATACCCACCTTAGTCTGGAACATTCCCTGACATTCTCTGTGGTGCTTGACCCCTCTTCTGTCTCTGGATACTGAAATTGGTCGACTGCTTTTTTGGTTTTGTTGCGCCTTAGAGTCTTCTTTATATGGGGAGATTAAGCACTATAAAAGTCCAATTAAATTAAATTAGCTCATTTTCTGTTTGGAGACATTGAACAAATGTAGTGCTAACATTTTTGCACTTCTACAGCCTAGGCAATTTCTATTACAGAAAGGCAACTAAATCTGGATACTGGAATTAGTCGACTGCCTTTTTGGTTTTGTTGCGCCTCAGAATCCTCTTTGTATGGCGAGATTAAGCGCTATTAAAGTCCAATTAAATTAAATTAGCTTATTTTCTGTTTGGAGACATTAAACAAATTTAGTATTAACATTTTTGCACTTCTACAGCCTAGGCAATTTCTATTACAGAAAGCAACTAAATTATTAATATAATTTGAAAATTGAATAACATTTCCCATTTGTGGCATGACTTCAAAATAATTTAATTTGTCAAGAGTTTTTCTATTTATCTGAAATATGTAACATTGTAACCAAAGAATACTGTGCATACTATGTTTTTTTTTGTTCATTTAACTGATACTTTGTTTCAATTCATATGAAAGAGTCTGGATTTGTGGAGGCTTAAATTAATTATTCAAACAAAGCAACACTGCCTAAAGACAAAAAATGGCTTTATTTGGAAACATATTGCAAGAATTTGTGCTTATTTGAGGAAAACATTTTCTGCCAATGTTTTAAGTGATAGATAGTCGAAAAACATCCAAATTACCCAAACAGTCCAAATGATCATGCTTACTGACAAATGGTGTGCAACAAAGAAAAACGTCAAGGAAAAAACTCATTTGTTTGACATAAGAAATGTCTGAAGGCAATTGAGACATACCAAAGTAGCATGTTGTTAATGGTGATGTATTGTCACCTTTAAATTAAGGTTAAAGAAACGGAAGAAGCTAATTGAGAAAATGGATAATGGGATGTGCTACTAGTGCTATTCCAGAAACAAATGAATGTATACAAACATGTTTAACTGTGTAATGTTAAAACTAAGAGTTATTTATGCTTTTGGATTTGGGGGATTTTACAACCCCAAACAGTATTGTTTAAACAACATCTCAAGGTTAGAAGTTCTTTTACGGAAATTATTTATGATTTTGTTGTTTGAAAGGCCGTTACACATCAACATCCAATAATGAAGTTGGAATTACATTATCATTTTCACAGCTTTACAGTATCGACTATATACAATATTATGTTTAGCCATTGTATCTAAATAAATAAGTTTTTAATATATTTTTGAAGTTAAGGATGGGATTAAAACTTCTAAGTTCAGCAGGTAAGCTGTTCCATAGCTGTGGTGCGGAAGAGATGAAAGCATGGTCAGCATAGGGCAACTCTCAAAAGCCTGAGAGGCTGATTGAACCTTGTCGAAGGATCCTTGTTGGAACATGTTGAGTACACAGGGATAAAAGATAATCTGGTGCAATGGAATAGAATTGGAACATAGTAGTAGAACTTTGTGTTCTATCCATTTCTGTATTAGAGGCCAATGGAGTGATTTTATTTTGGGTATGAAATAATCAAATTTTCCGATAGAGGCCAATGAAGTGATTTTATTTTGGTTATGAAATGATCAAATTTTCAGATAGAGGCCAATGGAGTGATTTTATTTTGGGTATGAAATGATCAAATTTTCTGATACCACAGACTAGATAAATGCTGCAGCATTTTGCACATGCCTGAGTTTGTGAATGAGAGCTGGTAATCCATAGTACAAAGCGTATCCATAGTCAAACTTGGACATCTCCAGTGCTTGGAAGAGCATTTGGAATAGTGGAATTAATTTTTTAGAAAGTCATCTCTCTATTCTACTGTGGCTAAGCCAAAAAATATGAATTGACAACAGAGTTGACATGGGGCTCTTAAAGCTTCTTTGTCCTGACATTAGCAGATTAAAGTAGGAAGCTTGAAAGATGATTAGTTACTTCTACCAGTAAATCTTCAGCACACTGCATTTTGAAAGCAAAAGTTGAATTATTGGCAATAAATACAAGGTGAGAGTTTCTGATGGAAGTGAAAGGAAAGATATCCATCCTTATGTTTACAGCCTTTTTCTTTTTCGTAATGCTTGTAATACTATAAAACTCTCAGTGTTAAAGTTTTGATCATAATTATTGAGAGAAGGCATTTTGTTAGCTTGTCTGATGATGTCCACTTGAATTTGCTAATAACTTTGTACAGTAAATATCCAATAAAGACAAAATAACAATTAAATTTGAGGAAATTATCCAATGTATAATTTTAAAATAACTTTAAGGGCGAAAGTTACTGTTACAAACTTCGTGGAACTGACACTTAAATTTGATTTTAAGCTCAAAGAAGCTGTCATGATGTCACCTTAAGACTGTCACATTATCCACAATATTTGTACAATACAAATGCAAATCTATTCTCTGATTGAAATAAAGCTCATAGTTTAAATTCATTTGAAATTACACGCATTTGTAGAGGGTTTAATTATTTTTTTTACATTGGAACCATACCTAATGAAAAAAGAAACTGCCCTTTATTTGGACCCATATTTCAAAATAGTGGTATTTATTTGAAAAAAGATGCTTACTCTCAATCATTTAATTCCACGTATGCTGAAAATGTTACCTTTTCTAAATGTGACAGAGACATCTCTTTCACTCGACACTTGTGTTAACACTAGGTATGTAGACCTGACATGGTTGCTTATTGTCTTGCTGTAAGACATTGAAAATGTCCAAGGGATAATTGGAACATACCACAGCGCCATGTTTGGACAGTAATGTATTACCACCCATAGTTAAGATCAAAGAAACTAAGAAAAAGTTCTGTCTTGTTTTAGAAAAACGGTGTAATGAAAAGTGTAATTGGAACTTTTCAAATTCCATACAAATGAATGTTTCTAGATACAATCAATTACAAAACATACAAAACTCTGTTACAAGAGATAACTTGTGGGAAAATGTAGACAAGGTTGTGAGTCATGTCATTTTTAAAACAAGCCAAAACCTGTCATGCAAAATTGTCATGGTCGGTCTATAAGTTGCCCATGATTTATATTTATACAGCTACAACTTACATTTTTAAAGTATTACTACCTATCCTGGTGTTATGATTTAATATTACACACTGTTATAAATAAAAATGAAGCCAAGTAATTTAGTCTGATGAGAAATTAGGTGAACGAGTCCCTGGTTTAATGTACATGAGTTATCTGGGCTTAGTGCTTTGGCTTCTTCTTATGAATTCTAACATTTGGGAACAATTAGAATAATTACAATAATACTTATCAGTCACAAGACTTATTTTTCTGGTTTTAAGATTTACATTTTCGCATAGGAGAAATTATGTGTTTTGTTAGTTTTCAAGCCCTTTTACAGCAAGACTAGTGATGGGGTTCAGTGGAGTAGGGGTTAACACACTCACCTCACACCTCTGAGGTTGGTGGTTTGAATCCCAGACCGAGTCATATGTACTAGTATGTACTGGTTTCCTCTGCCCTAAAATCTATCTCTCGTGATATAATCTATTGCATGCATTGAAAGTAACTTTAAATCTAAATAAATAGAAATCCTCTCAGTTATAAATATTGGGGGTCTTACAGAAAGAAATTCAACTTGAGTATTACCAAGAAATACCATGCAACACGGCAATGTGTTTATTATGCTAACCATCCTGCCAAGATGACTGTAAACAAATATGAAAGGATCATGTGATGGTGATGATGTTCATAAAAGCCAGAGAAAACACTGGCAGTCATAAAATGGTTCCCTGTGTTATGTGATCACGTGTGGAGTAAGTACGGCAGAAACAAACAAGGTTAATGTGGCTTTTGTTAGTTTGTGCACAGTGGTTAATCAGTATTGACAACTCCTGGTCTGGGGACAAAAAGTAAAACCCCCATAGGACACAAATTCCCATTTAGGGTCAGCATCCCAGCAAATTAGATTTGGAGTCCACAGAGAGGGGTGTCATAGGACTTCTTCACACAGTAAATCCGGATGCTGATAAAAAGAAATCTGCAAACACACGATTTGTTCAGTTCCCAGAGAAACCCCCCTTTTATACCATCACTGTTATATTAGTTGTATCAATTTAAAATCAATAGCTAGTGAAAAAACCAATAGTTGGAGTGATATATCAATGTCCACAAAGTCCCCAACAACAACAACAACAATGAGGATGACGACAGCAACAAGAACAATAAGAAAAATATATGAATATCTGCATAAATTTATTGTAAATAGTTAACATGTTTCAACCCAGATCCATGGCCTGGACAAATGGTATTTCTTTAAGACTTAATCATGAACAATCTTTCATTCACATACCAATCCTATTAAAGAGTATTAGGGAGAAATAAATGATTTTTTCTTTAAATATAATGAAATATTTTAGATAATCATTTTTAAAAATACTTAATCTCTATTTGAGATATTAAGTTAAGTTTTTAGGATTACATCTAGATAGTATCATACTGTTAAGACCTTATATCTCATTTGATAGTGCTCTTGTCCCATGAGGCTTGGAGCCAGAAGATATGTTTGTAGAAAACCAGATATTTTCCTATTATCAGATATAAATTCTGACCTGTGTTCAGAGGTCAAACAGGTTTATAAAACTTAAAAGTACTAATACGTTTTAAACGTTAAACTATGCTAAACGTTAAACTATGCTAAACTAAGCAGTCTCTATTCTAGTGGATACAAATATGTCACAATCTTCCAATCTTCTAGTTTTGGATTGGTTAAATAGCGCTTTGAGTCCTGTAGTATATGGAGATATTGCTCTGAGTATAAATACATAATAATAATGATAGTTTTCCTTGTTTTTTTTCACTCAAGCTCGACACATTGGAAACAGTTGTTTATTATTATTATAGGTTTACAAGTCTTTTAAAATACCATTAATTTCACTTAATGCCACCCATCTAACATGCCGTACTTGCATGTTACTGTACCTTTATTAGTTTTTTAACAAAACAGAATAATCAGATAATATTCTAATTAATTGAGTAAGTACCTCAAACACTGATTGGTTGTCTAAACCAACTGATACATTATTTTGAAAAAATAACTTAGAACCTGAAAATTGTGATAACTATATCAAACAATTAACTTAGTCTCTCATTGGCTTAATATCTCAAGGGTTGAGATAGCTATCCAAAAGAATTTTCTTGATATTTCAAAAAATTGACTCAATATCTCAAAACATTGAGATAATTACGTAAAAATATGATTTAGTATCTAAAAACGAGAAGCTATCTCACAAACTTGAAAACAATACTTGGCCCTTATAATACTGTACCATCCAGATATTGCCAGTTAGAAGAGACCCTTTTCAGTTACTCGAGGGCCCAGAGGGTGACAGTAGAAAGGAAAGATTACACAGAAGATAGGTGTGAACTCCCTGTTATTTTACAAACTGAGTGGCTTTCCTGACATATGCTTCACTACAGCTCCTTAATGACCCTGGAAAATTGGGAGGGAAGGTTTTGTGAGTAGGTGGATTAAAGGAAAAGAACAATAGTTTCAATAAACTACAAAGATGTACAGCTTTCAGATGATGAATGTGTACCTGTTTTCCTGTAGTTTTTCAAGATGTTAGGAATTTGCCACAATAGATTGCATATTGCATGCGACAATCAAGTGTTTTATACTCTGTAAATATATCCATTGATGTTTTTTTGTCTTTGTGTTAACATTTATCTGTGTCAGGTGTTTTTCTTGTGTAAATTATGTACAAAATTCAAGTAAGGTTGGCGCAAAATTGCTAATTGAAATGTATTCTATGACATAAATAATAGACATTTGTTGTACTACCCCTTGGGTCCAGTGGTTAACACACTCACAAAGAAACAGGTCCCAGGTACAGGCAGATTTTAAAGTGCCTCAGATGTCCACTTAAAATGGCAGCCCACTCTTATTGGGTACTGTGCCAGTGGCTGGGTAAAGAGCCACAGAGACGTTGATATTTGGTCATCACTGTCTTTTAGTTAGGGGAATGTCAGTCACTAGAGTAGTTGGGCTGTACTTGTACAACCGGAATGGGTCCAGGGGGGTAGGTGGGTAAATTCATAGGTCTTGTTTCATTGATTTCTTATTTCAAAATGAAGGGAGTCTTCCCGCCCCAGTTCTTGCTACCTGAGGCTGATTATGATTGGATGATTCAAACCATAACACCCCTAGTGAAATGCTAGTTAGGCCTACAGATTTAAGGTAGAGCCAACTGCTATGGCAGGCCCCTGTATGGCCGTGCCCATTACAGTCGACTCGAGAAAAGAAACTATAAAAGTATGAGCCCCTGCCTGGGACTGATGGAATGACCTCAAAGGTCAGAGAGTTCATACATTGTGATAGGTCATATTTGCTATCCGACACAGCATGTGTCTGAGGGTATATCTACTGATGCTATAGCCCCATAAGGGGTACATGAAATCCAACTGCGGTTCACTCCAAGGTCAAGTGTGAGATCCAAGGTCAGATTTGCATAACACAGTAAGAAGACATTTGAGAATTTTATTACAGGTTAGTATAAACTATACACAATCAGAGCAGACTTTTAAAATGAATAAAATGAATTTTAAAAAGCACCAAACCCCAATTAGAAGTGAGAAGGGATGTGGGAAGCGAATGTCATAGGGATAATGGAAGGGGCTTGTGAGGCATTTTGGAGGTAAATCCATACAGCCGAGCTGCGCCAAAGGCCATGTGCCATAATATTTTGTAATGCCACATTATGATCAAAAGCAAAAGTGGCCCCAGACCGCCTGAATGTATGAAACCCAAAACCTTTGAGAGGAAATTTTTTGAAAATAAGGACTTTTTTTAGTGAATTATGAATATGTGTATCAATGACTTGAGAGTGTGGGTAAGAAAAATTTGCAAATAAGGGAAAAGTGGGGGGGAGGGGCCTGGATTTGAGGAGTGCTTGCAAAGCTCTAACTGGACACAGAAAAATGTTATCAATACTAGGAATCTGAATAACATGGTGGGATTTGTGATCTTGGAGAGTTTTGGTCCATTTGATTATCAAATGGGCCCCGGGAGGGCCAAATATTATGTCCTGACGTAAAAAATGTTTAGAACTATCAAAGGCAGCTAAACTATGTGGGGCAATGTTTGACATTCTTAAGAAGCCAAAATAAGCCAGAAGAAAAATGGCCCTATACAGAATGGGATCTGGGAGTATGTCACATGCCATGGAAATGTGGTATAACATTTCAATGGAAAAGATGCCCCTGGGGGTGGGGGAAAAAGAGGAGTTGATAGATATACTTCTAAGGAATCTGAGTACCATTTCATGTTTGGTGGGAGTAGGATCTAGGTTAAAATGTGATGCTAGGGCAGCAATTGAAGAAAGGTAGTTGCGAATGACCTTAGGGGATATGAAGTTGTTATGCAAGTACTCAAGAAAAATTAATATGTTATGCACACTAATGACAACTGGAAGTTGTAGGAAAGTGAGAAACGCTAGAAAAGTTTTGAAATGTCCATTCCGTGCTGATACTGTGGAGGGTCTGTGTGAAGCCGAGGCCCTACCCCAGGCAGATTCAAATAAAGGACTGGTGAGTTCTGTAGAACCTGAAATTATATATGAAGGTCCAAGTTAAAATGCTGAGGTAGGACTTTGTCCCAGATATAATTAAGTTTAAGGTCTAAAAGCAAGTCTTGGTGAACTGGCTTGTGAGAATATAACCTTGAAAGAAGGTCGGCCTTGATGTTATGTCGACCCCTGATATGCTCTATCTGAAAAGAAATATCAAAAATTGCAGTTATTAGCCATAAATTCCTTATGCAGGCCCCCCAAAATGGGTCTTTGGTCCTACTGGATGCCACCACCTGAACCACTGCCTCATTATCACAGAAGATCTTAACTTGTGAATGCTGCCACAGAGGGCCCCAAAGCCTGAGTGCTACAATGATATTAATCATTTCAAGATGGACTATCTTAAGGTCAAATCCAGGTATGGCAGGGACTGGGGTTGAATACACCCTATTATGCCATATGGCGCCCATACCTGAAAGACAAGCGTCTAGGTGCAGGGCTTCAGACTCAGGGATGTGAGGTTTTCTAAAAATGGTGGTGCCATTGAAATGTGGGAGAAATTTTTGGAACCATGCCAGATCCTGGAAAAAACTTGTGGAAAGATGAATCTTCTTCTTGTGACTGTTGTTACGAAAAAGTTCCAACATTCTGTTGATAAAAATCCTAGCAGGTACCACACACTTGTGTAAGTAAATGAGCTTGCCCAATAGGGACTGGAAATTTTTCTTGGATAGATATTTCTTATCAGCTATGTGAAGACATTCCTTATGAATGGATGTTAATTTCTCCTGGTCAATACTAAGGGAGGCCTTAGGTATGTCTATGCGAACCCCCAGGCAAGTGAGGGTCTTAGAAGGGGGAGAGAGCTTCTGCTGGTTAATAGGAAGGCCTAACCGTATGAGGAGAGCATGCAAGTCATGAAAATGACGCTTAGCGTCACAGGCATCAGAAATACCAATATAATCATCAATGTAGGCAAAAATTTTTGCCCCATGCTTCTGCATGATGAAAGTGACGGCGTCAGATACCATTTGAAACGCTGCGCTCCCATGAGTCCACCCAAACGCGACGCTTTGGTCCAGAAAGTACAGGCCATCCCATTGAATACCAAATTTTAAGGCATCAACCGGATCTACCTTGAGATTTCTAAATGCCCTTGCTACATCAATCTTGTAAAGGACAGGGTCATTTTCCACATTCAAAATTGTCTGAACAATATCATCAATTGTAGGAAATCTTAAAGTAAACTCATGACCATCAAAGTGGTTCTTAGCCACATGGTCATTCACAGACCTACCATAAGGGTGGGACAAATTCAAGATAACACGACGTTTATCTTTGTCTTTGGGCCTAGTAAGGAGGGGGGAGCAGTGAAAATGTTCAGAGTCCACCTGGTCCAGTGGCCCTAACATGGCCCCAAGACTACATTCTTTCTGCAAATATTCCTGAATAGCATCTGGAAATTGGTTAGCTGAATGATGGTTACTAACTGTTGTGTTAGAAAGGTCCTGAGGGTGGACCAATGAAAGGGGGAACCCGAACTTAAGGTACTGCAGTAATAAAGGGTCATGGTAGTCCCTAAGCTCACGTTCCCATTCATCAATGTTAAGTCCAGAAATTAAAGGTATCCTGGCACAAACATAATTAGGGACTCCTGTACTACGAATTGTATCTGCAATCCTCAAATATTCATCAAGAGAGTTAATGTTATGAGGGGCCCTATCTGGGCCAATAAAAGTGAAATTTTTAGGGTGATGGTTAAGAAACCCAATACTTTTAGTCGAAATCGACGCGTCTCTGAGTACACCATTTTTACGCACCTGAGGCCCCAAATGTGCCTCAATTCCACTGGGAATACTGCTCTGATTCTGACAATGGTTAGTATGACTTGTGTTAGTATGACTGTTATACTTGGTGCAGCATGGCTCACTACTCTGCATTGTATCAGACCCACCCTCCTGTGGGACTGGTTCACAGCAATCATCAATCAACCTGTCAATGATATGAAGAACATACTTTTCATATGAACAACCATACTGGTTCCAGCTGTGCTGGTCATCTAAAAAATTTTTATAAGCCAACTTAGCCTCAGCCCTTGCTGCACTATCAACACAAGTATCATCTGTTTCAGTATATACTGACCAGTACATTTGGGTTCTATAACATACGCTTAAAGCCCCATTGGGAGGCTTGGAACAAAATATCAGTCTACCTACGTCTTCATTTACTGTAAAATAGTAAAAACCAGAAATTTTTCCATTTTCAATGGGGTGCACATATACTAACTGATAAGTAAGGGGGCATTGTACCCCATCACATTGCAAAAAATCAACATCATACAAACCCCAAACACAGTTGTGTCTAATGTTATGGTGTTCCAAACCCCCATGGGCAGCACTAGCATATGATGTATCAACATTTGTCACACAGTTGTACTTCGTGATATCACAGTATGTGTTAATATTGTTAGTATTACATACAAACCCAACACCCAGGTTAGTATTGTTAACTGGAACCTTCGTTGATGCGTTCCTATGGCTATCTCTACTCAAACTGACATCAGTTGACTGGATATGCCTGTAATGATCAATAACAGTAGCATGTGAATATTTAGTATCACCATACGTATTTTTAACATTGTTATTGTCAAAAGAAATACATCTAGTCACACTATTCCCTTTACATGTAATTTCTGACAACTCTACATTATTCTGCTTTACATAATGTTCAGTAATATGGTCGTAATACTGTTTACATGAACATATTTGTCTGCAACCACACACCTTGCGATTAACAATACTAGCATATAAAGCACACTGATTAGAAGCACACAGAACACTATTGTCATTATGTGTACTCTGACATTTGTCATTGGTACGATGATTAATGCAATTTACACATTTTTTGTCCCGACCCAATTTAGGTGTTGCTGGCTTGGTCCCACTGTGACTGGCAGTAGGGCCAGGTAGTGGCCCTGCATATTATTTACTGTTCTGTCTATCTACCTGCCCCCTCTGTTTAGAATAACACTTTGTCTCTGGATGAGTGGAAGTCTTTCCCAATTTTAAACAAAATGCACATATATGTCGAAAATTACCATGGTTGGATTCAAAAGTACATGTGCCTTCATTGTAATATTTGCAAGTTTTCTTATGGGCCCCTTGAGCAGATGACAGATTTGCATTTGCCATTGCTATCTGTGATGCTGACAATCTATTAAGTGACCATTGAGTCTGGTCATCCCATGAAAGAGTTCCCTGCTCCATCTCGTGCATGGAGTTAGCATAAGCGGATCGGACTGCTACCCAGGGGAGAGATGTTGCATCCTTGAGGGCCATGATAGTCTGCAGTAGGGCTTTCTTTACTACCACTGGATCTTGAATTTGATAAATGTTATTAAGTTGGCCCACTGCCCATTCAGACAGTGAAAGGTCGTCATACACAACTCTTTTCTTACCGTTAGTGTTGTGGTAGCCCTCATTGGGCCACCGTAACTCTGGGGCTGACATAATGGTATCCATAGTATTATATCGTCCGGATTTTCGAGTGTGTTGGTTCTTACCTATGGCAGCTTCCTGCTTGGCTTGTGTTTCGTAAGATGACATGATCTGAGCAACTGATTGAGAAATACTTGGGTTCTGCCTGAGCGAGTTGATGTTAGGTAGAATACCATCCGTATTAAACACAGATTGCTGCTGTTCACCCATTACTTGACCTACTGTAGCCCGACCCTGTGGGGCCTGAGAATTGTGCCCTGAGAAGACGTTTGGCTGAGGTGGAAGTGTGGGTCTAAATGTGTCACCTGAAGTGGCTCCTATCGACTGGTACGATGGATTCAGTGTCACTTGTGAAATGGTGGGCTGGATTCCTGAATGTGACCGAGGTTGTTGAGGGGTGGAAGCCACAGATTTATTGGTTTCCAGTTCATTGACTCTCCCGATCAACGCTTGGTTGGTCATGTCGATCTTTTGCAAGTACTCTAATATGGCATCAGATTTGTCAGGGATTTGAGTAGCATTTCCGGCTGCAGAAGAAGGAACAGTACTTACAGTTTGTTCAAGTTGTAAGAAAGACCCGTCCAAATCTGTGGCTTTGCCGACCCCTTTCCTTGCAGAAGTTGTCCTTTTCCGTGGAGAAGATACACTTTTCTTCTTATTTGCTGGTGTTTTCTTTGCTTTTCTAGGCATGATCGTTAAAATTGTAAAAACAACAGACTAAAATAACTAAAAACATTAAAATTCTTCCATATAAATCCAAGTTTCAGACCAAATAAATTCATAGGTCTTGTTTCATTGATTTCTTATTTCAAAATGAAGGGAGTCTTCCCGCCCCAGTTCTTGCTACCTGAGGCTGATTATGATTGGATGATTCAAACCATAACACCCCTAGTGAAATGCTAGTTAGGCCTACAGATTTAAGGTAGAGCCAACTGCTATGGCAGGCCCCTGTATGGCCGTGCCCATTAAAGTGACGCTTTGAGTCCTGTAGTAAAGGGTATACTGGGCCGAGATGCAATCGTCGATAAAATTGGATATAGATTGTGATAAAAATTAATTGATAATACAGTTTTATCCCATATAAATAGATATTGATGCAATAAATGGAAAAACAGTGATGTTGTACTGAGGCTTTATGGTTTACCAAAATCTAACCATAATATTGTCAGCAGAGAATAATTTCTGATCTATACTAGAAAAACTAGCATCTTAAAATGTTAGCTCTTGCATTATTTACAGTAGCAGTAGTCAGAGACAGTGGCTCCAAATATCCCGTTTACTGTAAAATGGCATATTTACTGTAAAATGGCATTACCCTCCCTTCAGAATGAAACTGACAACCATAATGATATAAAATGCCAATGTAGACTCTAAGTCTGATATGCCTTTTTTCTACTGAGGGAATTAACTGTCACACAAAGAGTACTGTCAAGGCAAAACAGACTTCTCTATCCATCAAAAGAGGGACAAAATTCTTCGAAAACTTCACTGCATTGATTATATAGCTAGAAAGCCATTGAAAGCAATAAATAAAGTCAGAATAACAAAAGAGTCATTTCAGATTGAAAGAACAAACAACACTCTGTTGAGTGGTTTACGGGCTTCTCTCATTTCTATATTACATTTGAAATTCTTTTGGAGTAAGCACCCTCGTGAGTTTTCACAATAACCTGGCCTGAATGCAAGCCTCAATAAACCATAATATGCTGTCATCAGTAACAGGAGCCAACTGTTGTGGTTTCCTCTCCAATTTCCTGTTTAGAATAATGTGGACGACAAATCTGTGCCTTATTTGTGGCCAAGGGAATTTATCACCCATACAATAATAATAAAGCTCACTTTTGACGGTACAATTGAGGAGGAATTGTAAATAGGGCAAACACAGCTCATGTGTTTGCACTTGTTGCACTGGATGTGAAATGCAAGAAAACGTGGCCTTTGGCCTTACATCAAAGCAATGAAAAATGTTTAACACCATGTTTACCCTGTTAAGGGATCAATTTGTATAATTTATTGAAAAAATAAATAAATAAAAAACAATAAAACCAAAAAAAAAATAAATTGTTTGTTATTTAAGTGATAATCCAATGATTATGGTTTAAAATCTCAAAATCATCCTTCACATTCTCAATCCTGCTTTAAAATCTGATTTGACTGTATAGCCCCAAATTGATTTAAGCAACCTCTAAGGCTCTGACTGTCCAATAGGGTACAATCAATTTTAGTCAAAACAAAGTGTTGTAATAACAATAGTAATATTAATAATAATAGAAGCATTTGTATAGTGCAAAATTGATGAACATCCTCTAATGCGCTGAAATCCAAAAAGGGACAGTGGCTAAACCTAAAAAATTGTAACCTAATAAATGCCCGCCAGGGGAGGGTCACTAAGCTGGTGGGTACGCTAGTCTAAACAGGTAAGTCCTAAGTTGTCTTATAAAGTTTGAACTGGTCTGTACCGGTCTGACACTAAATGGGAGCTTGTACCATACTACTGACGCACCTGGAGGACCTTGGGAGAATCTAGTGCATCACCTTCCCCTACCTCATCACTATGGAAACCTGGTCATAGACCAACTGGAAATTATAAATATTCTGGTGGCAATACACATTTTTGTGTCATTTTGACATAGGAAGTCAATTCTAATCAGGTGTGATAATGCTGCAGGTGTGTGTGTCTTGACCACTAGAAAAATCTAGAGATGCTTTTTTGGCAGCTGCTGCCAGGAACATCTGGATGGAACTAGCCAGGGAAGATATCCAAGCTGTGTATAAGCATATACCAGGAAACGTTTAACCAGGTGGTGGATCTGTTGTCCAGGTGGAAAAATACCCCATTCCAAGTTATCAAGTTACAAACTTTAATACACAATCCTGTGTGGTTAACTGCCCACATGAGATCGCTGGATTTAAATAATGACATTTAGTTTTTTAACTTTCATTTTCAGTGGCAAAACCATGTCTGCATATGGACTGAAGAAACTGATCCGTGCGTCAGACTACTATACTTGATCATGGTTGACAAATGGGGGGGGGGGGGGGGGGGGGAGAGGTTCATGGCTTTAAAAGTAAAAAAAAAACTAGGAGGTTGTGTTTGAAAAGGTGACACCTAGATTTTTTACTTCCTGTGCTATGATTTGAATGAATGTAACAGGAAGTTTTGGTATCAGTAACTCCCTGGGGTATGTTTATCACCAACGAAAATGAATTCAGTCTTTTCAGGATTAAGTTTCAATTTCACACTGTTCATCCACGCCTGAACAAAAAGATAGTGTGTAACTTTAAAACTTGAAATGACTTGACTAAATAGTATAAATAGTAAAAAGAAGGGGACCAAGAACTGAACCTGGGGGGATGCCAAAAGGGAGATGGAAAGCCTCAGAAAACTTGTCCCCTAGTTTAATGTTCTGTTTGTGATTGGTAAGGTAAGAATCTATCCATGCTAACACAGTACCATCAACATCAAACCAGTCCTTTAGGTAATCATGTAAGATGGAGTGGTCAAACGTGTTGAAAACTGCAGACAGATCTAAGGATGCTAGAGCAACCACCTTTCCTAAATATTGTTACCACACAAGGTTATATGCTTTAATATATATAAGGCTGTCATTTGCCTTATATACCCAACTGTCACATTATTGTAGAATTATTGCAAAGTAAACTCGAGTAAACAAAGAAGTATGTAAGCTATTTTGTATGCTCTTCCTTTGGTCTATATTGCTGATAGGGGCGTGAGTACAGAGACTATATCCTTGGACCCTGTAATTAACTCATAATTGTCCCTATGTTCCCAGAAGAATAAAAAACTGTCAGGTCTTGTTAGGGAAATAACCTCTTGCAAAATTATTGCTTTTTCAGGGAAAAGAGAATCCCTGAAAAATGGCTGATTGCCAAATGAATTACGTTTTGTTCACTAGTCTTACATTGAAAAGTTTCACAGTGTAAATGTAAATGAATGTAAATAAAAGGAATATATAAGATCATATTGAAGTTATTCAATTAGTTATTTACAAAAAAAAAAAAAAAAAAAAAAAAAAAAAAAAAAAAAAATTGCCTCAAGGATTTTCAAGAGATCACTGTGAAGTGTAGGTCATCGATTCATAATTTAAATGTCACTCAATTGCACATGACTTGATTTATTTGAGTTTTATGTTCACCCCTGACCACGCTATAGGCGGTACTGGCTATTTTTGGCATTTTGTAACATTTTCTGCTTTCTTCGGCTGTCAGGCAAAGTTTTCCAAAATTCCTGCCTACCACAGGTGATTTGAAGTTTGTCCCCAATAGTCACCCTTAGGTGCAGGGTGTCCTATCATTTCTGTATATGTTCTGCTACCGTTCCTTCCAATTCTGTGATATTTTGCCCCTTTCTCTGTCTCCAGTTTAGTCGTATGTTTGCCGCAACATTACTGTATCTTTTCTGTATTTTTAGTGCGTCCTTTCTTGCATTCTTGCATCAAGCCTGGTCTTCCCAAATACCATTTCTCTCTTCAGTACAAAAACTGTAACTAGAGTATTCTATACCCATTTCCCAGCCGAGATAATTTGGCTATGATAATTTGACATAAAATGGTGACGACACGAATTCTTCATTACCTCATCCAAGGAAGTTATGTTTCAGGGTGTGTTTGTCTGTTTGTTGTTGTTTGTCTTCTTGTCTGTCTGTGATTATTACAGAACTTATTAACAATTATGATCTTTAAAAACTTCTTACATCAGAGGGGTTTGGCCAATTAATATTTTCGCAAAAATCCGGATGATTTATCTGGACACATGGTTGCAATAACTCCAAATGGATCTCTTCTCCAAATGAATAGATCTTTTTTAAATATTTATGTGTGAACACCTTGATCAATGGAAGAATTCTTGAAAAAAAAATTTGAAAAAAAAATTGGATCATATTCTGCATATTCGTCTACCTTGGAAGAGGTCTACACTCTATGAGTGCTTTCTAGTTTACTTTTAGGAATACCCAGTGGATTTCTTTAATAAGAATATACATGCATACAAAATGTAAATGTGCTTTGGTAAAATATAATTTCAATTGATCTGAACTCGTATGCAGGGATGATAGAATTTCTATTTCAAATCAGCTTCCTATATTAACACATGACCATCCAGGCACAGCTTACAAATCATAATATTTCCATTGTAATTCTGACTGGCTAGAGTTGATTCCACTGTTGATTCCCATGCCAAACTAAGACGGGTGCCATTACCAAGCTTAGCAGTTGCCCTATAACAAAACTTCATCGGATTTTTACAATTCCATTTTATTTATTTTCTGTTGCTGCAGAAAAAAAGAGTGTTATAGATTATATATTCAAAGAAGATGTAACTTCACCTCTTATTGCTTGAGCTGTATTTGCATGTTTCTACAGTAGTTTTCACAAAACTAAGATCCAGGGTCTTACCACACAATCCTAGGGTTTGATAGATCAATAGGACACACCATTTCTACCCACACCAGTGATCCTGCATGATAAGAAAGTTTCTTTTTATTGTATTATCCGCTTTATTTGGCCCAGATGTCCCCTAGCTTGGTTTTGTACTTGGTGCTAAAAAGTGTTCTTAAATCTAATATGCCTGCCTAAATGATGTTATCAAATGATAACTCACTGAGACATTTTCCCCTTTTCCCCCTGATTTTTTGACCCACAAAGGATGGAAGATCAAGTCTTTACCATATATCTTTACTGTTTGTCTAGAAATTAGATCTAACTTGAGGAGTTTGAGATACTTTAAATAACATTTGAAAAATTCATTGGATTTAAGCTGAATACATACTATTGTAATCTAATCTAATCGTATGTGGACCTTTATAGTGCTTAATCTCCTTCAGATGACGGACTCTAAGGAGCAGCCGAACATTAACAAGGTGCAAAAATAGTTTGGATCCGAGTGGCCATATTCTCGAAAACTCTTTGTCAAATCTCAAGCTTAAGTTGCCAATATTTTATACAGAAGTTAAGCCTGAGACTAAGCCTAATGGAATATCGTCTCTTTTGTCCAACTTTAAAGATTGTCCATGATGCATTATCTATGTTTGCTTCAGGACTATGTAGGTTTAAACTCATGTTTATACATACATTTCATTTGGTTAGTAATTACAAAACCCCCTGAATATTATTAAAGTCTTATTATCCCCTCCCTTATTGTTATTTGTCCACATGTAAAATTTAAAATAAAACTTATGCATTGGATCTGGATCATATTTTTACACAAGGTGTGATCAGGCCTTCCCAATGATGATTCAGATCTGAATTGAGACTCCAGAATCTTTTTATGGATTAATTGACAATAATCGCTCCATAACTGAAAAAAATTAATATGCAAAAGGTACCCTATTTCCATACCAAGGTTCGGTCTACATCTGGCTCGGTCATCTTCAAACATAAATTATTAAAAAATCTCTGTGAAAAATGAGTTGCCTGTGATAATATATATTTATCAACGGTGTAGTTATTTAAAGTAATTATTGGATATAATTATGTTTACTATGACTTTCCCATAAATAATTTGTAAGCCTGGATAATTACTTTCTACTCTTCTACAATTACATACACAAGTGTGCAGTGTTACCTCTGGGAAATTGCAAATCTCATCATATTAGTTCCCTGTTACTTTTCAACCATTTGTATGAAATGTCATACCAAACTATATTGTAAAGAAACACAAAGACAAGAAAAAGTTAAAATGAAAGGTTAAAAACAATTCAGAGTTGAAATGAAATATTCATTCACAAATATTTTTTCCCATCAAAGTATCACATATTTATGGTCGGATCTTAGTTATTTTTTAAAGGGTCTATGAAAATTTAAATAATTGAAACAAAAAATGATAAAAGAAGTGAAGCTTTGACTCATGCTATTAAATTACAGTCATAATTTACTGCCCTTCAACAGAAAATCTAATTTAACTGCAGAAATTTGAGCTTCAGTGAATTGTGAAAAAAAAAGATCTTTTCTTCAATTTAATATATTTAGTATTATAGTTTACTGGAATCAACACAGCTTTATTTAGACTTCCAAGAAGATTGGGTCTGGTGCATGGCTTGATTTCACATGAGTGTAATAAATATAACAACAATCAATCAATCAATCAATCAATCAATCAATCAATCAATCAATCAATCAATCAATCAATCAGTTGTTGCCTTATATTTACAGATGATGACTTTGATGATACAGAAGGACTGGATGAAGGCTATGGACAGGACTTGGGTTACCATATGGTCAAGTAAGTAATGGGTCAAATGGGATGATTCTAACCAACTCTAATAGAACTTGGTTGAGTTAGTGTAGAAAATCTGTTCTCTTAACTATCGAGTCATAAGTTCCCATATTTGGCAGAAGTGGGAAATTAGGTTGGTTGTCTACTGGTGTATAGTACTGAATCTGAATATACAGCCAGTATACACTGTTCTCCTCCACCCCGTACCTTGTAAATGTCATTTCTCTATTGAATTTTATCCCAGTGCCTTTGTGTCAATCATAGAAATAATATATACCTATCTCAAGGAAAACCTGTCCCCATGTGTTATATGAATGCATTATTACTCTCCAACTCGCTTGGCTGTGAGAGGGGAATATTGAGGCTCCGTACTATGTATATTGGATAATGTTGATTGTCATGCCCCTGCTGGGCTACAAGGCCAGTGTCTTTGGAACACAGAAATAAACAAGAATGTGACTTTAACCAGCTGAACTAAAGGGGAACCCCTGAAAGTCCAGGTTTTCACAGAGCCAATATATTGTAGCGTGCCGAGAGTCTGGTAGTGTTATAAGGCCAAATGCAGTGGTTGATGATTGTTAACACATTTATACGAAAATACTAAAGATGCAACTGAAGTGAACTTCAACAATTCAACAATCAACTAAGCAACATAAGCCAACTGGAAAGCTAAGGGATATGCAACATGTACAAGCCCAAGCAACAAGGTTATACAAAACAAACCACCACTAAATATTTACATGATAATATACAAAGTCGGCTCCTACTGAAGAGAGAAAAAGGGTATTTCAAACACAACCTAAATAGAGGAAGAACAGAGAACTATTTTCTAAGGTTACTATTTCTAAATATTGACCATAATTACTATTCCTAAATGTGATAGGTAAACTGTTAATTTAGTAACCTAAGAATTGTGACAGTAAGTGTGGCTCAACATTACACTGGCTGTATGCTTGAAAGCATTATGGCAGCTGTATGAAGACTCCTACCTCCTGTCCTTATTCATGGCTAAAGCTGGCTGTATAGAGATGTCCAGAGATGGGAGTATAAAGATGTGTGCTGGATGATCTCTCTTCGGCTTAGAAGCAATAAATGGTGCTGGACATCCCCTTATATACCCTAGTGTGCACGTGCATGAGATCTCGCGGACGAGATCTCGCAGACGAGATCTCGCGAAAAAGATAAACAATGACGGATTATCGCCCAAATGATCGTCGATCATTACAATATATATGTACATAGGGATATTATAACTCTCCAAACAATCTCTGATGCTAAGATGGTAGCATGTATCGGATACCACATGGTTTAGTAAAATCCACGCATTGCTGTGGTCAGATATATTTTACTAAAACCTGACCAGGAAATAATATACAATTTAATTATGGAAAGACTTGCCTATGCAAATATGTATACCACATGACGGTCGTGAATGAACAGTATGATGTAGGTATGAGTCATCAAAATTGTTTTTGTAATATATTCACACAGAATGGAGATTGTTGGTGCAGATTTATGTAAGGGCCCAATTTAAAACTATTTTAAAACTTCAAAATCATTGAGAAAATGTGTGAAGATATAGCTGTGAAAAGCATCTTTAGTCAATTGCAATAGTGAATATTAAAAAAACTTTATTTTTTTTTTAATTTGACATTTCTCCCATATCTCTGTACATTTTAATGCTATAGAATGTGAGGGGAAGCTCTGCAAAATCAATTTCTAATGATGTATATGACACATTTGCAGATTACATATTTAATGAGAAAAATATGAAAAGATCATCACTTGTTTACTGATTTATAATGCTTATTATTATCCTAGGTAAGAATCGTCAGGAATACATAAAAAGTTACCTTCGGCAGTGCTCACGAGTAATACCTTCATTCCTAAAATACACTCCTAAAAATACGAAACCATATATTCACGAATATTCCTAACTCTAAGGTGACCCAAGAACCCTAAAAAAATTAGTACCGGTTTAGTATGTCCTGGTACATAGTTAAAATGCATTGTATGGTGCATAATAAAATAGTGAAACAAATAACAGCAACATTTAGATCAAAATTAACCTAAGCTCAATACAATGAGAGAGTTAACCTGATAAAGTGATATAAGAACTACTGTGACTACTTGTTATTCAATGTTGCTATTAAATGGCTCGAACCATCAATAATATCAATAATCACCTCTAGCAGTATCAAATATGAAATTAGAGCATGTCTATGTGGGTGTATGTTTATATCATTTGGTTCTTCTTGGGGTATACAACCCAGTCTTAATGAGATAAGACAGACATTCCCCTGAGGTCATATTTAATACAATTCACATATTGAGTTATTTCCTCAGTATTGTGTTTTTACGATTTGGATGGAATTATATGCTAAGCAATAAGAATAACCAGTTCAAATCCTTTGGTTCTCTTAAAATAATATAAATGTTTGTAACAAAGAAAGCAAATATAATATCCTTTAACTATAGATGATTTACAGTTTTATTTTAATGTGTGTTCAAGTATACGTTTTAAGTTTGGTGGCCTCCATGTTATAGACATAAGTTCAATGACATTATAGTGGTAATTATAAATATATAAAAATATTACATCAATAATATACATATAGAATGTATGCAGACAAATTTAATAGCCAAATAAATTTAGACAAACAAACACAGCAAATAATGCACATAATTTATTTAGAACCTCGCTTAGAGATAGTCATTTATGAAATGAATGTTTCAATATTTTGAGAATTTATTATGGTCCGACATATTTTATTAAAACTCACTCAGAGTTCTGAACATTCATCTACAACATAAATACACATTTTTGAAGTTACTGCTACCTTCTTTTCCAGGAGAGAAAGACGCCCATGGTGTGCCAAGTGGGGGAAGATGTGTGCTCCAAAGGCCAAGTTAAGGTTTGCCCAGTGCTGCTCAGGACTCAGATGTATTTGTGGCAAGTTCTGGACTCAGAGCAAATGCCAGTGCAAAAGTGCCAACATCTTGGGGTGATATGCAGCACACTCACAGCATCGAGTTTAGCTGAGGTTCTGGCCTAATCTCCTATTGTTTACTAAACAACACTAAAGTAAACAAAAGCAGCTATGGCAGAGAACCAGTGAGGCAAGAAGAGAAAATGTGAGAGCCAGTGTCCCCTTGTCCTTGTGTAGTCTAATGTAGTGCAAGTCAGCTGTTTACAAAAGTTATGTGTTTCAAACATAGGGGTACTGAAAAAAATCAATATATGTACATATAATATATGTACTAATATGGACCTCCCTCTAGACAATTCTCATTCGTACCAACATGCAAGGTTTGTGTCACGTGATCAGCTACCAATAAAAATGCCAGATGCCAAAAAGGAAAGCGAAAGATAATCATTTCAGTTAACCAATTTCCTATTCTGTTTTGGACTGATTTATTTATCCAAACAAATCTAGTTTGAGTTTTTTGTGTGATGCGGGATAAATGTAACAACTTCCACAAGATGTTTGTACTGTTTAGCCCTTTGATTATGTTTACATTAACATGATATATTGTATGAATAAAGATGTCGTGCTACCTGTACTGAATGTGGTTTTACTATTATTTGAACAAATCAAACTGAAAGAATAGATGTCATTACTTTAAATGATTTTATCTCCAGTTTAACAGCTGAGGTGCACAACTACTGCAATCGAAAATTTGCCAGGGGTGATTAGGACTGGGTTCCATATTCACTAAACCTCCTTTTTTTCAAAGAAATCCTGAAAAGATTCTTCACTATTTTGTTCCTTCTTCATTTGGACATTTAATAAACCTCTTTTAACAAAGGATATTTTTTTTACTTTATTTTTCTTAAATTTTAAGGAGTGTTTATGTATATAGAAAATATTTAAGTTTATGGAAATCCCTAACTTTGATAATCATTTCATAATTATTTTTTGAAATGAATCCCTATATTTTTTACCTTTAAATATCTAGGTTATTGTGTACCTATCTCAAACAAAAAAGAAGAGTTTGTGTGAATTTGATTTTTCATAAAAGTCGACCATTTTAATTAAAGATCAAATATCACATTTCATATGACAACAAAAAATATGTGACTTTTTTTTTTTGTAAATTTAGTTTGAGGTTTTCCTCACATAAAGGATAATTTAATCAAAAATCTTTTTTGAAGGTTTCCTGACCTAAGAAAACTTTAAAGTAGTCTAAGTGAAAACCAAAAATAAGGTCACCTTACTAAATGATATTTTTTACCTTACATTAATATAAAGGAACCTTTAAAATAAAGACACATTGTGAATCCTGGTCCTGGCTATTGAGACCCTGAGTCATTTTTTTACATTGAGTAACAAAGTTTAACACTGCACTGTTAAAGTAACAAAAATATTACAAACACAGTTAATTTGTCAAAATGAAAGCAGGAAGACTGTGTCCCTTTAACAGCTATTACTATTATATATCATCAGTATATCATCAAGGCCTACATTCAAACCTACAACCTGAATCGTGTGCCGTATGGAGAAATTATTGATTGGTTCTGCTGGAATCTCACGACCTTCTGACTATACACAGGAATAAAGAAAAGTCTAACTGCTTAATCAGCTGAACTCAAGGGGAATCCCTGGAAGTCCAGGTATTGAAAGAACCGATATACATTAGGGTATTACAATATTCAGCAAACTTGACAATAAGATCTCCTTGGTCAATCAGATCTCCTTGACCTGAATCCAGATTTTGCTTATATTAAAATCAGGAATAAGAAAACTCCAACGAAGAAAGTTTTCAGCCTATAGTACACCCTATTTCTTTATAATAAATGCAGCTGTGGCAGCCCCAGGTGCTACGACAAAGTTTAAATATTATAGTTTAACAATAAGTATGAACATCCACCCAAAATGATATATCTAATGGCATCGCTGGTTTTCTAAAAGGAAAAAGCTCCTAAATGGAAATCAAATGGGAGGGATGGATCCATTAACCTCCAAGACCCTGTAAAGATGCATCCAAGTGCATCTGTTCACGCAAAGGGGTGACCTGGTAAATTGTGACTCCATTGGAAGATTTTAGAAACACAGTGAACCAGTGAAGATTTTTGTGAAATTCTTGTGTAAGCAAGATAGTGTTGTTATCTGTGTTATCTCTCAAAAGTTTGCAGCATATGATTGAGGAACATTCTTGATGACCTCACATACTTGGTTATTTATTTGGGGTTTTATGTCGCTTTCAACACTAGACAGGTCATATCACATAGGGGAGTTTGGAGGGCAGAGGAAACCAGTACATACAGTTGGTCAAGGTTCTGTACTGTAAACTGCTGACCAACGGCAAGCAACTACCAGCTTTCCCATTGATGTTAGGCCAGGAACTGAACCCCTAATCACAGAGGTGGGAGGCGAGAGTGTTACCACTTTGCCACCCAGACCCCCCAATGACCCCCCCACCCCCCGAAAGACAGTCAGACAACAGACAGTGGGTAATAATATTTAATATACAATAACAAGTAATATGGTATACAATTACTAAAACTACAGTCTTTTTACATGCCCATGAAGATACACAAGTGTTAAACATTCACGTTAGATTAAGGTTTACTATAGGAACCATGATTTCATACATGATATCTTTCCACAAATATGAATACATAAGATCAACACAGAAATGATCCAAAAACACATGATAATTTGGAATTACGTATGTGAAAATATCTAACCATAAATATAAATAGGTCAGACAAATACATAATCCACATTTGATAAATACATGATCCAAATAAATACATGATCATTTCTGGAATTACATATGTTAGAATAAATTACTAAATATAATCTGAATCAATAGAATCACTAAAGTTTTATGTTACATACCTGAGAGAGATGAATTTACACCTAAGAGGAACCCAGATCACCCAAGTAGACTGAACTCAAAAAGTACCCCAAAACACTAACCACTCAGGGTGACCCAGGTAGATTCATGATAAGTAATATGAATGTATAGACAATTTTTTAAAAAGGAGTGCATTATAAGACAAAAAAATTATTTAAGGGGACATTATAAAAGTACCTCAAACCCAAACAATCATCATAGCAATATGTGTAGGAATTTTTTACATAGAGTACAGGTAGGAAAAAAGTATTTGCTACTTGAGAAGCATTGTCTGGATTTGAATGTATGTAAGACCAGACACAGTCTGAAGACCAGGTACCTTGAAACTTGATTTGTTGAAGGGGGACATGGCTGAAAAAAGCTAATGAAGCTCCAGATTTTCGAAAAGAGTGAAAAGTGAAATAATGAGTTGGATAGCCTAACTTAGTATTCAGATAGGTCAAAGTCTTCCTGACCTTAGAATCAATAAGAACATTTCCTGCCTGAAGGGTATTTATATTGGAATAATGGTTGATTTTTCACAGGGAAGTACATGGTTAAAAGCTTTTTTATTGCTCCGATGGGATAGATTTTAGCTTTACCTAAGCCAGGCAATGAAATAATTTTTACTTTGTCACGAGACTGAATGGTTTTTGACCATTTTAACAAGACTTTTAGGATGTTACCCTGGAAAAAATGTCACCTGCAGATAAATGCCTGGTAAAGTCATAGGAATCAAAAGAGTGAGGGCACAGGTTTGAGAGTCGAAAAAAACCCGAAAAAAGCCATGAGGAAAATGCTTTAAAGACTTGACCCATGTATAATTCATCACAGTGAGCCACCAGGGAATATAGGTCTTCAATACTGATGATATTGCACCTAGAGATGTTAAGGGGTCTATTTATTCTGTGGGACTTGACATAGTAATAGATTCTTCTACATTCTAGACATTTTGTAGGAAGGCCATAAATTACGAATTTTGCTTTAATGGCAGACAAATAGTTGCTCAACATGTTAGGACAAACACCGTTTTTATTTAAAGATTCTAAAAATGTAAGCACAACTTTTACATTGACACTTGACATCAAAATACCTATGTGATAACAGAACGCCATGAAAACCCTGAATTGAGGAGCAGGCAGCCTGTGTGCCTGGCCTGAAGGCAGAATTCAATCTTGACAATGCTTTCTCTGTTAGACCTTTTATTCTGGAGTGACCTACAACAAAGTATAGCATCAGTTAAATATCATTATTAAGGTCAAGGTGACCTAATGACACATGTTGCCATTGGGCATTGGGAACCAGACCAAGCAACATTTTATCACTATCTACACTGAGTCTATCTGGACAATAAATCAGCTGTTATATTTGTTTTACCAGCAATATGTACAAACTGAAAGTCTATATCATAACTTGCAGACCACAACCATATGTTCCTGGCACAGGCAGCCATATAAGGGTCTTTGGTCCTGCCTTTATTGCAACACACATACAACAGCCATGTTGTCACAAAAATCTTTACTCTTTTACTCTTCCAGTATACCCCAAACAGTTTAACAGTAACTAGTATGTTGATCATTTCCAAATGAACAATGTCTAGATTTTGGTACCCTAGGGGGATGGGGAGATGGTATTGAAAATGCACTTGAAAATCAACTTGTTTATGGTCATAAAGGGAGACACCATTAAACTTTGGGAGAACAGCTTGAAACCATCTGAGGTCTCTGTGAAAATGATGGTCAAGAGTGATACGAGTATTACCATGATCATTTCTGAGGACTTGCAACATGTGATTTAGGAATATCCTAGCGGGTTTTACACACTTGTGAATGTACAAGAGATTTCCTAGCAGGGACTGAAGTTGTCTTTTTGTACACAGTTTTTTCCTGGTCCATTCATGAACCATTTTACTATTTTTTTTGCAATTTTTCCTCAGGGATGGAGACAGATCCTACCACAGTGTCAATTTCAATGCCCAGGCAAGTGACCTTCGTACTAGGAGGTACTATTTTTTACTGCTGATAGTAAGACCCAGACGACCCAGTAGTTGGTACAGAAAGTCATAGGTAGCCCTAGCTTCAGATGGGATGCCAAACCCCACATAATCATCAATGTACCCCACTATTTTGTGGCCATTTTGACGCATGATATAACACACAGCATCGCTGCAACCCTGAAAAATTTGGAAACCATGTTTTATCCCAAAAGGTACACAAGTATCAACGTAAACGTGATGCCAGGAGAGCCCTAGAATGTCATAATCCAATGGATCCACTTTTATGTATCTAAACGCTCTTGAGATGTCTATTTTGTATCAACCTTTCCCCAAGAATTTTAACTGATCAGTAATGTGGTCAATTGTAGGGAGGGTGAGAAGAAAATAAGTGCCTAAGTATGGGGTTTTGTCGATACCTGCATTGACAGATTGGCCGAAAGGCCAACTGAGGTCAACAATGACCCTGCGATTCTCAGAGTTAGGTTTTTCTCTAGTTATGAAAGGTGAAATGTGACCTCCAGGGCAAGGGTGATGATCAAAAGGTCCAACAATAGCTTTAAACTGTAATTCTTCAATCAGATAAGCATTAATGTCCCCAGGATACTCAATGGCTGACTTGTGATTCGAACCCTCCCACTGTAGGGGTGAACCCCAATTAAAATCCAATGGAAACCCAAAACATAACAGGTCAATGAGCTGGGAGTCCCAATAGCCGACCAATTCTTTTTTCCATTCATCTAGATTCAGTTGAGAGTCGACTTTCAGTCTTGCTCCCAAATAATTGGGTTTGTTGTATTGTTTAACAATTTTATGAGCAGTAATGGGACAACAATTCTCCATGTTATTGATTTCAGTACTGTCTGACAAACAGAAATCACTCAGTGGAATAAAACCGAAGTTGAAATCAGTTTGACTTTTCCAGAGCTCATGTGTTATTACATTACAAGCAGGGACTGATCTACCTTCATGAGAAGATTTTATAAGTATAGAACTAAAATACTTATTATCGAGTCTGTTGATGTCAAACACCTTCATGTTATCATTATCCCTAGCAGTAACACACGTGTCTTCATGCATAACATTTTTACTATGATCATATGCAGAGTTTACAATGCGTGGTTTAGTATTGGGTTCACTATGCTTGTCAATATTACTACCACAGGCACAACCCTTGGCTACATCAGCGTATAATCTACCATTACAGAGAGCAGTGCTTGCATGGCTGCTTGAGGAAACGCCGCCATCTTGGGCAAAACTGCTAACTACAGTGGCCTTATGCTTGTTATCACTGTCTTGAGACAAACTCATTACTCTTTGCTTTGTCATGCATAGCAGAGCCTCAACCTCTGAAGATTTGAACCCAGAATTTGTCATATATCTAGTGTTTTATTTTGTTTTGACTGGGGGCACCCCCACATTTGCAGTACTGATTTATAGCTGCCACTGAGAGCTAGATTCTCAGTGCAGCTTCTTACTCATTTTTTGAACTCTTTTTTGCTCTGCAATCTTTTTCAGAATGGTTTAGTTGCTTGCCATTTTCTAAACAATGAGCACATATGTGCCTGTGAAGTCTACCATTGGTCTCATGATCTTTACTATGACTACATGTACCTGACTGAAAAAAACTTGCAAAACCAGGGAAGCTTGTTGCCAGAATCATTACTTCTACCAAAAACCTTGAAGTTGTGACATGTTTTTCAGCATGAGCTCTTCTAATACGGTCAATTCGACCAGTATCACTCCAAGTTACAGCCCCCCCTTTCCATTTCACAAAATAAAATGGCACCCTACCAACTGAAATCAGTAGTGTCTTCCATCAAATCAGAAAGATAGGCGAGCATGATCTCCCTAGTTTTTTGAGATTTTTTTCATCCAGAATGTTTCTAGCAAAACCCTGGACCCATTGTGACCATGTAAGCTGGTCATAGGACAACCTTTGTTTAGTAGTACCTATGTACTACGGCCAAGTTACTTTTTTACTCACAATTCAATCAACATTGCCCCCTATTTTTGACTTTAACTTCTGTTTTTGATTACCTTGAACAAAAGAACATTCTTCCAGCTCACGCAGTCTGGAATCTACTTGTTGTTGAATGTCTTTACTTGATTTTAACATACTCAAACTAGGCACCAAAGATTCATTAGAAGAAGAGTCACTTTCTTGAACAGGTGATGATTTACTAGCCAAAGAAAGACTACTTATCTTTTTCTGTTTCGCAGAATGTTGTTTCACTTGAGCTACTTCATCTTCCATGTGATCAAGCCTTGAGTTGACCCTTTCCAGCTGTTCCAAGATCTTTGTCTGCACATCTCTTCATAGCTCTGCCACTTGACAGGTAATACTGGAGTTGAACTGTGACCTTGCACTTCGTCCACATCATCAGCCAGTAGATATTTACATTTCTTCCCAGTTTGAGGGACATGCCTCCCAAAATACTTACTGCATTTTGATTTGGTACTGGGCATTTTCAAACCCTTTTTAATTTATAGTCAATGTCCTAAGAATCTGGAAATATAAAGAGGAACCATGCGTTGTATAAACTAACTTATGCCTGCTTTAACTCAAGGTAAATTGTGAACAAGTATCAAATCTCAGCCAATATGGCATGCAAAAATAACAAGGTTAGACTGTCCCTTATGTGGCAGAAAAACAGGCTTAAGGTTAGCATGTTAGCATGTTCATATTTCAATCTTATCATGACATAGGACAGTCATTAAAATGTTTCTGATTAAGAACAAGTAATTCTAAAATAACTAAAACACATAAAAATGTAGGTAAAAGTTCCAATCAAATACAACAACATTGGGAGCCAACAAAATGTTTAGACTTGACAGCTCTGGCTCCAGAAATTTTATGACCACAACTGAGCACAGCACCTAGCATCATTAGCCCAGCCAATCATGGGCCAGGACACAACTTCCTAGAAGTGACCTCTACTTGACCTCATGAATATTCATGAGAGAATTCCCGCCTTTGGCACTTTCCCAAAGACCCCAAGTAATTTCAAACCAAATCAGGTCATCACCAGGGACATGGTAATTTCTAAGACATGACGCTCTAGTCTGGTACCCGACCAAGACCAAGACGAGGTCCAGAGGGACTGACCCCCCCCCCCCCCCGAGTGCCTAGACACTCGGGAAGAGTGGCCCCTCTCACATACTTGGTGATGTATAAGAGGGAGTCTAGTAAAGATTGAAGCTCATTCTTGAAAACAATCCACTTATCCGACCAGTCAATACACATCTGATTTATTTTCTGTCAGTTTTTGTTCAGGGATAGAAACAGTGTGTTTGACATTGTCGAACAATATACCCAGACACACCACTTGGGTACTAGGTGGACAAAGTTTCTTATAACTGACCTGTAGTCCAAGTTCTTGAAGGAGGGATAAGATAAATTGTTATGGTGTTCGGATAACAGAAGAGAGGCCACAAAATATTACATGATCTATATAATTCTGGAGACCTCTTTAACCATTTTTATTCATAATGAACCAGACATTTGATCCTAAGCGATATCCAAATGGAGTTTTTAGATCAAGATATAGCCTATCCTTGTGTTTGAGACCTAGCAAGTCAATATCCCCCGGGTATATGGGCATGTGCCTAAATGCACGACTAATATCTACCTTAAATATGGAAGCTACAGGTCCCAATTCATTAAGAGTTCGGATAATGGAATCCACTGATGGATAATGTAGTTCAAATTCCGTGATGAAGATAAGCCTTGTTGCTAACACCATCATTTATTGAGTGACCCTTAGGCCAACTAAAGTCGACAAAAGTTTTCCTTACTTCAGATCCAGATTTAGGTCTGGTTATAAAAGGTGAAATATGATAGTCAAAGGGAGGGCTATCAAAAAGCCCTAAGAGGGCCCCATGTTGGAGTTCGTCTTTAATATATTCATCAACGTGGGATACAAATTTCATTGCAGAGGAATGATTTTCAAAAGTGCTCACTAACTTGACACTCCTGTCAAAATCCAGGGGAATCCATATTGGATCAAGTCCACTAACTGTTGATCAAAGTACTCACATAAGTGCTGTCTCCAACTGGTGATGTTGAGATTACTTACAACAGGAATTCTCTGACCCAGTGGGACCCCACTGGACCTGATGATATGATGAGCTTGGACATTATCTGGAACTTTTTGCCAGACAACTTCTGGGCCCCTGCATACTTGAAAATCTGTTAATGGAATGCAACCAAACTGCCCACCAAGTTATTCCAAACATTTGGCAGTAATTAGGTGAACTGAAGCCTCAGTAGAAACCTCATTATGCGTGGTGGGGATATCCACCTAATCTAATGTGGACTTTTATAGCACTTGATCTCCTTTACTGATTGACTCTAAGGCGCATCTGAACATAAAGAAAGACAGTTAATGTTAATCAAAGGACATAGCCATGTCATACAAATGGGACACATGGGTGACGGGGGAGGCTATGGGGGATAGGCTTTTGCAAACAGGTAAGTTTTGAGCTTCTTTGCGAAGGAGGCAACTGATGTTGCACTGCAAGCATCATGAGGGAGTTCATTCCAGATCTTAGGAGCATCAAAGGCAAAACAATGGCCAAAATGTTTGACTGACTTAAAGACTGATGAGTGGAAAGAAGAAACTGTAAGGTAATGACGATCTGGGTGACTATGCCTGGTACTATAGGGACAACTCCTGAGAGACAAGAACAGTTCAAAATAGGAAGGAGAACCACTATGCCAAAATTTATACACTAGTGTTGCAGTTTTGAAAATACATCTGTACTTAACAGGCAACCAGTGGAGTTTCTTTAGAATGGGGGTGTAAAACATAAAGTTGTACACGTTTCATTGCAGCAGATACTTTAAAGTTCCTTCTTGTTTTTGTATAAAGTGATTTCATTGGTTGACCTTTGACCTTGGGTCAAATATTCCCGCCTAGAAGCACATTGTTGGTCACTCTTGAGAGGGAAGTCAGTGGGAGAGGACGCCATTGTAACAAGTTGTAAAATTTTAATTTTAGCTACTATGTTAAAGTTTTATTCTTTTAGTGTGTTTATGGCGTCCTTGCCTTGGTTTATAACATGTATCAGTATTAATGTTGTGTTGCCCTACCTGCAGTGAGTTGACGGTATTTATTTTTAATACTATGTAACTAGCGTTGAGGTAATATTATTTAAATTGTTTTTCTCAACTTTGAAGTGTTAATTATTGAACAGGTTCACTAGTAAATTGATAGTACTAGGATTTGCTTCGTCTAAATACTGTGTTAAAGGTTATGTAACTTGTTGTTTGTTAGATTCAAGTCTTTGGTGAATATTGATTCATAGTGAACTCTGTATTGTTAAAATGCCAAAGGTTTTTCAATGTTCCGCGTGTGGGGGGCAACACAAAAGGCCTGTGGGGCCTACATGTCAACATCAAAACAATGATATTGCAGAAAGTACTTCGTCTGGCGTTCAAAGTACTCAGAGTACTTCTGAAAACACAAATGCAGAGATTTTAAATGCTCTTAATGCTGTCAGTTACAGGTTATCGGCCATCGAGCAGAGGATTGACAGGACTGAGGAGCAACTTCATAATCGTCCAGTACCTGGGGCCAACGCTGTTGGCGACGTGAGTACTTCTTCTCAAGAGGTTGATGAGTCTGACGCTGGGGATGACGCTGTTATACCTAGCACACAATTCTTGAAAAAATCCACCCATATACAAGGGGCAGTGGATGAGAGGTTGCAAGAATTGGCGCGAATCAATGAACAAGGTAGGTTTAAGTCCCAACGTGGTGGCAATGACCCAATTCATGTAAAGCATCAAGTACCTTGGCCACAAAATCATGTACTTTCTGGAACTTCAAAATCTAGAACCTCATATGACAGTCTAAGTACTTTTCAATGGATGGCAGGTTTTTGTGCCATCATAAAAGATGAGAAGGATTTGAAAGTTAAAAATGCCATGCTTGAGTACCTCACGGAATTAATGGAGGATGCCCAAGATTTCGGTTGGTCTTCGGCCAATGGTGCCCATGCTCTCATCCTTTGCAGGATGGAGGAGGGCAAAGTTAACTGGCTAATGACAGATAAGTTGGACCGGCTTAGACGAGCTCATGCTCAAAAAATTGTAAATGGTCAATCTGGTAGCAGTCAAAGCAAGGTTAAATCTGATTCTCAAGGTGTACCTTGTAAATTCTTTCAAAATGGTAAATGTGCTCACAAAAGTGATCACACAACAAATGGCCAATTGTATCGCCATATTTGTTCATTTTGTCACAGTTTAGGGAAAAAGTTTGCCCATCAGTTGAAAGATTGTCGTACTAAACGTCAGGAAGCAAAAAACGACTGAGGCACTGCAGAGATGCAGTGCCAAGTCAAAAAAGGACTTGCACTACCTGGAGTCACACAGGTACGGTGCAATCACTTTCTGTAAAGAAATATCCCACAAAGGTTGTAAATACTTCTCAAAAATTTGCTGGTGTAAGCTCAAACTGGAAACTAGACTATTATAGATTTAAAAATATGTCTTTTGCACAAGTCCTAAAAAGGGCCATCAGCAACAAAGAAACAAGAAAAGCTACTACACAAAGTAAACGCGTTTGTTCTGTAGTTACAAAAGAGAAACATGACCCACCAGGCAAAAATATTGTTAAAAATTGCAGTTCCCTGGCTGGCGTTTCCAAAAGTACTCACAACCAAAAAACTGTTAAAACAACCAGCAATAAGGTAAGTGTTGTGAACAGTGTCCCATGTCGAAATAGATTTGATATCCTAAACGTCGACAGCGTCGTTGAGTCTTCTGCTGATACCGAAAATGCTTTTGTAAACAGTACTCAGGTCAATTTACAAGCAGGTAGTGAGGCAAAAAATAAAAGTCACCTCAAAGCCCCCATGAAGGAAATTGGCAAAAAAGTACCAAAAATAATAACTGATCACCAGGACACAGATGCTTTTACCAAATATGACATACCAATTACTACCAAAAGTAAAATTCAGAATTACAAGTCTGTCCTTCCCCACTGTGCCACCCTTAGATTATGGGACGTCCAAAATAAGCACAAGTTTGGATTCATACCCTTGGGGGATCTTTGCCTTCCCAAACAACTATGTCCTAGGGAAGGGGGACGGGACAGCATAGCTTTACACAATTGCTTGAAGAATTCAGATACCCACAATTTTATGGGGGAACAGCTTTCAATCAGCTCTCAATTAAACCCGGACGCCTGGGACAGCTATCTAAGAGATTATTGGGACAAACAGCTACCACTCTTAGTTAGATTTGGGTTTCCCCTAGATTACAATAGGGGTAGGGTTTTGAAGAGTCAAGAAGAAAATCATTCCTCAGCTAAGGACTTTCCTGAGGACATTAAAGCATATTTACATGAGGAGATCAGTCATGGGGCCATCATGGGCCCCTTTCACAGTTGTCCCCTTGATAATTTACATATCTCTCCCATGATGACCAGGGAAAAGCCAAATGCCCCCCACCGTAGGGTTATCATTGATCTGAGTTTCCCTCAGGGTCTTTCTGTAAATGCAGGGGTTGAGAAGGACATTTACCTTAATACACCATTCACCCTTAAGTTACCCACAATTGATAGCATAACTGGCCAAGTTAAAGCCTTGGGGAGGGGATGTAAGCTTTACAAAGTAGATATAAGTCGTGCCTTTTGACATATAAAGCTTGACCCGTCAGATTATGACTTATTGGGTCTGCATCACGATGCCTATTACGTCGATACGTGCCTTCCCTTCGGATATAGGAACGGAAGTGCGCTGTTTCAACGCATAAGCGACGCTGTGCGTCATATCATGCGTCAAATTACATTGATGATATCCTTGGAATTGACGTTCCCAGCAAGATTGACGCGTCTTTTGACGCCTTGCGTCACGTTCTCGCGGATTTAGGCTTCCAAATTTCACAGAAAAAATTGCAAGCCCCTACAACTCGCCTAAATTGTTTAGGCATTGTAGTCGATACAGTAAACTTTACAGTCTCAATTCCTCCAGATAAACTGCAAGAAATCTCTAATAAATGCCTCCACAGGCGTCACAAAAAACACTGCAACAAAAAACAGCTCCAGTCCCTGCTAGGTAGCTTGTTATATATTAGTAAATGTGTCAGAACATCCAGATTCTTCTTGAATAGACTACTGGAAGTACTAAGGTCAATGGAGGACAAAAAGCAAGTACCTATTTCCCTTGAAGCTCAGAGAGACATCAACTGGTTCATTAAATTCCTGCCTCAATATAATGGGGTCACCTTTTTTGACCAAAAACCAGTGAATTATTCCATTGAACTAGATGCCAGCCTACAGGGCCTTGGGGCCAGATGGGGCAATCGAGTCTATGCCATGTCCCTACCCTTAGGTTACCTTGACCTACAAATTGTCCATCTAGAGATGCTGAACATATTAGCTGCAATTAGGGTTTGGCAAGATCACTGGAGAGATAAAAAAGTATGCATAGCCTGTGATAACTGGGCGGTGGTCCAGGTTCTCAACATAGGTAGGACTCGAGACCTAACACTAGCTGCCATTGCCAGGAACATACAATATCAAGCTGCAATTGGTAATATTCACCTCCAAGTCACACATATCCCAGGTAAGAAAAATGTAATTGCAGACCTTCTGTCCAGATGGAAAAATACAGTTAACCCTCATAGTCTCCTCAAATTTCATTTGCCTAACTTTGCTTGGGAGGAAATTACACAACAAAATATTGATATTGACTGGTCCATATAAAAATGTATTATATATATATTCTTAGGCCTCCACCCTTCAATGGCAACCTTACTAAGACAAGGTCTACAGAAAACCCACTCAGCCTTCAGACCTGCTACTATAAGAAGCTATGACAGCATGTTCAGGTTGTTTCTGGCATTTACAATCTTTATGAAAGTCAACATATTCGCCATTACTGCTCTGTCACTCATAGCCTATTTGCAATTTTTAGAAGCTAATCACGTCTCTGCAGCCTCAATGTCTAACCATCTTTCTGCAATTAAGGCCAAGCTGGCCTTATTTGGTCTTCCTCTTCATCCATTTGCTGATCCTAGGATTAAGTACTTTCAAAAAGCAATGACATTGCATCGTCCTCTTAAGGTCACCTTAAAGAAAATAATTGATATCCGCACACTACAACTTATACTTACAGCCTGTGATTCCACCTACATGGGCCAAGTATTTAAAGCTGTGTATTCAATTGCTTATTTCTCATTTTTAAGAATATCCAACTTGGTCCCTCATTCTATTACAACATTTTCCCCACTGTATCACCTGGCCAGAGCCGACATCATTTTCGCACCCCCTGGTCTACAAATAATTGTTAAATGGACAAAAACTCTCCAATCTAGAGATGCCATCAAAATTCTAAAAATTCCATCCCTGGGTTCTAACCCAATTTGTCCAGTTAATGCTGTGAAGAATTTATTGCAAATAACACCAGGCTCTCGAAATGACCCCCTTTTTCAGTATAAAACTCCTAAGGGTTGGGTACCCCTTACAGATAATCAAGTCAGATTTCATCTGAAACTAATACTCAAGAAGCTAGGGTTACAGGATTCGAACTTAACATTCCATGCCTTTCGGCGTTCAGGTGCCACCCATGCATTTAATTCAAATGTCCAAATTCAGGAAATTCAAAGTCATGGCACTTGGACGTCGGATTGCGTATGGAAATACATCACTCTGGATCATGATGCCTCTGCCCAGGTAGCCTTAGCCTTTCAAAAACAGCTACACATCCCTACCTCCTAGTTGGGGTTTGGGGACTTCATGGACAAGAACTTTAAAGTATTTGTCCCCTGTAGTGCTTTAAATCCCTTAGGTGTAATTAACATTACATTTATAGCCTAACCTTTTTACTTCAATCATAATATTCCACTTTAAGGCCACCTTACCATCTTATTCTTTTATTCTAATTTTTAGGTGACCTTATGCCCACCTTTCACTCACAAGTTATTCTAACTCAACCTTAGGGTCACCATAACTTCACCCATACTCATTTCGGACCTGCTTGTTCTGGTCCTCAACTTAACTTAGGGTAAGATGGCCTTAAACTGTAATTTCATATGTGCATAAAATTTGCATAATATTTGTATTAATTATTCATATTCATGAGTTTTCATTGATAATATGGATTGTACATAAACATTAGCATTTTATAGTGTAAATAAAATATTATATATCCCCACTTGCCTTGTTTTCATTATTTTGTATTGGAGGCAATGTGGGTGTAACATGAGCATACTTTCTATGACTTGTAACAATATGAGCAAGTGTATTCTGAATACTGATTGAAACATGACAAACCTCTAAACAGGGAATTACAATAGTCCAAACTAGTGCAGCAAGGACTGCCACTTGAGAGTAAGATACTGTCTTATTCTATGAAGGTCACACATCTGAAGAAAGCACACTTTACAAGTCATCTTGACATGTTCAGAGAAGGAAAAATCTGCATCAAACCACACACCTAGATTTCTGACAGAATCAATCGGATGAAGAAGGCTACCAAGAATACTGATATGAAAGTGGAAGGAAATCTTCTGACATCGAGCCTTAGAACCAAAGACAATAAATTCAGTATTTTCAGGGTTGAGCTTCAGTTTACTAAGAGACATCCATCTTTGCACATCCTGAGGGCAGGCATTTAGCTTGGCGAGAGCAGAAGAGGCATTCTTATGGGAGTGGCCATCTGAGAGTGGTTACTGTTATAAGACTCAACATCCAAAGATCCGGAATAATTGTAACTCTTCAGGAGCAGAAAGTACATCAAATCTGTTACAAATGGGGACAGTAAAAGTACCTATATACGTACTGCCAAGGACTTTATTACTGTCAAAAGATGCCTTGGCAGACCTGACAAAAAACCATGCTGTACAAAAAAAACGGATCTGACTTACCCGCAGCAGTAGTCCTGCTTGTTGAGGACCCATTATTTACTTTTTCACTAATACTTGCAACACGCATTGAAGTACCCACAGAGGTAGTGTTATATGTAACCTCAGTATGTGAGTGCAGAACAGTACCACTAGTGTCATGATTGTTTAAGTTAAAGTTCTTCCCACATGTATGCAACACCACTTGTTGACCATGCGTGGCCAAGGCCCTCGCAAAGGTTGTTTGAACCCTATTTGGAGACAAACCCGTCAATGCTTGCACTTCTACAGAATTCGGATTACTACTTAAATATATCTACACTTATGGGCCGACCCTACATGTAAGTTGGCCCCTGTTGCCCTGTTTTTGACTGACTTTTCCTACATTCAGCTTGAAAATGAGAGAAGGTCTTACCCTCTTAAGCCCAACAATGAGAACTTACATGTTTATAAAGAACGCCTTTAGTCTCATGGGACTGTTTCTGGGAGCAAGAGTCCTTGTTGTAATACAAGCAGGTTGTAGTTTTAGCATTGCTAGTTTTGTCCAATTCCGTACTGTACCATGAGCAGTCGTAGAATGGCACTGTGCATGTGCCCTACGAATCCTGTCTATCTTATCAGTGTCATGCCAGCTTTTTATCTCGCCTTGTTCCATCCTACACAAGAGGACGGCATGGCTGTGCATCATCCAGAAGGTGTGTTCTTTTGTCTGCACATTAGACTCCTCCCTGATGATTCTGCAGAAGCCAGCCATCCATTGGATGAGGGAGAGCTGATTATAGGAGACCCTTTCTTTATTTTGACCAGACAGAACGAATTCATGGGGCCATTTTACTCTGTTGTTTACAAAGACCTCGACAGACCCACCTCTTTGGGACTTAATTTTTTAAGTACCTGGTTTGAAATTTTTTGCTAGCTGTCTAAGCCTGTTTTGCACCTCCGCTTGTATACGAGCCTCTTCTCTAAGCCTATCAGGTTGTGGCAAATTATACACTGGAGCAGAGGTGTGAGTCACACTTTGATCGAACCCAGGCTGTGTGACTTGAGCTTTAGTGCTTTTATTCTATTTGGCAGAGAATTATATTTTTGACATATCACCTGTTTTTTGGGCACCTTTTGAACTTTTGTTTTTTCATTATTGCCTCAATTGCATTCAATTGAATCAAAACAATTTGGTTGATGTCACTCTGGGAGACCGAATCAGTAGAATCCCGCCCCTCAGAGGTGCCAGAAACCCGTCCATGGCCGCCAGCCTGAGCACCCTTGCCGGAAACCAATTGAGGGGATGACAATTTTTGATCCGAATGGTTCAAAAGAGTGGAAATATCAATGCCAGAAGTACTAGTCAGATTGTTCAGAATCAAAAACTTGCCCAGTTCTAGAAGGTGAAGCCAAGGTCTCTGCCAAAAATTCCCCATCTCTTGCCAATTGCAGCTGCACAGGAATATGGCACTCACATTTGTTGGATCTAAGATTATATCTTGTATCCATCACAATAATAATGTCTGTTGCAAATAAAAAACTAAAAAGTTGACATAAAAACATGTAAAAATAAATTTGTGATGCTCTCTGCTCTGTTTCCAATGTCAAAGTGACAGCATGGAGGCTGGAGGCCAAGGGCAGGAAGCCAGTGGCCAATGGGAGAAGAGGTCAACAGAAAAGGGACCACAGGTGACACCTAAAATATTTTTTTTAGGTGGGACCAACAGGGGTGAGCCTGTGGACATCCAAATGTCCACGAGCAACAAATCTCTAGAATGTGCATCTCAGTGTCATTTTTGATCTGTTGATATGCGCTGATTTGTTTTTTTCCATGTTTTTCAGCACTTACTACATTACATGAGAACTGGAAGTAAAAGTTGATTTTTAAAAAATCTGTTTCAACAAGACAAGTTCTCAGTGTTTTTTTTATCATCAGCTAGGTTGAATCCTAGATCACAGAGGTTAACAATTGCCAATTTTGATAACAACAACAAGTGGCTATGGGTATTATTGTGACATTATATCAACATGCTGCCTGAAGGTCCTGACACTGTCTGTTCTAATTTTCTTCAATGGATGCAGAAATGTTTGTATATAGGGACCACTACACGCCAACCTATAAACTCATTATTAGATTTGTGTGAGTCATCACTGAAATGCAAGATTTTTTCCTGAGATAGAAAATGAGAAACAGTGCCCCTACAGTTGACCTTGACAATATATATAATGATAACACAGCACTTGGATTATTATTTTTTTTCTATTTTCTACTGTGTATGTACAATACTACATGGCACCGTTCTACTTTCTACTTTGTCACCTCAAAGAAATTTGGAAAAAGCTTAAGTTAAGGCCACCTAAAATTGTCCTAACTGAAGGCTTACTTAGCCGAATTATATATATTATATTATATGTACATGTTTTAAAAATTTGACTAGCCCTTATATATTTCATGGTAGAAAGTCCAATCTGGTAGAATTTCAAATTCAAATTAGAAAGTCAAATTGGAGTTTCTACCAGTAGAAAGTCCTATTGGAGTTTCTACCAAGATAAACTTGGTAGAAAATCCAATTGGAGTTTCTACCGGTAGAATGTCCAATCTATGAGACTTGGGTATTGCTCTGGGGTCCAAAATCTAATTAACTTTGTTGATGTTCCAGAATGTTATCTTTGTAGAAACTCAATAAAACTTGAAAGAAAGTACAACTAAAACATAAAAGTGGGCCTTCTATAAATATAATTCTATCATTTAAGCATGCAAGGTGCAACTTTCATAAATGAAGAAAATGCATATGAAAGAAAATATTTTACTGTAACACAGATTTAACATGACAGAAACTGAAATTTTCAGTCTATTCCAAGAATTTCATAATCAACATCAAATCCCAGCTCATTTTTCAAGTGAAAACTGTAATATGGACATTGGTAACTGATGTAAGATTTAAATTTTCTGTAAAAAGTGTTATACAAAGTACAGTTTTAGCCAAGCAAATTTTGACAGCAGTCACTTCATATGTGGCATTTAGTTGAGCAACTAACACCTATGCTTCTACAGCAGCATTTGTTTGTCACAACTGCCCAGTTGGTCCCAGCATCTAAACCTTGTAGTACTATTATCTCATCCAGAGTTTTAGCATCTAGATTGAAATATCTACCAACTTTATTAGATTTCAGACGCTAGGGCAATACCCAAATCTCCTAGATTGGACTTTCTACTGGTAGAAACTCCAATTGGACTTTCTACCAGGTTTATCTTGGTAGAAACTCCAATTGGACTTTCTACCGGTAGAAATTCCAATTGGACTTTCTACTGGTAGAATGTGAAATTCTACCAGATTGGACTTTCTACCATGACATATACATTAAGCCATATAAATCGAGCATTTATTTTGTATTCGGTCATAGTCTGAAACTACAAAAATGGTGTAGAACTTGAAAACATATATAATACAATGCAATAGAATAAGCTCGCTCACAACTTATATATAAACATGTGACATACATAAAATGTGCCTAGATAACATTAATAGTGAAATTACCACACATAGAAAGCATCATATGTGACATAAATAAGATATACTTAGTTGAAGTCAATTATGGCCTAATTCCACATGGCAACAATTATAAGCCATTATTTACAATATCTGAAACCATAAAGGGAATTCAAAAATCAACATAACTTTAAGAAAGTTAATATCATTTTAAAAACCCTGGAAAATAATGGATTGAAGAAATACAAAGCTCACTAGGGAGAAATATTTTGAAAGGAGACAAGGAGGAGGGCCATCATACTAGCTAACAAGTGCCAATGCTGCGAACACCATTGGAAACAAGCTAAAAGCACATACATGGAACTCACTCCCTCAACTGCACCAAAAAGGGTGTTAAGTTTTGTTCACAGAAAGCCAGCCTCCTGAATCCTGTTCTTGATGAAATGAAGGATGAACCAGGGTGGGAGGAGGGTGAAAATTCTTGAATAAAATACATCTTGTCCCTTTGACTTTGCAGTGTTGAATGAAGGACTATGGATTTTGGTGGTAACTCTAATTGCCAATGGATACCCAATTGAGAGTATTGGAAAACAAGAATATTTTTCACTGGGGTGCACTGAATGACGTGGGGCCTGTTGCACCACCTCCCAGACATATTTGAGTCCAGTTTTGGAGTCACTATTGGTATCTGTTGAACTTGCAGTATTATCTGATTTGGGCTGATGCTATTAGTTAGAGTCATGCTTGTTGAACTTGCAATATTATCTGATTGGGCTGATCCTATTAGTTAGAGTCATGCTTGAAATTATATAGTATTTCTCTGGCTATATTAGAGCCTGTCATATTTCCTGACAACAGCAGTAGATTTGATATTGCTGTGACGAATATAGATGTGTTGAACAGTGGTGAACGTAACTGTTGTACAGATTTAAAGAGAACAGATTTAAATGACTTTAAAAATCTGTAAATGATTTCTATGAAATAATGTAACGAAAGCCGACTTCTGAGACCCATTTGGAAAAGTGATTCCATAGTGTGGCTTTATCTGAAAAGTGCATTAGCCATTAAAATGTTTGTTCTGCCCCCAAGTTGGTCTCGATGAAGATAAGAAGCTACAGAGATATAATCTAGTGGGTTTTAAGCCAGGATGAAATTTTAAATATGATATCTTAATAAATGGGGAGCCAAAAGAAAAGTCTTGGCCAGAGTTTGCTCAGGTCTAGAGCTTCCGTGGAAAACCTTTCCTTTCATTTGCTTCTTAGATTATTCTTATTTCATCAAATTTGTAAGCTCTGCCTACTCAAAGACTGATGGAGTAACAAAGCTCTGCTGTAGAAATGACTTTTTGAACAGCTGTACATCTAAGGAAATGTGATATTACAGCTGGTATGACTAACCTGTATATATACTCAATTGTAAGAAAGGATTATATGATGTCAGCTGTTGTACGGTTCAATTGTGTCCACATATTGGAAATATAACATATGTTCAAATATATATGAGTGCACTATGAAACAATAACCCTGTAGATTGTGGTTAGGAATTAGTCTACGTGTACACATATCTGGGAGTTTCCTCATCTCTCCATTAATGAAATGTCTCTATGAATGCAGCTGTAATTTGCACATGCAATTTGGTACCTTTGAAGCCTTTATTTAAGGGGGTTTTGCTATTTAATATTTTTGATAATGGTCAGAAATAGAAAAATGTTCATGGATATAATAACATTCCCACATCCGCCCAAAAAGATATGATATGGGATTACACATTTTACTATATAAAACTACTAAAATGTTTCTTGAACACATTAATATGAGATATTCATCTTTATAATGTACTCATATAAGATTACATGGCGAGGATTTTAAATAATTCAAATGAATATACATAAATTAACAAATTGGGTCAAAGGTCATATCATATATGCCTATCTTGTAAAGTGAAGGTCAAATGGTTAAAGGTCACGGCTAAAAGATTAAGTACCATATCAGACCAACATAATCCTGAAGTTTAGTATCCTTCGATCACAAAAAGATTCAAAATTGGAGTTAAAACAGAGAGTTTAACTAAGGTGTAAGCAGTTGTTTTGTGCAAAGTGAGAACAAATTGGGTCAAAGGTCATATCAATTGTGTTGACCTGGTAAAGTGAAGATAAAAGGTGAAATGGCTAAAGGTCACAGCTAAAAGATTATGTGCTATATTAGACCAACATAATCCTGAAATTTAGTAGCCTTTGACCACAATTGTTTAAATTTGGAATTAAAATAATAAAGAGGAGGCCACCTAACGTGGTGAGAATTACATATGAGACTAGATAGAAACAGAAATCAACTTGGGTCAAAGCAGTCATCTTGACCCTGCAAAGTGAAGATCGAATCAACTAAGGAAATTTCATAGGTAGGAAATTAAGTACCACAAGAGGGATATGATGCTAAAATCTGATGGGATGCTACCAAACAATAATTATATTAGAGTTTTATAAACTGACCCAAAGACAATCAGGTCCATCACCAATGAGCAGCATTTTAAACAATTTTAACAGAAAACTATTGCCTCCAAAGGCAACCTGTCATGATATGTAACCCAGCTGCTTCTCCAGGTGGTCAGCATGAGAGGGCAGAAGAGAGATCTGTGACTTGCACAGGTGACAGGTCCGGTTATGAAGGTCTGGAAGAGGAAAATTACAGCATTAATGTAGTATAAGCAACATTGTCCAAGTGAAATGCAGTGTGCCTCCTGAGGCAAGTAGAAATCACTCAAGATAGAGGCTACAACTGAATGAGGTCGTCACACACTTAAAGGTCCAGCAAGTTCCAAATGTAGCCAGAATGCTTTAAGAACAATAAAAAGTAAACCTACTTGCATTTAATATAAACTCTCAATGTCCAGATAAGTGTAATCCATCCATCTTGAAGAAAATGAAGATTCTGGGGAAGGATTGGCTACCACTAAGTGACCTGTAAGACTACAACACAAATGTAAGAGTCCAGCCAGTTCCATTATATATAGCCAAATACTAGTTGGAGTCCTCAAAAGATTCGTCAGTAGAGGTCCTAACCAGCCAGGTGAGATATGACCTTCAACTTACTGAAGGTCAAACCAACCAATCACATCCAGACAGTTCCATTGTAACACAAAGATCTGTCCAGTAGTTTCAGATAGTGAGAGAGACAACCAGCAGCAGGAAACAGTGACACGAGAAGTTAATAACTTGAAGAGATACACAAGATAGTAATAACAGTAATGTCCAGGCAGTTTCATGAAGTCAGATAACAAAAGTTCTGCCCGATAGAATAAATATATCACCTTACTTCTTCCTGTGTTAATGATCCAGTAGACAACGACAGTTCCTTGTGACAAACAACCAGTCGCCATAGCAAACCAAGTACCAGTGCAAGTGTCTAACAAGTGGTAGCTGGCCAACTAAGTGGCGACATAAATTAGAAACTGTTACAATGCAGAAATCAGCAGTTGAAACATAAATAAAAGGAATTCCAGCTGTACAAACTGAGGCATATCAGATGATGAAAGGCCAAGTCAACCAATTGACAATCTTCGAGAAACCAAGTGCTACATATTCTAATCATAGCAGGTTTTGCAAAAGCTCATGTACCAGATAGGTCAACACAACATGTTAACACATTAACATAAAATATTCATAATGTTATCATATAAGGTTACACGAGAGGGATGTAAAATAATTAAAATGAATATGCACAAATAAAGAAACTGGGTCAAGGGTCATATCGGTAGTGCTTACATGGTAAAGTGAAGGTCATTGGTCAAATAGCTAAAGGTGACAGCTAGAAATTAAGTGCCATATCAGACCAACATAATCCTGAAAGTTAGTAGTCTCTGACCACAAAATGGTTACATTACATAAACTGGGCCCGTATTCACTAAACCTCCTTTATTCCAAGGAACCCTTAAAAAGTAAGGATTTCCTTTATTTCTTGCCCCTTCCTTTGTTTTTGTATTCATTAAACTTCCCTCAAACAAAGGAGCCTAACTTTCTTTCCTTGACTTTCAAGGAAACCTTAAAAATCTAGGAAATCCTTAACTTTCAAGGGAATCTTGAATTTTGATATTCACTAACCTTCCTTTACTGAGGAATCCTTGGTTTTTTTCCTTTAATTTTCAAGGTAAGTGTGTGACTACCTTTATGATAAAGGGGAGTTTTGGTGGTTTGACTTTTTACTTAAAAATTGAGGTAATTGGTGAAATGTAATGACATTTGCACCTTTTTTGTCCATACTACATCATTTATATCACCATACATCTTTCTTTGAAATTTTTGGGATATTCAGTTAATATGTAGTCAAACCCAATGAAAATATATTTGACGTGTGTCACAGTATCTGCATGAAAAGTGGCTATTACCACAATAGGAAAACTTCCCGAATGACTATTATATTGTTTATTTTCATGAGTGATACATATCTTTTCTGTGCATGTTTTACTTTTATTACCCACCATTTTGTACGATTTATGGGTTAAATTGTATGAATATTTAATGAGAAGATGTGAAAAAGCATGTCAAAAAGCATGGCCACCAGTGAATATAAAAAGTTAAAAACTGCAATCATTAATCTGCAATACATATGCAATACAAAAATCTTTAAAAGTGAGATATTTATTTCTTAAAATATGAAATATCATCTTAAACGGCAAAAGAAAACACATCATAACAATAATCTTATACTAATAATAAACATGGAAAGAAGAAAATACAAAAGTAAAGGAAAGATAAAGGAGCCTTTATAAACAAACGTTTTTAACCAATCAGATGACTTGATGCACTCCTTTAATAAAGTATCCTTTATTTAAGGTCTCCTTTGGTAAGGAAACCATAAAGGAGGTTTAGTGAATAGCAATTTAAAGGTCACCTTACCAAAGGAGATTTTTCACCTTCCTTTAATAAAGGGACCTTAAAAATATAGGAGGTTTAGTGAATACGGGCCCTGGTCCTAACCACGGACTAGACTTTAGACTAGATTTAATTACTGTTTATTGTCACATATTTTACCAGTCATTAATAGAACATGAAATGACCTTATTTAGTACTAAGTAGATTATATCACGGAAAGCCCTTTTGTGAACGATACATGTTGTGAGCTGGAATTAAACCCACGGCCCTACAGATGAGAAGAAGGAGAATAATTAGAAATTAGAATTTGAGCTGATCCAATTGATCCAACCACTTATGTTGTTAAAACATGTACATAATATGAAGTGCTAAACATGACTTTTGAGGCACTCTTGAGATTGATTTTGGTAAAGTTTACCGCCTGTTCCATGGATTTTGCCATACTGATAAACCAATTGAGAGCATAATTGTGATGGTCAAGTGACATATCACTTCATTTACAAAAGTCAAGCATAGATCTCTTTCACTTCTTTAAGCATGTTTAAAAACCTTCGCAAGTGGACCCTTCTCTGTGAACAACCTCAGCCGGTATCACAAACTGGCTTAGCCTTGATCAGAGTTAAAGTTGAGTATTTTGTCTTAAAATTATGCCAGATCTGTGGTCTTAGACTTGACAGATTTGACAAACATCAAAGTCTAAGCGTTGCCTACGTTAAAGCTCAAACTTAAGTCCAACTAGGAGTGGGCTTAACTTTCGTTAACAAAGACTTGAATATGGTCTCCATAAATATTTCTCACTTTCAAAGTTTTAGATGGCTGAAAATAGAGTATAAGTATATAATACCTTCCGGAAGTAGTTTTTCAAAAGTTTTGTGAGGTTACAATGTTTCCATTGACAAAAGTCCTTTCTAAGTTAGAATGTGTCAAACAAAGGATATATGTCTTAAGTAGTATATTTTCAGAAGAAATTAAGGGTCACACGACAAAGACAACTACTGTGGTAATTTGATAAATCAGTCTGAGCTTAGTCTTAGATAAGTCAGCGTTTGTAAAATCCATTTAAATCTAAGCCTTGGCTACGACAAAAGGCTAAGATTTAAGTTTCTGACTAGCCAGAAACCCGACTACCTCTAGGATCCTTTATGAAACCAGCCCCTAGAGTCCAGTTATTTCACAGGTATTTTCCATGTGAGCTACAGTAGCAGGTGTATGTAACCTATGACATTGGTCATATAACCGATCTAAATTCAGTCTAATCATTACATGACTAATTGTCCTGATGTTATGAGGAAATAAATCATACAAGTCTGTCCATTAATCCTTTCTACTTCATAATACAGTTTTTGACTTTATGTTAAAATTTATCTTCTTGAATTGCACCAGTCTGGGCAGGTTGTACAACTTATCTTTTGGTTGTCATAGAATAAGATTTTAATTGGTAACTCTTGTTTTCTTCTACAATTTTATTCAGGACTGGTCACAGTAAGGCTTCAATTTCAACTCATGAAAATGGAACACTGACATAATACAGGACACACTCTCACGATATTGGTAATGATAAAATGAAAAATGTGTATGTGGTGATAGTTCTCCGTTCTCTGTTCAAGTTACATATTTATTGTATGGAGTTATAGGGCATTTAATAGAGATGGAAAACAACACTGACAAAAATGTATTATATTTTGCAAAGTATGAAGCTGCTGGGGATCATTTTACAATGGTGAATAATACCAGAAATAAATATCCCTTTCTGAAATACAAAACCTTTGTACCCAGAATATGTGATAGTAACTTTGGTGTGGGTGGAAATGGTTTGATTGAGTTATTAACATGCTCTGGGTACGATTATGAGATGAAGTTTTACAATGTACATGGTTCTACAGGTACTATGTGTGGAAATGGATCGAGGTGTGCTGCCATTTTTGCGTACAACAAAATATTGTCTTGAAAGAAAAGAAATAAAGTTCAAATTGAGTGATCATACTCATATTGCAAAGATCTTAGAAAAAGAAACTGTCAAAGGCATTGTTGAAATTCAAAGTGAGTGATCATACTCATATTACAAAGATCATAGAAAAAGAAATTGTCAAAAGCATTGTTGAAATCAAATTATCAGATATGTGTGCAGTTAAAAAGATAAACAATAAAGATTACTTTGTAGATATGAACTCACCTAAATATGTCAGGTTTGTGCAGAGCCTTAAAAATAATCCCATAGCTAGTGAAGGCAAGGTCATCAGAGATTCAATTGATGACGGTGCAAATGCTAAGTTTACTGCATTTGTTGAAGATAAAGATACAGGGAAGATGATAACTATGAGAAAAGTATGAAGAAATCTTGGCCTGTTGGACAGGGGCAACGTCTGGTGCTCTTGCAGCATACCCCAGACAGTGTGAACTGGAAAATGGGTAAGTTAATAACATGCTGTTAAATTCCAGGTTGACAGTTCTTGCTATATCTAGCAGTTTACAAACAGATCAGTGCCTTTTTATATTTTTTGCTGAGGTAAGGAAAGATAATTTAAAAATATATATTGAAATTGTATATATTTTTAGCATCTTTTTATATATATGCAAAAGTATGTGATGAAAATGTAACTATATTTTTAGTAGTTTTTGTAATAAAATATGTTTTAGGTCACCCATCTATGGCATAGTTAAACATAACAGCAGCAGTTAATACAGTAGCAGATTCACTACAGATGTTATGATGCCACGTGGAAAGTTTTCTGTATCTTTCTGTGTTGACCAGAAGGGACATCACACAAACATCTGGCTGACAGGTTTTGCCAGGGAGGTGTTCACTGGTCAACTCAAGGTGCAATGAAGTGGAGGTACTCGGATGCATAAAATAATTTAAAACTGGCCTTAGTCTCTAATTCTCTGGTTGGACGCTTTCTTGGTAATGACTTCGGACTTCAAACTTTTGGGAGGATTGGTGTTTTATAAATGGTGAAAGTTACAATCGAGCAGAGACTCTCAGGAACAGTCCCAACCATCCCAGGAAGTATACACGTACGCTTATAAAAATACATTATATAAAATATGTTTTATAAAACTTGAGCACTAATGTTTATGAACCTTTGGTCGCTATGAAACACAGGTGACCTCAACTTAAGGATGCTTTACCCTTTGAGATAGTTAGTATAAAGTGAAAGTAAATCATGTATGCATTTATGGTAGAGAATTCTTTAATTAAATAAATTAGCAGACATTAACTCCAAGGTGTCATTTGTTCACCTTTCTCAGAATTTCCAACCTATTCCTTAAAACCATGGCAACTTTAACCCCTAAGAGCAATTTGTGGGGATGGCATGTCGGGTGCCAGACCAGTCAGTGGCTATTAGGTGGGTTATTCTTGTTTACTGTGTCCTAATTTTTGATTGGTCGACCTCTGGTTGACCCCTGGCTTCCTATGATTTCCCGCCCTTGGAAGCCATCTTCACTTGTTTTAATAAATTCAAGGAGGAAACACCTCTTTTAGCAAAACAAAATTTTTCGATTTTCGATTTCAACTAATTGTTTTGGAAACTCTGGTGTTTCAGCAGAATACTGAAACCTCAGAGTTTCAGTGTTTTTTAGAGTGGGTGACTGATGACCTGAAGATGCGTTCTGTGTGCTGATCCGTCAATTGTTGTTGATAGTTGACATATGCGCGTTTGCTCTGGGACTAAATCTTGGAGCGTGATTTGAGGGCTGTATAATATTATTATTTATTTTGGCTAACAAAATTTACTATTCCACGCGCATATTTCAAGTATTAATACAATACTGATTGTTTCAGAAAATGCCACGTAAAGTGTTCCAGTGTAAGGCCTGTGGTGACCTACATGAAAGACCAATTAATTCTAAATGTCAATATGTCAAAGAAAGTGACAATAGTGATATGGACAGTGATAATACTAGTGGTGCTGGACAAATGGACATACAGATGCAGATTTTACATGAACTGAAACAGTTAAATGGGAGAGTGGCTAAAGTTGAAGAAAAGGTCGAGAACCAAGAGAAAGAACAGCTAAATTCACCAAGATCTTCCAAAAGTGGGTTAACAACGGCGTCAACCAGCCAGGATGACGCTGACTTAGTATTGCCATCCCTCACGAGCCTGAAGAACTCCACACAGCTACAAAGCCAGGTGGATCGGAGATTGCAGGAACTACAAGCCATCAATATGCAAGGCAAGTTCAAATCACAAAGGGGGGGATCTAGTGAAACTGTGTATTGTAAAAGGGAAATTCCATGGCCACACAACTTTATACTCTCGGGTTCGAGTAGATCTTGAATTTCGTATGATAGCTTGTCTATGTCCCAATGGGTATCAGGTTTCAGTGCAATTATTCGAGAACAGTCAAATGTAGAAACTAAAAATCAAATGCTCGAGTATCTGTCTGATTTGATGGATGATTCCCATGATTTTGGGTGGCAGTCGGCTAAAGCTGCGCATGCAGTACTTCTATGTAAAATGGAAGAAAACAAAGTAGATTGGAATGAAACTGCGAAAATTGATCGCGTTCGGAGGGTACACGCCCAAAGAATCGTGAATACTAGTAGTAAGAAATCTGCTAATTCTCACAAGCCCATGCCATGTCGCTACTATCAAAAGGGCACTTGTGGACAGAAAGGTGACCACGAAAATAATGGTCAATCATACTTGCACGTGTGTTCGGTTTGTTTTACGTTTGGGAAGTCACACGCGCACCCGCAGAAAGAATGTAAAAGGTCAAAAAACGACCAAGGCACTGCCTAAAGGCAGTGCGAAACGTAGCAAATATGGGACATGTTAAAAAATTTAACAATAGAATTGTTAATTCTAGAAATGTAAATAATGGTCAGAGTATGAACTGGCATCATGACTGGTTAAAGGTGAATAATGTATCTTATGCCAATGTTGTAAAGAAAAATGTGTGTAAAACGATGGAGGCTCAGGTAGAAAATTATCCCTGGAATCCCACAATGGATGGCAATAGTAAACTAGGAAAACTCAATACGAATCGTGGTTCCAAAGCTGTATGTACACGATTCGTAAATATGGATGGACATGATTTAAATAGTGGTTCACGTAGCCAAAACAAAGACAGTTTAGGCAAAAATGTTAACAATAAGCGTGACAATGTCTGTCTACAAAAAAGTTCTGGCTTTGAAACACAGATCAAGGTGAGAAAAAATTTGTGTACACAAAATAGCAGTAAACCAATTGATTCTAGACGTTTCAATGACATTTCTGCAGGTTGTAGTGGTTCATTAACACCTGTCGTGGACAGTAATAGATTTTGGCCATTAATTGACATAGATAGTGAACAAGAGGAAAAAGTAGTAATAGGTGAGTCCCAAGGTGTTAAAAATTTTGAAAGAAGTAAAGCTGTGAAAGTTAACAACTGGGATGTCAGGGGTCATACTGGCAGTGCAGTAACAAGCACCTCTCACAGTAACACGGTAGGTGGCGACTGCGTTCGTTTGGACGCACCTACAGAGACAAATAGTGGCGTCGTCGACCATCTTAGTCGTGTTTCCACAAATACTCAAGACAAGTATGATTTGACATTGAGATTCAAAACCAAACATAGAAATAGACTTAGCCAAGCTGAAAATGTGCCAATTTTCCAATTATGGGACAAGCAAACTGTAGGGAAATTTGGTTACATCCCTTTAGCCCCTCAGATTGTGGGTAAAAAGGGCCAAATAAACATGAAGGGTTCTAACTTGCTCCACATTCACAGCAAAGTCAAACAAACAGGCACTCATAACTTCATGCAGGCTCAAATTGACATACCATCTCAGTTGAAGGTGGAAGCCTGGGAAGCCAACTTAAAAGACTACTGGGACAAACAGCTATTGCAATTAATCAGATATGGCTTTCCCTTAAGTTTTGACCACAATATTGCTCTTAGACCATCAGACACTAATCATAGTTCAGCAAAACATCATCCTAAGGATATCGAGATATATTTAAATGAAGAAAAAGCATTCAATGCTATACTGGGTCCATTCAAAGAACCCCCTATTTCACATCTCCATACATCCCCATTTCTTACTAGGGAAAAACCTGGAGCTAATAGTCGAAGAGTAATAGTAGACCTTAGCTTCCCTCATGGGGCCTCTATTAATGATGGGGTGGATCCTGAAACATATCTAGGCTCTGAATTTCTGTTAACATTACCTTCAATTGACTATATCACTAACAAAGTTCTTCAGTTAGGCAGACGTTCTTTAATTTATAAAGTTGACATCTCCAGAGCTTTTCGTCACATCAAGATTGACCCAGCTGATTATAATTTCTTGGGTTTGAGTTTCAATGGCTATTATATTGATACATGCCTGCCTTTTGGGTTCAGGCATGGTTCAGCCATGTTCCAGCGCCTAAGTGACTCAATAAGATACATTATGTTACAAAAAGGTCATCATGTGACCAACTATATTGATGATATTATTGGGCAATCCACAAAATCTCAGGCAGAGGCTTCATTTCACACCCTTTATAACCTCCTGGGTGAACTTGGCCTTGATATCAGCAGAAAAAAGTTGGTCTATCCCTCCACTAAGGTTTCCTGCCTAGGGGTGGTAATTGATACAGAGAAATTTACAATATCAGTACCTAGTGATAAACTTAAGGAAATCAAACTATTGTGTAAACAATGGGAGGGTAAGAAGAGCTGTAACAAACGCGACCTCCAATCCCTATTGGGCAGATTGTTATATGTAACCAAATGTGTCAGGGCATCGAGACCTTTCCTTAATCGCATGTTGGAAACGCTAAGGCAGGCAGATAAACAATGCAAAATAAACCTAAATGAGGCGTTTATGCGAGATCTCACATGGTTTCGAAAGTTCGTACATATCTTCAATGGAGTGGCATTCTTTTCTCATGATCCAGTCCATAGTCACATCGAGCTCGATGCTTCTTTGCAAGGTCTAGGAGCAGTTTGTGATAATGAAGTCTATGCTATTCCCCTGGCCCTAGGGGTAGGGGGGTATAACATTGTACATTTAGAAATGCTGAATATATTGGTGGCTTTGCGAGTCTGGGGTCATAAATGGGTTAACAAGAAGATTGTCGTCCATTGTGATAACCAAGCAGTGGTTATAGTGTTAAAATCAGGCAAAACCAGAGATCCACTATTGGCTGCTATAACTAGAAATATTGCAATGTTAACTGCTTCCTGTGATATTAATCTTGTAACAGTTCACATACCAGGCAAACAAAATGTAGTAGCAGATGCACTTTCCAGAATTTCCATTAACCCTCAGTATAGACAACAACTCCAACGCTTAATTCCCCACCATGTGTGGCTAAAAACCCATGAAACAGTACTTGACATAGACTGGTCTATTTAATTTCAGATGCCAACCCTCACACCAGAGTCCTCTCCAGAAATGCTACTGTTAGAATTCAAAAGGCCTTGGCTTCTTCCACCACAAAATCCTATGACAACATGCTGAGAATCTTCCTGGCTTTCACAATTTTTGCAAATTTCAATCTCCATGCATTGTCCTCTACTAACATCTTGTGTTTCATGGAATTTTTGACACTGAATAAAGTCTCCCCTTCAGGTGTAGCAAATCATATTTCAGCAGTCAAGACTAAATTGTCCATGTATGGCATCTCAGTGGTGGGATTCAGTGATCCAAGGATTAAGTTCTTCAACAAATCCCTCTCCAGGAACTCTGAGTTGAGGTTGAACCTCAAGGCCATTATAGATATCCCCCTCCTTACTAACATAGTTCAAGTCACTGATTCAATGTACATGGGTTTAGTATATAAAGCAGCCATTCTCTTGTCCTTCTTCAGCTTTTTGAGAATTTCAAACCTAGTTCCCCATTCTACTTCTTCATTTCAACCATTAAAACAATTGGCCAGAGGTGATGTCTTCTTTGCTTCCCCTGGAGCCCATATCTTACTTAAATGGTCGAAAACCATGCAAATGAACAATTCTGTCAGAATACTTAAGATTCCTTCATTGGGCTCTTCCTCCATCTGTCCAGTTAAAGCTTTGAAAACACTGCTGGCAGCTACACCTGCTGGTTCCAATAAGCCTTTGTTTCAAATAAAGTTCAGACAACATTGGGTTCCCTTATCTGATACAAGATTAAGAAAGCAATTTAAATCCATCTTATCTAGGCTCCAACTTACTCAGTCCAACATTACATTCCATTCCCTCCGGCGTTCAGGTGCCACTTGGGCCTTTAATGCTAAGGTTCCAGTCCAGAACATCCAGAGCCATGGCACCTGGACGTCGGATTGTGTCTGGTCCTATATTACACAGGACCACCAGGCCTCAGATGCAGTGGCTCTTACCTTCCAACAATCCCTACAAACGTGACTACCGATACTGGGGTTTGGGGTTCATATCTCCTACCTCTATAATCAAACTGGATTTTAAATATTGTTATGTGCTGATGACGTGGTTTTCAGACACATATATATTTTCAAGTCTAGAATACTTACTAAGCCTAATTTAAATGGCTCACATAGTATGTATATGACCTTTAACCTACTGCAAACATCAGTGAGGCCACCTTAAGGGCCCAATAATGTTAGGGTCACCTTAAATCTATCACTTCAATGTAACAGGACATATGGTCCACCATTTGGGTCTAAAGGTACCCACTCTTAAACTCACTATCCATTAGTAACATGACTTGATATTAGCAAAGTTAGTTATGGCTACTTTAATGCCTTTCAATTAGTCATGTAACTGTAATTTAACTTGAAACTCACTATTTTCTGTAATGTAACCATCTTAGTAATTTTAGTCAGCCCACTTTAGGGCTATCATATTAATGTAACTGTAACTCAAGTTTTAGTTTGCCCTGCTTGGGCTTAAGCTTGACTTAAGGTCACCTTAATGTAAACTTAAGTAAGGGTGATCTCATGTACATCTAGTCAAAAGTAATTATGTTAATCTACAGCTATTGCTGAATGTACATGTTAAAGTGACTTTATAACAGAATGTAAATAATTTTTAGTATTTGTGTGTGATCTAATATAGTAATACTAATAAAAGTATAAACCCCCACCAGTGTGTTACTGTGTATATGTATATAGGTCACTGTGTGGGGATGGCATGTCGGGTGCCAGACCAGTCAGTGGCTATTAGGTGGGTTATTCTTGTTTACTGTGTCCTAATTTTTGATTGGTCGACCTCTGGTTGACCCCTTGCTTCCTATTATTTCCCGCTCTTGGAAGCCATCTTCACTTGTTTTAATAAATTCAAGGAGGAAACACCTCTTTTAGCAAAACAAAATTTTCCCACTTACCCACCCTGTGGCCTCTTGGTCGTATGTAACTGTTAGTACTGCTGTTTTGCTTTGTATTTATAGATGTAAAGTGCATCCTGAGGTCTGGATCTCAAGTATGATGGTCTCGAGGTCTTTATGAAGTCACTGCAGCTCCTGCCTTCTCTCCTGCCCCAAGCACGACAGTTCCACCTGGCTTCAGAAGTTTAAAGGGTGGCTTCCTCTGCCTGGGTTCTGTCACCAGAGACATAATAGCATTACCAATAGCAAATATATAGTTGATGAAGTAATTTCAATTGCAGGAGCTGCCTTGAACTTTCATTAAATGCACATGTTGTTGATATAAAGTTAAAGTAAAATGCTCTTGGCGCTGAATGCGTTTTTCTTGCTGGCTGGCAGCCTCGCCGTCCGGAAGCCAAGTAGGGATGATGCTGTTTGAGCTTAAGGGGCTGTATTGCTCAGCCACGTAGGGAGTCAACTTATGAGCTAGTGGCTGCCAGTCTGCAAGAAATTCCTATTAAATATCATGATCATTTTAGTGTCATCATCATGTATACTTATGCATGTTATTATTGTTTTATTGTGTTACTTGAGACCTCTGACCTTGAGCTGACCTCTATAAACCGTAGCATGCTTCTACTTACAACTTTAGTTATCTAAATTCCTTTTCTTTAATCTTCAAACATGAGAATTACATGCTCACCTTATACTTGCTTAAAACTGTTGAACTAGGCTAACAGGATTTGACCTGGACCAAGATAAAGGTCAAGTTCATCCAAGTGATGGGGTTCATATCTCCTACCTCTATAATCAAACTGCATTTTAAATATTGTTATGTGCTGATGACGTGGTTTTCAGACACATATATATTTTCAAGTCTAGAATACTTACTAAGCCTAATTTAAATGGCTCACATAGTATGTATATGACCTTTAACCTACTGCAAACATCAGTGAGGCCACCTTAAGGGCCCAATAATGTTAGGGTCACCTTAAATCTATCACTTCAATGTAACAGGACATATGGTCCACCATTTGGGTCTAAAGGTACCCACTCTTAAACTCACTATCCATTAGTAACATGACTTGATATTAGCAAAGTTAGTTATGGCTACTTTAATGCCTTTCAATTAGTCATGTAACTGTAATTTAACTTGAAACTCACTATTTTCTGTAATGTAACCATCTTAGTAATTTTAGTCAGCCCACTTTAGGGCTATCATATTAATGTAACTGTAACTCAAGTTTTAGTTTGCCCTGTTTGGGCTTAAGCTTGACTTAAGGTCACCTTAATGTAAACTTAAGTAAGGGTGATCTCATGTACATCTAGTCAAAAGTAATTATGTTAATCTACAGCTATTGCTGAATGTACATGTTAAAGTGACTTTATAACAGAATGTAAATAATTTTTAGTATTTGTGTGTGATCTAATATAGTAATACTAATAAAAGTATAAACCCCCACCAGTGTGTTACTGTGTATATGTATATAGGTCACTGAGCCCGTGTTGACATTATGTTTAACACCCCTGGGGTCCACATCCCTGTGAAATGGTCTATCAGCCCCCAAGGCCCCCAACCAACAGTAAACCACACAGAAGGGTTACAGTTTTATTATTAATACAACATATTAGTATGCAAAATAATAATATAATAAAATACAATACTTTCACTAATTATTCACACCTCTTCAAGATTGTACACAATTTAATATCAGTACATACACATTAATGACCAGATGTTAAGATATTCTTGATTATGCATTAATACTAAAATACAAGTAAATTAATGTGTCAAAATAGTAAATGTATAGATAAATACAAATATTAAGATACTCTTGACTAATCACTTATACTAAAATACAAGTAATTTAGTATGTGACATTACTAAATGGGAGAGTTAAGTCTTTGCTTGTATCATTCAGTGACTGTGTAAATATCTGGTTACCATCAGCTTAAATATTACCAAGTTGCCATAAACTTATATCACACTCGTACACATATCACAAAAACCCACAAGCCCATTCTGTAGGAATATAACATCATTTATAGCAAAACCTTAAACATTTATAACAATACTTTTGGAATTCAGCAGGAACTGGAGAGCCTGAATGCTGGTGTGTCTGGATATACCTCCACATGCATTCTGACGTCCAGGTGTATTCATCCTTGATTCCTTGGATAGGAGCATGAGCCCTGTATGCTATGGTGCCACCTGTATGTCGGAAGATGTGAATAGCACGGCCTGGAAGGGGGCCTGCTACTTCAGTTTACTGCATACCTTAACTTTATAGGCCTTCTATTCCTCCTCTCTTTTTACCTAGCAACCAATCACCTTCAATTAGGGTTCACTTTTGCTACCCCAGTACTGTGGGACCATTTTGAATTCAGATTTTGAAGGATAAACAAGTGTTCAGAAATTTTTGTTGTTTTATGAAGTTCTTTTATCACTTATTTTATTGGACATGCCTACATATTGCAAGAAATCTCCTGCGACTGAAGGGAAGAGGAAGACTAGGGCGTCAGACAAAGCTAGAACTTCCCCAAGAAAGAGCAAGAAATCCAAGTCTGCATCATTAAATGACGGTTCATATCTTCAAATACCAGATCAATAGCAGGTGCCAGTAAGTACTGTTGCTTCTACTGCTCAACCTCAGATATCAGCGTCAACTGGCCAGGTCATTCTCGACATGCTAAACAAACTAGATGCTTCAAACCAAGAGCTGACCAGAAGGATGAATAGGTTTGAACGCAATGGCAGCGTTAGTTCCACACCCTTAACTTCACCAACCATTCCTCCCATCAATCCTACTCATGCAAGTGGCACTCAGCAGGTCGCAGTTCCTCCACACCTGCCACAACAATCCATCCACAACAGAACTACGACTGTTAATACGGGCAGGCATGCGTTTGGTATGGTACAGCCACGACCTCCAGCAGTTCCCTGTGACACCAGAGACGCAGTAGCTCCCAAGGTGGATGTTCTGAGATCCATACCGAGTATTTCCACTGCAGTGTCACAGTTATTAGCCAGTTACGACCAGCAGGCTGACAGAGAGGTTCTTCAAGGTAAGAGTACTGTCATTAGGAAGAAATCTGGCAGGTACAACACCACTGACACAACTTCCCTGGGCCCTCACTTTAGGTGGCCCAATGAAGGGCTGATATCTGCCTCACATCTTAAGAAACCTGCTTACGATGACCTGAGCTTGGCACAGTGGGTATCTGGGCAATTGGCTAAGATATTATTGATCGAAGATCAGGTTTTGTCGAGGGATATGTTAACTCAGAGGGCAGCTTCGATGAGGTATGCCGTATCGCTTCCGTGGCCTGTTGTCAGATCAGCTTGGGCTGTGTCTATGACCGACATTGAGGAAGGTAGGCTGAATTGGGCTGATTCCATGCAATGGTCTTTGAACAGGATTAGTAACTCGCAGCTTGCCATGCATAACACCCAATCTTTGGCAGCATCTGGATCCAAAATCAGGATCTGTCGCTATTTCAATGAAGGGACTTGTACAAGTGAGACTCACCATGGAACCTACAAGCACTTCTGTAGTCATTGTTATAAGCAAGGACGCTCTTTGGCACATCCAGAGATTAAGTGCTTTCACCGTAGTTCTATCAGTAACCAGGACCAGAAACCAGCTTCAGGGAAATAGGGCATCGGTCGACCTCTGGACCTCTCCTGGGCCATGTTGCAAGGCTTGAACCCGGGGACTCCTACAAGGACAGACAATAATTAGTTATTATTTACAAGTAGGGAATATAACAACAATGTTAAACACATGTATAATTCAAAACTTATTGACTCTGATATTGAACTTAATAACTTCATAAACAGTGACAATACAGTGAGTGACAATGCTTGTTGTGGTGGTGTTGTTGTATATAATAATGCATCTAACTTTCAATATTATAATGGTCCTGGGTACGAATATTATCCCCAGGGTTATGATCAGTTACTTGATGGTTGCATAGATGAATGTTGGGTACATAATAACTGCCAAGTTAAACACAGATTTCACTTTGATAGTGTTGTCATTCAGGTTTATAATAATCAAGGCAGGCATTCACACACTACAGTAATGTATGATAAAAACATGGAATATGCTGAGGCATTGGGTAATGTAGAATCTACCCTTTGTCATAATATCCATGATGTTGAACAGTACATCATGAGTTTCACTAATTATGTCCATAATGTAGATGGTCAGTGGGCTTATGTGGTTTATATTCGAGTCCATATCTGTTCACCTATCCACAGGCAATGCTCAGGATATTGTTTTCCATACTGTGTATAGGCCTCCCAATGTTTCCAAAGCCAATTTCATTGAGGATTTCAGTTCCTTTGTCGAAGGTGCTGCCTTATCATGTTGTGAAAATGTAATATTAGGTGATTTAAATCTACACCTGGATAAACAGGACGGTTGGTCGCAGAAATTCAATGATTCCCTCTGCCAATATAATTTCACCCAAATTATTGATTCCCCAACACACATTCATGGCCATATATTAGATGTCATATGTGTGAGGGACACCTTTTCAAAGGCACTCTGCGCTAAGGTTATAGCTGGGCTATCTGACCATTTTGCCATCACTTTTTCGGTCAATATACCTATTGAGGTTCCCTGCAAATTTAGACAAGTTAATACCCGGAAAATTCACAAGATAAACATCACGGATTTTAAAGAGGACATCCTGAATTCTGATCTAATCAAGCATCCTCACAGAACAGCCAGTTTGCTCAGTCACCAATATTTCAACACCTTGCGCAGCATTCTAGACAAGCATGCCCCAATAAAGAGGAAAATGGCTCCAGTGCACCCCGACAAAGGCTTTGTGAATTCAGACATCCTCTCAGCAAAGCGTCTGAAGCGCAAGTGTGAGCGAGTATGGCGCAGTAACAACTCTGCAATCAACCGGAGAAGATATCGAGCTGCTGTCAATCGCTACAATTTCCTACTGGAACAATCAAGACGCAGGCACTATTCCACTGTCATTGCTGAAAATAATGGTAACCCCAAGGCTCTGTGGAACACTTTCAAGAAAATCTTGCACAAAACCTCAACTATCATCCTACCCGATCATATTAGTCCTACTGATTTAGCTAACACTTTCGGTCATTTTTTCAGTGACAAAATTGTGAAAATCAGAGTTGCTTTAGAGTCATCAGTGCCTGTTTCCCTCACAATACCGAAGAGTAATAGCAGTGCCCTGACCTCTTTTGAGCCTGTATCTGAGGATGACATCCTCAAAATCCTAAGGTCATCCAACACCAAATCATCCGACCTGGACCCAATCCCTACCGCACTAGTCAAAGAGTGTGCGGACATTTTGGTCACTCCAATCACCAATATTATAAACTATTCGCTCAAAGAAGGGAGTTTCCCAAACTGTTTCAAAACAGCATATGTCACCCCTCTTCTCAAGAAACCAAACTTAGACAGAAATCTAAAAAACTATAGACCGGTATCCAACCTTAGTTTCTTATCCAAACTGATCGAAAAAGTAGTTGCCAAACAGTTAAATAATTATATCGATAGCGAGGGGCTCTCCAATGTCAACCAATCCGCTTACAGGAGACTCCATTCCACAGAAACAGCGCTGTTGAAAATCCAGAATGACATTGCTGCTTCGTTGGACTCTGGTAAGGCTGTTGCACTCACACTGCTAGACCTCTCAGCGGCATTCGACACTATCGACCATGACATTCTTTTTAATTCCCTAAGAGATTGGTTTGGGGTTGATGGCACTGTGTTGAGGTGGATCAGATCCTATCTCTCAAACCGGAAACAGAAGGTTAAATTAGGAAATAGCTTTTCAGATGTGTTCTCACTTCCGTATGGTGTGCCTCAGGGTTCTGTCCTGGGCCCCCTCCTTTTTACCCTTTACACAACCCCTCTCAGTAATATCATTTCCAATTTCAATGTCACCCACCATCTATATGCTGATGACACCCAAATATATCTAGCATTGGACAATAGGAATTTTGATTCCAGTTTCGCTGAGCTTACAGAGTGTCTCACATGTATCCAAAACTGGATGGCTGGCGTGAAATTGAAACTCAATCCCGAGAAAACTGAATTTATTATAATAGGTGATAGACAAGCCAGAGAGTCCCTCATAAATAAATTCCCTACTCAACTTCTCGGAAATTCTATTTCCCCTACTGATACAGTCAAGAACCTGGGTGTAATTTTTGACTCTGGAAACACCTTTTCCAACCACATAACTAATATGTGTCGAGCCTGCTACTACCACCTTAAGGACCTAAGACGTATTCGTAAATTCCTCAGTGTGGAAACTGCAGCCTTGCTTGCAAACTCAATGATCAGTAGTCGACTTGACTACTGCAATTCCCTACTTTATGGCATCAGTAAGTACAATGTTGCTAAACTCCAAAAGATACAAAATGCCCTTTGTAGAATTGTTTTTAGACTTGATAGAACTAGCCATGTCACTCCTTTTCTTCAAAAACTACACTGGCTTCCTATCACTTACCGTATATTGTTTAAGTACAATCTAATTACTTTCAAGGCTATAAATTTCTCTCAACCCATATACCTATCATCCTTGATCAAAACCAGTTGTCTAACACGTGGAAATCGTCTTTCTCTTTCCTCAGCCTCTCACAAAAAGGCCATCGGTAGGAGAGGTTTTGTAGTGGCTTCCCCCATAGAATGGAACAGACTCCCACAATCAGTACGATCACAACAAACAATAACAGGTTTCCGTAGCCAGCTAAAGACCTACTTGTTTAGATTAGCATATCCTCCACCATAGTACATCTCCCTGGCGGGCGCTAACCTTGGATCATGACCTCGAACGTCCCTCGACTTTCCCTTTTTGATTTCAAGCGCATTAGAGGATGTTGCATCAATTTTGCGCTATATAAATGTTTCTATTCTATTCTATATTCATGGCAAACCCGAGAATAAGGTTACAGGTTATCACTTGTATGTACAAGCCATTGACGGTAGTTCCCATCCCTTATAAATATCCAATTCAAGGGGTTCTTGAAGTTGTGAAAACCGTGACTCTCCGTGTGGCATCCATATGTAACCGGAACCTGGGTATACGACACACTGTAGTCAACAATCCTCGACTAGTATTCGAGAATTATGTCAAAGATATGGAAACTTTTGAAAACTATGGCTGTAGTTACGAAGATCATATCACAAACACCATTGATTCAATAATTCAGAGTGATGACCACATTACTGATAACCACCATATAGGTCCATTGTACACGAGTAGTAAGACATTGCAGGCCAGTCCCGAACTCATTAATGATACATCCTCTGATAGACTACCTGCTATCACGCATAACAGGCAACACAGACTCACGTTCGGATAACAGAACGTCCTCCGACAAGAAAATTGATTTCATAAATTTGGAAGCCACTGTCTTCTCTTTCATTGGTCCAGATAGTGAATCTATTAAAATTGATTCTACTGACAAGCTTGTAAAATTGCAGACATTATTTTAAGTACTAGTGTCCCTAATTATCAAATGGCCAGGATACCAATCAAATCTGGCCTGAATGTACAAGCATGGGAACATTACCTTCACGATTATGCAGACAAATGCCTTCTTCAGTATATACGGTTCGGCTTTCTATTGTCTTTGATTGCTCCTCATGAATTGTGTAAAAAGGAAGCAATTAACCATTATTCTGCGATTCAATATCCCAGCCAGGTACAGGAATATCTGAACAAGGAAAAGGCGTTAGGGGCTTGTTAGGTCCTGTAAATTACCCTATTCACGACCAATACCATTGTTCTCTATTACTGACCAGACCTAAATACGTAAACAAGAGGCGAATAATATTGAACCTTTCATATCCTTATGGCCAGTCAGTTAATAACCATGTGGATAAAGACAAGTTCGATTCTGTCGCTTTCTCACTGAAATTCTTCAATATTGATAATATAACCCAAGATATTATAGACAACAAAGGCGATGCTGTACTGTTCAAAGTGGACGTGGCTCGTGCATTTCGCAATCTCAGGGTTGATCCGGCTGATGCTCTCAAGTTATGTATCAAATGGGCGGACGCATTCTACATGGATCTTGCTGTTACATTCGGCTGGAAGCACGGTTCTGGATCGTTCCAGATTTTGTCTGACGCAATTGCTCATATCATGGCCGAGGAAGGTGTGAAATTGCATTGCTATATTGATGATACATTGTGGTCACCTCAAAGTCCAAGGCTTCAGAACAGTTTGCAATGTTATGTGATCTTCTTGATGAACTGGGTTTACCCATGAACAAGGACAAATTAACCCCACCTTCTAAACGTATCACATGCCTTGGAATTGATATTGACAACAATACTATGAGTATTGCTCAGGACAAGGTCAAGGCCATTTATGCTGAATGTTTGGCTGTTAGCAAGAAAACTGCATTATCAAAACAAGCCTTCCAGTCCTTATTAGGCAAACTCATCTATATACAGAAATGTGTCAAGCCTTCTAGGGTGTTTATTAACAGAATCCTCGATCTGTTCCGTACCAACTCCCTTCTAAGAAGAATTCACCTGACCTCTGACTTTCAAAAAGATATTCAATGGTTCTTGGAGTTTCTACCTTCATTTAATGGCGTTTGTTACATAAGCAAACCTAGTATTGATGACTGTCAATCTCTCTTTCTTGTCGCCTCTTTAACAGGCATGGGTGCAGTATGGCGAGACAGGGTATATGCTACTCCCATATATAACTGTCCTGACCTTAAACTCACCATTGTCCACTTTAAGATGCTGAATATTGTCATAGCCTTGCGAATATGGGGTCACCTTTCGCAACGTGGCTCAATTGTGATCAGATGTGACAACCTTGGGGTGGTCCAAGTGGTCAAGACCGGTAAAACCAGGGACCAATTTTTGGCACTCTGTGTCAGAAACATCTGGCTGCTTACAGCCTCTTACGACATTGACCTTGTAATAACTCATATCCCAGGAGTTAAGAATGTCATTGCAGATACTTTATCTAGGTTGTACTCTGATAAATCAGTCAATAATAACATTTTGACAGATCTTAAGGAAAAATAAATCTGGGACAGGGTTCCAGCTGATTATTTTGACCTCGATACACATTTGTAATTTCAGATCCTGAACTACCGTCGGTCCCACTGGTCAGATCGGCTTTGGACAGAATAAAGGCTGCTTATAGACCTTCTACAAGAGCTGCTCACAAAACACATCTCAGGACTTATTTATCATTTACTACATTTATGTCACTTCCTCATCCTCCTTCCACCCACTCTTTACTTGCGTTCATGGAATTTCTTCATGTTAATTCATTATCCCACAAAGTCATCCTCAGTTACATTTCTTCCATAAAACACGCCTTCATGCGTTTTCACTGGTCATTATATCCCTTTTCTCATCAATCAGTTCTTAGCTATCTCAGAAGTATTTCCATAAACTCCCAGTTTTCACCCACACCCAGGGGTATCTTTGACCTTTCCACCATGTCTGCCATCTCACGAGCTTGTAATATCTTGGAGGATCCTATCTTGTTCAGAGCTGCATTTTTGACAGCATTCTTTGCACTCTTCAGAATGTCTAATGTGGCCCCTCATTCCAGATTCAAATTTGACCCTAATCAACACATTCTGAGACAGGGTGGGATTTTTCATCACCCTGGGGCCCACATATTGGTCAAATGGACAAAGACACTTCAGGACATGAGCTCTCATCATTTTGTCCAAATACCTGCTTTAAAAAATAAACTCCTATGTCCAGTTACAGCCATTAGACACCTTCTGGCATCTCGTCAATTACCCCCTTCTTCCCCTTTGTTTGCTCACAAAAATCTCCCTCACCACCCAGTCATTGATACTACAATCAGAGATGCTCTCAGGAAGCATTCAACTGCAGCATATTATGGCCCATGGCCTGTGGAGGAGTGCTGCAGTTTGGACCTACCTCCAGAACACCTCTCTGGCTCCTTCAATTATACCCACAACTTTTGCGGATATAATTCCTCACAACATCTAATTGGGCTTGGTGTTTTTAAAACCTTCCAATTTTATTGAAAACTTTTAAAACTTTTATCTTATACATACTAACATGTAAATAAATTCCTCAAACCAGAAACTGACCTTCTCTTGACCTTTGACACTTTACCTAACCTTGACTCAGGAAACTGTGGAAGATGTAATAATATTTGGCAATTGCATCTTGACATTGACCTTTGACAATATTTTCCTGATCCTTGCATCTGTCATAATCTACCACCCCTCAGCCGTGTAGCATTCAAATAAGGATTACATACTGGATGGGGCATATATATTTCATGATATCTTTTAAAGCAGCATAAGGGCAGACTGATAGTGACTTAGTAATAACCTGAGGAGAGTTATAATCCTCAACACTTTCCCCATCCTGAATGGTTTTTGACCACTTTAGTAATAACCTAACACTTTACTTGTCAAAGAAAATATCCCCAGAAAATGCCTCGTATGATCAAACCCTTTGACTGCATGGGTAGCCAAATTTGATAGGAGGAAATTGCCAAAAAATGGCTGTGAGAAATATGGCTTTAAAAGTCTTAGACTTGCTTACAGCTGCACGATAATCTATCAGTTGTACTAAAGTGGGAACATCCATAATCTTTTTTTATTTGAACAATGAGAGGCCTATTAGTAATAAAATACTTCACCTGTGTGTGATCAAATAGGTCATGTGGTAAGCTGTATATTACTGACATAGCCTACAGTGCAGAAACATAGTTGACAGTCAGGTGAACTGACACTTTACTTTGGAACAAATCCTCAAGGAAAGACAATGCAGTGACCACAGAAAAAATGCTTCAAAGACACCCGGAAAAAAATACAGAAGACCACAAATACTCTGAATAAATGGCTCTACCATTGTCTGGTTTTTGATCGAAATGCCGAGTAAAGCCTGGATTGTGCCTTGACCATCAGATCCTGACAGCAAGCCACTTCTACAACACAAAGTAAAGCATCTGCTATGTAACTGCTACAAGTTAACATCCAACTCATTTATCTTGTATGTCTACAGTTAACCAAATTGGGTCGTGGACCAAACTACTCAGTTCTATTACATTGCTGGCTCTATACTTCCATCAGGAGAGCAGATCTGCAGTTCTATTATTTTTTCTAAGTACATGTGTGTACTAAAGCTCAGCATCAGCCAGAGCAGCTGGAAAACTAGACATGGCACAGGCCCTCCCAAAGGGGTCCTTAGTTTGACCAGAACTCCAGCACTGTAATAACAGTTTGGTTATCACATTTGAAATGCACTTTTATATCAGACCACATGTTCTTAACTAACTTCAGGACAATAAAAATAATAATCATCTCTAGATAAATGATTTCCATCTGCTTGTAGTCAAGAGGGATCACAAGGTGATAAAAAATTTTTTTAGCAACTTAGGCAAGAATCCCATTTAATAACACAATTAATTGGTCTGTGATCAAAGAGAGATGTACCATTCAAATTTTTGAAACCTTTATAAGTCCCACATAAAGTCATCATTCAAAAGTATATTGCTTGAGCATTTCTTAGAACCTCCAGCATTCTGTTGACAAAGTACCTGGCAGGTTTTACGCAGTACTTTTTTGTGGCCCAGGTTTTACCACATCCTTAACTTGAACGGAAACAGTGTCAGCTACCATGTCAGCCAATACTTCCAAGCACACAAAATGAGTACCATGGTGTATAAGCTTCTTACTGCTAATACAAAGATAAAATTTTTGCATGGCATCATATAGGGCGACCGTCGGAGTACCGAACTGAAGAAAATTGTCATTATAGCTGATGATATTATAATTCTAATGCCTCATAATGTAGCACACAGCTTTGCTGACCCTCTGAAACATTTGGCTTCCATGACGGGCCTCAAATGGAAGCATAGTATCATTATAAGCCTGCTGCCATTAAAATCCCACTTAATCATTATCTAATGGTTCCATATGTGTGTGCCCAAAGGCTCCGCTGACATCTATCTTATAAATATGAGGCCTCTACCTAATTTTATTAATTCTGTAGATAGATCATCAATACTGGGAAATTATAGCTTAAATTCAGATAACGTATAAGCCAGTTTGTCAACACCATTGTTTACTAACACTCCTTTTGGTCAACTCAAGTCGGTAAGGTTGTGCCTAGTGTCAGAACTTGGTTTTGGCCTGTTCATAATGGGTGAAACATGAGATCCTGTTATAGTGTTTGCCCATGTTGTATTTCTTCTTGAAAATTAATGGCTGATTTATGATTAACACCATCATGATTGAGTGGACAATTGCAATTGAAACCTACTGGAAAACCAAATCCCAGGAATTGTTACGGCAGCTAGTCCCAATACTCTGGGGCTGTATTCACTAAACCTCCTATATTTTTAAGGTCCCTTTATTAAAGGAAGGTGAAAAATCTTCTTTGGTAAGGTGACCTTTAAAATGCCATTCACTAAACATCCTTTATGGTTTCCTTACCAAAGGAGACCTTAAATAAAGGATCTTTTATTAAAGGAGTGCATTCAGTCACCTGATTGGTTAAAAACGTTTGTTCATACAGGCTCCTTTATCTTCCCCTTACTTTTGTATTTTCTTCTTTCCATGTTTATTATTAGTATAAGATTAGTGTTATGATGTGTTTTTCTATTGCACTTAAGATGATATTTGATATTTTAAGAAATAAATATCTAACTTTTAAAGATTTTTGTATTGCATACCACATTTTATTATCCACCATGCACAAATACTATTTGACCCATATAGAGGGACACTCACTGGTATAACACTGTTATCTTCATTCGTGATATCTATTTTTTGGATATATTATTTGGAAAGTTTTCCTATTGTAGCATTAGCCACTTTTCACACAGATATTGTGACACACACATCACATACATTTTCATTAGGTTTGACAACATATCAACTGAATATCACAAAAATTTCGAAGAAAGATGTATGGTGATATAAATGACAGTATAAATGTAGTATGGACAAAAAAGTGCAAATGTCAGAACATTTCACCAATTACCTCAACTTTTACTTAAAAAGTCAAACCACCAAAACTCCCTTTATCATAAAGGTAAAAAAACAAGGATTCCTCAGTAAAGGAAGGTTAGTGAATATCAAAATTCAAGATTCCCTTGAAAGTTAAGGATTTCCTAGATTTTTAAGGTTTCCTTGAAATTCAAGGAAAGAAAGTTAGGCTCCTTGGTTTTAGGGAAGTTTAATGAATACAAAAACAAAGGAAGGGGCAAGAAATAAAGGAAATCCTTTTTTTAAGGGTTCCTTGGAATAAAGGAGGTTTAGTGAAAACAGGCCCTGATCTTTGCAGATTGGTATGTTCAATTGTGAACACACTGGTTTACGAGCACCAATGAAGTTTGGATGATTGTGTTCTTTAACTTTTGAATGCAATTCAGCAACAGAATAATTCAAATTCGGTCGACAATCATTAATAAGGGAAAGAATCAGACCCAACAAAGGTATAAAACCAAAATTTCATGTCTGACTGCTTTTTACATAGTTGTAAAGTTGTACAGTCTGGATGTACTCTTCTGTTATCTGAACTGAACATCAAAGAATGCAAATACTTATTTTCATTGTTCGCCAATATCATACAGTAATGTTACTTTCTTATCTTCCAAATATTTGATACTATCAACTTTAGTACTCTCTACTGGGTTTTCAGCAATAACATGACAACTCTGTTTCTCAGTTCTGTCAATACCATTTGATACAGAAGTGGTAATAGCAATATATCACAACCTGTGACATTTGTCAGTTTGTTTCTATCATTAATACTATCCAGTAAAACCTGATGTTTTCTTTGGTTGTGTAAGGGTCTTCTTGCCCCAATATCACTAGGAGAACAGCTTGACACAAACTGTTTTGACATTGACTTTTGGAACTGACTGTTTCCTATCCATAGCATTCTCAATTTGACCTATTTTGATTACAGTGTCATTTGACCTGTGTTTTTGCATTGAGGCTGTTCTGTAAACCATCAGTGCCTGTGCCAACAGATAAACCAACAGACCTTCTATGACACTAATTTTTAAATTTCTGCTTTTCACATATCTTGGATTGTGACTGACCTGACCTTTACTTCATTACATCTTAGATGTTGACTTGAAGTTCCATTGGGCTTATTTTTGACATCATTCTGACTTTTGGCACAAAAATGTTTTAAGTAGTTAACAGGAAAAACTGGAGCATCTGAAACATCTTTGCCCTGAATGAGAAGCTGGTTATTGTTTTTTTTGCCTGCTTTTTCACCAAACAACAATCTTTTTAAGCATGATTTAATAATTTACCTTGCTGTAAACGAACAGACAGATGTGCCTATGAAGCCTACCACCAACCTCATGGTCTTTGTTGTGCACTCACCTACCAGTCTCAATGCAACACCAAGAGAGTTGGGCCATGTCATGTTTACCCAAATTCCTAGTGGTCTGATTTGACTGTTTTGGGCATGAACCCTCCTGATTCTGTCTATTCTAGCAGAATCATCCCAAGTTAGTGTGTCCCTTTCTAACCCACAACACAGAACTCCATAGGCTTTTTGCCCCCCGCCCCCTGTCAACTGAAGTCAGTGGCATTCCTCATGAGGTCTGCTATGAAACTAATCATTTGCTCATTTTGCTCATGCCTATCTCCATCCTGCTCATCAAAGGTATTTCGATAAAATCCCTGCACCCATTGACTCATAGAAAGTTAATTATAGATGAGGCGAGCCCTTGTTACCCCCTCCCCCAAGTATAGCCTCATGGGGCCAAGCTACTTTATTTTTAACTATCACCTCTACAGGGCCACCCCTTTTTTATTTGATTTTATGACTTGTGTCCTTACTTGTTTCCTGGAAAGCCTCAATTTCCCTTAACCTTGTGCCAACTTTACCAAGCGTATTTTCTTGAAGTACTTGAGCATAAGGTTTTCCCCATAAATCCTACAAATTACCACGTATTAGAATACAAGACTTTTGATTTAAATTTTTTACAAAATTAGTTACAGACTATTTAAACCCTTTTGCACTGCTTTTTGGCAGTGCCCTACTCGTTGTTTGCTGGTTTTGTTGACACTGCAATCCTGGGACATATGCCTGTTTTCCTTCCCCATTGTAAAACAAGCAGCGCAAATATGTCCATAAAAGGTACTGCAGTCTCATGATCCCTGTCTTTTTGACACATACTCCTCTGATAAAAACCACAAACAGCTGATTTTGTTTCAGATTTGAATTTATTGCCATTAACCATATTGTAAGAAGGGATTCTTTGCACAGGTGAGCGCCTAATCCTGTCAGTTTTGGTGGTCTCAGATCATTCAACCTTTACCTCTTCCATTCTACACAAAAGAACTGTATGAGGTGCTTTTGCAGACTGCCAACTTAAACATTTGCATCTTCCATTATGTTATTCAAGTAGTCCAGCATGGCATTGTTTTGCATCAATGATAGATTCTTTCCTAGAAATTATAACAAAGCCTGACAGCCATTGACATCAGTTTAAATTATGATATGATATTCTTGTTTTATTATTACCCACAAATAAAAAATTTTGCTGCCACGGCACTTGGCCATAGCAGCCATACAGTATCTCTACCTCCTCTCTTTGACTTAAACTTGCTTGCTTTAATCAGATCTTTAAGATTTTGATGCATTAATCTACCACTAGATCCAACTGGGCTGGGCTTTAAGAATTAGGTGCAGTTTCTGGTGTCTTTCTGGTCTTTGACCTCTGTCTGACTTCCAAAGGATCTGTCTCGGACATCATTTGTTCCATGGCAGTATTTGGGTCACCAAAACTTTTCAATTCTTCCAAAATTTGCAATTTCAAGTCACTATCAACTGACTGCCTAGTCAAGCCACTAGCTTAGGAAGACTAATAACTCTGACTGTCAATCTCAACACTGTGAGAGTCCATAAACTGAAATTTACTGTTAATAGGTTTTTTGTGCATATCTCTGCACTTTTTACACAGAAATTCCTTTAATGGCATTTTCACTGATTTATATACGATCTAATATGTATAAGAGATCACAAAAGTGAATGAGTTTCAATGAAGGATGAGGGCAAACAATCAAGAACAAGCCGAATGCATAGCCTCAAAATTCATGTCACTTACGTGAATTAAATCATTCAAATTAAATAAAATCCATTCCTTCAACATGGATCTAGCAACCCAGAGCAAGTGTCGCCTTAATCAGAACCCAAACCAGGTTCTGTGCTCGCCCAAAGTCCAGCAGCCTGAGTCCCTAACAACAACAACAACAACAAGCCAGAATACAACTATCCAAAAGTGAGGGTTCTGGCTAAAAATTGTAAAAAATAAAATGCATCCTACCCGTCTGACTTTGCAGTGTTGAAGGAGGGATGCTATCATTTGGAGCTAAAATGAATTGCCAATACATCAATACCCAATCAACAGGACAGGACAGACAGGAATATATTTCACTTGGCTGCAATGAATAAGGTGGGACCTGATGGTCTACTCCCATACTGGCCAATTCTGTCCACGTGAAAGAAATATAACACTCATTTGTTTAAAAGAGTTCATTATGGAGCAATAAGAATACATACTCTTTGTTTCCAAGTTTGTAATTTGTTTCTGGGCTTTTGTCTCTCTTTACACTGTCGGTTGAAGTATCTCCCTTGAATGCAAATGTGATTTGCAGATGCAATTTTGATCAATTCTCCACAACGAAGGGGTCCTGAGGACATATTTGTCAAGAAATTATATTTTGGCAGGTGCCCATATGACTAAACCCACTAATGACGATTTGAGCATCACCCAATGGGTGTCGGGGAAGAGGAATCGGAACAAATTCGAACTTCTATGCGCAATTACTTAGGCAATCTGATGGAAGATGCATCAGACTTTTCAAGGGACTTGGCCAAAATGTGTCATGCCATTTTATTGACAAATATAGAAGCAGCTCGAATGTCGTGGATTGAGACTAAGAAAAGTGATAGGTTTCGTAGAGCTCATGCTCAAAGACTGGAGCACAAACCTCTGACCCACGCTCTGTTACCAAGAAACAAAAAAAAGTCATATTCTAAGAGTATCATGATCTGCAAGTACTTCCAAAAAGGTAGCTGAAATTATCTCACTCATCACAAAACAGCATAACAATTTTGTAGGCATGTTTGTGATACATGTAATGGTACACATATTACCAAAAATTGTGCACAAAAAATTGTGAGAAAACTTGGAAGACCATGCAAAAATGCAGTGGTTGAGGGAAATTATACAAGAATTTGTATATAATGACAAGTGCGTTAAGAATTCAAATTTTCATGATACTCGCTTGTTTGATATTAAAAATGTACAACAACTAATATCAATGTGTACATCTTATTTTACTTGGGGTTTAACCATTTTAATCTTATTTGCTTACCACTATTAGTAATTCTTATGTAGTCCTTAGTTTTAAATTGTAAATTATCCTTGTGGCAATAATTGGATAAAGAATCTTTTATTCAGTAGGGGACCTTCTCATAGTATGGACGTCTCTTGGCATATTTATAATTTAAAAATAAAAAAAAAAACAAGGCTGAAATTATTTCGGTCTACATGTGTAAGACCATCATAGACATGCGTAGTGCACTAGAACTTGTGAAAGTCTGGCGAAAAAGAAGAACATGTTCTTACTCAGACACATCCCATAGCTAGTCAAGAACTCAGATGGTCACCCATCCAAGTACTTATTTAGCCCACTGCTGCTTAACTTTAGTGAAGAGACGGGTACTCATCACACTGCCAGTTCTCATGAAACTCCAGTGAAAAAACTTGTCATTCCAAATATATTATTATTTAATTGGCAATATTTCATGTTATAAATGCCGTATTATATAGTAAAATATTTTGAACGCATACAAAATTGATATAAGTAATATAAATTATTTGAAATAAATCAAGATCAAATCTTTCCGATGCAGGACAAATTAATGCTGCATTCTTTTAGTTATTCACGACTGGTACATATGAGTTCACGGGCTGTAAAAATGTGTGACAGTTCATGAAAATCAGGTCACCACATTCCAAAGAACGTAGAATAATAACAACAAGTCTAGGTGAAGGCTAACATGTGCAATGCCAGTTCCTTTATTGTTAAATAAGAGTGGTGGCTCGTTAAAGGGAAAAGTCCCTCCCCCTCCCCAAGAAAACAACAGGCATATGAAGAGTTAACTTTATTACCCAATTAGTCTTTAACTACTTTATATATACAATCTTTTGGTGACACCCAAGTTACAACTAAAATACTTAGATATCAGATGAGTACACAAAATAGCATAAAAAGTTACTATGTAAAGATGTAAATTACTTGGGATTACTCTAACGTACATAAGTTAAGCTTACCGTAACATAAATACATAAATCAGATAGCATACTAAGATAGCAATTAAAATAGACTAGAGGTAATCAAGGTTAACTCAAAGTCAGAGGTCAAACCATGTCAGCTGATATCAAGGTAAAGTGAGCAGCACCACCAGGGTCAGCTCAAGGTCAAAGATCAAGACAGTGTCAGCTGAGGTAAAGGTGAAGTGAGCCTCTACCACCTTAATAGTTGACCCCTGAAGGTGAGCCAAAGCTACATCACATCTAATATATGAGACATTTTCACTTGAAACTTAGTATTACCGTGCATTATATAAGCCCCTCAAAGCCCAAAAGAAAGTAGTTCAAGCATTATCTAAAATTCTAGCAAAAGAGGCAGCAATATCACGACTAGAACTCTGGTTGGCTTTAATGTAGGCCCAGACACAATCCGACGTCCAGGAGTCATGATGCTTAATACTCCCCAAGGGCATGCAGGAGTTGTAAGCAAAAGAGGCTACTGAATGCCGGAATGTGTGGAAAGTGAAATAAGAGGGAGGTAGGCCAATTTTAACATTTAATTTTGCTAGTACTTGCCTAATTCTAGAATCTATAAGGACCACCCAGCCTTTAGAGGTCTTGATCTGGAATAATGGATCATGTGAGGCTGGATTATACATTGTTATCGCTTGCTGAAGCTCTTTAACTGGACATAAGAGGGGGCATAACATTTTTGGGACTGTTACCACATTTATTTTTTCCCTAGTTTACAGAGTTTTGGACCATTTGATGGGCACATTCATGAATTTTTTGGATACTTTGATATCAGCCGACTTTAAGTTTCTAGATGCATCAAAAGCTGCTGGAGCATGTGGAGCAATGTAAGAAATGCGCAAAAAGGCGAAAAAAGCTAGTAGAAAAGCTGCTTTGAAAACCTGGCCACAGTGAACACACACTTACTGGTGACCTAAGGCGCTCTAAGATCATTATATTTCTTTGCACCACCTTTAGTACCCTATTTATCTTGAGAGTCTTGATAAAATATAAAATTTGTTCATTTTTAAACACTGAATGATCTAACTGATAAATGATGACATAACTTTAAGAGATGAAATATTATTTGCAACCATGTTAACTGAAACGCCATTCTCTACCAAATACTGTAAATGTGCCATCTAGGTTGAATTTTGCTGTAGAAATTTTGGCACAATGGCAGAAAGCCAGAAATTTCTTGGAAAGCATGTGGTAAAATGTTCTGGTCTTTGGCCTTAGTGCAGTGATAAGTGTAGCTGTAGCCTCTTTGTTCAGCCTAGCCAGTCGCGAGGGACCTGAATCAAAGTGAAATGTAATATCAACATAATATCAATAATTCCCATCCCCTTGAAAATGAAAGTTATAAAACTGAATGTCATTATTTAAATCCAGTAATCCAATGTGGGCAGTTAACCACACAGGACTGTCTATTAAAGTTTGTAACTTGGAATGGGGTATTTTTCCACCTGGACAACAGATCCGCCAATTGGTTAACTTTTCCTGGTATATGCTTATACACAGCTTGGATATCTTCCCTGGCTAGTTCTATCCAGATGTTCCTGGCAGCAGCTGCTAAAAAAGGATCCCTAGCTTTTCTTGTGGTCAAGTCACACACAACTGCAGCATTATCACACCTGATTAGAATGGTCTTCCTATGCCAAAATGACACAAAAATGTGTATGGCCACCAGAATATTTTTCATTTCCAGTTGACATATGCCCAGGTTTCTACAGTGATGAGGTAGGGGAAGGTGATACACCAGATTCTCCCAAGGTCTTCCCAGACCTGATAGGCATGCATCCAACTCTACTACATGCTGTGTTTTGACACAACCCCTATAAAGTCGTCTACGTAATTCAGGACTGTAAAACCATGCTGACGCACAGTGTCCCTGATGCATTGAAAAATTTGAGAGCTGTGATGATTCCTGAATGGAGGCATGTATCGACATACACTGCATCATTCCAAAAGAGACCTAACAGATCTAGATCACCCAGGTCAATCTTGACATGGCAAAATGCCATACTTATGTCAATTTTGTACAAGTGGGTACCAGAAACCAATGCCTTGATGCGTGATGTAATGTGATCAATGGTAGGTAGGGACAAGACGAAATCTGTGTCCAGATAAGAGTCCTTATTGATGTCAGTATTTACTGAGGCACCCTTAGGCCATGTCAAGTCGCCAATGACGCATCTGTGTAATGAATTAGGTTTCTCTCTAGTAATAAATGGACTTTTGTGGCAATCAGGGATAGGATCAGTCACAAATGGGCCTAAAATGGCATGAAAATGTGTTTTCTCTTTCAAATATACTTCAATGTCGAGAGGACTTTGATGCTTACCTGTGGATTCATAATATCCACATTTCCATTTTGGCTACTCAGTTTTTTACTAACTGAGCAGCTCTTTTACTTTTTGGCAAAATAGCAGTCTTTTTCAGGATGGTTCATGTGACAGCCTTGGGTCAGACAAAATGCACAAATGTGTTTATGGGTCTTACCATTGAGGTCATGATCTGGCCCATGCTGGCACAAGCCCATCGGATATGCCTTACAGAACCATGGTTTGCAATGTAGGTCTTGGTTTTGAACACAGTTTTTTTGTTACCACTAGTGTGACGCTGGGTGTGAGCCCTGCAGATTCTGTCAATGTTAGAGGTGTTAGACCAATCGACTGTGCCCCTCTCCATTTCGCACAGTAAAACCACATGAGAGGCCTTTGTGCTTGCCCACGAGAAGTCGTTGGTGTCTTCCTTTAAATCACAATAGAGTAATAGAGTCTTTTCCCCTGACATTTGCATCCCTCTCATCTAAGACCCCTTTAACAAAACCATTAACAAACTGAGTGAGATTTAACTGATCAAAAGTGACATGTTGTCTGTTCAGATCCCCCAGTATATATTCAGGAGGCCATGCTACTTTGTTTGCAATTACCACATCAACTGGGCACCTCTTTTTTGTTTTATTACTTGATCTTTACCTTTTGCTGATTTGGACCGTTCCAACTCTGCCACTGCCCTATTGATGTGTTTGTGAAAGGATTTTGAGGATCTCAGAGTACTTAAAATTGGGATGTCACAATCATCATCAGATTCATTTGAATCACTTAAACTGTTATGTTTTTTATGCTTAAGCAAACTACGTTTACTGTCACAATGTCTACTTAACTCATGTAAGTCCTTTCCCTCCTGACGTCATTGTTGCCCACCATCAGCTACTTGTTGTTCCATTACGTCTAATCTGCTGGAGACTTTCTTCAACTCATCCAAGATCTTGCGTTGAAGTGACACACTGCCTCCATCAGCTGAGTCCAAGCCATCTTCACTGTCACTCTGGTCCTCGAGACCTGGGGTCAAGGCCTCTTAACTTGAAAGTCCTGCTTGTGAGCGACTGATGGCTGATCATGTAGAGACATGGAGCTATTAACTTTACTTTTACTCAGTTGAGAGTCCCGACCATTAATCATACTGCTCTTCTTCTTGGACTTCACCGTTTCATCAGCAGATGACTGGTCATTAATAACTTCCTATCACCTTAGGTTGTCTAAAAACAGCATCCAGAGGACCGTGAAGTCGCCATAAGCGTAGCTATCAGACCAAGACCACAACACAATGTTCCAATTATGTAATCAGTTCATAATTAGCAAATCTACACTTCAACGTAACAAACAATATTGTGAAATCACAAATAAAAGCAGTCTTGAAAACACATAAAATCAATTCAAATATCATAATTTATTTTAGTCTAGTCTGCTCTCACATTCAAAAGTGAAGACCCCAAGCTCTAGAGGTTATGACCTCAGAGGGCAGCCAATGGAAGGGGATGTTACAAAATTCCCCTGGAGATGAGAATGCTAGCCCCAGTCTTAAGGTAACCCCAGAGTTCTTGGGGTGGGGAGGACTGACAGGCGTGATGTCTGAACACCACCATTGACATTCCCCATGTGGTAAACTTGAGCTATTTAGTGTCTGTAACTTTTACAACTCGCTGTTTGAAAGGGGCGTAAAATTCCATCTTTCACCTTCTTAGCTTTAATAAAATAGACCCCAAACTGATGGCAATGTTTTAACAATGTAATACAGAAAATATAACATTTTAAATACAAAAGGTAAAATATATATTTAAACTAAAATCCCAACTTTAAATTAAAATCCTGACTTTTACCAAATAGACCCCAAATGTATGTCAGTATTTCTAACCATGTAATACAGAAAACACAATATTTGGAGTACAAAAATGTTTAAATATATATTTAAATTTATATCCCAAATTTTAGCTTTGTAGTTGCATGCCGTTGGTCGGCAGTTTACAGTACAGAACCTTGACCAACTGTGTGTACTGGTTTCCTCTGCCCTTCCAACTACCCGCCGTGATATGATCTGTACAGTGTTGAAAGCAACGTAAAATCCCAAATAAACTAGACCTGCGCATCGGAGAACCGATGCAAATTTGTATCCACCAGAAAGACAACCATCGTTTGACCTTGAAGGAGGGGGCCAAAGGTCAAATCTAACACCAGAAGATTCCTAGCCCAAGATTTCATATGAGTTGGTTTCGCATTGTGAACCTCTAGGATCAGTAATAAGCGAGTTATAAGCACTTTTAAGTTTGGCTATCCTCATTTGGCCTTGAAGGAGGGGTCCGAGGTCATATCCAAATACACCAAAAGATTCCCAGCCCATGATTTCCTATAGGTTGGTTTACCATCCCAAACCACTAGGACCAATAATAAGCAAGTTATAAACACTTTTAACTTTGGCTATCCTCGTTTGACCTTGAAGGAGGGGTCCAAGGTCAAATCCGAACACACCAAAAGATTCCCAGCCCATGACTTCCTATAGGTTGGTTTACCATCCCAAACTTCTAGGACCAATAATAAGCGAGTTATAAGCGAGTTATCGGCGTAGCAAACGGTGGATACAATAAATAAATTAATTAACCTTTGTAGCCTTTATAAACAGACCCCAAACTTATTGTAATGTTTCAACAATGTAATACAGAAAACATAACATTTAAATACAAAAAAGTTTAAATATATATTTTAATTTTTATCATGAATAATATCTGGAGTCATTAAAAAAAGCATCACACACTTAAGCTATCAACATTAATAACCAGTGAATACATGAAATACTGTTTTTATTACTGGAGTTCAACATTAAAACACAGCCAATTTGTGTTGATAAACTGAACAATGCTTCTGTACTTAAATGATATAATGGCCTTCACTTGTCCGCCTGTCAAAATGGCTCCAGGTTTTCAGTTTAAGTCACAGTTCAACAACAAAATGTGTTCGATTTCATACCAACATATATACAAGCCAAAAGTATTTTAAGGAGGACAAACAAAATATTAACGATAGAAAGAATTATATTTTTGAGCCAAAGTAATGAGCTGTTTTTGTCACGTGATAATCCTGTATTAGTGTCAGCTCACTTTGCGTCAATGTGTGGACAAATGTGCTAGAATCTATGTTTAATTTAACGCACGAGAGACACTTAAGACTCAGTTTATGACAAACCTGAAGGGCGAAGACATATTAGTTTTCAGGCCAGTTCTCTGTTGACATTATTTTGATCCTATATTTTATGGTTAAATTTATTTTATGGGAGAGTTACAGTGTATTTCATAGACATGGATAATAACACTGATCAAATATTATATTTTGCAAAGTATCAAGCCGCTGGGGATCATTTTATAGTGGTTAATAATACAAAGAACAAGTATCCCTTTTTGAAAGACAAAACATTTGTGCCCAAAATATGTGATAGTAACTTTGGTGTGGGTGGAAATGGTGTGATTGAGTTATTAACATGCTCTGGGTATGATTATGAAATGAAGTTTCATAATGTAGATGGTTCTACAGGTACTGTGTGTGGAAATGGATCAAGATGTGCTGCTATTTTTGCATTTAAAGAAAACATTGTCTTGAAAGATGAAATAAGATTCAAGGTCAGCGACCATGCTCATATTGCAAAGATCATAGAGAAGGATCCTGTCAAAGGCATTGTTGAAGTCAAGATAATGGATATTTATAAAGTTAAGAAGATGAAGGAAGATTACTATGTAGATACAGGCTCGCCTCATTATGTGAGGTTTGTACAAAGTCTTATTAACCATCCCATAGCAAGTGAAGGCGAGGTCATCAGTAATTCGATTGATGGGGGTGTCAATGCTAATTTTGTTTCATTCGTTAAAGACAAAGATACAGGGAAGATGACCTTGCACATGCGAACTTATGAGAGAGAAACTCACAAAGAAATTCTGGCCTGTGGGACTGGGGCAGTAGCTGCTGCTCTTGCTGCACACCACAAAGGATATGGGCAGGAGGAAAATGGGTGAGTTATTACAGATTCAAAACAGGTGTGAGTGGTAACTAGGGATAAGCTAACAAACCCGGGTTGTGTCCTCAGGCCTTTATTACTTGTCCATATAGAAATACATACAAATAAACAGGTCGAGCTGAAGGGAAATCCTGCCATTCACTGGTACTTCCCTTTTATAAATAGTACCAGCTATTAGTTACTGCTTTCCTTGCCCAGTACAATTACCTGTAGTTGATGTTACACATAAAGTGACAAAGCAAAAGGTATGTCTTATGGTGAATAAACCTTTGGTTGGTAATTCTGTGGTGGCAGATATCATACACAATATGAAATAAATATATATTCGAGACATCTTAAAGTTGAACCAAAGTCTAGAAAATAACTATTGATATACTGACGCTTACTGACTCTGGCATTCTCCAGGTATAATTCTGAATAATATGGGTATAAATTCAAATCTTATGGTCATTTTTTGTGTAGAAAAGTCAGGGATTTACACAAACATGTGTTTCATAATTTTCTTAATCTGAACCTAAGCTCATACATCACATTATACCAAGTGATATTTGGAAGTATTTAGTAAATTTCCCTGTTAAAATACAGTCTGCATGACTGTAGCTGGATGGTGTGTTCGTGTGCGCCGTGGCATATTGTTTAGCAACTTTTGCATCTGATTATTGGCTGTCACATCTGTGTATCCGACTCCAACAAGTGTCAATGCTGTTCGCTTGTACCAATATAGCCCTGGCTGTTGAACCACGTAGAAGGCCAACTTGGCCTTTGCCTTCAGCAGTATCTCTCATGAAAATGAAATGAAATGAGATAAAATGGCTACTATATTTTCAGTATCGTATAATTGAAAATATGTTTTAGATTACCTGATGGACACAACAGCAGTGATTCTGAAAAGCGCTTTACAACAGAGGTGATGATGCCAGGTGGAACACTTTCTGTATCTTTCTGTGTTGACCAGAAAGGACATTACACAGACATCTGGCTGAGAGGTCCAGCTAGGGAGGTGTTCACTGGTCAACTGAAGGTGCAGTGAAATAGAGGCTCTCAGATACAGAATTATGCATCATGCAAAATCATGTGATGGGTTAACGAAGATTTATCTTCTTAGGGAAGACTTTGGTAAGAAAGTATTTGTACGAATGTTTCTTAAGTAAGAATAAACATAGGTATGGAAGATTACTTTGTCTTATTTTATATCTTCTTTATGCAATATAGCTTCAACAATTTGTACCATAGTTTCATTTCATTAAGAAAAATATACTGTATGGAAGGCCATTCTATTTCTTTGATTTAAATTTTTTTTTGCAATGTAGCTTTAACCAAAAATCTTTTAATCAAGATTTTTTTCTCATACCATCAATTTGTATGAAATTACAAAATAAATCATGAAACAAAGGTCAGTGGTCAAAGCTGAGTTTTTACTCAACAGCTAATGTCAGACCAAGAGATGCACTCAGAGCACTTTATTTTGCCTTGTAATGTATTGAAATCCACAATAACAGACACAAGGGCCAAGAGATTAAATGTCAAATGTGTTGAGCATGGGCCTCTGATAGACCTGTCATGAAGAGTGGGATACAAGAAGTGTTAAAGTATTCAGAGCCTGTGGGTGGTGTAAGAAAAAGTAGCACACCTCTTCAGTCAGTCAGAGGTAACTGGAGGTAACTAGTGGCTATACTTTATAACACTAGGGAAGGATAGGGAGTGTACTTGTCATTTTTATTGAATTCCAAAAACAAGGTGTTGGCTATCATACGGTGAGATAATCTGCATGTGGTCAAATATTGCTTCTCATGAATATTCATGAACTGATCAGACAAATTACTCAGGTGATGTCTGCAAAAGGCATTAAATGCAGTGCTGTTCACATTCTCTTGCCACTGGAGGCTAGAGTTTAATGTGCTGACATATAAGTCAAAGTCAAAGTTGGGGTTTTATGTCAGCTTCAACAGCTAGGGTCATATTGGGACAGGTCCTCAGTATTGCCAATTGTGGGACCCGTACCCACAGGGGTGACAGCCTATGATTAGATGATAAACTTGCTAATCACTATGCCACCGAGGACCTCTGACATATAAGTGTCACGCCGATATGAGACAACCCTCTGTAAGTTGTTTAAAAGTGACACAGTGTGGTGCAAGTAAAATGCAATATGTGTTGTTGGTTACAGACTCTTATAATAACAGGATTTTAAAAAGACACATCTCAAAGTACATTAATGAGGTACTTTATTAGAAGAGTGTGCATTGGGTATCAGAAAAGTCGCCTACATCTGCATCAGTCTTCTCCTAACACAGAAACTTGCGTTTGTTAAAATAATTCAGTATGTAGTAATGGTTAAAGTCAATATCAGTATGAGTGCAACTGGCGCTCAAACAAGACCACTCTGAATAGGTCAAGACTATGTAAGCGGATGAAATGGTGTAATATTACGAAAGAAAAGGACTATAGTAATCTCGTCTCTGAAAATGGGAAGGCCTCAAAAAGACATAGCAGGTACTACACAAGGCACTTCAAAGGATTCCTGAAAAGTTTTTCCTTCTCATGAATCTGAGAAATGACTGGCTGATGACTTTGCGTCTTTTTTCTCTGATAAAATCTTTAATTCATGATTCATTCTGACGTGCTAATTCTTTTAAGACTTCTGCCCCCTGAGTCTTTTGGTCTTTTGCTTATTAATAATATCTCTGTTGAAGAAACAAAATTATCACTAAATCTTCCACAAAAGTTTGCTTGTTGGAACCCTGGACCATATAACTTGTAAAAGAATGGTTAGATATTCTTCTTCCATCAATCACAAAGGTGCCTAAGTCCACATTGTCGGAGGGCTTTGTTCCAGATCGCGAGGTTCTCCATGGCCTAGTGCTTAGCAAGTTTTTGCATCTAATCACAGGCACTCACCTCTGTGTGGATTCTACTCCCACAAGTGGCAATGCTGTTGGCCTGTCCCAATATGACCCTGGCTGTTGAACGGGATGTAAAATCCCATCTTTGAACTTTGTTCCAGGTGGTTTCAAGAATGCAATTATCAGCCCATGAATCAGAAAACAAAGCTTACTTTCAGAGCAAAGGAATTGTTTTATCTCGTTACCATGAGATAGTAAGTTGTTCCCACAAGATAGCAAGTCATTACCACAAGATAGCAAGTTGCTACCACAAGTTAGCAAGTCGTTACCACAAGATAGCAAGTCATTACCACAAGATAGCAAGTTGTTACCCCAAGTTAGAAAGTTGTTACCACAAGTTAGCAAGTCGTTTCCACAAGATAGCAAGTCATTCCTACAAGTTAGCAAGTTGTTACCACAAGATAGCAAGTTGTTACCACAAGATACTAAGTTGTTCCCACAAGTTAACAAATCATTACCACAAGATAGCAAGTCATTACCACAAGATACTAAGTCATTCCCACAAGTTAGCAAGTCGTTCCCACAAGATTACAAAGTTGTTACCACAAGATACTAAGTCATTCCCACAAGATAGCAAGTCGTTCCCACAAGTTAAAAAGTTGTTCCCACAAGATTGAAAGTCATTACCACAATATACTAAGTCGGTCCCACAAGTTAGCAAGTCGTTACACAAGATAGAAAGTCGTTACCACAATATAATAAGTCGTTCCCACAAGTTAGCAAGTCGTTCCCACAAAAGAGTAAGTTGTTCCCACAAGATAGAAAGTCATCCCCACAGTATAGGAAGTCGTTCCCACAAGATAATAAGTCATTCACACAAGATACTAAATCATTCCCACAAGTTAGAAAGTCGTTACTACAAGATAGAAAGCCGTTCCAACAAGATAGCAAGTCATTCCCACAAGTTAGAAAGTCGTGGAAATGAGATGTCAAGTCATGGGAATGAGATAGTAACTTGTGGGAACGAGATACCAAGTGGTTACCACAAGATAGCAATTCCTTGTTTTATTTTATACCCACCACTTATCAAGTCATTCCCACCACTTACTAACTCATTTCCACCACTTATTAAGTCGTTCCCACCACTTAAACACTCGTTCCCACCACTTACTATCTCGTTCCCACCACTTGGTAACTCGTTCCCACCACTTACTATCTCGTTCCCACCACTTATTTACTCATTCCCAGGGACCAATAATATGCAAACAGGGGTTAACAATATTTATTATACATAATAGTTATAACAGTGACCACTAACAACTTGGCAGTATTAGCAATTATTACAGAAACTAGTTAATAATACATAAATTCATTTATGATTGTTACTAGATAAAAACGGAAAAATTATTTACAACATACATAAGCACTTAATGGTGTGGTTCCCCCCGAAGGTGCCACATGCAGACAATATAACCCAATTAATAGTAAACCTCGACATTACCCATACCCAAACTAGAAGAATTTAAAAATTTAAACAGCTGGTTAAGGCCAGGACAAAAATGGCAGTTTTTTGTAAGAAAATAAAGGTCTATGAAGAAAGAAAATGTAAGTTATAGTGTAATATATATAAATAAGGGGTTGAGGATGATAAGACTATACAATTTACAGTATGAAAAGACTATGCAAATTGCAGCACAGCAAACACGAGTTTTGCTGTGTTCAGGTACAGCTTATATGAGAATCCAAATCCGGAGATCCTGCAAGGTATGCTGTGTCAAAAAGCACCCAATCCGATGTAACATACTAAAATATTGAAGACGAAGACGAAGGAAAGTGCAATAAAACATGCACCTCTCAAAGATAGTAATGCAATATACCTGTAATAATAAGTAGGTGACCTCTGAGGGTCACTAGGTAGGTAACTAAGAAGAATAACCATTAAAATTGCTAAAATGATAGCCATGAAGGTCACTAAAAGCCTACAGGCATATGTAAACTTGAATGGTATGCCAGTAGATGGGTGGCCTCTATATACATTAGGTATCATAGACAAAGAAATTGCCTGTATATTGGCATCAAAACATGACTTGGTAAAACTTGTGGTAATGACTTCATATCTTGTGGTTAATGACTTGCTCTCTTGTGGTAACGACTTGCTAACTTGTGGGAACGATTTAGTGTCTTGTGGTAACGACTTGCTAACTTGTGGGAATGACTTAGTATCTTGTGGTAACGACTTGCAAACTTGGGGGAACGACTTCCTATCTTGTGGGAATGACTTACTATCTCGTGGTAACGAGATAAAAAATGACAGGAAAACAGTTCTATGTCCCTTCCTGGGCTCTGTACTTCCTTGCCACATGATGAGATGAAAAATTACCGTCCTGTCTCTGGCCTGTGCCTTTCTACCTAAACTAGTTGAGCAAGATGTTCTCTCTCAGGTGATTGATCACATAAATTGGATAATAAGAATCAATCTGCCTGTAAGGTTGGTAACTCAACCAAAACAGTGCTCCTGAGTGTTGCTGACTATAAAAACAAGATCAAGCTTTCTCTGGTAAAAGGGAAAATTTCTGCTGTGGTACTGCTTGATCAGTTAGCTGCGTTTGACACCATTGACAATTCCACACTTTTAAGTTGTTTACAGACATGGTTTGGTGTTGGTAGCACTCTATGAAGATGGTGCAAGTCCTACCTCATTGTCCTTCAGTGTATAGTCCTGGGTCCAATGTTATTTTAATTGGATACTAATCCTCTCAGTATGGTCATTGGTCAAACTTTTATAAAGTTTCATTTTTATGCTGATCAGACTCGGCCTTTTACAAATCTTAATCAGAAGAATGTGACCCAGTCATTTGAAAGATAAAACCGGTGCTTATATAACGTACAAATGGCTGTCAGCAAGTAAGTTTAAACTTAATTCTGATAAAACCGATTTTGTCATTTTCCTTCCAAAGATGCAGCTAAAAGACTGAAGACTGACTTGCTTGCCAGTCAAAATCCATTGTATCATGCCAAAGTAATAAAAATCTATGTCAGTGGTTTGAATACAATTTCTCCTTTTCTGGACATATTCAGAGTGTCTATAAGGTCTGTTCTGTCCAGTTGAGCTCAAACAGTATCTTACACAGGAAGCGGCTGTGAAAGCTGGGCATGTTCTTTTGTGCAGTTGGCTTTACTATTGCAGGTTTCCTTGTTAAGATTATTTCATGTTTTAATATTACGAAGCTCAAAAGTGTGACAAACTTAGCTAGGACCAATACAGCCAGGTACTCACATATAACTCCAGTACTTAAGAGTTTGCACTGATTGTCAGTTCAACAATATTCAAAACAGCTATAATAATCCAGCAGTTGCAGGAGGAAAATACATTAATAAAAACACTGCCATTTTTTATATATAACAAACTATTGTTTGGAGTTTATTAAACTGTATACATTCTTTACACAAGTTAACACATTAGTATATTAGTCAACAAATTTTAGTCTGGTTATACACATACTACTCCAGTTATCTCAGCTACTTACTAGAAATTGATAATTTTTTTTATAACCAGACATCAGTCTAGTTCAGCAAGCATTGACAACCATTACTATTATGTTAATCTATATACACCCTGTTTTCTAGCTTGTGAAAAAGCGTATTTAAATTAAAATAAAATGCAAATAAAATAGTAGAATGTAGTTTTTCTGACTTGAATGCAATATTCTGACAACCATTCACCTTTGTAAAGTAAATGACATTACTAACCATCTGTGTTACCTTGTATCTGACCTTATGTCTGACCTTGGGGGAGGGAGGGGGGCGATTGTGTGATTTCCCTGGCTTTTCAACCCCACAACTGGGTTTGTCATGATCTTTCTCGCCTCTTTAAAGTTAATTTGGTGGAAAACTGTCTGGTATTTGAAATTTCTCAACATCACCCCACTACCTAGTTCATTTGCATATTTCATTTATTTTAACAGGTTGACCCCAAAAAAGGACCCAAAGGTGAAGTCACACTTGCCCGAATCTCTCACTTCCCCTTCAACTGATGCTGCCTGCTAATTTACAAACGCATTCCACCTACAGTTGCAGGGGGAAAAGACACTAATAAAAACACTGCCATTTTTTATATATAACAAACTATTGTTTGGAGTTTATTAAACTGTACGCATTCTTTACACAAGTTAACACATTAGTATATTAGTCAACAAATTTTAGTCTGGTTATACACATACATTAGAACTACTCCAGTTATCTCAGCTACTTACTAGAAATTGATAAATTATCTTATAACCAGATATCAGTCTAGTTCAGCAAGCATTGACAACCATTACTACTATGTTAATCTATATACACCCTGTTTTCTAGCTTGTGAAAAAGCGTATTTAAATTAAAATAAAATGCAAATAAAATAGTAGAATGTAGTTTTTCTGACTTGAATGCAATATTCTGACAACCATTCACCTTTGTAAAGTAAATGACATTACTAGCCAAACTCCAAACGTTGTTCTTATTTATCAGTTATTGAAACGTAAGGGGAACAGTACTGGCAGCCCTGGGGGTTGATTGCAAATAGGCCCAAATGGCTTCTGACTTCCAATTCCCATGTTGTTTTATTTTACTCAGTTCTATATTATTATCAAATGCCAGGGAAGCCCCGCTATGCCTAAATGTATGGCATGTATAAGTTCTGGGATTAAGGCCCATGGCCACTATTATCAACTTCAAGAATGACCAAACCCGAGGGGCTGTCAAGGGGACCCACTCACACCCACCCACCCTTGGTGAGAATCTGAAATACTGATAAGTTATTTCCCCTTGGTGAGGACTTCAAGACGTCCTTGATAGCCCTGACTGGGCAAATTTTTTTTGATTCTAACACTGGTAGCTGGACAATTTGTACCTGATTAGAATTCTGCATAGTTTTTGTACATGTTACTATCATATGCATGCCTGGTGGCCCGAACACAATATCATTTTGTATGGGAAACCTTGATTTTTCAAAGTCTGATATTTTGTTGGGCAATAAAGTCGACAGCCAAAAAAAACCAAAAAAGCAACTGTAAAAACAGCTGCAAACACCTTGCTATTGGTGTATGATCGAGATTTCCTTATTAGTTTTTCTAACATTTTCAAACTGATCACTCCTTTCACTTTGACTGACATCACTGAATTAATTTGAACTGACCTCAATAACATTTGAACTTTTGTCCACTCAATGCAACAGAGGGCCAACGAAATAATGCAAAAAATGCTTTAAAATTGATACTTGATTTCTAATAGAGTTAGTTTTTAAACCTCGCTGAGCCAAGTACTCTAAGTACAATATCACAACTATCTCTCCATAAGGAGGGTCCAAGTCCATCTTCACAGTGAAAGCCAGAAATTGACGGAAACCCACGGTATATGCAGCTGATGGCCTTGGTCTGAAGGCTGCCTGAAATCGCCTGAACACCTGGTGTTGCAGGTCTGCTAGCAGGGGTCTTTCTACAAAATAATTGCACAGGAGAGCACTATCTGAACTTGTCACTCCCAACCCATATGACCTAGGCCACCTGGGTATTATGTCAAATACTGCCCGTCGGTTATAATTGAAAATCTGGCCACAACATTCACTATTTACATCATGCCAATTACATTTTGTTTTAAGAAATTTGGCCTCTACTGTATCACTATTTTTGTATATATTCCATCTAGACAACATGTCTGCCTTTTTATTATCATAACCATATATATGTTTTACAGTTTACTACAATTTCTGTGTTATAAATGGCAGACATGTACCATAATGTTCTACAGCAGGCCATATGCCAATTATCTTTAATCTTATGTGATTGACATGCATGGACTACTGCAATATTATCACACCACAAAACAACTTTACTATCTTTTCAATATTTCTCCCAGAGTTTACACGATGTGACTGCGTTAGCCGTTTCTAGTTGTACAATCAAAACCAATTGTTTTAACCTTTCCGGGATATCACATGAATACACCTCTTTCTCCCATATTGCTCCCACTTGCTGCAGTGAAGCATCAATGAATACATGGTGTTCCAACATATGAGTTTTGTGAATTTTTGTGAATTTTAACTGTACCGTTAAAATGATTTAAATGAGCTGGTGGGTCTTACACACCTATGCAGGTATATTAGTTTACCGATTAAAATTTGGATTTGTTGTTTGTTTGCAAATCTTTTTCTAGCCCATTTTTTGCATAATTCCTTAATTTCTACCTTTTTTTGTTCTGGAATAGCAATTACACCAGCTTGAACGTCTATCAGTATAACTAAACAAGTTATTCTTGTACCTGGGAGTTCCATTTCTTATCATTAACTGGTAAACCTATATGTCATAGCAAGTTCAATAATGCATTGTAATGCGACTGTGCTTTGTCAACCGTTGCCACCCCTATATAATCATCCAAATAATTTGTGATCCACGCCCCTTGTTTACGTAACGCATGTGCAATAACGTCTGTACACATTTGACAGGCTGCTGCCCGAATTTTCAGACCAAATGCAACGCTAACGTCTACGTATGTGACGTCACCCTTTTTAAAACCAAACAGTGGGTAAGCTAAAGGATCTATTCTCAAATTTCTGTACGCTCTTTCTAAGTCCACCTTATATAGGGCAGCTTGGGGCCCTACTTCTTTAATCTTTTCTAAAATTAAATCAATACTAGGATATTTTAAAATGAAATCCATGTCATCGAACATTCCATCTGGTATGCAACTATTTACATTATTTTCTTCTGGCCATGACAAGTCGACAATCACCCGAACCCCTCCATCTGGCTTATCCCTTGCTAGTAAAGGGGAGTAATTTGTATCCTTAAATGGAGGACTTTTGAAAGGGCCTAACATTGCACAAGCCTTAATTTCTGTATTGAAATATTTTTCAACCCCTGCACTCCTTACCAAAGCTGAAGTATGATTTTTGATTTCTGTTTTCGGTTTTAACAATACTTTATCAATATTCACTGGAAATCCAAATTCCAAATAATCTGTAATGATAGACAAATATCATAATGTTCTAAAATACTCCTCCAAGCAGGTATATTTAGACCTGACGGGACTGGAATTCTTGCACCTAGGTAATTGGGTACTTTATATTCACTGACCATTGAATGCATCTTTTACAACTATTCAATATTATTTTTAAATTCGATAGGATTACTCTTTGGTAAATTAATCCACTTTTTGGGGCCCATTGGAATATAACAAAAACCCCTGTCAATGACCATTTCTTCACCTTTGTTGCCATTAAATGAGTTTACTGTGCTATACATGATATCTGCGAGAGAGCTGTGATCACGTTCTTTTTCCCTCCCCCGTTCAGGTTCACTTGCACTCAGTAATTCATTGGTGTCAGTGTCTACAACTTGACTAAAACCTCGTAAACTAAAAGAATTCGATAAAGTAATGTTGTACCTAGTGTACGTACATAGTGTGCTTCATTCTTGATTAAAATTATTGTGGGGTTCATTAACCAGTAATATGTCTCGCTGCCTTTGTAAGAGGTGCTGTATGTCATTTGAAAGTGAGGAACCTAGGTCGCTATTAATGCATATACTACATTCTGTTTGCCTACCACAACATCACCACAAAGGTCGCTGCTAATATTTGTGTTAGTAAGATTATTTGTTGCAAGATCTAGAAAGGCCAAGTTAAAGTTGTCACTTCTAGCACTTACCTAGCACAAAAATGCTTGGAGTACAGTAGTACAATTACAGTATTAATAGCAGCAACCCCCTGGTGTCCTCACTATTAACAGTACATGAAACATATAGGGGCCACGGTGGCAGAGTGGTAACACTCTCGCCTCCCACCTCTGAGGCCGGGGTTCGATCCCCGTGATGGCCTTAAGTGGGAAAGCTGGTAGTTGCTTGCCGTTGGTCGGCAGTTTACAGTACACAACCCTAGCGAACTCTATGTACTGGTTTCCTCTGCCCTTCCAACTACCCGTCGTGATATGACCTGTACAGTGTTGAAAGCGACGTAAAACCCCAAATAAATAAATATATGAAACATATATACAGTCACCCAATAGCAATATACCCCGTTCGATTGACTCTACTTGACTGTCAAACCTTTGCCACTGCAAATAACTAATTTCATATTATTTTAGATTACCATGTTTGGTCTACGATTCACAAACCAAATGTAATATCTCAGTACTAGTGCTGCATTCATTAACAAACACGACACTAGAAAATGGACTGCCTTTCTTGGCTAGAACACAAGATTGGTGGGCCATGTGGCCACGACTGGCCTGAACTGTGTTACACATGTTATCGATGTCACTTCTATATATGTTGTATATACTTGGTATTTCACTAAAACTTTAAAAACTTATACCGTCAATATAAATGCTGTTAATTTTTTTGCATTTCCGAGTATCATCATTAGGTAGTTGTTTATCCTCATTAAACCTTCTGTTCAGTTTGTTTTACCTTCACAACATCATTTTTTGAACCGCCTTGGCTGTTTTTGACCCGTAAACATCTATTTGCAGGGTGATCGTACGTCTTTTGCGTCTCTTTCATACAATATGAGCAATAATACTGGTACAATATCCCATTTGCTATGTGTTCAGAATCGAACTTGCATTGCCCTTTGTTGAAATGCAGGCAACATTGCATCTGTACACCTGAGCTTTGTCCACTCCTACCAGTTTGAAAAATTCTTTGTGTATGCCTATTTTTAATTTTCTTGATTGCCTCTAAACCTGACCACTTAACCTTTCCAACTTTCCATTTCTTGCAACACTGCAGCATGTGCTCTATGAGCTGTGGAGGTTGAGAGCTCAATCGCATCTTGCATAAGAAATGTAAAATATATCATTATATTTTCTCTAATTTTAATATCAGATTGCTCAAGTATACAATGCATCATCCCTTGCACCCACTGTTCGAATGGCATCTCATCATAGGTCGGTTGTTTTGACCCTATATTAACAGAGCAGAAGTCTTGTGGCCAACTAATTGGGTTTTTAATATGAGCTACCCCAGCCCTGAATCTTCCCGACTTTATAGCAGTATTTGACTTACCCATACAGTCGACTCATGACATGTTGTGGTAAGCTTGCAAATGTCTATCAATCTCTGCTTCTACTTTGGAGTCATTCTTGAGTTCTTCAAACGAAGGCACCCGGTCTAGAGCAGCACTCTTGTTTGCTTTGGGTCAACTCTGTGCTGAGGGAAGCACGGAAACGTCTCTCAAACTGACTCTTTCCTCTTGCTTCTGTAATCTTTCGTCTTGCTCTTGAATTCTAGTGTTCATCCCATTCACAACCTCGAGCAATAAATCTAATTTCTGAGCTACTGACATGTCTTTGTCAATGTAATGATGTTATTCCATTCCCATATTTTGTGTATGCCATTCTATTTGTATAAAGCTTACAGTTACTATGTATGTAACATAGAAATAAAGATGCTTTGAAACTGTTAACATCGGCTTTGGTAAAAGACCCACAAAAACAGAATAAAACATGGTGTCAGAAGTGGGATCTTATTTCAAAGGATCTTGGTTCTAGGGATACTGAGGCTATGGATATTACTGCTATGGATATGACTTATTGTAGTCTAGGTATGAAAATAATGTATAAGTGAAGCAGTACACAAGACGTTGTTGGATAAAATCATTGGTGAATTTAAAAAAAAAAGTCTCAACAAAAAATTTAACAAAGTGCAAAAGGTAGACTGTAAAAATGGTTAGCAGTACCTTACCAAATCCACAAATGAATTGGAATAGTGGAAATAGTGAAGAAAATTGGAAAAAGTTTCTACAGCATGCTAAGTTGATGTTCAAAGCCAGTCCACTCAGTTGAAGACATGGGAAATAACACACATGCTGATGAAGGTGCAGAATATGAAGAAAATACTGAATTTTTTGAAGATATGGTCAATAGAGGAGAAAACAGCCCAGACAGTGCATTTGTAAAGCTAAAACTAGCCAATAAAAGTGTCAGTTTCAAGTTGGACACTGGAGCTGAAGTGAATGTGATGCCCATGAAAGTCTTCAAGACCTTTCAACAGATTGAGTTAAAACCAACTGAAGTCAGACTCACTTTATATACTGGTCAACAACTAGATGTCGCTGGGCAAGCTGAGTTTGAGTGTTCACACAAAGGAAAGCAGAGCAAACTGAAATTTGTTGTGGTGAAGACAAATGCAGTTCCTCTCCTTGGATTTACGTCATGTCAAGAATTAAACTTGATCAAGGTTATCTTGGCAGTTGACAATATAAAGCCAGAAGAAGAATACCAAGATATATTCAAGGGTATTGGGCTATTCACTGGAGAATATCACATCAAAATAGAAGAAACTGTCTCACCAGTGGTCAATCCACCTCGCAGAATTTCGCAAGCCTTACACTCAAGAGTAAAAGATGAGCTGGACAGAATGGAAAAGTTGGAGATTGTTGCCAAGGTAGACGAACCAACAGACTGGGTCCACTCCATTGTGATTGTTGAGAAACCACAGTCAAAATCACTACGTATTTATATTGACCCCAAATCTCTAAATTCAGCCATCAAACACGAACACTACAGAACCAGAACAAAGATACTGTACAATTGGTTTAAGAAAATTCTACAAAAGAAAGTCTCTCCCTTATTTTCTGTATACCAGATTTGAAGTAAAAACATACTTCAGTTTCATCATTCAGGATTTTCACAGAAAGCAGACAGTTATAATAACCCACACATTTTTCTCAGAAATGAAGCATTAAAATAGTTGAAATGCAAAACTCTATAATTTTCCCTGATGACTGACTGAAGGAAACACCTTTGTTCTGATGCATTAAAACTGCTAACATATAAACTGTCAGAATAATTATATAGCTCTCAGCTGATAAAACCTGTCAAACACACACAGCTGATAACACAGAACATGCTTGCCAGAGCGGCATTTAGAATTCTGACTAGCCAGGCAAAGACTCTCTTTGTGAAAATAATTTTAATTAGTTAATCCATGTTTTGTTTGATTTGTAAAGAAAAGTTTTAAAATAATATAACTATTATTTTTCTATTAAAAAGAGGGCATGTAATGATGTTATTCCATTTCCATATTTTGTGTATGCCATTCTATCTGTATAAAACTTACAGTTACTATGTATGTAACATAGAAATAAAGATGCTTTGAAACAGTTAACATCGGCTTTGGTAAAAGACCCCCCAAAACAGAATAAAACAGTCAATACTACCATTGCTTGCATTATTTTCAGTGTCTTCTGTTACTTTACTTGCATTCTTTTTCTCCTCATTTTCTTGCTCTGATTCTGTTTAGTCTCCATATCACAAAATAGCTGAGTATTGACTCCACCACGTGTTCACTTATTATATCAGATGTATCAAGCGCAGGCAGCTCAACATGCAGCGATTGTGTGATTTCCCTGGCTTTTCAACCCCACAACTGGGTTTGTCATGATCTTCCTCGCCTCTTTAAAGTTGATTTGGCGGTAAACTGTCTGGTATTTGAAATTTCTCAACATCACCCCAGTACCTAGTTCATTTGCACATTTCATTTATTTTAACAGGTCGACCCAAAAAAGGACCCAAAGGTGAAGTCACACTTTTTCGAATCTCTCACTTTCCCTTCAACTGATGCTGCCTGCTAATTTACAAATGCATTCCACCTAAAGTTCATCCAGAGTGGTTATCCTAAATGCTTCAGCGCTTTTTGAATCCCAGAAATAGTTTTTATTACACTAGGAGTAGTCTGATGGATTGTGAACTTCTTGGGGTGCCACAGTTATTCCATCTGTTCACACTGGCTCACACAAGTCTCTTCAATCTTTTAAGAAGAAATGAAAACCTCATCTCAACACAAAAGCCTACCCACCCTAGGTTCATTGTATTCTTCCAGCTGTCATTAAGGTATGCCCCCCCTTCTTTTATGTCTTTGGACTATGAAGTTTTTTATGTTTTGTTTCCTGGTTGTTGTGCCTTGGTGTTTGTCTTTTAATGGAGATTAAACACTATAAAATTCATATTAGAAATTAAAAATTGCAACAAAAATTTGTTGCAAGTTTATTGGTTCTAAAGATACAGGGGTGGTATTCACTAACATTCCTAGTCTTAGTCCTATCTTATGCACAATTATCAATCATCAATTTCTAACAGCACTCTATATCAATTATCAAATTTAGTTACTAATTTAAAAGTATATTGATTCTACATGAAGATTTAAGAGCTAAAATTGTGCTTACTGTAATAGAAATAAACTCAGGCATATGATTAAAATGATAAACTACTAAAGTTAGGACGAAGATTAAGATAGGAATGTTAGTGAATACCGCCCCTGGTGTAAGTTTCATATCCTTTGCATGTGTACTATCAATAAAATTTTACATGTTTCATGTTACAGACGATGTCACCATTGTCACCATAAATGATTACATCACATTTTGACATAATGATAAAATTATGGCTTACCCAATCTGACAGTAAATTGAATTGAACAAACCTTAATCTGAGGTTATTTAAGTTACAGGACTTTAAATCAAGAATGCAAGTTCACGTTTAATTTTGCACCATCTCAAACTAATAAAAGTAAGAGATCACCTTAGGTAGAGAGTAATCAGCTTAAAGTTAATGTGAGAAAAGGCTTTGAACCAATATAAGATTCAAAGTTGTTAGGGTCACCTAAAATTAGGCAAAGGCCATAACTTAGGACATAATGATACAAGTAATATTTAAGAATACACAATGAAATCAAAACATAGTAAAATGTACTTTGTAAAAGCAGGAGTTCTTTTTTGTTATAAATTAGAACATATAAAACTGACAAATTGTGCATTAGCAAGCCCAACCAAATGTAAGGAATATGTTTACGTGTATTACATACTTGAACCTTACTTTATCCAGACATACTGCACAATCTAGTTGTAGGTGAATAAAAGGGAAAGAGTAATGGGCAGTTTTCCATATGCCACTATAGGCCACGGGTCAGGTTAGCCCCAGGTGCACCCCCACAACTTCCTTTTTAACACAAAAATAACAAACACAACAAGACATAAGACATGAATCAACCCTTGTTGCTCCAGAAGAATGCTATAAGCACTACAAACTATCACACAATCTTTTATATATTTTGTTAAATTTTTTAATTTTCTTTCCTTTAGTGTACACTTTTTCTAGAATTTGTAATTTGGATTTGATTATTTTCAAAAAATCATTTATGTAGACTGAATTATGTAAATTTTTGTTTTTATTTATATACCATTTTCCCCAGATAATTACTGTATTAATACAATGTGACAATGAGGAATTTTCTAAATTTAAACCTAATAATATGTCACATATTGAGAGCTTTAGTTCTGTGTCATATATGTCTTTCAGTTTCATTTCTAAATTTTCCCAGAAAGCCTGACTTACTTCACAATAGTAGAAGTGGTGTTCTATTGTATCAATAAGGGTACAGTAGTGGCATTTTGGACTATCAATTATATTCCATTTAAATAAATTATCTCCACAATTTACAATTCGATGAAGGATTTTATACTGAAAACTCTGAAAATAAGGTTCTCTTAAAATTTTATATGGTAGTTCAAAAGAGACAGACCACTCATGCTTTTCCAAGAAAGGAAACAAGTTTACCCATATTGCTGTTGATGTCGGTGGCTTTGATACTCTTGTGACAAGTTCTTGATAAATTTCAACAGTTTTCACTTTTACAATTGCTTCCAATTTGCTATTTACTTTTATATAAACTTCATTTGGCAACTTTTTTCCTGTAACTATAGGAAGTATTAGCAAATCTTCTATCCATGGAACAGAGATAAAGCTTTTAATCCTGATATATTGGAGAAAGTTTAGATTCCAGTTCATTTTCTGATTCAGGGTTGCAATATCTAAAGTTTTGCCTGTGGCTGAGTCTAACAAATCAATAAGTTTTATATCATAGTTATCATTAGTATTAGCTAGGCCAAATGAGCTTGGTTTCAGTATTTTATTTTCACATAGAAACAGATTTGAATTGAAAATATATTCATTTAATACCTCTATGTCATTAGCCGGTGTGAAATGGTTGAACTTTACCAAACTTTCCAATATCTGTTTGTGAAAACTACTTTTACCCTTTTCAATAAAATTATAGTTTAGTTTATGTCTCAACTCTATGGGGTTCAGGTTAAGTAGACTCAACATAAGACTTGACCATTTACAATTTACATTGTTTGATATCTTTTTAATCCACAGAATCTTGCTTGTTTCATTTATTGAATATATATCTGGCATTTTTAAAGAGGTCACCTTAGGTAGAGAGTAATCGGCTTAAAGTTAATGTGAGAAAAGGCTTTGAACCAATTTAAGATTCAAAGTTGTTAGGGTCACATAAAATTAGGCAAAGGTCATAACGTAGGACATAATGATACAAGTAATATTTAAGAATACACAATGAAATCAAAACATAGTAAAATGTACTTTGTAAAAGCAGGAGTTCTTTTTTGTTATAAATCAGAACATATGAAACTGACAAATTGTGCATTAGCAAGCCCAACCAAATGTAAGGAATATGTTTACGTGTATTACATACTTGAACCTTACTTTATCCAGATATACTGTACAATCTAGTTGTAGGTGAATAAAAGGGAAAGAGTAATGGGCAGTTTTCCATATGCCACTATAGACCACGGGTCAGGTTAGCCCCAGGTGCACCCCCACAACTCTATAAAGTTGGTACCATTGGAAAGCTTAGGTTGTGTAGAAAACAAAAACAACTGGTAACAGAAAAAATACTGGGACTCACTATGATGAATGGACTTTTTAAACTCAAATTTCTTAATATTTAAGCACTTTTCTGAGGGTAGCGTATTTTAATCAAATGTATCTTATCAATGAAATCAGCTATACAAATACTTTAAAAAGCCATTGATTCTACATTCAAATACATTTTTTTGGTGTAATATGCCTCATTTACTCAAAAATGACGATTTTGTGATGAATCTTTTGATGTGGTCTGATTTGACATTGGACCTCTCCTTCAAGGTCAAATGAGGATAGCCAAACTTAAAAGTGCTTATAGCTCACATATCATTGGTCGTACAGGTTTGGGATGGTAAACCAACTTATAGGAAATCATGGGCTGGGAATCTTCTGGTGTGGTCAAATTTGACCTTGGGCCCCTCCTTCAAGGCCAAACGAGGACAGCCAAACCTAAAAGTGCTTGTAACTCGCTTATTTTTGGTCCTAGAGTTTTGGGATGGTAAACCAACCTATAGGAAATCATGGGCTGAGAATCTTGTGGTGTGGTCAGATTTGACCTTGTACCCCTCATTCAAGGTTAAGCGAGGATAGTCAAACCTAAAAGTGCTTATAACTCGCTTATTATTGGTCCTAGAGATTTGGGATGGGAAACCAAAATGTAGGAAAACATGGGCTGGAAATCTTTTGGTATGGTCAGATTTGACCTTAGACCCCTCCTTCAAGGTCAAACGAGGATAGCCAAACTTAAAAGTGCTTATAGCTCGCTTATTATTGGTCCTAGAGGTTTGTAATGAGAAACCAACGTATAGGAAATCATGGGCTAAGAATCTTTTGATGTGGTCAGATTTGACCTTGGGCCCCCTCCTTCAAGGTCAAACGACAATAGCCAAACTTAAAAGTGCTGATAACTTGGTTATTATTGGTCCTAGAGGTTTGCAATATGAAACCAACTTATAGGAGGTCATGGGCTGGGAATCTTCTGATGTTTTCAGATTTGACCTTGGGCCCCTCTCAGGGTCAAATGATGGTTCACTTGCTTTGGTGAGTTGTCTTTTCGGTGGATACAAATTTGCATCGGTTCTCCGATGCGTAGGTCTAGTTTTTGTTGTCTACACAGTCTAAGCTTTCCAATTATACCAATTTTATAGAGTTGTCGGGGATGCAGCTGGGGCTAACCTGGCCCGTGGCCTACTATCAGTAACTATGGACAGAGAACTTGCTATTGTATTGTCCACATCATATATTACTCAGCACATGTACTTGTGTGTCTGTTGCAAAACATTTCAAAATGTACTTTCTACATAATGGGTATGGGCCTTTGTCTTCTCGTAGTGTATCTTAACATTTTAACTAACTGTGCATGAGTCTGTAGTACTGTTTGTAATAAAAGGCTCATTTCCCAAAATATTAAAATACATCTCTGTGTTATGACACTTTTTGGTTTACAACTCATCTTCTTGGCCTTGCTGACTGTGGTTGTTGTGCTTGTCACAACTTTTCAGTCAGCTGGCCTAGATGTAAATGTCAAGTGTCAATGGAGTTATCAAGTGTTATGTTGATATAAAACCCAGACCAGTGACCCTCCTATTGTGTCAACTCTCCATTATTTTTGCATAATGGAGAGTTAACACTACATTATTTTTTGACAGTGTAATGTGTTTTGTAATGGTTCAGTGAGCAGCTTGGTAATTATTAAACACCATGTCCCACTGAAGTCATTTTCACAACAATGCATTCAAGAATGAATTGGTTTGACAAGTTTTATTCATGTTAATTGGTTTAGTGGGCATATTTATTGACTCTACACCTCTGCATTTCAATCAGTTTAACAAAGATTTTTTTTCAAAGTTCAAGTCTAATGAAACCTGTAAACACCAACACAAAAACAACAAAAACAAAAAAATTCTTCCCCTTAATTATTTTTAGAACATAAAGCTGTGTCTACTGTGTCTTTTCTCCGTAAACATAACACGCAAGGGTACGGAGCTCTATATCACAAAGACTGCCCACGGCTCTAGTCTACTCCTCCCTCGTTCTTTTAGGCAGGCAAGCTGTTGCCATAATGTCAAAAATGTCCCTACTACTACCAATTTCAGAGGCTTTTCTGTTTTACTTTTATTATGTGGAGATATCTCACTAAATCCCGGTCCTGTCTCTTTTGGTGTGATCAACTGTCGTTCTGTTCGAAATAAAGGCCCCACTATTGCTGACATTGTTTCTTCTCGATCATTGGATCTACTCGGCATTACAGAAACACACATAAGACCAAATGAAACCGACAGTTTGCTTCGCTCAATAACACCATCAGGATACAAATTGTGTCACAGACCTCGTGCGCACGGCCGTGGTGGTGGTGTTGGCTTTTTTGTAAACCACAACATCCATTTTAAAATAGTTGATAGTCCTTTCTATGAATCATTTGAAAATATAGCAATTGGTTCTCCAGCTTTTGTGATAGCCTGTGTTTATCGGCCTCCTGGTTCATGTTCTGATACATTTTGTGATGAATTTTTCAGTTTATTTGAGTACCTATCTTCACTCAGTCAAAATTTCTTGATATGTGGCGATTTTAACATACATGTGGATGCAATCTCCAAAGACAGTGAAAAGTTTCTCAATTGCCTTGAATCATGCAATATCAATCAACATGTTCATAAACCAACTCACCTACATGGTCATACTCTTGATCTCATCCTCACTCCCAATGATTCCAGTGCTGTTTCAAATGTTAGGGTCAGTGATTTTATTTCAGATCATGCCCTAGTGCTGGGTCAACTTGATTTTACCAACCCTTCTATACCTACGTCAAAAACTGTTACCTTTCGGATGTTTCACAGGATAAATATGGATTGTCTCCGGAGTGATCTGGAAAACTGTTCGTTTGTCAAATGCCCTGGTAGTACTGCTAGTGTTCTTTATGAGCAGTATACAAATGACCTTAAAGAGTTGCTAGACAAACACGCTCCTGAGGTGTCTCGCACTTTCATCAAGGGTCCTGCTAAATGGCTCTCAGATTCTTATCTGGTGGCTAAGGCTGTCAGGCGCCAGTTTGAACGCATATGGCGGAAGAATAAATCACCACAAAATCGAGCCAGATTGCGAAAGCAGATTGCCCGTTGTAATTCACTAGTAAATAAAGATAAATCCAATTACTACAGAAGTCTTGTCAATGAAAATGCTCAGGATTCCAAGAAATTGTGGAAGGTGATACATACTGTATTACATTCCGATCGCGAAAGCGCACTCCCTTCTCATCAGTCAAAAGAGTGTCTTGCAAACCGTTTTGTGACTTATTTCTCAGAAAAAATTACCAAGATTAGGGACTCATTTTCCAGCACTGACTCTTTCAGCCTACCTGCACCCTCAGACCTACCCAGCTTTGACTCATTTAATGAAGTTTCTCATGAAGAAATCCTAAAGGCAATTATGAAATCACCAACTAAATCCTGTTTGTTGGACCCATGGCCCACCTTTTTGGTCAAAGAATGTCTTGACATTCTTGTACCTTCAATCACCAAACTTGTTAATTGTTCTCTGTCTGAAGGTGTTGTTCCTGCTGATTTGAAAAAAGCTGTTGTCACTCCACTGATCAAAAAATCCTCACTACCACCTGACGATCTCAAGAATTACCGACCTGTTTCAGGCCTGTGCTTCATCTCCAAACTTGTTGAGCGTGTGGTCGCCTCCCAATTAAACGACTATGTCTGTTCAAATGGTCTTGAGAATGTCAAGCAGTCAGCTTATAAGTTAGGTCACTCAACCGAAACTGCACTGCTGTCAATCAAAAATGATGTCCACCTTGCTCTGGCTCGAGGTGAGGCCACTGCTGTTGTGCTGCTTGACCAATCAGCAGCTTTTGACACAATTGACCATGGTACACTCCTAGGATGTTTGAGTTCTTGGTTTGGCGTTGGTGGCGTAGTTTTGGAATGGTTTAAGTCCTACCTCTCTGATCGTTTGCAATGCGTTAAGATTGGCTCTATTCTGTCTGGTGCAAAGAAGCTCCTGTGTGGAGTACCGCAGGGCTCTGTCCTAGGTCCTATACTCTTTTCCTTATATACTACTCCCCTCAGCAAAGTCATTCAAAATCATCCCGGCATAGGTTTTCACTTTTATGCAGATGATGCACAGTTATATGTTCATCTCACACATAAGAATGTGTCTCATGCCTTTGACAGGTTGGAAAGGTGCCTGGAGGATGTCAAAAAGTGGTTATCTGCAAATAAGTTGAAGCTCAACCCTGATAAAACTGAATTCATTGTTTTTGGTTCAAAAATTCACCGTGAAAAACTCAACAAATCCATTCCAGTTAACATTCTTGGCAATTTCCTCTCTCCTGTCGGAGTAGTCAGGAACCTCGGTGTATGGTTTGATAGTGATTTCTCCTTCTCGAGGCATGTCCAAAATATCTGCAAGTCTTGTTTTGCTCAAATCAGGGATCTTAGGCGTCTCAGAGGTTACCTCACACATCATCCTGCCCTTATGGCTGCGAATGATCTGGTTGGAAGTCGACTTGACTACTGTAATTCCTACCTACTATTAGTGCGCACCACGGAGACGTCTTTTTTTGTAAATAATAAAAGAAACCCTGTTTGGTACATAAGTCTAGGCGAATATAAGAAGCTTTCAATATATATTGCAAGGAAACTAAATAATATCCACAATTTGTGTAATCTGTGTTCCTATTACCAATGCTGTAGCTTGTATTTGCATGTTTATTGATAGTACGGGTATTATCGCCCATTTAGCGGGAATTATCGGCCCAGATTTATTGTGAGTTATTCCTATTTTACTGATATTTTAGTCCATTGTTGTTTTTCACTGTAGTGGCTGTCAATATCACCTGAATATCATAGTCATTCTCCAGTTTCTGGTCATTCCAATTGTTGTTTTTTCACTGTTGTGAAATATCTACTGAATACAATTGACTATTTTGTTAGTCACTCCAATACTTTCCTTAAGCTTAAGGCCATCCCCTCTTCGATTCACTTTAGGGAAATTGTTTATTCTAGAGGCTCAGTGAGGAGTGTAGGGTGCCCGTGAGTCACCCACGGGACGGAATTTAGAGTGGACAGACTGTGTCACATAGTAACTAACTTAGAATTAGGGCATACTGGTGTTACTCCTCACGGTCCTGTTCTTAGTTTAGGGAACTGGAGTGCAATGAGTACCATCCGCTGGTTGTTCCTCTTACTGTTGTTTTGGAGAAAGTCAGTAAGCAGTGATCCTAATGTGTTTATTCCGTTGTCTGCTCATGGTCTTACTTCATTACCACGCCCCTACAGACTCCACAGCTATGTCCTGAATACACATCTTTTCCCTTGTGTGGCTAAGCGTCATGGCCTTGCGACCTTATTGTTGCTTTGTGGTGACATCTCCCTTAATCCTGGACCAATCTCGTTTGGGGTGGTAAATTGCCGATCTGTAAGAAACAAGGGACCCTGCATCGATGATACTGTAACAGTACATTCTGTCGACATTCTTGCTGTCACTGAAACACATATTCGCCAGGAGGAAACGGACAGCCTTCTACATTCCATCACCCCGACAGGCTTCAAATTCTGCCACAAACCCTGTATTCATGGCCGTGGTGGTGGTGTCGGATTTTTTATCAACAAAGCTATACAGTTTAGATCTGTGGACACACCTACTTTCAGTTCCTTTGAAAATGTTAGCATTGCAATTGGGTCGGCGGCTCAACAGCTTGTGTTGACTTGTGTTTATCGTCCACCTGGCTCATGCTCTGAAAGTTTCCTGGACCAATTTCTCAATCTTTTAGAATATTTATCCTCTGTTTCTCCCTCTTTCCTAATTTGTGGGGATTTCAATATTCATGTGGATACTTCTTCAAATGATAGTATCAAATTCCAGAACTGTTTAGAATCATGCAATATAACACAAAATGTTCAAACGGCTACCCATCTACATGGTCATATCCTAGACCTTGTTCTTACTCCTACTGATGCCAGTGTCATCTCTAATGTACGAGTTGCTGAATTTATTTCTGATCATGCTCTTGTCCTTGCTCAGCTTGATTCAGTTAATCCTCCTTCACATAAGGCAAAAGTTGTCACTTTCAGGAGGTATCATAAAATTGACATGGACAGTTTCCGTAAGGATTTGGGAAATAGCGCATTCGTAAAATGCCCTGGTGATACAGTCAGTGGTTTGTGTGAACAATACTTAGATGATTTGAGCAAATTGCTCAACAAGCATGCACCATTGGTTACTCGCACTTTTACTAAGCAAGCTACTGGTTGGCTATCTGACACCTACAGGCTGGCAAAAACCATCAGGCGACAGCTGGAACAAATCTGGCGTAAAGATAAATCTGCCTATAATCGAGCTAGACTTCGAAAACAGATTGGTCGCTGCAATTCACTGGTCAACAAAGATAAGGCAAATTACTTCAGAAACCTGGTCAAAGAAAATACCAATGACTCCAAGAAGCTATGGCAGGTCTTGCGTTCCGCACTGCACTCTAGTCCTGAAGCAGTACTCCCTTCTCATGAATCTAAGAAAGGTCTTGCTGACCGGTTTGTCACTTTCTTCAGTGACAAAATAGATAAAATCAGAAACTCATTTTCCTCTAGTGACTCATTCACTCTGCCTCCTCCACCTGATGTACCCAATTTCAGCTGCTTTAAACAAGTTTCTCAAGAGGAAATTAGAAAAATTATCATGAAGTCACCCACTAAATCTTGTTTGTTAGACCCATGGCCTACATTTCTTGTTAAGGAATGTATTGATATTTTACTGCCCTCTGTCACCAGGCTTGTTAACTGCTCGTTGTCAGAAGGTGTTGTACCTGATGAATTCAAGAAGGCTATTGTAACCCCATTGATTAAAAAGTCATCACTACCACCCAATGACTTAAAAAACTACAGACCTGTTTCTGGGTTGGGCTTCATATCCAAACTGGTTGAACGTGTTGTTGCTTCTCAGTTGAATGACCATGTTAGCTTGAATGGACTGGAGAATGTCAGGCAATCTGCCTACAAACTAGGTCACTCAACTGATTCTGCATTGCTTTCAATTAAGAATGATGTTCATTTGGCTTTTGCTAAAGGTGAGGCTACTGCTGTCGTTCTCTTGGATCAATCAGCAGCGTTTGATACTATTGATCATGATACGCTACTTAATTCTCTTAGCTCCTGGTTTGGTGTGAGCGGGGTTGTCCTCGATTGGTTTAAGTCTTATCTCTCAGACCGTGTTCAGTGCATTAAGATTGGGTCAATTTTATCTGATGCCAAAAAGTTATTGTATGGTGTGCCTCAAGGCTCTGTCCTGGGGCCAATCCTTTTTTCACTCTATACTACTCCACTGAGTAAAGTCATACAGAATCATCCTGGTATTAGTTTCCAGTTCTACGCTGATGACACACAATTGCATGTACACCTCACACATAAAAATGTTGCCTCGGCCCTTGATAAGCTGTCACACTGCCTTGAAGATGTAAAGAGATGGCTCTCTACAAATAAGCTCAAGCTAAATCCAGATAAGACCGAATTCATTGTGTTTGGCTCAAAGTCTCAGCGCGAAAAACTTAATCAGTCCTTCCCGGTCAACATACTTGGTAATCTCATATCACCAACAGATGCAGTTAGGAACCTTGGTGTCTGGTTTGATTCTGATTTCTCATTCTCTTGCCATGTTAGGAAGGTCTGCAAGGCTTGTTTTGCTCATGTCCGGGATCTTAAGCGACTCCGAGGACATCTGACACATGAAGCTACTCTTATGGCTGCCAATGCTCTGGTCGGAAGTCGACTAGATTACTGTAACTCTCTGTTCAGAGGTCTCTCAGCTCTAGATCTGTGCAAACTTCAATGTGTTCAGAATAGCCTGGCCAGAATTGTTGCCAACACCACCAAGTACTCACACATCACTCCAGTTAGAAAAGCACTACATTGGTTGCCAATTAAGTACCGTTCTATCTTTAAGACTGCCATGTTGGTATATAAGTTCCTACACAGTGGTAACCCCAAATACTTTGAACCCTTCCTCATTCCCAGACATAGTGCATATAACACTCGTCGAAGTCAATCTGATGGCATATTTCTTGAGGTTCCCCACTTTGGTTCAATTTTCAAGTCTCGAAAACATTTTGGACTCAGTTTTGCGTATGACGCACCTATGATTTGGAATGACCTTCCTGATGAGGTCCGCTCTGCAAACTCACTTGCCTCTTTCAGGTCAAAGTTGAAGTCATACCTCTTTGGAAAAGCATACCCACCCTAAATTTCCAATCTCCTTTCTGCTTTCTCCGCGGTGCTGACCCCTGCAATGTCTCTGGTTTTTGAATATTGAACAATGTTTTTGTGTGATGCACCTTAGAGTCTGTCTTTTGACGGAGATTAAGCGCTATAAAAGTGCTATTAGAATTAGAATTAGAATTTAGAAGTCTCTCAGCTCTTGATCTTCGTAAGCTGCAATGTGTTCAAAATAGTCTGGCTAGAATTGTCACCAACACCACCAAGTACTCACACATTACTCCTGTTAGGAAGATTCTACATTGGTTGCCTATTGAACAACGCTCCATATTTAAGACTGCTTTACTGGTGTACAAGTTCCTAAATTGTGGTCAACCAAGATATTTTGCACCTTTTCTTAAACCCAGACAAAGTGTCTACAACACACGCAAAAGCCAAGCTGATGGTGTGTTCCTTGAGATCCCCCACTTCGCCACCTCACTATATAAGTCTTCTAAGCATTTCGGCCTCAGCTTTGCTTATGACGCTCCAAAGATTTGGAATGATTTGCCTGATGATGTACATTCGGCCACTTCTCTCCACTCATTCAGAAGGAAGCTCAAAGCCTATCTCTTCGCACAAGCATACCCGCCCTGACTTTTGCTTTCCCTCATTTCTCTCTGTGGCGCTGACCTTTGCTATGTCTCAGGTTTATGATTACAGTTTTTTGCTTCTGTTTGGTGCGCCTAGAGTCTGTCTTTGGATAGAGATTAGGCGCTATAAAATTACTGTTAAAATGATATCATTTAGTATAACAAACAACAAATCAAAATCTTCAGTATATTTGTATGATGTCAATCTTTATGGCAGTGCACATTAACCACAACATTTATTCCACTGGCTCCAACAGTGGTGACAGTGGATGTTGGCTCATCTTCAAACATAGCCTTCTTCTCACTTTGCCTGTTAATGATCATATTTGTTTTCCTTTTTTGAGAATCACTGGTCCGTTTGTATGACCTGTATTACACAGAAAAATAAGTGTAAAGAAGAGTTATTTTTAAGTGATTGAACACTTAATTGTGGTTTTGAAATGAAATTCATGTATACTGTCATGAGTTACAGAAACAAAAGCAGAGTAAAAATATTGTATTTATGATTATCTCTGTAAAGGAGTTTTTTCCAAAGTGTAGCTGTGTAAAGTAGCAGGAGTAATACTAAAGTAAGCTACCCTAGCAGGAGATCATACCATTTTGAAAACTTTGATCCAAATGTGGACTGGATTTGGTAGAGGAAAAACCTTAAGAAATACCTTACCACAGTGGGACTTAAAATTACGTAATCCATGCAAATATGAAACTCCAGAGCTACAGGTCTACAATTGTGTTATGTTATAGCTGACAGAAAAGTAGGTGAATAACATATTAAAAGAAAATACATATCCAAGAACATTTTTAGATACACTCCTCTCTCTCTCTCTCTCGCTAAACCATGTAACTGAATTACTCTATATATTTGAATACACTTTTGGTATTATAACTGAAGTGGTAGCTTTGTTATATGTATAATTTTATTTAGAAACATTTGGAAATTTAAGTATAAAACTATCAACTCATAAACTACCACAGATTATTCAAATATATGTCACTAACCCCAGTGATGGTATTGTATTTTCAAAATTAAGAAACTGAGAGCTAAGAACACAGACAAAAATGAAATTAGTAATTACAGGATTTAAAATAAACCTGGAAGAATATTTAATTGATTTAATTATGTACATGTAAATTGTTATTAAAAAGGGGCATTGCAATAACTCGGAAATCAAAGTAACTGTAGTACAAACCTTATGGCTCTTGAACGATGGCCTGTTACCTCTGCAATAAGCTGCTCATCCACTGATGCCTCATAAAGCCTTGTAGCTGCTGAAGCCCTAAGTGAGTGATTGGTCCTGTAGCCACCTATTCCAGCCTGAGAACACAAATTTGCCACAATGCCAGAAAGTTTATGGCGGCCAATAGGTGTTTTGGTATACCATACCTTGCCCTTGGGATTGACAAGAGGTCGCAGATAAAATGGACCAGGATGAGGAACTGGGCAATGATACATATACAATTTGTACACAGCAACAACACATCTCTCAGGTTTATCCTTAATGGTGTAAGCTAAAACTTGCTTTGGGGCAATTTCCTTGTGTTTGAGACCACCTTGATTACTCTTGCTGACATCCTGAGTATATTGCAGTGTATCCGCATCCAGTAGCCTTAACTGTGAACTTGGTCCACCACGCAACTGACGATGCTCCTCTCCTCCCCTGAGTGCAAAGTTTAATCCAACTATATAAAATAGAGTGTCCAACAGTTTCTGTGGATTTTCTATGCCAAGAGTTTTTGTTTCCCATAGCAATTCCTCTTCTTCTGGTGTGATTATCTCAGCTTGTCTCTTCTGTAAGCCTATATCCTGTTTTGCCCCATCTTTCATAGCACCATCCAGGGTATGTTTCAGCTTGGCAAAATCATCAGACTGAAGAAATATGTACTCTTTACCCATATCCAGAGATTAGAGGTCCTCCTGTAGAGTAAGAATAAGTACAAGGTCTTGTTTGGGTACTCCTCACCATTTTCATTTTTAATCTCAAGAATGAACCTGCAAAGGGAATACTACATTTCATCTATTGTCATTTCATGAAGTTCTCTGTTAATTATACTTAAGTTTTTTGATGGGTCCTTCTGTGCAATAATGTTTCAATTTTCTCTCCAATCATTGAAAAGCTTAACGCCCAGTGAATTTTCTTCTGTGTTGCCTCAGAAAACCTAGAATAAATAGAAACACAATACACCATGAAGATAGACTATTTTAAGTTTTTGTAATATTTTATTGTTAAATTCTTTGCAAACCAACAAACATCAATACCATAATCACATTGTTTTGAATAAATGGGGAGGGGGCACGGTGGTGCAGTGGTAACACATTCGCCTCCCATCTCTTGAGGTCATTGGTTCAAACCCCAAACCCTATGTGGGCAAGATGGTAGTTTCCAACAACCTTGACCAACTGTATGTACATGCATGTACAACCTGTCTGCCCATAAAACTACCTGTTGTGATATGACCTATACAATGTTGAAAGTGACATTAAACCCCAAATAAATAAATTGAAAATTCCAAAAAAGCTACATTGAGAAATGTGTAGTTAGAGTAAAAAAGAATCTTAGGAAAGGAAAGTGTTGACTGTGACATGGTTAGGCTTTCAGTGAAAGGTGTAAAATTATGCATTTAATTAAAGTACACATAGTTTCAATCCACAGGGTTTTATAAAAGATAATTGCCTCAAGGCGCTTCCATTATGTAAACTTAATGACCCTTCGGCCCTTTCAGGGTCTCAGGATATTAAGTTTACATAGACATCACAGTTTACTTGGCCATTATCTATATAATAAAACCCAGACGGGCGACCCTTCCATTGTCTCAACTCTCCATTATTTTTGCATAATGGAGAGTTAACACTACATTATTTTCTAACAGTGGATTGTGTTAAGTTCAATGGCTAGTCTGCCAAGAACAAAAGGGTACTTAGTATTTGTCATTCATCCTCAGCACAATGCATTCAATATTGAAATGTTTTCACAACTTCTTTCATATTAATTAGTTCAGTGGGTACATTTACAAAGTCTTTTCAATTCTGAATGACATTCAGCATTCATAGAAAAATACCTCATGGAAAAATACCTCCTGACAAATATAAGACAAGCAATTTAATTTGTACAGTTGGATGTTCTTTAATTCTTTGCATTTCTTTACAATCTGACTTTACAATAATCTTCTGTGAACTTAATCAAAGGAGCAGCTAACTTTCAAACAAACTCACTGTGAAAATCTAAACCGGCATAGTGATATTGTATTAAAAGAAATGTTTCTAGTGCCTCAAAATTTACTCAAGTAAAATGAGAAAAAAAACGTAGTGCAAAAATTCAGTTCTCAAATGCATTACTGCTGGATTTAAATTTGATTTAAATTTTCAATGTTTTTAAGTTCAAAACAAAGATTTTAATTTATCTTATTACAGTTTGTTATATACTTCTAAAATGATACACTGTTTGTGGCTGAAATGAATTTTGTTCTTAATGGTGCGGATTAATTTTCATAGGAGGTATTACTGAAATACAAAATGTGGAGTAGGCATTCTATGAGACTTTTTTCCTGGAGACAATCTTTCCAAGAGGCATTTTTCCTTGATTCCAAATTCAGAGACAAAGAAGCACACAAAATAAAAATCTTGAGAAACTCAAAAACTTCAACACAAAATAAAACATGTAAGTAATTTTCCAGTTTCTAGTACTTTCAATGCCTGAAATACAAAAATAATAGCTTACTGTCTTAAAATAAGCACAGATTAATAAAGTAACAACACTCACCACAACAAATTATCCACAGCATTGTTAAATGACCAATCTAATTTTTTCTGGAAATTGCTTTCTGTAAGTCACAGATCCATATTTTATCGATTATCATTATCCATGGTTAAATTTTGTGGCAGATTCATTCAAACAGATTATATTCAAACTTTTCAAGCTTTATCCAAAATTATATTTTTTCATAAAGGAAAACAAGTGGTACACATGGTGAAACAATGTTGATTGTGTATTGAGATAAAAAACAACCATAGAACTAATTTAGTGAAAGCAGCATATGGTATGCACACCAAAGGAAACATTGCAAAGATTGTCTAGGTTGATCATTTGATACAAGGTGTTTAATTAATAAATTGGTTTTAATTTACAGGGTTTTATAATAGATAATTGCCTCGTGGCACTTCCATTATGTAACCTTAATGACCCTTCGGCCCTTTCAGGGCCTCAGGCCATTAAGTTTACATAATGGAGCGCCACTTGGTCATTATCTATATAATAAACACCGTTAATGACTGATGGTGAATAATGTGTCAAAACATTCCCGTCTTTTCAACATGTAAACTACCCCAGCTTGGGATCATTTCAGTTTGAATCTTGATTCTGAAAGGTTGGCACACCCGCTCTTCTCCCTGTCAGGTTCTGACACACAGGTTAATTTATCAGAAATTTCACCAGACTGCCATCCAGGTACGTGAGTAGGGCATTAAAAGCAAGCTTTAGTGTATACCTTCTTTTATGTCTTTTATTATAATGCTATACATTACTGCTCTATGTTGGGCCTTTTTGTCCTCGTAGTGTATCTTAACATTTTAACTAACCATATATGAATGTCAGTAGTCTTGTTTGTAATAAAAGGCACAGTTATCAAAATATTAAAATGTGTCTCTGTGTTATGACACTTCCTGGTTTACAACTCATCTTCTTGGCCTTGCTGACTGATATATTACTCTGCACACGTACATGTGTGTGTGTGTGTGGCAACATTGATTGCTATGAGTGTTTTTCTGTTTTGTTGTTGAAGTTTATGATCTATAAATAGGATCTGAACAGTGATGGGAATTTCCCCAGAGTGAATTATTCTAGGGTAGTCTCTTTGTTTCTGGAATAAGCAGGATGGTGTAATAACTATTTATTTATTTATTTCTGGAATGACTGGAACAGAAAAACTATATATCTTTATTTCTTTGTGTCTGGAATGTTGAGGACACTATAGTTTGTACATATAAAGGGTTAAAAATCAATTTAGTTCAGTTGTAATTTAGTAATCATCTGATTTGCCTGAGTTGTGAATTAGATAATTAAGGGGGTGGTTCAGTCTTGATAAAAAAACAGTCAGAGGTGGTTCAGTAATGATACAGAATCAGTCAGAGGTGATTCACTCATGATTTAGAAGCCAGTAGTTGGCAAATGTAAAGCTACTTGTGCTTTTAAAGTGAATAGTTTCTTAGGTTACTTGTAAAAGTAACAGTGCAACTTGTCAGTTCAACTTATGAAAATGATACGGAAAGGCTGTGTATATATCACAAAGAAATATCAGTGAGGGCTGTGGATTCAGCTTATTGGTTTAACAGTGAGAGCTGTGGATTTCAGTTGTTGACAGTGTTGTGTTGTAGATTTTTTCAGAAGTTGAAATAAAATAGCTAAGAAGAAAATAACTTTTCTTTCCTGACTGATACACAAAGAATCTGGACTGTCACACCTTAGATCTTGACAGTCAACAACAAAACTTTGCTTAAACACTGCTGTTTCTAATTTGAACAAGTAACATGTTTTGAACCCACCCTTATATAAGTGTAACGCTGTTGAACCTAAGCTGGATACTCGGTTTCTTCACTGTATTTACAGATTTATGGACTTAAACTAATGTGCATAACAGTTACGCCCAGAGAAAGGCCATGTTGCTGCAACCTTAAGCAAAGCTTCCTGAATCAGGGTGCTTAGACATTAGTTATTTAAATGTAAGACTGTACTTGGCTCTTTATTTATGACCATGTAATGGTGAAGTTTAGGTATTTTTTCTAATGCCACTGCCCCATAGGCTTAGGGTTTGAGTGACATTGCTAAGGTCTGTATTGCTCAGCCTATCTAGGATGAATATCAGAGTCTTTGAAATAGGGCCTCTGTGGTAACAGAAGCAGTGTTTGGCCTATCGACCTCGAGTACAGTAATTCATGTCAAATCATAGATCTATACTTGTTACAAATTTATACTATTATTTCATTATTAGTGAATTTTCAATTAATATTTATTGTTGTTAGAGGGATTAGAATAAACAATAAGGAATTCAAAATCTCACAATTCGCGGATGACAACACACTTACCCTTGATGGTTCACAAACATATGGAACCTATTGAGGCTTGAAAATGAATAAAGAGAAAACAAAGGTTATTTGGTTGGGAAGGAAAAAGCATTCAAAAGAGAAATTAAATGTGTCAGTTAATTTAGATTGGAGATGTTCAGAATTCACCTTATTGGGTATAAAATTTTCCACAGACATGGAAAAGATGTCAAATTTCACTCCAGCCCTTGCAAAAATGAAAAATGAAGTGAAAAAATGGAAAAATAGAGCTCTTACACCAATTGGAAAAATTACACTGATTAAAACCAATATAATATCAAAGGTAATACATCTCTTAACTGTACTACATACACCACCAAACTTTTTAAAATTAGTCAATGATCTTCTTTTTGGCTTTCTCTGGGATGATAAACCTGACAAAATTAAAAGGATAATTACTTGCAAAGATTATTTTGAAGGAGGATTAAAAATGATTGATATTTACAGTTTTGAAAAGAGTTTAAAAATAAATTGGCTAAAAAGAAAATTCCTACAACCTAACACACAATGGAACACCCTTTTCTATGAGATGCATGGCAATTTTAAAAAAGATTGCTTGTGAAAATAAATTCTGGAAGTCAGTTTTTGAGGGCTGGAGTATATTTTGTAAGAATAAAACACCTAGCAATAATTCTGAAATTTTGCAATCTTGTATTTGGTATAATACTCAATTGTCAGGAGAAGCTCTCTTTTTTCCAAAATGGTACAGTAAGGGGATTTCATTGATTGGAGATATTGTTGATTCAACTGGAGATGTAATGACACTTCAGAAAATTGAAAAGACTTTTGGTTTGAAAATTAATTTTTTAGAATATCACAGAGTGAAGACCCTGGTAAATAAATTTATTGCAAAATATAAAAGAAATGGAAACTTTCACTTTCAAAGACCTTATGTCCCTTTTTCCATCAAGCAGTTTTTATTACCAGAAAAAGGATGTAAACTTTATTATAGGATTCTATTAAAAAATTGTAAAAATGTTGAGTTACCCATAAGAAATAAATGGGAAAATATGTTAAGCAATCATGATGATGAAATATTAAAAAAATACATTTCACAGTTGTTTTAAGTCGATTAAAGATAATTCAATAATATGGTTTCAATACAGAATATTTTTTGATATTTTACCAACTAGATATTTTCTTAGAAAAATTAAACTGTCAGAGAGTGATATGTGTGTGTTTTGTAAGGACCAAAAAGAAACAATTTTACATCTTTTTTGTCATTGTTCTAAAGTTATACCTATTTGGCAGAATATAGAATCGTGGATCTCCAATAAAGTTGGAATAAAATTAAAGGTAACAGATTCCATGAAAATACTTGGATATATTGAGAGAAACAAAGATTATTGGCCTATTAATCTTGTTATACTAGTAACCAAAAAATATATTTATTGGTGTTCAAAAAAGGGCTTCATGTTAAACATTTACTTTTTACAAAACGAAATAAGAAAGATTTTTGATGAACAGAGGGCATTAGCCATGGTGAATTTAAACGAAATATGTTTTATGAATATGTGGGACCATTGCATCAACATTTTCGATATAATGTGAAAACTTTCATTTACACTGTTAGTCTGAATTTCCTGTGTGTACAAGTCTGATGCTCCCCCCTTTTTAATTTTTGGTTTCATTGTTTTTAATAATACGCTTGATGGTTAATTTCTTTTCTTTTGTAAAATGTATGTATGTATTTATGTCAAATGTTCTCATAAAAACACATGTTATCTTCTTTTTTTTTCTTCATAATTTGTCATTATATGAAACTTATGTAGTGTCACTGTATGCTATTAAATATGTTAAAAATAAATAAATTAAAAAAAAATTATTGTTGTTTTAAGATGTTTCACTTTAATTCCATTTGCCTCTGTGTACCGGGGTTGTTCAACCATCGTAGTATTATATGCTGGTGGTAATCACCTTTGTATGCTATGTTAATGGACGTTTTTAGAGTATGGCTCCTGTATAGGGTTTTTCTTTGTTCAAGACCACAACCATGTTCTCTTAATAAGCTATTTTAAGAATTTTAGTGTAACTTTGTCAAGTCACTTGTAAGTATACAGTGTATAGTTAACTTGCTGTTAGTGAGGGAGTAATTAACATATCTATAGCACTGAAATGACCAAGTGTAGTTATATTATGGTTGTGCAACTGATGTATTAAGCAGTTATGATTATGTTTCTGTCAGTATATATCTTATATTGTAATGACGATCGCTTTTATGGTATTTTGTGTTATGATGATTATCGGCAGTTTACGGGAATTACGTGTGATATTCAGGGTTTTTTGTTATAATTAAGTAGCTTCTTGGGGTTTGGTTGTTTAATGGTATTAAATATTTGTTTTACTTACCTGTGGGTATTGTGGGGATTTGGTCTTTATTTATCTTTGGGGAACTCACATGTTTTGGTAGCCATGTTTGACCTTGCTTACCATCCTGGTATTTTGGGTCTATTTTTTTATAAACAAATCAGGGAACTAGTATTTGGTGCAAGGATGGGGGTCAAAGGTGTTGACATCAGAAACTTGAGTAGTTCAGTTTTTGGGTAAATAAGGGGCTGCATTTCCCACATTCTGGGCTGACTTTTTACTGAACACACTGTTCTTGCCACTAAATTCTTTGTCAGCCATGGAGAGGTAACTGAACAACTATGTTCTGTTTTAAGCTTAGTTAAGGCTACTGGTTTTAGTGGTTTAAATCCTTGGTTAATGGGGATGACATTTATTTATTTGGGGTTTTACATCGCTTTCAACACTGTACAGGTCATATCACGACGGGTAGTTGGAAGGGCAGAGGAAACCAGTACATACAGTTCGCTAGGGTTCTGTACTGTAAACTGCCGACCAACGGCAAGCAACTACCAGCTTTCCCACTTGAGGCCATGCTGGGGATTGAACCCCAGCCTCAGAGGTGAGAGGCGAGAGTGTTACCACTCTGCCACCGTGGCCCCATGGGGATGACATTTTAGATGGAATTTTGATACCTTGAATTAATATCAAAGATTTTTAGGTGGGGATTAACTTGGTTGGTGGGGAATATTCTTGGGGAGTCAGGTTTGGGGAATTGGGTTATATAATTTTCTTTTTGTTGAATTAATATGTTGACATAATGATTTCTGTTCCAGTTTGTTTATCTGTTTTGCATAATAAAAGTCATTTGTTTAGAATGAGTTTTAATTGTGTTATTGTGCCTTGATACATAATTTAGCTCGGGTCGCTACAATATGTATGGTGTTAAGTGATATGGGCGGAATCCTGACCTTGTACATTATAAATTGATGATTGTATACACAAAATATTTCTGTTTAAGGTATTTCCCCCTGTGACATACCCTTTAATTTTGCCTGGTCTGGCATGATATTCATGTATATGGTTTATGGTAAGAGCTATTCAGCAATACAATATATGGTGGTTCGTAATGACTCAAGTTATATTTGCTGGGTTCTGACCTTGGCTATCATATCATCTGTTACTTTTCATTTGTATACTTTACTTTAAGTTCATTAAGTAACTGTGGTACTTTTCCAGTTAACCTTTTGTTACTGGTAATTTCATAATTATACTCTGATGGGTGATAAAGTCTTCTTTTATAACTTTAAAAGTAAATGCGTCAATATTTATCAATTTAGTATATATTAATTAATCTTATAGTTGCAAAGGTTCACCTAAACATAATGCACTCTGTATCTATTTTCTTTAATTTAATTAATATTTCACAATCTAGTAACTTGAACTCTACTTATATCAGTCTACTTTACTGCTACAATCCAGTGTAAGTTAACACTTAACCCACTGCTATAGGTTAAGGAGAACCTCTGCCTGTCTGTTAATTGACAAAATAATCTGAGTTGTAAACAGAATTAGAGTACATTGATTTGTATTTTTCAAGCAATAAAATGTATTGTCTGCAACTCCTAGTTTCCCGCTTTGTCCTTGTCAAGCTCACGTTTTAAATCTGACCGGAACTCCAGGAACTGACTGACACTCCCCAGCTGAAAGATAGAGTTTCAGGAATGATTATTTATCAACATAACTGAGGTTCTTTAGCCTGCCAATGGGGATAGGTCCCAATAACAGAGGATCGTAATTTCAAGTGGTCATCTGGGCAATTAATGATCCACCTGTACCTAGGATCAAACTTAGGTCCTCTGTGTTCCTAGGTAAGTGTATTCCCACTTGACTATAGTGGAAAAATATTTACTTGTGAATTTTTATAATACTTCAAACAAAAGAACATTCCATTGTCATCCATTCAATCATTTTTCACCTTTTATCAATTTACTTAGATATTGATCAGGAGGTCTGTCTGTTATATTTTGATAAAGGCAATCCTTGATCAATTGTTAAATTTATATAGCTTAAATCGATCAGTCATCAATGTAATTGTCATTAAATGACAATCTTAAACATCTTTCTATAGATTGTTTTATTTTGTCATAATCAAATAACATCAACATCATTTCCAGCTTGGAACATTCGAGAGTGCATGCAAAATATTAGTTCAAATCACAATACAGTCCAGACTTGATTTTTGGAAAGGACTCCTTTAGTAAAGGAAGGTCTTATTTTTTCCTTTGTGAAGGCCACCTTTATATTCACTTTCAGAAAGCTTCCTTTACCTCTTCTTACCAAAGATCTCCTTTGAAACTTAAGGAAGGAGAAAATGTTCTTCAAAGTTATGAAACATTCCTTGAAGGACATGTCCTTATATTTAAAGTAGGTCTTTAACCAGCTTTAAATCTAATGGGGGTGTTCCACTGGAACCAACCCAGTAACTGATTCTATGACTCTAGGGTTGGTTACATAAGCTGTAGAATTTGGGATGAAAACCACAAAACAGTGCGCAAAAATGATGGGTTGGACATAGACCATACCGCCTTGTCTGGATCGACATCCCGACCTTGGGATCAATTTCTTCACGACAAGATGGGAAACTGTCAGTACAAGCCGTAAAGTCAGAACACACAAGCACACACCGACTCACCACAACTGGACTGATTAAATCCTGGAGTTGGGATCCAGAGTCGGGATCAAACAAAAACTATATAAACCCCATGTGGCTCACAAAAACATCATTTGTTACTGCAAAGATGCCAGCAACACACCACCGAGACTTCCTACATCAGCTAAGGGTACTTTTGGTTTTTATTGAGTTTAATATTTTGATTTGCATCTTGATGGGGAGACAGAGGAGGACACATTTTGAATCCAGCACCACCACCTGCCATACAGCCTCCAGCACAACCTCAGCCCCAGCCAGCCCCCAGTAGAAGAAGAAAGCCACCCAATCCCTGGGTCAAGCCCTGGATTTTTCAGAGACAAGAAAATGGAAGCTACAGCAACCTCCTGGTCGACCTCATGCACACAGACATCCCAGTCTACCAGAATTTTGTCAGGATGCACCCTGCCTTTTTGACCTCATCAGGGAAGTTGGACTCAAACTTACCATAACCCTGAGACACCTGGCCACTGGAGAGACCTATACCTCCCTGCAATACCACTGGTTGGTTGGCTGCACCACCATCTGCAAATTCGTCCCCCAGGTCTGCCGAGCCATCTTTGCTGAATTCCAGGATGAATAATTGTACTGTCATGATAGCCCTGATGAATGGAAAAGGGTGGAAGAGAAGTTCAGAAACAGATGGAATGCCCCACATGCTGTGGCATAGACGGGAAGCATATTGCCATGAAGAAGCCAAAGAAAACAGGCAGTGACTATTACAACTACAAGGACTTCTTTTCCCTGGTTCTCCTGGCCCTGGTGCATGAAGAACACAGATGATGGATCAACTGTCGGTCTAGTGGTTCCTACTCAGATGCCCAGTTTTTCAACAGAAGCCTTTTGAGGGAGAAGATTAAGGACAGCAGGTTGGGGCTTCCAGTACCTGAACCCCTGGGGTATGGAAGGCCAGACTTACACTACTTCTTGCTGGGTGACGACACCTTTGCTTTGAAGCTCTGGATGGTCAAACCCTACAGCCGAAGCCAACTGACTTGGGAGGAAAGAATATCCAACTACAGGATCATCAGGGGCAGGAGGGTGGTGGAAAACGCCTCTGTAATCTTAGTTAGCCGCTTTAGAGTACTACTGGGCATTATGGAGCAAAAGCCAAGGTATGTCAGACATTGTGTTTACATATGTGGTGTTGCAAAACATGCTGAGGACACACCAGGGCGGGGTAGACAGGGCACCAACCCAAGTAAATGATGTAGTGGCCCAACAGAATGGAAGGAGGTGTATGTGCCAAATGAGAACTACAGGAATCAGCACAAAGGAGGCCAAACATCAACAAGAACTACTGAAGGACTACTTTAATCACATGGGGGCATTAGCTGGGCAGGAGGACAGGATCTGAGATGTGGCAACCAACAATCCTGGGGGCAGACGCTATGATCAGTATCAGTATCATCAATATCAGTCCTTTTCAGGACTAACCAATTATTGCAAGAACTTTTATTTAAGCTGGTGTTGCTAAAACAAATTTGAAAACCAAATCCATTTTATTTCCAACAAGTTTCAAAAATACTTCAAACCAAATCCCAAGTCCCCTCTTTAACACACTCAATCCAAGTTATGTCCAAATAAAGCACCCCTTAAATTATTTTCGTACAAACTTGCCAGATATTTTAAGTTCAAAATCTGCAAACTATATTAGAGGAAATTGAAATGTTTAGCAAATAGTCAAAAGTCACCATTACCCCAGGGGCAAGCAGATAATAAATTACCAGCAACCTGCCTAGCTCAAAGTAATACACCCTACAAAACTGTACAATACAGCCCACCCTAAAATTTTACAATAAATAAAAAACAAAACCTCCTATTAAGAAAAAGGTTACTTGTACGTCGTTAATAAGCCCTAAATGTAATTTTATTAGTGATATCTCAAGTGAACTTTAATCTAAAGGAAGGAAAGTCCATGGCAATCCAATCACAACGTAGGGTCTGGAAGTCCAACAAGGGAATATTTCCACCACTGATGTAGAACTCTAGAAGCTCTCAGAACCTACATACAACACATGGTACTACATATAATTAAACAACATACAGAATGCTGGCCAAACTGATGATCCATCTCAATGCTAGTGCATATCAAATAAGTACTCGAAAAATAATAATAAACAGCATACAGAAGATGCTGGGCACACTATGCATCCATGAAGCCAATAAATCCCACACACCAGTCACATCAAATATCTGACAACCTGTAACTAGAAAACTATATTTGTACATTGTAAAACACTAAGCAACTATGCCAAACACTTCATAATTATATACACTAACATTATTCAATAGTTAGTATAGATTGTTATTCTGATATGATATATTATTTATGTACATGATGTAAATTATGTATAAGACAAACAGCATAATCGAAACCAATACCAAAAAGGGCCTCTTCACCCTGTCAAATTTGAAATTTAGGGGTGGGCAGTGGAGGGAAGTTTTGATGTTCTTCCTCCGGCCATTGAAATTGGAATGGCAGACCCCACGTGCAAGCACAGTGACCAAAGAGAGGCCAACCAATCAAAAACTGGTCAGTTCCTGGTCAAGCTTAAACTATACTGACCACTTCTCAATGTACCCCCTCAGGAGGAATGAGCGCTGTGACACTCAAATGCCACCAAGCACATTACCCCCAGGGGCAAGCAAATAATAGACGGAAGAGGAGTAAACTTACTAACTCTAATTCTAATTAATTGGACTTTTATAGCGCTTAATCACCAGGGGATGATCCAGGCTAAGGTGGGTATGCTTTGGTGTACAGGTAGGTTTTAAGTTGCTTTCTGAAAGAGGCCAGGGAGGGACAGGCACGAATCTCATCTGTAAGAGCATTCCACACAGTGGGAGCATCAAAAGCAAAACTATCACCAAACTGTTTGACAGATTTATGAACAGAAGGGTAGAACTTTGGAATGACAAGGAAATTACCACCAATTTGACTGCACCTGGTACTATAAGAACTGCTGTAGGAAGAAAGATAAGGAGCTTAATACCTAGGAAAACCTGTGTGAAGAAACTTATGCACAAGTGTGGCTGTCTTAAACACTGTGCGCTGTTCAACAGGAAGCCAATGCAATTTCTTAAGCACATGTACAGGGGTTATACTGGTGTATTGACTGGTGTTTGATACAATTCTGGCTGCACTGTTTTGGGTGCTCTGTAATTTGTGTAGATTGAACTTAGAGAGGCTCCTGAAAAGTAAGTTGTAGTAATCCAACCGACTACTAACAAGAGCATAAGCCACAAGCACAGAAACATCATAAGTAAGAAACCGCCTGACATGTCTGAAATCACGGAGTTTAACAAAACAACTTTTGCAGACATTCTAATGCTTGGACAAGGAAAAATCTGAATCTAACGACACACCCAAATCTTTGACTGAGTTAACCGGGCAGAATGGACTACCCAAGATATCAATTGGAAAACATGCTTTCAACTTGTCCCTCTGTCTCTTCAAACCAAATATGATAAACTCAGTCTTGTCAGGATTTAATTTGAGCTTACTAGTTGACATCCACTCTTTAACATCATCTAGGCACCTGTTCAACTTTTCAAAGGCAATGGATGCATTCTTCTGGGATAAATGTACATAAACGTGGCTGTCATCTGCATAGAAATGAAACTTTATTCCTTTATGTTTACTGATAATCAAACTGAGGGGGTGGTGTATAATGAGAACAACAGAGGGCCTAGGATAGAACCTTGTGGGATGCCAAATAAAAGTTCACAAACATCTGAAAAAGGAGAACCTATTTTTATTGACTGATAATGGTCTGTTAGGTAGGAAGTGAACCATTTCAGAACAGAGTCACTGACTCAAAACCAAACACGGATGCAACTGAGAAGAGTGGAATGATCTATGGTATCGAAGGCGGCAGACAAGTTGAGCAATACTAAGTTCACATCTTGACAATGATAGGTGAACTTCATTTTTTATGGAGAGAAGAGCTGTCTCAGTTGAGTGACCCGTTTTATATGCCGACTGGTACGGGTTGTCTAAGTTATGGACATGGATATGTCCTAACAGCTGCTTAGCAACCACACGTTCTACCAGTTTTGCTATAAAATCGAGGCCAGATACAGGGCAATAATTCTTCAGGTCATCTGAAGCAAGATATGGCTTTTTTATAAGAGGATTGACCGCAGCAGATTTAAAAGCATCAGGGACGCATCCCTCCTTGAGTGAGAAATTAACCAATTATACTATTTATTTATTTTATTTTATATTTCATTTAACATGGTATTCAATTGGTTTATAAAATCAATTTAAATCATTAAATCAATAATTCGGAATGACAAACAGATATGCCAAACCACAAGCTCTGTCAGGGCGGAAGCGACAGTAAAAGGGGAAGAGAAAATGTTTACCAAAACAATTTTGAAATTATGAAACCAGTGTGGTGTCCAAAAGAAGAAATTGCAACACCAGTCTCAAATATAATTAGAAGGGGGCAGAAACTTCCCTGCGGAGGAGCCTGTAATTTGCAAGTACTAGGGAGAATTTAGAAATTTTGAATGGGTGGGACCCCTGGATGTCAAATTGTGAAACACAGGTCAGAAAGCCACTTATGAGACATAGCGATGATGATAAGGTGAATATTGCAGAGATGGTGAAGTGTAGATGAAAGCCACTAAACAGCCAAACTAGGTAAGTAGTTTGGAATGAAATGCAGAAGAAACAGCAGAAGATGCCATGGGTGTTGAGGTAATGTACCCCTAAACTGCACGGCCAGACCAAGTGCCATGCAGGAAACCCAATGGTTGAATGCCCAGGTAGTTCCTGCCTTCCTAAACATGTAAAATGTGAGTGAGGGTGATAAAACCAATGCCAAAGAATTTTTTTTCAAATATTTCCTAGCTATGGAATCTGTGAGAACAGACAAAGAGAAAGCATTATTGTCACCAGGAATTCGGTCAAACATCGACTGCATCAAAGTAACAGGCCTAGGACAGATTGGGGAAGAGCCCAGTCTGGGTATAGCTATGGTTTGAACCTGTCTCCTGTCCTGCAGATTTTTGGATCATTTTATACGAATAGAGGCGCTCTGTTCAGAAAAATAATATCTCCCCTACACAAATGTCTGGTGCAGTCAAGGGAAGCAAGAGTATAGGGCAAGATATTTGAGACTTGCAAGAACGAGAAAAAGCTAGGGAGGACAGAGATTTGAAGGCCTGGGAATGATCAAACTCCTCACACTGCACTACAATTTTTTGCAAGATATGTTGATCCAAGTATGTGATGGTTGTAAGGTGTAGTGGTCTATTGATCTTAACAACATAATGAACATTTGGATCCTTTGATCAGAAAAACTTGTGATGGAAAGACCAAATCTTGAATTCAAAGTTTTAATGGCAGTGATTTATGTTTAGTGTTAGAGGCAGACACATGATTCTCATGAAGATACTGCAAAAACATTAATAACTGTGTAGGGGTTACCTGAATAGAAGACAGCCCAACCGGCACCAGAAAAGCCAGGAGTCCTTATACATTCAAAGATAGTTTCTCCATGTAGTAGGTCTATGAGCCATCTGCAAGCAACCAAAAGCCCTGGTGGCCAGCTTGGCTAAATAAATTTATTAAACATGATCCAATCAATATGGGCTGGAGTCCATGTATGATTAGACAATAGATCCATTAATTTTTCTTGGTTATTTGGGGTGGTAAACCACCTGGACAACAAATCAGCAATGTTGGTAGCCCTACCGTCAATGTGCTTGACTGTTAGATATATCCCATGGTCATCCCAGTTACTTTGGTCCTCTTCTGCCCACTCGTTGCGGAAGATATAGTACAAGATACAACCATCCAGATAAAAGGTTCCTGGAGGTTCCTCAATTCTGTCCATCTGTACATAAATCCAAAAATCACTTTGGCCACAGCTTTGCTTTTGATGCCCCCACAGTCTGGAATCATTTGCCTAATGAGGTACGTTCTGCCCCAACTCTCACCTGTTTCAGGAAAAGGTTAAAATCATATCTCTTCCACAAGGCATTCCCACCTTAGCTTACACTCTATCCGGCGTCTCCGTGGTACTGGACTTGGCAACGGCTATGGACAGATGATTTCTTAAACTTGATTTTTGGTGTTGCGCCTTAGAGTCTGCCTAGCAGAGATTAAGCGCTATAAAAGTACAGAATAGAATAGAATATATATTGTAGATGGTAGTGAGAAGCCAGACATTCCTGACACAGGCTGCCAGGATTTGATCCCTGGCCCTACCAGTGGTCAAACTTCCACCACTGGGAGGTTGTCACATTTAATATTAATGTTTTATTCTGCTACAACGGACCCCATATCTTAAGGGGTAACATTCAGCATTTATAAGTGATTAATATTATAATTATTATAACCACGTAGAAAAGGAATGGAATATATCATTTTGTTAAAGCAACCACCTAGGTCTGTCAGTGAGGCATCTAAAGAAACCGTTTCATGTTCTTTCCTAGTGTCATAATATGTGACGCCATTATAAGTCTGTAAGAAGACAACAAACCAGTTAAGGTCTTTGGCAAAGTCATGAGTTAGCTTAATAATTTTATTCTCATGGTTTTGCCTCAATAATGCTAACATCCTATTAAGGAAGTATCTAGCCGGATGTACGCATTTAGATATGTAAAGGAGAGATTCCAATAGAGACTACAACTGAGATTTAGTACATGACTTTATGGAAGTCCATACATGACATAATTGGATAATTTCACTCAACTTTTCTTGAGTTATCGAAATGGTGCGAGTTTTAGTGTCAATTAATAAAACCAACCACGTAACTGCTGTAGCAGGAGCCAGCAATTTCTGTTGGCTTATCTCCAAACCCAACTGTGGAAATAATTTCAATAGAAAGTATATATCAAGTGTGACAATGGCTGTCATAATGGCTGTCACAAGTGAAACATGTCAGCTGAAAGTGTCAGTGAAGAACACTTGTGACAGCAATTGGCTTAATGTAAAATCAGCCACCAATATTACATCTGGCAAAGGTACATCTTACCCAACAAGCACCCTCAGTATGAAATTCTACTACTGTTACCAAGCTGCTTCTGCATGCACGAGCAAATAACAAACTTGTCAGTGCTCATACTGGTAGTACATACCTATGTTAAATATTTGCCTCCTATAAGGAAGACTCACCTGTGATGTATATAATATTAAATACACTGTATAAAGTGTTATTAACAATACACAAGTGCCCTAGGAAGAGCAATTAGACACAGAATGTAGAAACATTCGTTCATCACTAAAAACACAATTCCACAGTCAAACCAGTATCACAACACTTTTCAGCTGATGGTCACTCTCACAAACACATGGGATTCAGTGAAATTCGGTGGCTTGGAAACAGTGCATTACCAGAATGTTTGAGAAGTTGGAAAAATTAGGAACTCAATCTTAACTGGGATGCCCCAGCCATTGTCACTATTGGTGTCAATCACTCAATGTATAAATCAATGTATAAATTAATACCTCTTATTGGTATATTGTGTCCATATACCACCCTTTCTAATTTTATGTTTGATATTTTGCCGATCCACCATGACAAGCCGGAAAACTACAACTGACCCTAACCAACACTGTAAACATTGATCCAGACTCTCCAAAAATACCTAGTTAACAACAGGTCGGCTCCAGTGGAACACCCCCATAAGGAAGTTTACAAGGTGTCCTTTAAAGAAAGAGGCAGGGCCATGGTGCCAGAGTGGTAACACTCTCGCCTCCCACCTCTGAGATCGGGATTTGGTTCCCGGCCCGACCTTAAGTGGGAAAGCTGGTAGTTGCTTGCCATTGGTTGGCAGTTTACAGTACAGAACCCTGACAAACTGTATGTACTGGTTTCCTCTGCTCACATAACTAACTGTCGTGCTATGACCTGTACAGTGTTGAAATTGACATAAAACCCCAAATAAATTAATTAATGAAGGAGGCTTCGTAAAACCAAGATTTTTAAAAGAATGCAATAGAACCAAGGAGACAACTGCACTGGCTTCAAATTTGACAAAAAAGTATTTTTAAGTTACTGAAGTGTTGATTTAGATGTTTTTGCAGGGAAAGTCCATTATTCTTATGCAAACTGATTCAGTCATACAATCCAAGTAGATTTCCCAGATCAAGAAGTAGAAATTGTAGTAAATGTAACTTGAATTGTTTAAAATTAGACAGAGGTTTGCCCATGTATGACTCAACTTTATGGACATTTCCCTGCGACCCTCAAAGTCAATAAGAAATTATATGGGTTTAAAATATTTTTTATTAATTAAGAAATGTCTGCCATACAAGTAAACCAGTGTAACCCAAAATGACCACTATCAGGAAGTTATAATAAAATAAAATCCTGACAAAAATAATGACAGATAACCTTGCCATGCATCATCAATATTATTGCCTAGTTATATTTATTTATTCATTTTGGGGTTTTACGTCGCTTTTAACACTGTATAGGTCATATCACGACGTGTAGTTGGAAGGGCAGAGGAAACCAGTACATACAGTTTGTTAGGGTTCTGTACTGTTTAGCTGACCAATGGCAAGCAAGTACCAGCTTTCCCACTTGAGGCCGTGCCGGGAATCGAACCCCGGCCTCAGAGGTGGGAGACAAGAGTGTTACCACTCTGCCACCGTGGCCCCCCTATTGCCTCATTGTAAAGCGTTCATATAATAAACATAGTTATCACAGTTAATATGGACAGTACTATAATATTATACAGACTTAGTTAACTGTCCAATTATAAATGTTCCATTAGATAAAATAAGTATACTAAAATTGAAAAAATGTCTTGTAAATAACGGTGTGAACAATCTGCCTAATCCATGGCCCTATATGGCTGCATGTTAAAGATGAACAATGATATGTGAGAGGTGTAAACACAATTTTAATTAAATGGAGATAGACCAGCAAACAGCTTATAAATAAAACTGCGGAGAAGTTAACTGTTCTTTGTCGCCCAATACACAAAGTGCAGGCACCTCCATAAATGACATCTGTCAGACATACAAGAAGCAAGAAACTTGCAACTCCATCCAAACGTTAATCATCTCCTGCTGGTCCAGCCATGTAGGTAACCATCTACATTGTACACCAGTGGGAAGTAAGCTGGGTAGTTACATGCCTAATATGGCAATGCCTGATTTAAATAAATTTTGAGGGGTGGCAACTTTATATATGTGTAGAGCAATATTTGTGTACACATTCAAAACTGGACAATATGATGTATTGTCTGTTTGAACCTTTTAAAGACTGGCCAGTATTATGACATGTCAAGTGGCTGGTTATAGAAAGTGTGTGGTGCCTGTTGTTTTGACAAATTGGTGCATGTGTGTTCTTGCTAAACTGTGATCAAATTAGTGAGCCACATTAGTGGGTAAATTAACTATTGGAGTTTTGAAAGTGAAGCGATCACATTTCATAAGTGTAATATGCCAGCCCCTCAGTTATTGATTGAAGACTGGGAAAAAGCCCTACAAAGAAAAGCCCCACAGGAGAAAAGCGCTACAGTTCTTTTATATCCATGTAGAAAAGGATACACTATTCTCTATATCTTGAAGAAAGCCCTATACATCATGTTCAGTTTACAAATGAAAGGGTTGATCATTACTTAAAGGGTATTTCAATTGCTATTCAAACTAACCAGCGCTGTAATTTTCAATCCTAATGCCCCTTTGTAGTTTCAGAAACAATAAAATAAATTAATTTGTTAGCAAGGTAAAACCCCACTGGATTACAATTACTCAATCTCTAGATAATAACTGATTAAAAAAAATGTTGCAGTAAAATCTTCAAGTGGAAATTGAGTTTGTTCCCGAGTTTTTACAGTCAGTTGAACTTAGAATTTGTTCTTGAAGATTGGGATTTATTTACTTTCCTTTGATTAGTAATACAATATTTTTAATATGTTATTTGCATTGTGAATGTTAAAGTATTTTAGTTTGCAGAACAATAAATGTGTATGTCACATAGCAAATACTCAAAACAATAATAATTTTGAAATAATAAAAGTGATACATAACTGTGAAACAGTTTATGTTTGGCATTGTTCTATCTAAAAAGGACTTTTATCCACAGTCTCAAAAATGGTGTAGGGCATTTCTTGATGGGGGAGTCAACAAATTGTGTGACTTTTCTCTGCATGGATTTTCTCTGTAGGGCTTTTCTATGCTTTACATAATGAAAAATTAGTGCAGAATATTTTGGAAAAAGGAAGTACTAAGAAATTGTTATTTCTGTAACTTAATAAATTTTACACACCGGTGAAATATGTATTATCCTTAAAATTCTGGAGTCTTTATTTTAGGCTCTGTGAAATGAATTCTGGTAGACATGTTATAAATAATGTTTCCTCAAGCTTAACAATAGTTCAACTGATATTTTAAAACACTGACCCCACACCCTAGTTTATTATATTATCAATTCAGTGTACCAATACATCTAGCCTTGCCTATGGGCTTTACCAGAGCCCCTGGCTCAATGCTTTATTTTTCTTTATTTGGAGTTTTACGTCAACACTGTACAGGTCATATCACGACGGGTAGTTGGAAAGGCAGAGGAAACTAGTACTTTCAGATCGTCAGGGTTCTGTACTGTAAACTACCGACCAACGGCAAGCAACTGCCAGTTTTCCCACTTGAGGCCATGCCAGAAACCGAACCCCGGCCTCTGAGGGGGAGGCGAGAGTGTTACCACTCTGCCACTGTGCCCCACCGGCTCAATACATAAAATAATGTAAGTCTGTACAAATGTTATGTTAGCTTTTAAATGAAACATAAAAACTTGGTATTTGATCTTGGACCTTAGCTAATCGACTTTGGTTTGAACTAACTAGAATATAATGTAAATGTCATGATGATTCCTTTTGAAAATTAATTATGTTTTGTACAGGTCAGATTGTCTTTTTTCAGTTACACTTAGTTCCAGTATTCAATCTGCTGTTTAAATATTGTGGATACTTGCTGTTGAAAAAATATAAAAATACAGAAGTATCTAAAAATATTAAACATGAAAAATATCTCAGAGCCTAGAAGACTACCCAAAATCAAAAGGTGCATAATATTGTACATACATGTTCCTTGGTGTTAAATCATTTGCATAGTGATGAAAAGTCATATTTGGCCCTGTTGTTTGGGAAATGTGTACCAAGTCCTTCATCCCTCCAACATAATGGATTCATATTAAAATTTTCTTTTTTTAATGAGCTTAAACACCACTAACCACCCAAACTACCCTTGATGGTTACTTCAAGCTCCACCCACATGCCTGTTAAATGATTTCATTGGGAACGTTTTTACGGCAGGTGACGAACTTCACCGGGGTGACGAAATTCACTGGCTAAGCAGTAGCGCCTGAAAATAAAGTAACAGCAGTAATCTGGTCATAATACAAAAGGAGAGGGAATCCCGTGTCACAAGGGTAAATAGAGGTTTGTCCTCGTGTATCCAGCATGCAAATGGCAGAATGCAGGGTTAAAATCAGAGAGGTCCCACGCTTGACCAATGACCAGTAATATGCAAATAAGGTGCAGAACTGGTTGCAACGTATACGGTCGCTACAATGAACTGGATGACACCCAAACGCCATCCCGCAATCTCTCTTCCTGACCCCCTCAAAAAAAAAAAAAAAAAAAGGGCTGGCTTATAGCTGAAACAAGTTAAGAAACCCCTAAAACCCATTTCATTTGGATTGTATATTAATTTTATGCTGAAACATTTTCCTTGCAATGTATTTTGAGCTTGCAAAAAATCGCTATAAGAGCAATAAATAGATAATCATATAATATTAAAGTATATTAAAAAAATAACAACATAAATTTAAAAGTTGATGTCAGTCATCAATGACCTATACCTGAATGTAAACCATGGAATTAATATGTGAATTTGTACGGACTGACATAAACAACAAGTTTTTGTACTTCATGTTTGAATAATTTGTTTTATAGGTATAGGCATGCAGGTTATGGTTGTGTCGGATCGATTGTTTTGGTCGATACTTTGTATAGTGCAGAGGTATATTAAAGGTTTGGTGACAGAAGGAATTGATACATGTAATAGGATAGCAAAAAGTAACAGACTGAATCTCTGACGAACTGTCGAGCCATGGAAAACGACGGTGAAAAAATACTCTATTTTTCCAAATATGTAGCTGCAGGCAACCATTTTATTCTTGTGAATAATACAAGCAACAAATCTCCATTTTTAAATGAGAAAATAGTACCGAAACTATGTGATGTTCACTTTGGTATTGGTGGAAATGGTGTTATCGAGTTATTACCCTGCCCAGGATATGATTTTGAAATGAAGTTTCATGCCAGAGATGGTTCCACGAAATCCATGTGTGGAAATGGATCAAGATGTGCAGTGATTTTGGCGTACAAAGAAAATATTGTCTCAAAGTATGAAATGAAATTCAACGCCATTGATGGTCCCCATATTGCAAGGATCATACAGGAAGATCCTTCCAACAACATTGTTGAAGTCAAGATGAAAGATATTGATGAAGTGAAGAAAATTAATGACACAGATTACTACGTGGACGTTGGCACACCACACTATGTGAGGTTTGTGCAAGGGGTCAGAAACCGTCCCATTATTAGTGAAAGCCAAGCCATCAGAAATTTGGTTGATTATAAAGATGGCGGGGGAACCAATGCCAATTTCGCTGAATGGGTAAAGGATAAAGACACGGGCAAAATGGCACTGTATTTGCGAACCTACGAAAGGTTTAACGATGCAGAAATCCTGGCTTGTGGTACTGGAGCAATGGGAGGTGCTTTGGTTGCACACTATAGATCAAGCCAGTTGGAGCAAAATGGGCAAGTATTGCAGTAATGGTGTTTGATGGTGTTTGAAGCATTCGGGTTCTTTCTTTATGTGGGGTGTGTACAGTATTAGTTGACAGTTTTAGTGGAAAATGAAAGTACTTCTTTTGGGGGCCACGGTGTCGCAGTGGTAATTACACACTTGCCCCCCACCTCTAAGGTCGGCGTTTCAAACCCGAACCATATGTGGGAAAGATGGCCTGCAGTTTACAGTACAGAACCTTGACCAACTGTATGTACTTGTTTCCTTTACCCATAAAACTACCCGTCATGATATGACCTATACAGTGCTGAAAGCAACGTTAAACCCCAAATAGATATATAAATAAGAAAGCAGTTCTTTTAAGCTTCTGCACTGTAAGCAGTTGGGCATCAGGATGTATAACTGCTAACGTTAAAATTGATCCCATGTTTGACACTGTTCAATTGCATTTTACCATAATATTAAAACATCTTCACAGTCATATTTTCTCTTTAAAATTACCCATTATGGTTACTTGCTCAGTGTGTTTAACGATTCGATTAGTATTTTATTTATATATTTATAATGTTTCTAATTTATTAAGATTCCATCATTTTTGTACTTTTTTACTGATAAACGCATGTACCTGAAGTTTGCACTCAAGTGGACAGTAAAACCCCACAGTAAATAAATAGCCTCCAAATGAAATTGCAGAATCCACGTGGCTTGTTTAAATGGGGAATACATTATTACATTGTTATACTCACACACTGTCCCCTGTTGTAAATACCACCACTATACAGAGATACAGAAAAAGATTAAATTTGTATGAATTCTTACACTTGCTGGCTATTGTGCACACTGCACCACAGCAATGGTATCAATTGCTGATTGAATGAAAGCAACAGTAAAAGCATGGCATAAATTTAATTTATTGACATATTGTGTGAACATAAAAAGCTATTTTGGCAAACAACTTTCCAACGAAGTAACCACAATAATGATTTCTTTATCACAACTCTGGAGGTGTTTGATAACATAGTCCCAGTCTATCTGTACTCCCAACCCCAAGTGTGATAGGTGAAAACTACTTTCTAAGTCAAAGTGATTATTTTGGTTATCTTGAGGGCAGTTTCAGGTTCTGAGGCTTATTCGGGTGGATAGGGTGCCTGTGATACGCCCAAATGACAAAGATCATAGTGTGAACTTATAGGGGTGTTCCACTTGGGCCGTCATGTCTGTAACTACAGATATTTCGAGGGTGTGGAGCAATATTTACAGAGTCGGTTTGGATCAGTTGTAGTTTGCCGGCTTGTCGCTGTCGATGGGCAAAATATCAAATATACTTGACATTTCACTAACCCTCCCCAACTCTGTATCCGGATCTTTGCTCTGCCTCCTGTCCCGGGTCTCTATGGCTTGTCAGATACACTTCCTGTAGTGTCTTATACTGCAACCATCTTGTCTGGAAGAACTTCCTGGCCTGTCATGTTTCAGTACCTGAACCATACTTGGAAGGAAACTGGCATGTCATAAACATAACCAACCTTACTTGGTCACTTCCCGTCAAGACAAATTACATCTGGTATCTTTTAAGATAAGGCTTTTGGGTTTTTTTTACAAATTTTCTAGAATTTATTGTTGAGATACAAGTTGGGTTGACTTGTTGATAGGCTTTTGTTTTCCTACAAATGCTGCTTTTAAAAAGAAACATGGGTTCTTAAATGGGCAGAAGAATGAGGAAGATAGAAGTCCCCACAGACACACCTACAGAGTTTAAGTTGGGGGATACAGCTGCTGACATACAGAAGAAAAGGGAGGTGAAAAAACAGAGAGAGAGGGAGGGAGGAGGACGCACAGAATTAACAGAGGGAAGTGAGGAGAGGGAGGAAGCCATCAGGGAGGAACCTACACGTTCAGCAGAGGAGGGAGTGGCCGAAAATCATGCAAGAACTGACAGGAGTGACACTGAAATGGACACAGATGGTGGAGGAAAGGCGAGCACATCTCAATTATCATCAGATCTGATACTGACCCCAAGTGATTCCTCTTTCATCAGCAATGTGATCAGGACATCATGACTCCAGATAAAATCATGTCAGCTAATGGCTAAGTACTATTCGTATCAACACTGAATAACTGTTGAATTTACAAAACTTTAAGATTCATGTTCTAAAAGGCAACGATAACGATAATTATGTGAAATAAAATGAAATTGTATGTCCACACTCTGTAAAATTTAATGAATTTGCTATTTTCGTGTGACTTATGGTTCATTTCTTTTGGACAGGAAGTGGTATATGGTACTTCCAGAACAATGTAGAAAACAAGACTGTATTTTGGTGGTGTGTTAGACAGACATGCACCATTGATTTGTCGAAGAGAAGAAACTACCAGTTGGATGGCTGTCTGTTTCATATTGTAGGACCAAATCTATTAGGCATCAATTTGAGCTCATGTGCAATGCAGTCATAATCGACAAGGCTGAATACTATAGCACTGTTATTAGTGACAACAGCCATGACCCAAAGAAGCTGTGGCATGCACTTCCACATGGCCTTTGATAAGGGCAAGAGATCATGTCTTTTACATTCAATGCATACTTTCCTTCTAAAATATTGTGTGGCTATTTTACTTCCATCAATTACAAAACTTGTCAATTTGTCTTTAGCTGAGGCTGTGCTTCCTTAAAAATTCAAGAAGGTGGTTTTTGCTCCCTCATGAAGAAAGTATCACTTCCAAGTGAAGATTTGAAGAACTATCATCTGGTATCAGGGCTATGTTTCATGTCATAATTGGGGGGTGGGGTGGGGGGTGGGTAGTTATCAAAAAGCTCATGCAACATATCAACAGTAACAATCTTGAAAATCCTCAGTAATCTGTATACAAAACTGGTCATTCCACTCATACCTTGCTTGTTTTTCTCAATCTGTCGGCTGATTTAAACACATTTGACCACACTGCTCTTCTTAATTGTCTTATGTCATGGTTTGGTGTGTGTGGCATGGCCTTGAAATGGTTTACATCCTATCTGCGCCACCAATGCCAAGCAATTAAAATTGGTTCAACCCTCTCTGAATTGCATGAGCTGCTGTTTGAAGTTCCACAAGGCTCAGTCCCTTTTCCTCTGCTGATCTCTTTCTACACCACTCCTTTGAGTAAGGTTATTTGAATGCGCCCCAACATTAAATTCCACTTTCGTGCAGACAACACCCAGTTGTCTAGTAATATGTCTCACAAAAGGCTTTTGACAAACTCAGTTCATGTCTTCTATGTCTTCTAGATGTTTCAGAATGGATGTCGTCAAGTATGCTGAAATAAAACAAACAAATAAGTTTATCATCTTTGGATCCCATGTTCTACTCAAGAAATTATTTCCTGCCTCCCTGTTAGAATAGTTGGTAATTTCATGCATACAGCAGTTGTTATAAAGAATTTGTAAGGCATGCTTCATTCAAATGCGTGATCTCAGGCGGGTAAGACAGTGTTTGACGGATGAGGGTGCTATCCTGGTGGCTAATGCCTTGGCGAGTAGTCGCCTTGATTACTACAACTCTTTCTCCAGGAATCTGTCAAGTCTCAACATGTGTAAACTGCAGTGTGTTCAAAACACACTTGCTAGGATGGTCATAAACTGTAACAAATATACATGGGCATCTCCTATCCTCAGACGACTCCATTTGCTCAGAGTTGAATTTCACTGCATCTTCAAAACTGCCACTCTACAAGTTTCTTCACAGTGGTCATCCTAGTTACTTTAGTTATCTTCTATGTACTCATTGTGGAAGATATAGTAAGGTACAACGGTCCAGATAAAAGGTTATTGAAGGTTCCTGAATTCTATTCCTCTTTAAAAGAAATCACTTAGGCCACAGCTTTGCTTTTGATTTACCTGATGCGGTTCATTCTGCCCCACCTCATCTGGGTGTTTCAGAAAAAGGTTTAAATCTTATCTCTTCAAAGGAGTGTTCCCACCTTAGCATAAACCCTATCCAGCGTCTCCATCTTTTTGGAGTTGGAAATGGCTATGGAGTGATGATTTTTATCTCCCGCCCGGCGAGATTATAATTTGCACCATGTGTGTGCGTATGTGCGTACGTGTGTGTGTGCGTATGTGTGTGTGTGCGTGCGTGTGTCACGCAGTTTCCTCTGAAACTACTACAGTTACACATTTTTGGTAAATTAGTTGTCCTAATGAATTTTTTTGCTCTTCAATATTTTTTGGGTTTGGTGAACTTTGGCCTACTTGTGAGTGAGTAATAGCACTTTTAGCTAATATATTTATATGGCTTATAGCTCTCAAACTATTGCATTTACAGTATTTTGTTGCAATATGTTGTTCAGCTACTTTGTCCACAGCTACAACATGGTCAGTAGTTTGGAAGTGTATCTCGATAGCTAAGCGAGTAATAACTACTTTGTCAATTTTTAATGATAACCATAATGAGTAAATGGCTTATATCTTCAAAAGTATTGCAGCTACACGATTTCTCTCAAATATGTTGTTCATCTACTTTTTGTGAACTGTAACATATTTAAGTTTCACACCTGTTGCTCGATGTACAAGTGAGTAATGGCTACTTTATTGCTACTTTTACTGAAAATGTCAAAAATCAAAAATATCTCGCAAACCGTAAGAGATAGAGCAATTTCGAGCAAATTTTTGACCCACAGGGTGGTACAAGAGTATCCTATCCTAAGTGGAAAAAGGTTTGGTGAACTTTGGCCTACTTTTGAGTGAGTAATAGCACTTTTACCTAATAATGAGTAAATGTCTTATATCTTCAAAAGTATTGCAGCTACACAATTTTGTTCCAATATGTTGTTCAGCTACTATCTCCACAGCTACAACATGGTCAGTAGTTTGGAAGTATATCTCCATAGCTAAGTGAGTAATAGCTACTTTGTCAATTTTTTATGATAACCATAATGAGTAAATGGCTTATATCTTCAAAAGTATTGCAGCTACACGATTTCTCTCAAATATGTTGTTCATCTACTTTTTTGTGAACTGTAACATATTTAAGTTTCACACCCTGTTGCTCAATGTACAAGTGAGTAATGGCTACTTTATTGCTACTTTTACTGAAAATGTCAAAAGTCAAAAATATCTCGCAAACCGTAAGAGATAGAGCAATTTCGAGCGAATTTTTGACCCACAGGGTAGTACAAGAGTATCCTATGCTGAGTGGAAAAAGGTTTGGTGAACTTTGGCCTACTTTTGAGTGAGTAATAGCACTTTTACCTAATATAATTATATGACTTATATCTGTCAAACTATTGCATTTACAGTATTTTGTTCCAATATGTTGTTCAGCTATTTTCTCCACAGCTACAACATGGTCAGCAGTTTGGAAGTATCTCCATAGCTAAATGAGTAATAGCTACTTGGTCAATTTGGAATGATAACCATAATGAGTAAATGGCTTATATCTTCAAAAGTATTGCAGCTACACATTTTCTCTTAAATATCTTGTTCATGTACTTTTTTGTGAACTGTAACATATTTAAGTTTTACAACTGTTGCTCGATGTACAAGTGAGTAATGGCTACTTTGTTGCTACTTTTAGTGAAAATGTGAAAAATCACAAATATCTCGAAAACCGTAAGAGATAGTGATTTTGAGCAAATTTTTGACCCACAGGATGGTACAAGGTTCTCCTGTCAAATGGGGGAAAATTTCAATTTTCTCCACTTTTGGCGGCCATCTTTGATTTTTGCGGAAAATGAAAAAGAGTCAATATCTCGAAAACCGTAAGAGATAGAGTGATTTCAAGCAAATTTTTGACCCGCAGGGTGGTACAAGAGTGTCCTGTGCAAAGGGGAATAATTTCAATTTTCGCCGCTTTCAGCGGCCATCTTGGATTTTTGCGGAAAATGAAAAAGAGTCAATATCTCAAAAACCGTAAGAGATAGAGCGATTTTGAGTGAATTTTTGACCCACAGGGTGGTACAAGAGTGTCCTGTGCAAAGGGGTGAAATTTCAATTTTCGCCACTTTCGGCAGCCATCTTGGATTTTAACGGAAAATGGAAAAGTGTCAATATCTTGAAAACCATAAGAGATAGAGCGATTTCGAGCGAATTTTTGACTCGCAGAGTGGTACAAGAGTGTCCTGTGGAAAGGGGGGAAATTTCAATTTTCGCCACTTTTGGTGGCCATCTTGGACTTTCACGGAAAATGAAAAAGTAATAAAAAGTAAAGTAAATTCGAGCAAATTTTTGACCCACAGGGTGGTACAAGAGTCTCCTGTCAAATGGGGGAAAATTTCAGTTTTCGCCACTTTTGGCGGCCATCTTGCATTTTCGCAGAAAATGGAAAAGTGTCAATATCTCATAAACCGTAAGAGATAGAGAGATTTCGAGCGAATTTTTGACCCATAGGGTGGTACAAGAGTGTCCTGTGGAAAGGGGGAAAATTTCAATTTTCGCCACTTTCGGCGGCCATTTTGGATTTTCGCGGAAAATGAAAAAGTGTCAATACCTCGAAAACCGTAAGAGATAGAGCGATTTCGAGCGAATTTTTGACCCGCAGGGTGCTACAGGAGTCTCTTGTGCAAAGGGGGAAATTTCAATTTTCCCCACTTTCGGCGGCCATCTTGGATTTTTGCGGAAAATGAAAAAGTGTCAATACCTTGAAAACCGTAAGAGATAGAGCGATTTCGAGCAAAGTTTTGACCCATAGGGTGCTACAGGAGTCTCTTGTGCAAAGGGGGGAAATTTCAATTTTCGCCACTTTCGGTGGCCATCTTGGATTTTTGCGGAAAATGAAAAAGTGTCAATACCTCGAAAACCGTAAGAGATAGAGCGATTTCGAGCGAATTTTTGACCCATAGGGTGGTACAAGAGTGTCCTGTGCAAAGGGGAAAAATTTCAATTTTCGCCACTTTTGGCGGCCATCTTGGATAGAGCGATTTTGAGCGAATTTTTTACCCCACAGGATGGTACAACAGTGTCCTATGCAAAGGGGAAAATTTTCAATTTAGTATTTCTTCCCCTGCCGTACTCGGCAGGAGATACATACCACGGCAGTGGTCTTGTTTAAAGTGGATTCTGGTGTTGTGCCTTAGAGTCTGCCTGGCAGAGATTAAGCTCTATAAAAGTTCAGAATAGAATAGAAAGTTGTTTTCAATGGATAATACAGTTCCCTTCACCCTTTTAGGAAGCAATTTAACCTGTGCACAATATATTAAAAGAGATCTTAAACCTAAATATATTAAATTTATTGCCAAGCAAGCTCCTCTGTGTAACATATAGACCACTTGAATCATATTATTCATTTACATCAGTTTGTCCTTGTGTTAAAACAATCTCATGCATATATACTCTTTTCACTGTCTTAATTGATGAAATATTTTACTGCCATTTGTGTATAGAAACTTTTGCGTTTAAGAAAATACAAATGAATAATGAATCTGAATTACATATAGGATACCTCAATGAAAGATGGGTGAACAAGTTTGGCTGTAAATCACGAGAACTTGTGGGTTTGGGCAGGGGACATATCTTTTGTCCACCAGATGTAAAAGTAACCAAAATAATTAGCAGAACTAACACATTAAATGAAAGCACTTGATATGCATTGTATAATTTGATGTGTTTGTTTTTTTTAAACTCCAGCTCATAAAGGCTTGGATCATAGTTATCCCCTGTCACTTCTAGGCAGTTGTGGGCACACTATAGTCCCTGCTCAAATTTGTACCAACTTTTCAGGATATGTTTATCCTCATGTCCCATTCACACTGCAGGTGGTGCTTGGTATAGAACCACCTCCCAGGACACTTCATATTTCTGAGGTAAAACACGTATGGTCAATGATTGGACACATAAGTAATTGTGTAACTGTAAATAATAGTAGAATGGCATTATGACGAGAGCAGGTAAACGTGTGTCACAGAGAAACAACCTCCACTTACCTCTACTCACCTTATTTTGTTGTTTCACTAATTTGTTACACAGAATCACAACCTTGTATAAACCGCAGACCACACCTTCAGTTACCGCATGAAAAGGTTTTCTGCACATACTCACAATTTTTACTTCAGCGGGAGAAATTTTAAACATTTAAAAATTTTCATAGGACATTTAAGGAATTGGACAGTTTGCAACTGTGTCACAAGTTTGCATACAGACGTCAGGCAGTAGTTGAAGGACAGGGGGACAGGGTATACCATCTGTAGTGTGAATGGGTTTTAGAGGATCTGGAGCTCATTCGGTTTTAGGCGACATCTGTCAACAATTGTTTCCATGAACAACACTTTATATGTTTTTTTAAACTTATAATGTTGTGATTTTTTATACACCAGTGACACTAAAGGCGGCGTTGCCTACATTTATAGGCATCCAAATATGTGTATCAGTAATTACAAAACAGGGTGTTTAACAAAACACCAATAAACATAAGCAATACTGGCTCTATTGGGACTGGGGTACATTAAAAAATCTTCAGCAGATTTTAACCAAACTTTCAGGATATGTTTATCCAGATAGGTGGTACCTGATAGGAATTTCGGCATCATCTTTCAACAACAACTTTTCCGTTTTTTTAAACTTGCAATATTCTGGATACTCTATAGCTGTATAGTACAAACCTCTCTATGGATTTGACAAAATGTGTAGGGTATGAGGAACCGGAGTTAATTAGGTTCATCCAGCCTCTGACAACATCTGCTGTCAGCACATCACTTTTTGTTTTTCAGATTTTTATATTTGTTGGTGTTCTAAAGGTCAACCCATGAAAGCATTTTCTTGTCTTTCTAAAGTTTCTCTTTCATTTAAAATGGTTGACAATTTCCCAAATGGTGCTCTCCAATTATGCCTGCAGGTTGGATATCCCTGCCTGCTCAGGCTGCCTATTTTTGCAAGCTGTGTTATCCCTGTGTATTTCAAATAATGTCTCAAAAATCAAACAGATGGAAATGGATTGTGAGGATATTAAGATATTTATTTCTTCACTGAGCCAACTTTCCATTCATTCCATTTCAGATGTATCATGCAAGATCCAACTGAACACAACAGCAGCAGTGAATCAGAGAAGCACTTCACTACAGAGGTGATGATGCCAGGTGGAAAGCTTTCTGTATCTTTCTGTGTTGACCAGAAGGGTCATTACAAAGACATCTGGCTGAGAGGTCCTGCCAGGGAGGTGTTCACTGGTCAACTCAAAGTGCAGTGAAGTGGATGCTCAAAGACACAGAACAATCTATCTAAAACTGCTCCATTTCAACCCTTGGTCATTTTCCACTAATTGGATCCACTAGTAATGTGTTCTCGACAGTGGACTCATGGGCCTTGAAGATTTGTCATTCTTTTTGGTGCTATACAAATGCTTTATGTTTTATTATTCACTCAAGGTATCATTTCATTTTAGTGGGAAATACAGACCGAGACACATTTTTGACAGTTCTCCATACAATAAAATGTTGAATAAAAAGTGGATAACCAAGGTTAGAGTTCTCTCATTAGACATAAACAAAAACAAGATATCAATCATGAAGATGAATAGTGTTTTCTATTCTATGCATCTTTATTGTCATATTCATTTATGATATATTTTTTTCGTATATGTCATTTGTTTAGTTGTTAAATACCACACAAAGTAAATTAAATGAAGCTCTTGGATAGTCAAAATTATTCATTTCAGAGTGGCCTCAAAATTAGACACATTTAAATGAGTGGGGCCATGGCAAGAAGGCAGTATGTAATCAGTGAAGGGCCTTAAATTCCTAATTGCTCTCAAGTATATTATTTTCTGTGTCATTTGAAATCTTATTATAATCCAGTCAAAATAAAGTTTGACCCCAAACAAGTTGCATCAGAAACAATTTTCCCACCATTGCTTCCCAAATAGTTCCACTTTCCCAATATGGCCACCATACAGATTAATGAACAGGTTGAAAAGTGAAATAAAACTAAGAAAGTGGTAAAAATTTACAATAAATATACAAAATAGTGTTGTTTATTATCAAAGGGGCTCAGTTGCATGGTTATTCCACACATACCCCCACCTCTTAGGTCCTTCAATTCCTATGTGTAGAGAAAGTTGCCATCACTCAAAGAACAGATACCATCAACTAAATTGATGGGGTAGGAAAATTTTGCAAAGGGGTTTTTGCTTAAATCAGAAAAATGAATACAGCTTAAATTAACAGTTGTAATTTTAGCATTCTTTTTTACAAAGAAATAATAGAGATAACACAAACAGATGAAATTGCAAATATGACGACGCTGTAAACACTTAATTTGTGCTCAGGAATGAAAATAAAAAAGGGTATTTATGAATTGCAATTGTAGTATACCATGATCACAACACAATTATAATAAATAATAGATATGTTATATGTATGAAAAAATAATTTTGAACAAGTGATCACTATGACCAAATCGGTTACATCTCTTGAGTAGGCATGGATGTCGATGTTGAGTTCCAGCGACCAGCAATGTAATGCTAAAAGAACTATTTTTTTATAAATATCATACCATTTAACGTATAACAGATATATATATAACAGAGTGTTATTTGGATATTTTACACAAGGAAATTGAAAGTATTTTTTATAAAATATTCAACAAATTACAAATAAAAGAAGGGTTTTCTAACATTGGTCCAGTCTAGCACTGGGTATTCTTCTAAATAGATCATATTAAAGAAGAACACCCTGCTTATCTGACCCACTTGTTAGAAATAAGCCTAGTTCAGATACACTGGAGATTCAAATACACGAATATACTTGCAGACATGTCCAAAAATTAAAAATATAGGAATATGGCTAATTGTCATTGAGGAAACTGTTGATGCTTTCCTCTGTGTTAAAAATTAAGTGGGCTACGCTGGGAGGTGAATAATAACCATAAAAATGCAACAATTACCCATTGAATGTGGTTCAAGCAGGGTAGTACCTTAGAGCTGATGAAAAGAATTAATCCTGCACACAGATAAGAACAGATGATAGATCAAAGAACTGGCAATTTTTAAAGCTAAGTTGTTGTTATGAGCCATTCTGTGTAGTATTTTAGGCATTAAAAAAAATCACTGATTATTGCTTACTCGGACTGCCAGTACATGTGTTTAAAACATATGGGGGACATGTCTTACGGTCTGTTAATCCAGAGATTCGGAAGAACAGAGGTCGGATAAACAGGGTTCTTCTGTAGTTGAGGTACCTGTGTGAAATTTTGGTCCAACATCTAGGTGCTGGGTTATATAGGGAGTCCTATTATCGATCAGTTAAAAAGTTTAGTATTGTCCAGCATGTGTTTTGTCTCCTGTAATTCTATTGGTCTGTGAATGGTCACCTGGTAGACTGACCCTTCCTTCTGCCATTTCAAATTTGGATAAAATTTCAATATTTTATAAGTTATCTTAGGTTTTTAGTTTTTATAGTGTTTTTTATTGTCAACATGGCTGGCACATCCACTCGACAATACAATTTAAGACAGGTAAGCAAGAGACAGTCTAGTTTCCAATGCAGTTAAAGTTGGAGGACAGCAAATTTCTGAAAGAATTCCTGAAGCAACAGAATGGGCAAGTGTCAGATTCTTAATATTTGATCAGTGAAGCCGATTGTGAGGCATTAGTCAATCAAGATCAAGATTCGTTTGTTGAATATGTCAAAAGTAGTTCTCCCAAGGGGAAAGTTGCAAGTTCTAAATCAGAAAGTAGTGAAGCTATTAATGTGAAAATTCTGGCTCAACTTTAAACACTGGGTAAAAGACTAGAGTGTATTGAAATTAGTGCCAGTAAACAAGGTGTTGTCAAAGTCAAAAGTAAAAAGGTCAAAAGAAGAGTTGACCCCTTGGTCACAGTGTCACCTAGTGGTCAAGCACCTAATGGTCCACAGTTAAATATTCTCCAACAAGACAAATCAGTACAAGCATTGGTTGAACAGCACCTTAGGCAGCTGGCGGATGCTAAAAAAACAGGTACAAAATTCAAATCATTATGTACGGTTCCATAGAGGTTCTGGTTCCCATCCGTGTAAAGTGGCCAAGAGAGTATGTTTTGTCTGGTTTGAGCAAGGAATGTGTGTCACATGACTAACTGTCTGTTACCCTGTGGGTGGCTGGCTTTTGCCGCATCATGACGGAAGAAAAAATTTAAATCTCAGGGAAAATATGCTAGATTTATTGTGCCGCATTATGAGGGATAAAAATTTTTAAATCTGACGAAAAATATGTTAGATTATCTTATTTCTTTATTTGATGACGCCAATGACTTTTCCTGGGATGTGGCAAAGGCCAGCCATGCTGTGCTCCTATGCAGAATGTAGCAAGGCGAGGTGAAAGATTATAGTCAAACTGACAAAATTTATAGGATAAGGCGGGCCAATGCATAAAGGCACACTGTTCACACCTCTGGTGGTCTGAATTCCAAAAACCCACTCAAAGACATGTAAAGTTAATGACGTGTAACTATTTCAATGCTGTCACATGTTCGCACAATAAGACCCATGAAACAAGGGAAATTTTGCATAAATATCTGTCCTCGGCATGTTTTGCCATGGGCAAGTCTTCCTGAAGTTGAATCTAGATCAAAAGGTAAAAAAGTTCCAAAAAAACGAATAAAGTCGGGTGGGCATACTGGTATGGTCACCCAAAATTACAAAACAAAAGTCTACTATTCTTCAGTTGTATTTTTCATAGATCTTGATAAAGACTCAGCTTTGGCGTATTTTCTTAAACACAAAGCATATCAGCACAAAGTCAAACATAAATCAGATGCTTTAAAGTCTTTTAAAAACCTTCCTGTCATTGCCAAGGCCAGTATTACCAAACACAAGGAACACAAGGTGGTAAATGTTAACAAGAAAGTAAAACAAATGCATTTTGGCTAAGAGAAACCACTCCCCAGTCAATGTGACCGAGAGCTTTACCAAGATCTATGAACAGAAATGGCAAGAACCTATCATGTTGCATAATCACTTTGATGCATTATTGAACCATATTGATACAAGCAATGTCGTTGATAATCCACACTGCTTTACAGAACAGAATACTGAAGGTTGTACTAAAGCAGTGTCAGAAAAAAGACACTGTAGTACGGGACGTCTCAGCTGAAGCAATGGCTGGTACCCAGTTTAGTGATTTGGATGAGGTATTTGACAGAAACGTATTCCTTAACAATTGTAACAACACCAGCCACATTAATCTAATTGAGGGTTCTTAAAATTTCAGGCAAACATGTTTCACTGGCCACAAATAACCAGAGTTTTGTTTTTTACCTTCAGATTCACTTCGGTTGTACACTGGTGATCCCGTGTATTATGAGACTATTCCAGACATTATTTCCACGCATTTAATGGTTAGAGAGAGTGGGCTTCCCCACTTTCTAAAGCGTCGAATTCCAGTAGGATCAAACTTAAAAGTTGATAGGTGGCGTTTCCACTTAACAGATTACTGGGATCAGCAGCTCCCAGATCTTCTGGAATATGGTTTTCCCATAGATTTTAACCGGGACTGCCCATTGGTGTCTACTTTTGTTAATCACACCTCTGCTTTGCAGAATGCTAAGCATGTCAATAATTACCTAACTAAAGGACTACAATATAAGGCAATTATAGGACCTTTTCTTAAACCACTTTTTCCTATTCATATCTCGCCACAAATGACTAGAGATAAACAAGATTCGGCTCAGAAAAAGACCATTATGGACCTTGGTTGGCCCAAAGGTTTCTCTGTAAATAATGGAGTTAACAAAAATGTGTACTTACATACACCTTACCTATTGAATTACCCTTCTATAGATAATATTACTGACTCTCTATGTAAACTGCGTCCAACAGCACAGCTGTTTAAAATTGATATAAGCAGAGCTTTTTGGCAAATCAAAGTTAACTCAGTTGACATTGATTTACTGGGCTTAAAATTTCATCGACTTATTGGTACTGTTTGGGTACCAACACAGATCGAAAATCGTTCAGAGATGTACTAACTTGGTCCACCACATTATGTCCTAAAATGGCTTTCCAGGTCTATATAATTATACAGGCGATCTGATTTTTACTAGTTTGCCCTCAAACATACAACAGGCATACCAAGGTTTGCAAGACTTGTTGGTAGAGCTAGGTCTTGATATTAGCTATAAGAAATTGGTACCCCCAAGTACATTTGTCGTGTGTTTGGGCATATTGATTGACAAAATAGATAGAACAAATTCAATTCCACCCCAGATATTACAAGAAAGTATTAACACGTGCAAAAATTGTACAAGTAAAACTTACTGCAATAAAAATCAATTTCAATCATTGCTTGGCAGCTTGTTATACATTACCAAATGCGTGAAGCCTGCCAGAAAATTTCTCAACAGAATTCTCCAACTTCTTCGAGATAACTTTGAGAACACAAAAAAAAATTACTCACTCTTGAATTTTTTAAGATCTCTCATGGTTTAACAAGTTTCTCTCTCAATATAATGGGGTTGCATTTTATTATCACAAGTTCTCTAGAATACCCATCCATTTGGATACTCTTTAACATGTTTAGGCGGACATTTTGGTTCTATGGTCTACTCCCTGTCCATCTTCTAGGTTTCATGAATTAGACCATTGTGCATTTGGAAATTCTTAACATAGTAGCGGCTGCCAAGATATGGGCCACTCAATGGTCCAACCAGAAGATTTTAAATTTACGTGATAATATGGCCGTGGTAGAGGTCCTAACTACTGGTGGAACCAGAGATAGAATCCTGGCCACATGCTCTAGAAATCTCTGCTCATTGCAGCCATGTTCAATACTGACTTTATTTTTTCTCATATCCCTGGTGTTCAAAATACTGTGGCTGACCTCTCCCATTGGAAAAATGATCAACAACACACAGAAAAATTGCAAAAATTGATTAAGGAACCTATTTGGGTAGAAACACACATTGATCTTGCACTTTTGAATTATTCCATATAGTTCTTCATCAATTTTCATATTTTTCAGATCTACACGGCCCAACAGCCCAGCTGGCCACCTCAGCGGCAGACAGAATGTTACACGGCTTTAGGCCGGCTACTCTGAGACAGTACCATTGCATGTGGTCTGAGTTTCAGGCTTTCAATTTGGCAGCTGGGCTGCTAACCTCACAGGTAAATACCCATATTCTACTTGCTTTCATTGAGTATTTATATGCCAACCACCATCCAAAAGCCAATATTGCCAATTATATGGCTGCCATTAGGGTATATTTCATATCATATGTGGCTTGCAAACCCAATATTTTAGGGATTAACAATTAGTGTCCCTGTTCCTTAAATCAATACAGAAATTATAGTTTTCAGATCTTTGTATCTCACCTGTTTTTTCTCATTTTTAGGCTTTCCAACATCCTACCACACACCATTAATTCTTTCGACCACACTAGACAATTAGCTAGGGGAGATTTTATAAGAACAAAAACGGGGGCCTTCTTGATCATCAAATGGTCAAAGACAATTCAAAACCGTAGAGATACTGTTAAAATCCTTTCATCTCTAGGTTCCTCTCCCTTGTGTCCTATTACTGCATTAACAGCAATGGTCAAAACCTTTCCAGCACAACCCAATGATCCACTATTTGCTTTACCTCACAAAGCTGGCTTGTTTCCCCTTACAGACTCGGTGGCCAGAGAACATTTGAAAAGCGTTTCCTCTGTCCTAAGCCTCCCCTCTCCCCTAACCTTTCATAAATTTCATAGAGCCGGAGCTTCCTGGGCCCCACAATGGTATTCCACTGGAATTTATAAAAAAAAACATGGCACTTGGAAGTCAGATGCCATTCATACATATTTGGTTTCTACTCCTTCTCAGTCCTCCCCTGTTTCACAGGCCTTTGTTGCCTCTCTTTACACCTAGTTCCTACTTGGCGCCTACACTAAGTACCTTTTTAAATTCTACAAATTTTTTATTACTAAATTTAACCATTTTCCATCCACTTGTTAATATTTGGCCTACTTTTGTGTGGCATGGCTTTACTCCACGTAGTGGAACTAATATATTATAACAGTTACAACTTACAAAATCTATATTCTATTCAGTTAACCATTTGCCATCCACTTTTCTATGTTTGGTTTACTTACACATGGTATGGCCTTCCTCCACTTATTGGAGTAATGCATTACAATACCTGCCAGCCACTTTTCAATGTTAGGTTACTTTTGTGGCTTGGCTTTTCCTCCATACATATATCTTAACTTGATTAGATATACTGTTTCCACTGGTTGCATGTCCTCACTCTTACCATGGGCTTGAACCCATTGGGTCAGGGCTTTACCCTAATTGTGGTCACATGTATTTATTTTCAAGGTCAAGACAAATTGCTTGACCTTGTACCAATAAATTCATTCCCTTTCATTTTTGGTTCTTGTGGTGACCCTTACTTTCAAGGTAAAGGTAAATAGGTTGACCTTGAACCAAACTTATTTGATCCCTTTATTCATATTTGGTTCACATAGTGTGGTCCTGCAACCAGTGCTTCTTGAAGCAAGTCCAGTAAAGTATTGTTAAATATGTGCTAATTCAAATAAATATTTGTGAATGTGCATACAAAAATCATTTTGTTAGATTGAATGGATATTTAAACCCATTGCTGTCTTTCACTGTCTTGTGTTGGATGTACTGGGGACTGAGTATCATAGTAACAAAATACACAGCAAATAAAATGGAACCATCAAAAATAAGTAAATAAAATATCTGTCTCCTTTTTGCAACATACTGAGTAACTGTCTTTGGTACTGAAAAGCTAAAAAAAACCCAGTAAAATGGACCCATTGAACCTGGGTGTATATGTACACTTTATAGTGAATAGCTTTCTTGCAAACTTTGTAAATTCATCGTCACTTGTCAAGTACATCACTAAGTGACATAAACACATACATGAAGTCACGTGATAACACCTAGGCTGTGTGTAGCCTCTCTTGGAATTTCTGTGGACCAATTTGATTAGATAAAATTATTGAAAATGTTTTTCCTGTTTCCATGTTCAACATTTATAAAACAAGGTCTAAATGAATTTGGCACTTTTCTAATAGTGCCAAGTTTGGTCCATTTTTTAATCACTATTATGATTTCTGTCATAAATTGGCCATATTGTGCATTTTATAATCTATATACACTTAGATAGGAAGCTTGAGCAATATTTTTATTATTTTATCATTTAAATCTTTATCCACAGCTCGATTGAATTCAACCTTGTTTCAGTGGAATGTTCAACCATCTCTTTCAGTAACATTAGTAATACTTTATTCAGTGAGAATTGGACTAAACCTGCACAGAATTGTGAAAAATACTCTGATATGACATAATGGTTGAATTCAACCATGTCTGTCAGTAACATTTGTGGTCCTTTATACAGTAAGAACTGAACTAGCCTGCACATCTTGTAGGACAGAATTATGAAAAAGAGTCAGATATAACAGGAAGAAGACATGATTGAATTCAGCCGTGTCTGTCAGTAATTTTTGTGATCCTATATGCAGTGTCAGAACTGAACTAGCCCGGGCAAATTGCAGTATAGAATTATGAAAAATACTCCGATATAACAGGAATAAGGGATGATTGAATTCAACCATTTCTGTCAGTAATATTTCAAATTGTGATCCTATATGCAGTGAGAACTAGCTGAACTATCCTGGGCAACTTGCAGTACAGAATTATGAAAAATACTCTGATATAACAGGAATAAGGGATGATTGAATTCAACCATTTCTGTCAGAAATATTTGTGATCCTATATGCAGTGAGAACTAGCTGAACTATCCCGGGCAACTTGCAGTACAGAATTATGAAAAATACTCTGATATAACAGGAATAAGGGATGATTGAATTCAACCATTTCTGTCAGAAATATTTGTGATCCTATATGCAGTGAGAACTAGCTGAACTATCCCGGGCAACTTGCAGTACAGAATTATGAAAAATACTCTGATATAACAGGAATAAGGGATGATTGAATTCAACCATGTCTTTCAAGAACCTTTGTGATGCTTTATTAAATGAGAATTGGACTAGCCTGTGCAAATTGTAGCACAGAATTGTGAAAACATACCGTGATATATCAGGAATTAGAGATGATTGAATTCAACCATATTTTTCAGTAGCATTTGTGATCCTTCAATATGCAGTGAGAACTGATCTAGCCTGCACAACTTGTAGCACAGAACTATGAAAAATACTCCGATATAACTGGAAAAGAGGTGATTAAATTCAACCATATCTGTACTATTTGTGATTCAATATACAGTGAGAACTGCACTATCCTGCACAACTTGTAGCACTAAACTATGAAAAATACTCTGATATAACAGGAAATAATGCATGATTGAATTCAACCATGTCTAATATTTGTGATCCTATATGCAGTGAAAACTGTACTATCCTGCACAACTTGTAGCACAGAACTATGAAAAAGACATGACTGAATTCAACCATATCTGTCAGTAATATTTGTGATCCTACATGCAGGGAGAACTGCACTATCCTGCACAAATTGTAGCACACGATGAAAAATACTCTGATGTAACAGTAGGACATGATTGAATTCAATCACGTCTGTCCGTGAGATTTGTGATCCTTTATGCAGTGAAAATTGGACTAGCCTGCATAGTTTATACCAGATAATTGTAAAACATACTCAGATAATGCAGTAGGAAGTTATGATTGAATTCAACCATCTGTTTCAGGAATGTTTGTGATCCTTTATGCAGTGAGAACTGGATTAACCTGTGCAAATTGTAGCACAGAATTGTGAAAAATACTCGTACATAACAGGAATAAGAGACGATTGAATTCAACCATATTTTGAGTAGCATTTGTGATCATTTATGCAGTGAGAACTGCACTAGCTTGCACATCTTGTAGCACAGAATGATGAAAAATACTCAGATATAACTGGAAAAGAGGTGATTGAATTCAACCATCTCTGTCAGTAATATTTGTGATCCTATATGAAGTGAGAATTTAACTATCCTGCACAACTTGTAGCACCGAACTATAAAAAGTACTCAGATGTAACAGTAAGACATGATTGAATTCAATCACGCCTGTTAGTAACATTTGTGATCCTTTATGCAGTGAAAATTGGACTAGCCTGCATAGCTTATAACACAGAATTATGAAAATTATTTTGATACACAGGAATAAGAGATGATTGAATTCAACCATGTCTGTCAGTAATATTTGCCATCCTTTATGCAGTGAGAACTGCTGTAGCTTACATAACTTGTAGCACAGAATGATGAAAAATATTCAGGTATTACAGTAATAAGAGTTGGTTGAATTCAACCATCTCTTTCAGTAATATTTGTGACCTTTCATGGAGTGAGACATGAGCTAGCCTTCACAACTTGTAGCACAGAACTATGAAAAATACTCGGATATAACAGAAACAAGAGATGATTGAAGTCCACCATGCCTGTCAGTAATATGTCTGATTCTTAATGCAGGGAGAACTGTACAAGCCTGTGCAAATTGAAGGTTAAGTACAGATTTATGAAAAATACTTGAATATAATAGAAAATATTGAATGCTAAACAAAAATAGAAGATACTTTTAACAGATATGACTGATTGAAATAAACCAAACAGTTTCAAGACAAGAACCTCAAATGGCCAACCCTAGTTCAGATCTCTTGGTGCAGATCTTATAAGGGCTGTTTTTAGTTTGAAGGTTATATTGTAAAAATATGTCATCCATGTCATAAAAAGAAACTTGTCCACAAATATCTATTAAAGTGACGAAAGAATGGCCAAGAAACCGAACGATTGTTTAGTTACAATTATTCAAAATTCACCGAAAACAGCAATTAGTGAGCACTCGAAATGCCAGACTCGCAAAAAATGATAACAGAATAGAGTTTGAAGGTGCATGCATGCCCCCAGCTCTATAAAAAGCAAGTTTTCTCCTAATCAAATTTTGCCATTGTCTTTCAGTGACTTAATCCCTCTTAATGTATCTATGGTTATAGTCTGGCTCCCTCCATTAGAAAGATTTGAAATTATTCAATTCTAATTGTACATGTAAATTTATTAGTGATCTTTTACAAATACAGGAAAGAGTCATACTACTAGATAAAATTACATTTTATATCTTAAGCTTATTACTTTGTTATCCCTTTTACATACAGTAGCATGACAAATGTTTGGTCATAATCATTACATTCAAATGTATAAACTTGTCCATTTGCATTAAGATTTATTGTAAATGGAAAAAAAAATATTGAAAAAATATCACATATCCCATGTAACTGCTTAGCATCAAACTTTGACTATGACGATGCCAATTAAATATTTAAATCATTTTTAATAGTAAATATGACACAGCAGATAACCCCTAAACGTAAAAGATTTAAACAAAGTCTCCACACACACATATTTACTGATTTTACTTATTTACTGTAACATACATATACCGCTGAACATATATTTTACAGTTGTTTTTTGTTCTTTCGGAAAGTTTAAAATTAAAAACTCACCTCATAAATTTTTAAATTCCAAAACAACATAAACAAAACTTGCTGGATACAAACACCATATTTTCATTAATTCTGATAATAGTACAAATCAAATATGGTATATTAAACTCTGCTCTATTAAAGGGAGAACAATAATACTTAATTATTATATCATGTAATATAAAACAACTCGTCAAAACACTGTTGTTGATTGTTTCAAATACCAAGAATAAAATGTACCCAAAAGTGTACCTATACACACATACACTGTTAAAATAAAGATATCCTCATGGCTATCAGGGTGATAAAGATTTGTTATGGGGCATACTGAAAAACTAGATCCAGCAGGGTCCCTTGTGTAAACAAAGACAGTATCATTTATTACTCACTGTACTGTGAATACATTCTGTTATTTGGAGAAGTTTGGGAGACTGTTTCAAACATTCAAGAAAAAAAGTTTCATATGCATTCATTTTCTTTGCAAATTTATACACAACAGTATAATTCAAACTAAAAGGATGAAATGAATTAATAAAAGATAAACAGGGCATAGTTTAAAGTATTTACAGATTCTCTGGGAGACTGTAATACTAGCACTGAGAGAGTGCATATCTTCGCAAAGGCACATAATAAGTAGAAATTGCATGTGGGTGCTTTTCTCCACAACTAGTCGGGGAAACTACTAGGACAAGCAATAAACCCCTAACAGACAAACTTATCACACCACGACAAGTTGTAGTGACAAACTGACAGGACCGGAAAACTTCAACTGGACTGATTAATTTCTTGAGTCAGTATCGTGAGTTGGGATCAAACCAACACTATAAACATCCCTTCTTGGCTGCCATAAATCATCGTGTGTCACTGCAAACATGCCAGCTACACATCAGAGAGACTTTCTATAGAAACTTAAGGTACTTTTCTTTTCACTGAGTTAAATATTTTGATTTTCATAATGATTTACAGTCAGAACAGACACATTTGAACCCAGTACCAGCACCTGCCCTTCCGTCAGGATCCTGATCCAGACAAGTCACTATGTACTACATCCTGTTAGGTAGGATAAACCAACCTAAATTTTTTGCGCACTTTTTTTATGGGAGTGTCCCCAACTCCCGACTTTTGCAAACGACCCTAGAGTTGTAGAGTCAGTTGTAGGGTTGGCTCCAGTGGAACACCCCCATTAGGATTGGATTCTAAAATGCAAGATCTGTTAACAATCACAGAAACAATTTAAAATTATCAGGGCAAAAAAACAATTAGCTTCCAAATATTACTAAACATCAATACCGTATTTATCTGTACAAATGCCCCTTCCCTATTGAATGCACACCCCTCCACTCTACCTTTGCAAAGTTCATATTTGGGGATTTTCGAACCCTCTTAACTGGGATGTTTCCCAGTTTGTCTGCAAAGGCTGACCTATAACCATCAAGGGTACTTGGCTGAAACTTCCTGTCCAGGAACAAGTACAGCAGGAAGTTGGTTATGGACTTTATAGGCAATGCCCTAAAATCCACCTGATTACTGAGGCACCACTTTGTAAAAATGGTCCACTTTGCCTCATAGACTGATCTGGTTGATCTTTAAGGGGCCTTAATTCGCCTCAGAGAAGCCATGCTCCTTGATTCTGGGGGCTCTTGACTGCACTGGCTAGGGGGTCTGGAACTGGTGACACAAACTGTGTGTGTGTGTGTTTGTTGTCTAACCTCACAGCAAATAGGTCTATCTGAGGTTGATGCCACCTGTTGTATATTGGAAGACCTCTGGGAGGAGAGAGCACTCTATTTGGATGGTCTGGCCTAGCCTGGATAGCTTGTCTGCTACCACATTCAGCCGGCTTGAAATGAGTTGGACTTTGAGAATCAACTGTTTTCTGGAGCACCAGGATTCTCCACAGAAGGGCACACAGAAGGCCCTCTTTGTTTATGTGGGCAACCAAAAACTGGTTCAGCATTTAACTTTAGTGACACAGACAAATTTTGGGCTGTGCATCCATTGAACATTCTTTTTGAACTTTTTATTTTGTTTCACTCATAACAATGTTCTATATTGGTAAGTGTGAAAACATGATAAAAACTTGAGCGTATCACAACTACAGAAGTTAACTAAGTCAAAGTACACTGAACACGAAATGCTGTCTTATATTAATAATGGTACTGACACTTTTGATGGGAGATAGTCATTGTGGAGACATTTTTGCTGAAATCTGAATTAATGTTTCGATAGTTAAGTATTACTTTATTATTTTATTGTGAAACAACCATAATTATGTATATGATTTGAAAAAAAATAAAGAGATGGAAATAATATATTCTAAAACTTAACATATTTTAAAGCTAGCTTCATCAGATTTGCACAAAATGAAAATAGATAGGAAAGCTTGCCTGAGAGTGATTGCGGCCTTGTTTTGAAAACAAAATGTCTGCCATATCACATCTTTAATGTCAAATAGAGGGTCACATATCAAAAATGCCTTACATCTCCCTTATCATTGGTCCTAGGGGTTCAGAATGACAAACAACATACAGGAAATCATGGCCTGCAAATCTCTTGCAAGTGTCAAACTTGACCTTTTACCCCGGTTTCAAGGTTAAGTGGGGTCATCATACTACAAAGCTCTTATATCTCCCTTATTATTGGTTCTAGGGCTTCCAAATGTGAAAACAACTTATAGGAAATCATACATGTAGGGCCATCATGTTCAAAAGGTCTGATATCTCCTTTCTAATTGGTTCTAGGGTTTCAAAATATGAAAACTACTTGTAAGAAAGCATGGCCTGTGAATCTTTAGCAAGTGTCAAACTTGACCTTTGACCCCTGCTTCAAGGTCAAGTGGTTCATCATGCTAAAATGACCATATATCTCTTATATATATGTTCTTGGGCATGAGACAGAACATGTCGTGGGTTCTCTATACCAAGATTTTCCCAAATTTCAATGTTGTTGCACACTTAGTTGTACCTGTGGGCTGGGGTTTTTGCCTGCCAAGGCTGGCTATTTTTAATCTTTGTTCAAAGTTTCTTAGTAGTGATGAGTCATTTCAAATATAAAAATAGCACCAGAGATGCCTGTACCCCATGAGTATGGGGAAGTATTTTTCAACACCATGAGATATAGAAGTAGTGTAACAGTACAAAGTTCAAGGTACTTTCAGAGCAGTGTCAGTTATATTAAGGTCCAAATAAGGCTTAAGTAGAGAAAATAATATCTAAGGAAAAGAAATGTATGTAAAGATGAAGTATTAAAACAAGACAATTAGGGACGTCACCGTGTACCATGATATCATCATATCGCCGATAGTTCAAGTACACACACGATATCGAGCCTTGTATTCATAACCCGATTTCCGGGGTTTAGTTACAATGTTAGTGAATATCAAATACATAGGTGTACATGAGCCTGAACTCGTAACTGGAAATGGCCCTTCAGTTGAAGATTCTTGAATTATACCCTTAATAAAGTAAAAATCTATGTTATTTCGGAAAATTTACAGGGTCTATAATGTTTTGAATTAAAAATATGAAGTTGAAATTAGATATCAAATTGGCGATTAATACCGTGATATTGCCCGCTGTTTTGCTCACGGCATCGAGACAGCAAACTTCTGCGCGATGACATCCCTAAAGACAATTCAATAATAAAATGACAGCATTTATCAGTAAAGCAAAAATGGCCAAATTATGGTTTAGATGTTTTGAATATTACCCATGCATACAGAAGTGGCAATACATTCAATGAATGCTTATGTGTGGTGTTGGAGAAAAGCCTGTGGCTCACTTGATGAAATTCCATCTGTTACAATGGGAACTTGCAAAAGGAAATTCTTAATGAATGGTAATGATAAGCAAGGTCAATCAGTGTCACACCATGACGTGGCACACCTAAAACCCTTAACCAATGTCCCTACCAAGTATAAACTGCCTACACCTTACCGTCTCTGAGATATAGCCTGGACAAGATTTTTGGACACACCTACTACCCCCAACCAATGTTCTCACCAAGTATCAGCTTCCTACACCGAAAAGTTTGCAAAATATAGCCTAGACAAGATTTTATAGGTCAAGGTCACTACAACAAGGTCAAAGGTCAAGGTCAGACCATGACGTTGCACACCTACACCCCCTAACCAATGTCCCCTTACGGTTTCTGAGATATAGCCCGGACAAGATTTTCAAACTCAAGGTCGATATGACAAGGTCAAATCAAGGTCAGACCATGATGTTGCACACCTACATATCCTAACCAATGTCCCTACCAAGTATCAACTTCCTACACCGAAAAGTTTGCAAAATATAGCCTAGACAAGATTTTATAGGTCAAGGTCACTACAACAAGGTCAAAGGTCAAGGTCAGACCATGACGTTGCACACCTACACCCCCTAACCAATGTCCCCTTACAGTTTCTGAGATATAGCCCGGACAAGATTTTCAAACTCAAGGTCGATATGACAAGGTCAAAGGTCAAATCAAGGTCAGACCATGATGTTGCACACCTACATATCCTAACCAATGTCCCTACCAAGTATCAACTTCCTACACCTTACGGTTTCTGAGATACAGCCCAGACAAACTTTTTCCCGTCGCCCGCCCGGCCATCCGGACACCATGGATGAAAACAATACCCCGACCGCCCTTAAGTACTGTGGGGTAAAAGCCAACAAAAGTCTGACAGAGCCTGTACAGTACCACACAACCAAAACAAAAAGTATGGTGCAAGGCTGAAAAATTGGGCTTCTTATAAGTAATAAACCCAAAATTTTCACAAAAATATTTTTGGTTAAATCAGATAATCTGAGAACAAATTTATATTTTAACCTTCACCAGCATTTAAAAAACTAGAAGCCATACAATGGAGTACATTTTACTAACATCATAAAACTAAAAGAGGTATTTAATTCAGGGCCTTGCTACAATTTACTATTGGAGTTGACATTTGATCCTAAAACAGCATTACACTCACACACAAGAACCCTTAACCTGTACTCTTATCTCTTCAAAGTTTGCTGCACCACAGCTCTAGCCTTACATTCGAAATGGACTTTTAATTATAATTGGATTTTTTCATTGCTGAATCTCCCTTATACAAGGAGGACTCTAAGGTGCAAAATAATATTTACATAAAGTCCAAATTTGTACCAAATCTTTTACAAACATGTACATACATATTTACTTCAAATTCATAAAACATTAGCACCAGTTAGGCCATTTAAGCTGACCATACTGTCTTAGCAGAATGCTGATGTAAAAGCCAGCATATATGTATATTATATGAACTGGAAGTGCATTATCCAAACTGAAATTTTTTTGCCAAATTACAAAGAAACAGGAACCTTTAGCAAGGCTACCACAGCCCCAATGAAGTAACAGGGAAAGATGAAAAGTTCTTCTTAGTTCAAGCCTCCCCCTTGCCTCCCCACCACCCTACTGAGTTTCATTACTCTGAGAGTGGTCAGGCTACTGATGTGTTGTGTTTTCTTTCAACTTGATTAAAAATGTGCAGTCCTGGGAATTATTCCATCCCAACCCCTCAAATATGAGGGAAGGCTTATCTGCTACCCCACTGAAAGTGTTTATGTTATCTGAAGACCATATAATTAATAGCCCATTATCTGCATGTGTCTTGTGGTTATTAGTGACTGCTCTCTCATACAAAAATGTGTTGCCAGCACTGGAAGAAAGCAAGTATACTTATTTGTGTGGATGTGTCAAAACTCACACTATACTCTGTTTTCAAGCCCTTTCCCATGTTCCATGAATTTCCAATATCAAACTGTTCATGCATAGATTTGGTTTGTATGATCTTTTTAGCATACCAGTCTTAGGAAAATCTGCATCTCTCTACCCAAAAAATGGGCAACCCCTCATCCCCTCCCCACTGTATAATGTTTATCCAGATGCCATGCAAATGACAAGTGATGAATGATTAACATGCTGTTAAAATCTGATAATGTGTGTGTTTCTGTTTTTGTTCAGTCCAGAAGCTTTTGAAGCTACTTTGTATATTGATATTGCCCCCACCAAAGTGATTTTGTGAGTATGTATGTCTGTTTAACTGTTTGTCTGTGATTATGATAACTCCAACAGAAATGAAGGAATTTTTATAACATATTTTAAGTGGCTAGGGCCTAGACAAAGTAATCATATTTTTTGATAAGATCTGGATCATATTTTGGATATAATAAAATCCCAAATTTTTAAAGGTTCAATTTTAGGTGGGTTGCATGTAACCAGCCCGCCTATTAAATTGATGTGTCCGACGTCCATCTGTCTGTCCACATTTTTGTTTCTGGACTCTAACTCGAAAACGCTTTGTCCAATCAAATTCAAACTTGACAGGGAGATAGATCACCATCATAGCTAGGTTCCTTTCGAAATTGGTGTAATTCCATCTGTTTGTTTGTCCGTTTTTTGTCTGTCCGCCCACATTTTTGTTTCTGGACTCTTAACTCGAAAACGCTTTGTCCAATCGAATTCAAACTTGCCAGGGAGATAGATCTTCATTATAGCTAGGTTCCTTTCGAAATTGGTGTAATTCCATCTGTTCGTTTGTCTGTTTTTTGTGCGTTATCTGTCCGTCAACATTTCCATTTCCGGACTCACACATTTACCTTAACTGGGTGACCCAACCTTTCTTTCCGTATTTCTAAATTTAATTACAGCAGTTGCTAACCTTATTGCTGCCTTTGCAACCCGCCTTTTGGGGCATTTCTAACCCTCTTGCTAAGGTATTTTCAACAACTTGGGCTTTCTGGTTGACATAACTCTAAAATTAATGAACTTTTTTACATGTGTAGGACCTTGCCAAAGGAAAAATTGAATACTTTTTGGGTGAGATTCAGATCATATTCTTGACAAGAATGTAATAAAAGGCCCCCTGCAGGAGGTTTGTGCTCTACGAGTGCTTCTAAATTTAAAAGTTTGTTAGAGAAATGATGGTGTTATAAGGATATATACTATGTTTATTTTTAAATTGAAATTTGATGTTAAATTAGTTTTTAAACTTAAAAATATACTTTCTGTGGCACTTTGCAAAAATACTGAAATTTACATATGACTTAGTTTTGGATATATTTTGGATATATAATATGTAAATTTAGAATGAATTTGAGTAAAAGATTAACTAGACAAAGGACACATCTGCGGTTAAATGCAAGATATATCTGTTGGGCGCCAACTCTCGGCAGGGAACAACTCGAGTTGTTCCTTGCGCCAACTCGCGGGGGCAAGTTGTAGCAAACATCTCGAGATGTGCGCGCGATCTTAAGTTGTGGCTGCATCAACTTAATCCCCTATTGTCCAGTACTGGTCAGTAACTGCATGGCTTGTGATTGGTCAATTATTGGTCTCAAATGTGGCTTCTATCTTAATATGATAGCTGTACCAACTTAATCCTCTATTGTAATTGGCTAATTATTTACACTCACTTTTGGCTAGAAGTAGTGAAGTATACAAGGCAGACTTTTAATTGTAATTAAGGTATTAGACACATGCCCTTACTTTATTTACTAACTAACTCTATTTCAGAAACTACAACTTGTAAACATGATTTTTTTCTAAACAGGGTAAGTTTATATATTGCAAATAAATTATAAAACTTCATCCATTTATGTAGAAAAATCTGTAACAAAACAAAAAAATAATGTCATTTTCATCAGTCAGTACTGTAAACTGATGTTAATTTTTAGTGTGGTGTTTGTTATTAATCTGTACCATTTCTGTACTTATTCAATGAAAATATGCCCCAAAAGAACTGGATAGCTTTAATAAAGTTACTTTGAAAGTTTTACTTTTAAATATCTAAAATCATTATCAATAGCAATATATAATTGTTTATAGGAGTTGTGTAAATATGAAACAGCATCATAACACACTGTACTTTGTATATGTGTGTAGTAATTCACCAATGTATTAATAAATATTAATACCCAAATAATAATAATTATTTGACAAACACAATCGTAGACCTAATGGCAATCAAGAGACAAGCCAGTCATGGTAGTGACCTATTAGGCTTCCTATTTAAATAAAAATGTCAACATCAAAATAGCCTGAAAAGTCCTTAAATGCAATTAAGAAATTATCACTCAGAATAATATAATCAAATGGTCACTGCCTTTCATCACCTTTGATTGTCTACATAGCATTCTTCTCCACAGAGATTAAGTTCTATGAAAGTATGATTAGATTGAATTATAGGGTGAAGTTGGTGCAGCACCAACTCGAGATGTGACAGTACATCTCAAGATGTTTGCCACAACTCAATCCCGCGAGTTGGCGCAAGGAACAACTTGAGTATTCCAAACAGATTGTAATAATTTACAAAGTTAACATTTAATATTTATCACTCTATTTCATGAGAGTAGTATAGATCTTATGCATGGAAGCCCATTTGTAAACAACACAAAACATGCACTTGCTTGCATCTGATGTGGTAAGATTTCAAGACATACACAGAAGCCAAGTGTGAGCATCACAAGCAAAACTCTATGTATATTTTTGTCCATTCCTTACTTATTAGTACTATGGACTGTGAATCTTTTGATGTGGTCAGATTTAACCTTGGGCCCCTCCTTCAAGGTCAAACGATAGCCAAACTTAAAAGTGCTTATAACTCGCTTATTATTGGTCCTTGAGGAACCTACAGGAAATCATGGGCTGCAAATCTTCTAATGTGGTCAGATTTGACCTTGGGCCCCTGCTTCAAGGTCAAATGAGGGTAGCCAAACTTAAAAGTGCTTACATCTTGCTTATTATTGAAAAATGCCACTGCCAACCCAAAGTCAGATGCAGGTTTCAGGTGGGCCAGTGTGACTCAAACTTTTAAAATAAGATAAAGATATGCATTACAAAAGGTGTTGTAATTGTTAATAAAACTATGACAAGAGGGTCAAAGATGCCACAAAAGGCGGGTTGCACAGGCCGCAATAAGGTAAGCAACTGCTTAGCTGATTAGCGACTGCTGTAATTACATTTAGAAACAAGGAAAGAAATGTTAGGTTACCCATTTAAGGTGAATGTGTTAGACGTGCTAAGAAATGTAAAACTTATAATCTAGGTTACATAATTGTATCTATGCTATAAACGGACAAACAAAAGGACGGAATTACACCAACTTAGCTATGATGGTGATGTATCTCCCTGTCAAGCTTGAATTCGATTGGACAAAGTGTTTTGGAATTAGAGTCCGAAAACAGAAATGTTGATGAACAAATGGACAAATAAACCGACGGAATTACACCAATTTCGAAAGGAACGTAGCTGTGATAGTGATCTATCTCCCTGTCAAGTTTGAATTTGATTGGACACAGCATTTTTGAGTTTGAGTCCGGAAACAGAAAGGTAGACGGACAGAGAAATCAACAAAAAACGGACAAACAAACCGACAGAATTACACCAATTTTGAAAGGAATCTAGCTATGATGGTGATCCATCTCCCTGTCAAGTTTGAATTCGATTGGACAACCGTTTTTGAGTTAGAGTCCGGAAACGGAAATTTTGACGGACAGACGGACAAAAAACAGGCAAATGAACAGACGGAATTACAGCAATTTAGAAAGGAACCTAACCGTGATGGTGCTCTATGTCCCTGTCAAGCTTGAATTCGATTGGGCAAACCGTTTTCGAGTTAGAGTCTGGAAACAAAAATGTGGACAGACGGACAGACAAACGGACAAAAAATTTGCAACTTGTACAAGTCAACTTATACAAGTTGCAACTTGTACAAGCTGTTTGTACAAGTTGTAACTTGTACAGATTTTTCAACTTGTACATAACATATCTAATTACCTGTAGTTTGGTTTGTAAAAGATTGCAAATGGGGACTTAATGCAAAATTCATATTGTGTTGAATTTACTTATGTGCTGTATACTCATGATGTATACAAGAATAATCATTCTTATAAACTTTTCCTACAGATCTTTTTCTTTGAAACTTAGTGTTGCTTGCAAAATTTAATTAAAAGGAGCTATTAATAATATCTCTTAAGATGAGCTAGGCAATCTTATTGTGGGCTAGCCTATCCCAGCCAATCTTAAGATTGGTAGGCAAACTTAGATTATCATGATGGCAGACAAACATAATCACAAACAAAATTATTTTGGTGGGGGTAATATAAATGAAATAGCTGGCAAAGCTTCTGGACTGAACAAACACAGAAACCCACCCATTTTATCAGATTTTAATAGCATGTTAATCATTCTTCACTTTTCACACTCATGGCATCTGGATAAACATTACAGGGTGGGTAAGAGAGGAGGAGGGTCACCCATTTTTTTTGGACAGAGATGCAGATTTTCCTTAGGACTAATCAGAAATACACTTTCATATGATTTCTCAAAGGGGAATAGGCCAATCTGACCTGAGACCACATGCTGAACTGTTTTAATTACTTCCATGTGAGAACAAGTACTGGCTAATGTTTGTTTAAATCTGTGCTGGGATCAGTGTTCCTTGGGTTCACTCTCCAAAATAATCCCCAAACCCTGCAACCTGCAAAAACACTGAATGCTGTGTATTTTATCTGTGTTGCTTCACACTTCGGTAGCCTTGCCAAGGGCTGTCTCATACAGTCTTGGAAACGGGAACACAAATGTCAACAGAAATTTATGTTTTTGTTTACGTTTCCCTGTGCCATTTCACACTGACACATTTCTCCCCTGATTTTGGTGAGAATATATGGCAAATTGAGATTCCTTGACCTTGACTTTTTTTCTTAAAGATAGATGAAAATATATCAATACAATGGCAATTAAACTTAATTCATCTTCAACACAAACAAAAATTCTAATGGATTACTATTTTGTCACTAATATACTCGGTTACTCGCGATGTATTGTATTATTGCCCACGTAATGAAACATTTGTGTAAAATATGCTACATTTCAGCATTTGTCACAAAATATCAAAGTTGTGTTTGCTTGAAAATGCTTTTCTTCAAAAAAATTTCATTTCCCTAATCGACAGTTTGTTTACACAAGACTTTAAATGGTAGGTACTAAATCTCATGGTAATTCGAATTTGGGTTGGTTCTCGGAGGGTGAGTACTGGGTGCCATTTTTAGCACCCGTCCCAGTCCTAGTATTTATTCACAAAAATGTTTTTCTTTCACCAACCAGGACAGGAGGTTCTCAGTTGCCTAATTGTTAGCATATTTTTACTAGATACCATACTCTTATAGCCTTATAAATTTGGTCTGAATTTCATTGTCACACTAATGACATGCCCATATTCTGCCTATATTTTACTAATAACATTGTTCTCTTATCTCTGTTGTGCAACTCCTTGGAATAATGTTGAGGCTGTTTCGTCTTCATTTATTAATTTTGTTTTGGAATGTATATGTAATAGCCCCTTTGCTTTATTTTAGTGGTGTGAACGATAAACTCATAACTGGTTTTTCATTTGTTTTTGGTATAAATAACGAAATCCGCAAAGAATATTTGGGAACCGGAAATTGAAAACGTCATTATTTTAGGTTTTATAATAGTATTTTAAAAATCTAACTCATTTTTCAATACTATATGAAAAAAGGACTCTTTGATGTTTAACTTTAATCATAATAACTTTTCAACAGTGCCAGCATGTATGACCTTGTGTTGTGAATTAGGAAATCAGTAAACTGTTATTTATTATCATTTTTTATCACATCAGTTATTTCCATTATTTTATATTGTATAACTTTTATTCCATAGTACTGCACAGCTTCACAGGTTTAGTTTACACTTTGGTAAAATTTACATTCATCATTTCTGTACATAGGCACCCCAAACTCCCCTCATTAAACTCTCATTACTTTGTTTATATTATATCAAGTTCATACTGTTTTACCCTAGATCTACTAGATCCACGAGCTAGGTGTAGCATCTGGAATCAAATATTAATCTCTGCTCAATATCACAGTCCCCAGATATTTTTATGGTCAAAACATGCCACATTTAATCTCCCAAATTTCACAGTTTCTGTATACACCACAAATGTGGCAGCCAGCTATTAGAAAGAAAATGTCTTTTGGTACTAGCTTACTTGTTATATAAATAATGAATCCCTCTATATTATTCTGTGTAGTTAGTAGTTAACACCAAGTGTAAATAAGTCTTCTTATTGGTCAGCTCAGAGCTGACTGGACTCACTTGACACTTCTCTTACTGTTGGCTAGGTAATCTTGCATAAATGCTCACCATGTATTTAAAATTACCTGTTACTTTTATGTTTGGCTGTCCTCGTTTGATCTTGAAGGAGGGGCCCAAGGTCAAATCTGACCATATCAGAAGATTCCCAGCTCATGATATCCTATAAGTTGGTTTCACATTGCAAACCACAAGGACCAATAATAAGCGAGTTATAAGCATTTTTTTAAAGTTTGGTTGTCCTTGTTTGACCTTAAAGGATGGGTTAAAGGTCAAATTTGACCACATCAGATGATTCCTAGCCCATGATTTCCTAAAAGTTGATTTCACATTGCAAACCTCTAGGACCAATACTGAGCAAGTTATAAGCACTTTTAAGTTTGGCTGTTCTTGTTTGACCTTAAAGGAGGGGTCCAAGGTCAAATCTGACTGCATCAGAAGATTCCCAGCCCATGTTTTCCTATAGGTTAGTTTCATATTGCAAACCTCTAGGACCAATAATAAGGGAGATATAGGCACTTTTAAAGTCTGCTACATGTGGATTTCTGTGGATGACCCTGAATAAGAAGCTTCAAGGTCAAATGTCTGCAAGGCAGTAGATGACATGTATATCTGTTATACATATCACTTATGAAGAAATTCAACCTTCTACTTCTGAGAATCAGCCAGTAGAAAAAGGTAGATAATTTTCAAAGAAATGCCCGCAGTGGCCATCTTGTTTTTGAGAATGAGGCTAATGTCAGTCCCAGAAAAGCTTACCTCTCAATGCAGATATCCTGCAAATTTGGTGAAGCTAGCTGGTGTATTTTCCGCTGAGTGTTAACATCGAAATCTCTCTACACACAGCAGCAGCGGCGTAGCGAACGCTAAAGTAACCACCAGATCCATCCAGTGGATACAAATATTAACATTCAAATTTGATTTTTTCAAGAGATTTACAAATTAATTCATATGCAAGGAAAAAGATTTTGACAAAATAAGTCTGATGTTATTTAGGGAATGTTTTACTTCCCAAAAGTTAATTATTTCTTCCTTTGGCCAGGCCCTTCCAACATAAAAATGTTATAAATATCTGTTGATTACTTTTTGAGTTATTGCAAATAGACAAATAAATGTACAAAATATAATCTCCTAGAAGAGTTCACAGTAGTATATCATTCTGTTTTGTAGTGAAATGAAGTGTGTAGTTAATTGCTTAACAAAAACCTGGCAATTTAAACCACAAGTTTGAGATCTATTAAAGTAACAATATTTAACAGAAAGGCTAATGTTAATGTGGGATTCTCATTGGATGTAAATTCTTACACAGAAACATTTCAGTCCTCCCAATTTTACCATCCAAGTCCCCTCAAATCTTGGGGAAGGTCTATCTGCTCCCCCTCTGGCTGTATATTTTACTCATCCCAAACAGTCACTACTGTATATTTTAACTAGGCAGGGTGCTGATAATGAATTACCAAACCACAAATGATTTCACATCTGGATTGCCTGTCTAACTGTAATCTACTATTTCACATAGTACACCACACTAATTAGCTGTTTTTTATAAAGTTGTGTAATGGAATATTTTATGTATCATACTTTGTGAAGAACACAAAATGTGTAAAATGTATTCTTAGCTTTCAAAGAAAATGAATACAGTGTTTTAGAGTGTATCAAAGATCTACAATTTTAATGCAAGTATGGATAACAATATTTTGTGGGGAGGGGTATCAACAACTGACAGTCATAGAATATAGCACCGAAATCACCGATCAAATTTTGGTAAGAATCATCACTCTCTTTGCTTATAACCTTAATAAGAAATGCATTTGATGTTGATATAAATGTTTTTTCCCCATGTAATATCTTCAAAGATATCTATTATATATTTAAATATGTTATCTATTAAAAACAAATTTGTAATAAGAATATAACACCTTAAACAATATATAGTAATAAGAATATAACTCCTAAACCGCCAGTCTATGTAATGCTATTTTAAGGTTTCTTATTTAATTATCTCCCTCTTTCGACCGAAGGCCATGGTTGGAGATTATAAAACACCTTCGGAGCGTGTGTCTGTGCGTCCGTCTGTGCAAAATTTTGGCCTCAGTTTGAAAAATAAAATGATGCTCTGAATCTTGAAATATTGCAGCTAGCTTTATCAAATATGCACAAAAGATATATGGCTAGGAAAACTTATTATGTCAGATGGTAGTTTTGGTATAGTTTCAAAAGAAAATGGCCACCACATCACATATTTAATGTCAAATAGGGTTATCCTATTAAAAAGGCCTTATATCCCCCTTGCCAATGCTCCTAGGGGGTTTCAATATGTGAAAACAACTTGCAAGAAGTCATGGCCTGGGAGTCTTTTCCAGTTGTTGCATTTGACCATTATCCTCTGCTTCAAGGATAAATAGGGGGTCATCATACTAAAACATCCTTATATCTCACTGGTTATTGGTGCCAGGGCTTCAAAATATAAAGCAGCCCATGGGAAGTCTTGGCCTGCAAATGTTTTCCCTGTGAACAGTTTTGGCCTCATTTTGAAAAACAAAATGGCCGCCATAGCCAATTATTTCAAAATCATTAAAATGCTCTAAAACTTAAAATATTGCAGCTAGGTTCACCAAATTTGCACAAAAAATATATCGGTAGCAAAGTTAGCCCGATAGTAATTTGGGCTAGTTTCGAAAACAAAATGGCCAACATATCACATGTTTAATGTCAAATGGGATTATCCTATTCAAAAGGCCTTTTATCACCCTTATTATTGCTAATATGAGTTTGGAATGTGAAAACAACTTATAGGAAATCATGACCTGGGAATCTTTTTCAGTTGCTGACTTTGACATTTGTCCCTGTCTTCATTGTACAAAGGCTGTATATCTCCCTTCATTCTCCATTATTACTTTTCCTAAGGTGGGAGATAACCACTGCTTCAGTAGTCGTCTTGCTGTTTATGCCAAGTACTTATATTTAATGGCAGATGAATTGTGCAAAACAGAACAAATTTTGTTTGAAAAATGCACCTCTGGTCAAATCTGACCACACCAAAAGATTCCCAGCCAATGATTTCCTATAGGTTGGTTTACCATCCCAAACCTCTAGAACCAATAATAAGCAAGTTATTAGCACTTTTAAGTTTGGCTATCCTCGTTTGACCTTGAAGGAGGGGTCCAAGGTCAAATCTGACGACACCAAAAGATTCCCAGCCCATGATTTCCTATATGTTGGTTTACCATCCCAAACATCTAGGACCAATAATAAGTGAGTTATAAGCACTTTTAAGTATGGCTATCCTTGCTTGACCTTGAAGGAGGGATCCAAGGTCAAATCTGACTACACCAAAAGATTCCCAGCCCATGATTTCCTGTATGTTGGTTTACCATCCCATACCTCTAGGACCAATAATAAGCGGGTTATAAGCACTTTTAAGTTGGGCTATCCTTGTTTGGCCTTGAAGGAGGGGTCCAAGGTCAAATCTGACCACACCAATAGATACCCAGCCCATGATTTCCTATAGGTGGGTTTACCATCCCAACCTCTAGCACCAATAATAAGTGAGTTATTAGCACTTTTAAGTTTGGCTATCCTCATTTGACCTTGAAGGAGGGGTCCAACGTCAAATCCGACCACACCAAAAGATTCCCAGCCCATGATTTCCTATAGGTTTGTTTACCATCCCAAACCTCTAGGACCAATAATAAGTGAGTTATTAGCACTTTTAAGTTTGCCTATCCTCGTTTGACCTTAAAGGAGGGGTTAAAGGTCAAATCTGACCACATCAGAAGATTCCCAGCCCATGATTTCCTAAAAGTTGATTTCACATTGCAAACCTCTAGGACCAATACTGAGCAAGTTATAAGCACTTTTAAGTTTGGCTATCCTTGTTTGGCCTTGAAGGAGGGGTCCAAGGTCAAATCTGACCACACCAATAGATACCCAGCCCATGATTTCCTATAGGTGGGTTTACCATCCCAAACCTCTAGCACCAATAATAAGTGAGTTATTAGCACTTTTAAGTTTGGCTATCCTCATTTGACCTTGAAGGAGGGGTCCAACGTCAAATCCGACCACACCAAAAGATTCCCAGCCCATGATTTCCTATAGGTTTGTTTACCATCCCAAACCTCTAGGACCAATAATAAGTGAGTTATTAGCACTTTTAAGTTTGCCTATCCTCGTTTGACCTTGAAGGAGGGGTCCAAGGTCAAATCTGACCACACCAACAGATTCCCAGCCCATGATTTCCTATATGTTGGTTTACCATCCCAAACATCTAGGACCAATAATAAGTGAGTTATAAGCACTTTTAAATTTGGCTATCCTTGTTTGACCTTGAAGGACAGGTCTAAGGTCAAATCTGACCACACCAAAAGATTCCCAGCCCATGATTTCCTATACCTCTAGGACCAATAATAAGCGAGTTATAAGCACTTTTAAGTTTGGCTATCCTCGTTTGGCCTTGAAGGAGGGGTCAAAGGTCAAATCTGACCACACCAATAGATAACCAGCCCATGATTTCCTATAGGTGGGTTTACCATCCCAAACCTCTAGGACCAATAATAAGCGAGTTATTAGCATTATTAAGTTTGGCTATCCTCATTTGACCTTGAAGGAGGGGTCCAAGGTCAAATCCGACCACACCAAAAGATTCCCAGCCAATGATTTCATATAGGTTGGTTTACCATCCCAAACCTCTAGGACCAATAATAAGCGAATTATTAGCATTATTAAGTTTGGCTATCCTCGTTTGACCTTGAAGACGGGGTCCAAGGTCAAATCTGACCACACCAAAAGATTCCCAACCTATGATTTCCTATATGTTGGTTTACCATCCCAAACCTCTAGGACCAATAATAAGTGAGTTATAAGCACTTTTCATGACTGACAAAGAAGCGCCCGTGGTGGCCATCTTGTTTTTCAAAATGAGGCCAAAAATATTCCCAGTCAAGATTTTCTCATGAGGAACATATCTCTACCTATAATACCCTTTACTCTAGGGGGGCAAGGAAAGTCCTTGCTTTAAGTCGAATAAGCGTCCCTGGCGGCCATCTTGTTTTTCAATATGATGCCAAAAATATTCCCAAGCAAGATTTTATGGTTATTAATATATCCTGCAAATCTGAGAAGGCTAGCTGTGGATACAATTACTGAGAGACCTCTTATTCCTGTATATCAAAATAATTGTCATAATTCTGTGCTATAAGCTATGCAGGCTAGTCCAATTTTCACTGCATAAAGGATCACAAATGTTACTAACAGGCGTGATTGAATTCAATCATGTCTTACTGTTACATCTGAGTACTTTTTATAGTTCAGTGCTACAAGTTGTGCAGGATAGTTAAATTCTCACTTCATATAGGATCACAAATATTACTGACAGAGATGGTTGAATTCAATCCTGTTATGTACGAGTATTTTTCACAATTCTGTGCTACAATTTGCACAGGTTAATCCAGTTCTCACTGCATAAAGGATCACAAACATTCCTGAAACAGATGGTTGAATTCAATCATAACTTCCTACTGCATTATCTGAGTATGTTTTACAATTATCTGGTATAAACTATGCAGGCTAGTCCAATTTTCACTGCATAAAGGATCACAAATCTCACGGACAGACGTGATTGAATTCAATCATGTCCTACTGTTACATCAGAGTATTTTTCATCTTGTGTGCTACAAGTTGTGCAGGATAGTGCAGTTCTCCCTGCATATAGGATCACAAATATTACTGACAGACATGGTTGAATTCAGTTATGTCTTTTTCATAGTTCTGTGCTACAAGTTGTGCAGGATAGTACAGTTTTCACTGCATATAGGATCACAAATATTACAGACATGGTTGAATTCAATCACCTCTTCCAGTTATATCAGAGTATTTTTCATAGTTCTGTCCTACATTAGTTGTGCAGGCTAGATCAGTTCTCACTGCATATTGAAGGATCACAAATGCTACTGAAAAATATGGTTGAATTCAATCATTTCTTATTCCTGTTATATCACGGTATGTTTTCACAATTCTGTGCTACAATTTGCACAGGCTAGTCCAATTCTCAATGAATAAAGCATCACAAAGGTTCTTGAAAGACATGGTTGAATTCAACCATCCCTTATTCCTGTTATATCAGAGTATTTTTCATAATTCTGTACTGCAAGTTGCCCGGGATAGTTCAGCTAGTTCTCACTGCATATAGGATCACAAATACTACTGACAGATAGGGGTGTTGCGGTAGTACCGATATCGTCGGTATGGTAAATAAATTATTGAAAACCGTCATAAGTTCAGCTACCGGTTTTCCACTTATACTTCAATGTAAAGAAATTTTACTAACCTTACATACAAAGTAAGTATCATAATCCACTTTTATTTGCTTTTTACTGTAATACCACACCCATAATGAGCGATAATTTGCAGAAACAATATATTTCGTTGTTTAGCCAATCAGAATCCAGGATACATCTGTGTCATGTTAGAATTTCTGTTTTACAGTATGGAAAGTATTTGGTTCTCATGTTTTGTTAAATAGGAGACGGTTAACCAGTAACCGACCGGGAAGTGAAAGACGGGAAACCGGAAGGAAAAAATTGCTACCGCAACACCCCTACTGACAGACATGGTTGAATTCAATCATCCCTTATTCCTGTTATATCAGTATTTTTCATAATTCTGCACTGCAAGTTGCCCGGGCTAGTTCAGTTCTGAGACTGCACATAGGATCACAAATATAACTGACAGACATGGTTGAATTCAATCATGTCTTATTCCTGTTATATCTGACTCTTTTTCATAATCCTGTCACACAAGATGTGCAGGCTAGTTCAGTTCTTACTGTATAAAGGACCACAAATGTTACTGACAGACATGGCTGAATTCAACCATTATGCCATATCAGAGTATTTTTCACAATTCTGTGCAGGTTTAGTCCAATTCTCACTGAATAAAGTATTGCTAATGTTACTGAAGGATAATTGGTTAAACATTCTACTGAAACAAGGTTGAATTCAATCAGCTGTGGATAAAGATTTAAATGATAAAATATTGCTCAAGTTTCCTATCTTAAGTGTATTAGATTATAAAATGCACAATATGTCCAATTTATGGCAGAAATCATTATAGTGATTGAAAAATGGACCAAACTTGGCACTATTAGAAAAGTGCCAAATTCATTTAGACCTTGTTATAAATATTTTAAAGTAAAATAATATTATCTTATATTTATATGAAATACATATCTTTCAAACCTTTACAGATCTTTGTAGTAGTTAAATTCATTGATGAAAGCAATTGTTTAAAAATCTTTTTCTATTCTCACACTTTTGAAACCAAATCTCATACATGTTTTCATGAATATGAATGAGATGTAAAAAATCCACCAATAGATCTTTCACAGTTATGTTAACTCCTTGGTCAAGCTATTTTTTGTCTTCTTTTTTATATAAGCTATCAATGATTAGTATTTTAAACTCAAGTAAGATATTTATGAACCTTATTTTTTTGCAACAAGAGGTTTCTTTGAAACTTTTGTAATTTTTTTAAATTTTTACAGCAATGTGTGGCTGTTTCATAATTGTTTATAACTTGGTGTCATTACAGTTTTGGAAAAAATATATTTCAAATTGAATGGTTCCATGGGAAATTACGATGAATTACTATTGCCAGTAAGGCAGTAACCAATCTATGTTCTTGTAAATCTGTCAATGGTGGTAGCCCAGCAAATCTGTATATTTTATTTTAAAATGTATTGGAAAAATTTTTTTTATACTTTTCAAAAAAGTGTTGAGCTAATGTCAGTTGGACAAGCATTGGAAAAGAATGGGCCAATCTTAATCATACCACCACCTTGAAACCAGTGATGTATATTGATCTTCCCTCATTTGGTCTGTCCCCTATGGGTGTGTGCCCGCAACTTAGGTATGATTGACCCATATAATACTTTGATTTGCCCCTTTTGTATTTTATTTACAGAATGAGGATTAAAGTGTAGCAAAGTAAGCATTATGCATTGTATTTCAGGAAATACAAAGTTTATGCAATTTATAACATTCACAATATGGTTAATGGTTAGGATTTCTACAGCTTTCCCCGGGTAAACTTCATACATTTTATTTTAAACATTTACAATTTAAAACTTTATAAAACATTAACATTTACAATGTTTTCACAATTATCTTCATATTATACCAATAAATACAAAATTTATTCGTTTTAAAATGCTCACAATCTTATCATATAGGAAATATTATAGTTTCTCTGATAGTTTGTCATAAGTTTTATTTATTTCATAATGAGTTAGGTACTGAAATCAACAGATATAGTTTCAACATAACAACTTGGTTCAACTGTTGAATCATTTTTGCCTCATTTTATACTGTTTAACTACTTATACTTTAACAAACAGCTGCTGTTTACAGTTTAATGACAAATAGGTCAAATGATTTATTCTCGGGTGGTATATCAGATTACAGACTAGTGTTAAAAATGTGTGTGTGTAAGGGGGCAGATCTCAGGGGTAAATGACAGGCAATTGATACTACCAGCAAAACATTTATCACAGCATTTAGACTGGGGATAATTGTGACATTTGTTGAGGTAGCTTCTCAGATTAATTGGATCAAATCAATATACAGGATGACTTGAACGCATGACACATGATGAGATGTTTATTTTATTTTATTATTTTTTAGTTTATTATAGTGACATGTACTATGTTGACAAGTAATACACAGCCCTATACATATAATTTACTTTTTTTCTTTCTTGCCACAAATCAAAAATAAAATTAATAATCATATTGACATTTACGTGAGCTAATACCCTTGATAAGTGGTCCATTAATACTTCAGATTTATTAATGTTTAGAATTTTGAAATGTTTCATACATTCTTCTGGGGCGTATAGGCGCCCCAGGTGTCAGTCCTGCCCCAAGGCAGTGAAATAATTTCTGCCCCACCTTAGAGGTCATTTGGTGACCAGTCTAATGGTCAGCTTATGACATCATAAGGAATTCCTGTGTACTTTACATGGTTTCTTGTGTATTTATCCCTGGTTACTGGGGCAACCTGTCAACAAATTATGTAATTGGTTTCTCACCTTTCAGTTGTTGGGTCCTTGGCTTTGTTCCTCAGTTTGAAATTTGACTTTCAGCGAGAGACATGGGAAAAAATTTTACATTTGCTATAAATTCTTTTAGTGTTTTATGATATCTTAGGCTTTTAATCTGTACATATGTAAATACATGGACGGTCCTTTAGTGTGCAACAAGTTTTATCTATTGGAGGAAATAATGACTATATGGTGTTAAAAATCATCATGTGTACGGGACTGTGTTTGAGACTGAACTTATTCTAACAGAATTTTTGTGGTCATCGAGTCTTCAAACAGGCTTTGTGTTTCAGGCTAAGAGGGATGGTCTAACCTATATTTTGCATTATTTTTGCGCAAGCTTGTAGCCATTCAGCTGAAATTGAAGCCTATTTCCTGACTTGCCGACCACTAAGAATTCTGAGTTCCTTGTGTATTTTCAGTGAACTTTGATTGAGATATAGGGCAAGAAAAATGCCTAATAAAAAGTATTGTAAAAAATGTGACACAAAACATGTACCGCCAACAGGGAGAAACTGTAAAATCACAGCTGAGGAGGCAGAAGTGGACAATGTGACTGTGAATGAACTGTATAGAGATGCTGCCGTATCCAGTGAGGTTGATGGTGTAACCTACAACGGACAGCAGGTCCAGCTTCAGATTCTGCAGCAACTGGAGAGAGTAACGAAGAGGTTAGACAAGGTAGAAGACAGAATGACTGCAGTATCACCAACGTCCCCTCAGAAGTTAAGTACATCAAAGTTAAGTACTTCCAGTGTTGTTTCTTCTGTCAAAAATGTAAAAAGTAAAAGAAAGTCATGTGTATATACTGATTTGTCCTCTGATAGTGACACACCCAGTCTTGATGTATTGAAATCCCCCCAACTTCAAAAACGTGTTGACAGACGAATTAGGGAGCTAACACATAGTTCACACTGCTCAGGTACGGATTTATGTGGGAGATTCAAATCAAAAAGGGGGGGTGGTGTGGATGTAACTGTGAAGACCAAGGTAGCTTGTCCTCATGAGACCATTTGGGGGAGGCGAGTAGACAGCGCATTAACTATGACCAATTATCCCTGACCCAATGGGTCCACGGTTTCTGCAAAAACATCCAAGATGAACCTTCGGTTAGTCGCAGAGATGCCATGGTAGCCTACATGGGGGACCTCATGGAGGATGCCTCAGATTTTAGCTGGCAGGGGGCTAAGGCGGCTCATGCCGTCTTACTCTGCGAGATGGAGCGAGGAAAGGTAGACTGGGGCGATCAGGACCGTATTGACCGTATACGCAGGGCGTATGCTCAAAAACATGTGGTATCCGGAAAGCAAAATTGGGTTAAAGCAAGTGAAACCGGTAGAAAACCATGGTTTTGTAAAAATTTTCAATCTGGTATCTGTGGCTTTCAAAAAGATCACGAGTCCAATGGTAAACTCCATAGGCATATCTGTGCACATTGCTTGTCAACAGGTAAACAGCTAGATCATGCTGAAAAGGACTGTATCCACAAAAAGAATGCGTCAAAAACGATTTGGGGGCTGCCAGTCACTAGGACTGGTCAGCCAGAAAAATTTGTCGCATCAGATCATGAAACAGGCAAGTGTAGAGGTTTCTAAAGTACAAAATGTCAAGTCTGAACATATTGTCAGACATGGTAGTAAAGAAAGTTGTGTATTTTTTCACAGTAATGACGTTGTTACCCCTGTGGAGGGGCCCAGCAGAATGACTCCTACTTCCTCTGGCTACAAAACAAGGTTGTTTTTCAATTCAAATGTCAAACGAAGTGATGTTGAAGCTATCTTGGCAAACAGAGGTAGAAAAAACAAAAAATTAATTGACAAAAGAGTCGTAAAATCTATGATTTTTAGAGGGGTTGGTTCTGCCGGGTCCAGCAATGTTGTTCACACGGGGGGGGGGTCGACCAGTAAGGGCGTCGTCTCGTGTCACTGAGAATGCTGCTTCTACACAGTCTGACACCCCTATTCCACCAAAAGTCACACAAGAATCTGAATATGATTCAAAACATGTCGGCATTGAAGACAAATTCATTAGTTCAATACTAATTCCTAGTACAAAGAAAAGCAATGAACACAATTTAGCCCTTTTCAGAAAGTGGCAATCCCAGTCTTACTTCCCATTTGGCTACATTCCCATTGAGGAACAGGTAATGCCCACCACCAATGTAGTTAACCGTTCAGATGGCTTTTCTCCTTTTAGTGCTCCTTTTTTGCCTCTCGTCAAAGCCACTGGAAAACCTAATTACATGGATGCCAGGCTAAATATGGATATTTGGAAGTCATTACTCACTGAATATTGGGACCAGCAATTACTTCAGCTTTTGGAATTTGGCTTCCCTCTGGATTTTAATAGAAACTGCCCTCTAAGGTGTGACAACAAAAATCATAGTTCAACTATTGAATATCCAAATGATGTGAAAGCCTACATCAAAGAAGAAACTGAACATAAAGCAATACTGGGCCCCTTCACTAAAAATCCTATTCCAAAGGGCCACTGTTCACCCTTTATGACCAGAAGCAAGCCAAATTCTGACAGGTGTCGAGTCATCGTCGATTTGAGTTGGCCCATAGGTGAATCTGTTAATGCAGGTATTGACAAAAATATGTATCTGGGAAGCCAGTTTGACTTAAACTTCCCTTCGGTTGATCACATCACTGAGGAAGCCAAGCATGTTGGCAGGGGTGCGTTGCTTTACAAGGTTGACGTCAGTCGCGCGTTCCGTCATGTCAAGGTGGATCCTGGTGATTATGACCTTCTGGGCCTTCAGTGGGACGGAACGTACGTGGATATGTGTCTTCCGTTCGGGATGCGTCACGGAAGCCAGATTTTTCAACGTATAAGTGATGCAGTGCGTGATATGATGCGTCAGGAAGGCTTCTGTATCATCGATTATATTGATGACTACGTTGGTGTGGGCGTCCCGAGCGTTGCGCATGCGTCATATCACTCCCTACTGAATCTCATGGGATGTCTGGGTCTATCGGTCAGCCAAAAGAAGCTGGTTCCTCCAAGTACTCGAGCTACTTGTCTGGGAGTACTTATTGACACTGACGCAGGTACTATCTCCTTACCTCCTGAGAAATTACTTCAAATCAATGAAACAGTCCAGCAGTGGCTCACTAGGCGTTTTTGTACAAAGCGTCAACTCCAGTCCCTTCTTGGGTTACTGCTTTACATCCATAAATGCGTCAAGCCTGCTCGGGTCTTCCTAAATCGCATGTTGGAACTCCTCAGAGGTGCCCATGGTAGTAAGTTCATCAGCCTTAGATTTTCGACGCGACCTTCAGTGGTTCGCAAAGTTCCTACCATCTTACAATGGCGTCAATTATTATGATCACAGAAATGTTGACCACGTCATTGAGCTGGACGTGTGTCTTACTGGCCTAGGTGGTTGTGTGGGGAGGTTTGTATACCATCTCCCACTGGAAAAAGGTTATAAGCAATGTGGCATAGTACAACTTGAAATGGTTAACATACTTTTGGCCATGAGGCTATTCTGGCGCCTCTGGTCCACCAAAAAGATCTTGGTTAGATGTGATAATCATGCTGTAGTTACTGTACTCATATCTGGAAAAGCCAGAGACCCCTTCCTGGCTGCATGTGCTAGGAATATCTGGTGCTGCCACCTATGACATAGATGTCAGTTTCACCCATATTCGAGGTACTGAAAATAAGGTAGCAGATTTGCTATCCAAGTGGAAGAGAAGCACCCAGGATTGGGACCACCTTCTACAGTGGGTCCCCCTATGGGTATTGTTTTTCAACCATGGCTTGGTTCTTCTATTCACTCTTAAATTCTAGTCCATTACGCATATTAGTTTATATAATCATGTCAGTTTGACCTTGAGGTCAACCTAGTATGATTGGGGTCATGGGGGGGTTTCTCCATGTATCTTAATCAGATTATAATGTAAACTTTTAGTATTTGATTATAGGTATTATGTACTCTTTTATGTCACTATATTACATGTCTTTACAAGTATTTTTAGTAGCAATGTTATTGTATAATAAATATATATAACCCCAGTATGGTTTCTCTTGGGGTGGGGGCCACAGGGACTGTGCTAGGAGACATTGGGGTGTCTCGGGGCTCAGTCCTGGTGCCACCTTAATGTTATTTTATTTGTAGGTTCTTGTGCCCACATGGTTTTTGATATCACCCCTGTGATTGGCCAGTGAAGCGTGACCTTCCCAATAGCTGGTCAAGTGGTCACTTTGAATGTAGAAGGTGACCTGTGAACACATATAACAAATTTTATTTTTCCCACCCCAGGGGTAACCCTCCTCTTATTTGTCAATATCATGCTGGCTGTCAGATTTTTCGGTTTCAGAGTGTGCTTATCTGTGGGGCTCTCCCTCCCGATGCCTGGATGTCATCCTTCCTGCGGGCCTACCTCTCCTTACTTCTGCTTGAATGTTCTACCGGTGGTTCAAGCCTCCTGTCTGACGTCTTCATGCCCAGCTGTGTTGCTGAAGATGTGTATACGGCTCGCCAGCACGTCTGGTTGGCCTGATATATGGTGGTCTGACTTGGCCTTCCTTTCCTGTTGTCAGACGCCTCCTCCAGGAGCTTGCCAGCTATCTGGTTGGCTACTTTATCCAATCTGAAGTGGATGAGCCTTATGTGTTACCTGCAACTCTTATAAAGATATATTTGTGGACCTTCCTACATATCACTATGTTATATGGCGGAGAATGGTGCTGCTGCCTCACCTGCTGTAATGTTATATCCCTGGGGCTCTGGTAGCAGGGAGCCTATTACATCAGGGGAGCGCCTGCTTGTGTGTGTTCATGTTAAGGTGTTATTCCAATGCTAGGGACCGGTAGAGATTGGCTCATGTTTATTTATGCAGCCTGTTGTGGTGGTAGTAGCCTGCTCGTGTACCCAAGTTTCATTATGTTATCTTATCTATGTATGAGGAACTGCCCTGGTGCACTGGGGCACCCAACACCTGTCCAGGAGTGCTTTAATTATTCAGAGACTGGCCTGGTGCGAATTGGCACCCAGCTTAGAAGGGACTGACCTGGCGCCTACTGGCGTCCAACCAGGATATGTAGTTTAATTCTGGCTATATGCTTGGCAGCCAGCATCGTTACCTGGCTTCAGAGACTGTCCTGGCGCCTCGCGCCCAGCGGAGTGTGATGTTAAATACCCTGGCTTGGTTGCTCAGCTATCATATGGGATGGATTGGCGAACTGTCCTGGCTAGTGCCCAACAAACTTTGTACAGATGTTAAATCATGTTTGTTTATTTTATATGACTTTTATAGTTTTTTTAAATGGTAACTGCATCATTATGGCCCTTGTTACATTATGCTTCGATGGGCCCCTTCTTTTCTTATCATTACATTATATTCCAGTCATCATTTTTACATGTTTATACCTGTTATGACCTCGTGACCTGGTTTGACCTCTTCACTTGGCAACTCAGGGTTAATGACCCTTGAAGGGACCTTGACCTTTGACCTTATTTCATCTCTGTTGGTCATTCATCGAGGTATTGTTTTCACCCCAAGTGTTAATTATCATCAAATGGTCAACTCTGGGTTTACTTTGACCTTTGACCTTAATTCACCTGGGTTTGCCTGGGTATTGTTTTCAACCATGGCTTGGTTCTTCTATTCACTCTTAAATTCTAGTCCATTACGCATATTAGTTTATATAATCATGTCAGTTTGACCTTGAGGTCAACCTAGTATGATTGGGGTCATGGGGGGGTTTCTCCATGTATCTTAACCAGATTATAATGTAAACTTTTAGTATTTGATTATAGGTATTATGTACTCTTTTATGTCACTATATTACATGTCTTTACAAGTATTTTTAGTAGCAATGTTATTGTATAATAAATATATATAACCCCTTTGCTTATTCTGTTGTTCTGACAAAGTATTAAATGTGGGTAAAAACTGATGGAAAATATAAAATTCTGGTTGTTATTTAATATGAAAACAAGTGTTTGAAACACGACCAATTTAATCACAAAAGTTTCAAATAGCTAACTATAATAGCTTGTAAAGTTTTAAAATATTTGTAAACTATAAATGTAGTATCTATTATTGGTCATTTTGAAGCTGAAAGATTGTTGAAATATACATACTTTCACTGAAATTACAAGTTTTAGCTCCTAATTTCAGAAGCTTTATTTTTACAAGATATATTTAGGGGTTTTAGTTTTCTTCTTCTTAAACCAAAAATTTGGTCCAGATTCCGTATCTCAACACGTTACGGCAAGATGCTTTGCTACAGCTTAAAGTCAAGCAAAGGCTTAAAGAATTGCAAGAAAAAGACAACCAGGTAAAATCAAGTCGTTGAGAAGTGGTTCGGTTGAGGTAATGGTGCAGAATAAGGCCAAGTGACCCCATGAATATGTCTTCTCAGGTTTGAGTAAAGAACATATCTCTTACAACCAATTGTCTGTGGTCCAGTGGGTGGCTGGCTTTTGACCAAGCCTATTCCTCTGCATGTATCTCCACTAATGGTTAGAGACAAGCAGGATTCAAACAAAAATAGGACTATAACGGACCTAAGTTGGCCCAAAGGGGCTTCTGTGAATGCTTTTGTCCAGAAATATATATATTTAGGTACTCAGTATATGCTAAATTATCCTTTTATAGATTTAATAACTAGCTCTTTGTCCAAGTTAGGTCCTGCTTCAAAAATTTATAAAGTCGACATTAGTCGTGCATTTAGGAAGATCAAAATAGATCCTATGGGCATTGACCTTTTGTGTTTGAAATTTCAAAATCTATACTTCATCAATAGATCAGTACCGTTCGGATATCGTAATGGAAGCCAAATTTTTCAGAGGTGCACAGACGCCATATGGTTTACAATGCAACAACATGGCTTTTCTCATCTGTTTAATTATAAAGCTGATCTAATATATACTGGTTTACCCTCTAATATACACAGTTCATTTCAATTTTTGCTCAAACTATTAGAAGATTTGGGTTTGGATATTTGCCACAAAAGATTAGTGCCACCAGACACGTTGGTCACTTGCTTAGGTATACAAATTGACACAGTAAACAGAACTCTGTCCATTCCAGATAAAAAAATTAGCAGAAATTGTGGAATTATATATATCCTGGAATACCAAGACTTATTGTAACAAAAAAGACCTCCAGTCCTTGTTGGGCAGTCTTCTGTACATAAGCAAATGTGTTAAACCCACACGTTATTTCCTTAATAGGATGTTGGCAGTCCTCAGGAATAACTATCAAGTGGAAAAAATTCTATTAGACCACTCATTTTTCCAGGACTTAGCCTGGTTCAACACCTTTCCTTGTAATTTTAATGGGGGTCACATACTATTACAAAAATTACCTAGTGCACAAGTTTATTTGGATGCTTTTTCTGGGTTGGCCATTGGAAAGACAAAAAAATTCAGATATTTTGTGATAACATGGCTGTTCAGGTCCTGAACACTAGAAGGGCTCGGGATTCTATACTGGCCACTTGTACTAGAAATATCTAGTTAATTTCTGCTATTTATAACATTGATTTCGTGTTTTCTCATATAGCGGGTCAAGCCAATAATATTGCAGATCTCTTGTCTCGCTGGAGTGTGACTGCCAATCCCATTGAGAAATTGAATGGCCTTCTTAACAACTATATCTGGGTAGATGTACATTTAGATCTAATACTACTTAATTATAATATATAATATCTTCCCATTCTTCCACATCTTTATTTTTATATATTGTAGCATTACCTGGGATGGCAGCCCAGCTGGCCACCACTGCTTCCACAAGACTACTGCAGGGTTTCAGGTCCTCTACATTGTGGCAGTTTAAGCGCATGTGGATGGATTTCCTGGCTTTTCAGGTGGTGGCTGGGCTGCCCCCCTGCTTTCTTTTATGGAGTTTCTTTTTCAAATTCATCTTTCTCCCACTCATATTGCAAATTGTATGGCTGCATTAAGAGCTTTTCATATTGTACATGGTCTTCAGACATATCTGCTTGTAGGGATGAAAGGATTCCCCTATTTTTAAAATCCACAAAAATTAAAGCCCCTCTGCGTCCATCTGTTAAGCCCAACATAGATGTACAAACTTTGGATGCTATCATTTTCCAGTGTCATACCCTTCCACATCCTGAAATTTTTAAACCACTACATTTGCTTTGTTTCTTCTGCTTCTTACGACTTTCAAATATTCTGCCTCATAACATTAAAGCTTGTGACTCAAGTAGACAGTTGGCTAGGGGGGACTTCATTTGCTCCTGAGAGGGTGCAGTGCTGCTCATAAAATGGAGCAAGACTATGCAAGATAGAAAGCAATCAGTTACAATTCCCCTTCCAAACCTAGGTGTTTCACGTTTATGTCCCATCAAAGCTTTGAACAATATGATACATCTTTTTCCTGATACAACCAATGATCCACTGTTTGTACTCCCTAGGCCCTCTATTTCAGTCCCACTTACAGATTCAGTAGCCCGGAAACATTTAAAGAAAATTTCAACTAGTTTGGGTCTGAATCAATTAACTTTTAACTACTTCCCCTGTCTCCCTTGCCTTTCAGGCAGCACTACGTCTCTAGTCCTACTTGGGGTTCGGGTGAACTTTGATCTAAAAATAATTGAATGTCATATTTAATACTGCATGTTATAGACTTAGCTTTCAGTATATATAACTTTTATTCAAAATTTCATCACTGGTTTTCGTGTGTGTAACACAACTTTCCTCCATTAGCTGGTAACAACAGTTAGCATTCTGGTATTGGAACGAACTTGCAACTATGAATTCACATTTGTGTAACTGATGGTTCCTTTGCTGGGTATTGTTCTTCACATTCGTCTCTCGTAGAGGTAATTACAGGGTCACTGCAACTATAACTTTTGCTTAATTATTGTAAAGTGTGTGATTATGCTTTTATCTCCAAAGGTTACTATTCAAAGTCATCCTAGGGTGGATATGACCTTGGTTCATAATAATTCAAGTTCTTCCCAGTGCCGGATTTAGTTATGATCAGAAATAAAGAATTCTGTAAATAAAATTGTGCATATGTCAAAAGGAGTAGAAATAGAATTATTAAAACCCAATTGGCGTGTCATTTCTTGTCTTGGGACTCCCTGGGGGTTATAGGCATGTTCCACCAACTGAAAAAAAAAAAAAAAAATGTTGTAAACTTTTAATACATAACACTGTAGTGGTGTCTGATACTTATTAGAGTAGTCTTATTTCTGTTGCAATGTGTTTGAGGTTAGGCCATCTTTTGGCCTAATTTGACTGGACTAGTAAGAGATAACCTTTAGAAATGGCAAACAAAAATGTTGTTTCTATAAACGTAATACAAAAGTCATCTTGTCCACAAAATCTTGTCACCAAAAATTGTCTTTTAGATTCAAATATACTGTTGATATGGCTTTCATATAATTTGTATTGTTTGGTCTATGCTACTTTTGAAGACTTAGTTCAGATTCAAATACTCTAATGATACAGTTTTCATATAATTGTATGGTCTGGCCTGTGGTATTTTTGAGAGACAGTTCACATTTGATTTTTTATTTCTTTCAGAAAACCGATCTGAAATAAAAAACCATCTTCACTTTGCACAGTATCATAATGTACACATTCTATCATGTCTGGCAAGTTCATAATGAACACACGTCATGATGCTACCATTAAGTAAATGTGTAAGGTATTTCTGGGATCTATGTTTTGCCTATTAAGATTTCTTACAATTAACAAAATTTTACAGACTATATCATTTTTTTTACATCTTTCAAAGATAAAACTATTGATTTGCTTATGCATCTTGATTACCAGAAAAAAAGACTTATTAATTAGTGGATGACGTTTGGTACTCCCTTGTCTTTTGTAACTGTGGCTGTAGGTTTAACTCCAGCCTGTGACAACTTGTGGGATTCACACTGATTTTGTCACTGACCTTATCTTTTAAAACGGACAAAATAAACCTTACCTTTATGGGTTCCAATCCAGAAAATGACAACATGATATGATGATAGCTTGTATCTGAAACAGCAGCCAAATGGGTAACACACCCGCCCAGAAACACAGAGGACATAGGTTCAAACACAGGTACAGGCAGATACATTATGGTTTGGATGATCACTTAAAATGGCGATATTCTGTCATTGGGTCCTATGTCCAATGATAGGGTAAAGAACCTTTGGGATGTTGCTAAATGGTCATCCTTGGGCCTTTGTTTTTTAGTTAGGGGAATATCAGTCACTTGAGAGCTTGGGCTGAACTTTTGCAGTCAAGATGGGAAAGATAGCATTATTTTGAATCCTGTAGAACAAGGAAATATTGCGATGAGTATCAATGTACAATACCATACAACACAATGAGAGGAATATAAATCCCTAATTTTACCTGTTATAAAAAGCTGCACTGTACAACACATTACAATACATTCAGGGTGACATAACATATTTACACTACATTGAAGCATTGTGGTGCCCAGCCAGGACGTTAGTCACCTGTCCTCAAAACCATCAAGGGCAAGAAATGCTTATCTGTAAACTTATGAAACAAGCCCTTGTTCCAGTAATATAACTGTACACTGAAAATTTATTGTGAAGGGGGTTTGAGTATTGTCATAAAATGCAAGTGCTGAGCTTAACTTGGTCACAAGCTTTCACTGACTCAGCAGTATATATCCAATATAACCGTGGCCTTTAATTAAACTGACCTCACTGAAATAGGATTGCAAATCTACCATTATCGTATATTAAGGAAATGACATTTCCAATGGTATGTGCATAAAATCCGTGCTGGTATAAATTAAGGTTGATGGCCTATTCTCACCATGAAATAATTGTGATAAACTGGTGTGTCCTTGGTACATAATACAATTACATGTGTGTTGCTGTCAACCAACATCAAATGGTAGTTAAAAGTAAGGACGGTCATACCCAGGACAAGGCAGAAATGCGTCACGGTGAAGGGTAGGTAAAGGTTAGTGAAGCCCCAGATGCCTGTGCCATCATGACTTAGTGCATAATGAACCTTAGTCAGCATCACAATGATCTAATACAAGTGCATAAAGCACTTACAGTATATCTAACTTGAGAATTAGCATAAATTAGTCCATAATCATTGTATTTTACTAATAAAATAAATAAGCAGGTAAAAGACTGCACGATGAATATATAACTGCATTAATAATAAATTACAGTCCTGAACTACAATGCAGTATTGCTTGAGGCAACAAAATTTAAGGTTACAATGCACCCCATACGAGCAATCAAGTAAATATCAAAACACGGCTTTCAGTGACTAGATTGACATATATAAAATACTGTAGCAAGCTATAAGTTCTAGCAACAATTAAGTAATCTAATGTTATGTAATTAGTAATTTTTTTATTTGGGGTTTTACGTCGCTTTCAACACTGTACAGGTCATATCACGACGGGTAGTTGGAAAGGCAGAGGAAACCAGTACATAGAGTTCGCTAGGGTTCTGTACTGTAAACTGCCGACCAATGGCAAGCAACTACCAGCTTTCCCACATAAGGCCTTGACGGGGATCGAACCCCGGCCTCACAGAGGTGGGAGGCGAGAGTGTTACCACTCTGCCACCATGGCCCCCGTTATGTAATTAGTAGTGTTACAAATTAAATTGTAATACTGAGCAAAGTCAATAATGAGCAACAATTGCTGACTATGATTACAGAGTCTACGAGTCTGATTGAGTGACAAGTCCTGTGAAGTAGACCTTGATGAGTGCAATGACACCCCTCTGAGGTAGTCCTTGAAGAGTACAGGTCCAACATATGAGGACGGAAGAGAAACCTGATGAGCTCAGTCTCTACTGGTCCATAACTTATTGCTCTACACCACAACTAACACAGATATAAGCAGGACATATCCTGTATATATTGATTCCCTGCTACCACAGTCAATGATAAGTACAAATCTCTTCAGTCTTGATGCAGGCCATTCTTCTAATAAGCCACACAGCGTCAGCAAGTCTAGACTCTCCAAACAATCCTTGTTGAGCCAAGAAGAACCAGGTGCCACAGTTAACAAGTCACTGCACTGAGGGCCAACCGGACTATGAGCTGGTAAGTCACAGGTTAATCTTTGAATAGTAACTAATCAACAGCACAGCAATCAGACATCTGGTAACCAGGCAAGTTACCTCAAGGGACCTCAAAAGGGCCCTGCTGGAACCACTAGAACCACATCAAGGAGGTAGGAGGTGGACAGGGAAGGAAGGAGGCAGCCAGGAAGACCATCAATCCTGGCACTAAGGTGTTGATGCAGGGGGGGGGGGGAGCAGGTGACCACCTGACCTCCCATGCCATGCAGCCTGAAACTGAACAAACTGAAGGCCAGCATAACATTGACAGAACGGAGGGATAATAACCATGAGTAGAAGAAAAACGATGTTGGCTGGTCAACTATCAAAGTCAAAGTGACCACATGGGGATAGCAAAAGCAAAGACAGTGAGCCCCTGATCAATCATGTGGGAGGTCAAGAAATTGTGTCAAGTAAAGATCTAAACTTAACTTAAGGTGGGGCCAAGGAATGAGCCCGGAGACACCCAAACATCTCCCAGCATATTCAGACTACTTTTATGAAATGCCAAAATAAAGTATTGGCGGGATGGTGGGACAACTTAAAATGTTACATGCATTAACTGCGAAGAAATTTTAACCGTTGTTCATTGTGTATTTTGCATATATTACACTTTTTCGCAACTTTATTACTCTCACTACCTCCCCCCGGCAGTGGTAGTGTGATCCAATCTGTTTGTTGGATTGTTTATACCTTTGATCTAGATCACAACAGAAGACTGTATACAAAAGATAAAGAAGTTGTGTTGAAAACCAATTACAGGGGGAGAATTGAGAAGACAATATTATGATTAGAGTGAGCACATCTTTCACATTTCAAACAAATCAGCCAAAGATATATGGTGGTGAGGTTCTATTTGTTTGTCTTTTTAACGCTATCTGTGGGCAAGGGTTTGTGTTCTCGGGCATTGCATCTTATCCTTGTTTCCATATATCACCAGCAGGCCTTTTCCAATCAGGCAACTTTTAAGATATATACTTTTAGGGTATCCTGGGGCCAGTTACACGAAGCCCCGAAGCCTTTAGTAAAAAAGGTCATTTTTTTCCTTTAAGAAGGCCACAATAAAATTCAGTTTCACAAAGCCTCCTTTAAGTCTCCTTACCAAAGGTCTTCCTTAAAACTTAAGGAGGGAGCAAATTTCTTAAGGTTATTAAACATTCCTTGAAGGACACTTCCTTAATTTAAGGTAGATCCTTAGCTTCTGTGAAATTTAAGGGAGTTTACAGGGTCTCCTTTAAGGAGGGAGGCTTTGTGAAACTGAGATCTTTTAAAGGAGGGAGAAATTCAAGAAAATCCTTGAATTTAAGGTGACCTTTATCTTACGGAGGCTTCATGAAACCGGCCCCAGGGGATTTCCTTGAATTTCTCCCTCCTTTAAAAAATTCTCAGTTTCACAAAGCCTTCAAAGAATATTTAATAACTTTAAAGAACATTTGCTTCCTCCTTAAGTTTCAAGGAAGACCTTTGGTAAGGAGAGTTAAAGGAGGCTTCGTGAAGATGGCCTTCCCAAAGGAATAAACATGACCTTCCTTTACTAAAGGAGGTCCTTTCCAAAGGAGGCTAAATGAATGAATGCAGTATTATGTTCATCTTTGGTTCTATTATGACGTCACAACATATAATCTATCCACTTTCACTATTTAACCGTAGACTTGTTAGGTGCAGATTCATTTGCCGTAGATGTGTGAATAGGGCATTATCCTTGACATGTAGGTTGTTCTCAGTTTCCTCTCAGTTGACTGTGTATTGTATTGTATTGTATTGTGTATTTATACTCAGCGCAATATCTCCATATACTACAGGACTCAAAGCGCTATTTAACCAATCGAACTGTACAGGTACAGCCCCAACTCACAAGTAACTGACATTCCCCTAACTGGAAGATAGAGGCTCAAGGATGACCATTTATCAACGTCCTTGAGGTTCTTTAACCTGCCACTGGGGATAGGACCCAATGACAGAGGACCGCCATTTTAAGTGGTCATCCGAGCCACTATGTATCTGCCTGTACCTGGGATTGAACCCACGTCCTCTGAGTTCCTAGACAAGTGTGTTACCCGCTAGGCCACAGTGGCAGATGTACAAACCACATAGATATGACCTTTAAGATTCCCAACTGTTCAACTATTACAACTGTTCCAAAGAGCATACATTTATCATCCATACTCCTAGGAGTTGAAAACCAACATTATTCTGTGATGGAAAAAGTTCAAATTTCCCTAAGGGATTTTCCATCATTAAATGAAGCCACAACGTTGATGGCTGTCAATGTAGAATTGATATTTGATGTAATAAAATTATGAATTTTATACCCCTCCTATCCCTACCCCCAGATGGTGATTCTTCTCACAAGTGTCTATCAACTGGATTCAAACATTCGACCATAGAGGGTAGATGACAATCCCCGAGGCCCCTTGAGTAGAAACAATAAAATGGCCAATAAATATTGGAAGCTTTATAAATACATGTATACTGAACATACTTTCCTTTAAATAATATCATTTGTGTTTCAGCCTAATTTGAGAATTGTTGCAAGGATAACAGTTTTACGTACTCGTTTATCAAATATGTGCACAAAATGTGGAATCCACACATTTTCTGTTACTGTAAGGTCAATCAATATCTAATAATGCATAAACCCTCAACTGTAGGCAGTCCTAAAAACAGAAAATAGATCTCACCAGAGATGAATACTGGGTCCAAGTCACTTGAAATTTAATCTCACCATGATGATTGCTTTACACTTAATAGCTACACACCTTTCTTGTACTTTCCATATAGTCATCTTTGCTGTCACATTTTGTCTGCAATAAGAACAAATTATTTGCAAAATTATTGAAAAAAACAGAAAATAGATCTCACCACAGATGAATACTGAGTCCAAGTCACTTGAAATTTAATCTCACCATGATGATTGCTTTACACTTAATAGCTACACACCTTTCTTGTACTTTCCATATAGTCGTCTTTGCTGTCACATTTTGTCTGCAATAAGAACAATTTATTTGCAAAAATTATTGAAAAGACTTCTGTATCCAGATTCCAAATAATCTTTGAGCCACCTTGTGTGTGAATATAGGACCCAGATCCCAGGTGTAGTATTTGTGTTTCGTACATGGAAAGACCCAATTACAATATCCTCATCCCCATCTGTTGGTTAGTTACAGTGGAATTAAATTTTAATGCCTTGAAAAGTAAGTTTTGCAGAAATAGATATTGTAACGGTAAAATTGAAACTGAAACCTGACCAAACAGAATTCACCAATATAATTGCCAAAATGGTGACAGGGCCTCATTAGAGATACTTTGTCCCATTACCTTTCCCGAGGCCATGATCTAATCAAGAATCTTGGTGCCACCTTTTTACATAAACAACTCCTGAAACAGTAATATTGTTTTTGACCACCAGGCTTCCTGTTGATCTTTGTAAAATTTTGCAAAAAATCTAGGAATCTTATGGCATACACACTGCAATTCTGGTGGCAAATACCAAACTGAGTATTTCTGACAATTCTTTACTGCACAAAGCAGCACAATACATTTAGAAAATTAAATACATGTAATTCCATCTGCTACACAGATTATGATGGGTTTACATTTGAATAGACAAAAGGCTCCGATCATTAATTGGTTCCAGTTGAATGGGCACATCAGCTGAGGAAGGACAGTAGGTCAAGGTAACTCAATGCATCTTTTCTGTTTTCTTTTTTTTAATTGGTGACTTAAATCAGAAACATGAATACACAGCTTGATAACTAGATTATATAAGTTATTAACTGGTATTCAAGGTTATAACTTGTATGTAGGAGTATGTAACTTGTATATAAGAGTTAATAACTTGTATATATATTTTACTAGTATGTAAGTGTCAGTAATCGTTGTATACCAGTTAATAAGTTGTGGTACCATTTATTAACTTGCAGATACCAGATGACATAAGAAAAGACGGTTTATAGCTTCTTTTAATAGCCATGTTTTTGTTATTATTTTCTCTTCTGAATTTATTTTTTGGGGGTCATATCACGACAGGTAGTTCCTAGGGCAGAAGAAACCAGTACACATAGTTTGTCAGGGTTGTGTACTGTAAACTGCCGACCAACGGCAAGTAACTACCAGCTTTCCCACTTGAGGCCATGCTGGGAACCAAACCCCGGCCTCAGAGGTGGGAGGCGAGAGTGTTACCACTCTGCCACCGTGGCCCCCTTTCTCATCTGAAAAATGACATTATAATTTATAACACATTCATAGAAAGGCACTAATAAAACCACCTTCTTCAAGGAACAATGTATTTTGGAACTTATTTAAGCATAAAACTACAGTCCATTTAATAGTATTCCTACTGTAGTAAATAGATCAAAGACTAACACATGTTGGTAATTTTATTTGGTTCATTGTTTACCATCATAAAAGAATGTTTATTGCATTTTCCTGGCCCTGCCATCATATGGTAATACATATAACAATGCTGCTCTGATAAGTTGGCTTTTTGAGCAATTTTTCATGAAGCAATAAAGCATTGAGGTCATGCACTGTATCAGAAACACACATTTTATTTCCAAGGCTCAGGTGTAATGTGTAAGTAAATACCTTTGTTTAATATCATGGATTCATTTTACATCATAGAAGCTTCGAATATCATGGTTTTGAAGCTCCTGCAAAACATTGCAATAGATATAAATAAAAAGTCTATAGTCCGCAATAAATCAAACTATGTCTAACTTGCAGAGAAAAATTATTTGGGAGAATTTTGGCTAATGTTTACAAATAACATTCTAGGTTACTTTATTTTTTATTATGTTCTTGTTCTTTAAATAACAAAAGGTATTGCAGATGGAATTGCCACTACAGACAACATCTTATGATTTAATGTAGAAGGTTAAATTTGATTCAGTACATAAAGATCTAACCACTGAACTCCAAAAACCCATAACATATAAAATCGGAACAAAATAAAAACATACCTTCAGAAGATAAAAAAACCCCAATAAGAATAATGCCACAAATTGGGGAAATAAAACAATCATATATTTTATAACATATATGCCCATACAATGATTTGATTTGATTTTACCTTCACGTTTAAAAAATGTTATAGGTTACATCATGATGGGTAATTTTTAGGACAGAGAAAACCAGTACATACTAGTTTGTCAAGATTATGCACTGTAAACTGCAGGGTATCAGTATGCAACTATCACCTTTCCGACATAAGGTTGGGTCTGGTGTTCAAACTACCAACCTCAGAGGTGGGAGACTAGTGTGTTACCCACTAAACCACGGAACCCCCGATAGGATTGATTGAAACATTTTCTCAAAGCCAATTTGTAAAAAAAATGAAACAAATTTTTTACGATATTCTGTAATAAAACAGTGACTATTATGTTTTCGTCTGATATAATTATTACAGTTCACATTCATGGTTAGTGTGACAGCTTGTTTTGTGGAACAGTAAGAAAAGTTGGTTTTGCACTTTCTCTATGTCTTTTGTTCAGTCTCATTCAGTATATTGTAAAATGGATTTTAAACTAATATAGGTAGGTCTACATGTACAGGTAGTAGGGCAATAGTTATCAGGTTTTACCAGTTATAGAATTACTAGCTCGGTAAATATTTTTGTTGTTAATTTGTTGAGAAATAAGTCAATATATTCATCAAGATAACAAGCTTAAAAAATTAGTATATTTAGTAAAATTATTGAGTTGTGAAGACAACAATTATAATTAAAGTTCTGTCAATATTATATACCATTATAATTAAAGTTCAAGATCCAATAAAAAGATTAAATGTCTCTGTAATGACTATGAGGTGATACAGAGTAGGAGTCTGCAACCTATCAATTCTTGGCACAATGCAGTTACAAATCCGTGATATACAACACAGTATAAATTCCATGTAGTCTCTGACCAAACCAATCAACAAATTGATATTAATTGAGTAATAGTTACGATTTTGTCTCAACAGTTTAACACATATCTAATGCACAATGTCAAGCTATGTTGCATACAGTAAAAGACTATTACCCTTTACAATTAATTCCTATGTCTTGCATTCTGTGTCTTCCTCATCCAATAATCTCTGCAGATTCAATTCACTTGTATGTAATATTCTATACAGCTATACTAAAAGATCAGTAAAATCAGCAAAGTGTATAGATATGTTATCACGGTAAGATACCCATTAGCTTTTTGGGAGAGAATGAGACAAAAAGTGCTTACAGTATATTTTACTTTGTCTGAAAGCATCCAATGGCAACAAATAGCTCCAAATATTAGAATGCCCACAGTGTTGATAGTAAGGGTATGGTTTGAAGGTGGATGTTATTCCCCTAGATCCTTTTTAATCTCTCCATGTGCCATTTACTTCAATATACATCATTTAGAGTAAATACCAGGGTTGAGAACAACCAGTAAGAAAGAACTGACATAAAAAGGTAACTTACAAGGTGCTTTTTTGCAGAAACAAATTTCATTAGGATTAGTGTCTATGTGCAATTAATTCAAACTGCTGTTTATTCAAAGAGAAACATTTATTATCCTTGACTGTTATTTACAGAATTACAAAAGGAACCATTGGAAAGTCAGCTCAAGTTACAGTTTTTCACATTAAACTTTAGCGGATGTTCTGGCTTATCTCTCAGTGATCCTTTTTGTGAAAAAATTCTTCAATGAAGAGTATGTTAGATAACCCCTTTACAAGAACAGGAAGTAGTGCCTCAGGGAGCACAAAGCCCTCGGAAGGGAAAATAGAACCAGATATTAAAGAAAAATCTATAAAAACATTCTAGAGTCCCAATCTGAAGCCAGACCATCTTTAGAGAGGACTGAGCCGGAGTAAACACTGCCTTGTGTGAAAATAGGCTTCCAGTGAGATTAAGAGTGTTTGAATTATAGAACAGATATCGTTTCACCCACCCCCACCCCCCACCCCCCAAAAAAATAAATAAATAAAATTTAAAAAAATTCCTCGGTCACAATCTGGATTCTCATCATCATTTAGGAAAAGGGAGCAACACATTCTTGGGCGAAAATGTGACCTGAGTCTGAGTTTTTGATTTATGCATATGGACAAACAGACATGATTACAGTACCCTACATATATTGTCAAACTATAAAAGCTTCATAGAACATTTAAAGAAGTATGATGAATTAATCCTTAATGTAGTCTTGCAGTTTTGATAATATATTAGTCTTTGCAGTTTAGTAGCTTTGACAATATATGTAGTGATAGTTTGCACACAGATATTGATTTTTATATGCTATGGCACTATGTAGAATAGAAAACAAATAAAGTTTTAATTAAATGAAAGGGGGCAATATATTTACAGGACCATCTAAAATTTAGGTAAATTAAAAAAATTAAATCAATTTCCATAGGATTTGATGCCGTACGTGATAATAAGACTATAGGAAATGATTTCTAGCATAAAACAGGGATAGTGGTTCATGCCTTTTTTGTTATCAACTATGTTTATTCCAGGTAACAAATGTGTCTGTGTTACTCATGTTAATTATAACTTCAAGAGGAAAAACGAGAAGTTCGCTGAGTGTGCAAGAATGCTCAGTCCAGCAAAGGTTTAAGGTAATGGTTAAGGTGAAGTTACAGTTATATGAATTAATATTGAAAGAAGATGAGAAAGGTTGGGATAAGAACCTTTTACTTTACAAAGACACAGCTGACCACAACTACAATAAAATTAGTACTGTTAAACTACACATAAAAAGGACAGTAAAAAGTCCCCACAAAGAATAGGGTAGTATAGAGATAAGTAAAATTTTAAAAAACTAAAAGTACATAGCATTCAGTGAACTAAAATTTTGTTCCTTTACTTCATCATGTATACTGGCCAACATACAATACATATTTATTGACACAATTTGCAATTAGACCTCCATCACATGACTAATAGTTGTTTAGTGGAGAAGGAAACCCTTGACCTGTGGGAAGGTGTAGGGCAGGATGACGCGGAGGTGGGAGGGTGCTTTTAACTCTTTCACTTCAAATTTCATAATGAGGGAAATTATACAGAAGCGTGGGAGGCCACATGTTTTTGGAGGGAAGTGGAGATTTGTCACCCACAGGCCCTGACAGTGATCATTAGAGTGTTGTGATTATTACATGACACTTGACACTTGATAGATAAGCGCCTGGCTAGACTGAAAAGTTGTGCCTCATGTAACAACAAACAAAATGAATTCACAATTAAACAAATTGATTAATGCGTATTTTTGTTGTATTGCTCCAGTCTTCCACCATTTTTCTTTCATTTTTCTATGATCGGATTTTGGGTCTGTGTACTTATCAGAACACCATTCCAAGAGGCTCTTATTCTCCCTGTCAAAACTCTTAGCACTCTTTTTCATCCGCTGACACTGCCAGAAACCTATGTGTATAGTTTGATACAGATTTTTCTTTCTCAGAACAGAGTTCATAGTCCCAAGAAGTCACTATCAGAATAATAAGATTAACAAGCTTAGCGTTAATCTTTAAAGTAAGTTTAAAACAAGTTCAAGTTATTTTTTAACATGTCTTCCGTTCAATGTCAAGTTTGAAAGTGACTTTGGTTCAAGGGAGATAGGACTGTAAAACATAGACAGTTTGGGAAGCCTGTTTACTGGGATGCCTGGCAACTGACATTGGTTTACATAACTTTTGACATTAGATTGGTAATTCGCTACTTTTAAGGTACAAGTTAGCATTCTGTCTGTGGGGCAGGACTGACATCTGGGGCGCCTGGACGCCCCAGGTGTAAAGCCTGCTTCCTGAGTGATCTTTTTGGAATTAGACGGTCTGTTACTCATGAAGTGGCCATCTTTGCTGCAAATGCCTTGGTTAGTAGCCATATGGATTATTATAACTCTATGGAGAGGTTTGTCATGCTTTAATCATCACAAGGTGCAGGGTATTCAGAATACTCTTCCACATCTTGTCACAAATCACAGAAAGTATGCTCATGTGACACCTATCCTAAAGCAACTCCACTTCTGCCTACCAATTACCACTGCATGTTTAAAATGACAAAATAGGTTTACACAGTTCTCTACAGTGGTTCTTATAGCTATTTTAGATCATCCTTGTCTCTGAGAAGTTGGTCTCACAGTACCAGTATTCACCATGTCCATTTTAACCTGACAATTATTCCTCCTTTTCCACTCCCAACTCCACAACTCAAACACTTTCTCCATAATTTTCCTCTTGGCACTCCTAAGATTTTGAATGATCTTCCTGTCAATATATGGGGTGCAACATCTATTGCCTCCTCTCGGAAAAAAAACTCAAAATTAACCTGTTTGCAAAAGCCTGTCTTCCATAGCCTCTGCATCTTCTCTGGTATCACTTGGCCATGTTATTGGACTCACAATTATTCACATTGTTTATGTTCAGCTGTGTGTTAGAGTCTGTCAACCGATGGGGTTTATAGCCCACATTAGATCAGATGAACTGATTAAGATAAGATCAGTCAAAGTTCACTACAAATCATTTTGATAGTTTCCTAAGGCCTAAGGATTTGTAAGTTTTTGATTTTGGGTGTGTTCGTCTTTGGTCTGTCTGTTTGTCTGCATTTGTGACAACTACAAAAGTAACTAGAGATTGCGTCTTGATGCAGTGTATCCCAGGATGGGACATGGTTGAAGCGTGATATGTAGAGTATTATGGTTAACACAAATATGCCCCTGTGGGGAGGGGGGCATAAGTGTTAATGAGGGCAACTTGTACTGACACTAAGTAAACAAAATGTTTGCTTAATGAAAGATACAAATGTAACTAGACATAGCGCATCAGAGAACCGATGCAAATTGTATCCACCAGAAAGAAAACTCGCCAATAAACCATCACTTAACCTTGAAGGAGGAGCCCAAGGTAAAATCTGACAACATCAAAAGATTCTTAGCCCATGATTTCCAATAGGTTGATGTGGCATTGCAAACCTCTAGGAACACAAATAAGTGAGTTATAAGCACTTTTAATTTTGGCTATCCTCATTTGAGCTTGAAAGAGGGGCCAAAGCTCAAATCTGATCACATCAAAAGATTCCTAGGACATGATTTCCTATAGGATGCTTTCACATTACAAACCTCTAGGACCAAGAAAAAGCGATTTATAAGCACTTTAGATTTTGCTATCCTCGTTTGACCTCGAAGGAAGGCCCCAAGGTCAAACAGACCACATCAAAAGATTCCCAGGCCATGATTTCATATAGGTTTGTTTCACATTGCAAACCTCTAGGACCAATAATAAGCGAGATATAAGCACTTTTCAGTTTGGGTATCGTTGTTTTGACCTTGAAGGAGGGGTCCAAGGTCAAACCTGACCAAATAAAAAGATTTCAGGCCCATGATTTCCTGTAAGTTGGTTGCCATCACAAACCCTTATGACCAATAATAAGCAAGTTATGAGCACTTTTAGGTTTGGCTATCCGTGTTTGACCTTGAAGGAGGAGCTAAAGTGCAAATCCGACCACACCAAAAGATTCCCAGCCCATGATTTCCTATAGGTTGGTTTACCATCCCAAACCTTTATGACCAATAATAAACGAGTTATGAGCATTTTAAGTTTGGCTATCCTCGTTTGACCTTGAAGGAGGGGTCCAAGGTCAAATCTGACCACATCAAAAGATTCTTAGCCCATGATTTCCTATAAGTTGGTTTACCATCCCAAACCTCTAGGACCAATAATAAGTGAGATATAAGCACAGTTAAGTTTGGCTATCCTCGTTTGACCTTGAAGGAGGGGTCCAAGGTCGAATCTGACAATATCAAAAGATTCCTGGCCCATGATTTCCTGTAAGTTGGTTTCAAATTGCAAACCTCTAGGACCAATATATGAGCACTTTTAGGTTTGGCTATCCGTGTTAGACCTTGAAGGAGGAGCCAAAAGTCAAATCCAACCACACCAAAGATTCCCAGTCCATGATTTCCTATAGGTTGGTTTTCCATCCCAAACCTCTAGGACCAATAATAAGAGAGATATAAGTACTTTTCATGACTGACAAAAAAAGCTCGTGGCAGCCATCTTGTTTTTCAAAATGAGGCCGAAAATATTTCCAGTCAAAATTTTGTAATGCAGAACATATTCTGCGAATTTGAGATCTCTACCTATAATACCCTTTGCTCTAGAGGGCCAACAAAAGTCCTTGCTTTAAGTGGAATAAACGTCCCTGGCGGCCATCTTGTTTTTCAAAATGAGGCCAAAAATATTCCCGGGCAAGATTTTATGGTTATGACTATATGACTATATCCTATGACTATAGCAAATTTGAGAAGGCTATGTATAATATTTGTTTTTTGTTAGAGCGGTAACAGCCAATAATAAAGGAGGTATATGGCCTCACAGTCTAAGGTACCATTTTGAGTCATTTTAGCAGGCCAAAGGTGACCTTGAAAACAATAGCCAAGGTCAACAAACTGGATGCTGGTACTCCATCATGTACTACCACTGGTACTCCAAAGCCATTTCCAATAGTTTCCATGCAATATAGTCAGCATTAAGTGTGAAAATATCTCCAAAAAGGCCAAAAGTGGCCTCGGTTAGGTACTTTGGTGGTCTGTGGATGACCTTCAATAAAGAGCCTCAAGGTCAAATTTCTGCGTGCTTACAGAACATATATATGTATTATATATACCAGCCATAAGATGATCTAACTTTCTGTATATGAGAACGGGGCCAAAATGTGAAAAAATGGCCAAAATCTAATCTTTAAGAGGCCTCCAGTGACCTTGAAATTGAAGGTCAAGGTCACAAAACAATAGCGTTCGTGGCATTGCCCATATACCAAATTTGAAAGGTCTAACTAAAATATTTTTTAAGTTATCACGTCCAAAAGGAAATCTCTGCGGCGGCAGTGGCAGCGGCGGCGTGACCATACTAAATCCTAAGTATCCCAAACCTTCGTCCAGGGATATAATAAGCATATCTTTATGAACCATTTCCTTTGCGTAGGGCCTAGAAAAAGCAAGAAGTCTTTAAACCTTTGAAGATCTGAGTAATACTCTGAATACATAAAAATTCCGAATTTTGATGTATTTTTCTATGACTTTGACTTTTCAGTTGACATTACTATAAAAGTAGTAATTTAAACTTCATAAAATTTTTATGTTGTTAGGGCCTGGTCAAAGTAAGAAGTGATTACATTTTGATTCTGGAGATTGTGGAAATGCTCTGTAAAAGAGGTTAGCACTCGGTGAATGATTTCTAGTTGTCACTTCCATTTCTCATCTTTACCTCCATTAGAAAATGTTTTTTGGGTTTTTTCAGAATCTAACAATATGTCACATTATTGCATGCCATGTATGAAGTGATCTATTTGTCATTTTTAGAACAACCTTAGTAACATTTACAATTTACATTTTGAAAAAAACAGCCTTGCATGCATTGTCACTTTTTGAAATTCCCACTGATAAAACCTAAATGATGCCTTTCTTTGGTTAAATCAGTGTCACTTTTAAAAAGATGAGTCACTGCCACATTATCAATGCTTTATCTACAGTGACATTCTCTACATCATTACTATACTGAATTGTGACACAGAGCTTAAAATTGCAAAAAAAATATATATACTACTTATAATATTGTATTTTTGTTTCCAAAATTCAGCTGTTTCATATATTAAAATTATCTAGTCTGCTGGAGAAGTGTGCTGAGCGCATCATGAGGAAATACAGCCTTCCTAATAGTCATGCAAAAATGAAATCAACCTCTGGCAAATAGATCAAAGACTCACACATGTTGCTAACTAAGTGTGTTTTTGTTCATTGATCCTCCATCACAAGGGAATGTTTACAGCCATATCATAGCCCAGCCATCATATTGCAATGGATTTAACAATGCCTCGCTGATAACTTGGCTTTTTGAGCCGTTTTTCATGAAGCAATAAAACATTGAGGTCACGAACTGTATCAGGAACACACAATTTATTTCCAAGGCTCAGGTGTAATCTGAAAGTAAATACCTTTGCATAATGTTACATCATGGTAGCTTAGAATACAATAGTTTTGAAGCTTCTGTAAAAATACAACAGGGGACATAAAATATACTCTATTTTAAGGGGTTCATAATAAATCATATTGGGGGGGTGTCACATTTTGGGGATACTATTTTTGGGAGACCTTTGCTAAGACTTACTATTTTCTTTTAGCAACAACAGTTATAATTACCTTTTTGCTGCCCCACAAATTTACCCAATGAATGGTAATACACTTTAATAATACACTTGTCACAGCTACATATGAACTATTTTATGTAGTTTCATATTTAACCGTTTCTCTGGCACATATTTGGACAAAAACCAATAAATGATAAATGAATTTAATATGACATTGAATATTCTTTAAGTACTTTTATTTCTTAACTGGAGAGTAATAGTAAATATGGTAACGTAAATAAGAGAGGTAGTTGTCGTAATAAGGGATACCCCTCACACAAGTATGCCCACAGTTTTAATGGATAACTATGGAGAGCTCAGATCTTGATTGTTCATGGCTGAATAAGGCAAGCTAAATATAAAAAAAAATAATTGTAAGTGAATAAACATTTGTTTCCAATGTTTTAATATGATATAATGTTTCACTAACAAATATGGAATGAGGACAAAAATAGCACTGATAGATCACTAAAGCACAAGAGCCTGAAGTCCAGAAACGTCACCCACACTCTATCAAATGTTTGACTTGCACCACAATACTATTGAACAGGATAAAATAACCGAGAAAATCCTGTCACAGATCTGAAAGCAAGCTTATCACATAATTACTTAGAAAACAGTTTAAGGCAGTACCAGACTTTAAAGACCCATTTTAAAACACATTCATTTGCTGCATTGTACTGCTATCACCCATTCACGATCATTAGGGAGAGATAACTCATTTTATAATCTTGATCATGCTTTAGGAATTCTTGACTAAAGGAGTGGGAAAAATGCCTCATCAGAAGGATAAATGGTTACTACCGCTCCTTTCGCCCTACATCAAACTCCGACAAATTGAGAAGGTAGCTCATAACAGTAAGATACCATTAAACTAGGCCAAATAAATCTTCGCATGTGATAATATCACCAGGCCCCATGTTCACAGCATAATTAGTCGTGTCATTAAAATTGTGTGCAGTAATAACTGACAAGAACAGATCTAAGTAGTCTAGACAGAGGTTTTTACTAAAATAGACTTTTAAAATATGTTTTAAGAAGTAATCGCTATAGTTGAGATGCAAACTCCTAGAGCAAGGGAAATATCAGAAAATTGTGAATGGGGCATAATAGTGGGATAAGGCCACAGATATGACCTTCTAGGTCCAAGTATCGAGGTGTCAACAATTGTCAGCTGGTAGATAGAATTAGTGTACAATCAGGCTACTCACCATAACACAGAAGCTTCACATGGCAGCTACACAGTGTGCCAAAAGCAATTAAGAAGACTTTAACCCTGGGTGGAAAATAACCAAATGGACTTTCGTTATTGCATTTAAAACCATATCAATTAAGATTAATGTCCTACACAATGGGGTAAAGTAGCTTGAGTGGCAGGCTCTATAGCCATGCAGTAATTGTCTTAGAGCAACACTTCCATTCATAGAGCATTATTAAATTGATTCCTACTACAGCTGCACTAAGTGTTTAAGTGTGGCCTCACACTTTCAACCCTAGTCCACTGGGATATACATTTGTCCTTGAACTAGTTGGATTCCATCATGTCCAATTATTAAAGATTTGTCCACATTTCAAGGGTATTGGGAAATACTCATTTTAAACATCTCTTCACTCTAATTGAATACACAAGCATTTGTATGATTTATTAAAGGACTGGAAGAGTCATTTCTAGAACAACTTCCCTTTTTTCACATCAGCAAAGCAAGGTGTCTTACTTATTTTCGTGTGGAATTGGATTTATAAATACCAACTTTACATGAAAATGTTTATGTTTGACTTATGAGAATACAACGAAATGTTGAAACTTCTTTCCCAGTTTTATGCCCCAAAGTAATATATCTATAAATAACATAACCATAAGAAGACATCATTGCAATACTATTCATTGCAAAGGTCTGAGTGGTGCAGGTATTCTTCTTGTAGGAAATGGACAATTAATTTTATCAAAAAATGAAAAAGTTGTATAGCATTATGGTACACAATTTAAAATTAAATTTTGTGAAACATAAAAGGAAAATGAAATGACTGTCTACCACAATATTTTAAGTGATTCGTGAATAACTTCATTGTATTTTATGCCTAGGTCATACCTTTCTGTCTGGTCGTATCTGTACGTTTTTAATTTCTGCCTGACGACCTCATTGTTATGTCTCTGAAAAGAGACTTCGTATCAAGGGAATAGCCTCCTTGTATATCCCCATATAGTAGTGGTGGCATCATTTACAGAAATCAAAACCGGTTACCGGGGCTTTGAAACAAAGTGAAATCGGGTATTTCATATGAAAATTAATTGCCGGCATACACAAGCCATAACTTGTAAATAAGGATGACTTTCGTGAGATATTATTAAGTACATAAGCATGATGTTTGTATATTTTTGGTTATTTTGATGAAGTATCCCCCATCTCTGTAATAATGGGTGCCAATCCAGCTTATGAAAAGATGTGAGCTACACTTGAGACCCTTCCTGATATAAGTTTGATTATTAAAAGGGAATTTCAAACCAAAGCAATAGCTACACAAATACCTTTTATTGTTTGATTATGTGGTATTTGTAATAGTTACTGAATGTGTAATTTATATGGAGCAGAATTTTTGCTTAGTTTGACATACCTTTTTACAAGTCGTGATTAACAGTTCAAAAAGATTGTTTCATTTGGTTAGTTATTGCTTACATCTACAGTATAGAGGTCATATCAAAGAAGATAGTTGGTGGAGGAAAGCAGAGCATACAAATTGCAAGACACTTGTGAACAACTACCAACTTTTCCACTTCAGGTCTGCCCGGGAACTCAGAACCTGAAAGATGAGATGCAAATATGTGTTAAAAGAAACCTATACAGATTATTATTTGATCATTTATCAACTTTCCCACAATGCCATCCTCCAGCCTTGACAGAAAGTAGAACAACATAATCGGTGGTTTTCATCTATTGCTGCATGTCCAAAAGCAGTCTGTTCAGTGCAATAGTAAATCCAATTAAATTTAAACCCTTCAGATCCAAGACCAGACTACATCCAAATGTAGGGCAATGCCATAAGTGACAAATTATGTTTAAACTCTGGCCAAAAATAAAACAGTTCTCAACACAGGTAGAGCTACTTATACAATACTAAGAAGAAGTTACTATGTTTTACATTACTAAGATTTCAAACATTTCTTTGAATAAACATTTTCATGCCTTTACCCATTTTATGATACAATAATACTTAAATCTCACTACAGACTTTGTCCCCTGTGTTCGTAGACCTTTTATATAACGCCCCTTTCCTCCATGTACTCCCAGACTTCTATCAGTAAACTTTGCATACTGTGGTACTCAGGCTATCTGTTGCCACACATATGCAAGTTTTAAACTTTTCGAGATTTCCTGCTGCTATTTGTGGTATTAAGATCATTTCCCATAACCAGCCTTAACTGCCATTTCTGTATCTTTTGTTCTGCCTAACTTACTAATTCTGTGTTATTCTGTATCTTTCTGTTTCCCCAATCAAGTTGTAGCATTTCTCTATCTTTACAGTATCTTTCATTTGTCAAACTGTGGCTATTCCCCCCACTAATATTGATTCGATGTTGAAGTAAAAATGAACCCATGTCAGTGGAGGCATAGTATTCAGCTTTTCGTTTTCTGCCATCTGTGATCACCGTAAATTAGGCCTGTAGTGCGGACATTGTATTTAGAGCTATAACTAATAGATATGATATACTGTACTGTTATTGAAGGTTTTCTGCAATGCCAAATTGATATACATTCTCTTTTGCCATAGAATTTCAAAACTGATCAATCCAAAGAAAAATGGGATGCCATTTGAACACCTGTGTCAAGGAGGGACTACAAACTTGGACTGGTGATTCTATACAGATAGGTCCTTGGATTTATTTTTTAATGCTGAGAATTCTTGTTTTGTAACTTTAAGTTGATTTTGTCAGCATGTGAATTATAATAAGGGATCTCTAAGTAGAAGCAGTGCTTGATATCAATATGTTATTGGCATTTATATGCTGTACAATAAATGTCCATATCTATTTTGTCATTGTTACATACAAAGGTTGATGCTCAATCCCAGTTCTGGGGAAGTCAACTGGTTATATGTGAAGTGATGAATGACCGGTCACGTGTCTCAATGCTGTGTCCCTTCTTCTCCATTTTCACAAATATGATAAATTTAACAATCAATTGGTGCTCTTAAGCCATATGCTCTATAGTGCTGATTCCATTATACATAAAAGTTTCGGTCTCATGTCTCATCACTGTAAATGCCATCAACTGCTAATGGTGAACATAACAATTTCAAGGTAGGTTTGGTACTATTTTGAGAGTTAGTTGTGAAAAATTATATTTTGTGATAAATAGCTCATTTAAAAGCGTACATATTTGAGAAGCTTGGAAAGACTCCTTTTAAACATAAAGTCTATAATAGCATCCAGAGAGCAAAGACTTCTCATAAGGCACGCAATAATAAGTTAATGGGAAAGTCTATTTTTGTTGTATTCAGATCACTCTCAAAATTTAATGGGATCTAAGTTTAACCAAGACCCATCTTCTGATTTTTTCATGAGGTTCCAACCAGAAGTATATGCACGGCTTGTGAGGGGCCTGCTACGGCAGTTGGAGTCGACCTTAAACTAGTCTTGTATTTATTCTCACCCATGCCTTAGCTACCAGATCTGACCAATAAGAATTAAGCTATACCCTATCGACCACAATTGAACTGACCTTTGCTACCATATTGAATTTGAAAGTCAATGGAACAACAAGTTTTGATACAGAACGAGATTGGAATCTTAGTATTTTAGTGTTTTTTTTCCAGTTTTATACCAACGTTCACAATGCCATCAACACAGAAAACTCCTGCTAATAAGAAAAAAAAAGTGACTGCATCTGCTAGAGCACGAGTATCAATGAGGAAAGTCGGTAAGCAGTCCATCAAACACTTGGGTGAATCATACATTCAGCAGTCTACACCCACTGATGTAAGTACTGTAACACAAGCCCAGAATCCGGATCCGACACCAACCCATGATTCATCCACCACTATCATAGCAATGCTGAACAAATTGACTGAGTCCAATCAGGCATTGTTGGCGAGAGTAGAGTCAATTGAGGAAAAGCAAAACGGTGAGAACTTTCATACAAATCAGATATCCGGATCCGACACTGGAGGGCAAAGGGCTTCTGACCTAATCTCTGACGGTATAATGATGGACAGCAGAAGTCAGGACACACATTCTCGCGTACCACCCCCCCTTGCAGGATCCAGAGTTAGATTTCCATCGTTGCCTAGAGTACAGACCCACCCACAGGGAATAGCAGCGAGGGTAGGGGACCATATTACCTCGCAAGCTGTAACCAGGAATGACATTCAGTCAGATGGGATAGTTCCTTCAGTGGAGGCACTTAGAAGAGCACCATCTATCGCCACGTCGGTCACACAGCTGTTGGAATCTTATGAGGAGCAGGCATGAGCTTCATTGCAAGGTAGGCAGGCCAGGAAGTCTGGCAGATACAATACTACTGACATTGTTCACACCACCCCAGAATATAGGTGGCCAAATGAAGGGTACCACGCCCCTGCAGGCAGAAAGAAGGTTGCCTACGATGACCTGACCCTTCCTCAATGGGTAGTGGGGAAATTGTCCAATATCTTTTATATGAAAGACCCAACAACAGCTAAGCATGCCCTCCTCCAGGTTATACTAGCAATGAAGGATGCCACTTCCCTGCCATGGCCAGCGGTTAGAGGGGCATGGGCCACATCCATGCATGACCTGGAGGAGGGGCACCTAGGATGGCAGGATGCCACGCAATGGTCTATCAATCGACTGAGCTCCTCACAAATATCAATGGCCTCATCCCAAGTGCCCCAAGTGTCACAGCTGCCCCGAAAGTTATGTAAATTTTTTAATGAGGGCACCTGCTCCCATGAAACAAACCACGGCAACTACAAGCATGTGTGTTCATATTGTGACAGACAAGGGAAGGTGGGGAGCCATCCGGAAAGCAAGTGTTTTGCAAAGTTAAGGATTAAGGACAAACAACCGAACATTTAGGACAGGCAGCCACCTGGACAGCCACCACATGTTAGAGACGGTCACAAGGAAGTCAGACATTGGGGGGAGGGGGGTAAGACTTTTTCTGTTAATGGGGAAATTCCAGTTATCCATAGTGTAAATTGTTCTGACCATTCATGTAAAGAAAATGGCAGTAAAATACTTGATGAATATGAAAGACAATTGAACATTGCTGATAATACTGTGCATAGTTCCATGTATTCTAACTGTACTGAGAGTTTTGACTTTGCAGGTTGTACATACTTTTATGCTAATAACCCGAGTTCGGGTAGTTGTGAAGTTGATATACAGGAGGTTCCTCCTGATGAGATAAATTCAAGCAGCCATAATTGGGAGAAAAATGTTAGTTTAAATCCTAACTGTACTGTCAACCAAAAATATGCTGCAGTTGCTAGTCAACATCATAATGCTGTAATTGGGGAAGTCCAACCGCAACATCAGTGCCCTTATTTTAATTATGCCAGGTCACAAAGAGGCATGAATACAAAGGTACTTTCGTTGTGTACTGTCATGTTTACCAACAAATACTGGCAGAATATTGCTGAGGGATGGGTTACTTATTTCGGATTCATTTCTGACGGAGGAAAATTTCAAAAATTTTGTTTTTGGAAAGTATTTAATAACAACAGGATAGTTGAGATCACAGATTGCACTGATGTTGAGGGGGGGTTCCTACAGGTTGTATATACTTCTATTATCCCCATTTTGTTTGAGAACTCTTTCAATATGAACGTTGATCACAAATTGGCATATGATAACTACATGAAGGACATATGGTGTTTCCAAACATATGGTTGTTCATACATGGTATATATGAACCAGTTGATTGATACGTTGATCCTGCAGCAGGATCATATGGAAACACTTAAGACTGAGGGTTGTCGTCCTGTTACCACAACTATTGCTCAAACCGTGCACAGTCGTAGCGTTGCCGCCGTCCTGTCGCTTCCTCCACATATTGACATTGACTCACCTGGCATTAGTCGTGACTTTAATGTTAACTCTAAAATCACAGGTTTTCTTAACCACAAAGTAGCAGACTTTACATTCATTGGTCCAAATAGGCAGATTCAAAAAACCAATGATATTGAAGCTTATATGAACATGGCTAAGGCTATCTCTGATAGTGGAGTCCCCAATTATAGGTGTGCGAGGTTTCCTCTTCACTCTGGGCTTAACATCCAGGCTTGGGACCATTACCTTAGGGACTATCATGACAAATTCCTTATTCAGTATCTGACCTATGGCTTCCCTCTTTCTGCTGTGGACCGCAATTTAAGCTGTAATACTGTGATAACTAACCACTATTCAGCATTGCAATTCCCAGATGCCATTGATGAATACTTGCAGAAAGAAGTGGGTTTAGGAGCAATATTAGGACCTTATGATTGCATAGACTATGACAAACTCCACTGTTCTCCACTCCTTACTCGCCCCAAGGATGGGGATAGCAGGAGGGTTATACTGAATCTGTCTTTCCCTGCTGGGGCGTCATTAAATGACGCAGTCACTAGGAACTTGTTTGATAATAGACCTTTCACTCTGCATTTTCCTACTGTGGATAATATATTAGATAGCATTAGAGGAGTGCAAGGCACTGCCATGTTGGCCAAGATTGATGTGGCCAGGGCTTTTCGAAATCTGCGAGTGGACCCAGTCGACGCCTTCAAGTTTGGCATAAAATGGAATAATAAATATTACTTGGACGTTGCGTTGGCGTTCGGCTGGGTCCATGGCAGTGCGTCGTTTCAGATGACGTCCGACGCCATCCTACATATCATGAAGCGTCACGACTGCAAAATCTTTGCGTACATAGATGATTTCGTCATAGTATCTGAGAAAGGTAATGCTATGCGTCATTTCCAAGCTTTATTTGACCTGTTCACTGAGCTGGGACTCCCCATGAACCAGAATAAACTCTCTCCCCCTACCAGGACACTAACATGCCTTGGGGTTACCATTGACCTTGATAAAAACTCAATCTATATAGAAAAAAGCAAGATGGAGCAGATTTATAAGGAATGCCTCTTGACCAGAGCCAAAAAATCCCTGACAAGACGTCAATATCAATCACTGTTGGGCAAACTCATTTACATCCACAAGTGCGTCAAGCCAGCCAGGATTTTTGTCAATAGGATCCTCTCACTGTTTAGAGAGAGCCCTGGGGCCAAGAAAATCAAACTTACATCAGAATTTTTCATGGATCTTGACTGGTTTATATCTTTTCTTCCTAAATTCTCAGGATCTTCAAAAATTTTCAAACCCAACATTAAAGATATGAACTCTTTGCATGTTGACGCTTGCATGACAGGTATTGGGGGCATTTGGGCAGATAGGGTTTATGCAGCTCCTGTCCCAACATATGTGGATTTTCAGCCCAACATAACCCATCTAGAGATGCTTAATGTTCTTGTAGCCATGAGGCTATGGGCTAAAGATTGGACTGGATCTGTGGTTACACTTCACTGTGACAATCTGGCGGTTGTCCAGGTGGTTAACTCTGGTAAGACCAGGGACAAATTTCTCAATGCATGTATCAGGCACATCTGGTTTATTACGGCAATTTACGACATTGACCTTCAGCTCACACATATTCAGGGTCACAAGAATGTCATTGCAGACTCACTTTCTAGAATATATTCAGAAAAAGGCATACCCAGGAAGGAACTTACATACATGAACACGAATTATCTGTGGGAAAGAATTCCACTTGCATTTTTTAACCTAGACATTACAATATAATTTCAGGATCTCACCAAGACCCCCAGGGCCTTCTCACATCAGCATGGACCAGAGTACTCAGAGCTTACAGACCTGCCACAGTTCAAGCACATAGGACTCATTTTTCTACGTACCTATCAGTGCTTCTGTTCTACTCTCTTCCTTTGGATATCTCAGCACAGAATATTTTGATTTTTCTTGAATTTTTAGTCAAAAATAATCTATCTCCAAAAGTGGTTAGAAACTATTTTGCATCCATCTCATCTCTCTCCAGGTTTTACCACCTTGACACATCTGACCTGTCCCATCCAGCTGTGCTTAGATTTCTAAGGAGCTTGTCCATTAACTCTACCTTTAGACCTACCCCTCGGGGTGTCTTTGGAATCAGGGTCATGTATGACATCTCAAGAGCTTGTGACTCTCTTCATGACCCCATCTTATACAGGGCCATCTTTTTAGTAGCTTTCTACGGATTTTTGCGACTATCAAACATAGCACCACATTCCATCAGGCAATTTTCACAGTCCAAACATTTTTTGAGAAAGGACTTGATTTTTGGCCCCCCTGGGGCGCACTTATTAATCAAGTGGACAAAGACCATTCAGGACAATCACTCTTCTCATATAATCCAGCTCCCGGAGGTGAATAATTTCTACTTGTGCCCTATTAGGGCTCTTAGAGCACTTTTGTCATCTAGACCTCTTCCTCCAACAGCTCCCCTATTTGCCTCCAGTTACTACCCACATTTACAAGTCATAGACACACATGCAAGAGATGCACTTAAGATGGTTCTCAACATACTGAACATATCTCCCATGGGTCATGGGTTCCATTCATTCCGGCGTTCTGGTGCAACCTTTGCTTTTGATAACAACATTCCTCTTCAAAATATCATGGCCCATGGCTTATGGCGAAGTTCCTCTGTTTGGACATACCTCCAGAACGCCTCTCAAGCACCCTCCATCATTCCCACTACTTTTTCTTCCCTCATCCCTACCTTTTTCTAGTTTGGCTTTGGTGGTTTTAAAAATTTCTCATTTACATTCATAATTTTTAAAGACCTGATTTTAACTCTATCTGTGTATACTAACGTGTAAATAAAATGCCTCAAGACTATCCTCACTTTCACCTTCTTTCACCTCATGACCTCTGACCTCATTTAACCTCCCTAGGTCACACTCCAACTGGTATATGCACGGCTTGTGAGGGGCCTGCTACGGCAGTTGGAGTCGACCTTAAACTAGTCTTGTATTTATTCTCACCCATGCCTTAGCTACCAGATCTGACCAATAAGAATTAAGCTATACCCTATCGACCACAATTGAACTGACCTTTGCTACCATATTGAATTTGAAAGTCAATGGAACAACAAGTTTTGCCCACCACCACTGCCCTGTTACACAATGATTACCAGTGAAAGCTTCACTAAATATAGGTAGGGCCAGGCCGACCCTGGTTCCCCCTCTCGACCTTGACACTTGACCTCCAAACCTGATCCACTTGGAGGAGTATCATAGATCCTGTGACTAGTGATGTCCCCTTAAGTCGGTACCTTAAGGTTGTTCTAAACGTAATCCACTTTTCACTGTAACCCTCTTGGGCCCTGACCCCTTATGTCTGTCCCAGCATAAGGGAGGTCTCCCTATTAGGGATTGATGTAGGTCCTTGTAGTCTGAGGATAGGTAGGACCAGGCTGACCCTGGCTCCCCCTCTGTGCTTATTCACTTTCGACCTGAATTTGACTTTTCGATGACCATAATTGTGTTACATACATACTGACAAATGTGATGGTACTGATTATGAGTATTCTGGACATTGTGATATGTTAAACTACTGTTATATAATATGTAACAGTATATTAGGGTGTTATTTGTGTCATACATCTGTGATATGTACCAGTATGTTGGTGGTTTTAAAAATTTCTCATTTACATTCATAATTTTTAAAGACCTGATTTTAACTCTATCTGTGTATACTAACGTGTAAATAAAATGCCTCAAGACTATCCTCACTTTCACCTTCTTTCACCTCATGACCTCTGACCTCATTTAACCTCCCTAGGTCACACTCCAACTGGTACTCAGCAGTGAGTCGAGTGCAGACTTTGCAAAATTAGAGAAAATGATTCATGTGGTGTATACAATGTATGCATAATAAAAGTTATTGTAGATGTTGTTTCCTGGTGTCTTCTGGTGTTGTTGTTGTTGTGTTCATGTATATAAAAGTTGTTGGAAAGACTCTCTATAAACACTGTCTATTACATAACAAAGGACACGTTCAAATGGTTTTCTCTTTGTATTTGCTGAACCACATATCTGACCTGTTCCAAAGGCTCAATGTAGAAAAAAAACACATAAATGATTCTGGATTTATAATGTAGATCCAGATCATGTGTCATGTGGACTGAGTCACAAGAAGTAGATTTCACCTTTTGTAAAAATATAATCCGGATCCAATGTAGAGTTTTTTAAGCTATACAAAATCCAACAGACACAGCTCCAATAACCTCGCTCCCCCTTTTGGGGACAAGGGTAATCAAATGAATAGATATAAAATATACTTATTTTTATTCATACTCTCTTAATAATAATAATAATACTAATAATTTTTACCCAACCCAATATTATTCAGAGGAAATAATCTCAAACTTAGTCCTATATAATATAAAACTTTATGGCTGACCTTTGTAAGGGTAGTCTGGAGAAGTACACACGTCATTGTTTTATTAGCCATTTATTAAACCTTTCGTAAAAGGGTCCGATGATTGTTATTGTCTCATCCAATAAAGTTTGTGCATAGACGTCAATGAGTTTTAGGACGATGAGGGATGGGGTAATTGTTCTGTCTGACCCCTTACTGTGCCCATACGCCTTCCAGTGTCGTAAGCAGATAAAGTGCAAAGTGTGATAAAATTCTAGAATTTAATTGGATGATTGGTTTGACGTAGTTACTGCATTGTCGTAAAAGTGGCCAAATAGGGTGAGTTCTAAAACATTTATTTTTTTTCAATCAAATGTTTCAATGAAAAACCCAACATCATAAGAAAAGTTTATCAGCTGGCTCAGAAGTTTTTATTGTGGTTAATTCATCTGAAGTGAATAACCTTCTTTCTGACAAACTGATTTTACTGCACTCTGGAAAGAACTCAAAAACCAATATTAAATTTCTGTCCCGCTATAAATCACCCATTGTTGTCGATTCAAAGCCTCAGTCATTGAAAATGTTATTATAACTTAAACTGCTTGATAAAGCTTAACAATCATATTTACTTATGTCGAATAACTTATAATAAATTAATTTATGATTTCCATAATACAACATAGCGATATCTATTGTATTATATTCTCTGTTTCCTAACAATAAATGTTAAATAATAAGCAGTCCAAATTGCCCGTACAAACAGAAGAAAAGTAACATTACATTTTTGAATGAGGTTGATGAAAACATAAAATAAAAGTATCATGTATTTAGTGCTTGTAGCATCACAATACAATGTATTTCTACAAAGTTCTGAATTGAAACACAGGTGCACTTCGTGTGGTCAGTGGTTTAATGTACAATATTCAGAGGTAAATTAAATCTTATATCCAACATTTTAACTTTGGGCTACGTTATAGATCCGTTTAGGAGAAGTGTGAAGAAGGTATTAGGTATAGAGGGTACCGTTTGCCCTTCTAGGATTAATTTGACTGATTTTTAAAGCACCCGATAGATGTGAACACCCTCTAAAATTTTTTTTTTCAAGAAGGGATAATTTAGTAGGAAGAAAGAGGTTAACATAAAAAACAGCAACCACCTAGGGAGAAATGGTATGACAAAAGCATTTTAGAATAATAAGCAAGATCCATCAAGAGGCTCAATCAGGTAGGTTGGAAAGACTTGGTTTAAACTTCTCATTACCTGGTTATCTACAAACAATTCCAGTCAATTTCAAGGCCATTGACTTTCTTAATGAGTATGTCTTCCCCCTTTGAATTTTCCATGTATCATTCTTGATCCCTAATTACAAGTCACTGCCTTATGCCCTAGTCAGATTGTAGTTGGTGTTTCTGCCTGTTTTAGACGGCAGTGGAAACAGATGTCGAATGTTGTACCCCCTGAGAATAGGTGACTCGAGCATCGCTGAGTCCCTATTATATCACAGACACAAAGTTAAATACAATATAAAAACTTTCCGAATGACATATACAAAAATATATCACAAATGAAGATACCCATGTGTGTAAATCTTTGAAATTTAACCCATGGGTCTTTTAAAACTGTCAAGACATAGCTTGAGAAGACTGTATTTTATGTTGCTTTTTTAATGACCAGACTGATTCCAGCATACAGGCGCCTAAGCAATAGGATATCTGACGGACAAACTATGGTATATGGTCTGTGAAGTGTTTAACTACTATGCGAAATATAGTAATAACTTGACTTATGAAATATCACAATGCAATTTGTATGGGCTTAAGAATGTAATATGTGCCCTGCAGATGATAGATATATATCGTGAGAGAGGGATGATTCTGTTACAAGCAGATACTTGTATCAGTCACTGTGACATATCTGTCTGATTCTAAGTGTGTAGTAGGTTCCCACTTTCCACTCTTAGATCTAATCAGTCCAGTGGCATGCCAAATGAGGCAGCCTCTTGGATGAGTATGTCTGTATATTTTCTTTTTAATGATTTACTGGTGTGAAGTGGCAATGGAAACATGGTCGCTTTTTATACACATTCAACATTCATGTCTGCAAACGTTGTTTTGTGAACTCCATGATCTCAGACATCTCAGGCGGTTTCTTACTCATGATGCTTTTGTACTTGTGTCTTAGCCCACATGACCTTATTCAGACCAAGTCGCATAAAAGTTATCAGGCAGGGAGGGTGGGAAAGGCTTTCTTGTTGTCCTTGCAAAGTCAAATTCAAAGTGACCCAACTTCTGGGAATTTCTTGGACAAGCACAGAATGCTCTGAGATGGACCAATAAGATTAATTTATTTGAATGGTCACTAGGGGAACTGAGAAGGGGGTCCAGAACCCCAAGGTCAGTTATATAATGGTGACGTAAAAGTTATATAATATCAGACTAGTAGCCTAACCACTGGAAATGAGACTGACAGCCTGACCTCTAATAAGGTACCCAACCAACAAACCTGACCTGGGAGGAGGACTGACACCTGGGTCGCCAAGCAACATTCTAGTATTTGAATGTTAATCCACCACCTTGTCCATATTGTTCCATAAATGGGCCTTAGATGGTACATTAAAAATGAGGTGGACCCGTAAAAGTAGTATCCCTACCAACCCCCTTGCATGTGGAGTTTAATTAAGTTATCAAGAGGACTTGGTTTTTCCAATGTTTTTTTGCATCCACTACTTGCTGAAAACTCTTTGTTGTGGTGAACGCATCCTGCCCAAATACAAATTCCAACTTCTATACTCTTATGAAACCTAACAGATGCTCCCAAAACAAGAAAAACATCGAGCCACAAAGGAGCCTCGACGAGTTTAATATATTGTGCTTGTATGTAGTCCATCAGGCTAGCAAGTAATCAAGTGACCACAAAATATCAAGCTCCTTTTATAGACCAAAAATATAATTCTACAATTTATTCAACAATCTAGCCTTTTTCCTGAAGATTTGTACGTGATTTGCATTCTAAAATAGGGAAAAAAATCAATCAACATCAAATAAACAAAGACCATCACTTATGTGTCAAACTTGCCTGAAGACAACCATGATTAATGAGGGGTTCTAGGCAAAGAAATATTGCACTGTGTTGATTAATTATGACCTTCAGCCACACATCACCCTGGCTTATGATATGACCAACTTGACATTTTAATGTCTTTGAGTAGATAACAAACGTGTCTTCAAAGAATGTAATGTGGAAATACATTACCTTTTTATTGAATTTGTGGTTGGAGACATTCCTACTTTGTAAAGAAAACTATACAATATAACTCCTGTGTAAATATTCATCATATTTATTTGACGTGTAAGTACTTTCCATGCAAAATATATTCACAATTTGGTAGATAATAATAAAACTGATGACACAACTCATACCATTTTACCAAACTTATTTATAGTGAAAATGTCATGGTAACACAATTGCCATCTTGAAACTTTTATGTGAGGCTCAGCCTCTCAAGCATTACTTGATGCAACACCTTATTTTTCAAATTTCAAGGATGTCAACATACAGAGTTAAACAAGGAAATTAGCATTGGCGGTAGCTCCAGTGTGTATGTCACATGGGCAAAATTGTTTCTAAGCAAACAGTTTAACTGAGCTGGGGAAGTTTCTCCTCTTCTTGAAGGGGGTTTGGTTACCAACTGGTTCACCAGGGACTGTATTCTGTAAGGTTGCAGCCAAATCTTAGGTTTAAGTTGGCTATATTTGCGTACAATAGTTAAGACTTGACCTTTACATTATCCCAGTTTTACATCTAACCATTTGGCTTTCACTTCTGTTACTTTTAGTTTAAATACAGTCAAACGAAGGACAATGTACAGGCATTTCCGGTTCATCTACCAAACTAAGTAGGGATGGCAACAAGCAATAATGCAAAAAGCAAAAAAAGTTAATGACAACTGAATGATTTAGGTTTTAATGTTGCATTTAACATATGGTTAAGATCATAATCAGTGGGCAGTTGATGAGATGGACGAAAGCAGTTGTATACTACTGGTTAAGACTGTGCAGTAAAAACCATTTGATATCAGCAAGCAACTCCCAACCTGCCCCTTTCAGGGATTCAAACCCAGGACTAAAAGGGTAGGAAGTCAGTGTTCCCCCTGCCTCAACGATAAAGAAAAAATGATGAATTATAATTCTTCTAATGAAATTGATGAGAAGTTTCTTCCATGGGATCAATGTTTCAACTTATATCTATATTTTATGTGTTTGACCTAACTAGGGTATCTAGGGTTGTCACCTGTTGTTGGTTGCCTTGAAGGGTAAAGAAATATGATTACCCTCTTCCAATGCTGTTTTGGGAGAATGTTTCTGCATTTCTTTGTCCCACTCTCTACAGCCAACAGCTCGTGGAATAGGACTGGGTACATCCTGACAAAATATCAGCTATCAGATGGTTATATTGAACGATCATAGGTCACTTCAACATCCAGGATCTGGTCCTAAAATCTTCTTTTACGGTGACTGTCTTCCCGGTACAATAGCAGTATATCCACCACCAGATTTCAGAGTAAAATATTATATGCATGGTTTGTAATAAAAATATTCCTCAAACATCATTCCATAGTGATTAAGTTACACTGTAGAATTGAAGTTAAGTCCCCAAAACACATTCTTTTATAGCAAAGGTGATATCATGGATTCCAACATACTGATATTTATCAGAAACATTAAAGACTAACTAAGTAAGAAACACGCCAATTTGGCAAATTCTAAGTTGTAGCTTAACATAAACAATTTGAACAGTCATGGGTTCATTTTCATTGTCAGGTCACACCAGTCATTCAGGGGAAGGCGTGCTGTATCGTCATACAGGGACCAGATTGGACTGTCATGACAGAATCCTAATAGAAACAGTGCCAAAACTTGGTGACAATGGCTTGATTGTCAGTAAATAAAATTACGAGTTTTACAAAACTAGCCTGACGGTTTTTTAGACAACTATTTTCAAAGATGGCTACCCCAAGAAGGTTCACTCAATCAAAAAATAATTCAACACCCACATCTGTCTTTGAAGGTATGAAGCCTTCTAGGTCTAATAAACCACTGTGCCAGTTATAACCTATGCCTCCAGGCTATGCAGATAACCTGTAAGTTGAAATTCTTTCATTTGAGCTATGAAGTGGCTTGGACAATGTCAAATCAATAAATACTACTGAACCAATACTGCTTTATTATGATCCTAATCATGAAATGAAAGTACTTATTGAGACCAGTCCCTTTGGCCTTGGGGCAACATTCAATAAAGGTTCATGCAATAGTATTAGAATGCCCAACTATTTTTTAAGCAGATCCCCCTGCTAGTTATTCACAACATAGAAGCACTTGTGTTTTGGGGGGCGCTGAACACATTTCTGCACTTGGGCAGGCAAATATAAGTGATACCACTTCATGAACCACTTGTTAACATTTATAACACGTGCAAAGTGTCTCTGCCTTCACAAAAATCGGTTTATCGTTCACATTCCCCCACCCCAAGAATTATGCATATAATAACCAGCATTGTTACAGCTGTTGGATTTTTAATAAGAGAACCATACAAGTGAGGCTATGCTCAGCATAAGGTCAAGAAAGGTCAAAGTTTGAAACCACCAAGTCAGACCTGAGTCCAGGTATTAGCAATTTTATGATCTCCCCACAGTCATAACGGAATGTCAAACATCCCCAATCCAACAGTTCAGATTGTGATTGACATGCAAGGTCAAAGAAAGGTCAAAGGTGAGACCACAAGGTCAGATCTGAATCCATATATAAGCAATTTTATAATCTCACCAAGATCATGCCAGGTCATTAGCTGCCCCAGGAGGACTCAAACAAATTATCATGGAAAGATATTAACCAATTCGACCTCCAACTAAGGTCAAACCAAAGTAGGGTTTCTAGGCCTTGCGGCTTGGCATTTAGGTGCCAACCTTAATCAATCCTTTGCTCCTAATTTTTGATCACCCCTATTTTGTAATGTAGTGGACAGTGGCCATATGGTCGTTTCTGATTGGTCAAGCCAGTGACCTCTATGTCTTTGAAGACATGATGGTCAGATTTGAACTGGCAGTTGACAAAGAAACGTTTTTATTTTAAAGAAATTTTTATTTTTTTTTTATATTTATTTTGAATTTATTTGATTTGTTTTAATTTTTCATCTACTGGTGTTCTGATCTACACAACTCTTGATGGCAGCGAAACAGAAGCACAGAATGGCAGGTAACCCTTACAACTTAAAAACTTAAAAGTGTAAAAATGTTGAGATTCCAGTCGAAATTCAATTGGAAAATGACAGTGCATTTTTGAATGAATTTGCCTCTCAGCCAACACCGAGTCAGGTTTCCGGGTCAAAAACTGGGTCTGATACTGACAGTACTAGTACTGACGACAGTATTGGTTTAGATATCAGTGGTGTTCTTTATTCTGAGTCCGATTTTGACGATTCTCCCATTGTGAAGCATAGGAAACATTTCAAAAATTCTACATAACACCTGATTGCCAGTACCTCAAAAATGTCGGATCCTAGAGAGGAACAATTACCTGATCAAGCACTGATCAACCAGAAAATCTTGTCTCAACTGGACACGATTGGTAAGAGGTTAACTGTTATTGAAAATAAATCAGTTTCTCCTGCCAAGCCTAAGGCTAAAAAATTGACAAAAAACAAGCGTGCTGCTAGTTCAAGTCTCAAGCCTTCCTCTGTAGATGAAGTTGGTAACAGTATGCCTAGTTTGCACACTCTTCGGAATGATAGATCCATTCAGGATCAGATTCAAGATAGGCTCAGGGAGTTATCAGGCATTGATAAAAAAGGTACAGACCAAAAAATAAAAAATCAGAGAGGGAGGTCTGTTGATATTTTTGTGAAAGAACGAGTCAAATGGCCCCATGAATATGTCCTAGCTGGTAACACAAAAGACAGAATCACCTATAAACAATTGAACATAACTCAGTTTATGGGAGGTTTTGTCGGATTATGAAAGAAGAAAATTGCCAAGTTACAAAAGATCACATGCTCGATTATTTAATTGCTTTATTAGAAGATGCAAACAATTTTTCGTGGCAGGCAGCAAAGGCTAGCCATGCTGTCTTATTATGTCGCATGGAGCAAGGTGAAGTCACCAGTTGGTGAGAAACTGACAAGATTGACCGGATTAAGAGGGCTAATGCTCAGACATGTCGTTCCTCAGACCAACTCTGGATCACAAAAATTTAGGAAAAATCAGGTCCCTCAAAAATCCATCAAGTCAATGCCCTGTGTCTATTACAATGACAATTCATGTAATTTTAACAAAAATCATGAGACAAAAGGGGTGTTCTATCGCCATATTTGTAGTTCATGTTTCACACAAGGTGGCAAGGTCAATGCCCACAGTGCCCAGGACTGCAAACAAAAATGAGCAAAAAACGAGTAATCCTGGGCATGGTCAACGCAGCTCAGTTACAGCCTGATTATGTCCAGGATCAAGTCCCTGAGGAAAAATATTCTAGTCAGTATTCTTGTAGATATATATATATATATATATAACTCTTCTATTAAACAGAGTATTCTTGTCAATGAATTTGTAGCAAAAACATTTACATGGCAAAAATGGTTTAGTGACAGTAATAGTTTAGGGGAGGAGCCAACAACGCAAGCCTCCTGAACTGGTCAAGCAGGTTTCAACTAAAACACAGATGGCCCATCTCACAATGGAAAGAAAAGACAGGTTTGTTAAAAAACCAGTGTTTGCTGGTTCTCCTTATGATTCTCTCCCATGTTTCAATAAATATGCTCCTTCGGCTGATATTGAAGATGAATATTGTGATGATAATATGCAAATTATTAATCAATATATGGTTGATGATGATTGTAGTTTTGCAGCCCTGGGCGTTGGGGTTGATGACCTGGTAGATCCATCCACTACGTCTGAAAAAAATGACAAATTTGACACTTTCTTGGTCAAGAAGAAAAGGTCTTATGACACCATTTCTCAGGTAAAGGCATGTAAAGATTATAAGGCTTGCAAAAATCAAATGGGGGAACCTTTTGGTGTTATTCCCTTGTCCCCTTTGCTGGTATATACTGGCCAAAATACTGGCAGTAACCGGGTATGTGACCCATTGTTAGCTCATAGACTTGTTAGACAGTTGGGCTGTCCAAATTTTCTGGGTTGCCGTATTCCAGTGCATTCTAAATTACATATCAAAAATTGGAGGTTTTATTTACATGATTTTGGGGACAGGCAACTTGTGGATCTACTGGAATATGGCTTCCCTCTCGATTTTGACAGGGATGCACCTTTTCGTTCGACTGAAGAAAATCATGCTTCTGCACAAAATTTCATTGGTGATGTGCAGACTTACATTTCAGATGAATTAAAACATGGAGCAATGTTAGGCCCCTTTCAAAGCAAACCAATAGATCTCCATGTCTCACCCTTTATGACCAGAGAGAAACCTGATTCCAGTGTCAGGCGTACCATTGTCGACCTTAGCTGGCCAGAGTTCTATTCGGTTAATGCTGGTGTGGTTAGAGATGAATACCTGATTTCGAAATTTCTTTTGCATTATCCTTCAGTTGATGAAATTGTAAATAAATTAAATGAATTGGGACCGGGAACTCTTATGTTTAAAGTTGACATTAGCCGGGCTTTTCGCCAGTTGAAGGTGGACCCTGGAGATATAGATCGATTAGGCTTAAAACAAGATGCTTATTTTATCGATCAATCGGTACCTTTTGGGTACAGGCATGGTTCAATTTTCTTTGAAAAAGTGACTGATAGAATACGTTATATCATGAGGAAACATGGTTTTTATAACCTTTTTAATTATGTGGATGATCTAATATACTGTGATTTACCCTCAAAAATTTATGAAGCCTATCATTTTCTCTTGCAATTGCTGCCTAAGTTAGGCCTAGAGATCAACAAAAAGAAGTTGGTTCCCCCCACAACTTCTATGATATGCCTATGATATTTTGGTCGATTCTCAAGCTCAAACCATGTCTGTACCCCCTGAAAAGCTAAAATGCATTACTGATATGTGTCATGAGTGGCAAAATAAAAAAGTATGTTCAAAAAGACAGTTACAATCTTTATTGGGATCATTGCTTTTCATATCTAAATGTGTAATGCCAGCTAGAGTATTCTTGAATCGTATGCTGGAATTTCTGAGACTGATGGGTACAAATAAAATGTCTACCCTTACATGCTCATTTTTTAGAGATCTTAACTGGTTCTGCACATTTTGAAGCAGTTTAATGGTATCATTTACTATGATCCTAGATCCATTCAGGCTGAGCTACACTTAGATGCTTGCCTCACGGGTATGGGGGTATTTTTAAAAATCAATGTTATGCCCTTCCTATTCCCAAACATTTCAATCAGTATTCAAATGTTCATTTAGAAATGCTTAATATTGTGGTTGTACTAAAAATCTGGGCCACTCAATGGTGTAATAAAAAATTACGTATAAAATGTGATAATATGGCAGTTGTAGAAGTGTTGACCTCTGGTAAGACTAAAGACAGCATTTTGGCCACTTGTGCAAGAAACGTATGGCTCTTATCTGCCATGTTTAACATATCTATTCATATTGAACATATTCCAGGAAAAAAGAATGTGGTTGCCGACCTGTTATCTAGATATCAGTTTGATGCTAAATCTTGGGAATTGTTAAATACTTATGTTCCTAATGTATTCTGGATTCCTACCCATATAGACTTAACTTGTTTAAATTTCAAGATTTAGTTTCAGATATGTCTCCTGGAACAGCCCAGCTGGCCACCAGGACATACGACCATCTGTGGCTTTCTTTTAGACCTGCCACCCAAAGAACTTACACCAGAATGTTTCAGGACTTCATGGGCTTCTTGGTAGCCTCTGGGCTGTCCCTGGGCCAGGTAAACACATATGTTTTGTTGGCTTTTCTCGAGTACTTGCATTCAAATGCTCTCACTGTTACTAACATATCCAATTACCTCGCTGGTATTAGAGTTTTCTTTATCCAAAGAATCCAAATGTTTGTTAAATCTTTGAAAATTAATAGGCCTTTACTTCTCAAAACTACTCCTGTCTTTTCAATCGAAATGCTTCAAGATATAGTCATCCAGAGTAAAAAATTTGAGTTCCCACAGGTTTTCACTGCACTCTACCTCCTGGTATTTTATTCTTTTCTCCATCTTTCCAATATTGTACCCCATGCCTTTACTGGATTTGACAGATCACAACATTTGGCCAGAGGTGATGTAATTTTTTGGGATTCTTCTGCAGTATTAATCTTAAAATGGTGAAAACCAACCAGCTCAGGAATAAAGTTCATTATGTAACTATTCCTGTTATTCCTCAAACACTCCTCTGTCTAGTTCTTGCTCTTAAGAATATGCTGGCTGCAGTTCCTGGCTCGAAAAATTATCCTTTGTTTATCATACCTAGGCATGGCTGCTGGTTGCCATTAACAGATAGCATTGTTAGGAAACACCTATACAGGGTTATTAAAGCATTGGGGTGGGAGCACCACAAGTATACTTTCCATACCTTTAGGAGATCAGGTTCCTCTTGGGCACATAATCATAAAGTCCCCATTCAGGTCATTAAAGACCAAGGAACTTGGTCTTCTGACTGTGTGTACAGATATCTTTCTTCTGATACCCAATTCTCCTCTTCCCCCCTTCTTCGTGCCTTTCAACAGCACCTACAATCGTGATGGGTGTTTGGGTGAGCCTTTCTTCTATAAAATGCTTAAACAACTTATTTTTAGTCAGTTTTTGGCAATTTAAGTAAGAAAATTGGGGTTTCACCTCTTACTGCTTTCAATGCAGTTAGGTTGAATTTAAACCTTCTTTTAAGAGGCATATTGTATCATACTAAAAATTCATTGGGCTTGGCCCTAACTGTTGTATAATTTATTAAAAGTCTGTATTTTTGCATCATATGTGAATCCTTCATGATTAAAGGATTAAATAACAAAAAATTTCATTCTCGTGGGTTATCCCACAGTTTCTATGGTTAGCTTTTAAAAGTACATTATAGTATGGCCCAGATGGGCCCATTGTCATTTAAATGTATTGATGTTTGCTTTACAAGAAATTTTAGTGTTATAGTACTGTAAAATATTAAATAATTTAATAAATGTTAAAAACCCAACTCTGGGTGATTCATTGTCTTGAGGGAGATTATATGAATGTACATCTTGAACTTCACCTGAAGTTTTGACCTTGTGTTTCGTATTGCCTTAAACTTGACCTTCCACTTGTCTGCAGTTTTACTGGGACTTGTTGCCTAGCGTATATGTTCAAGGAGATTACAGAATGTGGCATGCTAGGCCTAGAAATCCTACTTTGGTTTGACCTTAGTTGGAGGTCGAATTGGTTCACAGGAGTCTTTCCATGATAACCTTCACAAAAATCGGTTTATCGTTCAATACCGTTCATGTGTACAATACCTCCCTCATCTTGGCTCCAGGGGTCAAATTCATGAAAGATCTCAGACATAGCCCAGTATATAATTCCATTATACTGAACTTAAAATCCCGGAAATTCTACTGGTAAATTCTTTGAATGAAACTACCAAACATTTTATGACTGCTCATGGGATTTATTCATTTATTGACATCACGCCAATAACATTCAGTTCATAAACATGTAAATAGATCTGTATGCAACAGTAACTAATATCCAAATATATTTGATATTATTGCTCACTAGACACCTAGTACAGACAGGATAAAGTAAGGTACCGAAGTTAAACTCAATACTGAAACTAGTTTAACCCAGATAAAAACCAAACATATAGAAAAGTACTTTTTTGTTAATTGAAAAAGGGACCTCTGCCTCACAAGTTATTTTGTAGGTTATTATCAAATATTTCCCCAATGTATTGAGACGTAACAGGAATATTTTTGATGTGTGACCTTGATTCAAATGAAGCCTAAGTATGCAGTGGCAAAATTTCTATTGTCAGCGGAGAGATGATTAATGATCGACATAAAATGGACTATCCTATAAGAAATTGTAAAAGAAAAACCCTTGGTGGCTAAGTTTTTATAAAGTGTGATATTTAATCACTTGCTTTCCAGTTCTGCCTCTACTGGGTTCGAATCCATCTCTCAACAGAATTAGGGGAGTAGCTAGAACTTGTTCTTTGGTACACTCCGATTTTCCAAAATGTTGTGGTTCACAGTGTGTGTATGGGGATGTGTTGGAGGGTGTGTGTGTGGGTGTGTGTATTACTCATTAATGATTCTACTAACAAAAAGGTATGACTGGCCACAATGGCTTAATCATAATCTATGCCCCTGGGAGTATATATACTGATAGCCTGTCCTGATATGACCTAAGCTGTTAAAAGTGATATAAAGAACTAAAGTGACCCTTGCAGCTAAAACCAGAAACTGGAGTCCCGACTATCCAAATTTCTTAAGATCTTAATCTTAAGAATTTTAACGTTCAGTTACATGGTTTGCTACATGGTGATGTTGGATTCAAATCAAGTTCATAACAAAATTATAAATATGCTCATGACGTGTCCTCAAATAAGCATAAGCCATCATAATGGAGGAGGGGTATAAAACCCAAACATTATTTTTTTAAAAAGGTAATGAATATGAGACTCAACATACTTAAACTAACAGTAAAGCCTAGCTCACAGATTTCCTTACTGGAGTCATAAACTACAACCCAACAACCTTGCCTGCATTCTTTTCAGATTTGATCCGCTCCACATTTGACTGTCAGATATATCTCTCACTAGCTATGCAGAGATATACTTGTGTTTGAGGGCTGAAGGGGGTGATGGCTATTTGGGAATGCTAACGTTTAATGTGTACTATGCAGACATCAATTGTTTATTTTCTGAGGCATAACATCAAGGTCATTGACAGAAAAACAAATACAGACAGAAAAGACCCGTCAGGAAAGATGTGAACAAACCATAAGTAACTTCCTGTTTTAGATCCACTTGAACTGCAGTGAGTCGACGTTGGCAAGTTTTAAATTTTAATATGTAAAAAAGCCTTTTGTTAGATATAATCATTTAAAGTGAAACCTAATGGAATCTGGTACAACTAAACAATCTTCAAAAAGGATGGAAAAACCTATGGCTATAAGTAGTGTTCTACTTCGTTTTGATGCAGTTTTGCTTAATCACCATTTCATAGGCTGTAAAGTTTAGTCTATATGGTTGGAAAGATCAGGTATTTACTGCAGCTAATAAGCGCAACTTTGAGTTTGAGTGATCAGTTTGGATGAGCAAATGGCATGCTATGAAAGAATGAAGTACAAGTTTTGTGCTTTCGTAAGATATTACAAAACACTTATTTAAAGTGCAAGTACCCTCTGACTATTTTCTGTGTCAAGATGTATATTATGTCAAGAAGTGAAACGTAAACAAAAATCAGTAAATAGAATACTGGACTTGATTTAATTTGACAGAGATTAAAGTGCAGTCTTTGTCCAAAAACTGTAACAGTGAAAGATCTTCCCATATTTCAAACCATTTCAATTAAATAAAATGTCACTTTTCCCCAGGGCTAGCTTTCACATTTTCATTTTCAACAAACTCGATTTGTAATTCCTTTAGGGACGGTGATTGCATAGGCTGAACCCCAAACTGCTATAAAATTAGAGTTTATATCTCAAGTTAAGATGCCACAAAACTTTTGGAATTTAAGTGAAAAATGGATTTTATCAGCCTCTGTGTTTCTCGATTGATTTCAAAGGTCAGACCAAAGATAATTTGAGTGAAAGAAAAAGGATATATATTTTTTATGAACCCACCCAAAGAGCCATTGCCTAAGTCTGAGATTCTCACTTCTTGATTGGATTTTACATTTTGTTAAACAAGAAATACAGGCTTTGGTTGAGTATAATTATGAGAATAGCAGGAACATCAGAAAATTTTTCAACCAATTTTAAAGAAACAGAATAACTGTGACAATTGAATTCTATATTTATGCATAGTCTATTTTTTTACCATAATTACTTTTGCAAATTAATATCCCTACCTGGCCTTTAAACATGAGACACTGGATTATGAGAAATGTATATTATATAAACACAAGCAAAAATAATGTTGGGATATTATAATTGAAGTTAAAAAATCTTATTTGAACGATTATATTAAATTAGGGTTTTTGAAGTTATGAATCGGGTAACCATACTAAACACCCAATCAGGAAAGTGTCTATCTAGGCTGTAGAATTACCATTTGAAAAGTTCAAATCATATGCCCTTCCACAAAAATCATTAAGTGCTATCATATGTATATATTTATTGTATTTTAACAAACCATTTACCTCTTCATAGCTTCCTTATTATTTACTGCTTATGAAGTGCTGGATTTATAACATTCCCCAACAGAAACACACATGTCATTTTTATGTTTATTTGCTTAAATTCTTTGAAATATTTAGATATGGTATCACATGAATAATGGGACAGTATGGCATCAGAGATGTGAAAAAGAAATTTTTCGGTTGGGGTGTTTGGGCCCCCCAATTGTCAGTCCTGCACAGAAGTTGTGGGCACTGTGTTGGGTACCAGACTAATGTTATTTTGGTGCTAAGTAGGTCATGAACCCAAGTGACTTCCAGGTTGCTAGGCATTATGCTATAACAGCCCCCCTTTGACCCCAAAACAGTAAAACACAAGGTTGGGTTTAAAATATAATATCTATTTCTAAATCTCTTTTATATGGCACATTATTTTATTTTACATCAACATGTCTATACAAATGCAGAAACTGCCCACCTATTGTTATTTCTTCATTTTATTTATTTCAGGGTTAGAACCAACTCAGAAAGCCGAAAGAAAGAGGAGTCAGAATGATGAGACTGAGGTCAACCATTTGAATGACCTTGCTCGAGTTAAAAGGTCAAACTGACAGTTAAGGGATTGTCCCAAGGTGGCCCAAAGATTGAGGTGGTTCAAACCCAGAAAGACACCAGAATTATGGACTTCCATAAGTAGTTAATTTGGTAGTTTAAGGGGAAGGTCGAGGAGGAGGAATGTAATACTACATGAAAGTAAACCACCTTTTAGTGGCCAGACTATTGAAGGTAAGTTTTAATGGAATATGCTGTTGTATTGACAATTTGCAGGCGAGAGAGAAGCACCCAAACCCCAGTAGCTAGTAGTGTAGGACAGTTTGAAAAGCTGTGGAAACAGGGGAAGAAGCAGAAGGAGATGAGAAGAGGTAGGTCCAAATGGCATCGGACTTCCATGTGCCATGCTTCATTATATGCTCAAGGGGGACCCCATGGTTGAACGCCCGGGAAGCCCCTGCCCTTCTGAAAGGGTGAAAAGTTAGGGAGGGGGAAAGTTTTAGGGTCAAGGAAGCATTTTTTAAGTGTTTCCGGGCTACAGAATCAGTCAAAGGGATTAATTTATTAGTTTTACACAGTGTGAACAATGGATCATTTTTTGATGCAGGGATAATGTGGGCCATATGTCGAATGGCAGCAATGGGACAAAGAGGGGACTGGACCAAATTGGGGAGGGGAATGGTTACTGTGGATTTTCTATCTTGAATGGTTTTGGACCACTTTATAAGGAGGACTGCTTCGTCTCCAGCGACTAGAAAATCTCCTCTGGCCAAATGTCGTGAATTGTCAAACCCAGTTGAGGAGTGGGAAAGAATGTTTGAAAGTCTGAAAAAGGAAAAGAAGCAAGTAAGATACAAGGCTTTGAAAACAGGTGGATGGGGCAGTATATCACAAATGAGTAGCAAAGATTTCAATGTTTGTATATCCAAGGTTGGACGGGTAGCCGGGGAGAAGGGAGCAGTAATTTTTAAAGCTTTCAGATACAATTGAATCCTTTGATCTGTAAAAGGATGTGTGGAAAGGCCATGAATTATATGAAGGGTTCTGGCGGCAGCCATATAGTTTGCAATATTGGATTTTGAATGACCATTTTGATGAAGAAACGCCATAAAAGACAATAAAAATGAATATCTACCTGACAGGGGGGCAGCCCAGCCACCACCTGAAATGACATGAAGTCCTGCCACATACGTTTATACTGTCTGAGTGTGGCAGGCCTGAAGCCATCCAGGAGTCGAGTAGAAGCCAAGGTGGCCAGCTGGGCTGCCGAACCCTGGAGGTCTGAAAAACAAAGAAAAAGAGGTACTATATGGAATAATTAAGGTAGGTAAGGGTAAGGTGGGTGGGAATCCAGAAGTAGTTAGTTATAAGAGAATGTAATTTCTGGGTGGCATTTGGTGTTACTTGCCAACGGGAGAGAAGATCTGCCAGGACATTGTTCTTTCCTGGAACATGGGCAAATTGAAATTGAATATTGTTGAGGGCAGCAATGAGCCAAATGTTTCGGGCACAGGTCGCCAGGACCTGATCTCTGGCCTTACCTGTGGTTAGGACCTGTACCACGGCCATATTATCAGAAAAAATCTGGATTTTTTTGTTAGACCAATGAGAGGCCCATATCTTTGCAACAACCACTATGTTCAACATTTCTAATTGAGTTATGTCATATTCATTGAATCCCATAGGTACTGGCAATGTATAGATCATGTTGCCAAAACGGCCACCTAAACCAGTTAAGCATGCATCCAAATGTACCTCGATATTGGCAGGTACTTGGTCATAAAATGTGACCCCATTATAGTTAGCCGAAAAGGTATTAAACCATGCTAAATCTTGAAAGAATGGTGGTGTCAAGAGGATTTTTGAAGCATTTGTATTTTGTCGAAGGAGGTGTAGCATTCTGTTAAGGAAAGATCTAGCAGGAGCAACACATTTGGAAGCCCCATTTTTGCACAAAATCACAATTTCTTGGAGTTTGTCAGGTGGGATGGATATGGTTCTATTAATAGTGTCAATTTGTATGCCAAGACATGTAACAGAGGTACTGGGGGGATCAATTTCTTGACTGAAATTACCAGTCCTAATTTGCCTAATAGTTCTGTAAAAAATGTGTCAGATTTGTGTATTTCTGAAGGCAAACCGGTATATATGAGGTCGTCTATATAATTGTAGAGATATGGGAAGCCATGTTGAGCCATATTGAACCTAATAGCATCGGTACATCTCTGAAAAATCTGGCTTCCATTCCGATATCCGAACGCGACCGAAAGATCCAGGAAGTAGTCATTTTGAAATTTGAAACCAAGGAGATCAATGTCTCCAGGATCAACTTTGATCTGGCGAAAGGCCCTGCTGATATCTATTTTGTAAATCATTGCAGCAGGGCCTAAGTTCCTTAAAGAGGAGGTTATTTGATCAACAGAAGGATATTTCAACTGAAATTCAGTATCCAGAAACATATATTTACTTACTCCTTGATTGACTGACAGTCCATGAGGCCAGCTAAGGTCCATGATGGTCCTTTTAGCACTACTATCTTGCTTGTCCCTAACCATCAAAGGGGAAGTATGCAAAGAAATGGGTTTATCTTTGAAAGATCCCAAGATGGCCCCATGGCTTAATTCTTCAGAAATATATTTCTGGATATGGATACTGTTAATTGAGGCTGACTTATGGTTTTCTTCTGTAGATACTAACTGAGATGACCGGTCGAAATCTAAAGGAAATCCATATTTAAACAAGTCAACTAATTGGTTATCCCAGTAATGTTGTAAGTAGTAGTCCCAATTGTCACAATGAAGATTAGAATGTACAGGAATATGGCAGCCTAGGTAATTTGGAAGGCCACTATTCTTAACTAGCAAATGAGCTGTGATAATATCTGGGATGGGGTTCCAAGACACAGAAGTGCCATCATATATCTTGAGAGGACCTGTTGGTATGAAGCCAAAAGTGGCATCTGGCAAGTCATTAACTATTTTGAGGCCACCAGTGTTATCTAAGGACTGAGTGTGGTCAGTTTTATTGTGGCTACAGTTTTGGTATAATTCTAGATCCGAAATAACAGTGTCTATAACATTCAAAGCATCACCACAGTGTTCAAATTTATGATCACCATTCCGAACGTGATTGTCAAAAATTTCCCTGGTGTTGGCATAAGAATCCCCATCGAAAGACCCAGTTTTGTTTTTATTCCCTGAGAAATAATGTTTAAGGTCAGCCAACTGGGGCTGAGTTTGAATGCCAGCATCCTGAGAAGAGATAGCAACAACAGTATTTTTGTCACAATTATTGACAGAAGGTACTATGATACCAGCAATTTTTTCTGGGCAAGCCGAATCAGAGGAATCCTGTGATAAGGAATCATCTGAAGAGTACTTGGTGCAAATATTCCCCATTCCGAAAGACCCAGTTTTGTTTTTATTCCCTGAGAAATAAGAATTTTGTTGATCATTCCTGCAGGGTTGTAATACACCAAGTAATGAGGGATGTTTGCACTCCTGTGAGTGCTCTTCCAAGCGTTTTGCCCCTGCAACAACCATGTAAGTATCAGTGGTTTCAACGTTTGAATCACATTGCATAATACCTGTTTGTACAGCCTCCCTTTCCGCATCGAAATTATTCAATACTTGAAATCTATTGTGGAGAGGAACGGGTACATTCGATTTATTAGGCACCATGCTCTTTCGTGGCCCAGTATTGGCATGATAATTTTTAACCGTGTTCACATGCAGTGGATGCTCGTTCAGATGAAACGCACGAGGTCGTACCTTGAAATTGTGAATTTTTGTTGCAGAGGTGAGTAAAACATTTGTAGCATCCCTAGTAAAGACTTTCTTATCAGTATTTGTAAGTAAAGCCTGAGCATAGGTCTTATGAGGTATGACCTTCTGAAAAGCAGCCCATGTGTTGTACCAATGGAATGCCTGCATAACAAGTACGAGCAACATTTGGTATCTTTGAATTGTAAAAATTTCTGTGAGAATAGGCGTGAGTGCTCGACAGATGAGCACCCAAGCTTATTCGGTTTTTGAACTTTTTCTAAGTTTGTTTTTGCACTCGACCTCTGGGTGAGCAAAGGTTTTGCCATTGGTACAACATGCCGCACAGATATGCCCGTACACAATGCCCTTGGTTTCATGGGTTCTGGGTTGATTGCAAGTGCCTTGATTGTAAAAAATGCATGGCATATTTTTGGTACTTTTTTGGTTGATTTTCTTTGAATTGAGAGTGTTTGAAGCATGGTATGTGTGCCTTTGTGCATTAGCTCTTCTTATCCTATCAATTTTTTCAACCTCATTGTAACTGCCTATCTCACCTTGTTCCATCCTACAAAGTAGAACAGCATGGCTGGCTTTGGCCGCATCCCAGGAGAAGTCATTGGCGTCATCAAATAACGCCACCAAATAATCTAACATGGCGTCCCTAGTTTCAGAATTTTTTTCCTCCTTCATTATGCGACCAAAGCCAGCCACCCATTGTGTAACAGAAAGCTGATCATATGAGATGCGTTCTTTTGAGTTGCCTGATAGGACATACTCGTGGGGCCATTTGATACGGTTGGGCACTAAAACTTCTACAGACCCTCCCCTCAAAGATTTAAGTTTAGTACCTGCCTTGTTTAAGGAAGCCAGTTCTTGCAAGCCTTTTTCTACTTGGATTTGAATATTGGCATCCTGACGCAGAGTCTGTAAATCATGAGGAGCACTAATTTGGTGAACAGGGGGAATTGTGACCGCTGTATGTGTTTTAGGCTTAGTTTTGGTACTTTTATTTTTGATCTTTGTGGTATCATTACTTTTCTTACAGGATTTCTTTTCCATAGAGTCGAGTATAGTACCCAACGTCTGGAGTTGTGCTAGAATCTGCATGTTAATAGCTTGCTGGGAAGTACTTTGACTAACATCCGACTTTGTCGGATCTGACTTTTTGACAAACGTTTGTGTACTAGTACCTTCATTACCAGAACCACTTTCATCATCCGAAGTAGCTATTAAAGCCTTGCAATCCGACTCATTGATGGAGGAATCATTGTCTGACACTTGCCCGGATGAGGAAGATTTCTGTGCATGTAAAAGGTCCTTGATGAAGGTTGAATCTTCAGCCATATGCAGCAACACAGGTAAATGAACTTCATTTCCATTCGAACGTAGATTGTACTGACGAGTGGATGGTACAGCCATATCGTCAATCAACAGTAAACAATAAAAAACTAAAACCTTAAAATATTATTGTAAATGTTCAGTTTGAATAATAGCTCTCTGAATTCAGTGTCACCCCTGTCACCTCTAGATTTGAAATGGCCGAATGTCTGGTCAAGCCCCAAGGTGACCAGACAGTAGCCAATCAAAAATTAGGACACTGTTATGTGCTAGTCTCAGAAGAAACCGAATTTTTTGGGTCCCTAGGGCTGAACTACCCGGCACCCAGATGCCGGGACGTACAAATACCCAAATGTAATTTGCCAGTTAATAAATCTCGGGGATCATGACCCCTCTTAACCTCCTGACACTCCTGGTCCCCCTTGTTGTTGGGGTTCTTTAGTAAACAAATCTTTCCCATTGGTTCCAGGAATTCCCCCACCCCCCATTTAGTCACATTTACAAATATTCACTTTGAATTTAGAACTTGAACGGAAGACATGACACTCCTGGTCCCCCTTGTTGTTGGGGTTCTTTAGTAAACAAATCTTTCCCATTGGTTCCAGGAATTCCCCCCACCCCCATTTAGTCACATTTACAAATATTCACTTTTAATTTAGAACTTGAATGGAAGACATGAAAAACTTCTTTTTGATTCACGTTATTTTAATGATTTTTAGTTTTTTATAAGGGTTCTCAGGCTTTTAAAGTGTGATTATGTAATACATTGGACGGTCATTTAGGCTACATTGTGATTTTATTAAAGAACTTTGCGAGAGTTCAGACTGGAAACTGGGAACTATATGGCATCATACATCACGCATTCTGAATAGTCTTCTTGTCAACCTCAGGATTTCATTCCTCACGAGAGAGGGACATGTGTGATAAACGATACAAACTGAAATACAATATTAAATATGCCGCAAAAGAAAAAGAACTTGTGTAAAAATTGTCAAATACGGCATAGCCCACCCACGGGCAAGAAGTGTAAGCATGCAGACATGGAAAATGAACTGTTTAGTGATGCTGCTATCAAGGAGGTGCGACCTTCTACTTCTCACAACGATGGACAGCTGGTACAGCAGAAGATCTTGGACCAACTGCAGAAATTTTCAAGACGACTGGACCAGATGGAGGAACGAATAGCAGAGGACTTGTCATCAAAGAAGAGTCACAGCAAGTTAAGTAAAAGCGTTCTTTCTAGAGACATTAGTAACAAGAAAGATAAATACACCTCAGAGGTATCTGATTCCTCATCTGACGAATCTGAAATTCCATCTTTGCAGAAGTTGAGGTCTGATGCCCTTCAAAAAAGAGTTGATAAAAGAATTAGGGACCTGAGTAAAAATTCAGGCAGTCCAGGTAAAGAGAACGAAAAAAGGGGTGGAATAGAAGTTAAAAACAAAGTGGCCTGGCCACATGAGGTCATATTGGGTGGTACTAGTAGACAGAGGTTAAACTATGACCAGCTTTCCATTACCCAGTGGGTACAAGGTTTTTGTAGAAATGTGTTGGATGAAAAGTGTAACAAATGTAGGAAGATTATGATCAGTTATTTAAGCGACATTATGGGGGATGCTACGGACTTCTCCTTGTCTAGTGTGAAGGCATCTCACGCAGTTTTACTGTGGCGGTCGCTTGATTGGGAAAACCTGGATAGAATTGACAGAATCAGGAGAGCGCATGCGCAGAAACATGTTAGTCACCAAAAAACGTCATGGCAAAAAAACGAGAACAAACAACACCCCTGGTTCTGTAAATTCTGTCAGAATGATACTTGTCAATTCTCAACTGATCACGAGGTTGGTGGAAGAATCCACAAGCATGTGTGTGCGTATTGCCTTAACTCTGGTAAACAACTCAGTCACCCGGAAAAAGATTGTATGCAAAAAACAACAGGTCCAAAAAACGAGCAAGCAGCTGCTCACCTGTAAGTTGGAGCAGCACTAAGTTGATAGTAGATGAAATCACTAAAACTACTGATAAAGCATGTAGGTTCAAATGTGAGGGAAATGATCCTGACAAATCGCAGCTTGAAGTTAAAAGTCGTACCTTTGTAAACTCAACACGGAGTAACTATGTCCAGTCTGAACATGGTTTTAAACCTCTTGATAGACGTGGTAAATGGCACAGTGATGTGAATGCCTTAGGTAATAAAAACAGGAGCATGACTAGCAATATTGGCAATGAAAAAGGGGATAGCCAAGGTGTGAAATGCGTTAATCAGTCTCCTGCCTTAAACAAAACATTAAGTGAACAGGGTAGTGATCACAACTGGCATGGGGGATCTGAGAATGCGTATCACTTGTTGTATGATAAGAATTATGCAGGGGTTGATGACAAATTTGTTTCTTCAATAATGCACATGCATAACAAAGTTAAAGACTGGTCAGATGCTCAGAATAAAACCATCTTTAAAAAGTGGTCTCAACAGTCAGAATTTAGGTTTGGGTTTGTTCCCCTGGACAACCAAATATTACTTACAGAAAAGGCTAGGTGTGATCTAGATATGAATCCAATTGAAATGCATCACTATGTCAAGTGCACAGGTTGCCCCAATTATATGCATGCACGCATTCCTGTGAAATCTCAACTCAACATAGAAGCTTGGCATGACGTTTTGAGTGAGTACTGGGATCAACAGTTACTTGAGTTAATAGAGTTTGGATTTCCGTTAGATTTCAACAGAAACTGCCCTTTAAATCATGAAAATGCTAATCATAAATCGGCCACCCAGTTTCCTGGTGATGTTGAAGCATACATTGCTGAAGAACTCAAATTTGGGGCGTTATTAAGCCCATTTGCTGAAAATCCCATACCAAGGTCACCTGTCTCCTTTTATGGGTCGTCATAAGCCAGATTCAGATAGGCGTCGTGTCATCGTTGATTTAAGTTGGCCTTTGGGAGCCTCTGTGAACGCAGGCATTGATAAAACTACCTATTTAGATAGTAGGCTTGACCTGACGTTTAAAATAATTGATGACATCACAAATGAGTTGAAAGCATTAGGCAAAGGCGCGTTATTGTACAAAGTTGACGTAAGTCAGGTTTTTCGCCATGTAAAGATTGATCCGACTGACTACGACCTTCTGGGCCTCCAGTGGAATGGCGTCTATCTTGATATGTGCCTTCCGTTCAGAATGCGTCACGGAAGTCAAATCTTCTAGCGTCTCAGTGACGCCGTCCATTAAGTCATGCGCTGCAGAGGTTTTAAAGTGGTGGATTATATAGACGATTACATTGGCATTGCATTGCCTAGTGTCGCATCTGCATCATTTTACTGTTTGCATCAACTAATGACTCACCTAGGTCTCTCTATCAGTGAAAAGAAACTGGTAGCTCCCAGCACACGAGTCACATGCTTAGGTGTACTAATTGACACTGAGAATACAACTGTCTCCATACCAAGTGAGAAATTGGCCCAGATATTAGAAAACGTCAGGTACTGGAGTAAAAAACGAATCTGAACTAGGCGTCAATTGCAGTCACTCACAATTTTACATTCACAAATGCGTTCATCCAGCTCGCATTTTCCTTAATAGAATGCTGGAACTGCTCAGGTCTACCCATGCAGACGCAAGGATTCGTTTAAATGCTGATTTTCACCGTGACCTGGCTTGGTTTGCAAAGTTTCTGCCATTATATAATGGTGTTTCCTTGTATGATCATAAACCCATCTCATGTAGATTGGAGCTTGATGCATGATAGATAGATAGATAGATAGATATTTTATTTGTGTGTCACATGTGATAATACTCAATCTACAAATACAAAGAAAAGTTGTACTTTAATATTCACATCCAGCCTATATAGGCTTACGAGACACATTGAAACTTTCAGATATTACATTTTACTATGAATTTGGCTGTTAAATTAACAATAGTTGGATCACTGAGCAACATTTCCATTTTGTCTTTTGGGCAGAGAGAAATAAAAGTATTATCATGTTTACAAACCTTAGAAACCAGTTGCTCTCTTTCTTGAGAAAATTTGCTACAGTACAGTAACACATGTATTTCATCATCAATACTGGAGGAATCACATCGTTTACATATTCTCAAACTTTTTTCAATATTCCTGATTCTTCCCTTTTCAATTTCTAATTTACTAAATGTAGAGCTCCTGAATTTTGCTATAATGGACCTATTATTTCGGTTTTTATATGAATTTACATACATTTTTTTCCTCAATTTCTAAAACAGAGTCGAACTCTTTATAATTTGCAAGTCGTGACATTTTTTCAACTGATTTACACATTTTTTCTCGGTACATAGACATAAGGTAATTTTTGATCCTATCAAATATATGAGTGAAAGACATACCTTGAATATTGTTGGTATCAAATACATTAATTAATTTTGCGCCAGTAAACATCAACCTTAAACCCCTTTTCCATTGTGTGCTATCCAATGTAAAAATACGCTTTGGTAATCGATAATCTGGTGAATTTATTATGTGGTACCACAGCCTAATAGTCTCCAATTTTTGTCGTATATTTGGTGGAGTCCAACCTAAATCAAAATATAAAAAGGGGATAGGAGTTTGCCTGCCAACACCTAATATGGTTCTCATTGCTCTTTGCTGTACCATATCACATTTACTATATAGTGGACCACCCCATACTGCTGAACCATAATCCATAATCTTACAGACTGTTGCATCATATAAAGTTTTATAGGTATTTGAGTATAGCCCATTTGAACTATAATATTTATGGACAAGACTACCTAGTGACCTGCTACTAGCAGTAGCTAATGTATTCACAGTTTCCGTGAAATTTAAACAGTAATTCAATTCCACTCCAAGGTATTTATATCTATTAACCTTTTGGATGATATTGTTCCCAATTTTAAATTCAAAGTCACTTTCATTTTCTGACATTTTTCTGAAGTGAATAATTTCTGTTTTGGTACAGTTTATATTTAATTGCCATTTTTGACACCAATTATTTACCACATCCAGCATTCTCTGTAGCGAATCTTCTGATTCAGAAATTAGAGCTATATCATCAGCATATAAAAGAATTGATATGGTTGTGTCTCCTAGTTTGACACCACAGTTTAAGGACTTTACTTCTGATGCTAAATTATTCACGAATAAATTAAATAACATTGGTGATAGTGCATCACCCTGCCGGACCCCCACGGATGAACCAAACCAATTTGTTAAATGATCATGAAGCTTAACGCACAGTTCCACATTCTTGTACATTGCTTTTAATATCTGTAGGAATTTGCCATCTATGCCATAGTTTAACAAACAAAACCACAGTAGGTCTCTGTTAACTGAGTCAAATGCCTTAGAGAAATCAATGAAACAGACAAAGACAGACTTGTTAATTTTCCTTTTCATTTTGATAATTGTAGACAAAGTATATATATGTTTAATACATGACCTCATTTTTCTGAAACCATTTTGTTTCTCACAAAGTACATTATTTGAATCGACAAATTTTGTTAATCTTGTGTTTAAGATTGATGAAAATACTTTTGAAACAGTTGATATTAATGAGATACCCCTACAGTTTGTCGGGATTCTGGGATCTTTACCTGGTTTTACAATGGGACACAGTAAAGTTTTTGACCAAATGTTAGGAACCATACCAGAATGAAAACAAAAATTAAAGAGTTTTTGTAACACAATGTTAATTGTTTTACATTTTAAAATTTCATTTGGGATATTATCAATTCCTACTGCTTTACCATTTTTAGCAGCTTTTATAGCCATGTTAACTTCTTCTAATGTGATATTACCATTCAGAACATCATTAATATGATTGCTATCTACAGAATGACTAACATTCATGTTAACCAGTAAGTTTTGATATTCTGAATCCCATTGGTTTAATGTCTCTCGTGCTTGTTTCACAAAGTTATCAGAACTGTCATTTATTTCTACATTACTTCCAAACAAGTTTTTATAGTCGTTTTCCCATTTCTTAAGGATCACATTAATATCTGATGTAATAGTACCATCCATTAAAACCAGTTCCTTTGGGATTTGCGCTTTATTATTTTTGGGACCTAACTTTGATATTTCCTCCGAAAATTTTTTGGGGTCATGTGTTTTTAGTTGACACAGCTTAGCTTGGTTATTTGCTAGGTATATTCTTTTTTGTCGTCTGTATTCTTTATCAAAATGCTTGCGCTTATCTACATATATACGACGCAAATCAGAAGAGTTATCTCCTGTTTTTCTTTTTTTTAAATATTTTGTTTCTGCTGTACGGGCTTTTTGGAACAAATTTTTCAACTCATTATTCCACCAAGGTTTTTTAAAACCAGTACGCATATTTTTACTTTTACTATCATATGTTTTCAAATTTCTACTCATTTCAGAGTGTAATATGTTGACAAATTTAGTGTACAATTCATTCAGTTCATTTTGTGTATGACCTCTTTGTTCCAGGACATTTATAATATTTAACAGCGCATGACAGCAACGCTCATTTTCAAACATGTTTGAATTAATATTTTGAGTTCTGTATCTTTTTTGTGAGCAAATAAAGTTTGACTTTTGATTTTCAACATTGATCTTATGCCCAGTTTCAGTATGTTTTATTTCTTTACAGCAATGATTATATGGAGAAAGGTCAATTTTACTAATCAAAATTGGATGGTCTGGTAAGGCACTCATTTCGCCCGCTTGGAAATTTAAACCAGTAATTAGATCTTTGACTGTTATAACACAAAAGTGTGATACATGTTGTAACAAGCCATATGGAACACAAATGTAATCAACAACAGCACAGCCTTTGCTTGATACTGATGTAAAATTATCATTTTCTATTTCAAATCTACCATTTAAGACACAAAACCTTGAATCATTTAAAAAGTCAAGGAAACCTTCATAATTTTTCTTAATGTCATCAATAGACACACGTTTTTTAAGTGATTCAATGCCTTCATTAAAATCTTGCAAATTTCCAATTCTAGCATTAAAGTCACCAGTGATGATACACGGAACACTACAATCATAATACATGTACACATTAGTTAATAGACATTCATACAATTCTTGTGCTACATTGCCTCTCGAGGACCCACAAGGGGGTATATAGCATACACATACTACCAGTTCATCATAATCATTATTTTTTCCAATAAGTTTAAGCCAAAGAATGTCATCACAAGAACAATCAAGTGTTGTTACATTAAACAGATTACAAATATCATTTTTTATTAGAACTCCTACACCACCAGAGCCTCTGGTAGCTTTTTTATGAAGCATGGATCTATTGTTACCAAACCATTTGTACCCTTCAATATTAACTTCATTAGTACCAGTCAAAAAGGTTTCACACAATGCAAAAATATCAAGGTTTAAATGCTTAATAATGAGTTCTTTCAGTTCTGTGGTCTTTCCCCGCCAACCATTTATATTCCAGTGCCCAATTGCCCATTGGGAAAAGGAGCCATTGCTTGACTTGTCACAGCAGAGTTCTTTATATTGAATGACTGCCCATTAGTGGAAGTTGATCCTGGTAGAAGTAAGTTCATCATGCTCTGTGGTTGGTATGCCTGTTGGTTCACTGAATGGCTTGTTAATAGAGGTGTTTGGTTCTCCATCACTTGTTGAGACTGTAGGTAAGATGGCATTGGCTGTGTATAGCCCACATTGTTGTATAAAGTTGGAGGTGAAGTCAGCCTCTGTTGTAACTCATTGTGAGACAATTTTTGGGTTGAGATTCCTCCAAATGGTACTGTGGGAGCTTGTATAGAATTGCCTGCTGCATTTGTGAAAGTACTCCCATTGTTGCTGTTTATTGGGGTGGATGCACTCTTGTCTGCATGGCTGCTTGGGTTGGGTGGTATCCTCTGAGTTGAGGGCATGCTGTCTTTATCCCGCTTTATTATGCGACCATTAGCTGCTATGCGATAAGATTGTCCTTGTGGTATTTCAGACAGTAGGGTTTTGAAATTTAAGTCCATCAGCCTCTCCATATGAGACTTCGATGATCTCACAAATACCTTTTCAAACCCCTTTGTATTTTTGAGTCGTGGTTTGTTTCTGAGTATACTGACCTTATCTACTGTTGAACGCACCTCAATTTTCAGGATCCCTCTGTTACCATTACGAGGTTGTGTCCTTAACGTATTTACAATCATATCCTCCTTGCCCCCCAAAATGTGCACTAAATCTACAGCCCAGCAATAGTCATTGATCCTATCACTTGGGGGATTAGTAACTACTAATGTTACATCAGGATCAAACTCTTGTTGCATCTTAGATTTAATCCCTTCAATGGAGTGCTTCAGTGTGGAGCACTCTTGATGCTTGACAGGCCTTGGGGGTTAGATATGAGAATTGGGTTTACCATCTTCCCATAAACCGTGGCTATAAAAATAGCTCGATTGTACACCTTGAAATGGTAAACATCTTGCTTGCTGTTAGAATATTCTGCAAACACTGGAAAGGTCATGGTCAAATGTGACAATGAGGTGGTTGTTACAGTTCTCATGTCAGGGAAAACAAAGGATCCTTACTTGGCAGCTTGTGCCAGGAATATATGGTACATTGCGTCATTAGATGACATTGACCTCTGTTATGTTCACGTAAGGGGCGAGCACAATCGTCTGGCTGACATGTTATCAAGATGGGTAGGCAGTGACTCCAATTGGAAGGCGTTGTGTGCTATCATCCCAGTTCCCTTATGGTGTAAAGGATCAATTGAATTACTGGAATTAGATCCAGAGTTGTAAAGTTGGTTATGAAAGTTAAATATTGTGTGTGTCATACCCATCATGTGGGCTAGCCTTTTTTATTACATGTATGTAAATGTTAATGTGTCAAATTTCACTATAAATGTTCAGTTGTAAATAATAATAATGGATTGCCTTTATTATCATTTTCACCTGCATTGAGGTTTTTTGGCATAAAGTACTTATAGCTTACTTTGGCTTGACTGCCCTGGTTAAGGTCACCTCAAGGTTTTTTATGGTAACTTATTTTAACAGTAATTTGTCGTTTACACTAACCTATTGCATATCATGCAATTATTAATTGCTAGTACTATGATCAGATGGACATGAACTGATTATCACATTGATATGCACTTACATTATGGATTGCAGTTATATAATTTACATGTATTTACATCATATAATCACTGTGTACTTGATGATTGACATGTTATAACATATATATGATCACTGTGTATTTGATGATCGACATGTAAATATCTTTTAGTATTAAAATTTTACTTATAACTATTATACATTTATGTTAATGTATGTAATAAACTGAAAGTGCGCGCATTTTGGGGTGGGGACTGTAAAACTTAATTGTCAACAGATAACAAAGTTATAATCAGGACATAGGTGTATTATTGGATATTTTTTGCAAAAGAGAAGTGGTAAATATTGACAGAAGATATTAGATAAATGATTTCTAAGGTGTCAAATTATACCCTCCTTTATCCTGAGTAGATAGTATATTAGATAATCTGGACTTGTTTATGTATTGGGTTTATTAATACAATAACAAAAACATCACACCTATGATTTTCTATATAAAAATGTTTGCTTTCGTAAACAAGATCTGCAATCTATGACTTGTTACGGCATTTTTCTCTCTTGTTAAAATCCAAACATATGCATGTTAACTGATTTTTTCTACATGAACAAAAACTCTAAATAAAAAGCCACACTTACTTAATTTGGTTTTCTGAAGTATTCTCATACATGTCCTTCTTGCAATGAAATTTCAGGGGAAAAACATTCAAAAACAAATTGAAGAAACAATGATGAAATGACCCTCAGTAAAGGTAAAACCACTGTCGTACGTCTGTGTTAGGGTATAAAAATGGTCAAAACCGGAGTATAAAAAATGGTCAAAACAAGAGTATAAAAACAATGGTGAAATGTCTCTAATATCATATTTGTATAACTATTCCATGGATGAAACTGTTCTCTTATAAATCAGTGCACTTGAAAACTGAATGTATGCAAGAGAATGGATAAATATACAGTTTCAAAGAAATTTCGAAATAAATCCTGTCACTTGTGAGACAAACATGAACTTTTTATTAACCATTCAATTTGAGATAACCATATTGGTTGCAATATTTTTGGAAACCTCTCAATTTCTGCAACCAGTGTGAAACATGCATGCATTTATTTTTTTCACATTTGTAGGTATAAAGTAAAATAATTACACAATCAAATGTTTCTCTGAATGAAATGATCATTGGACATTTTCAAGCACACAATTTGTCCTTCCAGTCACCACTATTCTAACGGTGACTAATATATCTTCGTACCAAACCTGAATGTGTTCCAAAGGTTAACCAGCTAAAATGAAACGAAATATGATGGATGAAGATCAAAATTATCTACAAAAAGTAAAGCAAAATTATGAGGTTTTTCTTAAAAATAATTGCTGTTAAAATGTTCTAAGAAATATATACAATTTCTATATTTTAAATTATAGTTGTACCTGTTAATCAATGTATTTTGTATTAATGTACTTTAAATTTGCAATTTATGCTGAAAACCTTTGTATTAAAGGTTATACATTTATATGTTTATTTACTGAGTAGCCTAAACGGTTTAATTATTTTATATCAATATTGCATTATTTCATGTTTTATAACATTTAATGTAGTTTCAACATAACACGATTCCACAGCAATTCACCACATTTATTTTGCAATTTCCTTTAAATATTTTAAGCAAAACTTGGTGATGTCATGGTTACAAACTCAGTGCAAACTCTTGTGCATTACTTTATATTCCAATTCCAGATTTAAAACTAACAGAGAGGAAAATTTTTAATTACCTTGCCTTATACACATTTAAGACACAAGTAATAGGGGTGATAAACATGGAGCGGGAAGGAATGAGAAAACTGATACCTGAATGTCAAACTGTATAAAAATATTGCACTGAATATAAAACTATTCTGAAGTTTCAGATAGATCAGTTGCTGTAAAACCCAACTGTCTCGTATTTACCAAGGAAACATACAGCAAAATGTTAATTTGTTTTTGTCACAGGGCCCTCTGCCCTCCAATTGTTATTTTGCAGCTGATTATCAAGTATTTCTCCAATCTGTTGAGACTTAATATGATTATTTTGTTGGTGTGATCTTGTTCCCAATGAAACCTCAGGTATGCAGGGGCAGTACTTGCATTGTCACACCAGAAAGTTTGTATGACCAAAATGTAATATTACTATTGGCTGTTATTCACTGGGTGTCATCCTTTGTAGTTGTGAATGCAGATGTTGGATAAGATGAGGCTTTTTTCCTGATACAACTTTTGCGATTGAAGGGGAAGTGAAAAGCCATAAATATTACCTGAAACCAGTTCATTCAATTCATGAAATCAAAGATTCTTTTAGAAGTAGTGGAAATTGGACCAAACTCTATTTTACACAAATAGTAAGGATCTTCTGTTATAAATGAAAACTGCAGCGAACAAAAGTTAACAAATTCGAATTAAAATATAATACTGAATAATTGCAGCAGCAAGAAAATAAAGAAATTGTTTCATAACAATTTACCATTCTACTGAAAGTGCCCTCCTTAATATTCATAATGGTATTCTTCTTAATATGGCCAAAGGGTCTGGCACTGCCCTTACCCTTATGGATCTCTCAGCCGCTTTCGATACCATTGGCCACACCATTCTTCTGGACAGACTTAATGTTTATTATGGAATCAGTGAGCTAGCACTTGGTTGGTTCAAATCCAACCTGTCGGGAGGGACACACTCGGTCAAGGTAGGTAGTACACTCTCACATCCTGCTGCGTTCCAGTACAGAGTTCTCTCTCTGCACTAACCCAATCAGCTCAATCATTCATTCCCACAGTAGCATCAACTACCACTTTTACGCCAATGACACCTAGTTATACATAATACTCTCACCGGAAAATTTCTCTCACTCTATACAAAAACTAAAGAACTGCCTAAACGACATTCAAAATTTCATGTTTACAAATAAATTAAAACTTAACCCAGACAAAACCGAGTTTATTCTCATAGGCTCCCAAAAAATCGTAAACAACTCCTCCCTCCTTCCCTATTAATATTCTGGGAAATCAGGTCTCGCCGGCCCAAAGTGTCAGGAACCTCAGAGTGGTGTTCAACTCCAATTTTAATTTCTCAAACCATGTTGTCACAGGTCATAAAGTCCACTAGAGTTCATGCGAGAGACCTCTAACAGAATTTGTCCCCTTCTGGACCTTAATAGATCAGTGCTGTTAGTGAATGCTTTGGTGAGCAGTAGATTGCATTATTGCAATTAACTGTTATCACTCACTGATTTTGAGTTAAGGAGATTGCAGCTAGTCCAGAACTCGCTCTGCAGGATTGTAACCCATTCCTCTAAATTTTCTCTCATTACCCCTCAACTAAAAAACTCTATTGGCTACCAGATACAGGGTACAATTTGAAATTGGCCTTATTACATACAAAATTCTCAACCGAGATCAACCAGTTTACCTAAGATAATTAATCCACCCCTTCACCTCTTCCAGAAATACAAGGCAAAGCACCCCCAAACTCAAGTTCCTTCAAACCCCCACTTTCGAACGTAGAATTCACAAATCAATCAAACATTTCTCTAATTCCTTCAGTCACTATGCCCCAGTCCTTTGGAACTCTTTCCCTTTTCATGTAAGAAACAGTCCCTCTGTTGCATCTTTTAGGAAGCACCTCAAAACCCACCTCTTCAACTCTAGTGTCCCAACTTAGTTTTCTTCCCTCCTGGTCACACCCACAATCCTGGATTACTGACCTTGAATGCCCCTCGACTCTCACTATGATAATGATTTTGTTTCAGTAGCGCACTGAGTTCCCCTTGTGGGGAAGATATTGTGCTTGCAAAGCAGTAGATTAGATTAGATAGATTAGATATAAAAAGTTTTTTCCTGTTATGTCATCTTAAATAGAAAAACAACAGGCATTACTTATGAGTTTGGATGATTACAATTGATTTGATGGCATGTCATGAAACAATGAAGTGCCTGTCTTGTGATTTATTGTAAGACATTCATACCTTTCTTCAGAGTGTATGTAACTTCTGATTTTAAGACATGAAGAACAACCTGTGTCATTATCTTATGTTAAAAACTGAAACTTAAAAACAGTGGGTGAAATAAATACTGCAAAGTTTAAGCACCTTCTGATAATGTAGCATTAAAGTCAAAGTTGGAGCTTTATGTCCCATTCAACAGTCAGGGTCATAATTGTGGAGGTTCGAACTCACCTGGAGGTGACAGCCTGTGATTATATGTCAAACTTGCTAACCACTAGGCCACTGAGAATCTGTGACAATGTAGCATCAAGTGACATCTGTATACCATAAAGTGCTACCATATCATGTAAAGAACTAGAACTTTAACAGAATAAAAATGAAAGCCTTTTTCACAAGGCATTAATAATAACAAAAACTGTGACACTCTTTTAAAAATAAATAATAAAGAAATATTAAAACATTTTGTAGTTTATTTTAATATCATAAAATGTCACCTTTCACTTTGACTAGTTCTGGCATTTCATTATCAGTGGACTCGCTGATTTAGTTCATAAAGGGCTGTTCTCACTTACTTTTCAAAAGGATGTAAAAGAGGGGGAACATGGTTAAATATGATCATATGAGAAGTGATGAGGAAAGAATCTCAGCATTTAAAGTGACATAAATCACTAGAACTAAAGTGTAGAATAAACAGATATTCCTAAACCCCTCTCAGGCCAAACGCCATCTAAGGAAAAAACACAGAAAAAGCTTTCGTTGGCTATTTTCTTTTCAAGTGTGATAAATCCGTCACAAGAGGACTTCATATCTGAAGTCTAAGCTTCACATTTCTTGATTGGGCTTAGCTTCTTGTTCAAAGAGGAATTATGACTTCAATGGAACAAAATGATAAGAATAGGTTTTTACATCAGCTTTGAAGAAGCACAAGTAATTTTGACAACTACATCCTTTCTAGAAAAGATGGTTTTAGAGTTTACATTTCAGTCGAGGGTCTGTGAATCTAGGAATTGAACAAGGTTATTTTATTTTAACAAAGGGTTGGTTAAAATATGGCCAAAAGATAAAATTTATAAATTCCAAGACTGTCATAGTACTGACATAAGATTTGATAGCTTGCATATCAATCCACTGCAGTGTGTACCCTGATCGAGGAAGAAACACAGATGGCATATAAATCTACTTTAGTCTGATTGACCACAGAGACACTGGGCTTTTGTAAAATTAGAATTTGTAGTATAATATTCAACACATTTAGTTACAAAATTCTACGTGACTCTTCCAACAACATAGTCACATAAATACATGTCCTTCTTAAGGTATTAAGTGCCACTAAAGTTTGACTGTTATCCTGTTAAGGACGAGATTATAATTGATAAACATGAATGTTATTATAGAAGATTAATGTTATCATATTTTGATGACATAAAATTTAATGTGATTTACTTTGCCAATAATTTGCTTTGAAATACTGAAAACTAAAAAAAACAAAACAAAAAAACCACCCAAGCCCAAGAGCGCAGTGGTTAACTTTCACTTATTCCATCCAATTTTCTATTTCTACACATATAATTTGTATGGACTACCTACTTGTAATTTATTATATATATTATGTCTGAAATAAACTATGATTATTACTCTTATTATAAATATGCTTTACCTAATCTTTAATTTTTTAATACAGCCCTATGCCACCATACAGGCCTAACACAAGGATATAAATTAATCTATTTTAACTTAATAAAAAGCATTAACTGTAGCATTTTTGTAACACCATATTATCATGCATTTATTATATAAATTCCTAGACTAAGTTCTAATACATAACAAAGTGTTAACAGCCTCAAGACGGAACTATGGAGCACTACTCTGCTGCTTTTGCCAAACTAAATGCCTGCCTTCATGATGTGCAACGATGAATGTTTCGTAGTACACTGAAGCTCAACCCAGAAAAAACTGAATTTATTGTCTTTGGCTCTAAGGCTCAGCGTCGGAAGATTTCCTCCCATTTTCCTGTTAGTATTCTTGGTAGCCTTCTTCATCCGGTTGACTCGGTCAGAAATCTAGGTGTGTGGTTTGATGCGGAATTCTCCTTCTTTGAACATGTCAAGAGGACTTGCAAAGCATGCTTTCTTCAGATGCGCGACCTTCATAGAATAAGACAGTATCTTACTCCAGAAGTGGCAGTCCTTGCTGCAAGTGCGTTGGTTAGTAGTCGACTAGACTACTGCAATTCTCTGTTTAGGGGTTTGTCATGTTTCAATCAGCACAAATTGCAAAGTATTCAGAATACCCTCGCTCGGATTGTTACAAATCATAGAAAGTATGCTCATGTTACACCCATTCTGAAGCAACTCCACTGGCTCCCCGTTAAGTATAGATGTATGTTCAAAACTGTAACACTAGTTTATAAATTTTTACATAGTGGTTCATTCCCCGGGAGGACCAACCAATTGCAATAAAAGATAGCAATTGGGATTAATATATATTTTATTACTACTAAAAGTTGTAGTTGTTACAAAAGAAAAATTACAATGTATACTATACAATGAATAACCACTTATTTAACATCATAACAACTAGTAACATTTCGCCTCAAGGCCAATGAGTACCCACTATATGACATTTACAGTTGAAGGGGTACTTGTTAACAGGCATGCATCTAGTGCAAGTAAGGAGGGACCCACCCTGCAATTGCAAATTGACCAAAATTTTGTGTCATCAAGTCCACTAACAAAATTTTGAAGAATAGACAAGGTGCAGTTGCAACCCAAGTTTGCAACCGCATGCAAAGCATATTGAAAGACAAACTTAAGCATATATGATGGAGAAGGATAAGTTGCAATTGCAAAGCGGGGCCAATAGACCAAATAGCAGAAAGAAAGATGAAACAGACCAAATAGAAACTTTGTACATTTTCTGGAAAGTACCAGAGTACGATGCAAGTATACGCCTGATACTCGTAATTTATATATGTACAGGAAGTAGAATTGGCCATAGAGGTAAAATATATGTAAAAGAGTGTTAAAAAGGTTTGAAATATGAAACATTGTCCACCACTGAGATAAGGCTATAAAAGTGACAAAAAAGGTTTGAAACCATTGAGATTAGGCTATAAAAGTGACAATCTAAATTCAAACGACGCCTGTGGTGTGTCCGGACATGAAGACCAAGCAGTATTAGGCCAACAGGACCAGAAACCCCTTGCTAAAAATATCAGGTTAAAAATTGAGAAGAATAAGAGGGGAAACCGCAATAGTGCAAAAGTTTAAAATAATACACATGATATGTCCGACCTCGCAGGGGCCTCTAACTGCAACGCCAGCGAGGGCGGCAAGAAGCTGTGCAGGGAAAGTGGCAGATTTACTGTTGAAAATACTGGTCAAACAGGCTGTTTGATATAAGCAGGCTATGCAGTGCATGCAATCAAGCAATAAACTGTAAACTGCCCAGATTTCCATGAAGATGTATATGTGGTAAGCAGAAAATGCTTATAGCAAGTTATATTGCAAGGTCCCCAAGTGGGAGCAGATCAGCTGATGATGATTTAAATATGTGGTAATTTATGATCACCCGAGGTCAAACGGGAGTGTTTCTATGATACACTTAAAATAGAAGATAAATAGATGCTAGGGCTTGTATCTAAGCTTTGTATCACCATGAGCATCATGAGACAATAAAAACACACAAAGGCTTTATGCCAATACAACATGATAAGAATAATATACATAGCAGGTGTTAATAGCGATACATAACCTGCATTAACAGTTATATATATACTATGCACATTGTTCCTATAGTACCAGGCGTAGTCACCCCCAGATCATCAATACCTTCTGTTCCTCCTTTCCGCTCATCAGTCTTCAAGTCAGTCAAACATTTTGATCACAGCTTTGCCTTTGATGCTCCTAAGATCTGGAATAAACTCCCTCATGATGTGTGCAGTGCAGCATCAATTGCCTCCTTCAGAAAGAAGCTTAAAACATACCTGTTTGCAAAAGCATATCCCCCATAGCCTCTCCTGTCACCCTGTGTCTCCTTGGTATGACCTGGCTATGTCCTCGGATTAATGTCAACCGCCTTTTGCTTTATGTTCAGTTGCGCCTTAGAGTCCATCAGTGATGGAGATTAAGCGCTATAAAAGTCCACATTAGATTAGATTAGATTACTCCCGCAAGTGCAGGAGTTATGGGTACAGCATAAACCATATCAACAAATATGACCCCATACCATTGAGGAAAGTGTCAACATGTACTCCTAGACTTTCCATATTAACTTAATGATTCTCTACAAAAGCATTAAAAACTTCCATAATCTTAAAAACATCAAGAAAATCTCTATAGGAGCCAGCATCTAGCTTTTTATGACCTCTAGCAGGTGTCTGAAGCAATAAAGCCAACGTTCTGTTACTGAATAACATTTCTGGTTTACCACATTTTTTTTATTATATAGATAGCTAAGCTGATTTTAGTGACATATTGCCTGATAAGCCAAAAATCACACATATATTTAATCATGGGCATTTTTAAAGGGATAATGGAAAGAATGTCACTTTGGGCATCCACATCTATTTTCAGACATGAAAGTCTAGTAGAAGGGGATTTACATTCTTACTATTAACTTGGAGTCCCATATTTTCAAATAAGTAACTGACAAGAAGGTGTCATGCGTATGTTGCAGTGTCACAATATAATCCAAATAATTTATAACCCAATACTTATGATGCTGATGTGACATGAGAAAGGTAATGGCACCAGTGCAAGGTTAGTATGATGATGCTACTTCTTTAGAGTCAAAGCTACTTTTGACCCCAAATCGAATAATTGCATGGTTTAACCCCGAAGTTCCTGGAAGCATGCTGTAAATCAATTCTATAAAGTAAAGCATCAGCACCTACTTTGTCTGTCTAATGTCTTTCTAACAAATTGTCCATAGTTTGGTATTTTAATTTAAAATGTATGCAAACTAATATATTATCAGAAACATGAGAGTTGGCACTGTTGCCTATGACCAAGATAAGTGATCTATAACCTGAATTTTGCCATCTGTTTTTTGGTCTCGCCATAATAAGAAGAAAAGCTAAAGAGGGCCAACCGTGGCCCTATGCTATGCTATTTTCATCAACCCCTAGTGGGTTGCGAATAATTTTTATACATCCATTTTAAAATTTGAATTCACTGCATTAAATATTAAGTGAATATCCTAATTCCATATATGCTCAAAATATTACATATTTACAGTCTTTCAAATAACATCTCCAATTATGCATTTCAAACTCTGAAGGTACCCTAATAGGTCTTTGAAGATAATTATATTGTTCTGTATGGGCAACTTCTTAATGTGCTTTAAAACCTATTCAGACATATTATCATAAATAATTCTATTGATCTGATTCATGTACTTTTAATCAATAAGGCAAGAAACTGCTCCCCATTAGTACATAATTCTTCACCCTCTGGCATTGTCTTTATCATGCTGTGTAAAAGTAGATGATTCAGGTAAAGAATAATAATTAAAATTATCTACCCGACACCACTGTGTGTCATTTATTCATATGTAATGAAGGACACAAGTTTAGGGCATTATAGATAGCACTAGGTATTGTTCCACAGGAGCCATTGGAACATACCTGAGCAATGTTCGTATAACTGAACATACTATAAATACTACTATCTACTATGAAATGTTTCTCATAGTTATAAAATCATAAAAATTATAATCATGACCTATACTATCATGATAATAACCCAAAGACAGGCATTACAACAGTCAAGGGACAAGAAACTAAAAATCTGAGAGTAACATTGAGCAGTAATGGACAGCTGTCCACTGCTGTTTGGACAAATATAATGGAAAGAGTTATTGACATTGAGACCAGCATTTTCTGTATTATTTATAAAACATTAATGCTTTTGTAATGACCAAATCTTTAGTACATAATTCATAATATGTTAATGAACAGACTGGCCATTCAGCATTTGTAACACAAGAGCAGTCAGAGAGCGCAGACCTCCACCAAGGCAGAGTACCTTCATCCAGGCAGCTCAGTTCTCCCATGCACATATAGGGAAAATAGCCCCATTTAGTAATGATAAAGAAGCCTTGTAAAAATTCCAGGATCCAGACGATCCAGACAGTGATCCAGATTACTCCCAAAATTTAATTACTTGTTCCTTGTCCCATTTTGGACATTTCCTGAAATTTCATCAAAATTCAGTTATAACTACCTTTAAAATGCCTTTATCTAGACAATCCAGATGGTGATCCAGATCACTCTTAAAATCTACTCACTTGTTCCTTGTCCCAGTTCAGACTTTTAATAAAAATTTCATCCAAATCCATCCATAACTTTTTGAGTTATCTTCCTTTAAAAAATACCTGGATCCAGAAGATCCAGACAATAATCCGGATCATAGCCAAAATCTAAACACTTCTTCCTTGTTCCATTTTGGACATGTTCTGAAAATTTCATCGGAATCCGTCCATAACTTTTTGAATTATCTTCCTTTAAAGAATTCAGCGATCCAGAAGATCCAGTCAGTGATCCAGATCACTTCCAGAATCTAATCACTTCTTCCTTTACCAATTTCTCACATATCCTGAAAATTTCATGAAAATCCCTCCATAAGTTTTTGAGCTATCTTTCTTTAAAAATTAAATTTCATGGATCCAGAAGATCCATCCAGTGATCCGAATCACTCCTAAAATCTAATCACTTCTTCCTTTTACCATTTCAGACATATCCTGAAAATTTATCAAAATCCGTTCCATAAGTTTTTGAGTTATCTTGTTCACAAACAAACAGACAGACAAAACCAGGCGAAAACATAACCTCCTTGGCGGAAGTAATAATGAATATATAGCATGTATATAGCATGTCATAGCATGTCTTTGGGTACAAAAACAGGTGCAAAAATATAAAATTGATATACAATGCACATCAAATATGGGAGATTCCCCATTCAGTAATGATTTTTGGGTATTATTGCCATGCCAAATCTGTGGGGTTTGCGTGTGTACAAAGCAGTATTATATGAAACTGATAGATTTAGTATAATTGCAATAAACGTCATATAAGCGTCGTGCAGCCTTAGGCTCAAAACCCAGAAATCTATGATTAAACTTTTTGGACACTTTCATCCCCTTACTATCACTCTTTAAATTTAGGCATTGAATTTCTGGGCGATAAATTTTATGGCTAGAAATGGAATAGCAATGAAAACTATAATTTGATAAAGCACATCCTTGTCTAACCGCAGGCATCTTTGTTGTACAACTTGCACACAAATGTTTTTCTACCCCATCTGTATATTTTCAAGTGTGCCTACCTCAAATCATTTTTGTCAACATCTTTCCATGACCTTTCTCAATTTCTTGCAATATAATTGCATGAGCTCCTTTTGCAGTGACAAATGAAATACCTAAAATAATACCGAATCATATTTGTTTGAATGTGGGAATCAGATTAATCTAGGCACAAAACATAAACCTGTGTGACCAGTGCAAAACCATAAGGTCTTTATAAGTTGGTTGCTTTAACCAGCCACGACTGTGCAATAGTCCTGGGGCCAGGGCAATAACATGTACGACCCTATGAATGCCAACCCTAAATCGCCCAGACTTAAAAGTGTCAGTAGCCTTACCCCTGTTGTCATGGTGAGGATCATTGCCATAGGTGTGTAGTCTCTTCTGTGTGTTAGCTTGAATACAGTAGTCGGATCTAAGCTTCTCAAAGATGGGGCCCTTTTCTCCTTGTCCTAATTCATGGAACTCTTGGAAGATGGGACAGGTGACAGATTTGAGATCCACTTGACTTCTTGCTTAGAAAGCTTCTCATTGAATCCAGTCATCATCTGTAAAACTGTAAGGCTCCAGTGATGACAATCTGATGTTTGGCTCTTTAGTGGTGACACTTGGCATCTGTACAAATTCAGCTAGGTTTTTACCTTTATGTTTCCGGATAGCTCAATCAAAATAGAGGTGGATAGTAAATAGAAATCTTCAGGAAATAACGCCAATGAATCAAAAGACTTGTCAAGATCCAAAAATGCACCTAAGTCATTGTCAACATTTAATATCCATACCTGGGTTTTTGTAGATGAGAACACTGATATACGAAAAGCGTATATTACATATAGAGTCAAATGAAATGGCGGGATATTCTGCACCAAACATCCAGTCACATTAAAGCATTCGCCTCATGCAATAATTATATTGATGCGGTGATGTTGAAGTTACCATCATCATGGTGCAACATAAAAGCATAACCCCAAAGCTCATCCGTTATATGTGTATGTTTTGTAACTGCATAATCACCTCATTTCCACATGTTCCACAGATAATTGTCTGGGCTGGAGGGTTGCCATTTTTAAAACTTTAAATAAATATAATGATTACATGCCATGCGAAAATAATAGGAAAACATCCCAAATGACAAATACGGAAAAAATATATCACGAATGAAGCTAACAATATTATACGAGTGCGCAGCACGAGTGTTATATTGTTAATCTTCATGAATGATATATTTTTTTTCTGTATTTGTCTGATGAGGGATGTTTTACTTTTATTATCCACCATTCGTATGCATTATGGGTGAAATAAGATGAATATTTAATAAAAGTATTTGACAAAGGCTATCAAAAAGCACAGGCAACAGTGAATATAAAAACTTCAATCTTTAACTTGCAATATCTCCATTATTTCTGAATAGATTTTAATGTAATTCACATGAGCAGAAGCGCTGTAAGAACAGCTTTCCAATGATATATAATACATATTTGTAAGTTACATACTTTCTGAGATATTGTTGAAAAACTGGAAGTTATTCACGCTCATTATCCATAGTACCAGGGCGCCGGTGTATACAAAAAAAATACATCCCGGTCTGTATTTCCCCGTATTTAGGGCAAATACGTCGCGTGGTGGATAATAAAAACAAAAAAATGAAATAACTTCCTTTGTATAAATTAATGATAACTGCCCTTGGTGTAAGTTAAAAGCCAGTTTTGTCGAAAACAATTCATCATGAAAATCACTGCAACACATCATCTTTATAAAATAGAACTGGTCCATATGTTTCAGTTTTTTATTTAAAAAGCAAATAGGTACAGATTGTACATTTAGGTTTAAGTTTATTTAATTTATTTCTGAATACTCCACTTATTTTATTTGGCCTAAGTGTCAATATCCATGTAAATAGTGCAACCAGTTGGAAATAATCACAACCCTTGTGATATTCTGTAAACATACCAGAAACATGTGATTGCACATTCCTTTACCCTATTTCAACCATATTAAAATAATATAACATGGGCTAGCTGGTTTTGTGGAAATGCAGCCAGTACAGAATCTTGACCTATTAGTGTTTATTACTTTTCAACGTCCTCCAATACCCAAAATTCAATATTTTTCCAATTGAAGGTAAAAAGTGACAGAAAGAGCAATTATGGACTTGGAATTGGGGTAAGTCAATCATAGTGCCTCTTACAAATGTAAAAGAACACAGTAGACAAGGGAAAAACAAAAACATTGACACCACAATGTCATACCATGCAAGTATTGGATTGGATATGGAGCTATTCTATCATTTCAGAATTATTCTATTATTACCAACCTGACTGCAGCGTCAAATGAGCAAACATATTTATATTTGTTCATTACAGCAGCCTCTGTCATACAAGTGCTATTTGTTTACTGATTATCACGTATATCCCCAGTGGATATAGACAAAATAGGTTTATTCTGTTGTGGCCTTGGTCCAAATGAGGCCTCAAGAATGTAGTGGTAATATTTGCATTGTCGGGAGGAGAAACAATGAAAAGCCACATTAAACAGAATTATTACCAAAGTTTCCCTAACATTGGAAAGGTCAATAAATGTCAGCAATGCGGAGCATATGTGTTCATAATGCACCAACATAAATATTATCATCCGTATATATAAAAAGAGTATAATGAGAGTTAGTATAGCTACTACAATTAATTTCTTCACAATTTGGGTAGACTAGACAACAATTTGGTGACGGCAATTGCATATTTTGACTTGGTTCGCCTGAAATCTAAAATCAGGTGAAACATAAATACTTAGTTTACTGTCACCATAAATGCCTGACTTAAGTTACACAAGTTATACATATGAAATAAATGTGAAAACTGAGGGTGACCCCATATAAAGGCAGTTGCATTCCAAACACGTATTAAGACTTTAAAAGGACCAAAAAGGTTGTTAGTAGAGCTAACAATTTAGAGAGCCGCTATAAAGCCGAAGAGACCCCAGGGTACCAGTTCTATTTGTTTCAATACAATGACCATAATCCAGCTTATGATGATATGATAGATGCACTGAGGCTACGTGCTGATAGGACCCTATGCAAATGACCATAGCTGTTGAAATGAGGGGGAAAAACTAACATTTTTCAGGTGGCAATGAAATATCGAATCCAACTTCATTTACATAAGCAGTAAGGGAATTCGTGTTATAGATCAAAAGAAAAACTGTAAAATAGGAACGTTGACAGATTCTAATTCAGTCCATCTAAAAAGCCTTGTGTAATCCTTTTTTGTTAAAACTGATGTAAGTTTTTCCTGTATATGAATATTTGAAGAATTAACCTGTGGCTATAATTCCATCATTTCTGGTATTAGGCACTATTTTTATCAGTTTAGATGATTAGATGGTACGTCATAAAACAGAGAAAAACCTCCCTTGTGTTTAATTCTAAAATGTTCCGACCCGTCTTATAGCACAAATACCCCCTGACAATGTGGCATCCAGTAACAAACTGTATCATTTGATACTGTCATATTATTGCAAAAAACTGAAATTTAAACCCAGATGAGATAGAAGAGAATATTTGGCTGAGTTTAATTAAAGCTGACAAAGAGTAAGTGTAGTCTTTGTCTTAAAACATTAGTAGTGACAGACTGTTCTCATTTTTTTCAGTAATTTTAATTAAATAAAATATCACAGTTCACTAAGACTCATTTTTCATTCATTTGTAATTTGGTTCTTTATGTTATGGATTCACTTATCTGTTAAACAGATGTAAATAGGATGAAACACAAATGAATGAAATTACAGTTAAACTGACAAAGAGTTTGATTGTTTTGGCAGTTACGCTGACCCTATTGAAACAAAACTCTCAATATTTATGTGTAAAGAAATAGTCATACCTTGGATGTTTCCTGGTTAATTCAAAAGGTCCAGGTAAAGGTCATCCAAGACATTAGTCTGACTGGCCTTTCTTCTCAAGTTTCATGAATAAACCAAAAGGGGACGATGGCTGATATTTAAGCTTCTACCTTTTGTTCAATCAGGAATTTTATCAGCAAGACCTGTTCAGTTGGACCATACCTTAAACTAGCCTCATACTTATTATTTGCTTATTTTGACAACCATTGTTTACCAGTAAGGAGCCAATAGCATCCAAGTTTATGACTATAGTGGTGATTATACATGTTTTTAGGGTTTTATGTTGTTATTCCGATTTTATGAATTAGCCAATATGATAATGCCTTCAACAAGCAGACCCTGTTTAAAATGGTAGAAAATGAGGGGAAGGTATCCAATCAACCTGAAAATAAGGACAAGAGGAGAGATAAACAACAGAACAACAGACAGGGTTTAACGGGATCATCTGGATAGTCGTCACATTTACAGCTGGACAGTCCCAATGGACATCTCCAAACACATGGCGGGGCTGTGAAAGTGAATGGTTGTGAGAGTGTGAGTATGATAGATCACAGGTAACCAGAAAGTGTCCACATTGGGTAACTTGAATAGTCATAATAATATGAGTGAAATGAGCCATTTTGAGGCTTGTGACACTCCACTTGTAAGCAACACTGATCAGGCCAGAAGTTTACAATCTGGCATTGAATTATGTAGGTACGATGTACATTACCCAACTTATCATTTGGATCAATGCAACCAAGATATCACTGCAAAAGCACCACACAGGTTTAAAAAAATTGACTTAATATCTCAAAAAATAGACTTAGTATCTTAAAAAATTGAGATAGTTATCTCAAAAAATTTTAGTTGACCCTTATACTTTTTTGTACCCTACTGTGTAATGATTATAAGTGCTGGATTTGTTACTTGCTGTCATGACCATTTCAAAACCATCTCACCTCTCTTGTCAACTAGCATTTTCAAGTCAGTAGATCTGTTTAATGCACACGTAATAAATACTACAATTGCCAGTAAACATAGCTGTGGAGTGAATTACAAGAATTTCGCCCATTTCATTAAATAGGCAACTGACTTGCCTATTTCGTGAAATGGGCAATTGTGGCTTGCCCATTTCATGAAATAGAATTCTATGCATAGATGAAGAAAAAACTTTGGCATCACCTTTTAAAAGCATGCAGATGACAAGTGTAGCACTATAACAGTTTTTGCATTAAAATATACTATATTTCAACAGAATATGAAAATAAAGTGTGAATAAGTGTTTACAGTAACAATAAACCAATAAAATACTTTTATGCATGAAACTTTATTTTTCGTACATGCTATTGTCTATTTCATGATTCTTGCATATTTCACGAAATGGGCAATTTCATGGACTGGGAGTAACATATATATATACTCAGTCATTACTACTTATCGGCACATACAATCTGATTGGCTCGCGCTATAGTGTCAGGACTATTCTTCCATTGTTTCACTAAATAATTATTCTATGATTTTAAACAATTCGACCCACTGCAAAATATACACTAATATATTGGCTCCATGAAAGAAAGTAACAGTGCAAGGATTCTTTAAAACACTTTTTTTATTCATTTTAGTTAGCCGCAAAGTTACAATGATTTGTTTAATAAAATTCCATGACAATAACATACGATAACCAACAATATTTTGCATAGTCTCAAGTTTGTTATACTCATGAAAAATATCTATAAAGTCAATATTTAAATTACAATAATCACAAGAACTATGGTTTATTATTTTCCATTTGAACAAATTATAATTGCAATTAAGGGTCCTGTTAATTATTTTATACTAAAAAGACTGTAAATATGGTTCTGATGTTATTTTATATACAAAGCTAAACAAAGACTTCCAGCTTATTTGTTCTAAAAAGGAAATAAATCCACCCACGCACTTATTATCATTGGGACCTTGTGATATTATTTAATTTTTCCCATTAAAGATCTTGACTGCTTACCTTTTGAATCAGTTTTGGAAAACTTTTGATAATAACTGTAATATTGTGAAAAATCATTATAAATAAAATTGCTTTTTTCTATTTCTGCTATCCAGGATCTTGGAATTGCTGATAATAATGAGTTTATATGCAAAGTATTTATCTTCCACTTTTTCTTTTCCTTCAAATCTTTGGGGGACATTAATTTCCCATTATTGTTCAGCAGATCTTTAATTTTTAAATTCATCAGAGATTCAGAGGGCCTAAGCCCTAAATGGTAGAATGGACCTATTACCAATTTTCATGAATGCGTTTAGAAAACCATATTCATTTAGAATCTCATTTAAATTACTTGGTGCCTTTGTTTTAAGTTTAAACCAGCAATCAAGTACCTGGACATGGGATTTGCTTTTACATTTTAAATTATTTATTGACAATTTATGATCGAATTCATAGTTTTCCAGCTTACAAAGTTGTTGGAAAAGTATTTTCCATTCTGCATTACTGTTTAAGAGATCACGTTTAATCCACATCGCTTTTTGTGCATTATGAAATGCAAACACATCAGGCATTTTCAAACCACCATCACACAGATCTGCAATTATTGTTTGTTTTTTCACTCTGGGAGGTTTGTTATGCCATAGAAAGCTAAATAACATATTGTCCAATCATTGCAGTATATGAGATGGTGTAAATATTGTTGACAATAAATGTGTCACTTGAGAAAGTATCAATGTTTTAATTATCATTTTTCTTCATTTTCCCCTTCCAAGATAATAAACTTTGTTTCCAAATTTGTAGGAGGGATTCTATTTTATTAAAATGTTCATCATAATCGAGTTTGCTCGATTCATCACTGTTTTGAGAAAATACCCAAAGTGTTAAATGTAGCATAATTAACAGATATTTTGCTTATTACCTTTGGTAATTCAGTTTGATGATTTCTATAGGGTCTATTTATAAGTGGCATCATGTCACTTTTTTCCAAATTTAGTTTTAAACCTGAACATTCCTGAAAGTTTTGACAATGGGATATTGCACTTTGAAATGATTTTAAATCTTTCATAAATATGGTGATATCATCTACAAGCTGACAGATCTTGTCTTCTACATCACCTAACTCAATACCTTTGACATTTCTATCAGATCTCAATTTTATTGACAAAATTACCGCAACAAGTACACAAAGTAAGGCAGAAATGGGGCAACCTTGTCTAATTCCCCTACTAAGTTGAAAATACCATGACAAGATACTATTATTCATGGTACATGAAGAAATGTTGTGATACAATAACCTGATCCATTTTATAAAGGTCTCTCCAAAATTTTGGCATGCAGTGTTTTAAATTGTATTCATTGATTATTTGTGAATTTTTGCCTCCATGCTCATAAATGATGCATCAGCATGAACCTAAAATACTTCCATCAGGGGTGATGTATTTCTATTAAACCATTAAACTGGTTAATAAACTTAATGAAACAGGAGATCTAAATATTTCATCTGTTAGATTGTTATACCCTATAATATGGCATTGATGTAAAAGATGATACTTTTATACATTTTCTGTTAGAAAAGAATCTTGCTGGCTTAAGACATCGTGGTTTGTAAAGAAAGTATGTCCAATAACTTTTGCAACTGATTTAGAGATATGCAAATTCTAGTCATTTTATTGAAACAAATATGCTTCATACAAGCCAATTTTGATCAGATAATGTGAGAATATTCTTCTTTGCATCGGCCTTAATCCCCAGAAAAATTAACTCAGACGAAGGAGCTACAACTTTCTTATTATTGACAGGGAGACCTTGTACCTTTACTTATTTATTTAGTGTTAACGTCTCACCTCATACCTTTGTATGGGTTATATTGTGACTGGCAGTTGGAAGAGTAGTGAAAACCAGTATATACTTCTGATTATGGTTCTATAATGTGGTGAGAGGCAAGTATGTTACCACTGCGCCACCATGGCCCCGCTAGTGCCATTAATAAGTTGTTTAAATCGAGGAAGGCATCAAGTGCTTGAAGTGCATCTATCGCCTCAAAGACTTCATCCAAATAATGCATCACCCAGAGATGCTTACTTTCCATGAGGTATATCACTGCATCCAGACATTTGCTTAAAGCCAAATGACACCACTATGTCTACATATGGGACATCACACAAAAATAAGGCCCAAGCTTGGTACTGAAAATGCTGATATGCCTTTGTCTATATATTCTGTTTTCTCATAAATGCAGTGCCTTTGTTGGATAATTTACAAATGAATTTCTTAACTACACTTACAGATACCAACCTTTGTTTCTAGTTATAATGTTTACATTTTTTCAGCATTTTATTAATTATTATTAATTAATTAAGTGACCCTTTTGCAATTTTCTGTAGTACAATGGCATGAACCCATATGGCTGTGCATGAGAAACTTCAATAGCATACTGCATGATACTTGTGCAGTATTTCAACATGTTTTCCTAAAGGTTTTAACCAGTACGCTCTGAAATGCAAAATAATGAAACCCTGATTGTTGCATCACATTCATATCGTCATAAGTGAGCTGCCTGGTACATATTTATATGCATATAAAAGTGGGTTTGAAAAGCATTATTGTAACCTATAGGTATGAGATTCTTTATGAAACAACTCAACTGAACTGAAGTGTCTTGGTATTCCTCGATTCAAATTTATTTAATCTTCAGTGTGTTCAGGGTTATTTCTCTGACAAAATTATTATTACTATCGTATCATATCGTTTCTATTCAAAAATGCATCTCTACACCATTAACCGATAGAAATGATTCAAACTTATAGCATAAAATGACCACTCTATTATAACTCTTATTATAGATACAGTTAAAGTGTTTCAATTCACATGCACAAGATGCAAAGCCATAATCAGCGATACGAGTACTGCACTAGACTTTATGAAAATCTGGTAACAAAAACAAATTCCGAGTCAGATACATCCCATACCTGGCCTAGAACTCAGATTGTCACCCATTAAAGTACTAACATACCCCAACACAGCTTAACTTTAGTGGTGAGACAGGTACTCTTCACACCATGCATCAATTCATGTAAGTGTGATAACAATAACAAGAACAAAAAGTGAAAATAAAAAGTGCAGTCCCTTCCCCACCCCAAGAAAACAACAGGCATGCAGAGAATTAAATTTATTACAGTGATTCTCTAACTATATTTTATATACAGACCATAATTGGTACACAGGTTGCAATTGAAATACTAAAATAATAAGATAAATACACGGAATATAAAATTTAATGTATAAATATATAAAGCAGTTTAAATGATTATAGCGTATATGAGTTAAGGTTACCATAACATAAATACATACATTAAATAATACTAAGATGATAATTAAAATACAAGTTGCAGGTCATTGGGGTCAACTCAAGGTTAAAGGTCAAATCATGGCAAGTGAGGTCACGGAGAAGTGAGCATCACCACCTGGTTAAGATAGAGGTCAAAACAGTGTGAGGTTAGTTCAAGGTGAAGTGAGCCGCTCCAAAACTGTGCGGTTGACCCCTGAATGTGAGTCAGATTTATATGACATTTTATATATATCATACAATTTCAGTTTAACCTTAATGCATGGTAATATATGAGACCCTCAAAACCCAAGAGAAAGTAGGAAGTATTTCAAGCATTATCTATAATTAGATTGTCACCCATTAAAGTACTAACACACCCCATCGCAGCTTAACTTCAGTGATGAGACAGGTACTCTTCACACCATGCATCAATGCATGTAAGTGTGATAACAATAACAACAACAAAAAAGTGAAAATAAAAAGAGTAAGCATCACTAGAGTTCAGGCTTAAAAGTGATTTCTAGAACAGCGTGAGACTCATAGAGTTCGCACTTAAAAATAGGGACAAGGAGGCTTGACAGGCTCTCTAAAGTATAAAACTCTGTCACATCATTTGCAACTTGTTGTGATCTTCTGTTTCTATGCCTTATCCTGTAGTGAAAATGCGGGATGGCATTAGGGTGCCATCTAGGTCATTTCTGACACTTCCCCCCTTTGTAGTTTAGAGTGTCACCTTATTTGCATACTAAACTGTCATTGGTCAAGTGGTCAAGCGTGGGACCTCGCTGATTTCAACCCTTAATTCTGCCATTTATATGTTGGACACACGAGGACACACATCAAGAATTTCTATCCTAGTCAACTGAATGCGTATTGTATTGTATGGTTTTTCCTTTTATATGACTGTATTTTATATATTTAGTATTTTATAGTAACAATTATTTTATATGTATTTTTATTACTCGTGTGTCCGTACAGTCTTCCAGACAAGTATTGTTGTTATTCATACGTTATTGTGACCATTTTATTTTAACGTGTACATAGTGTCGGATACTACTTGACAGTACTTAGTGTTTATTCAATCGACATATACTGAGTTTCTCCCACTGAAGTATGTACAATTTGCGATCTAATAAACAGAATACTGTGCATTTACCTATTGAAATTCAACTTGCTGTAGATACACAGTTTATTGACTCAGTACTTCATACAAACTCTCACAATTCGGATATTCGAGAAAATATGTCGGATTCTGACACTTCGGCTAGTGACTTGAACTGCAGTGATCTTATGCAAAATAGTTTTGACAGTGTTTCAGATGGTAAAAATTGTGTCAGTGGATCTAGTACTTCTAAATCCGACAAAGATTTGTCTGTTAAAAGTTCTGATTCGGATCAACAGGCGGTTATAAATGCACAAATATTGGAACAGTTGCATCGCATTGGCAAGAGGCTTGATAACATTGAAAAGAAAGACTGTAAGAAAACTTCGGACAAAAACAAAGATAAAAAATGTTAAAACTAAGGGAAAGAAAGTGAAGCAAATTTCTGATGTCACAGAACAGCGGCAATCTTTGCCAGTGCCACATAATTTATGGCAGTCTTCAGTTTCGGATGAAGCTCTTCTGCAACTCAGAGTTGATCAGAGGTTGCAGGAACTTACAGATTTGGCAAAAACATGTACAAATTCAAAAATTAAGTCACAAAGAGGTGGAAATTTTGAAGTTTTGGTCAAACAAAGGGTCAAATGGCCTCATGAGTATGTTTTGTCAGGTTTGAATAAAGAACGTGTTACTTATGATCAGTTGAATGTGACACAGTGGGTGGCTGGTTTTGGCCGAACCATGAGGGATGAGTCTGATCCGATTATGAAACAACACATGTTAGAATATCTCATAGCCCTCATGGACGATGCTAATGACTTTTCGTGGACGTGGGCCAAAGCTAGCCATGCTGTCTTATTGTGTCGCATGGAGCAGGGAGAAATCAAAGATTTCTCAGACATTGCTTCTATCGATCGGATCCGACGAGCAAATGCTCAGAAACACGTGTCTGCAGGTGTTTCTGCAACTCATGCTTCAATTAATAAGAAACAATCAAAGGTCACAAGGTCAATGCCCTGTACTTATTTCAACCAGGGAACCTGTATGCAGCAAAAAACCCATGAGACAAGGGGGGTCTTATATAAACATATTTGTGCTGTTTGCTTTGCAAATACTGGTAGAACTTTTTCTCATTTGTCGGTCAATAAAAACGGAACTGGGTCCAAATTGGGCAGTATGCTGGTATCTGTGCACACTGAACAGGATAGTGCACACACTTTTAACGCACCTTATGTTAAAAATGTTAACCAAATTGCAGATAGCCATGAACAATTATGTTTCAGGGGCAATAAAAACAAAATTGGGCCAACATTGGGAATCATGGCGCCTTTGAACAAAAATTCTTCTTTGTTAGGTTCACACATTGCCCTTGACCAATTGCAAGCAGTGGATCCCATTGGGGATCAGGACCAACATACGGTTGTATCTACAGGTCCACAAAAAATACCTCAGGATATCCTCAAAAATAGATTCCAATCCCTGGACTATAAAAACTGTTTATATCAGAATGATAATGCTTTTGGCTTTGTTCCTTTGAATGATCTTATGGTATATATGGGGAAGGAAGTGATTTGGGGTTCAATTCCAGATATTGTAGAAGCTCATAGGAAAATTCGGAATTCAGGTCTTCCAAATTTTATGGGACTTAGAATCCCAGTTCAGAGTCAGCTTAAAATATCATATTGGAGAAAATATTTGAAACAATATTGGGATCACCAACTATTAGATCTTATAGAATATGGTTTCCCTCTGGATTTTAATCGAACAGTACAGTTAACATCTACAGAAGCCAATCATTATTCTGCTTTGCAATATCCTGACCATGTGTCAAAATATCTCCATGAAGAAATTCAACATAAGGCGATTATTGGACCTTTTCAGCAAATGCCATTTCCTTGTCATATTTCCCCATTTCTCACCAGAGACAAACCTAATTCTACAAATAGAAGGGTTATTCTAGACCTTAGTTTTCCCCTAGGTCATTCTGTAAATGAAGGGGTACCTAAAAATAAATATCTAGGGTCTTATTTTCAACTTTCGTATCCTTCTATAGATGATATGGTTTCCAAACTCAAACAACTCGGTCCTGAAGCCCTGATATATAAAATAGATATTAGCAGGGCATTCAGACATATCAGGATAGATCCTGGTGACTTAGATCTTCTAGGACTTAAGCATGATAATTATTACGTTGACGTTATGTTACCGTTCGGATTTCGGCATGGTTCCGTATTCTTCCAGCGGTGTACGGATGCCGTACGGTATGTCATGAAAGAACATTTTCATTGTCCTAACTTATACAACTATATAGACGATTTAATCTATATTGCTTTGCCTGGTCACATTGATGAAGCGTACAGTGCCCTTACTAGCTTATTGACTGAACTAGGTCTTGATATTAGTATCTCCAAGCTCGTACCACCTACTACAGTGGCTATTTGTCTTGGTATTAAAATTGATACTGTTAATCAAACTTTGCGTATTCCAGATGAAAAATTACAAGAGATACGACAAATGGTTCATAATTATTCAAAGAAAACTCAAGTAACTAAAAAACAGTTACAGTCTTTACTAGGATCCCTATTATACATTACCAAATGTGTTAGACCAGCCAGATACTTTCTCAACTGTATGCTGCACTTGCTACGAGCTAGCCATAATACTGCACATATTGTCTTGAACCAACAATTCCATAGGGATCTTAACTGGTTTAGTATTTTTTGGAAGCAGTATAATGGAGTTACCTTCTATGATAACTATGACATACAGGATACGGTTCACCTAGATGCTTCACTTCAAGGACTAGGGGGTGTGTATCAAAATATGGTGTATGCATTAACTATACCTTTAGGGTTTATGCAATACTCCATTGTTCATCTCGAAATACTTAATTTAATTGTAGCCCTTAAGTTATGGGGCCACTTATGGAGAGACAAAGTTATTCAAATCAAATGTGATAACATGGCAGTTGTGGAAGTCATTAGGACTGGTCGAGCTAGAGACCAAATTTTGGCTACTTGTGCCAGAAATATATAAACTTCCATGTTTAACATTCAATTAGTGGTTAACCATATCCCAGGGGTTAAAATGTTATAGCTGATTTATTATCTAGATGGCAAGGTTCATGTGCTCAACATAATCAGTTACACACCTTGGTCCCACAGCATCACTGGATGCCTGTACATATTGATTTCACCAAGTTGAATCAACATATATAAAATGTGTTAATATATATTTATTTACAAAAGTCAACGGTGCCACTGCCTGTTTGGCTTCTTGGGCCTTGCAAAGGTTGTATTCTGGCTTCAGACCAGCCACTTGGGCTCAGTACTCCAGGATGTTTAGGGACTTCCTGACATTCCTGGAGAAGTCACAAATCCCTATCTTTAAGGTGAACACATTGTTATTACTTTCATATATGGAATATCTACATCAGAAAGGCCTCTCTCACGCTAATATATCCAATCATATGGCAGCCATACGTGCTTCATTTATCATATATGGCTTGGATACCATTTCTTTCAAAGATGAGAGAATCCCCCTGTTTATAAAAGCCTTGCGCATTAATGCTCCCTTGACATTGAAACCAAACACAACATCATTCACATTTGTGAAACGTTACAAGCACCTGTAGTGTTTAAAGCCTTATATCTATTCACATGTTTCTCATTTTTGAGGTTGTCTAACATCTTACCTCATGCAGCCAAACAATTTGATCTTACAAGGCACTTAACCAGAGGAGACTTGATTTTTTCACCGTCTTTTTGTACCATTATTATTAAATGGTCAAAAACTCTGCAAGACAGGAAATCATGCACTGCCATCACCATCCCCTTTTTAGCATCTTCACCTCTTTGTCCAGTTACGGCTGTACAAGCCATGTTTGCAGCTATTCCAGCATCAAAAAATGAACCTCTGTTCTTGTTGTTAAAAGGTGGTGCTGTAGTTCCTTTGACAGATTCCGTAGCTAGAAAACAACTCAAACAAGTCTCCACAGTTTTAAATATTCAACCTTCTTTGACCTTTCACACCTTTAGAAGGTCAGCCACTATATGGGCTTTCCACAATGGCGTTCCTATGCAACACATCATGCACCAAGGTACTTGGTCATCTAATGCTGTGTGGAGATACATTCAGTCCCTTCCCTCTCAGTCTTCCTTAGTTTCACAGACTTTCCAGCAGCATCTTTCACCCTAGTCTTTTAGTTTGGGGTTTGGCAGATATTTACAGACATTTACTGCTATTATTATCAACATATCTGTATATTATCTCTTATTATACTAGTTACTTGCAAGGCAATACAATTTTACATACGTTTTACATATTAGTGTTTACATAGTGCCTTGCAGTTTGATAGTGTTTCCTGTCACGTTGTGATTATGTCACATCATGGGCTTAGTTAGTAAAGTTTATAAATTTGGGGGTTGGGGTCAATAACCTAATTACTCCCTCTTTTGACTTTGAGGGTTCTAAATTATTGCATAATAGGCGATGTCCAACTTGCTAATAAATCATTCTATGTATAACTCACTCTTTGGGGGCAATAATATTGATTATTGCCTCCAATGTATTGGGGTCTAGGTGGCTTTCATTTATATCTTGAATTACTTATGTTAATTATTACTGTCGTGACAGGGACTGATGTACTGCCATACTTTGTTAACTATATATATGTGATACAAAACTGTTTTAATAACTATATAATATTATAAAAATAATAAATATTTTAATCCCATTCTGTGGTATCATTGCCTTGGGGGGGGGGGGGGGGGGGGGGGGGGAAGTTCTTGGGAAATGTTGAAAGAAAACTGACAAACCACATGGTATGCTCTAAGTGAAAACATACACCCAAGAAGATCAGCTTCATGACCTGCTACTCACTACTATCATTTATAAAATTATCTATAAAATATTTAGTCAAGGTTATCACTACGACACACCAATATTCATTACAAAAAAGAACTTGTGAAGTGCACAAGCCAGAATTATGAAGAATTATCCAAAGTCGTCCCACAACCCCCCCCCCCCCCACCCCCCCCCCACCCCCCGCTAATTGGGTACAGCAGATTACTCAACCTTAGGGACAAGCTTTGCAGTTCACAGATAACCCCCTCCCCCATAGTTACAAACACAAAATGTGTCATACCTAAAATATGTACTAGATTAGGTAAATGAACATACTGTCCACTTGTAAAAATAAACTGGACTACTTTCTCAACAAAACAGTTGGCTGGAGATTCCAATGTAATTCTACCTAAATCTACACACATCAAATGTGAGATTTCCAATATTGTATGCATTAACAAATTTAAGGCTTGTAATCAACAATATATTGGGGAAACCAGTACAGCATTTCATCATAGAATTTATGAACACAGAGCTAGTGTCATAAAACATAACCCCAACAAAATCGCTCCAGTGTCAAGGCATTTTAGCCAACCAGGGCCCATATTCACGAAAGGTCTTAGCCAGGGCTTATGCTTAAAGTTGAGACTGCCCCAAAACTGCTGAGACTTTTGTCTTAGGCTTAGTGGTATTCACAAAGAATTTAAGACCAGTCTTAGGCTTAGCCAAGGGCTCAACTTTAAGACTGGTTGGTAGTGGGCTTAAATTTTGTAAAGAGGACTTAAATATGGCCACCATAAACTTTTCTCCACTTCAAAATTTGAAATGGCTGTAAATAAAGTACAATTATACAGAACACCTCACTAAATCAGTCTTTGGGAATTTATATGTGGTAACAAGGTTTTCCATTTCAAAACTGCACTTTTCCTAAGATAAAATACATTAAATGAAGGATATATGTCACCAATAGTATAGTTTGAATAGGAAAGAAAGGTCACATGACACAGAAAACCACTGTGGTTATTTGATAATCTTGGACTTAGCTAAGTCACTCTTTGTGAATACGGTTTTAAGACAAAACTTAGCTGAGACAAAAGTCTTAAGTTTAAGACTGGATTTAAGCCTAAGACCTGGCTAAGTCTAAGACCTTTCATGAATACGGGCCATGGAGTTCAGTGTATCCACTGAATAGGCATTAATTCAGGGAGCTCTGATATAACTCACAAACACAGAGGGATGGAGTTATATTATATTTCGGCAGCTGATACATAATACCCTGGTGGCATTAATCAATATATATGTGAGCTACACGCTCTCCTGTATTAAATGGTGCCAGTAATACACTTTGTTTTAGTCTGAAAATAAAGTTATTCTGACATTTCAGAAATATCTATCATAAAAGCCCCTACTGTTCAGCATTAAACACAATATCATGTGTCAAAATATGCATTTTTGCTCATTTCAGTTCCCTGTGTCCCCAAAATGTTATTTGATAGCAGATTATCAAGTATTTCCCCAATGTATAGAAATAATGAGTAGAATTATTTTGTGGGTGTGGCATTGATCCAATGAAACCACGGATCTGCAATTCGAATACTTGTATTGTTGGGAGAAATAATGGTTGTCAAAACTATTATTATCTGATTCAGGCCCTATTGGCTTTATTTTATGTTTATACGTTTAGGACTTACTTACTTGATGTGCACCTCTGTGGCTATGGGTTCGAATTCAGCTTATGATGGCAAGGTGGATCCACTGGGGCCCAGTTCTGATATGAATATTAATTGAACCTGAGAAGAGGCATCAAGTATGACTTTTAGTCACTTACTTAACATGCCTTGAGATAGCGGGTTAGAATCTAGTTTAATGTGTTTTTTCTAAATCTAACGAGGGTCTGAGCAGATGACCATAGCAAGTGAAAGGATAACAAAAATTGTTTTTCAGATGAAATTTATATGGGATCAAACTCCATTTATACTACTAGTAAGGGACTTTGTTTCACCATTAATACAAACTGCAGTGTACTAACACTGGCAAATTGCACTTTAAAATTAAGAAGCCTTTAATTAAAACTGCTGGAATATATTTCCTCTTTATTGCTATTCAAACATAACATATCACACTGAAGCAGTGTGCTTTTCTTTTCTGTGCTGTTTAGAATAATCACCATTTAGAGACTGTAAAGTCTTTATTACTAGAAAACAACAGACATATACTTTAGGTAAAAAGTACAATTTTATAAGTTTGGATGATCAGATGATGTGACACGAAACAATGAAATGCCTGATTTATTTGTAAAATATTGAGACCTTACTTCAAAGGGTAAAAAATCTAACAAATGTGGTATCAAGTAGCTATTTACATCACATGATCCTACCATACCATATAAAGAACTGAAACTTTATCCCAGTGAGGTACAAAAGAACACTTGGGTGTGTTTAATTAAAGTGACAAAGAGCAAGCTCTGTCTGTGCCTCAAAGCATTAGCAGTGAATCAATATCCCCCACCCTATTAGTTATTTTAATCAGATAAAATATCAACTGGACTAGCTATAACATTGCAATGTTAGTGAAGACACCGATTTGGCTCATTATGGACTGGTTATATTTATTCTCTGAAGCAGATATAAGTATGGGGTTTGATTCATAACTGCTAGGCAACTGAGGACCGAATCTCAGTACAATTTCACTGCAGTTCTGTCAAATGTTTTTCTTTAGGTTGATCCTAAATATACACTGCATGACAAGCCAAACAGAAATTGGATGAAAATATCAGTTTGTTCAAGTTTGTCTTGATGTGGAATATTGAAAATATCTCAGCATTTTTGTCAGGATATAAGCATGATAAGGAGTCTCAAAATGTTACTGTGTTTTGCATATTCATAAATAGTACCAATACATAGGTAATTCTAAACTGAAAAGGGGGTCTAGTATATCTCATCGATAAACTTATATTAAAGTTGTAATCAAATATGAATTTAAACAAGTAATTTGTAGTGATGCGCCAAGTAATCCAAATTTTCAGTCGAGTCAAACCAAATTCAACCATTTTCTTCATGGGTTCAGTGTCTATCCAATTCTTTTGGACCTTAGTGAATTTTGCTGCTATATATGAAGAAGAAACATTTCCCAAAAGAATTATTGTTTAAAATTAAAGTCCAAAATAACTGCCACTAAGCCTCCCCACCTAGTTTAGTTATAAACTTTTAATTTACAGGTGATAAAACTTATAGAAAACAGCAATAAGAAATGCTAAGCTCCACCGTGCAGAGCATTCTTTGGAAATATTTTACCATGATACATCCTTGGATAGGTAAATTCCAAGGGGGAAAAACTTGGGTCAAGGTCAGAAGTTGATTCGGTAGGGGGATACCAGAGTAGGTCTGGGCCGCCTGGACTAAAATCACAAAATGCTATATCAATCTGTCTAAGGAGACCTCCCCCAGGTGGACCATCACTGTGGGGTCTGGCTTAATGATCGAAAATTGATCAGTTCTCAAGGAGCCATATCGATCCATATAGCGGAGACCTCTCAAGATGTGATCTGTATCAAGAGGTCAAGCTCTAAGATAAAAAAGAACCCAAGATGTGTGAACAGACACACTCTTAGGAAGTGTCAATTCTTAAGAGGGAAGTAGCTTAGTCAATTTCGGTAGCATAAATAAATTGGTAGTTTTCTGTGCTAGAGGTGGGTAGGTGGGTTCAAAACTCCATATGTGGGCTTAATCACAACCACTTTTCAAATGGAGTATGAACCACAAAGCAAGGGTTCATTCAACCGAGGCCAGTATGTAATTGTTGTAATCAATAAATATTTATTGATTTTAAGGTAAGGAAAAACTGCCAAATCAGTCTCCTAATGTAGGCTTGGTTACCAAACTTTCTTTATCTTTTATTTTGCATAATGTAATTTTAAAGTTAGCGGTATACGATTTCTATTTTCTCAAAACATAGTTCATCCATGTTGATCAAAATAAATTAATATAACCACTTGCAAAGTAAGTAATACATTTATCTTTCTATTTGCAATCTTTCAATATTCTGTTATACTGGTATTTGATAATATAGAAAGTCTGTTTTTGTTTTACTTCCCTCTGCCAAACATATTCTGTGTACACCCCTTTCACTCTACAGGTGGTATGGCCCGCTTTTACAGGTGTTCCTCGGTAGTGGAACCCTCTCCCAGGTCATCCCATTTTGTCCGAGTTGTTCACAATACAGGTGGTGTAATTCGCTGTAATAGAAGTTTGGTGAAATGCGTCTGTGCTTCACCTACCAGTCGAGATTCGTATGTGACCTTTGACACAATGGTGAAATGTTGAATACCTTATGTTGCCATATTACATTGAAATACGACCTTCAGTTACCGTAGTAAGGGATTCATATGCGCATTTGCAAAATTCTCTGTGCATGAATTCTAAAGGGGAAATTTTAACATTTTCAAACTTCCGTAGGACACACACGGTAATGGACGGTTTGCCACTGACTCGCAAGTTTGCAAACGGATGCCATCCAGTGATCCAAGGAAAGGGACATTTCACCAAATGGGTGATACCGTCTGTAGTGTGAAAGGGGTATAATACATTGATTGTGATAGATTAGATAGTTTTAAATTCAGTGATCCTCATATGTATACTTTACTGTGTCAGCTAAAGCCAGACTCCCTGTAGGGCAATGCTGACGTATGAACATCGGCTCACTGATCAGTTTGCGGAAGTGTGGAGTGAGCATTGTTAGCTTGACAGGCTTGTAATAAAAGTCATTTTACAAATTGTATGGTTTGTTCTGGGGGGGGGGGGGGTATCACTGATTTTAAGAATAAAAGATACAGTAAAATTTTGGAGAATAGTAACCTTTTAAAATATAGAACTCATGCAATAGTCACTCTTGGTTTCTGAAGTTTCAAGTATAATAATCACACAGACACCCTTCAGTTTTACACATTTATGTTTTTAAGGCTTTACAATGATCGGGGTTCCATATTGGTATCTACTTCATGTCTCTTCACTTCCAGGGATAATTGTCTGGGCCGGAGGTTTGACAGTTTAAAAATATCAAATCATTTCCACTCCACAAGCAATCATTAAGTGTGTTCCTGTGTATAAATGCATTGTCTTGTAACAAACTATTTACCTCTTAATAGCTTTCCTATTATTTACTGCTTATAAAATGATGGATTCAAAACATTCCCCACCCAACCCCCCACACATGCCAACCTTATTTATTTTTTCCTTTCTATTGTTATTTGCTTAAAATGTCTGAAATATTTAGATAGGGTATCTCATGAGAAATGGCACAGTATGGCACTAGAGATGCAAAACATATATTTTTCATAACTTGATTGCCATGAGATAATGAAAGTATATCCGGGAAATAAGTGCAATATTGAGTATATTTAGCAGATGAGAATTGGTAAATATTGACAAAAAGGCGTGAAAAGATAAATAGGAAATGTGTTAAAGGATTTGGTAAGTGTTCAAGTTTCATGTCCTGAGTACAGTATATATAAGATAAAGCTGACTAGTTTTTGTATTGGGTTTATTAATGCAGTAATAAAAACATTACCTGCTACTATGCGTTTCTTTGTGTAAATGTGTGATTTCTAACACAGGAACTTCAATTTGTTCTTTCCAACAGCAATTCATTTCTCTGCTCTTAAAGGGTTTCCATACATGCTCATGAGAATTGACATTTGTGACATCTCTTCCATAAGCAAAATGTCTCATATAAATGTATTTTTTATCCAAATACTCATTATATATGTATTTTCCATTATTATTGATGAAATAATATTCTGCATTAAATTTAAATATATAGAATAAGAAATAATCAGAAATTGCCAATTTATATACATGGAAACATGGACTCATTGTATTTTTATCTGTGTTGTGTATCTATATAAACCTGTTTAGATGAAGCATTAGGTTAACCAAGAGCAACAACTTGTTCAACCACAGGAATGCAACCAACATACTATTTTGTATGCTAGCCTTTTGGCAGTGAAACTTCAGGGAAAAAACAAGACAAAATCAAAGCCTCATAACACAGTGAAATGTCCCGCAGTTAAAGTCAACCTTCTGCGTCACTTTGCTGTTGGGGCATTAACATTATCCTCCCATTTGGAAAGATAAAAAAGTAGTATTAAAGCGTAACTCTTTATAAAATGCCCAGGGTAAATAAACTGTTCTGGATTCTGATCTCTTTAGTGAGCTACTATGATGGTTTTAAATATTGATAGAGTGTCTATAGGCATAGGACGGGGATTGTTTTAAAGGTTTTTGGATTGAGTTACTTAATTCAAGACTCAACGATTGAGTACACACTTTCTATACATTATTAGATTTTAATTCAGTAGCCTGTATGCATTTTTTTAAAAAATTTAAATAGAGTACAGGAACTTGCACCCAATTCAGTGAAATATTTAAACGGCATTGAAGCATTTCAATCACAGTTTAGAGAAAAAAAGACAATAACTGCAGAATTTAAAAACTGTGTCATCTTAATGAATGACCCGTAGCATGAGCTCCAATTGGCCAGAGGATAAATAATATCTCCTGCATAAAACTTCAGAGATGATAGACTGAAAAAGTCACATGTGTGTGGGGTCCTTCTCTTCTAAAAACATATCATTTTTTTCTGTCCTCTCAAAGAAATCTAAACTTAAGCTCAACAAAATCTTAAAATTCAATTAACATAAAGGTTTAAACTCAATACTTTAAGTCCAATCTTAAGTTAAGTAACAATCAGAATATCTCAAGCAGGTTTAAGATAACCTTAAGTTGAGGCCACCTTTAACATATGTAAAGATAAATATCTGTGTAAAATGTTTTGTCTCCTTAATTAAAGGTGGTCTCGAGTTTTGTTTCATGTAATGCTTAAAGTGTGTATAAAACCTAGCTTTTTAGTGGGCTCCAGAGTCAAGTAAAAATTGTTTCATGTGTTTTTGGGAAAGGCACTTGTTGCCAGAGAAAAGCAGGTTTAATCAAGCAAAGAAAAAAATGGCTTCTGTCTAAATTTCAGAGCAAACTGAATTCCCAAATGATAGTTTAGGAATGTCACCGATTTACTGGCACTGACTTAACACAAAGTGGAATTTAATTGTTGTCCTTGCTGTATTTATGTTTTTGCATTGTTTTGTTGTTGTTGTTGTTTTGTCACTCGAGTAGTCACTTTGAACAGTTGTCAAATAGTGTAACCCCCACAAATCCAAATACACACCAAACCAATACACCGACGCGTGATACAATATGTTCAGACGTACGAGCCCTCCTTAAAATTGAAGAACATGGTGATATCATTTTCAACTAGGAAATTCTGATCTGACAAAACATTCACCCCATTTCATTCTGAATATGTAGAATGAATATGTGAGTCAGGGCCTAAATAACCCTTTTATAAACAGTTTAAAATAATGCAAACAAGTCATTAGAAGGTTTTCATTCCTAAATACACGAAAACTACATGTCATTATTCTAATTCCTTCATTTCTGCTTTAGAGTAATTAGATGGGATATCTTCATGTCAAGTTGTCAACTATACCACTTGAGATGACTTATTTGGTAAAAATCCCAATCTGCACCTTAAAAAAGTCATTTCCCTGAAAAGTTAATAGATGTCACATTTGTTGAATTAATTCTGCATGATTTCGAAGTAATGATGACTCTAGAGATACATGAATGTCTGACAAATGCCTTTCACGCAGAATATGATTTGTTTGTCTGATGAGTGGTTGTCTGATTCGTATCGCATGGCTCGATCTCTTAGTTGGCAATTTGAACGAAGGTGGAGGAAACATAAGTCAGAGTTGAATAGGTCAAGACTCCGCAGACAAATTGCCTGGTGTAATCGATTGGCCAATAAAGACAAGGGTTCATACAATACAAATCTCATAACTGCAAATAGTCGTGACCCCAAGAAGCTATGGCAGTCATTGAAGAAGGTGTTACATCGCACCTCTGAGACTGTCCTGCCTGCTCATAGCTCAGACAAAAGCAATGTTTGCTTCTTTTTTCTCCAATAAAATAAGCAAAATCAGGGACACCTTTTCTACCTCTGGCTCTTTCAATGATGCACCGGATTCGGTGCCTCCTGCTTTCAATGCCTTTATGCCTGTCACTGAAGACGAGGTCTATATGTGTATTAGTGAATCCCCCACTAAATCTTGCTCACTAGACCCTATACCAACATTCCTCCTTAAGGATTGTCTTGATATCCTCCTCTCTTCCATTACCAAGTTGGTAAATTATTCTCTCATTGAAGAATCTTTCCCAAATTCTTTCAAAAAGGCGGTTGTCACCCCCCTCATAAAAAAGGCTTCCCTTCCCAGAGACGACCTTAAGAATTATCACCCAGTGTCTGGTCTTTGGTTCCTGTCAAAGTTGGTTGAGCGAGTCATTGCCAGGCAGCTAACGTCACACATTAATAACAACAAACTGGACAATCCTCATCAGTCAGCATATAAGCCAGGACATTCCACGGAAACTGCTTTATTGTCTATAAAAAAACAAGGTTCATCTCTCTCTGGCACGCGGTGAACCTACAGCTCTAGTACTTCTTGACTTATCAGCCGCATTTGACACTATAGACCATAATATTCTCCTTGGTTACCTTAAATCCTGGTTTGGTCTTGGTGGAACAGCTCTAAGGTGGTTTGCTTCCTACTTAAGAAATCGTTGCCAGGCCATTAAGATAAGCTCCACACTATCTGAATTAAGCAATCTCATCTATGGTGTTCCACAAGGTTCTGTTCTGGGTCCGTTACTGTTTTCACTCTATACAACACCACTTAGTAAAATTATTTGCCTCTACCCGCATATTAAATTCCATTTTTATGCGGATGATACTCAGTTATACAGCCATCTGTCCCACAAGAATGCTTCTTCAGCTCTCGCCAAGCTAAATGCCTGCATTTGTGATGTCCAAGAGTGGATGTCTCTCAGTAAATTGAAGCTCAACCCTGAAAAAACTGAGTTTATTGTCTTTGGTTCCAAGGCTCAACGTCAGAAGATTTCCTCTCACTTTCCTGTTAGCATTCTTGGTAGCCTCCTTCACCCGGTTGATTCTGTCAGAAATCTAGGTGCGTGGTTTGATGCAGATTTTTTATTCTCTGAGCATATCAAGAGGACTTGCAAAGCGTGCTTCCTTCAGATGCGTGACCTCCGTAGAATTAGGAAGTATCTCACTTCTGAAGTGGCAGTCCTTACTGTAAATACCTTGGTTAGTAGTCGTCTGGACTATTGTAACTCTCTGTTCAGAGGTTTGTCCGGTTTCAATCAGCACAAATTGCAAAGTATTCAGAACACCCTTGCTCGTATTGTTACAAATCATAGAAAGTATGCTCATGTTACACCCATTCTACAGAAACTCCACTGGTTGCCTGTTAAGTATCGTTGTATTTTCAAAACTGCAACACTTGTGTATAAATTTTTGCATAGTGGTTCTCCTTCTTATTTCGAACCATTCTTGTCTTTTAGTAGTTGTCCCTATAGTACTAGGCATAGTTACCCAGATCATCAATACCTTACACTTCCTCCTTTCCATTCATCAGTCTTTAAGTCAGCCAAACATTTTGGCCATAGTTTTGTCTTTGATGCTCCTAAGATCTGGAATGACATCCCTCAAGATGTTCGCAGTGCAACATCAGTTGCCTCCTCAGAAAGAAGCTTAAAACATACCTGTTTGCAAAAGCCTACCCACCATAGCCTCCCCCATCACATCTGTGTCTCCTTGGTATGACCTGGCTATGTCCCTTGATTAATGCTAACCGCCTTGCTTTATGTTTAGATGCGCCTTAGAGTCCATCAGTGATGGAGATTAAGCGCTATAAAAGTCCACATTAGATTAGATTAGATTTGAAACATCTTTGGCATTTTTATGGTTTCTATCTAAAAGTTCACATCATATAACTGTTATGTTGATTAATCATTTTCAAAGCTGATGTATTTTTGTTTTCTAGCTGCGAGTTATATGTGTAATGTTTGCAATAAGCTGGGTAATATATACTGTAGTAACAAATTTGATGACAAGGAAGATTTGTACTCCAGTACCAAACGCATAACCTACTTTCAAACAAAGATGATTGATTGACTGACTGATTGATTGATTGATTTAGACTTGAGTTGCTTTAAATAAGCTTTATATAGGTCATTCCATGGCCAGTTGAGAAGATGGAGGAAAGCAGTGTATACCAGTTGGTTAAGATTCAGGGATAAAGCAATAACAACTTTTCCCATTTCAGCTTGAGCCGTTACTAGGACCTGAGATATGAGAGGACGATGCATAAGGTCTGATACCATGTCCTGGTGAGATATTATTTCAGTAACAAGTTAGATCTTAAGATATTCTATATATTTTATTAACAATTTTTTATTAGCAATAAATACATACACATCTAGTTTTATATACAATTATAACAGAACATACAGTGAGATCATACACATTTAAGGCCAGGACAAAAAGGTTTAGGTGACCCTATCTTGTGGTTAGCAAGTAAGGTCAAGTTGTTTTATGCAATTGTTTGACTTTAATTTATGGTGGCCTGAAAGTGATTGTTTAGTTTAAGCCCTAATTTTAGCTGGTAGAAATTTTATTATGGTTAATTTAGAAATTTCTTTATATTTTCTGAAGGAAAAGCTTTTTTGTGAAATTTTACTGAAAATCCTTGAAGAGGTAATTTTATTATGGAAACAAGAAGTCCCAAACCCCATGTAGGTGGTAGAGTGTAGTTTACGTTGAAATGCTCGGGCCACTTGGTCAGAGGCATTGTGATCCATTGTGATGTATTTCCAGATGCATTCTGACATCCAGGTGCCATGACTCTGGATGTCTTGAAGAGCTACATTAGCATTAAAGGCGTAGGTGGCACCTGAACGCCGGAAGGCGTGAAATGTTAGCTTTGAATCTTGTAATTGCAATCTATACAGAATCATTTTAAAATGGCGCCTGACTTGAGTGTCAGTCAATGGGACCCAATGGGTTTATTTTTTCACCCAGGGGTAATAGACAGGAGATTTTTGATAGCCATCACTGGTCAAATTGGATTTGCACCTAGAGAGGGAATTTTTATCAATTTAACTGTGTCTTTTGACTGAAGTGTTTTTACTTCAATAGAAGGTGCATGCCAGGAGGGGCAAAAATACGTCAGCCCTAGACAAGTGATACAGTGGGGAATATGACTTCCTGGTATGTGGTACTAGATTAGATATTCTAAAAAATGAGAAAAAGGCTAATGTATAAATAGCTATCACAAAGTCTAGCTATCAATTGGAGGGTATCAATATCAATTACTTTCTTCAACGTGGCTTTAAAAGGTCTGTGCAAGACTTTGGCCTTTTGGAAGTATTTTATTCTTGGGTCATCAAACGGATGAGTAGGAAGGCCCATTAGGGCCAATTTGGTTTTAACAACTGACAGATGGTTGGCCATGGCTGAGGCAGAGTACTAGTTTGTGTATAGGAATTCTAAAAAGGCAATAATTATCAAGGGTGATATATCTACTAGTTGTATGCACATGAACACAGTAAATGCTATAAATAAGCGAAACATACTATTGTAGTTTCTTTGTGTGGAAGGTCTAAAGGCCATGTTGGTCTTCTGAAGGCCCTTATGGATAAGATTGGAAATGGCTGGGCTGAAGCCTACAGAAAAACATAAGAACATAAGTATGTTATCATGACTATATTCAATTAAATGGACCAATCAATGTGGGTATAATTTATGTGCACCAGTTCCCATTGGTGTGTTCCCATTAGCATTTCAGCTAATTTAATCTGTGGGTGGTCCACAGTGGTCCACCTTGATAAGAGATCCGCAACTACATTCTGTTTACCTGGAATGTGGTTAACTTGCAGGTCAATGTTATTTCTTGCTGCTTTAAATTGTATACTACGGGTTATGGCAGCTGAAGTTAGGTCCCTGGTCCTACCAGTATTGAGGACATAAACTACTGCTTCATTATCACAGGCTATAGTCACTTTTTTGTTGGCCCAAAGCTGTTGTCAGACTCTAAGAGCTACTAAAATGTTCAAAATTTCCAGGTGGGCTATATTCATATCAAGATAGCCCAAGGGCAAGGTAAGAGTATAGATCCTAGGGCCCCACCTGGCACCCAGACCCCTGAGGCTGGCATCCAGTTCAATTGCACAGTTAATTGGCCTTTGGTCAAAGAAGACGACTCCATTAAAGGTGGGTATGAATTTTGAAAACTAATTAATGTCCCTCCTAGCCTCAATGGTGAGTGCTGTTTGACCGTTGTCTTCCATTGCCCTCAGAAATTCTAATAATTGATTCAAGAAGAACCTAGATGTGCGAGCACACTTGCTAACATACTTGTTTATTGTTTATTTGGGGTTTTTACGTCGCTTTCAACACTGTACAGGTCATATCACGACGGGTAGTTGGAAGGGCAGAGGAAACCAGTACATATAGTTCGCTAGGGTTCTGTACTGTAAACTGCCGACCAATGGCACGCAACTACCAGCTTTCCCACTTACGGCCATGACGGGGATCGAACCCCGGCTGCAGAGGTGGGAGGCGAGAGTGTTACCACTCTGCCACCATGGCCCCACTTGCTAACATACAGAAGGCTACCTAACAATGATTGTAATTGATGCTTGTCACAGTGACTTTTTTGACACCATGCATTACAGATATCTAATATCTCAGCCATTTTTGTCAGGAATTGCAAGGGGGAAGTTAATTGTATCCACTATTATACCTAAACAATTCATGGAAGTAGTGGGTGCCATCAACATTTTTATAGAGATTTCAAAACCTAGGTCTTTAAGGAGACATTGCAAAGCGTCAAAGGAGGTGTCAATTTTGCTTGGAATGTCAATACCAAGCATATCATCAATGTAGTTCATAACGTCATAAATTTTTTGACACATGATATGACGCACAGCATCGCTTAAGCAGTGCTTCCATGCCTATACCCGAAGGGCAGACAGGTGTCGAGAAACCAGTTATTATGATGCAGACCTAACAAGTCATAATCTCTGGGATCAAGTTTCACATGGCGAAAGGCCCTACTGATATATGCCTTGTATAACTTGCAGCCCCTACCTAAACTCTTTATCTCATTAGTAATGTTATCAATTGTAGGTAGCTTAAGTATGAAAGGAGTATCTAAGTAGGTGTCCCTGGCTATTCCTGAATTTACAGAGTTGCCATGTGGAAAACTTAAGTCAATAATGACCCTTCTGTGAGGACTATCAAGCTTATCTCTGGTCATAAAGGGAGATCTATGTAACCCTGCTAGTCGGGGTTGTGTATAGGGTCCTAAAATGGCCTTATGTGTTATCTCTTCCTGTAGATAAGCATTGATATTATCAGGATAGGCTTTGGCCGAAGAATGGTTGTCTAAATGACTTACCAGGGAGGTTCTCTGGTCAAAGTCCAGAGAGAAGCCAAAACGTATCAAGAGAGGGAGTTGTCTATCCCAATAACCCTGTAACAATTTGTCCCATACCTCAGGTTTTAGCTGAGAATCTACTGTGAACTGAGACTGCAGGTAGTTATATTCTCCTGAATTTTTAATTTTTTTATGTAACTGCAAGGGATCAAGTGACGTTTGTTTAGGAGAGACCACCTGTGGAAGTTTAAGATCACCTAAAGTTATGAATCCTACCTCAAATTTAAACTTTGTATGGGCTTCCCAATGCTGTAAGGTCTGACATGTGGGTAGAAATTCCTTATAAGATTTCTTGGCCTTCAAACGTAAGTCAAGATCATATTTTGTGGAACCCTGACAATCATTTTGAATTTTTAGATCTTTATATGAACCTACTCCCTGGTGTGAACTGGGGTTGTCATCCTTATCAACTTGACTTTTGAGATACTGGGGTGTCAAAGTGTCATAGGTGTCACATTGTGACATCTCCTTGGCTTCAACAGACATGTTTGGACAAGAGTCACTTATATATTCAATGGCACCAAATGAAGTAGATTCAAGATCATGTAATCACTCTGAAACGATGCCATCACTTTCTTGCAAGATGTGAAACCTGTTGGTAGACTTTATATCATTTTTAGAGCACTCACCTTTACTTTATATCTCTTGACCTCTAGGTCACGTTTAGCACACTGATTACTTTGAGTAGTAAGATCATGAGTTTTGCTACTTTTATGTGAGTTTTTCTTGTCTCTGTGTTTACGCATGTCATTGCTTTGCACACACTTACTTTGCTTGGGGAAAGTTCCACTGGTAGCCATAATAGGCATGGCTAAGGAGTCCATGACTGTGGGAAATTTGACCACCTGGGCATAAGAATAATTCTTATACTTGTATACATCCAGTTTCCAGTTGGTACTTACCCCATTGAGTGCATGGGAATTGGAGACAATTTTGGTATTATACTTTTTGGTAGGGAGTTTGTGTTGTTTTTTACTCCCTGTCCCATATGACCTTTGCTTACTTTCTTGACTGGCACTGCATCATAGCAGTGCCTCACTCGTTTTTTTAATCTTGACCTTTTTTGCATTCCTACAATCTTTCTGGTGGTGGGGAAAGCGTTTCTCTACTCCAAAGCAGTAGTTGCATATGTGCTTGTAACTATGACCATTTGTTACATGGTCACTAGTGTGGGAACATTTACCCATTTGAAAGAATTTGCATGGGGTACTTTGGGCATTACTTTGTGTTTTCTTGCCCTGGGAGGATGCATTTGTAACTACCTTCTGAGCATGAGCTCTCCTGATCCGATCAATTTTCTCGGTCATATGCCAGTTGACTTTGCACTCCTCCATCCGACATAGAAGTAGGGCATGGGCTCCTTTAGCAGAGGCCCACCCAAAGTCCTGAGCATCCTCCATTATCTCAGTCATGTAATCTAACATGCAGTGCTTAGTTTTAACATTTTTCTCCTCACTAATTATATTACATAAGCCACAGGCCCATTGAAAGGCTGTAAAACTGTCATAAGAGACCTTATTTTTGTCAGTGCCTGACAAGACATACTTCTGTGGCCATGGGACTTGGCGTTTTACAAAAATTTGCTCATTTCCACCCCTTTGAGACTTGAACGTACCTTTTTCGTTAAGGGTGGTGAGTTCCTTAAGTCTCTGATCCACAGCTTCTTGCATGTGCCTGGATCCCTTCAACACTTGAGCACTAAGAATAATAGCGTCATCCTCAGTGTCACTTTCCTCCTGATATGACACCCTGTCAGATGCCGCCCTTCCTGAGGAAGTCGTGGGTTCCCTCTCAAGCCTGCCCTGCAGCGGCTCCTCCGTTCTGTCCATCCTGCTTGCCATACTTGAGAGCCTAGAACTAACAGCATTTAGTGACATTAATATCTCTTGGTTCAATGATTCAGAATTTTGAGTACTCCGAGTACTGGAAATACTTTCTTCCAACAATTCATTATTTTTAAATTGACATTTACTTCCCACCGGCCTTTTTTTGCTGGCAATTGCATGCAGAACAGTGAAATACGTTCGGCATTATGCCAAAAGTGTGATATGCAAATTATACTAGATAAGACTAAGTAATACTAATAATATTAGCTCTTACTAAGCAACACTAATACTAGAGGTGACAGGCCCAGTAAATACTACCAATGTTGCAACTCACGTTACATATAGTTAATATTAATCTAAGCAATGTAAATGTAAAGACTAGTCAATGTAAGTTACTTAATAAGGAAAATAAAACTTCTGTTATGAGCAATGCTTGTCATATTAACATTACTTTAAATTGGTGACTATCACCAACATAGGCTTATTTTAATGGAATATATCAAGCCACATACATAAATGCATTGCTCTACATACAACAGAATCAATATTGAATATATATGAATCACAACGTTAATACAAACTTAATACTGAATTAACGTTACATGACAAAGTAAATAGCCCGTCACCTACCTTACATGTGCACAAATACACGAATCACAGAACCATAAATAATATTATATAGCCATAATTTTTGTTACAGAACCATAAATATAGCCATAATTTTTGTCACAGAACCATAAATAATATTATATAGCCATAATTTTGTTACAACTTTTTACAAATGGCGTCTGAACACTCTGACTTTCCTTTCAAGAGTGAAGCATGAGTTGCAAAATCGCGGGAATATTTTAATTTAAAGGTCAAGCAGCAATGAGAGACATATAACTTAAGGTTATACGCCAACAAATGTATGTTATGGGGACAAGTAGTCGTGTCTGAATCAAACAGGATGGCTTATTTTGGTATTTGTTTAGAGAGAGCTAATTTACTTAACTTACGCACAGTCACTATATTATATAATATCTATCTAATCTAATGTGGACTTTTATAGCGCTTAATCCCCATCAATTGACAGACTCTAAGGTAGAACTCAGTTCCCAGGAAGTTAAGGAAAAGAGTAATATGAGAATGTGATTTTTATTTTATAATTTATTTCTACCTGATCTTGACCAGGCACATTATTTTAAAACATTTTGTAAAATATCACATTATCATTTTTGTGTTACCTTAGGTGGCCAAAAAACCTATCCAGCTTAATAAAACATGCATTTAACCTTCAACTGAAGTCAGCTCCAAGATGAAAACCTGACCTTCGACTTTGTGAAGGTCAAGATCAGGGTAAAGCAAGATGGCCAGTAAATAAAGTCAGTGTATTCTAAAGTCCTGATCCTAATGAATCTGAATTTGAACATTAAAGACTTACTATTTGTGTTAAAATTGTTTGGTAATGGTGTATAAGCAAGATGTACAGGATGAAGACAGAAAGCACCCAAACCCCAGTAGAATTAGGGATGTAAAGCATGTTGGAATGCAAGGGCAACATGAGACACAGCAGTAACAGCTGAGGAAAGGTAAGTCCAGATAGCATCCGATTTCCAGGTACCATGGCCACATGAAATTAGTATGAAGTAAAATAATTTAAAGTTGACAGAACTTCTACAGAACTGACCTCGGCCACACCTTTATGAGGCCCCGAACAGTTCGCAAGAAGTTAAGGAAAAGAGTAATATTGGAACATTAACATTTTTATTTTATAATTTATTTCTACCTGATCTTGACCAGGCACATTATTTTAAAACATTTTGTAAAATATCACGTTATCATTTTTGTGTTACTTTAGCTGGCCAAAAAACCTACCCAGCCTGACAAAACATGCATTTAACCTTCAACTGAAATCAGCTCCAAGATGAAAAACTGACCTTCGACTTTGTGAAGATCAAGATCAAAACATGACAAGATCACCGAAAGGCAAGCAGCTTGGGCAGTAATCGAATAGTTACGTCCTTTGGCTCTATCAAAAAACAAAAGGTTATACCAGGTCAAAGCAATGACCTCCAAGGTCAAAGTGAGGTCAAAGTCCAAGCTGGCAAGCGTGGCAGGGTAAAGCAAGATGGCCAGTAAATAAAGTCAGTGTATTCTAAAGTCCTGATCCTAATGGATCTGAATTTAAACATTTAAGACTTACTATTTGTGTTGAAATTGTTTGGTAATGGTGTATAAGCAAGATGTGCAGGGTGAAGACAGAAAGCACCCAAACCCCAGTAGAATTAGGGATGTAAAGCATGTTGGAATGCAAGGGCAACATGAGACACAGCAGTAACAGCTGAGGAAAGGTAAGTCCAGATAGCATCCGATATCCAGGTACCGTGTTTCATTATATGCTCCAGGAGCACCCCATGTTGAAAGGCCCAAGCAGCCCCAGCCCTAAGAAAGTCATGGAATGTAAGTGGTATATCCAGACCCAGAGACCTGGTAATGTCTTTTAAGTGCTTACGAGCTGCTGAATCAGTTAGTGGCACCAGGCCTTGTAATCTGGAAAGTATGAATACTGGAGAGTTTTCAGATCCTGGAAATCTGTGGAACATTACTTTCAGGGCGAATACCAGACATAATTGAGACCGAGCTAGGTCAGGAAGAGAAATGGTTGCAAAATCCCTTCTATTCTGCATGGTTTTGAACCATTTAATTAACAAAACGGTCCCAGTTTCACCAAAGATAACATCTGCTCTTGCTAACTGTCTAGCATAATCAAATTTTGAAACAGAATGTGGCATGACATTTGATAATTTGGAGCAACAATGTAAAAAATACTGATCAAACTTTTTCAGGAATTATCATTGAAGATTTTTCTGACCATTTACCAATATTTTTTATTAACAATTCAAAAGATATTGGTAACAAAGTTAAAAGCAAAAATGAACAAAAATATTTTTGATTTGAAAATGAAACAAATTTGGCTAAACTCTGTCAAAAACTGATGGAATATCATTGGACTGATATTGTTAATCTGAGTTATGTTAATGGAGCTTATAATAACTTTTTCAATAATATGTGTTGTCCATTGAGAAAAATGCAAAAACAAAGAAAAGAAAAACAAGGTATGGATGACAAAAGGACTTGTGAATGCATGGAAGAAAAAGTCAATGTAGTATAAAGAATTTTTGAAAAATTGTAATAAGGAAACTGAGGCTAAATATAAAAAGTATAAAAATAAGCTAATAATTATCTTACGAAAGTTGAAAAAGATTACTACCACTGATTACTGACAGGCTCAAAAGATAATATAAGACAAACTTGGACAACTATAAATAGAATCATTAGACGGGGTGTAAAGTCCAACATGCTGCTAAAATGTTTAAAACAAATGACCGTGTTATAGCAGGAAGTGAAAAAAATAGCCAATTCTTTCAACTCATATTTTACTGGAATAGTTCCTACATTTGCTTAAACATTTCATAAAAATGACAGTCAGGTCAAAGACAACCATAGGACATTTATGAAGGGTAACTATAACAAATCAATGTACTTAGAACCAGTAAAAGAGTCGGAAATATTCAGCATTGTAACAAAGTTCAAAAGCAAGCAATCCCAAAGTTTTGACAGCATCAAGATGTCTACAATTAAAAGAACTATCTTGGGTATTTTAACTCCATTAACCATCATTTGTAATTTATCATTTCAAAGTGGAAAAGTTCCTGACAAAATGAAAATTGCCAAAGTTGTTCCAGTATACAAATCAGGAAGTACTCAGGACTTTGGCAACTACAGGGCCATATCTATCTTGCCCCAATTCTCTAAAATATTAGAAAAAGTATTTCATAATGGGCTTATAATTTGTATCGAAAAGCAGCAAATACTTGTGAAGAACCAATTTGGCTTCAGACAAAAGTAATCAACTGAAAATGCTCTTGTGATACTAATTGAGGACATTTCTGATGCCCTTGACAACAATGACTTTATTACATAGCTATATTTTTAGACCTCAAGAAGGCCTTTGATACTATTAACCATGATATATTACTGGATAAAATGTTCTTCTATGGTATAAGAGGAATTGTGTTTGACTGGGTTAAAAATTATTTATCAAATCGCGAGCAATATGAGTCCTGTGATGTTGAGGATTCAGTAATGCAACCTATTAAGTATGGGGTTCCTCAAGGTTCAATACTAGGACCAATTCTATTTATCTTACATATTAATGATTTTGTTTTACTTCTGAAAAACTTAAATATATACGTTTTGCTGATGATACCAACTTTTTATACTCAAATATTAATTTAAATGACTTAAGAAAATAATGAATATAGAACTATGTACTATTTCCAGATGGTTCAAAGTGAACAAACTCTCTTTGAACATACATAAAACTAATTATATGATATTTGGAAGGAGTACTAAATTTTTTTCTGAAACTCACAAAATAATAATTGATTCAACAGAAATTAATAGGGTAAAAGAGACCAAATTTTTAGGTGTCATTTTAGATGAAAAGTTAAAATGGAATGCACATATCAAACAAATTGAGAGAAAAGTGTCAAAAGGAATAGGCATGATGTATCAGAGTAAAGGGAGACTCGATCTAAGGTCTCTTTTGACATTATACAACTCAATAATCTTCCCTTATTTGTACTATTGTGTTGAAGTTTGGGGAAATAAGTATTCAACTAGGCTATGTAAACTAGAAAAGTTACAAAAACAAGCAATTCGAGTGATAAATAAATTGAAGAACAAAGATTCTACAAACAGTGCCTTTTTAAAAAATAATATCCTAAAACTAAAAGAATTGATCAAGCTCAAGACATGTACTTTAGTGTACAAGGCTAATAGAAATTTGTTGCTGCCTTCTTTCAATGGCCTGTTCAAAAATGTCAATCAAATTCATACTCACCACACTAGAAATAATCAAAACTTGTATTTCAATAAATGTAAAACTTTTCTAAATGGGATGTCTCCCTGCATAAGGGGAGTTAGAACTTCATGATATTCCCTTTCAGCATTGTTTTATTTTATTTTAACTATTTGCTGAATAAACTTATTTATTATTATTATTATAATCTAAGGAAAGAGAAGAACATGGTCAAATAAAATGGCTTGAAAACTACTAGAAATTGCAGTTGATCACACTGTTTGATTATTTGTTCAAGCAATGGCATGTCTAGGTGAGCCAACAGCCTATGTTAAAAGGTCTTTGTATCCTTATAGCTTTTAAGAAGAGAGGTAGACGCTGACCTCTAAAAGCAGCAGTTTCTAGACCATGTGCTATATGAAGGGTCCTAATGGCTGTTATGTAATTTTGCAGATGAGCAGAACTGACATGGTTTTGGTGAAGATATTCTAAAAAGATAACAGAATTTGAACAGTTACCTGATAAGATAGTAGGTCAGCTGCCATTTATAAACTTATAAAGTCCATCCACATTCTGCGGTACTGATGCAAGGTAGAAGGGCAAAAGCCAAACAGTAATTTTGCAGCAGCAGAAGTGGCCAGCTGGGTAGCTCTTTCCATATCATCTACAAAGAAAAATTTATACAGCATAGTTTAACAATGTAAGATCCAGATGTGTGGGTATCTATAGAGGAGTGGATAACAACTGAAGTAAGACCTTATAATTTTTGCAGGAAAACTGCCATCTGGAAAGCAAGTCGGCCAGGACATTATTTCTACCTGGTATGTGTAATACTACTATATGAATGTTAAATATGGCACAAATAAGCCATATATTGCTAATAAAGCCAGAATATTATCTCTAGCCCTGCCATTGCGTAAAACCTCAACTACTGCCACATTATCAAAGTGGATTTTTATACGTTTATTGGCCCAATGCTCAGTCCAAACTTTGAGGGCCACAACAATGTTCAATATCTCCAGATGCGCAACAATATAGTTCATCTAACCCTTGGGTATTGGGAGTGCATACACGATGGATTCAAAACTGCCACCAAGGTCTGTAAGACAGGCATCTAGACAGTGTTCGAAACTCGTGTCAAAAAGTTAACTGCAGTCGGGCTTGGTTAGAAGCCTAGAAAGTTAGAAGCCCTGTGCAAAGGTTGCAAGTTCTATAAAATAAGACTGAAAAATGTGAAAAAGGAAAAAAAAACAATGCATAGAAACTGTATTTATTTATTTATTTTGTTAGCTTTAAACCCTAATTCCCCATATACATAATATCAATGATCGTGTGAGTGATAATCAGTGATCAGATACCATTTTAACCAAAAAATGTTGCTAAGTTGCTAACCAAAGTTAGTCACCAAGGAGTAACGACCTGAGTTTACTTTATTGAGTTTAGTCATCATCAAGGTCAGTGATAATGTGGTCGCTGTATTCTGATTCACCAGAGAAATCTGACTCATAGTCAGAAAAAAAGTCGTTTTCTTCATTGGACATAGGCACGTTAGACATTGCAGCTGCAAAGTCTTCATTTTGAATAAGTGCACTGCTGCCACTTGTATTATCTGCAGTCATCTTGTCCATAAAAGATGGCCTCCTGCCAAGGCAGCCATGTCTGTTCCAGTGATGAATTGCAGTGGTTGGGTCCAAGTTTTTAATATCATCAGAATGCATTTGTACAGTAAGCAAATCAGTCATAGTAGTAGCCTTCAGCTTATTTCTGTAGGCAGATTTAGTGTTTTTCATTTTTGAAAATCCCCGCTCACATTCAGCTTTTCCAGTTGGCAAACTCAGAAGCAGATCAATGACCTGGAGTATGTTCCTGTGATATTCTTTATAAGCCTGATTAATTTCCTGCCATGCCAGTTCTTGTGGTTTTTTTTTTGCTGAAATGTCCAATACAAGAACTTGTCAAAACTATCAAGTTGACGTGTCTTAACATTTCATTTACTTGAGTTCTTGGTTTGACAGTTGACACATGTTTACATTATTTCAAATCTTAAGTAGTATCTTGCTTGTATTTTATTGTACAAACAGCTTAACACAAATTTGTCAATTTGTTTATTAATCTGGGTTTTAACATTGCTTTCAATACTGTATAGGTCAGATCAAGACGGGTAGTTTTATGGGCAGAGGAAACTAGTACATACAGTTGGTCAAGGTTCTGTACTGTAAACTGTTGACCATCAATAAGGCTTAGAGGTCGGAGGCAAGTTTATTACCACTGCATCACCGTGGCCCCTTGAAACTTGTCAAAGATAGACAAAGTATGTACTCTGTGGATATTCTATACATTTGTTTTAAAATGAAAACACAGAATGCAAAACCAATAAAATCTCAAAAGAATACAGATTTCTTACTTGTCATAGATAATGCTCTTGAGACTCTCCCATTCACTTTGTATTAGATCTAAGTTTACCCCTGCAGCTTCTAGGTTTGTGTTGAAATGTCTCACCAGTGTTCTGACATAGTCATCCCCAAATTCTACAATGGATAGACATACTAATTAAAAATACATCTTATAAGTTGAGCTTTTATGTCCAGTTCAATAGCCAGGGTCATACTGGGACAGGCCATCTGCATTGCCGCTTGTGAAAGTAAAACCCATATAATGGTAAGATTACATGCCAAATTTGCTGACAATGTCACCACTTTGGTCTGGGGACCTAGAATTGGATTGCTTAAAACAACTTTGGAGCCACCAATACATTGAATCCTTCACATTTCATGGTTTTTACATATAGTTTATGGAGTAATTTATTCATACATGTATTATTAATTAATATTATATACCTGACTCAAAAGATACAGGCCAGGTCTGAAGTGATGCCAGTTTAGTTGCACCTAGGACATCATCTTGTACATCATTGTACCTTGTTTCTAAAGATTCAATGAGATTTTCCACCACTTTAGCCTGTGCAGATGTAAACATGTTTATGTTTCCTTTCAATGCCTGACCTTTAAATTCATCAGACGACATATCCATTTTTTGCAGGTGCAGTCCTGGGCTAAATTAAAATAAAATAATTTCTCATTTCAAGTTACTTTTACTTCTACAGTATGAATATATGAATAGCTTATATTGAACAAGGTTAAAATTTGCAGTTTATATAGTGTTCAATAGTAAGGGTCATATTGGGAAAGGTCCACATCATTTGCCAATTGTAGAACAGTCAGTGGAAATCAAAGTGGAACCCCATGCACAAATCATGACAAATGTGATGGCCAGACAGATCATTTTGAATACCAAACTTACTAACGCACTTGACCTTTGTGGTCTGAGGACTGAAGTCCTTAATATTCTTCTAGAGATCCAAAGTCAAAAGGTTATTCTTAAAAGTTGTTTATTTATTTGGGGTTTTATGTCGCTTTCAACACTGTACAGGTCATATCACGACGGGTAGTTGGGAGGGCAGAGGAAACCAGTACATACAGTTGGTCAAGGTTCTGCACTGTAAACTGCCAACCAACTGCAAGCAACTACTAGCTTTCCCACTTGAAGTCAGGCCGGGAACCGAACCCCAGCCTCAAAGGTTGATAGGGGAGAGTGTTACCGCTCTACCACCGTGGCCCCCTAAAACTTCTTTAATATTAAGGATGTCTTCAAAGAACAGAATTTAATTGATTTTGGCAAAAGTTACTTCAATAACAAAAAACTGTAGAGTTTGTGCATTCTGTTGCACAAACTGAGATGCAAAGTATTTGGCAAGTGTTGGGAAACAGCAAAACTTAACAAGTGACAGTATTTAAGTTATACAACTGTACTTTCTGATTGTTTTTCTCAGTGCTTGTGTTGTTAGACCTTTATATGTTTTATATTAATGACTTCATTTTGTTTTATAAATTTATTTTATTAACTTACCTGGACTTTGGTTTCTCAAGGGATACCATAGTTATTTTCAGCTTATGATGGCAGTCATGAAGTGTGGCACTTTCTGCTTGAAGTGAAAGTGACAGATTTTGCAGTCAAATTTGAAGTCAAATCCTACACAGCTATGACAGCCAATGAATGATTAGATCATTAGATGCCTAACTTTCTATCCCACTGGGCCATTGAATGATGTACTGTTATTAAAGGTAATACAGTAATATTATCAACAGAAATATAATAATTTATGGAAGTAACATGTTGAAATACCTGGCCAAGATGAAGAAAAAGTGCTGTATAACCATCCCAAAAGTTTCTTAGTGCTGTTGCAGATGTGCCAACCAGCGGGTTCCACCCACACAAAGTGGCATCACATCCTTCACTGCCAGACTTGCGAATGACTTTTTCAAGTTACTGCGGTTTAGGGGGCTCGCATGGTAGAATGCATACAAAGTTGACAGCATTGAAATTAAGTGATCACATACTTTAATGCATCTTTGACAGCATCTTTGTAGCTTAATTCCAGTATGTGGACTAAACATTTGATCAACACTATATTGGATGAAACTTCATTTCTAAAATAGAGATCACACCATTAACATATCCAGTGTTTACTGCTGCACCATCAGAACAGTAGCAAATAATCTTTTTCATGAAACTTGATAACTGCTGGTTACTAGGTAACATATTATGCAAAGCCTTATTTATAACATCAAAGATCCCAGGTGCATTAGCCTTCTCCACAGCCACAAGACCAGCAAAAGCTGTGAACATTTTAACATCAAATGCATAATGTACATATACAATTTCATTTTCTATTGCTGCAATGTCACTGGAACCATCAAGAAGTACAGTTATATACTGTGCCTTATCCATCACTTCCCAAACCTTTTGCCTCTCCATTTGTGCAATTGAATGTACAAACACTCTGCAGTTTTTGTCATTCAAATAAGTTTTCCCTAAATCGATGCCTTTGGCTTCATCAAGATCTGCCATCCACTGGAAGTTGGCAAACAGACGTGCATGTTTTGCAATGGCATGTGCATTTCTGAATAGTTTACTGAGTTTTTGAAACATTGCTTGATTCATTTGAACAATAATTTTTTCTGCCTGAGATGTTCCAGGAAATGCATTTCCAGCAATAACCCTCTCTGTGGCATCCTTATGGCTCTTTGATTTTGAGTGCACCACCAGTGCATCATGCTTAATGTTGGAACAGCCACTGACAAAAGTTCCACAGACGGCTTTGGTGTATTTATTATGTTTTCCTATCTTTCGGCTTGTTTCACCCAGTGGACCATAAATCTGCCAGCAAGATTTGCAGTACATCTGGTTTTTTGCATCAGTAAGAAGCCAGTCAAATTCTAGGATAATAGAAAAGTCAAAGTTAGGTCCTCTACAACAACCAGCAGAATCATATGATTGGGACAGGTCCACAGCATTATCGACCCAGTGGTGACAGCCTGTGATTAGTGTGATTAGATGGCAAACTTCTTAACCACTAGTTAAAATCACTTTTGATAAATTTAGTTAATACTGGTAATTTCTTTTGATGCACCAGTTTGATATGAAATATTTTTGTTAAGTTTTCCCACTTGGATTCAAACCCAGGAATGTAATTGTAGAAAACAATTGGAAAACAAGGCATGTAATAATAAGTAAATGGGAAAATCGGATTATTTTTTTCCTCAAACTTTAATGGGATCTAACTTGGACCAAGATCCATCTGATTTTTTTTCATGAAGTTTCAACCAGTAGTATTTGAGTAATCCTAATGACATACAGACAAACAAACGGGCATGAAAATAATACCTTCCTTGTGGAGATAATAAGCATTATCTCAAACACCCCAAGCTGCCAACCCCCATCAGTCCAACATACATGTTTAATGAGGTTATGTCAGCATGTGTATATTAAATTTTGCCCAGTGAAAAAACAAATAAATAAAATAAAGCATGTATGATGTAATAATTTTAAAATGCAAAAAGTATAACCTTTACTCTAGTGGCCCTTTACTTTTCTGTATCTCCTGTCCTCATAAGATGCTGCAGCAGACATTTTGGCTTTTTTTGCTGCAGATTCCTGGTTAGAAGATTCTTGTGGCTTCAAACTCCCATTAAATTAACTGGTTTGGAAGTAGACATCTTTTGTTTTACAGTTTCTCCAAAAGTGAAAAACATCACCTACTGTCCACGCACATGTGTTGTACTTGTGTATATAAATAATAGTTTTCAACATAACCGCTTGGTGGCATTTCCGCTTCACGAATTTTCGTCCAATCAGATTGCTTGACACAAAAGCAATATGGCCACCACCGAAAAGACGATGAAAACAAAACAAAATGTGTAAATATTCCTCTATTAACCCTTATTTTACAATAAAAATCACTTCAGATATGTTACAAGCATTCGGGCTTGCATCCACGAAAATATGAAAGCCCGTACTTAAACTTAACAGCAAATTGCTGGCGGGCACGCAGCAGTTTCAAACGTTGCATCTAGATGAACTTCAGAATGTCAACATTGTTGCTCATAGTATGTTACCCCATTATAATGTGACAAGAAATAATTAAACCATGTGAGGTCCTTTCTAAATTCGTCTGTGATTAAATTTTTTTTATTTTCATGATTATCTCTTAACAATCCCAACATTCTGTTAAGAAAAAATCTTGAATGTTTCACACATTTGGAAATATATAGAAGGGAACCAAGCAGGGATTGCAAGTCTCTTTTCCCACAATATGTTTTGGTACTCCATTGTATACATAGTTGACTAATTTCTGCAAGCTTTTTCTGTGGAATGGATACTGTTTTTTTAATGGAATCTATTAAGATACCTAGACAAGTGATGGAAGTAGATGGGGGTACCAGGTTCTTAGTAATTATTTCCAAACCTAATTCTGTCAAAAGATTCTTAAGAAAAGTGAAACAGGCATCCATTTGAGAGGGCAAATCAGTATAGATCAGATCATCTATATAGTTAAACAATAGTGGATAGCCATGTTCTGCCATGATGTAATGAATGGTGTCTGTACAACGTTGAAAAATTAACGAGCCATGACGAAATCCGAACACTAAAGATCGGTCCAGGAAGTATTTATTTTGAAATTTTATACCTAGTAAATCAATGTCACCTGGGTCTACTTTTATATGCCTAAAAGACCTGCTAATATCAATCTTAAACATTTGGGCTGAAGGGCCAAGATTTTGTAATGAATTCGTTATAAGATCAACAGATGGAAATTTTAAGTCATAATGGGTACTTAAACATATATCTTTGGCTATTCCATTATTTACAGAGGCACCCTTCGGCCAACTAAGATCCATAGTGGTTCTTTTTGCAGTAGAATTTTGTTTATCTCTTACAAGTAAGGGTGATATGTGCATACCAATAGGCTTTTCATCATAATGACCTAATATAGCTTCATATATGAGTTCTTCCTCCAAGAATTTTGTGATATGGCTCATATTTTTATTTGCAGAAGTATGGTTTTCTTTCACAGAATTTAATGAACACTTTCTGTCAAAATCAAGAGAAAAACCACACTATAAGAGATCACATAATTGTTGGTCCAATAATTGGACAAATAGTTCCTCCAGTTCTTAATATTGAGGCCCGATTTGACTGGTATACAACAACCGAAGTAATTGGGCAATTTGCTGGCTTTTTTAAGTTTATGAGCCTGCAGTATGTCAGGAGTATTTTTCAACTCGACTGGGGATCCTGCATACAATTTGAGTGAAGATTTTGGGGTAAAGCCAAAATTTTATGTGTTTTGTTCCAGTTCTGATTGCTCAAACATATGATCATATGGTGCATCATATTCTAAACTAGGAGACGACTCCGAGGTCGCCTCTTGATATTGAGGTTCTGAGTTTCCAGTTTGCATATGGTCAATAATCAGCTTGTGTATGTTGAGACTATCCATGGTTGTGTCGTGACATTCCGTAAACTTATGTGTATGGTTGATGTTGCATTGTAGGGTAGAGTCCCCTTTCAAAGGCCCAGTTTTGTTTTTTCCCACCAATTTAATTTTTGACTGCACAACCAACATGGGCTTATTACTGCAATGAGGTTGTTGTGATGTTGTAGTTTTCATCACACAACCGTTAGTAAGTTCTTGCTGGACATTGATGATGTTGCAAGTATTTTAGAGTCTCCTTCCAAAGACCCAAATTCGTTTTTTCCCACCAAACTATTTTTAGTCTGAGCAGTCAACATGGACTGATGGATGCAATCATCATTGATACTGGGCATTTGCTGCAGTGGTTGAAATTCGTTAGTTAACTGCACCGGCCTCATGGTATCAGTAACCCCGGTCACACTACCACCAGTCACAGTTTTGTCACAATTTTTGGTTTTCTTGCAATTTCTTACCAAAGTCGCCAAATCACGTGTGTTTTGCAAAGCATTATCTTTAGCAGTGTGAAACTCAAATTCACTAGAATTATACAGACATCTTGATGAAAAATTGTGGGTGGGAGCAGTTTCGAACCCACCCCTTACTACTCGTTTTTTGTCAACTTTTTGTTTTTATTTCTACAATTTTGTTCCGAATGCGTAAAGGTTTTGCCTGTTTGCTGGAAACAGAATGAACCAATGTGTCTGTATGTGACACCTTTTGTGTCATGTGATTTTTGGTGCACACAGGTGCCCTGTTACGGTCACGGGCAAGCACGGTAGCAATTACCGGTTGTCTTTAAGTTGTAACAGAAAAAGCAAAAAGTTGAACTTAACAAATTTATTTAATAGTCAACAATAATGATTACAGTCAACTGGTATGCTCTTAACCAAACACACAAATACAATAATAAGATCTAGCTGACCTGACCACTGAGATTAAGAGTTAAGTTTATCCGCCATATCCAGCAATCTGTTCTCTAATCCGTCCTGTGGTATATTCTGTGGTCTGTCCAATGTCATGTGGTCTGTCCTGTGATCTGTCCAATGTTAACTCACACACGGATATCTATATCTTGTGACCTGTCTCACACTCAACAACACAAAAGGTTCTTGTCCTGCTATTCTTTATATATCCAGTCACACAGAATGTCTGTCTGGAGATATTTAGAGAGTTAACACAACTGTACTGTCTGCTCCAAGATGTGGACAATGTCCAAAATGCAGTAAATTCACTCTCTGTTATATGAATGTACAATATCCAAAATATCCAATAAATCTGTCCAGATGATGTATCCAGTTCACTCCAGTAAAAGTTCACAGTGATATAAGCATATATTATACTCCAAAACACAATAGCTCTCCTTATAGCAAGCGAATACAAAGTTTTTTTGTGGTCAGATGTACATTCCTTATATACATTCACAGATTCCTCTGGAATCGTACAGAACCAACTCAAAAGAAGATTGAGCCATCTAGGCCAAATGAGGAAGTTCTAGAAACTACTGGCAATTGGGTTTCCCCAAATTTAACATAACCACTGAGGGGGGGATTTCCCCCAGTCTGTGAACAAATCAATAAACACTAAAACACAAAAATCAATAACTCCCTTACTTTAAATGTTAACGCACAAAAAGAACCAACAACACAATTATCTTTTATGACAATGTATAAACATAAAGCTTAAATTAAACAATGCACTAATATAGTGCCTAATATATGTAATATACAATGTACTAATATAGTGTCCAATATATGTAACAGCCCTGATTGTAATAAGAGCAAGTGAGAACTTTGGTTTTAGATTTTTTTCTGCAAATTTTGAGCCTCATCAGGTGAGGTGAACACATGTCTTTGCTCGCCTGATCCTGTCTAATTTTTCTGTTTCAGTATAAGTTTTTACCTCCCCCTGCTCCATTCTGCAAAGGAGCACTGCGTGGCTGGCCCTTGCCGCATCCCAAGAGCATCCTCCATCAAAGCTATTAAGTAATCAAGCATATGCTCCCTGACTTGGAGGTTTTGTTCCTCCCTTAGGATGCGACATTAGCAAGCCACCCATTGTACCACTGATAACTGATCATACTGTTTTCTTTCTTTCTTAAATCGGAACAAAATGAATTCTTGGGTCCATTTAACTCAATTTGGGACCACTACTTCAACAGTTACGTTTTGAGCATTTTTCTGAAGGAAGAAAAAGATGCTGCACTGTGTACCTTATTAGGATATATTCAGTATTAATCTATAGTATACTGCATTGTGCTACAGTATTATACCATACTCTGTCACACAATACAATATTTACACGGGGGATATAAATAATTGCTTTACTCTCACTTTTGTGGTCGTGGGTTCGAATCTAGCAACATGTGGGTTATTATGGTGGTATCTTCTAACTGGAATTCGGCTACTATTTCAGTACATTCCTTATGGTCATATCTATGTTTCCTTTACCTCCCCCCTGAATATCTCTCCGCCTCAGCCTTCGTTCATCCAGATTGTATATTTTTGATACAGCTAAAACTTATCTTATTTCCAATCATAAGTGTGCTATAAATATTGCTGAAAAAGCATGAGCATGGCCTGGTAGTTGGGTAGTAGAGATTTGCACATGCAAACAAGGTGTATTCTCCCATCGACAGTGTCACTTCTTGAATATTCAAGAACAGATTGCAGCTGGCTACAGGCCACACTGTGGGTTTATATACATGCAAGGTACACGTGAGTGTATCTTACAGCACAAGTCTCTCCTAAATTCTCCTTGAGATATGGATGCATTTGTAGTCAGACTGCATGCCAATTTTCATTGTGAGGTTTCTGCAACCTTGGATTTCTGTTGTAAAATCGCACGGGTAACTTAGGTATCCCTCGCAAATCAGCCGATTTTTCTCTGTAACCAGGACGTGCATGCACGTACTATTAGATGAAAGAGAGGCTTTATGAAGGCTCATATGGGGTTTTTCCAACATTTTAAGTTCTGAATGTAAAACGTTTTCCGAGTTGTGTCAAATGGAGTACACCCTACTCAAAAACATATCGCAATAAAGGTGTCCTACTAAAATATTAATTGGACTTTAATTAAAAGTAGATGAGCCCGTTTGGTTTCCCCTTGTTGCCTCAGTAACAAAAGATGGGTTTGATTGGGTATTATGATTTCTAATCCAACTTGGTAAAGAAAACAAAACTACAAATTTTTTTTTCATTCTTAATGAATATGCATAGTTATAATTTCTCTCTTCTCAGAACTAGTGCCTAAACATTAAAAATATTTTAATGGAGTGACCAGTCTTCAAAATATTTACCATGCTCCACTAATGCAGAAATTAATGGCCACACATGTTTCTGACAAAGATCAAAGCTGTTAGTTCTGAAAGCTAGCATTATTTTAAAGCATTAAAAACACAAAATGATTGTAAAATGAGAACAGTGCCCATGTCATATGTATATGATGTAATTCCTCAGTCAACAATCATCATCTCACAACAAAGAGAAGCCTTTTTGTGTTTTCAAAGGTATGAAAGAAGTGTGGTAAAAGAATGGGAATTGTAATGAACATTTTCATCATTGAAAAAACTAAATTAAATTCCGAGTCTCATTTGTCCAGATATGGTTACTTTATCATGCAAAGGCTCCCCCCTTACTTATTCAGGCACCACCATTTATTACCCACCATAAGCCATATTTGACTAGAATACAGAGGAAGATTTTTTTGCATGCCTTGATGACAATCATTATCGATGATTGCCATAAATATACAGAATTCAGTTATCAGCAACTGCTGTTAATTCACATCACTAAGACCCCAGTTACACAAGGATGATCCACTTTATCGCGCTAGGCACCCTAATATTGAAAATGTTGAGTAATTTATGGATCATATTTTTCATCTGTGAGCTCGTCCTTGACATCCCTAATGTCCTTCTGCCATCCACCACGGATGCGATGTGTCCGCATGGATGCTACAAAAAAATCAAACTGCTTGATTTTTCCGTAAATGCTTTGCGGACTTTATTTGTAATTCCTAACTCATCAATAACTCGTACATAACAGGTCTGTAACATCCTAAAACCCATCGAGGGATGTCCTTGTGGCATCTCTAACATCCTTGGCTCTTTTGTGCCAAAAAGGCTCAGAAATAAAATTTTCTTGCAGATCTGCACAGACATTCACAGACCTGTCCCAGGACAATAGGGACGGAGTTTACGGATGAAAAGGACGCCTCAAGGACAATAAGGATGGGGTTTATCGATATATTTGTTATTTCTCACCACCCAGGAAGTTATGGAAAGACACTTTCTCATGGACGAAAGCCTATATAAAGGGCACTTGGCGTGGCTTTTGCTCATACACATTTTGCATTTCGATAAGGATATATCAATTCAACAACAGATACTGGATATATTTGAGGATATGTTTTGCTGGCATATTTAGTCAAAATTATTTTTGTTTTATGGAAAGGAACTTTGGTGAATATTTCTGTGAAATGCCAACAAGGGAAGGGTCAAAGAGGAGAAGCAGTCAAGAGGATGTCCGCCCAGGCCAGAAGTCCAGAGGTGGATGAGTTGAGTTGTGTACCAGAGTCAGCAGGCATCTGGGGTGGAGGAGTTGGTGGTGGGAGTGGAGAATCCTCTGCATATGTCGGATACAGAATAGGGTGACATTGCGCTTGAGCGACATCAGGATTCGGATGAGTGATGAGGACATTGCTGACACACAGGACACACAGGCTGCTGGGGGACACAGAAGGGCAAGGGCAAGTCAAAGACCAGGGAACGGCAACATGCATCAGAAGGAGTGCTGAGGAGAAGCAGAAATTGGTGGACGTTTTGTGTGACAATGAAATTCTCTACAATAAGCGTTTAATGGACTACAAGTATAGGTCAAAGAGGGAGGCTGTGTGGGAAAGTTTTGTGAGAACAACATGGACAAAGATGCCTGCCAAACATGGTTTCAGAGCCAGTGCTTACTCTTTGGAAATGTCACTCACATGAAGTTGGCCCAGGGTGAACCACAGCTGACAGAGTGGCAGAATTGGACCAGAGACAATTTTGACTTCTTAAGGGATTACATTGTGTGCCATCTTACAGCAAAAAGTTAATTTAGGGTTCCCAAGGGGTCTGCTTCCCAAGCAACTGCAGCAGCAGGCTCAGCATCCAGACAGGAGACTGTGCACACGGAACCGTTCCAGGAAACACATACCCCTACCCCTAAATTGTGTGGCGTCAGTGTAACCTTAAGTTTAGCAGAATCTCAGAGGGGGATAACAGAGTTAAAAGACATTTTGGTTAAAAAGCTGAGCAGCAGCAGTCAATTCAACCACATCAGCCAATATAACATTCTATATAGTCACTGCAGCCAATATAACAGCAGCAACATCAACAGCCGATCCAAACACATCAGCTGATACAGCAACAACACAGCCAACAAGCATCACAGCAGCAGCCCACAGAACAACACAGCCAATAAACATCACATCACAGCAGCTAGCCTCATAGAGCACCACTTCTTCACAGCAGCAGGTCATATCGCCACCACTAACAGCCACTGAGACTAGGTGGCAAAGCAGCCCACCACTTACCAGTACACCAACCGGATTAACCTTCTCACTACCAACAAATCCACACGCGTCAGTTCCAGCCAGTAAACGGAACAGCCACCATCCATCCAGAACAACCAGCCTCAGAGGACCAGTATCCAGCCACCGCCAGCCAGCACTAGATGATAATCTTATAGGCCTTTCTTAGGGCCCCCACATCTTCCTAAAACAATTATTTGAGCTATGCTGTTATTATCCAAAAAATGAAATAAAAATGCCCCACCACACACCAACCAAACACCAAAAAACGATAAAATATTAATGGCCACTAAATATGCCAAGTCCTAATATGTCAAACAAATTTAATTCCCCTTAGCTAACACAGTAACTATTCTCTCAACCAAAATGAACATCAAACAGAAAAATTAATAAAAGCCCCTACCCACACACAAAAATCGATATAATATTTTGCAGTACAAGTTACCTAAAACACATTCCCCCCAAAGAACAAAAAACAAAGTATAGTGTGAATGAAACCATCCCACCCCAAATTTGTGTTTGAACCCATGGTAAGAATGCTGGGGGACCCATCACTCTTTGTACCCTTGCGAAGGGCTGGCTTGCTTGCCTGTCCATTGTCTGTGCATTGTATCTCAACCCTTTGATTTTGTCACCACACAGGGAGTAACACACATTTAGTGTACACAAGCAGAAGAAAGGAATGCAATGTTTGGCATTTTAACAATAGGTGTTTTCGTAACCTGTTCATTATCTTTTTCATTGTGTGACCATTAACAAGTGCCCATTGACCAGTGACCAAAGATTTTCTTAATTAAGTAAATAATCTCCTTCTTGACCAAATAGATGAACTTAGTACTGGTAGGAGTCGAAATGAAAGTTATGAAAACAAAATAAAAACATTTTATTGGCAATAGTGAAAAAGACAAATTATAACATAGACCCAGACAATCATGTAGATTCCATGACACATGAAAAAGCATAACACAGGCAAATATTGCTTGAGTTTTTTCACCATAAGTGTCTATAATACCTTTGTAGAGTCCTTAACAGTCCATGAAGTAGTATATAAATTGGAGCACGAGTGTCATTCATTTCAACTGGTTTTTGTATTAAAGTGCTGCACTGTTCTATTTACATTTAAAGAGTCACAGTATCACAATATTTTACATTTTATATTCTGTCCATTTGCCCTGGGACCTGCCTCTCATTCATGCAATAGTCTCTGAGAATATACCTCTGTCTTTTAGCTGCCTCCATTGGGTTGTAGCCATCATGCGGAATGTCATTGCCCTTGAGCACTATCAGAGGCTGGCACTTTCCCCCAAAGTCAGCCTGTTGTCAGCGGATTATCTGATCATCAGTAGGTTGTGTAGTACAAGGCAGGCCATGACCAGCCTGGGCACCACCGGGGGCTCCTGCTGCATCGGATTCTGGAAAATCCTAAAGTGAGACGTAAGGATCCCGAAGGCATTCTCGACCACCCTTCTTCCCCGGCTAATTCTGTAGTTGAAGACCCCATTGTGGACATCTGATTAGAATATGCTTTCCATCCAGGGCACCCAGGGCATGTGGAATGTTCTATCTCCAGCAGAAGACAGACTCAACCTGCAACCAGTCCTCTGGGAGTGTGGGGCACTGCATCACCTGATCTCGATAGGCCTTGATGACAGTATCACAGACCTCAGGCACAAAATTGTTGATGGTCGAACTGGCCGAACTTAAGACATATTGCAGGGTGGTGTAGCTGTCTCCAGTGGCCAGATGTCTGAGGGTGACTGCCAACTGGACTCCTGGTGTCTTTGAGATGTCCTGGGGCATACCTATGTTGATCCTGGAATGTTTCCGCTGCACTGCAGGTGGTCACGGATGTATATCCGCAGGAGATCTGCAAGCAACAAAACACGTCCCTAAGGTCCTTGTGGCATCCTTATCTTAGAGTTTTCCATGGCCCGTCCATAAATCACTCACTTGTCCAAAATTCCCCCTCCCCAAAACCCATAATGTCTATTGTTTTGTTAGATTTTACATACTAAGATATTTATATTGCTTTATTTAATCATAATTTGATGAAGCGATATTACAGGGAGTCAGCCATCATTATTGCTACAGTGGTTAAACATCTGAAGCCCTTGTCTAATAATTTAAAATAAAATTCATTGCATCATTAAGGCATTTTAGTCCTATCACAGAAATGTATTGCTGCTGGACACTTGTTGATCCAGCGTTTCCCTATAAAAGTGTCAACTTTCTGATAATACTTCCTGAAAAAAAAACATTTCCAAAAGTTTGATTACGTCCTCAAATTTGGCAAGACTGTGAGTGATTTTCTGTTTAAGTAGTGTTACGTGTAGACTATCCTGGCTGACGTTATCCAATACTTTTCCTCAAGCCAAAGTTAAAGGTAGGGGTTTTATGTCCCAGTCAATAACCAGGGTACTTTCTTCAAGCAATAAGCCTTACAAGCTCAAAGTGGAAGTTTCAAGTCCCCATGCTGCCATGATTTTGGTTCGAACCTACAACTCCAAAACTAAGACCCAAGTGATAAAATGCGAAATGTGTTAACCACTCAAGCATTGGCGTCCTATATGATCTACACGGTCTGTTGCAAGTAAGGTTTGACACACCTAAACTAAGTGTAAATCTACATAACGTCTATTAAGTGGGATATGAGATTGCTCCCATGTCTGTATTGTATATATATATATGCATCTGTTTGCAGTTTGGAACAGTCTGTGATAAATAAATTGGGAAATAAATGAAATGCAATGGTTCCCAAGTCAGAACCCGATATATATGTGTCTGGAATCCCCCCATCATTTGTTATATCTGAGGGATAATGGTTTAAGCTATAGTGCTTGCTTGATATTACTCTGCAATCTCAACACACAATCTGTATTTTCTATGGGATTATTTTGTCTAAAACCCCTCTCACAAAAGCCTTAGATTTAGGGTATGTCTAAAAAGTGAAAAAAAAAATGGAACTTGTAAGGTAAGATTAAAGAGATAAACGAAGGGGACTGAGGTTATATGAAGCTTCTCCAGGTCCTGTACCTGCGAATTTTGGATTTGAAAGCTACAAATGGAAGCTTAACATTGTAAACCTAATTAAATGCAGCAAAGGCTTTTAAACAAAATGAAGACCAAAGGGAAATATTTCCCTATCTTTGTTTTATTCGTTAATGATTCCTTTGTGGTTTAATTTATTTTTAACTTAGGTAAAAACAAGTGTTATATATGATGGTAAGCTATCTGAATCAAAAGTTTAGTGTGTATTTTGTATGATTTATGAGTTAAATTAAACCATATTTAAAAGAGAATATAAAAAAGCTGTCACATATACAGGGGCACCAATGAATATGAGAAACTCGATATTTAACGTGGGATTTCTCAAACATTTCTGCATCATTTTTATGCAACAAAAAATGAGAAGAAGCTCTGTAAAAATATCTTTCGGATATTATATAATACATATTTGTAGGTTACATAGTTTTTTTTCTGAGATACTGTTGATAAGCAGCCACTTGTTTACACAAAGTAGCCATGGTATATAATACATATTTGTAGGTTACATAGTTACATAGTTTTCTGAGATACTGTTGAAAAGCAGCCACTTAATTACACTTAGTAGCCATGGTATGGGGGCCGCTGTATACAAGAAATATATATGTTACAGTAAACATGCGAAATCAGTAAATACGCATATTCCCTAAAATTTTCAGTAAATACGCATATTTACTGATTTATGACCTGTGTTATTTCACAAGTTTACTGGTTTGACTTTAAGTGAAATGAAACTTTGATGTTCACTGGTTGTAACTATATAATATTAAAGGTAAACCAAACTTTACATCATATTGGAACATTTTACTCTGTATAATAATAAATGGTAAACCAAACTATGAATTATAGTGAAACATTTTACTCTATTATGATGACTCTCAGAACATACTAAGCATACTTCATTTTAGAGTACATTACATGCAAATAGCACTGGGCTTTTAAATATTTATTTCTAAAAACTTTAGATATGTGCTTTCTATAGACATTTCATTTAAGCTTATATTATTTTCAATCCCACAGGAACTAAGGACCTATGTCATCCCTACCAATGATTAAAGATCATTTAACTTTTCACTATTTTTCTGTGACTGATACATATAAAGCATTTTTATTGGAAATAAATAAAAGTTTAAGAAATTAATTTAAATTTCCAAATTTTAACATATTTTAAATGTACCTTCATTCAGGAGAAATTTTAGCTTATCATTTAAGACAACATGATTTACATCCAAACAAGTCTGCATGTATTCTCAAAGAATCTATTGTTAAACAGAGATTATTAGTAAGTGGTTTCTTTATTTTATTTTAATCAAGGCTTAATATTTTGCCATTTTCTGTTAGATTATGACTTTAATATAGGTACTGGCTACTTGAGCAAAGAATTGTTTTAGAAACAATGAAAAGGCCAGCTAGCCCCTAATTGGATTGGATTTCATCATAGTCTTTCAGAGGGACTTTATCTCTTTTAAGGCATCTATGGTTATGGTGTGGCTTCCTCTATTGAAGGGACAACATTAAAGGGAAGTTTTATTTAACCCTAATTATAGATCTAAATTTTAGTGGTTACCTTTGGAAAAGAAATATATTAAAAATACATTGTTAAAACTACAGTGAAAGCCAGTTCTTGAACAAGAAATGTATCTTAATCTTATTACCTTGCTTGTTGTTCCTTATACATAAAGCATCATAATTTGATAAATATTTGGATATTTACATTTATAAACTTGTCTATTTACATTACAATTTATTTTAAATGAAAAAGATATATTACAAGTTTTATCACATATCATATGCAAATGCTTTTGAAATTATAAAGTGATGATAAATAGTTATCCCAGTGCTGGATTGTAAACAAATATCAAACTTTGAATATGACAAAGCCATTTAAAGTTTGAAATAACTGTATGAAAACATAGCAGATAATGCCCAAGATATTTAAGATATCAAGTCTTCACAATGATTTTAGTAAATACGTGTATTCACTGGACCAAAAACCAGTAAATACGCATAATTACTGAAATTTTCAGGGAATATGCGTATTTACTGACCAAATCAGTAAATACGCATATTTACTGAAAATTTCAGTAAATACACGTATTTACTGATTTTGCATATTTACTGTAACATATACATCCCGCTCTGTATATTCCCCTGTATAGGTAATACACGGTGCCTGGTGGATAATAACAAATAATGCATTCAATAAATACATGAGCATAACTATATCTTGGGTAACATATCTAAACGAAAGTCGTACTTTTATTACAAAGGAGACCATATTAACTTCTAGAAGAAGAGCTAAACATAAATTAAATGTTACATAGATAGCAATAAGGCAGTAGGGTACCCCAAACACCTTAATATGGTGTCATTAAATTTTAACTAAAATCTACATTGATGCAAGCTCAACCTGTATGTTACATTCAGCTACAAAATCTATCGTTAAAGGCTTCAAAGGCGTTTCAAAATCAAAGAAGTCGGGTTCAGTTAAGTCGGATACGAAGTCGGATGCAAAGTCTGAACCACAAAATTTCAAGCTTCCTACATTTGATACTCTTAAGGAAGATGCTGTGATTCAGTCAAAGGTTGAACAAAGACTACAAGAACTTTCAGAATTGGCTAAAACAGGTACGGTTCAAAAATTAAAATCTCAAAGGGGTGGCCAAGTCGAGGTCATGGTCAAAAATAGAGTCAAATGGCCTCACGAATATATCCTGTCTGGTCTTAACAAAGAAAGAGTTTCATATGACCAACTTTCAGTTACTCAATGGGTGGCTGGTTTTGGCCGCACCATGAGGGAGGAGTCGGATCCGGAAATTAAACAACACATGCTTGATTACATGATCTCCCTCATGGATGATGCAAATGATTTTTCGTGGGTTTCGGCCAAAGCCAGCCACGCAGTGTTACTATGTCGCATGGAACAAGGCGAAATCAGATCATATTCGGATGTCATGGCCATTGATCGGATTAGGAGAGCTAATGCTCAGAAATATGTCCCTAATTCAACAGGCACTTCTCCTCAAAATTCAACTTTTCCCAAGAAGTTCGGAAAAACTACAAAATCCATGCCCTGTACATATTTTAATCAAGGTACATGTTTGCAAAAGAAATCTCATGAGACCAGGGGGGTACTTTATAAGCACATCTGTGCTTCTTGCTTTGCCTCAGCAGGGAAGACATTTCCACATGCTGAGATTGAATGCAAAAATAAACATAAAGGTCAGTCAAAAAACGATTAGTCTTGGGTGATCATAAACGAGCGTTCACCCATCATGATCGAATTTTTGTAAATAAGAATACTGATGCCACCCACATCAACACGCAGTTGTCGGCCACTAGGGACACGTGGCTCAGGTGGTTTATGGTTAACAGATCTGTCAACACTTCTGTTAACCATAAGTCATATGCTGAAGTTTTAAAAAATTCTTCTAAAAATATTACAGCCAATACTTCCTGTACACATACCAGACATGCACCAAACAAGCCTCATGTAGATCATAAGGTCAATTGCGTTCCCCACAAATGCGTTTATAAACGCACTCTGCACAAATCAAATACAAACTGTGAAGGGTGTCCTGGTAAACGCAACTCAGTTTCTAAAGGTCAGCCTTATATGCAAGAGTTTGCTTTGCCATTACAGAATAGATACGAAATTTTGTCGCTTCTACAACCGCAGCACTCGGCTGATCAGCATGGTATATATTCAACTGAACCTTTGCAGGGCAATAAAAACAAAACTGGGAAAAAATTGGGTACAAATCCATGCTGCACTAGTACTCCTGTTGGTACAGGTTCCATTACCTTTAAAGGCAATAAAAACAAAACTGGGAATAAATTGGGTCAGGTACCTCAGGAAGTTCAACAATTAGGTCTTGTACATCAGCCAAAGCACCATCTTCCACTTTTCAGGGGCAATAAAAACGGACCTAGGGCCAAATTGGGTCAGGTGCTACCTGATAGTGCTACTTTGGTTACGGTTGCTACTGACACTGATGAAAATAAGGTTTCTTTGCATAATGCTTGCACACAAGCTCAAGACACAAAAAGTGTTGCTACATCCACAAGTCATGATTTAGCATGCGTGGAGGAAAGACAGGATGAGGCTTATGTGTATCTTTATGATGTCTCCAACTCTCCTGCGAAACGTAAACGAAATATTCCTGATCATGTTTATCAGAGTAAATTCTTATCTTCAGATTATCTCAATTGTGTACACCAGAACGGTAGGAATTTTGGTTTCTTACCTTTAAACAACCTTATGGTTTATACAGGCCATCACATCACATGGTCAGAGGTTCCTAATATCGTGGAAGCTCATACCATTGTCAAAAATTCTGGAAAGCCTAACTTTATGGGGGCTAGAATCCCGGTAGCTAGCCAGTTCAATATTCAAGCTTGGGAATTCTACCTCGATCAATATTGGGACAAACAAATTGTAGATCTCTTGCAATTCGGCTTTCCTTTAGATTTTGATAGGTCAAAAATATTACAGAGTACTCATGTCAACCATTCATCTGCTTTAAAGTTTTCAGATCATGTAAAAAATTACATTGAAACTGAAAGGAATTATGGGGCTATATTGGGGCCTTTTCAAGAATTTCCTTTTCCGTGTCACATCTCTCCCTTCTTAACTAGAGATAAGCCTAACTCTGATAACAAAAGGGTTATACTAGACTTAAGCTTTCCTCATGGAAGATCAGTTAATGATGGGGTTAATAAAGATGTATACTTAAACACATTTTTTGAACTGAACTATCCTTCTGTAGATACTGTCGTAAACCGTCTCAAAACTTTAGGTTCTGAAGCACTTCTGTACAAAGTCGATATCAGTCGTGCTTTTAGACATATCAGAATTGATCCTGGAGATTTAGATTTGTTAGGTCTTAAACATGACCAGTTCTTTCTCGATCGTACGCTGCCGTTCGGATTTCGTCACGGTTCCGTTTTCTTTCAGAGGTGTACGGATGCAGTACGGTATATTATGGATAAAAAATTTAAGTTTCCTTACCTCTGCAACTATATTGATGATCTTATATATACGGGTCTTCCAAATGAAATATATAGTTCCTATACCACCCTTCTTGCACTTTTACAAGAACTAGGTCTAGAGATTAGCCAATCCAAATTGGTTTCACCTACAACTACTGCCGTATGTTTAGGCATTGAAATTGACACTGTCGACCGTACGCTAAAAATACCTCAGGACAAATTATCTGAAATTAAGAATATATGTCAAAAATTTGCCAGTAAGACCAAAGTGACTAAAAATCAGTTACAGTCCTTACTCGGATCCTTGTTGTACATCACAAAGTGTGTTAAACCTGCAAGATTTTTCCTCAATAGAATGCTTCAGTTACTGAGAGAACATACAAATAAGTCCACCATTCATTTAAGTGTTAATTTTCATAGGGATCTTAACTGGTTCAACACACTCTTACCTCAGTTCAATGGCGTTACTTTCTTTGATTACAAACAGCCAGATCATATCATTTATCTAGATGCATGCCTTACTGGCTTTGGGGGAGTTTTTGCTAGTAAGATCTATGCATTGCAGATACCTCTGGCTTTCAAAAATTATACAATAGTTCATCTGGAAATATTGAATATTGTTGTAGCATTAAAGATTTGGGGAGATTTCTGGAAAAATCAAGTAATTGATATTAAATGTGACAACATGGCGGTTGTCGAAGTTCTTAGAGCTGGTAAAGCTCGTGACCCTATTTTAGCTACTTGTGCTAGAAATATTTGGTTGCTGACTGCAATATTTAATATCCGACTAACAGTTACTCATATTCCTGGAGTTCAGAATGAAGTCGCAGACTTACTATCTAGGTGGCAGGGTACAGAATATCAATTTCATACATTATTTTCTTTTCTTCCTACTCATGAATGGATGCCAGTACATCTGCATCACACAGATTTAAACGAATATATATAACATGTTCTTTGTATTGTAGATGTATTGCCACATTCTTCACAGCTGGCAGCTTCAGCCTTGGAGAGGCTCAAGTCTGGTTTTCGTCCAGCTACATGGCTCCAATACAATAGAATGTTCGCCCAGTTCCTAGCATTCTTAGAGTTCCAGAACATTCATGTCCTTCAGGTGAACACTATTGTTTTGCTTTCTTTTATGGAGTTCTGTTATCAGAGTGGTCTCTCGCAGGCTTATATCTCTAATTATTTATCTGCAGTTAGAGCCATGTTCATAGTTCATGGGCTAAATACAGATTCTTTTAAAGATGAACGCCTTCCTTTATACATTAAATCTCTCAAAATCAATGCAGTTTTCAATCCTACCATCACAAAACTGGTTTCCATTGATTTGTTGCAAAACATTGTAGCTTTGTGTGATCAAAAACAATTTCCAGTAGTTTTTAAAGCACTGTACCTTTTTTGTTTTTTCTCTTTTATGAGACTTTCTAATATCTTGCCACATTCTGCTGCTCAGTTTGATATAACTAGGCATTTGACTAGGGGTGACGTCATTTTTGGCCAACAGGTATGCACAGTCATAGTTAAATGGTCCAAAACCATTCAAGACCGTAAAGAAACTACTACCATTTCATTGCCAATCCTGGGTTCATCACCCCTTTGCCCTGTAGCTGCCATAAAATCCATGTACCAGGCTCTCCCGGCTTCAAAAAATTCACCATTATTTTTAGTTCATAGCCGAGGCAAATCCATTCCCTTAGCTGATTCTGCTGCCAGGAAGCATCTCAAGTCCATCTCTGCTATGCTCAATGTATCCCCTCACTTAACATTTCATAGCTTTAGAAGGTCGGCTACCACCTGGGCGTTTCACAATGGTGTACCTTTGCAAGAAATTATGCAGCATGGCACCTGGTCATCCCAGGCAGTCTGGAGATACATTAAATCTGTCCCTTCCTCTTCCTCTCAAGTTTCTCGCACTTTCCACCATCATCTTTTCCTGTAGTTTGGCATTTGGCGCCTTCTTTTGGCATATTTTACATTTTCCAGGGTTAAACCATATATAATACCATTACACTTTGCATATTAAGCCATGTATTAATGCTTTGAAATGAATTATTATCACTTAACATGGCTGCTCTGTCACTTCTTATCTGGGCAAAGTTATAAAAATGCTGTTAACTTTATTGCTTATTGGGTTCGGGCTTGCAAATTCATTTTGTGCACCCGTAATCCCATTGGGTCTATCAGGAAACTTGGGTTTGTTAATTACTTTATTTTGGGTCAGGGCAACTTTGTACTGTATATTTTGTTATATGAGTGACAGGGTTTTAAATTCGCATATTCATATGCTGGATTTCATAATGTCCTCGTATATATGGGACATGTCGTGATTATCATTGGCTTCTAGCCTATGACTCATTATTTCATTAGGCAAAATTTTGTTAGGTCTAAATTTTGGCTCACGGACTAGCATGTTCTTGTTCGTCCGATAGAGCCTAGTATTTTTCAGTACTTAGGGGTTACTTTTGGGGTAAAATTTCATGTTACTTTCTACTTGTATTTTATTGTTAATTCAATTTACCATATCGTCATAACTATTATATAATGCTTTGTGTTACAATGGATGTACAATATCAATGATGTGTTTTAACAATAATAAATTATATAACCCATGTTATCCTCTTATTGTCTTGGGGGGGGGAGGCTGGAAATGTGTTAAATGCCATTTGGGTGGCATTGGGCTCATTTCGGCTCCCCCTGTCCTTGCATTTAGTATGCCGCTTCATTTGCATACATAATTGCTATTGGTCAAGACTGACCAGCGTGGGACCTCTCTGTTTTACAGGCCTCAATCCTCCATTCTGTCATTGGAAAGCAACGAGGACACACATTTTCTCCCACCCCTCTGGTCTCATGAGCCCCTCCCCTCTATTATCTGTGAACAGATTACTGCTTCTATTCTTATATATTTTCAGGATAAGAGGCAAAGATGGCTTCCATCTGGGAATGAACCTGGGTGCGTCATTTTGTGATCTCAGCAGTGTTAGCTGGGTTTGACTTCACGCAGTGGGGATTCGGATGCCTGTCGGATCCGTTAAGTTCCTGGCTTGTCCATATAATGGAAGTGTCTAGTTAGACGTTATGAACAGTCTGGTCTCCCAGTAGTATCTTGCTTTGATATTGACACTTGCATCACAGATACATGTTATTTCCATGATTATGTAATAATATTGTTGCATTATGATGATATAGTTTCCAGCACTCTATGATGCAGTTTCTCATTTTCATTGTATTTGCGGCCCCTGGCCTAGTAAGATTAGCATTGTCATAGCATCATGTTTTATACCTTTCATATTCCTGTGCCATTCTATTTTGTAATGCATAGTCCTGCTATAGCTCTGTTTGTATTATAACGAATCATGCTTTATTTTAGTCTTTTATACATTTGCCTTCTTTTGGCATATTTTACATTTTGCATGGTTAAATCATATATAATACCAGTCGCCTTCTTTTGGCATATTTTACATTTTCCAGGGTTAAACCATATATAATACCATTACACTTTGCATATTAAGCCATGTATTAATGCTTTGAAATGAATTATTATCACTTAACATGGCTGCTCTGTCACTTCTTATCTGGGCAAAGTTATAAAAATGCTGTTAACTTTATTGCTTATTGGGTTCGGGCTTGCAAATTCATTTTGTGCACCCATAATCCCATTGGGTCTATCAGGAAACTTGGGTTTGTTAATTACTTTATTTTGGGTCAGGGCAACTTTGTACTGTATATTTTGTTATATGAGTGACAGGGTTTTAAATTCGCATATTCATATGCTGGATTTCATAATGTCCTCGTATATATGGGACATGTCATGATTATCATTGGCTTCTAGCCTATGACTCATTATTTCATTAGGCAAAATTTTGTTAGGTCTAAATTTTGGCTCACGGACTAGCATGTTCTTGTTCGTCCGATAGAGCCTAGTATTTTTCAGTACTTAGGGGTTACTTTTGGGGTAAAATTTCATGTTACTTTCTACTTGTATTTTATTGTTAATTCAATTTACCATATCGTCATAACTATTATATAATGCTTTGTGTTACAATGGATGTACAATATCAATGATGTGTTTTAACAATAATAAATTATATAACCCATGTTATCCTCTTATTGTCTTGGGGGGGGGGGGAGGCTGGAAATGAAAATGCAGTGAAAAAGACTAACATGTATTATATAAAAGGTTTTTAGTATCTATTATTTCGATAACTTTTTTATTTTTCCTTTCACAAAATCTGCTGAATATCTGTCAAGCCACCATGAGAACATTCACTGCATAAATACATCAAAGGTGACCCCATGTCACTATACACAGAAAACTCTTTTGCTCAATCAGGCTTAACTTACTCCTTATATAAGATTTATATAAATACTGCGTCATCTTTTGCCTAAGTTATTTAATCCAAAAACTAAGCTTTGATAAAAAGGAACATTTAAAAAAACTATGGCTAAGCCAAAAACTTGGCTAAGTCTTTGACGACCGTCTGTGAAATCATCCCATAGGGCCTATTCACTGAAATTTTTTTGTCAGTGGAAATGTTCAGTCTGGTTCTCAGATCTCCATCCAGATTTAATACCCAGGTCACATTTTGGGGGCAAACTGGCAAAGATAAATGATTTTGTATTTGTTTGAATCAAGTATCTTTTTATGTAAAGTTTTCATTTGTAGTTAAGTTCAAACACATATGCTTGTTTATGTTAGCCTAACACAAGGAGTAATTATAATAACGACACTTTGAACAACGTCGAATATAAAAGGTATCTGGTGCTTTGTTGTATATCAAATACTTACATAACATTATGGTCGGTCAGTAAACTCCTGTTAGTAATGCGACTTTCACACTTCTCCGATCAAATAGTAATACTAATAAAATGTATCCTTATGGATGGGATACAATAAAATGTCGCAGCAAAGCAGGTAAGTATGAACACATATCATGTTTTAATTTTAAACTTTAAATCGGGCAGGAAGAGGATTACCAGATCTTCGAAACGGGTTGACTATTTTAAGAACAAACACACAAAAAACGGGTCCTTATAAAACACATTTTAAATTATTGTTTATTGTCATAATGTGGGTAAAATCTAAGTTTCAGTCAGATGTCTCTTCATCAAATTTCTTTTCACTGTGCCTCTTCTCCTTTAAACTATTTGGCCTTTTTCTTTTTTGGAAAATTGGATCACATTAAACACTGTAGTTGCGTTACTGATATCTACAGTTAATGAAAACTTACACATGGTCCCCCAAATTCTGGAAGGTAATTGAGCTAAGGATTTGCATGCTGAGTCACACCTCTAGTTGTAACGTGAAAGGTCAAAGGTAAGGTTTTATGTCTCATTCAACAACCATGGTGATATTGGCACAGGTCCTCAGTTTTGTCATCATTCCCCATGGGCCCCCCAACAACACCAACTGCCAAAGAAACAAGCAATTGGGAATAAATATATTATTTATTAATCTACTAAAATTGGTATTTACTGACATGTAATACATAGTTTAATCATTTACAGTTTAAGTGACTTTATTCATGACTAATGATCATGATTAACTTTACTAGCAATGACAAATTATTAATAAGTAAAGATTAAGAACTTTAAGACATTACTGGCATTGGCAAAACGATAGTTACGAATTACTAAGCCAATGAGTTACAAGTTAAGACCTTACTGAAGGATTTACCAACAACATTACATATTAAACATGGCAATTTAAGTAAAAGGTAAGGTGATATGTACAGACTTTTGTAAACACACTGGCAGCAGAAAGGATGGATTTTTTACAGAAGATGATGCCAGCATAAGACCAAGTGGACCTGGGTACGACTGCCCCCCACCCCTTCCCATTATGGGACACCCAGAGCCAAACATAAACAAGAAAGGTCAACCCTGTGACCTCCAGCAAGGTTACCCAACCTACTGGACAAAAGAAGCTGTGAGAAGAAGAAATTTTTGGCAAAAATGTTTTGGTGGGGGTTGGAAGACCCAAGGCAGAGTTGGTACAAGGAATTAGTTAAGATAAGAGTTTACATGTTCTAAGGCAAATGGTTCCACATGTTAATGTGGAGAGAATGTCAGAATTTGGAAGAGATAATTAATTAGATGTAGGAAGATGAATTGTAACAGGGTGCCAAGCAGCCAGACTAAGAAAGTAGGTGCTGTTGGAAAGTAGTACAAACAAGGGAGGGTTTGGTAGATATGTCATTTATATATTTCCAAACTGAATCAGAGCGCCAAGTGCCATGGTGCATAATCTGGCTCAAGGGGACCCCATGATGGAAGGCCCAAGTAGCCCCACACCTTCTGAAATCATGAAAAGTGAGATGAGGAGAGAGATGTAAGAGCTTTGATACGCTATGTAGGTGTCGACGTACAACAGAATCTGTAAGAGGAACTTGTGCATAGGCCCTGGGGATCTGAAATAATGGATCATTGGGGTCACCTGGAAACAGCGAAGTAAAGAACGCAATGCAGCAACTGGGCACAATGGCGATAAACCCAGCATGGGAAGGCTGATGGTTCGAATCTCTTGCCTGTTTTGCATAGTTTTAGACCATTTACTGATAAGCAACACTTGGTTCTCAGCAAAAATAACATCCCCCTTTGCCAAATGGCGAGTATTATCAAAGGTTGAAATTGTATGGGGGAGGATATTAGACAGCCTGAGAAAGGAAAAGTATGCTAAAACATAGAGAGGTTTAAAGACATGAGGATGGTGGAGTGTTTCTGCAACATCTATAATACGCGTAAGTAAGTGGGTATCAATATGCTTGTGTATTTTTGGCTGAAGGGGCCTGTTTATCTTCAAGGATTTCAAGAAATACTATATTTGATGATGTTGAAAAGAAGCAGTATCTAAATTGAAGACTATGGATTGAGCTCTAATACCAGCCAGGTTATTAGATATGTTAGCAGGAGAAATTTGGTTCAGCACCAGATACTCCATGAAAGCAAGAAGAACAATATGGTTTACCTGACCAAGTTGAAACCCAGCCGCCACCAGGAAGCCAAGGAAGTCTCGAAACATACGCCAGTAGGCCTTCTGTGTAGCTGGTCTGAAGGCAGAATGCAACCTGGCTTGAGCCCTGGTGGCGAGCTGGGCCACAGGGTCGGGAAGACCTGAAACATATCAAATATCATAATTTAGAGCAGTCAAATCAATGTGAGTATTCATCCATATAAATTGTGGTAACAACTGCCTAAGCTTTTCTTCGGGATTTGTAGTTATAGTCCATCTGGACAATAGGTCAGCAATGTGATTATTTTTTCCTGGAATATCAAAAATAACCAGGCGAATATTGAAAATGGCAGTTAGCAGCCACACGTTCCTGGCACAAAGTGCCAGAAAAGGATCCCTGGTCTTGCCAGAGTTCAATACCTCGACCACTGCTAAATTGTCACACTTTATTTCAACTTTCTTGTTTTGCCATAGGCTAGACCATACTTTAAGGGCCACTATTATATTTAGCATCTCCAACTGGGTTATATGTAGATGTGCAAACTGTTCGCCCAAAGGAAGTGCATAAACCATTGGGCCAAATGTGGCCCCAAAGCCTGTAAGCGAGGCATCTAAATGAACCTCAAAGTCGACTTTCTTGTGGTCAAAGTAGGTAACCCCATTATATTGTTCTAAGAAAGTCAAAAACCAGTTAAGATCTTGGTGAAAGGAGTGTGTCAAATAAAGAAGTGCTGCTTGAGTGTTCTCTCTAAGAACTTGAAGCATGCGATTAAGGAAACTTCTAGCAGGACGAACGCACTTTGTTATATAAAGAAGTGAGCCTAATAAAGACTGCAATTGTGTTTTGGTACATGATTTTTTATGTTTCCATGTTTTACACATATTTTTTATTTCCTGAAGCTTTTGAGGAGGTATAGAAATGGTTTTATGTACAGTATTGATTAGTATTCCCAAGCAAACTACTTCGGTAGAGGGTGGGACTAATTTCTTTTCACCGACCTCTAAGCCTAGGTCCTGTAACAAGGACAACAAAAAGGTATAAGAATCATGAATTTTGGAGGGCAAACCAATATATATGAGGTCATCAATGTAATTTAAGAGGGCATTTTGACCATGAGATTGCATAATGTATCTTATGGCGTCGCTGCACCTCTCAAAAAATCCGGATCCGAGTCGATATCCGAATGGAACCGATCCGTCGAGATAGAGATAATTATGAACTATACCTAATAGATCAATATCCCCTGGATCTATTCTAAGCTGCCTAAAGGCCCTGCTTATATCTACCTTGTATAATAGGGCTCCAGGGCCAAGATCTTTCAACTTATTAGTAATATCATCGATAGATGGATACTGCAGGGTGAAGTAGGTATCTAAATATTTACATTTGTGTACAAAATCATTGACAGGCGCACCCTTAGGCCAACTAAGATCAACCATAGTTCGCCTAACTGCAGAATTTTGCTTCTCCCTGGCCATAAGTGGGGAAATATGAACAGGGAAGGGAGGGTCATGATAAGGGCCATAAATGGCTCCATGTGTTAACTCTTCCTCAATATATGCTTGTACATGTGCCTGAAATTGATCTGCCAAAGTATGATTGGCATGTGAGGAAGTGATGATGCTATCCCTATGAAAGTCTAAGGGAAACCCAAATTGCAATAAATCGGGTACTTGTTGGTCCCAATAATCTTTCAAATATGTCCTCCATACGTTAACGTTCAAATTGGTTTCCACAGGAATACGACATTTTAGAAAATTTGGAACCCCACTTTGTCTGACTAGGTTGTGGGCTTCAATTATATTTGGTACTATGTCCCATTTAACTGGGGGACCCGTATAAATTTTTAAATCTGTCAAAGGTACATAGCCAAAGCTATCATTATTTTGTGCTATACAGGCCTTATAATCTTTGCAAGTACCTTTCTGGTTCCAAACATACAATGGAATTTTTTTCCTCCCTAACATATGAAGAAGAGGTAGGGTCGGGCAAAGCCAGATCGCACGCCTGGCCACTCTCTGGAGCTGGCTGGAAGTCTTTTCCTCCATCTCCCAGAGTGGCCAACTGTGATGTGTCAGTTTGCAAGGTATTTTGAGAAGGTAGCCCTACATTTCTGTTTCCATATATCGGAAGTGTATTGGGTTGCACATAAAGGTCAACATTTGTAAGTTTGGAAAATGTATTGCTTTTTCCATGAACCGAAGAAGCATTTTTTATATTATTTACTTTATCCGGTGTATTTGCCAGTATTTTTTGTACTGTAGGGACAGCTGACGCTGTGCCTACCTCATCGAGAACAGTGGGTGCATTCCCTTGGATCTCAGAAATGTTCTCATCGAGATTCTGTAAAGCTTGGAAACGATTTTTCACTGGAAAGTGAGCAAACTCAAGAGCTGGGTTAGCAGGGTATTGAGAACAAAGTTTCTGCTCGAGACCAATTGATGGGAGGCTACCCACGGGTCTGGAGGATTTGGGTTCGATACTAACCTTGGAAGAGGTAACAAGAGCGGCATTTGCATTTCCTTGAGGGACAGTGAGAATGCGAGTACCGTTTGCGTTATCTCTGTTAGCAGAAGAACCGCAAAACTGATTGGATACTTGTGAAACAACCTGGGCGTAAGTCCTACCATTGTAGACATTGGCAAAAGCTTTAGAAGTATAAAACCAAGAGATATATCTGGATTTAGAAGCTCGAAATTCCTGATAATAATTTTTTCTAAATTTTTTGGTACTATTCCAAACCACTCTATGCCCAAAATGTGTGCCAATGTTTGGACTAACGCCCAAGTTTGCTCGTTTTTTGTGACCTTGTGTTTATTTTTGCAATCAACCTCCGAGTCAGGGAAAGCTTTTGCCATTTCTTATAAAACATGAGGAGCACGACATGTCGATAAAGAACGCCTCTAGTTTCATGAGTACTGTTGTGAGTACATGTACCTTGATTGAAAAATTGACAGGGCATGCTTTTGACATTCTTGTCTCGCCTCCCACCTCTGCGGCCGGGGTTCGATCCCCGTGATGGCCTTAAGTGGGAAAGCTGGTAGTTGCTTGCCGTTGGTTGGCAGTTTACAGTACACAACCCTAGCGAACTATATGTACTGGTTTCCTCTGCCCTTCCAATTACCCGTCGTGATATGACCTGTACAGTGTTGAAAGCGACATAAAACCCCAAATAAAGAAACCTTAGAGTCCCGTCATGTGTTCACTACATTTTTATTTGATGACCATTTTTCTCCTTTGTGACTCTGTCTAGTTTGCTTCCCCATGCCAGGGCTCATTATGACCCCTACAGACACTTAGCCAGGGCCAGTGTTATATTTTCAAATCATGATGCTACAGTATTGATAAAGTGGTCGAAAACCAATAAGACCAAAACTCAAATCACTACTGTTCAAATACCATTTTGCATGCACCCCCGCCCCTTTGTCCCGTTCCAGCTCTGAAGACTATGTTTACTGGTACCTGGTTTTGCTAATGACCAACTGTTTTCTATTTGTGGGGCTCAGTATATCTCAGTGTCCTGACCTTGAACTCTAACGCATGAACAAGACAACTGGGGAATATAATTTTATTCTAATGTTATACACACTATATCATATTTACATACTGGATTCATTTAAATATTACTGAACACAAAGTGAAATACCTAAGGCCACCTTAACCATAACATACAATTTAAAATACTCTGAGGTGGCCTTAATTAGATAGCAAATAAGAGGTGACTGGGTCACCTTAAAATGAGTTTTAGTGAAAACTTAGATTTTGTAAATACAAATTACATTTGAGTTAAACAGTTTAAGTTTTAATCTTAAATGAAGATAAGGTGGCCTAGCCACCCAGTTATTTAACTATGTAATACTAGGTAATTTATATACAACTTCATGATATGATATTCATAGTTTCAAATGAGATTAAGAGTAACAAAAGCCCCATTAACAAGTATATATAGTATAAAGTAAGCATATTAAAACATTTAAAATAAAACATGTAAAATAGGTAAAAGTATAGATAAAATAAAGTACATAGGTAAAATCAGGACCAGAGTATCTAGCTAAAATACTTAACACCTTACTGGGTCGAGCATTACGACCCCCTTAAGCCGCTGATACACAATTGCCTTTGGGGACTCTGGTTGACACCCCAATTTACCAACTTTTTAAATAGTTATTTTTGGCATATATCAGTTTGAATTATATGGTATCAGAATATGTAAAGTGTAAATACGTTACTGTCACATATGAGTAACTGGACTAATAACCCAATACCAGTTATCTATTATTTATCAATGTAAAAGTTAAGAATGTTAAAATTTTAAAATTGTCGTTACCAAGTACTGTGTAATAAGCATTCATGCATGTATATCAAATTCATTTCAAAAACCAAGAACTCACAGATGAACTAATTAAATCAATTTACTTTAGCTATTGTCTATACAAGATATTATGTCCATGTTGCTGATCTACTTGACTTCCGGCTTCTGGATGGACCCCCTACTCCAGATGAACCCAGAGGACAATAAAGTGCAGACACTAAAATGAACTTCTGACCAGGACTGGCCAAGCTTTCACACCATGCTGTGATCTTCTTAATTGTTAATTTTCATAATGTAATTTGCTCTGCTTTTCCACTAACACAAATTAACTGCTTGCTTTCCGCAATGAGAGACACATGTGTGAACTGCCCTCATCTTCACTAATGCCACAATGAGGCTTGAACAAGCCAACAGAGGATAACTTGTGCTTTATGCTGGTCTGTTACTGGACCCAGGAATCTTGGTCCCAGGTTTGTGTTATCAGGCAGCTTCCATATCTGAAACTACAACTAAGAGTTAATAGGTTTCTAGGGTGGGGAGTGGGTAAAAAGTTCTTAAGTTACATAAAATGGCGACTTGCCTCACTGAAAACTGGATTTAAAGTGAGGCAGGAGGGAAAATTTATAGAAAAAGCGGGAAAAATTGATTACAAAGGTCAGAGGTTATTATGACATTACAAATTAAGGTCCTTAGCATACATTCAAGTGCCACTGAATAAGGTAGCACCCGAAATGCTACCTTCCCATTTGACAGTTAGTCACTACAAAAAGACAAGGGACTCGGGTCACTGAATGTGTATGGAGCTAAATTCACTCTACTGCTCCCGTTCCCTCTCCGCTATTTTCTGCATTTAGACAGCACCTTCAGTCCTAATGGGTTCCTGGGTGGTTTATTATTATTATTATATTATTAATACTTATATGCATAACTATGATTGGACTGTAAATAGTATTAGTCTAGATTTACATATCTTTTTATATATTTACTCATGTGTATTTACTATGGTTATTGTACTTTACATTATATTACTGAATAAATGAATGCTCCACATTTTGTGTTTACTGACTGGGGGGTGGGGGACTGCCAGAAGTTTAGTGCATAATGACTGAAGGAGTGTATGGCTGGAAAATGCTTACCTCATTTGTAATTCTTATGAAGGAAAAATTGGGCTTCTACTTCTAATATATACATTATCTTGTAATATTATTTTAATATTCTATGCAACACCAATGATTTATGCAACACCTAAACAGGGAAACGTGAACGGGGGAAACAAATCTACATACAGGTAAAAATACATGGGACTATGTATGGTCTCTGTCAGTCGTCATTCTTTTATCTATTGGCTGATGTACCTAACCCTATAGATGAATCCTGAATAAAAACAATGAATCTATTTGATGATATTGTTTGATACTGGTAACAATAGAGCATTGTCGGTCACATTAGCAGCTTTTCACTTGTCCTGATTATATGAGAGCCAACATGACACGGGTTTGTTGACAAGACTCAAAACAAATCTGCTTTATGAGTACATAAAGGTCCTTTCAATCGGCCATCCAGAAATATCCATTCATCCATATAAACATCCCTCATTTAAGTCAGCAGGTTTTCAGACATAAATTTATTACCTTGAGATAAAAAAAAACAATATTCATACACAAGTATAAAAAGTATAAAATATCATAAATTAAAATTTAGTATTTATTTGTTAAGAAGCAAATATCATAGTTGTATTTTACTCAAGTCCTTGTTTCAATTTTTGTGCTAAAAATCATCACATTTTTACAAAGTGCTAGTCAGGTAAAATATCCTGCCTCTTGCATTACCTTTGTAGCAGGTGTCCGGGTTTATTGGGTCTGCAATCAGTACTTCTCTTTCAAACATCAACCCTTTGGGATGAAATGTTTTACAGGTATTACAGGTTGTCATAATGTAATGAAAAAGGTGCCATTTCACACATTGTCACTTTGTCTCTAGTGACTATTGAAGATTAATGAGGTCACACTCGAAATTATTTGACCATAATTGTTTGATTTACTATCATCGATTTATCTAAGTAGAAAGTCTACAGAAAAATATGCGAGTTTTTCCATGGGTATTAATGTCAAACATTAAAAAAGTAAAAAAATCTAACCATTTCAATAATTCAAAATAATTATCGATATAATAAGTGCGTAAATCAAGATATTTTGAATCATCAAGATGGTCAGTCAATAAATCATGATGATTGTCATGAATAATTGAGGTAGTTTGTCAATTCAATTGAGCTAATTTCAAAACAAAATCAAAAGAATCGATCAACTGGAAAAAAAGTGTGACCTACTACTCCAGAACAAATATAATCCAAAGTGAGACTTTAAATCAGTCAGTTAATCATCAGCAGTTTTTTTTTCATTTTCATAGTTTATCATTAGCTTCAATAGTTAAACCCATGTCCCACATGCAAGACTATACTATGACTTAGATAGTGGTTAATAAAGATTGTCCACAACTGACCAATTTTTGTCAGTCACCACACTTTGGGGAGAAAGTGGGATCACATGGTGTGTCCTGGAGATCTGTCACCACTCTTGGTATTTTCTGTAATGTTAATACTGCAATTTAAGCTGAACTTTGTACGACTATTTCAACTTGGAACGAGGAATATTCGTGAAGGTAACTGTACAAACATCTACCATCAAGACACATGAAGACTTATGAGGATTATGGAATGAGTCATGAGAACTTCAAAGTATCCGACTGTCATCCTAAAAGCTTGTCGAGACACAACACACACAATTAATTTTACCATTAGATATACCTGCTAGATGTCTCTATTGTGACCTCCTTATTCCAATTAAATTCATGTTATCGTAACAACATTAATTCATTGTGTATCAATTTTTGTTACTTAAGACAGTTTCCTTTTAATTTTTTTAAAATAAATATTCACACACCATTTGCCATATAGACTTACAAAATTAACTTAACTTGTGAAACTTTCCCCATCGCAAAGAATTTCCAATAAATGTTCCAAAATTTTTCAATGATATTCTAGTTGAAAGTTTTGTATTGCCATAAATTTGAAACTGCTATGATCCTTCAACTCTTTTTCAAAACACCCTGTTAAAGTGATTATTTTTAGCCTTATATTCATAGAAATTTATCTTGACGCATATGTGTGATATAATTATAAAAATATTTGCCTAAAATGGTTAAAATAATCCGAAATGTAAGTGATTTGGAGGGTAGTATTGTAAGATATAAGCTTTAGTTATTAAAAAGAGGTTGATGCATTGGGATGCGTTGTGCAAAGTAATGATAAAGATTTAAACTCAACAGTAAAGTTTACTTTCCTTGTTCCCAACAACTGTCCCACAAATACAGTGTTTAAATTATAAAATAAATGAAAATTCCAACCAAAAATTTATAATGTTTGAGTACACCAAAATCTGTTTGCTGCTGTTTTGGGTTGATAAAATAATCAAATAAAACCAAAAAGGTAAAACATACCTTTCCTAAGTAACAACCCTTTTCGTGTCCTTGATGTTGAAATGGATTGTTTCTTTTCCTCTATGTTTATGTTTTAGCTACACATATAATCCAGTCAAAATAGGGTTTGACCTCAAACAAATTGCAACAGAAACAATTTTACCACCATTGCATCCTAAATAGTTCCATTTTCAAGGGGAAAAGGTTTGCAAAATTTGCATAAATCCAATATAGCCGCCATACAGATTCATGAGAGTGAACAAAAGGCCTTAGTTTAACAGTGAAATTAAACTAAGAAATTGGCAAAACCTTACAATAAATATACAAAACAGTGTTGTTTATGATCAAAGGGGCTCAATTGCATGGTGATTCCATACACACACTCCATCTCTTAGGTCCTCAGTTCAAATCCTAGGTATAGATAAAGTTGCCATCAGGAAAAGTTACCACCAACTAACTGATGGAGTAGAAAAATTTTGCAGCAATGAAGTAAGCAAGGCCGTCTTGCTTAAATCAGAAAATTCAATACAGCATACGTTAACAGTTGCAACTTCCATTTTAGCATTTCTTTGATAAAGAGCAATAACAGAGATAACACACACTTATGAAATTTCAAATATGACCACTTTGTAAGAAGAAAACATAATTTGTGCTCAGGAATAAAAATGAAAGAGGGTTTTGATCAATTGTAATTGTAGTATACCATGATCACCACAGAATTGTGATAAATAATAGATATGTTACATGTGACAAAATAATTTTGAACAAGTGATCAGTGTGTTCGAATTGGTCACAATATTAAACCATTTAGCAAATACTTTGGTGAGCAACACATTGGACTATTGCAATTTTCTGTTCGTATCACTCACTGATTTTGAGTTAAGGAGATTGCTGCAAGTCCAAAACTCACTCTGCAGGGTTGTCACCTGTGCCCCTAAATTCTCACACATTACACCTCAACTGTAAAAACTCTATTGGCTCCCAGTCAGTCACAGGGTACAATTTAAAATAGGCCTCATTACATACGAAATTCTCAACCAAGGTCAACCAGCTACCTAAGAGAATTAATTCAACCCTACACCTCTTCCAGAAATACAAGGTAAAGCACCCCAGACGGAAGTTCCTAGATACCCCCAGATTTGACCATAGAGTTCATAAATCAAACACTTTTCTAATTCTTTCAGTCACTGGCTCCAGCTCTCAGCCATTTTAACTCTTTTTCTAGCCATTACTTTGTTAACTATTGAATTAGTGTTTGTCTTCTGTGGGATACAAGTTTAATGTTTCATGACAATTATGTAATTACTTTTTTATCCATTATTTGTCATTTAAGCTTAAAATTTAAAAAGTGAAATATTAAATAGCAGCAATATAATTATATCAATATATAGCAATTATGAATTTTCATTCAAATAGCTTTAACACTATCAAGTCAATCATAGTTTCAGCCATAGCTAATTTTGTGATACCCTAACAATAGGGACAAATCCAATTAAGTAATCACTTGAATAATAGTTAACAAATCAATACAATAGGGATGACTTCCACACTGTTATGAAAAGACTAGCCAGTGGAAAGCCATTCTTTTCAGTCATGGAGAAAGCACAAGGAACAGTAGATTCGTAGATACGAATGTACGAGGGCCGAAGGCCCGAGTACATTTGTACTACGAATCTACTGTTCCAAGTGCTTTCTCTGACTTAAAATACTGTTTAATAATGATAGTAGTTTTTTGGTTTCAAGTTAATTCCACATTTTAATAGACATTTCTCATAGCATGAAAATATTTTTAGTTACTTTCCAAAATAATCACATCATCATTACTGGTTGTAAATATGTCAAATCATAAACATTTCAGCCTAACTAAGATCTTAAATACTTAAACTGTATAAATTAGAATGCCAAATAGATCTGAGTATACATATTACACATAGTCTTGCAAAACATAATGCCTTGAAATATTGCTATATTTAATATTTTCTCTTTAAAGTTTTGCACTACAAAAAACAAATGTAGGTAAATGTTAACATTTTTACATACTTCTTAAATCCCAACTTGTATTACATAAAAATACGAATATTACACACAAAATAGTCTATCTTGAATGCATTTTTAAAGAATGTAAAATACTGATACAGGAATTTAAAATGTAGTGTTAATTGAAGGCTAAACTGTAAATGGTCAAGCTTTGTACCTTGGGTCCCTTTACAAAAACAGTAGAAAAAAACAGCACATTCTGTTGTAGGAATCTACTGTTTTAACAATAGAGTGACGTCACTACTGTATTTTAATGTAGGATTACTTTCTGATGTATTGTCTAATATGTAGGTTGGATTTAACATAATGGATTGAATTTGTGGAAGCCATACCCTTTTCTGTTGATTAGTTCACAGGGAAAGATAATCAGTTTATAAGATTTACCCCCCTTGATGTACAAATCATATGTCAATTCACAAAAGGATGAATTTCAAACATTTAGAATGTGTGTACTTCAAACACCATACCAGTGAGTTTTTTTCCTAAGGACAACTTTAATGAAATGCAAATTTGTATAAATAAATAATGTACAAAGGAGGGCTGTTAATTGCAATTGCATCAAGCAGAATGGTTGTTCTCTTGAATTGTGGCTGGATGACATACAAAAGTCAGTTGGTACTTATATCATTATTGCATACATATATGAAGTGTGTATTGTTGCTATCTATTTGGCTGGGCCATTTAAAATGGCAGCCTGCTGTTTAAAACGACGGACTGCCATTTAAAATGGCGGAATGCCGTTTTAAATGGCGGATGGGGTCAAAATGGCATGTAACAACTATGTCCAGTTCTTTTGAATTCAAATAAGAAATAGCCCATTTGTTACATCATTCAGGAAACACCTTAAATTCCATCTCTTCAACTCCAGTTTTCCAACTTAGTCTCCTTCCCTCTTGGTCGCACCCATAATTCCGGATCACTGACCTTGACTGCCCCTCGACTTTCAATATGATGAACAATTTTTGCTAACCAGTGCACTAAGTTCCTCTTTGTGGGGAAGATATTGAGCCTTCAAAGCAGTAGATTAGATTACATTAGATGAGATTAGATTATATGACAGGTTGCTATTTGGATATTTTACACAAGTAAATTGAAAGCATTTTTCTAAAATATTCAAACAAAGAAAGGTTTTCTAATAACATTTGTGGTCCAGTATTGCACTGGGTTTTGGAAATAATGTATTCTTCTTTTAAATAGATCATATTATTTGAGGTATCTATGTTAAATAGTATCATAGTAAATATGCAGAAAAAATTAAAATGGAATCATCAAAAATTAGCAAATAAAATGGTTATAAATACCAATCATTTAGTATCGACTTTTAGAAATGCATCATATGATATAAAGTACAAACTATTTAAAACATTTGCAATGCCACTATATGGATATGTTCTATGGGACTACTCTTCAGTGTATATTGAAAAGTAATTTGTATGTTGGAGAAAGTTTATTAAAAGACTTTTAAGTGTTCCTTACAATACCCACTCTGTATTATTACCTATCATTTGCAGTGATATACCAATAGAATGTCAATTACACAAAAAGAGTTATCAAGTTCTTTATATGCCTGGCAAAGTCAAATAATATTTATAATAACTTAACATTGCAGTTAATTGTCGAGGGTAGTAAATCGCATATGTCAAATTCATTAAATTATATCTGTTATAAATATGGAATATGTAAATATGATTTAAGTAATGTACAATTAGGTCAGCTAACTGATGTTATGAAAAGACCTTTTCAGTACAAATGTAGATGTAGATACCTTGGTGTGTGCTGATGTGATAATTGATATGCTCAGTTTTATAGATCAGAATAAATTTGACATTTTGATTCCAAATCAGACGCATGAATTACTGACCTTTGCTTGTACAATATAGCCTGGTTGTGTTCTCCTGTGTGCATAATGTTGTGTTTACAATTTTTCTGTCTTTTCATTCCTATGTTATTTTTATGTAAATAATTTAAAAAAAATAACTGTATCAATCACATGCAATTGTATACAAATAAATAAATAAAATTACCAAAGGTAAATGTTGCATTTTATACCATTTTATTGACTTTATGTGCAATTTAGGACATTACATAAATAGTTCCAATGCATCAGGATGTTGGACCCTTTTTCTGTTTAGTTGTGTATAAAAGTCACAAGTGCTTTCTTTTGAAAGGTTCATATTGAAGCTACAGGAAACTCCTTGGAATAACACACGTTTGAACATATTATATGGCCATTACCAGCCAATTTAGTAAAAAACAAACATCCCTTTTCTATCCTGACCATCAAAACAAAATCCAAAGCAGACAGGCTTTTAAAAACATTTTTTTTCTCTAAAAATATAGTTTTCTGATGACTCATCAGTTATCACATGAGTACTAACCTTTCAGCTGTCAAGAATAGCTACTCTTAAAAATACCCAAAGAATTGTTCTTATAAATAGATTGTATCACAAATACATCACCAAGTGACCTTCGGGCTAGGTTAATCTTCATTGGCCTGATTGAAAGAAAGCCTGCCTGTCTCTGTAATTTGAATCAGATACCTGCAGCAGAAATTTAACAATTTAGGTATTGACATTTGGCAGCAATGGCTGGAATGTTAATCACAAGAAAAAAGTCACTATTTCTCTGACTGAGTGTAGAGTGAGAGTTATTTTGTGAATGTTTCCATGCACTTGACCAGCCACAGGTGAATTGTGGCTGAAAAACAGTATCAGTTTATATGGTCTGCTGAAATTCTATTGCAAGTCCTACTGATTTGAACTTTAATCTATATAATCTACTACTTTGGAGGCGCAAAATCTTCCCCTTAATGGGGAACTCAGTTCCCTGAGTTAACAAAAATATTAATCATTATGATAGTCGAGGGGCAGTCAAAGCCAGTAATCCAGAGTTTTGGGTGTGATCGGAGGGAACGATACTAAGTGAGGAAACTTGAGTTGAACAGGTAAGATTTCAGATGTTTCCTGAAGGATGAGACAGAAGGGGTTTTTTCTTATTTGGAAGGGGGAAAAGTTCCAGAGAGCCTGTGTGTAATGACTGAAGTTTAGCTGACGGTTTGAGAAAATCCAAGTCTCAGTGATATCCAAATTCGATGCTCATAATTAATTATATGACCTACCTGGTTTAATACTAGATGAAAGGAAGAGTTAGTATATATGCTTGTTCCAGCGCACTTCTTCAAAATAGAAAATGCAAGAAGTTGCTTCTTGTGTCTGGCTAAGAGTTATCTGAATTTAACTGTAAATGTGATACCCCAATATAATTAGTAGGGGCATGTATGAATATATAAAAAACTGGTTTGAAACAGGCTGATCCATTAGGATCTTTCAGATAACATGTCAAAATCTGATCTATGCATTGAAAAGGTCAATGAAGTACCAAGTTTTCGAAAGAACCAACCAATCACATTGTGCACCTTCTTAGGTACCTTCAAGTATATTGTGAAGTATATCAAAAAAGATAAAATAAGTAAATTTTTAAAAAGTGATATGACCTGGTCAGGTATGGCAGGTAGGTCCCAGTCAATGTATGTGAATAGATATACAGCAGTAGAATCCAGGCTCTATATTAGAAGACGCAATACAACAAAGCATACACTATAAGTGAAGGGATATACTCCTTGGGTGGGTGATTTCAATGTGACCGCACTAACAGCTGAAGTTTGAATAAAGGGGTTTCAAGTTTCTGTGCAAAGGCACTCACCTGTGATCAATGAAATATATCAAAAGTATGTAGCAGGTGAATACTAGTATGAAGCATTTTGGTGTCACTCATAACACCAAGTCCTGGTCAGTATTGGGAGTAATCAGCATTGCTATGACCAACCCTATCTTGGGGTAAGACCATATGGCTCTGTTTTCACAGGAAAATAAGTCATTTCATCGTCTTGCTAAAGGCTCAAGTTTCTTTGTAAGTTTCTTTCTTTCAGTTTGGATAAGGAAGTTAAATTATATATAATATACTCATAAATAGACTGTCTTTTAAATAAGCACACTGTGAAGTCTCTGTCTCATGAGCTTATATCCCCTAACATGTACGAGTGCTTTATGAATCCCACATATCTGTCTACATATTTGAAATGAATATGACTCAAATTTAGGTTAGTCGTATCATGAAAAAAGTGGTCATAGGACTGTTACAATCAGTCACAGCACCCCAAGAGTTTACCGAAAAGGTCAATCAAAAGTACACTGAACAGACATGTCCATTCACGGGGTTTTAAAACTTCTCTTTTAAAAAATAAGCACCTCGTTTAATATTTTCAACTGGTGTATACACACTAACACAGTCACATTGTTAATGGACAACCAACCAATAAGGTTATTCCCCTGACTGAATAATCGGGGCATTCTGGAGGCAAATCCACAACAGTAGAACAGGGATGTAAAGCGGAGATACAAGAGGATATTCCTTGCCACCGTTCCCTTGAGACCTATCTTCAAGTCTTTTATAACTAATAAATTTACAATCTTTATTTACTAATAACTTGAAAGTCTGAATCATAACTGATAAGCAAAAGGGCAAGAATTCGAGTTAACGTCAGCATCAAAAACACAATACAAAAGCACAAAATCAAAGCGGATAGTCAATTGGTCCATGTGTTTACACATACATCATAAATTACTTTTGAAGATCACCAACCACAAAAAAGGAAACATACATTAAGTTGTTTGATACTATTGATTCTTCATAGTGGAAAAGTAAGTCTTGGTTTGTGACATGATCATACTTTCTATGATTTGTGACAATACGTACAAGAGTATTCTGAATACTCTGCAGCTTCTTCTGTCTGAAACATGACAAACCTCTAAACAGAGAGATACAATGGTCCAAACAACCACTAATAAAGACCACTAATGCAGCAAGGACAGCCACTTCTTGAGTAAGATACCATCTAATTCTAAGAAGGTAATCCATCTGGAGGAAGCAGGTTTTACAAGTCTTCTAAACATGTTCTCAGTGAGACAATTCTAATTCTAATTGGACTTTTATAGCGCTTAATCTCCCCATACAGAGAGGACTCTAAGGCACAACAAAACCAAAAAAGCAGTCGACCAAATATCAGTATCCAGAGACAGAAGAGGGGTCAAGCACCACGGAGAATGCCAGGGGATGATCCAGGCTAAGGTGGGTATGCTTTGGTGTTCAGGTAGGTTTTAAGCTGCGTTCTAAAAGAGGCTAGGGAGGGAGAGGCACGAATCTCACCTGGAAGAGCATTAACATAGTGGGGGCATCAAAAGTAAAACTATTACCAAACTGACAGTCAGCGTCTAACCACATACCTAGGTTTTCGATAATGACAGCAAGATGGAGACCACTTAGATTCAGAGGACAGAGGCTACTTTCCTTTTAGATTGAAACAACCACAAGAAAAGGCAGTTTTTAAATGTTTAAATCAATATTGTTGAATCACTATATCTCTTAAAAATAGGAGTGAGAAGTAATTTATTATTATTTTTAAATCAGAAAGATAATTTGCTGACATGTTTACGCAGACATTACTAATAACTTTGGCACATTACCAGTCATATAAACAGAGCAGACTTTAAAGCTTTATCCACTCCAGACTGTTCAGGTCACAAATAAAAACATGTCTCCATTTGTCCCCGTAGGATTTGGTCCTATGATAACACTACTTGACAAAGATCCAATTTATTACTATTTGTACATAAACAGATGTACATTACTAGTGGTAAAGCATTAGCTAATGGTGTAAAGTAATGCCATTACCACAGTCTGTCCTTAACAGCTCTTTAGCGTGAATTGCTTGGTCTGAGAAAACTCAAATTTAAGTTAACTGAAATAATACAACTGCTTTTGTTTCCAAAGTGACACCCCATAAAATACACAGAATAAAAGGTTTTTCTACATTAACTTAAGTGTAATAGCATCAGCTTAAAACTGAGTACCTGCAAATTATACACAAAGTTTAACTATACTAATTACAGTGTTGACACATTAAAATTCAAAATTTAGTGATTAATATTCAATATATATAAACAAGTTATAAAATTAGGAAGCTTTGATGCAACATTGGTGAATTACAGATTCCTAATGTCAGAATTTAATCAAAATTTAGAGCATTGAGGCATTAAGGCTTGCCTTTATAGTTGGCCTAAATGGCTTAAGCAGGTTTTTATATTCAGCATGCAGAGTCAATCTAACAGCAACCGGATAAGACTTCTTTGTAAAATGTCACAACCACATGTCGCTTGAATGTCATCATCCCATAACAATGGGTGGAAGACTATTGATAATAAACTTGCATTTACATTAATAACATATACAATTTTTTTTCTTCCTCCTCAAAACCCATACTTTATTCTGCAAAAGTTTTTGTAAGTTTGTCTTTCATCTCCTTGTTTGCTGCATGTCTTTATGTTGTGGCATTTTTTTCAAATGTCTGAAATTTTGTTGTAAGTCATCAGCTTGATTTCTGTCTTCATTAATTCATGTATTGTCTTACTATCTGCTGTAGACCTGACAAGCCTGTAATGGTTCCATGTGATGTTGTATCAGTTTTTGTATCAGTTGTCTTAAGCTGTAACACTACCTCTAAAGTACTCTCTTCCAGACAGGCAAAATAATCGTGAACTCATCTTTATTGGTTGTCACATTCTTTTCACATTCTTTACCACTTGCCCACAGTCTTACAAATATGGTGGATGGTCATGCAATCACACCTTCATTAATCTTCCTTTCGTAGTAAAATAGCCGTGAAATAGTGCAAAATTTGGCTAAAATCGCAGCATTAATGTCATTAATGTAACAGAACCCCCTATAACTGAAGACAGTGGTCATAGAGAGGCAACATGTGTGACCTGACCATTAGGGAGCTTTCAATGTTGCTAACTACGCCAGTAGGAGATACAGGTATTTTTTATTTCACTGTAGGAGATACAGGTATTTTTTATTTCAATAAGGCCACACAGAGCTTAGTATGTATAAAATCATTAAAGAGCCACAGTTAGATTAATGCACTTGTTTATTTTGGTTGATCTTACTTACCTAGCACTTTAAAGCTTTAACTTAAAGGCTAAGTCACCCCAGCCTGAGTTTAAATCTAACTTTACGTACAATGTGAAATGTAAGGTGGCCTTAACCAAATTATGAATGAAATATAATATAGTTACTTTCAACTGAGTGTTTTATCTTTACTTCAACCTGAGAACCATTGGGAAGGTGACATCTTGGGTGCCACCTTATTCAGTGGCAGTATGCTTCAGTTATTCTTGTCTAAGATGTGATTGGTCACCTTTGACCTGGTTACCCATAGTTTTCCCGCTTATTTTCATGTAACCTCAGTTTAAAACTAAAACTTGAAGAGGCTACACGCCATTTTAAAACTTTTACTTTTATTTGTGTTTTAGACTTTAATTTTACAAGATTATTTTACAAAGTTATGTGTGCAGAAAAGTCTGGACTATGAGTGCTGCTACGATTGTGATGACCCTGTGTTGAGTCTACTAGACAGCTTCATGCTTGATTGCCATTGCTGAGAGAGGGACGGTCTAACCTAATTCCTTGCATTATAGCCGTTCATGGTCGAGTTTATGGCAAGCATGCATCAAACTGGTTAGCTAAAGCCTCAACACAGGTGTGCCTTTATATTTTCAGTTCAATTAACATTGACTATATTATAAAATTAGTGAAATATTAACCATGGTCAAGACATTTGACTGCGCCAAATGTAGAGGAAACCACGCAAGACCAATTGATCGTAACTGTAAAGAATTAAAATCAGCTACTATGGAGCCTGAAGGGGACACAAATTCTTTGATTTTGAAAGAACTCAAAAATTTGACCAGTAGAATGACACAAATGGAAGATAAAGTCCAGTCGTTGGAGGTCAGTAGATCTCCCAGTGTCAGTACCAGCAGTAGATCACCAGCATCCAGCATTTCCAGCAGAAGGCACCAGGAAGACCAAGAAGAAGACCTAATCCTGCTCTCATTGAACAGCCTCCGCACTTCAAAAGACATACAGGACCAGGTGGATGCTCGGATCCGGGATCTTCAAGCAGCCCCTGAAAAAGGCAAGTTAAAGTCCCAACGTGGCGGATCTGAAACTGTATTTGTCAAGAAAGAGGTGCCTTGGCCTCAAAATTTCATCTTAGGGGGTAGTACTAGGGCTAGATTCAATTATGACAGTCTTTCCATAAGTCAATGGGTGTCAGGCTTTGCAACTATTGTAAAGGACGAGAAAAATCCTGAAATTAAGCAAAATATGTTGGAATACCTATCCGACATCATGGAGGATAGCCATGATTTTGGTTGGGGGCAGCTAAGGGGGCCCATGCTGTCCTTCTCTGTAAAATGGAGGAGGGCAGGCTTGATTGGTCTGACACCACAAAAATTGACAGGATCAGATGGGCCTATGCCCATTAAGTTCAAAATCAAACTAATAACGGTCCCGGTACAAAGAAAAATTTGGGCAGAGATAACCCAACACCATGTAAATTTTTTCAGAAAGGCACTTGCTCTCATAAGGTAGACCATGAAAGCAATAACCATTTGTACCTGCATGTGTATAGTTTTTGTTTTGCATCAGGCAAAAAGTTTCCCCATGCTTTAAAAGACTGTAAAAAGAATGTAAAAAACGAGTAAGGCACTGCTTTGCAGTGCCTAAACAAAAATTTGAAAGTGTAAAATTTAAAACTCGTGTTATTGTAAATAGTTATCTTGAAAATGTACAAAGTATAAATTGGAAATTAGATTACAAAAGGTTTGCAGGAATGTCTTATGCAGACGTTGTTAAATGTCGAAACAGTGCCACTAGCACTGTTAATTCATCCAGCATTGCAAGGCCTGGTTCTGTAGCAAAGAGTAAAACTTCTACTCGAACCTGGGTCCCCAAAAACCAAGTCAAAGCACTTGTTCATTCAAAGCCCCTGACGAAACCCTCAGATGTACATTGTACCTTAACAAGGGCAACCCTTGTCAAAGGTAACTGTGACAGAGTTGCAAATCACGTTGATTGTGCTGATATTGAATTACATAATAGGTTTGATATGTTGAATAATATTCAGGATGTTGATTCGCCTGTGATTAGTAATATCAATGATATTGAATCACACGTTAACATGCATAATAAACCTTGTATGAAAGGTGTTAGCTATGTAAACACTGAAAAACGGGGCTTGAAAGCCAAGGTAAACAGAAGCAATGTCAACACTGAATACAAGGGTGCACTTCATGCTGCAGGTACAGTAACCAAAAATTGTCACAAATACGACACAAAAATTACAGGTAAAAAGGCCAGTAAAGGTATTGTGTTGAAAGAACTCGAAGACAAATATGACTTAGAACTCAGATTCAAACCCAAATATAGACAACGTATCACTGAGGCTAAACACGTACGTACTTTTAAAAGTTGGGATAACCAAATGCAGGACAAATACGGATTTGTCCCATTGGGTGATATTTTAGTTCCGGATCATAATAATAAAAATCCAAATATTCAGGATATCAAAACCCTCCACGAAACGGTTAAAAAATCTAAAAAATTTAATTTCACTGACACACAAATTCAACTTTAGTCCCAACTAAACCCAGATGTTTGGGAAAAATATTTAAACCATTACTGGGATAAACAACTGTGTTACCTCATACGTTATGGGTTTCCTTTAGACCATAAACAAGAATCTCCCTTAAATCATGATTTCAAGAATCACAATACGGCTACTGAATATGAGGACGATGTAAAAGCTTACTTACAAGAAGAAAAACAGTTTGGTGCCATATTAGGCCCCTATGAGACTTGTCCACTAGAAAACATGCATTTTTCCCACTTCTTGACTCGAGAAAAACCTGGAGCCCCCCACAGAAGAGTGATAGTAGACCTCAGCTATCCCGAGGGTTTCTCAGTCAATGCTGGGGTTGATTCTGATAAATATCTCGATACTCCATTCATCCTTACTCTTCCCACTATCAATAATATAACTCAGAAAGTAAAAGAAAATGGTAAAGGGTCTTTCTTATACAAAATTGACCTCAGTAGGGCATTTCGCCATGTAAAAATAGATCCCAAAGATTATAATCTTCTTGGTTTGCAAATTTCGAATGAAATATTCTATGATTCGTGCTTGCCATTCGGATTCAAACATGGTTCAGCCATCTTCCAGCGAATCAGCGATTCAATAAGGTATATTATGAATTCCCTAGGTTTCAAAGTCACCAACTATATTGATGATATAATAGGTCACTCAGTTTGTAGTCAGGCTTTTGATTCTTTCAATACTTTGTTCAAATTACTCACAGAATTATGTTTTGATATCAGCCAGAAGAAAATTGTCACCCCTTGTACCAAGGTCACATGTCTTGGAGTAGATATCGATACTGAAAATTTCACTATTTCTATACCCAATGAAAAAGTCCAAGAAATAATGCAAATGTGTTGTACTTGGGCCACAAGACAGTGTTGTACCAAACGAGAATTGCAATCACTCCTAGGTAAACTGTTATACATTACAAAATGTGTAAAATCTTCACAATTTTTCCTCAACAGAATGCTTGAAGTTCTCAGAAATAGTCAAAAAAGGGTAAAGATCGACCTTACCCCAGAGTTTCATAGAGATTTGAACTGGTTCCTTAAGTTTATACCCAAGTTTAATGGCAGTGCTTTCTTTGTTCATCAAAACATCCAATATGAAATAGAGTTAGATGCTTGTCTCCAGGGTCTGGGAGCTAGGTGTGGTAACCCAAGTTTATGCACTAAAAATTCCACTAAAATTTGAAAACATGAGCATAGTCCACCTAGAAATGATCAATATCCTAGTGGCTATTCGAACCTAAAGTAAAAAAATAAGGTAAAAATATAAGAATTCACTGCGATAACCAAGCAGTGGTTAGTGTGTTGACCACTGGTAGAACCAGGGATGCTCTGTTAGCAGCCATTGCTCGCAACATTCTTATGGAGACTGCAGCTCATGATATTTGCTTGAGAACAGTCTATATTAGTGGTAAAGATAACCAAGTTGCAGACAACCTATCTAGGTTCTTCCTGGGAAATGTGTATAAAGAACGCTTATATAACCTACTGGTTTGTCCCACATGGGTTCGAGTCCCCCACAATGCCCTCAATATAGATTGGGATATGTAATTTCAGGTACCTCCCCTCAGATTCGAACACTAGCATCACAAGCAAAAGCAAGACTGAATGCTGCATATGCTGCATCCACGACCAAAGCTTACGACCACAAGTTCAGAGTCTTTGTGGCATTTTGTTGTTATGCATCTGTCAACCTCCATTTCTTGTCCTCTGAAATAATTTTAGCTTTTCTTGAGTTTCTCACCTTCAATAAAATCTCACACTCAGGTATTATTAATTTCCTTTCTGCTGTCAAAACAAAATTGTCAAACTTTGGCCTTGACATCTCTTGCTTTCAAGATCCTCGCATCAAAGTATACAACAAAGCTGTATTACGAAATTCTCAGTTTAATCCTAACATCAAATCCATAATTGACATTCAAATGCTTACTAGGTTGGTCAGTCAGTGTGAAACCATGCATATGGGAGTCATTTTCAAAGCAGCCATTCTAACCTCCTTCTTTAGTTTTTTAAGGATTTCTAACCTTGTTCCCCACTCCATGTCATCCTTCGATTATATGAAACAACTAGCAAGAGCTGATGTGATTTTTGCCCCCCCCCCCCCCCCCTGGAGCTCTCATTCTAGTAAAGTGGTCTAAAACCCTTCAATATCGTAACAAAATCAGAAATTAAAATCCCCTCCCTAGGGTCATCCAGCATCTGTCCAGTAGCTGCATTACAAGCCATTCTCAAACTGTACCCAGGTTCCCCCAATTCACCCCTGTTCCAAGTAAAATGTTACTCCAGGTGGGTCCCCCTCACCGACACCAGGCTCAGGAAATTCGTGGGCAAACTTATTTTGACACTGGGGTGGGCACACAAAAACCTCACTTTTCACTCCCTCCGTCTTTCAGGTGCCACCTGGGCGTTTAATTCAAATATTCCCCTCCATCACATCCAAAGTCATGGCACCTGGACGTCGGAGGCAGTGTGGTCCTACATCACTCAGGACCACAGGGCCTCTGATATGGTACCAACCACGTTTCAGCAACGTCTGTCCTCCTAGTTACTTCTACTTGAGGCTTGGGGTCTCAAAAATGTAAATATATTATCCCTATTTTGTCATTAACTAAATTAAAATAACAATAATCCAGATAGTATCTATTGTATGTACAGTATTGCTATTGTTAGTACTAAAAATTAAATTTAAATAGTAATACTAATTCATTAGAACAGCTAACTCCTGACCTTGTAAAGGTCAATAACATTCACTCAGATACTATCTAGTGTATGTACAGTATTTCATTCTTAGCATGAAAAACTACATTGAAGTTAGTAAAGTATTTCATATTAACACTTAACTCGTGACCTTGTCAAGGTCAAAGTATTACATTTTCATATTTCACTTTTAATAAATGTTATCAGTTTTATTCATCTTAAAATATAGTCACAGATCTTATCTGTAAGTTATTATTGGTGTTAAGGTCACCTTTAGAAAGCTTTTTGTGTGTATGTAATGGAATTTAAGGTGACCTTAAAAGTTCAGTATGTAAATAGTCTTATAGTTGTAACATAGAATAAACTAATTTCCCCAATGTGTCGTTTACTTCCCTGGCTTCATAAACTAAGGCCACTGTGGGAAGGTGACATCTTGGGTGCCACCTTATTCAGTGGCAGTATGCTTCAGTTATTCTTGTCTAAGATGTGATTGGTCACCTTTGACCTGGTTACCCATAGTTTTCCCCCTTATTTTCATGTAACCTCAGTTTAAAACTAAAACTTGAAGAGGCTACATGCCATTTTAAAACTTTTACTTTCCCTCTCCCCACCCTTTAACCAAAGAAAAAAAAAAAAGCTCACAAGTGTTATTGTAGTTTCAGATTATGGACCATTGCTAACCATCAAAGTATGGGATACAGTGCATTCAACCTGCGTATCATCTGAGTGGTAGCCCACTCCTTCAGCATCTTGGTGTGATGTCTATTGGCAGGGTTACATCGCCTCTGCCTCTTTGTCCTCCAGCTTCTCAAGGATTGTTGCTCTCCTTCTGTCATTCCCCAAGTGGTGGGTCGCTGGTTGCCCTCTGGTGGGGGCCTGGATGGGAGCTAGTTGCTTGCCTTAGAGACACAATATGTAATCTCAGTTATCTTATAAGTAAATGCTAGTTTTGCTTCTGTAGAGAGTAACTTGGTATCTGTGGTGTGAAGCTGTGTTAATGGACAATAAATCAATTTGTGGGCTGCAACTGCAGTGTAATCCTAGTGAAATAATAGTATGTTGAAATTTAAATGGTAGCTATAGCATGTAATACTTAGGTCTTAAATATTGATCACACAGTGGTGATCAAGTGAAGTAGTCTAAACGGCATAGCATTTACATAAAGGTTGAATTACAATTGTAGCAAAAGTCGTAAACCTTTGTTGCCCCTTGTTTTAGGGCATGATTATCTCCACTCTTAAATGGAAATATGTAGCACACTATAAGTGGTAGAAATAATACAGTAATAGTAATAGCACAATTTAAGTAAATGTTGTATTCTTCATGAATACATTGTACATGTTACCGTATTAAAAAACAAAAAAAATTTTTTTTTAGTGTGACTCACAGTACATGAGCACATAATTCAATTCCTGCTTTGAAGAAAGAGTCTTTAGGTCTCATCATGTAATCATGGCCACTGGGTGGTTTAGAAGGCAATAAGCAGGTCATGCATCTATTTATAATGTTAAAAATGTACGTGTATATGTTGCTGTTCATGTAACTTTAAACTAGTGTACACATTTTAAAAACAAGAAAATTTTTACATTGTAACTATTTTATGTATGTCAAATCAGGTGTCAGCGAAGATTGGAGATAAGGGGGTCGTATTGCTCGATCCAGTAAGGGTTTATATATGTTGAGCTAGGTATCTTGGTCCTGATTTTAATCTAATTAATCTTATGTATTTTACTCAGTTTTAGTCATTTCTTTACAAATTTTTAGTTCATTGTTATTATACGAAGTTGCTGTGTGTCAAACCTCATATAGTAGGGTTGTCATATTTCATCTCACTTTTGATATTGTTTGGGAGTGTCTTACAAATATTTTGTAACATAGCAAGGGGTCTCAAAAATGTAAATATATTATCCCTATTTTGTCATTAACTAAATTAAAATAACAATAATCCAGATAGTATCTATTGTATGTACAGTATTGCTATTGTTAGTACTAAAAATTAAATTTAAATAGTAATACTAATTCATTAGAACAGCTAACTCCTGACCTTGTAAAGGTCAATAACATTCACTCAGATACTATCTAGTGTATGTACAGTATTTCATTCTTAGCATGAAAAACTACATTGAAGTTAGTATAGTATTTCATATTAACACTTAACTCGTGACCTTGTCAAGGTCAAAGTATTACATTTTCATATTTCACTTTTAATAAATGTTATCAGTTTTATTCATCTTAAAATATAGTCACAGATCTTATCTGTAAGTTATTATTGGTGTTAAGGTCACCTTTAGAAAGCTTTTTGTGTGTATGTAATGGAATTTAAGGTGACCTTAAAAGTTCAGTATGTAAATAGTCTTATAGTTGTAACATAGAATAAACTAATTTCCCCAATGTGTCGTTTACTTCCCTGGCTTCATAAACTAAGGCCACTGACTAAGGGTTACCATTCAACGATTTTATGACAATTTAAAACAAGGAATCCTGGCTGAGTTTTTGAGTGTACCAGAAGAAAGATCAAACAACAGACATCATTAAGTACAAAGTTTCTGACAACAAGTCCTTGTACATTTAGGACATGGCTTTATACTGAGAAAAGCAATCTTCACATCACACTACATTTCATCACATCTGACTTTAGGTCTGATTTGGACTACACCCAACAGTTCCAACACATTAGAATTCCCTTGTTTCATTGTCATTAGTTTACATCCAGTCTACCCTGATAATGTAGTCCTGAGGACAATAATTGGGTTGCATGATTAAACTTTATGCATGTGACAGTTGGGAGTGAAAGTGAGATGTTAATCTGTTAACTATGAAATGTTAACTATGTTTAAAACCCTTTACGAGTAAGTATTTTTGTTTCTAGTATTCACGACCGATCATTACAACTAATATGTATGGCTCATTTTACAATAGGACATAAGCCAAATTTAGACTTAAAGTTAAGACTTTTGTTATAGGAAAAGTGTTTTCTCTTTGACTCAATGGATTACACAGCTAAGTCTAAGCTTTTTGCTGGCGCTAAGTCTTGTGCTTAAAATTAAGTTCACCTGGGAGTGGGTTCAACTTTTTAATACAATGGCTGATAATAAAGTATAATTATATAGAACTCCTTTAAAAAGTAATACATTAAGGTTTTATGTGATTGCAAGATCTTCCATTGCAGAACAGATTAAAGGCATCAAACAGAGGATATATGTGCGATATATGTCAATGGTAGTATTATTTTGCATTTAGGTAAAAGTAAATTGTCCAACAAGAGCCCTCAGAAGGGAGCTGAGTCCAGATTTTGCAAAATTTTTGCACAAGATTGGAGCAGGGTATTGCTGCATTAATTTCTATGCTAACATAAATGATAAAGTTGCTTCAGAATCAAGGATATTGACCTTATCCTGCCCAAATTTGAATCACATTTTTCCTTGTTTTAGTTTCATTATGATCTATGTAATTCTTTTTGAGTCATGCTGTATTTTATTTATTTATTTGTGGCTTTAAGTCGCTTTCAACACTGTACAGGTCATATCACGACGGGTAGTTGGAAGGACAGAGGAAACCAGTACATACAGTTGGTCAAGGTTCTGTACTGTAAACTGCCGACCAACGGCAAGCAACTACCAGCTGTCCCACTTGAGACCGTGCTGGGAACCGAACCCCGGCCTCAGAGGTGGGAGGCGAGAGTGTTACCAGTCTGCCACCATGGCCCCTGAGTTGTGCTGTAAACAAACTTACAAATAAGAATGAGCAATATTCTTTGCAAAAAAATTGTGAAGTAATGAAACAGCTCAAAGATGTTGTTTTACACCCTTTAAACAGCCAGGATCATATGGGAGCAGGTCTTTAGCATTTGTCACTTGTGGGAGTCGAACCCACACAGAGGTGATAGCCTGTGATTAGATTCCAAACTTACAAACCACTAAGTCCTCGTGGAGCTTCCAATGAAACAGAAAAAGATCTGGTTATTTCATAAAGTAGTCTAAACCTGGTTAGATAAGCCATCCATTGTGACATCTATTTAAGCCCAAGACTTAACTAAGACTCAAAGGGCTCAAATCTAAATTAGTGACTTTGCGAAAACCTTGGCTAAATTTAAGAGTCCCTGTGAACTGTACCAGGTTTAACTAGAGTAGATGAGATTATGGCATAAACGTTCATTGACTAATACAAATAGGTGAATTTTTCACATCCGAAAAAATGTGGTTGTTTTGAAACCAAAAGATCATCTAGATTTGAATAGAATTATAGGTATATGGACAATTTGTGTCCATATATGAATGTTTGAAGACAGTGAACCAATTCTTCTGTGCATGTTTGAAAATGTAAAGTTATCTAGTTGGGTTCAAGTGGGAATATAATATAATTCGTAGTCAACTGGTAAATACACAGATACTAATAATAATACTAATAATAATCTGGACCAGAATTAACGTAGTATTCACTAATAAGCTCGCTTTATGTATGGCTCAACTTTTGGCTTAAATTTGATCCACTAAGGTATGTGGTTAATTTTTTGGATCAAATATGGCGTAACACTCCAATCTCATTGGACAGGAACCGAAAACAGCTCAACTTTTTGAGAAGTTAATCTTTTCTCTGTGAATACTAATTTGAGCTAATTCTCAGTTTGATTTTATTAATAGTTCAACTGATTTATTCACTGAGCTTAATCCACCTTTGTAAATCCAGCCCGCAGAATCCAACACCACGATGGAAGGTAAAAACTTGAAACAGTTTGAAACGTTTGTGTTTGTGGCAAGAGAAAGCAACTGTATGCAAAGTTTACTGATATGAGTGTGAATGTACATGAAGGAAGGAGGAATTATAATAAAATACCCAGAAATGTAGGCAATATCGCTTGTAGTGTGACTGATGCATAACTATTAAATTAAATATGATCTGAGGTATCATTTCAGACAAGTGAACTAGTAACAGATACAAACCACAGTAGAGTTAATACAGATTAGTTTGAATAGCATTTGTGATATTTGATTTTCTATAATAAGAAGAGTATTTAATCTACCCAAAGTACTTTGATACTGGAACACGGCAGTGCATTAATGAAAAGAATTAAACAGAAGTATTTTATAAGATGTATAGGTAATGTAAAAATGAAGCTAAACTAGAAGGCATTGGTACAGTCTACGAGCTCATGAGGTTTGCAGAAAGAATACACTTCGTTCAACATTTGGAGATTTATTTAGTTACACCACTACCCTTGTTAACATGCACTTTAAGATTAACCTTAACTACATGACCTGTTGCTATCAGGTTAATTGCACACATTTTAATTTAAGGTAACCCTAACTGCATGGATTTGGTTAGACTATTCTACACCCTTACCCTTGTTAATTTTTGCACTTTCAGATTAACCTTAACCATGACCATCTGTCCACTTGACTAAACGTCTGGGAGTTGAAGTTAAGGTAACCCTAACTGCATGAACTATGTTAGACTACCATCTATGTCCTTACTTTCTACACTATGTACATTGAATGAGAACTAGTTAAAATCAGCCAAACGTCAAACTTAGTGTCTGTATGTGTAGTAAATTTAGTTCAGTAGAGATTGAAAAGTCCTGGCCACAGAGCCTTCTGCAGCCGGAGTCTTCACCAAGTATCTCCAAATGGCGTCAGAACGCCAGCCTCCATGTGTCTTTTTGTGATCCAGGTTGATGTCATTGTCCAAAGCCCAGCAAGCTCCTGACCTTCTGAAGGTGTGGTAGCCATATTCCCCCGGTGAAAGACCCAGGGATTTTATGGATTTCCTGAGGACAGAACGAACCCTGTGAGCAGTTAGAATGCTGGGTGAGCCCTGGGTTGAGACTAGAAACAGGGGCCTGTCATGATCAGAAGCGTTTCTGGACACTCTTTTTCTGAGAGCCCTGACAGGGCATATGCTGGCACCAGACAATTCTGGCAACTGCACTAGGTGTGATTGGCCTGAGATCTGCATACTTTTTGAGCATTTTGTTATCACGTGAGCCCCAGGGGGCCCCCATATTATGTCCCCATGCATCAAGAACCATGATGGTGAGAATCCTGTTTTCGCTGATGGTACCAGAGTGGAAAGGCGGTAAAATCCAAAGAAGCCCATTAGAAAAATTGCTTTGTACACCTCCCTGTCTGTGGTATGGTCCAGAATCTGTATTGACAGTCGTAGTTGACTAATGGACAAGGTGCCTTTAATCTTAACGGAAAGCGGGGCGTTGTATGCTACAGCCCTAATGGCCCGCTTAACAAGGCGATTTTCCAGAATGCTTATGTCCATGTGGACTGTCACATGGTTCGTCAGGGTAGGGGCCCTCAGGCCCTGCTGGGCTAGGTATTCCAGAAACAGCGTAACTGACTTCAGAGCATCTGGCTTATCTTGACGTGTGTGAATGAGAAAGGCTAAGTACGATCTAAACTTCAGGTTGTAAGCTGCCAGAGTACGCGGTCTGAATGCTCTGTTAACCCTTGCCCTGAAGTCTGCTGACAGCCTATCCACCACTGTGTTACCTGTAATGTAGATGAAAAGCTACGTTATTATATGTTAAAATCTGGTTGTAACCATTCAATGTTAATGTCATGCCATTCACAGACTGATAAAAACTGTACAACGCTGCTATTTGAATATTTAAAATGAGACCATCTGGAAAGAACGTCAGCATAAACATTGCAGACACCTTTAATATGCTTAACAATTAACTTAATGTTGTATTGGGCCTTGATCAGCCAGAGTGTACGAGCTGTGGCCACCAGGAAGGGGTCGCGACTGCTACCACTGTTTAATACACTCACCACAGCAGCATTGTCGCAGTGAACTGTCACAGAAGAATTTGCCCACGATTGTCCCCAAAGTCGCAGCGCGACCATGACGTTGAGCATTTCGAAGTGTACAATTGTGAGGGAGAGCCTATAACAGTAGGGTATTTCACAATGGTAAACCTATCCCCATGAGGCAAGTGTCGACGTATAGTTCCGTGCTGCCCTCGCTGCGTTTGTGTATCTTTGTGACGCCATTGAATCTGTGCATAAACGACCTAATCCATTGGATATCTCTGAAGAACGCGTCCCCCAGCTTGATATTTCTGTTGTGAGGGCAATTCCTGAGAACCTGCAGGATGCGGTTGACAAATAGCCTGGAGGGCTCTATGCACTTGTGCAGGTAAAGCAAGTGTCCGAGTAACTTTTGCAAACCTTTCCTGGATGCATGCGTTCTTGTGGCTCACATGTCACATAGCTGCTTGACCTGTAGCATCTTCTCTGCTGGTATTGTTAACGTCATCGTGAGCGCATTTATGCAGATCCCCAAACATGTGAGTTCTTGGGTAGGCGTTGCGACCTTGTCCGCGTTGATGGGTAGACCAAGTGACGTGATGAGGTTCCATAAAGATAAAAACGCGCTGTTTGCTGTGTTCGGGGGGGCGACTCCCACTATGTCGTCCAAGTAGGCGCACGTCCAGTGGCCTGCTTTTGCCAGGAGGTGTGTGACGCTATGCGTAACTAATTGGCATGCGGACGCACCTGTTTTCAGGCCAAAGGGAACGCTTACGTCGACGTAACGAGCTCCCCTCCATGACAGTCCGAGCACTGGAAAATCCCGGGGGTCTGTCCTTAAATTACAATAAGCTCTTTTCAAGTCGATTTTATAGAGCAGGGACTGGTCACCAACTGTGAGTATCTGTTGCACTATGTGGTCAATGGTGGGGTATTTCAATGAGCAAGTATTTCCATCAAAGTGATTGTCTGTGATGCAATTATTCACACTGTCACCCAGAGGCCAGGATAGGTCCACGATCAACCTACGAGTCGAATCTGGCTTGGGGCGCGTCATCATGGGGGACATATGCATCTGCGCAAAGGGGTCGTTTTGAAATGGCCCAACCAAAGCTTTATACTTAACTTCTGTTGCTATGTAAGCGTCTACAGCTTCTGGGAACTTATTTGCTGACGCGTGATTATCCACCTGTTGATTATAGTTGAAGTTTTCATAGTCCAGACCCACAGGGAACCCGAATTGTAGGTAGTTCACCACTCTGCTATACTTGTAGTTTGCCAGTAACGACTTCCACAAAGGGATGTTCAACTGCAACACGACCTGGACCCGAGCCCCCAAGTAATTAGGTTTATTGTGCTTTGATACTTCTTTGTGGGCCAATTGCATCCACTCTGCCATGTCTGCGTGTTCAATGATCTGGCAAGAACAGCCAGGTTCTTTGTGAAAGTTACCCCCCCCCCCCCGACTGTGGAGGCCGTGGTGGTTCTATTTCACTTGAGTAATCATCTGAGTTGTAACTCGTGTCACTGATATGGCAGTACGAGCTGGCACTAATTAAAGCTGACATGTTGTTATACCCACTGACTGTGGATATATCTTGGACTGTTTTAATTGGCGTGAGGTTAATTACACTGGCTTGTTACTCCTCGTTGTTGGCCCTTAGCTTTTTATCCGTCAAATTATTGGACATAACTTTGTCTGCTGTGTCCCTATTTACAATACTTGAATCATGAAAGAATGTAGAATTTCCTGGTACATCTCTCCCACCTGTCACCAAGCCCGTTGTTTTTGTGCGACACCCAAAACTGGTACATTCGTTTGCGTGCCTTGTAAATTCACATATGTTGTCCAGTTTGCACCATTTGCAGTTGCAGTGTATGTGCTTCAAGAAGGCTTGAATGTAACGAGGCTCAGTGGATGTGAGGGAGACTACCTGGGTTTTAAATTCGCTGCTTCTCAGAGGATTGGTTGGCCATACGTTTGGCCCTATTGCATTTCTCCTCGGGGTGGGGGTAGTGACGTTTCACAGCCCTGTGGCATGCAAAGCATGCATGTTTGTATGTGATACGACCTTCTATGTGGTCCCTGTTGTGGTTGCAATTCCCCTCGTTGAAATGTTTACAGATTCAAACCTGATCCTCGCTATTGCTGTTGCTTTGGTTTTTCAGCGCCCTCTGAGTGAATCTCTGCCTTATCCTGTCTATCTGTGTTAGGTCCCCCCATGTTGCATGCCCCCTCTCGATCTCAGTTAGGACAGCAGCGTGTGCCCTCTTCGCGGTTGCCCAGTTCAACTCCAGGGCATCCTGCATTAAGTGACCTTGGTATTGTAGCATGTGTGTCCTGACATGTGGATCACTCTCTTCCAGAATGCATCTTGAGAAACCTTGGATCCACTGGTACACATTGATATCTTTATATGTGGGTATCTTCAGGTTGTCCCCTACTGCACAAAATTCGTGTGGCCAGTATACGTGTTTTTTGACCTTTTGGTCACCTAGCCGATACCTTCCCGATTTTAACTTGTTAGACGTACCTATATCCTCATCTCGTGCCATGTCTTTGTAATGCCTCAGCCGCTTATCCACCTCTGCCTGCACTCTGCTATTGTGTTTTAAGTGTTCTAGGGATGGCAGGGAACACGCCCGATAACTGGCTTGGCCTGTATGGTGACTGTGTGAGAGGCTGGCCCTCCTTGGGCAGCTGTGAGCTGAGGGTTGTGAGAGCAGTGGTAAACTTGTGCTACCTTTATTTTCTTGTTGGTCTAACCTTCTTTCCAAGTCACTAAATTTGTCCATCATCGAGCTGAGTCTTTCCATGATGTCTGCATTTGTTGGTTGCTTGCGCTTTGTCACTTTGTGAGGAGCTGCACTGTCCGATATGGTCCCCGGGTTTGTTTTGCTACCACTTGCATCTACGTTACCGAGGTCCATGACCTGTTGGCTAACATTCTTACTTACTGTTTGTTTATCCTTCTTTGTTTTTGAACGCGGGCAAGAAGCTCCCACTGGGGGCTTGTACCTTTGCTTGCATCTCACACAAGCTACCTTTCCTCGTGTATTATATCCAGTGGTAGACATATTTTTTATAATACACTAAAAGGAAAAGTTCTTAAGATCCAATTTTTGGAATCACTGTTGCTTGTTAGAATTCAAATTTCAAACTGACCAATGATGGCCACTGATATGAAAGTGAGGCTAATAACTTAAGTGAACACTAGGAGTCCTTAAGGTAGGCCCGTACATACACGCTTCCCAGACTGAGTGCTGTTGCTACTGGTCGTACTCACCATTACAGAGCACATGCCACCACCAGGAGAGCATTGTCAAAATTTTTTGGGGGATATTTCCCCAAATGTTTTTACTTCTTCCTTTGACCAGGCTCTATCCACATAAAATGATGAATATCTACTCATTATATCTAGATTAATGTCAACCAGAAAGAAAAGAAATCATTGAAAATGGGACATTTGAAAATCAGGGATTTTTTGTATACAAAATTTTATCCAGATCTTTCCAAGGTTTAAAAAAACATTTTCCACTGTAAACCACTGGAAATATAAGAGAATAATCAAAACTTCCAAATAGAAAACATTCTAACTTATTACATTGTGTATCTGAAGATCTGCCAATTTTATGTACTCTTGTAAAATTGCAATTGAATGTTACAGTAAGACAATTCACAATCCAAATGAATTAGTGAATGAATGAGCTTTTGTCATAATACCCCTGTTCAACTGTTGTAAGTTTGCCCCCTAGCTGCCTAAAATATGCTGTCTGGAGTTTAATCTTATCATTGTATGAACACTCTTCACACTCATGAAATTGTGAGTGTAATTGCACTGCTCATAGATGCCTGTTAACAATATTCAATATGTTTACGCCTTTGTGAGAGATCAATTTGTCCCAATTTGATCCCAATCATCCCGATCAATTTGATCTTTTCAGTCATAAGAGCCATATGATCTGTCTTTTGGGTACTACAATGAATCTCCCTTACAGCCGAATAGCTACTCTTATACATCAAAGTGTAATTACATGTACCTGCCTTTTGAAGAAGACCTTTCCAAGTGTGTCTTGCTTGTAAAGCAAGGGAATCTTGTGACCTGCTACATGTCATTTAATCCTACACCTATGTATACCAATTTTCACTCACAGGTTATTGCATGCTGTCTGCGTTCATTGGCATGGCTCTAGCAAGTTAACTCTTTTTTTATTGTGACGAAAAAGCAAATTGGGTGGGATGAAAGAGAAGCTCATGATCTATCTCTCTCTATTCTTCTCATCATATAATGAATATTTCTTTGAACATGGAGATGGGTGAACTTGACCAAATGATTGGGATTTGGTGTTCCGAGCAGGGTGTATCCAGTCACGGAAAACTAGGAAAAGTCATGGAATTCCATTTTTTATTTTCAGGTCTGGAAAACCCATGGAAATTAAAGGGCATCCTCTTGCGAAATGGTGTTGTTCCTTTCTTTCACCCAGCATTTCAATACTAGGATACCTTTATGTAAGCAGATCAAATTTTGGTGTCTTCCACATCTTCCTGTACTATGACTGGAACCTTGTGTGTGGTTCTCAAAGGCAAAACCGGCCCGTGGCCTCGGCGGGAGCATGTGGCCTCGGTACATGTCTCTTTTATGCCACAAAGCATGTAAAAGGTCCTTGATTTTCGGTCATGGAGTAGTCATGGAAAAAGTATTAAAATTTAGTGGATACACCCTGTCCGAGTAACCATTTTGAATAATGGCAGTTAGGAGGAGGTCACGAGGAAATCTTACTGGTGTCTGTCCAATCTTTTCATCCTGGGCTAATCATGTGTTTTTGGCAGTTTCAAACATGACCAGTTAGAACAGTCACCATCAGTTTAAAATATAATTCTACCAGATAAAAGAATGTTAAAATCACTATGTGACCCAGTCCCTTACACTGCTACACACTTGTTATTTATGCCACTAAAATTGTGAGTATATGTGTAGCTTCACAAACTTAAATTTAGGAAGCTAACGTTTAGCCAGAACGTAACAGAGCTAATGAAATTTTTGATGTATAACATAGTCTAGCTACTTCTGTTGAACTTTTGAGTGACAATCTGAAAATATACACATAAACCTTCCTATTCTCTTGGCCATTCTCTCTCCTTATTTTGGTTTTACATATTAGTCACCTCAAACATCCACTGAGGTTATACTAAAATGCTATTGGACTGATCACATTTGGGATGTTTATTAGGCCTTTGTTTCATGTTAACTCCTGGGTAATAAGATCTCATTAGTACCACGACTTCAAGGGGACCTACAGTATGTATACCTGTAGTCTCTAGGGTCATTAATATTTGATGGCTACCCTAACCCCAGTTATGAGTGACTTTGTCTCACCTGAACAAGGCGGGGTATAATTAATTAGGGACCAGTGCATCAAACAAGCTTACAATAAAAGGGTTACAATGTACATTCGCCATACACTCACATATTCTGTACTCCAGTAAGGTTATAAAAAAGCATTAAAATACTTGGTAGAAAGTGTATATATTCACATGTTAAATATATATTTGCAGCATAAATTAATTGACTGTGTTGAATGTGGGGTATTTGACCAATCTAAAGGTTATGCTATTTGCATGGTGAGTAATTATAACAATACTGTTAAAGTTGTCGATTGGATCACTCTCAAAATTATGACTTATAACCCATTTCCCCAGTTCCGTGCACTTGCAACAACTCACATTTGAATTTCGGTCCATGAGATGCCTTGTAATACACATGTTGGTGCATGTTTAAAACAAGTCTCCCCTTACAGCCATTCCCCTCTTGCACCCCACCATGTTGTACATTTTAGTTTAGCATGTGAGAGCTCAAGATATGTTTTTCAAATATTTTTTGAAAATCCGCTACAAGCTGGAAATGCTGTCCATCTTATCCTACATGTATATCAATCCCTACTTAGGCACACTTAAAGACTCCCATTGTACGTGCACATACACCCAGGTTACACAGAAAAATCGGCTGATTTACAAGGAACACCGAAGGTGAAGCGATTTTATAACAGAATTTCAACCTTACAGACCCTCGTAATGAAAATTGGCATGCACATTATTCTCTGCGTGCTCACAGCATGGCTACAAATGCATCCACGTCTCAAAGGGAATATACGAGACTTCGGAACGTGCATTTTTCTTGCTAGTGTTGCATGTCCTCCTCAGTTACTTTAAGGGTTTGTACGTGCTGTAAGATACACTCACGTGTACCCTGCATGTATATATATATATATATATCCCACTGTATGGCCTGTGGCTAGTTGCAGACTGTTCTTTGATATTAAAGTAGTGACACTGTTGTTGGTAGAATACACCTTGTTAGCACATTCAAATCTCTACTAACCCACTACCAGGCTACACTCATATTTTGCAACAATATTTGTAGCACATTTATTTGTGTTTACACATACGATGGGATGTAAGAGAAGCTTATGAAACTGAATGGATACTACCAAGCAGGAAAAGCATAGAGGCACGAAGCAGTTAAACAAAATGTACTCGTATGTAGCTCATGAGGCCAGCACGGCACAATTTGGTCAAAGTATTTGTATCTAAACAAGTGATACATTTACCTTCTATTTTGTCAGTCTGTTGATTATGAAAACGTTAAATGACTAATAATCAGTTCTTACAAAATATGAGTGTCTGCTTTCACCTGATTATGTGTTAATTCCATGTTACAAGATTTTTATTCCTACCGTGTAAGTGAAATTTTCACTCAGCACTAATTTGAGCTATTTTAATATATGAGCTAGGTTAGTGAGAATTAAATCCTAATGAATTTTAAAAGTGTATCAATGTCTCAGTTAGAAACTAGCCATTAGTAAAAATTAATTCCAGCGAAGAATTAGTGAAATTTTCTTTTAGTTAAAATTTACATTTCTACAGTATTTCTTCTGGCTTTGTGTTATCATCTTAAATTGTTTATATAAAAGATGATATGTTTAAATAAGTTGATTAAAGGACTACAATATTGATAGATTTAAGTTCAACACTGCTTTCCACACATTATATATATAAGCTAAGTCACATTCAGTATGGCTGAAGGCAATGCACGCTGAATCATAATCTAGTGTGCTTACAGTCTCATTTAAGGCAAGTACAAGGGTTTATTCTCATAACGTCAAAGGAGGCTGCTTAGTATATTGAAACATATAATACCATAAATATACCTAAACATGTCATCATGAAGTAAAAACAATGAAACCCCCAAAACTTATAATAACCACTTTCAGCCCCGTTGACCTCTGGTGTGTTCCATCAGAGCATATGGACAACAACCTGGAAAGCTCTTAAGGGCATGCTTTTCTAATGGCTTTTTGTGATACCATTAGTTGAGGCGTCATAGTAGTAATGTACTTGTGTAAATGCAGACACACACAACTACAAAGCCAAACAATATGATAGAATTAATCCTTTGGGACCTGTTGTGGAAATATGAGTGTTTTGACTGTATAAACTAATTGGGTGATTGACAAGATGCACTGATAATGTTTCAGTTTGTGAAGCACAATCATTAGATGCTATCTGTTAAAAGAACTCACTTCCCCACTGAAGAGATGAACCTGCTTGTCTGTCTCTAATTGTAGAAAACATGATGAATTTGTGGCTATTTTCAAAACCACTACTTTATATTGACTAAAGTTATCTTGGCCAAAACAGTAAACTGTTGGTTCTTGGTAATGTTTTAGTCATGTTTCCTCATGTTTTGGGGCACTATAGATATGCTCCTGTGGAATTTAAAAGCAAAAATAATTTTAGTATGTTCTATATACCTTGCCCAACTGGATACAATTGAAATCTATAACCTTTTCTCCGGAGAGGAAGAAAGCCTCATCACAAAGACAAAGACACTCAGAATACCTTAATGTATGGCTAATGAAGCTTAACCTTGCCAAAAGACCACTTAAGAATGAAACCCCTGAAGGAATCTGGCCTAGTAGAATGCTCTACTTATTGCAATAATAATAAAAAAATCAAAGTCTATTGCTACTGATTCTTTGATGTTAAATGTTTAAAACGATATAGATATTTAGTTAAATTGTTTTCAATGTGTGTAGTAGGTTTTGTAATGTTAGTGTTATAGTGTTGTTATCATGTTAATTGTAACTTATTCCTGTACTGTAATCTGACACATATCTTGTATTCATGTGCTTTAGTGCATTATGCTGTGCCACACTGGGTGCATTTTCAATTTCTCAACTTTTACACCTGCAAAAAGAGCAGATTTAATCATCTTTGGATAGAAATGTGTATTGATGTAATTGTACTCTTACAGTTAAAACTTGAATCCACAATTCTTTCCTTGCATTCCTTTAATAGATGTCTTTCCCTATCTTTTATTGAGAATAAGGTTACCTTGTATTTTCTATGTGTATACAATAATGTATCAATAAATTTTATTCCCCAATTTCCCATTCTTTTTATAACCATTTTCTGCACTCCTCATGGTTCTGGTGGCTGTAAATCTTGGAAAGATAATTTTTTTACAGAACAGATTACGTCCAACACCAGAGGCAGACAGTTAAAACATTACCTTGTGCCAGTTTACAAACTGTCTCTACCCTGGAGTTAATTAGGTGTGCCAACAGTATTATTTGCTTGCTGCAAATTACGTTTTCTATTACCAATGGGTGTTGTTGTTAATCCTGGGTTTAGACAAACTCATATTCTTGAGAAGCGTCTTACAAGATAGGCACATTGCCATAACACCATTTTTAAAACTTCTTATATAAATACTCCAATCATACTTTTACATTAGGCACCTCCAATGCACCACTCTTACAAATTATGTCTGAGACCTAACCAAATAAAAAGTCTATGATCCACTCCCTTTCGGAGGCAGAACAAAATTTATCAAGATGTTTTTAAAAATGGTCATCAATTGCCTAGTAGTTAGTGGAGTTGGCATCTACTCACAGGTTGTCACCTCTGTGTGGGTGCAGCTTCCACAAGGGACAATTCTGAGGGCCTGCCCAAATATGACACTGGCTGTTGAACAGGACGCTAAAACCCTAACTTTGGCTTCCGATGTTTTAAACGAGTTGTGACTATTGTGAAGCAAACCCTTAAATGTGACCCCTTAAATTGTTTTGACCGTATAAAAGTGATGTTTGTTCATGCATTAGCAATCCTTCATCAATGTGGTGTTGTAGTTTCATCAGTGATGATACATTCTGTCATGTTAGGACTATGATTATCTTATGTTCCATTCTAACAAAATTGAAAATATGTAAAAACGTTTACCCACAATAATTTTTGCAAATTGTACCTCCTGACATTAATCAGATATACTACCATTATGCTATATCTAGAGTATACTATTCCATGCGACCTCACAAGTTACTTAAAGTCCACAGTGCATGAAAAAAAGTTTCTTTAACACTTTGTATGTGTATGCCAGTGAGTAAGACAATCCCAACAATGAAAACCAGACATCAATCAGAGCACACCCTATATTGACTTATACCGATACACATTTGGAATTACAGTATTTATAAAATACCCTGTTTTCTCCTTCCCTTATAACATACTTATTGGTAGGATAAGGATCAAGGATTTCCTCGAAAAGGTCAAGATCATGTCAAAAGGTCAAGATACAGAGGGGGACACCAGGGTCAGTCTGGGCCAGCCTATCCCATTATACACTATAGCCTACATCAATCCTACAGGAGACCTCCCTTCCCCTGGGACCAGAGGAAGGGGTCACAGTCATAGAGGGTCTAACAGAGGCTCTCATAGGAGACCACGCTATAGGAGACAAAATTGTAAGTATCCAAAGCGAAAGTCCTAGTGCAGAGGGGAACACCAGGGTCTGCCTGGGCCATCCTATCTCACAGATCACTTTAGCCTACATCAATCCTAAAGGAGGTCAAAGTCAAACTCAAACATAAGACGACCAAACTTATGGAGAAATAATAGTATTACACTGTTGCTAATACTTTATGTCAGATAACAGCTTCTGTGAGAACAATGTTCATTTTATAGCCATGCAGCGTGAGAGCTGGTAGGTAACTGCCCATAAAAGGCAACTAAGAATATGTGACATGTGATTTGAGAATAACACAATAACATACATTATAAAGAACATACATTATCATACAGTTATACAAATGGGGATGAAAGGGGAGGGTGGTGGGAAGCTTTTCACACAACCAAGTTCAAAAGTAAAGTGAGGGGCAGGTTTAGAAGTGAAGCCCTTTCAAAAGGGCGGGAAACTGGTGACACAAATCATTAGCCCCATAATGTATAATGTTGTTTTAAGAATATTTGACATTTGTTGACATTCTAAATTTTGAACTTAGTCCCTGCTAGACTGAACAGTTGTGTCAAGCATCAACAAGCAATTTGTTGGTTCTGATTAAGGAAACTGCAAAGGTTGTTGCCCCGTTTGAGGTTTCTATGTTGAATACAGGTATTGATTGAAATTTATTTGCCTTGTGTGTGAGAAATGCTGATTTTTTTTTTAAGTGCATGAGCTATCGCTGCAACTTTCCCGAGTGAAAAAATAAGTTGTATATTGTTAATATAGAGGGGTGTTAATATAGGGAGAGTAAGGTGAAACAGCTGATATGACAAATCGGCTGTTTTTTTTCCTTTGACAGAATAACTTACAATCAGTATTTTAATCAATATTCTATTCTCTGTCAGTAAGTCACAATAAACTGCCACACCAGGAAAATATTGATTTTTCTATATTTCTAATTAATATGTAACACTACCTTCCAATATTATAACCACCTGGTTTGGTTTATTAAGTCGTGTTATATGAAAAGATGATCTTCTTTCAGCATTATAGTTTGTCGTACCATAATATAATTTCGCAAAGCATAGTTGTACTAACCATGATAACAAATAGAGGTAAAGTTATACTCAAGATAAAACGTTTTGGCATTCGCAAGGCAAATCATAGATGATAATAAATATTGTAACAGATGCTTGAAATGTAGTTTATTTTGCAGCTTTACGCATTGACAAGGCTGTCTTCTAGTTAATTTTGTGACTGATTTAATACACTACTTTTGCACATCTGTAACTGTCGCTTAGCATTTTTTTTTCAATTTCATATTCTCAACTTAGAAAATTGCTACTTAATTACCTTTACACAGAGCAGAAGATTTTGTTCTAAGTTCTTGTGTCTATTTGTTGCCGTCATTACTCTGAATTCATTCAATATAATCAAAGCAAAGGTACCCCTGGTGTAAGAAGAAGGGAGGTCCTCAATATTGGGTCGATGTAGATGGAAAAAAATTGAGAGTTAGGTGATCAGGAAGACCCTGGCTCAGTCTTCTATTATATGACACAATCTACTTTCTGCCCCCCCTCTGGACTTGACATGGCCATTGTGAGTCTGCTGTGAGAGGTACTTAGATCTTAAGCTTTGGGTTTGGAGCTTTGATCTGACCCATCTTTGAAGAGGTCTCCATTTTTTGGATTGATGTAGCTTGAGGGCCTTTCAGGGTTAGGTAATCCAGACAGACTCTGGATTCTCCTACTAAACTCACAAACTTTCAATCACACTAAAATTGGACATGTAAAGTACACATTAACAGTAGATGTTAAAGCACTGTGACAATGTCTGTGAACTGTGACAGATGACTGGAATGCTAAATATTGGATGTTAACAACAACATGTGGTAGTCTAGTCAGCAACAAGTTATTAAATATTAGGTAGAATTTCAAACTGCATGTGGACACCATTGTTGTATGTGTATAACTGATGCTATTCTATATCTAATGCTGAAGTAGCCAACAACCTGGCAGTTGTTTAGTTGGTGTTTTTTTTTAATTTCTTGGCTTTTACCTCAAAATTTTAAATGCCTGTTTTTATCTGTGTTTTACACTAACATGAAAATAAACTGTGCCACATGTGCTTTCAATGCATTTACTTCCATTCTAAAATCTACTTAGGGTTAAGGCTGTTTGCTTTGTCACCTTATATCAAGGTCTGGGATTTCAATCTGGGCATGAATTTGTTCTTCAGTGAATGTGCTTTTCAAGTTTGGTTAGCCTCTGCAGCCTACAATTTGTTTCTGTTTTAAGAAATTTAATGAGTTCATCAGAATTCTGGGTGCATTTTCCAGTTGTCTCGAATGAGAGGGTTGATTTATGTTTGAATTTTATTGAGTGAATAAGAGTGTCTCCTCTCTCTCTTGGTGTAACTTGTAGCAAACCAGATTGCATTAATTGATTTCAGCTTTCTGAAGTAGCATCTAAGATATCCCTTTTAAGATAATATCGATAACATATTTCTATCTCTCAAAATGCACAGATTTGAGAAAGAAAGGATAAATAATATATATATATATATTCAAATATAAAGGCAATTTCAAATATTGTGATAATTGGAAGGAAATGCAAGTTTTGATACAGTGCCAAAATTACAAAGCTTGTGCATGAATCAATGAATGTTAAAACCATATGACCTAGATAAACTGTTTATGAAAAATCTAAGTTACATATTTCAGATAGACAAATAACAATACTTCGATACTAATATGTAAAACAAAGGCCCAGTGCCAAGAACAGGTCAAGTCCAGGAATGCAAAACTAGACAGTTAGATATTGTAATAGTGTATGCTGTACGATAAAGAGATAAACTTATCACTCCCCCGGGGTCACAACAAGCAAAGATAGCAGATGGGATTAATATAATATTTATTCTACTAAAAGTTACTTGTAAAATAACTTTGCTAACAGTAATACAGCAATTAATATAGTAATGCTTTAATAATTTACATCTAATACTGTCGTTACTCTGACCTCAATGAGTTACACAATTACACAAACCAAGGTCACTGGTGAATCCAAACAATTGAGGCAGACCCCCCAAGCTGAATAACTATGACCAAGATGTTACTGGACAGAGCAGGGAATTTTTTAACCAGGGAATAGGAATGGTCCTAATGTCAGTCCTAGATTGTAAAGTCTTAGACCATTTGATTAACAATGTTGCACCTTCACTTGTAAACAAGACATCTGCTCTGGCTAACTGTCTAGTTGGATCAAAAGATTCCTCCATATGGGGCAATAAGTTGGAAATCCTTAAAAAGGAGAAGAATGCAACCAATAGCAATGTCTTATATACTAATGAATCTGGAAAGGCATCACATAGTGAGATCAAAGAGGTTAAAAGGTCAATGTCTATGTAAGTATGATTTTTTGATTGCAAAGGCCTATTAATTTCAATAGACTTGTAAAAGTACTGTTGTTATTGAAAAGAGGAGGTGTCCAAGTTGTGAACTATGAACTGAGCCCTGACACCTGCCAAATTGTTACGAATATTGGCAGGTGAAAAAATGTTCTGATAGAAGTATTCCATAAAGGCTAACAAAGAGAAATGATTTACCTGACAGATGAACAGCCCAGTTGCCACCAGAAAGGCAAGGAAGCCCTTGAACATACGTTCATATGCTCTCCTGGTGGCTGGTCTAAAGAGCAGAAGCCAACCTGACACAGGCACTGGTGGCAAGCTGGGCTGCAGGCAATGGCAAATCTGAAAATAGAAATCATATACAAAGATTGAGCCTAGTCAAATCAATGTGTGTATTAATCCATATGAAATTAGGCAGATATTGTCTAAGCTTATCTTCTGGGTTAACAGTTATAACCCACCTAGATAACAAATCAGCTATATGATTATTTTTATATTAAAAATGGCAGTTATAAGCCAAACATTTCTAGCACAAGTTGCCAGAAAAGGATCTTTGGTTTTGCCAGTATTCAATACTTCAACTACAGCTTGATTGTCACAAAAGATTTTTACTTTCTTATTTGCCCAAAGTTGAGACCAGACTTTAAGGGCAACAACCACATTAAGCATTTCTAACTGTGTGATATGCAAGTGTTGAAATTCAGTACCTAGGGGAAGGGCATAAACTAATGGACCAAATACACCCCCCAAATCCCGACAGTGAGGCATCCAGGTACATTGAAAAGTAACCCCATTGTACTGTTTGAGGAAAACGTGCAACCAGTTAAAGTCACAATGAAATTGTTGTGACAGTTTGATATAAGAAACATTGTGACTGTCTCTAAGAACCTGTAACATTCTATTCAAGAAAAACCTTGCTGGTCTTATACACTTTGTAATGTACAAAGAACCTAACAAGGATTGTAATTGCCTTTTTGTACAAGTGAACTTAAAAGTCCATTGTGTACACATATTTTGGATTTCTTGTAGCTTCTCGGTTGGAATTGAAATATTTCTTGTAATGGTATTTACTACTATATCCAAGGAAGTAACCTCAGAATGTGGTGGAATAAGTTTACTCTGACTTACCTGCAAACCTAAATCTTGCAGGAGAGATAACAGAAATTGATAAGATTGATGTATTTTTGAGGGTAGCCCTATCTATATTTGATTGTCTGTATAAGTCATGAGGGCGTTATGACCATGTTGTTCCATAATGTATCTAATGGCATCACTACACCTCTGAAAAATTCCGGATCCGAGACAATATCCGAATGGCATAGATCCATCCAGATATGTGTGTTTATGATGTAAGCCTAGCAGATCAATGTCGTGCGGATTAATACGTATGTGTCTAAAAGCCCTACTAATGTCCACCTTGTACGGTAATGTCCCAGGACCAATATTTTTAACTTCCTCAATAATCTGGTTGATAGATACTGTAAAGAAAAATAAGGATTCAAATATTTTCATTTATGAATGGCATCGTTTACAGAGAAACCCTTGGGCCAGCTGAGGTCCATTATTGTAGAATTTTGCTTTTCCCTGGTCATTAAAGGGGACACATGTATATAAAAATATAGATCTTGAAATGGGCCATAAAGGGCCCCATGTTCAAGTTCCTCTTGCACATATGCATCAACATGGGTTTCATAATTCAAAGCTGAGGCATGGTTGATATTTGATGAAGGAAGAGGAAATTTTCTATCAAAACCCATATTGTATGAGATCTAGGAGTTGATTGTCCCAATAATCAGTTAAATAGTATCTCCACCTATCTGGATTTAACTGGGTTTGAACTGGGATCCTGCAAATTAAGAAATTTGGCACCCCACTTTGCCTGATTAATTTGTGTGCCTGTAAAATGGAAGGGGATTCTTGCCACTTGACTTCCGGATCATGATATAACTTTAATCATTAAATTTGTCACCATTTTGTTGTATACAAGCTCAGTCCATACATACAGTGGAACTACTTCCTCCCTACTAAAGTTTCCTACAGTTGTATACTGTGTTTGGACAGAAGTATCAAGATCTGAAGTGTCACATTCGACTGGGTTGTGTTGTGTTATATCTAGATTCTTAGCTATAACTTGCTTGCTGCTTACAGTAGTCCCATTACTTGGCATTTTCTGTGAATTGTCGTGATACTGGTGACTAAGGTGAGAGTTAGATGGGTTTATATCATTACAAACGCCCCCACTATTTTTTGAGACAATTCTATCACAGTGCTTTGATAGGGAGATTTTTGGGGTACTTTCCAAACTTATGTCTTCCCATTTATAGGTGCAACCTTTGTCTGTACAGTTCTTGCCCCAGTTTTCATGGCATCAGAGGAGGCAAAGTCTGGGACATTGTCAGGAATTGTTTCCAACACTTTCCAACAGTCTATTGCTACTGCTACGAATTTTCATACCAACCTTGAAGGGGGTAACAAGTTTTGCATTTGCATTCTTTTGCCAAATCGTGATGATGCAAGTACTCTTGTTGCCATGTAATGGGCGAGACAGACTTTGAGATTTTGAGTGTGCAGAGAGAACCTGGGCGTATGTTCTACCATCCCGCCTGTTATCAAAAGCTTTTAAAAACACAAAACCAAGACAATTAAGTGTCTTTATTAGCCAATAGTTCATCTTTAATATGGTGTTTAGAATTTTTAGTTTCTGACCAAAAATACCTAGAAGCAAACTGACAGGCTGATGGTGAACCTACACCGAAGCTTACTTGTTTTTTGTCTTTTGCTTGTTACAGCAATGCATCTCAGTGTGTTGGAAATTTTTCCTATTTTTGTGAAGCAAAAAGAACACACTTGTCTGTACATGACCCCTTTAGTGTCATGGGTATTTTGTTGTGAGCAAGTTCCCGAGTTATAATACTGGCATACCATGGATTTGCTGGCATTTTGCTTTGATATGTTTTTTGTAGTATCTTGACTTGTAGAGGTGTGCCTTTGCGCATGCGCACGTCTAACCCTATCTATTTGGTCAGGTTGAGTATAATCTTTAATCTCTCCCTGCTCCATACGACAAAGCAGCACTGCATGGCTGGCCTTTGCAGAGCTCCAGGAAAAATCGTTAGCATCGTCCAGCAAAGATATCAAATAGTCTAACATTGCATCTTTAGAATTTTGATTTGTTTCCTCCCTCATAGCTCTGCAAAACCCAACCATCCATTGCCCCATAGTAAGCTGGTCGCACGTGACACATTCTTTATTACTCCCAGCAAGAACATATTCATGGGGCCACTTAGTCCTATGCTTTACAAAGACTCACCACGTTGAGATTTAACTTTCTGGGACATACCTGTCGAATTCAAGCGTTGAAGTTTTGACAATCTTTCTGGTACCGCCTTCTGTATAGTATCATTTGCTTTCAAATGGTGAAGTGTTGGTAACGAAGCAGTACTAGGTACTGTGTGTATATCTGTGACATTTGTATGCGTTCTTGCAGAGTGATTCGGATTGGTTTACAACCTTGGTGTTTTTAGTACCAGCACTTCTACTTTTCGATTTATGGGACCGTGAAGACTTTTTAACAGTCTTTTGCTCAATTTTGTTCAATCTTTCTCCAATAGCAGTCAATTGCTTCAAAATAGTTTGGTTAATGAGAGCTTGCGTGTCAGAGGTTGGTGGCTTACTAGTAGAAGTACTGGGACTATCTACTACGAGCCTATCAAACGACCGCGGTTCAGTACTTGCATTGCTGATTTCCGAAGTATTTAACAGACCACTACAATCCAAATCACTGGTAGAAGAATTTAAATCAGAAGCTTGCTGGGCATGGCCAGGAGAGTTCACCTCCAGTAAGTTCTTCAAAAATTTGCTATCTTCCGACAACTGCAGTTGGATGGGTATTTGTACACCATCACTCTTTGCAGAACGCAAATTGTATTTTTTTCTTCTCCATCTATGCAACTAGTTGACTAAAAATTGTAAAATAAACTAAAATATAAAACACGTGCACGAAGGAGATGAAAAAATAAAATTTGATTTTCTAGCTGTTACCCCTTCCAAGTCTTGAATGTAAATGGAAGTGTGTAGACAGATTTTTTGCCTCGATTTGAAAAGGGCCAATAGAGTAACAGTTTACAAAAGGCATGGGTTACATACTAAAGCCCAAAGCCCAACATTAAGGTGACCCCAAAGGAATGAACCCGCATGCACCACTGTGCCTGCTAGTACAGTGGCATATTTATGGGGGAGAAAATCATTTAAAACTGAAGTTTTTGTGAACAAGACTGAAATTTGTTTTGGTCTACATGCACTAACTGCAGAGTAATCAGAAACAAGAGAAGTGTACTGGAATAGTGCACAATTCGTTTGTGTCCGGAGACTGGTTAAAATTACTTTACAATCCATTTTGTTCCAGAATTTTTGTTCCAGGAAAAATGTCCTAATCAAAATTAGAAAGGTGTGAAGAGATACAAAAATAATAATTTAATTCTTCAGCATATTGCATACGTTGTACAATACATGAAATATCACTAATAAATCTAAAACTGAAGGGAAAATGTGTGTTAAATCATTTTATTAAATAATATTTACACTACTATGAGCACAGTACAAAAATGGAAAAGGTTTCTTGTTTCTGTCAAGTTTTAATGATAACTTTGTAAGAATTAACTTCTCATTTACTTGAAGTTTTTCCTTCAAAATAATTATTATATAAAACTATTATTCAGGTTTTATCATTTTATTGATTTGGAAGTATTTAATTACAAAAAAAATCTTAACACAGCTATCCAAGATTCTGAATACCTTTGATATAAGGTGATATCAACAAGTTTTCGCCATTCTCACACAAGATTATTATAAAGATTATTACCACATTATTTACCACTTATTGCAAGATTATAATCAAGCAATAGAGGAAAGAGATAAAACGTTATTTCCCAAAAAATTCGTAATTGAAATTGGTGGTGACTGTACTATTTTTAATTATGGGCCGAGTTTGCAGGGGTCGTATTTCATAGGGCTGAATTGATCAGGGCCCAGGTTTTAGGGTGTCATTTTGCTGGAAGTCGATTTGATAAAGGGTTGATTGGTCCAGCTCCATACTATAGGGCTCAAAAGTAAGAAAGCATTTAAACCACTCTTTTCCCTGTCATTTCTGTTGCTTCAGTAAACATCATAACGTTTAAGAATATATCAAACTGGTATGAACATCAGGGTTCAAAGAGGATTTGACTATCAAATAGATGGCACACAAAACCTCAGCCAGCATTTGGGTTTGTCGATATTTTATAAAACTCCTCTTATATGTATCAGTAATTTTAATGGGACTTTATTCTGCAATGTAAACTAAGAATATGATTCCAAATAATCACTGCCATTCTTTTCTCCAGATAAAAGGAGGAAATATGTGTTACCTTAAGACTGCCCACTAAGCACCAGATTTATTCTCCCCATACAAGTACTTTTACCTCCTCTTGGGGATGTGAGTCTTTATGCTCATTTTTAAGTCTGACGGGACACCAAAGCCATATTTAATGAGGTCTGAAAACTGCGAATCCCTAGCTAATGGATCAAATAAATTCAAAAGTTGTACGTAAGAGCAGAAGTATCTTGACTTGTTAAACACACTATTACATGGGTTGTGATTCTTCATTTGTTGTTATGTATTCAGGGATGTCTAGAATAGACTTCAGTTAAATGACACCATTTCAGCATACTGAAACCATTGTATAATATTCATTCATGGTATTCACTAACATTCTTTTAATTATTCTAATTGATAGAATTTTCTAAATATAAACAACCATTTTCTAAGAAGAATACTCAGAATAAGAAAAAAATTCTAAGAATAAGAATTCTCAGATTCCTTGGAATTTTTAGACTTCTGAAAGTTATTATAACAAATTGGATGTAATAGCTGTGTGAAAAGATGTGTTAATATTTTAGTGGTTGATCAACCATGAAAGTGTGATATGAATAGAAAGGAATAGAGAATACACTTTATATGGAAAGTTTGAAAGATTCTTATTCTGACAAAGTTTTCTTATTATTAGAATTTTTCTTATAAAATGCCAATATTCTAAGAAAATTCCTTTTCTAAGAATAAGAATGTCAGTGAATAATGATCCTGGTTTTTTTTCAAATAATATATAAAGTGTATATCATGTTAAAAGATAAATATTACACAATACCCCCTCAAATGACTGCAAGGGTCATAAACTGAACTACTCCTTGTGGGTTTTTAATGATCTTATTAGCATAGACATCGCAAAGAAAATGTGTATGTTCATTTCAAACATTCAGAAATAAGCTCAGAAACTAATAAATATGTTTTCATTTTTACATGACAGCAAACAATTATCACCACAAAAAATGGTCTTCATGCAATTAATAACAAAAAGCAATCTCTGTATTTTCTACATGATATAAAGCAGTATGGAACAGTATATGATGTTTTATCGATCAAAACTCGTGTTATCCATGGATGCAGGGTAAATGTAACTGAGACTGATGGACCTTGTTGTACCAAACAAATAAAGCAAAAAAAACTTGACTGTATGAAAGTTACTCTCATCTATTACAGATCCATCTTAATTGATCTGCACTGGGCATATTCCAGGTTAATTGGTGTCTGCTACTTACATATACTTGCACTAAACAATTACCCATGTCTGTCACAGCAAATGGAGTATGTTCTTCTGTTCTCCATTAAAACATGGCCCGCAGTAAAGACTGACAATTATGTAGTATTTCATTAATGTGTTTATTACCTTGACTTTTAATTTATGGTAACCATAACAGAAGAATGTGTTACACATCAGTAGAAACTGTCTGTTCTGCTACGTGTGTGTGCTTTATGCTTACCAGTGAGCAATGTTCAGAGTACTGTTCCCTTACCTTCTAGTCATCGCTACCTTAATGTCTGTGTACACGCTTTCACTACTCTAGGTGATAAGTTTTTACTAGCCACTGTGGCCTAGTGGATAAGACACTTGTCTAGCAACACAGAAGATGTGGGTTCGATCCAAGGTACAGGCAAATATATATATAGTGCCTAGGATAACCACAGAGCATCTTGGTGTTTTACCATATGTGGCTGAATGCTGGCGATGTTTTAGCTAGGCTGATATATGTTGTTTAGCAATTTGGTCACAAGACTTGTGCCATAGGAATACATATTGGCACTATATCCGATAAGGCTGAAGGTTACATACTATTTAGAAGTAAGGCTACAAAACTTGTGGTGCACAAGATCTAAGGTAATTATAACATATTATACAGCATGCTGTGATCTTGATCAAGAGAGACTTCACAGTTGACAGTCCCCTTAGATGTTGAAAGCTTTTGTAAACAAAAGCAGGAAGGTCAAAAGCCTTGTATCCTGGGTGTAAGGTAATTGTTATATGATACTGCATCCTATGATCTTGATCAGAAGAGACTTCACAGTCAACAGTACCCTTTCATGCTGAAAGCTTCAGAAAGCAGAACTTATCTCTCTTAGTTTAGTGTTGGTCTGTATCCTTTTACATTCCAAGAGGCAGCAACAACACAAAAGCATGGCAAACATGGCTGTTTTATGATATTTTTCATACACCGTGATCTCATTTCTATGAAGAACCACGCTGAAACAAGCATCTTTGTATTTGTTGGTATTACCTGTGTCCTGCCTAATTTCTTTAGGTATATACTAAGTCAAGTTCAGTCATTTTGTCATTAGAGTTTAAAATGAAGGTTTTGATATGCATTACCAAATTAACTTTGTTTGGATTACCACTAACTACCGACGGATATCTTATGTATTTGAAGCAAACATGATACTCTGCCAAGGAAACCAGATACATTTAACTTGAAACCTAGATGAAACATTCTTGAATCGGAAAATGAATTTTGATTTTTTCTTCATTGATTATTTATTTGTTCCCAATATGTATTTAACAAAGGAAATGGAAAATGTTGCCTGATTTACCAACACTCAATCCTGAATGACCAGATAAATAATTGTTGGAGTGAGACCATGCTAATTGGTTCAGAATATTTGCACTATAATCAAATTGAAAGAGATATTTCCTGCTAAGTCACTTTGGAGTATAGTATCTAGCTTATCATACTTTATTGGACATGCAAAACTTACAGTCTTTTCTAGTGCTTTTTAATACAGGACACTAAAATTGTCATTGGCAATGTTAAAGATTTACAATGAACTGTTTCTTATACCATGTTCATACTATTCTAATAAGGCACCCTAAAAGAATGCTTCTCGTAAGAGTGACACTGTGTTGACATCATTTTACCAAGCATATGATCTGCCCTTTCAGATCCATAGCATAAGTGACCCCAGAATTTTTGAAGCAGTTGAAACCTATCTATGACGGTTTTACTCAAACTCAGGTCATTTTCAGATATCCATACAATACAATTCAACACATATAAAAAGTGTGACCATCTTCTAGTGTCACTGATTACACGTGCTAGGTAATTTGCAATACAGAGGGTTGGAGTAGTCAAGCCTGCTGGTGAGAGTGCATTTGCCATGACTACAGCTATAGATTTCGACAGGTGACTCTCTAGTCCCTTAAGCTTACAAAAATCAGAATCTGAAAGAAACTTTAGATTGATTGGTGGATGTAAAATTGTAGTCATCCAAGAAAGCCAGATTCCTTGAAATTTTGAATTACTCTAATTGTGTACAGAGAATATATATACAGAGCAAATATGCAATATTTTTATGTTGTGCTGATAGATCGAACAAAATAAACCCAGTCTTCTCAGAGTTAAGTTCGAGTTTAATTTGCACACATCCAAACATTTTCTACAAATCCATACATTACAACATTATACAGATGTACTGTTATCTGTTCTTATCGTAATGTCACAACTTTCCACAGGGGAAAATATGGACATGTTATACCATGCTCCAGTTTGTTTTGGTGTGCCCTGTTCATATGGAGAAATGTGAAGCTACCATATCTAGCCATAGAAAATACAATGATGCGCTCATTCCGATAGTTTGAGGTTGTACTTTTATTTAAATATTCCCATAAGAGGTTCAGACATTCACTAGGTCTTGTGTTCACAATGAATTATTTTAACCTACATATTTCTATTTGCTGATTATAAGAATATATATTTTCCCTTTATTGTGTTTTATTATTTGCAGAAAATTTGTACATTACTTTGTTAAGTGAACACTATCTGATAAACAATAAGATTACATCTACCAAATGCAAAGCTATTCTAGGAGATCATATCCAGTTGCAATAACCACATTTTACACCCCTATAAAATGCAGGCGAGTGTAAAATATAGGGGTTACAACGTACATATGCCATATTTTACACTACCTTTGATATATTTTACCATCTTTTTGTTTGGAAATTATGAATATTGAAGACATAAAGACGTAATTTTAACCTCAGCTAAAGAGGTTATGTTTAAGGGTGTGTTTCATTCTCTTTGTTCGTGATTAATCAAAAACTAATAATTGCAGAAAACTGATCTACTAAGACCTCCATCAACTAGGCTTCCGCCAACTCGAACCCATCTATACAAACTCGGTCCCATTCATTTAGAAATTCAAAGTAACATAAAATATTTATTTATTGGTGGATTTTGATAATCTGGGTGTCATTGTAGTTTTGAATCCTGAATAAATCGTATGGAATAATCTTGAATCAGGTTTACATAGTTACAGTAATATTTACAGGAGAGTTTTATCAAATCTATTGGTAACACTTTTAATAATGTAACCATCATTTGTAAAATACAACCTTCGTAAACCATTTATATTGATTTGGGAACTTATTTGATATGCAGTAGAAATGGGAATTTATCTTTTAAAAGAGATATTACCTTATTAATATTTGATGCATAAAGCCTTTAGAAGATCGAGGCTGAGTTTGCAGCAAAGTGTGTCCTAGTTGGTGGGGCCGAGTTGCAAAGGGCCGAGTTGTCCATGATTCTAATTGCATCTTTATGGTTTTTTATGGGTAGGGCCGTACCAAAGAAACAAGTGATTAGATTTTAGAAAAAAAATCTGGATCATACTCTAGATACAAAAAAATCCCAACATTTCAAAAATCTCATTTTAAATGATTTTTAAAGTAATGCTATCCCATTCTGAGGGTTAAAACTAAAAACAAAACAGCATTTGGATGAAATTGCCATATGGCAATACTTGCCTACCTTGGAGGAGCTTTGCGCTCGATGAGTGTTTTCCAGTATTAAAATCTATCTTTCCAGGAGATTTAAAGAAAGAGTTTAACACATGGAGGGATGAAAAATGTAGTGTCACACCAAGCAAGAAATCCTGGTTTGCAAGTTAACATAATGTGTCTGACTTGTATCCTCAATTGCTGGGAAGCTTTGGGGGATTTGCGCCATAAAATATAAATGTATGACTCACTGCTACAGTGATGAGGGAATATATAGAGATTCAAAGCTTTGATTGAACAAGAAAAACAACAACAAATTTTTTTTTCTTATTATGTTTGTATATTTACGTACAATATGTGGACAAATCATATTCACTCACTGGTGGCTGTGAACCATCATTGTTTGTCACTGACAATTCTGAAAGAATTCCTATATGTACCAAAATATCTGTGTTTTTACATATTTTATACGATCTTTCTTCTTTATATGGATAGATTTGTCACAATTTTCTGGTTTGTTTATTTACCGGAAGTGAGTGTGTTTGGCAGACCGTAAAAGTTGAAACTTTGAAAATGACCAAAATTCTTTCTGGTTTGATATATACACTTCACCCTGGTTAGTGTTATATTATGTAGCCAACAATATGGACATGTGAACAGTTGATTCATCTTCAATTATGCAGGGGTAAATAGTCAATTAACACTAGCGGATCCAGAACGGCATTCAGGCAGTTCAAACCCCTCCTGCCCGCCATTCCTTGAAAAATGTAAAGGGAGTTCAACACTTAACCTAAAGCAAAAAAAAACAAAGTTTTAAAAAGTGGAGCACCCAGCACTGGATTGAGATTCATCCAAAATTATAATAATAAATGTAATATTTCACAGCCTTCTATTACAATGTCATGTGCATGAACCACAGCGTCAATGAAAGCTGAATCACCCCCTGATTAATAAATTTTGAAAAATTAGGCGTGATTCCCATTGAATATGGGCTAATAGCTCGTCTTTATTAAAGTGACTAATGTATCCAAAATACATTCCATGACCCCAAAGTGAACTTGTGTCAAATGAAGGTCACCATATAACAGTTCCAAGATGAAAAAGTTCCCAATTCATAAGCCAAAGACACCATAAACCAATCTTATCAGTGAAGTAACCACTAAGGTAACAGATCCTAAGTGTCACAATGACACCAATGGCCAAGGTCATATCAAAGGTCACAGAGGTCAAATCTGGTCAAGACCAGAGAAGGTATGTACTGAAAATAGCATCAGAGATGCCCGTACCCCACAGCCTGGGGAAATATTTTTCAATACCATGAGATACAGAAGTAGTATAACAGTACAAAATTCAAGATACTTTCAGAGCAGTGTCAGTTATACTAAGGTCCAAATAATGCTTAAGTAGAAAAAATAATATCTAAGGAAAAGAAATGTATGTAAAGATGAAGTATTAAAACAAAACAATTCAATAATAAAATGACAGCACTTATCAGTAAACCAAAAATGGCCGAATTATGGTTTGGATGTTTTGAATATTACCCATGCATACAGAAGTGGCAATACATTCAATGAATGCTTATGTGTGGTGTTGGAGAAAAGCCTGTGGCTCACTTGATGAAATTCCATCTGTTACAATGGGACCTTGCAAAAGGAAATTCTTAATGAATTCTAATATGACTTTAACAGTGCTTAATCTGCATTAACAGACAGACCCAAAGGTGCAACAAGATTTTAAAGGTCAATACAGCAAGGTCAAAGGTCAATCAGTGTCACACCATGACGTGGCACACCTAACACCCTCAACCAATGTCCCTACCAAGTATAAATTTCCTACACCTTACAGTCTCTGAGATATAGCCTGAGATTTTATAGGTCAAGGTCACTACAGAAAGGTCAAAGGTCAAATCAAGGTCACACTATGACGTAGCACACCTACACCCCTAACCAATGTCCCTACCAAGTATTAACTTCCTACACATTACAGTTTCCAAAATATAGCCCGGACAAGATTTTATAGGTCAAGGTCACTACGGCAAAGGTCAAAGGTCAAATCAAGGTCACACTATGACGTTGCACATCTACACCCCCTAACCAATGTCCCTACCAAGTATCAACTTTCTACACCTTACAGTTGCTGAGATATAGCCCGGCCAAGGTTTTATAGGTCAAGGTCACTACGGCAAGGTCTAAGGTCAAATCAAGGTCAGACCATGATGTTGCACACCTACTACCCCCAACCAATGTCCTCACCAAGTATCAGCTTCCTACACCTCACGGTTTCCGAGATATAGCCCGGCCAAGGTTTTATAGGTCAAGGTCACTACGGCAAGGTCAAAGGTCAAATCAAGGTCAGACCATGATGTTGCACACCTACTACCCCCAACCAATGTCCTTACCAAGTATCAGCTTCCTACACCTCACGGTTTCCGAGATATAGCCCGGACAAGATTTTATAGGTCAAGGTCACTACGGCAAGGTCAAAGGTCAAATCAAGGTCAAACCATGACGTTGCACACCTACAACCCCTAACTAATGTCCCTGCCAAGTATCAACTTCCTACACCTTAAGGTTGTCAAGATATAGCCCGGACAAGATTTTCAAACTCAAGGTCACTACGGCAAGGTCAAAGGTCAAATCACGGTCAGGCCATGACGTTGCACACCTACACCCCCCAACCAATGTCCCTGCCAAGTATGAACTTCCTACACCTTACGGTTTCTGAGATACAGCCCGGACAAACTATTTCCCGCCGCCCGACCGACCGACCGCCCGACCGACCGCCAGGCAACCGACCCGCCCGCCTGCCCGCCCGACCATCCGGACACCATGGGTGAAAACAATACCCTGACAGCCCTTAAGGGCTGTGGGTTAATAAAGGTCATAAAGGTCAATGGTGAGAAAGGCCATAAAATGGGCCCACTCTGTGAAACCAGCAATCCAAAAGCAGCCAATAATGGCCAAACCTGCACAGGCAGCACATGAAGCAGTATTAAATGTATAGTAAGAATACCCAATGGGTTTTATATATTTATTTACAATAATTTAACACACATTCTAATATCATCTAAAATGTTCTTGTAAAATATTAAATAATGAATTTATAACGGTCTATTTACATAAAAGAGTCCATCATGACTAGTAAATGTCACTGACTACAAGAGTCCATTATAATACATAATATGTGAATAATGTAATTCATGTGTATAACATTGCAATTGCAAAGGCACCATTAATGTGCCCTTGCAATTGCAAAATATATGTGTGCTCCTTAAGCAGTGACCATCAGGAGTAACCCCCTCCCAAATAACAAGTGATTACAATTTAACCCTATAATTTAGATATTTAACCAAAGGATTTGATCTAAAGACACAATTCACCCAAACACCCATCATAACAATAGGTGCTGTATAAAAGCTGACAGTAAAGCAGATGAGGTAGGGGAATGTGCATGTATATAACACCAGACGGTGTCTGACACCCATGTCCCCTAAGATTTTATAGCTTCCATATAAACCCCATGGTTATATGCCCAGGAGGCACCAGACCTCCTAAATGTGTGAAATGTATACCCATAATTTGCAGGCCAGTGAGCGCAAGCACCCTCTTTAGATGTTTTCTAACCATGCTATCTGTTAATGGTAACACTGAGTCATGAGTATGAGTAGCAAAAAGGTGGATCATTAGCAGATCCAGGGACAAGTGCAATCATTGCTTTAAGTGCTGTGACTGGACAAAGAGATGAATCAGGGAGAAAAGGAACCCTAATAGTAACAACTCTGTCCCTGAATTGAATGGTCTTGGACCATTTCATCAACATAATGACTTCTATGGATGAGAAGATCACATCCCCTCTAGCTAAATGTCTAGTATGATCATACTGAGCTCTACTATGGGGAACAATATTTGACACTCTCATAAATGAGAAAAAAGCCAACAAATAAACAGTAGTAAAAACATGAGGATGCTCCAGATGATTACAAACCTCCACAATCAGAGAAAGAATGTGCTCTGTGAAAATGGGAGTGTTTTTAAGAGCAAGGGCCTATTCAACTTGAGTGCTTTGATAAAGTACTGAATCTTGTGATTTTTAAAGACAGCAGTAGGCAAGTCATACAGTATAAAGAAAGCTCTAAGAGCAGCCATATAATTACTGATACTGGCCACTTTACAATGCTGAGAATGGAGATATTCCATGAACGTTTTATTACTGAAATATCTACCTGTTGCAGTGACAGCCCAGCCACTACCAGGAAACCGAGGAAGTCATAAACATCCTGGAATAACATCTCTGAGTACCTGGCCTGAAGGCTTCAAACTAACGCACAAACGCCCTGGTGGTCAGCTGAGCTGTTGCTGGAAGAGGACCTACAACTATACATCATATTTTAGACATGTCAAATCAATATGTGTAGGTATCCAATGAGGATGAGTTATATATTGATTAAGTTTAAGATAAGACTCTTCATCAAATTTAAATATGGATAACAAATCTGCCACTGTATTATCTCTACCAGGAATATGATCCACCTGTAAAGTGATGTTATATAATGAGGACAGTAACCATATATTTATGGGACATGTAGCTAATACCTTGTCCTTGGTCTTGCCAGAAGCAAGAACTTCAACAACTGCCATGTTATCACATTGGATTCAAACCTTGCATTTAGTCCATTGATAAGCCCATATCTTGAGAGCCACTAGAACATTTAACATCTCAAGATGGACTATTGTATAATTATTGAAATCTTTAGGAAGGTGTAAGGCATAACATTGCCAACCATAAACACCCCCAAACCTGTTAAACAGGCATCCAGACACAAATCAGCTGATATTGGTCTAACATCATTAAATACAACCCCATTAAACTGTTTTAAGAATAAGGAAAACCAGTTGCGGTCTTTGAAAAACTCCTTAGATAAGAATATAGTATCATTATAGGCATTATCTCTAAGCAGAGTGAGAAAACGGTTGAGAAACACCCTAGCTGGCTTTACACACTTACATATATACAATAGTGACCCCAGCAAAGACTGAAGTTGTCTTTTTGAACAAAACCGTTTAGTATGCCATTCATGACAAGATTGTATTATTTCTTGTAATTTATCTTAGGGTATGGACATGGTTCTTCCTTCAGTATTAATAAAACTACCTAAGCATACAACTGATGTAGATGGTTCAACTACTTTATTAGGATTAATCTTTAAATCTAACTGGTGCAATAGATCAGACAAGAATGCAAATGACTTGTAAATGTTAGATGGTAAGCCACGGTACAATAAATTATCTACATAGTTGTATAAGTCAGGAAAACCATTCTTATTCATGATAAATTAAATGCTATCTGTCACTTTTTCAAAGAAAAACTACCCATGTCTGAACCCAAATGGGACCGATTGATAGATGCAATAATCCCCCATTTTTAAGCCCAACAAGTAATATCTCCAGGATCCACTTTAAGTTGTCGAAAAGCACGACTAATATCTATTTTATAGATAAGGGAACCCGGTCCTAACTATAGTATTCTGTCAACAATTTGATCAACAGAGGGATAAGTCAAAGCAAACTTGCTATTTAAATGAGTATCTTTCTGGACCCCAGCATTAACAGAAGTGCCACATGGCCAACTAAGATCAACAATAGTACGACACCATTGGGAATCAAGCTTGTCTCTAGTCATAAAAGGACTAACATGTAAATTGATAGGTTTACTCTTAAATGGGCCTAAAATAGCACCATGATCAAGCTTCTCCTGCAAATAATGATTCACATGTTCTTCATAATCCTTAGCTGATTTATGATTATCTTCAACACAGATTAATTTCAAAGATCTGTCAAAATCCAAAGGAAATCCGAGTTCCAGCAAGACCACCAACTGATCATCCCAATAGTCCACTAGGAAACGCCTCCAGTTTGAAATATTGAGGTTGGTAGGCACTGGAACCCGGATTCCCATATAATTTTGAAGACATGATTCACGTACCCTTCTGTGAAGCAACAGGGGGTTGTCAAGTACAGAATTGTAGGTTGGTGGACCAGTATATGTTTGCTGTGGAGTAAGGGACATAGCCCCAAAGTATGAACCCAGCTGTGCAGTACATTCAGGCAATGATTTAAGTATGGATTCATTTACTTTGTCAAAAGTTTGAAAACTATCAAGATCATTTTCCTGCTGCAACTACTCAACACTACCTTGTTCATAAAGTTTATCGCAAGAATTGTTACTAAAATTGGCCTTAGGTCTAACATCACTGCTTTCTATAACAACAGGAGAAAGTTGACTCTGACTTTGGCCAATCTCTTGAACATACAATGGTTGTAAGGACTCAAACCTACCTTGAGAAGGAACTGGATCTACTAACCCATGTGGTTCATTGATATTTTGTGAGTTAATATCCCGTTGTACCAGTTTATGTACACCTTGTTTTTGTGCATTACTATGTTTTGTAAGTTTGACTTTAGATTTGACCTTGTGACCTGTCCTGTTTTCATTTTGGTCATCAAGTTCTTGAGTGTCAAATTCTTTCAGGGAATCAAACCTATTATAACAAGGGACTGGATCCGCTGTGTGACCTCTATGTACACTTTTATATACACAAGGGGACTTACCTCGCTCAGATGGAGTAATTTTCGTAACTACTTGGTGAGCTTTAGGTTTTGACAATTACTTTTGCAAATTGTTGAAGTGAGGAAGTATTTTCATATTTACTGGGACGAGTTTTGAGTACCTCAGCAAAAGAACGCGTGCGATCTACAGGCCTACACCTATTGCTCATACTTAACCACTGTTTCCATACATGGGATGGATCACCATATTGAGACACAGTACCTTTGTTTCTGCAATTTATGATTCTAGCACCATACGCATAAGAACTGGAAGAAGTAGCAAACTCGTCCTGGGCAGGGCCTTTGTTACCAAAAGGCCAAGTTGAGATAGAATTCTATCATTAGTAAAACTCTGATCCAACATATCATTATTATTTAAGATTTGCGACTGCCAGTTCAAATCTGAAGGACCCTCACTGTAAAAAACAGGGAAGACCAACTAGTAGCCAATCAAAAGTAGCCATGTGTCACAAGCATCGCCCTGGCAAACTGCAGTAAAAATAAAATTCCTTGGAGTCCTGGAATGATTAGAGTTGACACCTAAATGTCAACCTTCCAAATTGATGCCTTTCTACATGTATGTATAGACACATGGTTAACCTAATTCGATAAGCTTATAGTTTTCTAATTTAAGTGACAAATGTAAGTAGTTTGATCATAACAATGAGCAAATTGAAGTGAATTACCCGTCCCTACTCCTTTTTAATCTGACCACCTATATGAGTGAGTAAAATTGCTCTAGTGCATGATACATTATGCAACCATCATTGCTGATTTTTAAGTCATACGTTATCAATTGATAAGAATATTATAAGCTAGTTTAATTACACAATTAAAGACATGATTTAAGTAAATGACTTGTGAAAAGTAGTCTGTTTACCAATTTACTGGACCCTCAAGTTTTGCTAAATCCATGACCCATTTATAGTCCTATTAATCATATACAAAACAGTGCACTATAGTAAACACATCTCATATAATAGTCATAACTCAAGAACGTCATTGCAAGAGTTGCACAAAGCCCTACATAGTGTGTCTGATGCAATACTTCCAACCCATCAATCGGAGAAGTCACTGGCTGGCCAATTTGCATCTCTGCAAAAGAATGAAAATATTCAGTATTGTACACTCTGGAATAAATCTATCTTAACTCCCTTTATCATTCTATAAAAAAATTGATCCATCTTACCAGGCCTTTGTAAGCGCCTGCTCAGTGTTTCTTCAGTTTTTTTTGGTCCACATTGATATGCAAAGTAGCGTTAGATTTTGTTGCTTACAAGATACAAATTTTTGTTCATTTGTCCCACAAAAATGTCACTGTTGCTTTCAAAAAATAAACAACTGCCTCCAGTTTGCCAAGTTGGTCAAGAATATGCAAGGACCTGGACATTTGGTTCAACTTTTATCTCTCCTCTCTTATTATGAGCAAAATATCTGCAAGGGTAGTTTTGTGCAACTAAGAGAATTTAAGCATGTTTTACGGCTTCTCACCCATGAAGATTCCTTGTCTTGTGACCAATGCTTTTTTTTTTGTATTTTTTTGTATTGTGTATTTATACTCAGCGCAATATCTCAATATATTATAGGACTAAAGCGTTATTAAACCCATCTGATTGCAAAGGTACAGCCCCAACTCATAAGTAACTAACATTCCCCTAACTGGAAGATAGAGGCTATAAAGGATGACCATTTATCAACGTCCTTGAGGATCTTTAGCCTGCCACTGAGGATAGGACCCAATGACCGAGGACTGCCATTTTAAGTGGCCATCCGACCCACTATGCATCTGCTTGTACCTGGGTTTGAACCCACATCCTCTGAATTCCTAGACAAGTGTGCTACCCGCTAGGCCACAGTGGCAGATGCACTTGCCAGTAGTTGCTTGGACTGCTGAAATTCAAGTTTCGTGAGTTTTTGCAAATCCGTTCTGTTTAAGCTGCAATGTATCCAAATCAGTGGAACCACAACAGTATCTAATCCAAGCAGGTATATTAGAATTATTACTTTTCCCAAGAAATTGCATTGGTTGCCCAATAAATATTGCTCAGGGTTTTTTTAATTGCCTCACTTGTCTTAAAGTTTCTTCAAACTGGTTATCCTAAATATTATGATGCATACATTTCTTCTTGCATTAATCTTTATATAAAAACAGATGGTGTCAAAGGGATAGTAAATGTCTTGTTATTCCACAGTTTAGTTAATCCATTCTTCAATCAGGAAACAATCAGATTACAGGTTTTTGTTTTTAGTGGAAATTGCTATACAAAAATTGGCTAGAATTAAATATTGGATGAAACAAAATCACTCTTTTATCATTGTTAAACCAGCCCATATCATCAATGAATTGATGATTTTATCAATGAAATACATCATTTATGGAGGCTGTGCTACTGATAATTTATTTTCAAATGATTTATTCCTTCCTTCACTTAAATCATTAATGGTAAGGTAATGTTGCATTTTCAAACCTCTTCTCATTAATGGAATAATCATTCATTTAACCTTCTATTTTACCAATTAGCTTTTTGTATCTTTGAGATTCCACGTATCACTCCATAATCAATAATTTCATATCCTCATGGGAGCATAACCTTTATTTTTAGTTTTGTTTATTTTTGTGTGTATTCTATTTGTGACAACTGTATTGTTGAGATTAATAGTACCCTCTTCATTAGTATGGTGTCTATTCATGTTACAGTATCTTGATGATTACTGTTGTTTTTGCAAATTTTCCATTGGTCATAATTTACTATTATTGTAGGACTTACATAGCGCCAAGATGATACATAACCACTTTGTTTAAGCAGATTCTAACCCAAAAACTTTCAGTTATGTCTTTTTAGAAGACAGAAAAAAAATAGTTTGGAAATATTTAGATGCCATTTTGAAAGTTGTAATTTTGACACGTGTTTAAAGACACCTGTCTCAAAATAGGTCAATACATTGCCCAAGATGTACCAATATTGATAACATTTGGTACCTAGCTTAGGTTACATATAAACATATACCAAATTGAGTCATTTCAACCACCAGTTTGGTTAGTATAATGTGAGTAAATAGTGTAGGGTTAGACAAAGTTGTCTTGTCTCTTCAGTTGGCAGACATCAGGGGCAGTGTGTGCCAGCCTTAACTGGGATCTTATCGAATGGTTTGTCTTGTTAGTCATAGAGCTGTCAAATTAGTAGGAAAAGCCTAGGTGAGCCAGGCCCAGCCTGTAATCTCTAACTACATTATCCACATTAATCCTAATGTCATTAGGAGGCTCCGTAGAAGTGGGATCAGTTCAAGGGGTCATATCGATGAGACTGGTTACATTAACAGTTTCACATACTTGTAAGCAATAATGCTTGCAAGGCATAAGGTCAAATTCTTTGCTTTAAGCATAGGGTGGTTGGTAAATATTCTTCCTAGAGCATTCACAGTTGTTGTTTGTATCAAGGTGACCCCTGCTAGTTTGGTTGGGGTTAAAACAAGGTGCCATTTTTTCTTACTAGTTGGTAAAGCAACAATGGTCATTGACATGTGGAGAATTCGCAGTATGCCTCGAAGGTTTAAAGTTGCTGCAAACTGCTGAGGCAGGCTCCTAACTAAGCCATATCCTACAAAGGTACTAGGCGTATTTATCGGAATTTAAAGCTATACATTCATCAGAATATTCATGGGAGAGCGTGGATATTGTGATTGAGAAGTGAATTTGAGCAGATAGGCCTTCAGTAGGAAAAAAAGGTGACAAAGATTTGTCTGACTGTCAACTTGGCACTTACTTCTGTTGTTTTGAGTTCGATTCCACTCCATGGCAATATTTCTGAAAAACATTATAACCTGTCACAATATAACCGTAGTGTTATAAGAGATATAGTGACTCAACTTTAACCACTTAGATATGGTAACCGTAATAATGATTGCTGTATGTTAGGAGTTCAGTGCTGTGGGTAGTGGATATGCCTTAGATCTTTTTGATTGTGGGTCTCTAACTGTGAGTGGAATATGACAGTTTTATTTCCATAACAATAAATTGCTCCTAATTTTTTAAATATATATTTACTGAAAATTTGAAGAAAAATCTCAAAAACTACCCTTTTCACAAGCACTTTAAAAGTTGCAATCACTTATCAGCTGCCACACTCACAAGTTGCATTTGGATAAACAGACAAAAGAGCATTAATAGTATATCATAGACACGGAGACGGATTCTGTCTGGACTACCCTTTATTAGGATTTAGGTGCCTCAGGAGATGTCTACACCAACAGATTACACATATGTAAATATTCATATTGTGCACCTTGGCTTGGAAATGGTATAGGATTGACTCCCAGGGCCAGAACATAAAAACTTTTAAAGGGTTCATTCAGTTGTGAATTGAAAGGATAAAAACATGATGATATTAAAGGTGATTTATTTTCCACAATATTATTGACAGTGTCTTCAATACCATCCGATATTAGATACATTGAATGCACTTAATGCTGGTTGAGATAGGTACTCAGTGAGGGTTCACTATCCTTAATCCAGTCATTCAGTGAGTCTTAATTTTCCTTATTTATCCATACTAGTGTCCACTAATACTTTGGTAAGCCCTATTTACAAACGTTCTTTCATTATCTTGAATGGGTTTTGACAGATCTAATACTCTTTTATACATATGATTAGAGTATGGATGTTTATTTGATTATTTGCAAAACAACTTTTATCTGTCTAAAGTTAGTCATACCTGAAAAGTCCAGTCAAAATAGGGTTTGACCTAAAACAAATTAAATCAGAAACAATTTAATTCAGAAACAATGTAATTTTATTACTTATGTACCAGTAAAAAGGTTTATATGGCAGTTAACTTCAATCACAGAAACTGTCACTGTTTCACGTATTTGAAGCTAAAATGGCAGAAATTTTGTGACTCTTTTCTGCAAAATTTGACTGTTTTCAGGTATCCTAGTGCACTGAAATAATTTTGCATCACCATAAAACTTGATGTCATTACAATCAAATTTACTGATACCATGGAAAATTACCATAGCTTATTACTACTGGTAAGGCAGTAACCAAGACGTATTGTTGTAAATCTGTCAATAAAGGTAGCATAGCCACTTCGAATATTTTATTTAAAAATGTATGGGAGGAGACTGAAATTCTATGTTAGACTAAATCTATTTTTCTGCAATTTGATATTTAAAAGCTTGATCTAAGATTGTGATTTGTTATAGTAATCATTTTCTTCTAAAACTCTTTACTCAGGATATATTTTTCCTAAACTTTTGATGTGATGTCAGTACGACAACCATTGGAAAACAATGGGCCAATCTTAATCATATTACTTCCTTGACACCAGTGATGTACATTGATCTGCCCTCAGCTGGTCTGTCCCCAATGGCTCTGTCTGCAACTAGGGTATGATTTGCCCCATATAATATTTTGATTTGCCCTTTTTGTATAGTTTTACAGAATTAGGATTAAAGAGTAAACAAGGTAAACATTAGGCGTCATATTTCATGAAATACAAACTTTATACAATGTATAAAATTCCCAATATGATTATTGATTAGGACAGGCTTTTCCTGGGTAAATTTCACACATTTACAAATCAAAACATCATGAAATTTTATAATGTGATGTTGTCAACTTCATAAATTTTATATCAAGAAGCACAAAGTTTATTAATTTTATAACAGTCATAATTTGATCATATATTAAATGTTATCAGTAACTCTGATAGTTTGTCTTTCATCTATTTCATAGTAATTAGTTAGCTACTAAAATCAATAGATACAACTTCAACATAAACCTTGGTTCAACTGTTGAATTATTGGTGTCTAATTTAATATTACTGAACTACTTATACTTGCAAAAACCACTGCCATTCACAGATTTAATGACAAAATGAGCAATGATTGCTTCTTGGGTGGCTTCTTGAAAAAAATCAAGTAAACCCCTCTTCTGTCCATATTCTATGAACATAAAATTATTTGAGATTGGTGAATGAGTATAGGAGTTTGAAGTATTTATGAAGCGACGAATTGATAAAGACATCCTTCTTTCCTGGGTTCTTTCCTGGGTTCTGATGGCTTGAGGGAGTTTGTTCCATTCAGTGGGAGCAGATACTGCGAAACTGGACATCCTCATGCTGCTGTTAGTTCTGGGTGAGAAAGCTGAGTGGTGGTTGCCCCATGTGAGATCACTAGACTTGGCTTAAATTTATTGCCTTGTAAGTAAGAAGGTTGTATTTAAACAGTTTATGGTACTAAATCGGGAGTCAGTGTAGTTTATGTAGGAAAAGTGTCACATGACTGAATTCGTTAAATTTCTAACTGATGGGCCTGGGTTTAAGGTAAAATTGACTAAGAGGATCAGGATAATAGACCACTCTGGGTGGACACTTCTGAAAGTGGGCTAGCGGGGCAATAAAAGGAGTATTGCAACTATCCAAACAGGGATGTAAACTTGTGTGAATAGTGATTGATAATGTTGATGGTTGCCAGTGGTGGTACTGGTTGCCCGAGCAACCAACAAAAATAACAACATAACCAGAAAGTTCATTGCATTACTCAATACGAGACCAAATTAGAAGACAGAGTTAGTAAAAGGTGCACATAAATGTCCTATGTACAAATCTGTCTTTATGGCAGACCCAAAAAGTGAGTAGATAAATAAACAATGAACATTGGTGCAAACATTTGGTGTTTAGAAATAAGAAAATTTCACAAGGCACAGAAAATATAACACGGGACACAAAGAGGTATTTGTATGATTTAAAAGTGTATTCAACATCATTTGCTTGATCACTGCAATGTATAAAACTTTGGATGTGAAATCAGCAGGAATTATCTATTCCAAATCAAAACATAGCCTTGTTGACTGTGAATTGTATTTAAGTGATCCATTAAAATATAAAGTGCTCCTTAGTATAGTTTTTATTTCGTAGTTGAGTTATATTGTAAAACAGTTCAACAAATGGATACAGAAACAAAGAAATTTATGCAGCAGGAAGAGGACCAAGAGGGGTAAGGGTGAGTTAGGGTCAATATAAGGAGGAGGAGGAGGAGGTAAATACCAGCCAAATTTGTAAACAAGTTTATTCCCCAATCAGACACGGATGTGAAAAGATATCTCAGTGTCCAGTCTGTTCCAAGTCATATTCCTGAAGTGATAATTTCAAACTACACAATAAGAATGTTCATACAAAAATGACACTGAAGTGAGCATGGCAGTACATCACCCAGAACCTATGCATCACCAAGGTATGTTCCTGCATGAACAAGGTGGTTGCCCTACCCAAAATGATTCTTCCATTTACTTGTCTAGTGGCTGGCTGTGACAGGAAGTGAAATAAGAAAATTTAACAAGGCACACCAGAAATGTATATACATATTGGTCATATATACATGTACATGCTTAAGTATAAAATATAAGTAATATATACATGTTTATATATACATATACAGATAAAAATACTTATTTTAAAATAGATGTTGTATAAAGTAAAGTTGTGCGTAGGTGCGCCGTAGCCAAAGACACTACAGTTAATGAGAGAGAAAGATTTTGACGGAAAGAATATTTCATGAGAGAATGGTTCAACTTGGGACTATACTTGATACATTTGATAAGCAAAGGTATAAATTTTATAGCGTTGTAGTTACAAGAAAGATTTGTTTTGTAGTAACAACATAATTTGAGGGCATGGCTGCATTTTAATTACTATATCATTAATTGCACAATAATGCTATTTTATTTGCTTAACACAAAGGCTTATAAACATATCATAAAGCTATCTTACAATTATATGGTGTAGCACTCACAGCATAATTACAGGACATATGCCCTAATAACAGGAAGGACTCAATTTCTAATTATAGTACATATTAATTTGGAATAAATATTAAAGTAATATGGATGAAAATATAGATTGCTTATATTCATGAGATTTATTTTTCTATTTCTAAACAGTTGCTAATAAGGCTTTAAGTCGGGGAGAAAAAAGGGATGATGATTTAAACTGTATTGTAATAGTTTTTCAAGTGCCTGGTTCACTACTTGAACTCAGTTTCTAAACAAAGTTAGACTATCTTCTGTTAACTGCATATGACAGCCTTACTTGCTAATCAGTCATCAATATTTGCAAATAATGACATTTAGTTTGATTAACATGCTAACTTTTATATCACGAGATAGACAATGCTGTGTATGTGATGGATAATCAAATACAGTATGAACCAATGCAATCTCATCGAATACAAAAGTTTGGTTCTTTTGAAGAATTCTTCAATTTTTATTGGATATGTGGTTGCCGTCACTGATCATCACAGACTCCTTCACTAAAATGGCCATAATTTCCTCCTTTGTGCTCTGACTTGCATATGTCATCACAACTTTGTTCAGTTGAAAGAGGACCAGCATCTAAGTGTATTGTACCACATCTTATTGGTTCTTAATTGGTATGTATTTGCCCTTAGCCTGCTTCTCACACGTGATGCTGGTCCTGTGGCTGTAAATGTTATGAAGATAGTGGACTTGACCATATAATTCTTTGCTAAGGAGTCTCTATGCTTTTGATCTCCTCAAGCTGCAATGTGTCCAGAACAGTATTGCTAGGATTGTTACCAATACAAGTATTCACACGCCCACACTACCTGTTAGAAAGACTCGCCATTGGCTGCCTATTGAACATTGCTCTGTTATTGAGACGACCTTGCTGGTGTACTAGTCACTACAATGTGGTTATTACCTCCGCCAAGGAGGTTATGTTTTCGCCTGGGTTTGTTTGTGGGTTTGTGAGTTTGTTTGTGAACAAGATAACTCTAAACTTATGGACGGATTTTTGATGAAATTTTCACAATATGTCTGAAAAGGTAAAAGAAAGAAATGGTTCAATTTTGGGAGTGATCTGGATTACTATCTGGATCTTCTGGAACCATGAAATGTAATTTTTAAAGACATATAACTCAAAAAGTTATGCACGGATTTTGATGGAATTTTCAGGGTATGTCCTAAATGGGACAAGAAACACGTAATCAGATTTTGGGAGTGATCTGGATCGATGAAAAATAAATTGGTAGTTATCCCGATCACTATTGGCAAAAATATGAAATAGAGAGGGAAAAAGCAATATCAGTGCTAATGGTAGGTTTTGAAAGTCCAGAAATTGAGCTTCCGTGACGGAGGTTTGCACTCTCCGAGTGCTTTTGTTCTAAATATGTTGAACCTTTTTATAAACCTAGACAAAGTGTGTTCAATAATCATGAAGCTGATAGTGTTATGATTGAGGTCTCATACTTATATAAAGCTGCTAAGCATTTTGGGCTCAGCTTTGCATCTGATGCTCCAGAGATTTGGAATGATCTTCCCGATGATGTCCAGTTAGCCACCTCTCTCTCTTCATTTAGAAAGAAGTTTAAACCTATCTCTTTGCTAAAGCATATACATCCTAGTTTCACCTTTTAAAGTTTTGTCCATGGCGCTGACCCTTGCTATGTCTCTGGCTATATGATTATAAGTCTGTCCTACAGTCTGTTATAAAAGAACTGCTATATTAGAATTAGAATTTGGAAGCAACAATACAATGTGTAGCTCTATAGAAGAACTGTTATATTAGAATTAGAATTTGGAAGCAACAATACAATGTGCAACTCCAACCTTCGTTTGTTTCTGTGTGGCTTTATGGCAATTGCAGGTTGGATATCCATCAAAAAACATCCACAAAATGTGTTTTTACATATGAAATCAAGGCCAAACAGTAAAACCTGGAACATTCTTGAATTTCAAAGAGTCTATTTTTCCACATAAAAAGCACAGAATAGGTATTACTGATTCCCAATGAAAGTATTAATATTAAAGTGTTTTATAAACAAATATGGTCTCAAATCTGATAAAGTTTAAAATCCAAATAGCAACTACAGCACGGTTAGGGTGAATATATAAGGTGGTTTCGGGCTAAGAAAACATGAAAATTACAATCATTTATTCCCAAAAATAGAATATAGAGTCTATTTGATTTGAAAGTTCAATTGGAACATTGGAAGTTAACATTAAAAGTTGAAAGAATGGAGTATTTTAGAATGATTTTTAAAAAGCCAGCATTGTTATCCCCATTTTAATGACTATAAATGTTTTCTCAAACATTTCCCTTCCCCTAAGGATATTAAAGCCCTGAGTTGGTAAACTCACTAAAATAGAATATTGATCCACTACTATATCACAGACCAGAGGCCAGAGAAACAATTCAATTTATCTTTTAAAGTGACTTCAAGATGGTCCTTAAGAATGTGTGCATAATGGTCATAAAGTTGACACTTTTAATTAATATTAACCCACTGTAATTTATGACTAACATGTTGTATACCCACAAACCTGTAAAAAGTCTGTATATATCATGTGGTAATCTGTATATTCATATGGAACACCAAAAATAAGATAATAGTGCTATCATAGTGGCATGTATTTGTGTATGTTATGAATAAAGTCATGCTCCGTATCTTAGTTTTTCCATGACTTCCTTCCTGGGACAGAGGGGGAGGGAACTGAGAAACAATTCAATTTCTCTTACACCCTATCTTTGTAGTTCAGATGACTGAATGACTTTGCTGCACGCTGTTATTTCGTGACTTATAATATTTAAAAAAAAAACAATCCTCCACTGCTTCCAAAAAGCAGATGATTGCAAGAATTGAATTTCCAGTTTGCAACAAAACGCCAAAGAATTATAGAACTTTTTACACTTTTAAACCTATAGTATTTCCCCAGCTGTTTTCTTTGGTCAAAAACAATAATGTCGCTTTACGTTTCCATGTGTATGATCAGAAATTCACAATCAGCAAATCCAATTTCCGTTTATATTTATTGTTAGCACCATTTGCTTGAATAAAATAAAATAAACCACAAAGCTCCCTAAACCTATTAACAAATACACAATAAATAATCACAAGCATAATAACTTGCCTTAAACTACACAGAAATAATTTAGCTCCAAAAATGAAAGAATCATAGTTTACCAAAACTTCCTTTCATCTCATCAGTGACTGGCAGTGAGTAGCTATAAGAAACTAATGTAATCTAATATAATGTGGACTTTTATAGCGCTTAATCTCCATCAGTGTGCAGACTCTAAGGCGAATCTGAACACAAGACAAGATAATTAACGTTAATCCAATGACATAGCCAGGTCATACCAAGGGGTGACAGGATAGGCTATGGTGGATGCATACAGGTAAGTTTTGAGCTTTTCCTTGAAGGAGGGAACTGATGATGCACAGCGCACATTATCAGGCGTTCATTCCAGATCTTAGGAGTACCAAAGGCAAAAGTATCACCACAATGTTTGACTGACTTATAGACTGGTGCGTGAAATGGAGGAACTGTAAGGTGCCTATGCCTGGTACCATAGGTGCAACTGCTGAAAAACAGTTCAAAATAGGAAGGAGAACCAGTAACCGGCAACCAGTGTATGTGAGAGCACCCATCATGGATTCGCATTCATGGAAACATGTACTTGATAGAGAATAATACGACGATTAAAATATTTTTAACTTCCAAAGTTAAGAGTTTGTTGAGGGTTTGTTAAGAGTTTGTAGGCGTTAGATGATATACCACTTTACATGCAGTTGAAATTCTGACTGAATAATCAAAATGCCACCAAAACCTCAAATAGGATGGGGATGGTAGGTAAATCTTATCTGAAAATGCTGAGGCCACTTGGGATGCGGAATTTCAGGATTGTCTGATGCACCTTCATCAAAACCCAAAAGGCTTGGTCCCATGACTTTGTCTGCCATGGATTGGAATAGATTCAACTGAAAGCAGAAGTGGCATTTGTATTGCAGAGTAGTGAAATCTAATGCCTTGGAGTCTTTTTTAGTTGATAAGCTGAAGATTTCTTTTGACTTCTGTGCCACTGACTGGAAGCCAATTACAGTTGTTCTTTAGTTAAAACAGCCGGGGTCTCATCTTCTTCAGTTAAAGCAATTTTAAAGATTTTTATCCAGACTGTATATGCCAGATGGAAAAGACTCATCAATAAAATATCTTCTGAAGTGGAAGATAGTGATCATATTTCCAAACAAAAAATAAAGAAAAAGTAAGAAAACGATAAAGAATAAGGAAAAAGCAAGTAAAAATAGAAATGCTGACTTTAAAAGTCCTTTAATCGACTTCCTAATGCTGGTGTTCCACTGGAGCCGACTGGTCAGTAACTATGTCTTTTGTGAGAGTTGGGACCAATGTTTACATGGTCAGTTACAGTTGGTTGCAGTTTCCAGGCTTGTCGGCAAGAGTCGAACGTTTCCGACCCTTGTAACAGATCTTGATTTCATCCACCTAGCAACAGGCCTGTTGGTTAACTTAACAGCTTGTCGGTTTTACTTCCTGCCTTGTAGGTTAATGAAACAGGCCTGTCTGTATCAAGTATCCCACTTGTCCCAAATATGGAGTTCCAGACTGCACGTGATGACAAACAGACTGTGTGGAAGAAATAACCACAGGCGCTAAGTTTAACAGATCTGTCTGTAAATGTTTGCGACAGGTCTGTAACTTTTCCAGGCCAGTCGGGAACTTTTCATGTCTAGGTCCTAGAGTCACAAATTTTTATAACTGACAAGCCTTAAAGTGAAACAGACAAACCGTAAACAACAAACGCCCTGAGATATAGCCAACAGGCCAGCAATATTTTTTTGTCTTACAGCCTGTTGGTTTCAAAATATGTGGCTATAAAAGAGCCAGTCGGCACACACACTTCATTCATTTGGGCTTTGACTGTCAAGAAATAATTGGTGTGCAGCTTTTGAGTTTTAAGTTTTTTAAAAGTTTTTTTGCAAATTAGCTTAAGTTTGAGCTAGGCTGGATTGGCTGGGAGTGAAATCTGTTCTACGAGGTTTTCACTTTTAAGTTTAAGTTTTGTTTTTGGAAGAAGCTGTACATATAATTGATCAGCATGTCAAGGGGCAGAAAGAGAAAGACTGAAATACCTACAGATACTCAACCACAGTTTGAATTAGGAGATACTGCTGAGGATATAGAGAGAAGAAGAAGGGAGAGAGAGGAGAGAGATTAGAGGGAGAGACAAGAGCAGGAGGAGAGGGAGAGAAAGAGGTTGGAACAAGAGAAGATAGAAGGGATCAAGCAGATGGAAGATACTGAGGAAAGAACAGAAAAGCAACCTCGAACGGACACAGATACAGATCCAGAATTTACTCAATTCAGGCAGAAGAAGGGGCAAATGAAGTCTATCTTTCTGAGTGATTCTGTTGAGGAAGCCATCGTGGATTTCGTTTCGCCACATGAGGAATTCTACCACAAGACTCACACAAAGTTCCAAGACAAGCAGAAGAAAGAGGGACTCTGGGAAAAAGTAGCAGTTTTAAGGAACTTATCTGTCAGCACTGTCAAGAAGTGGTTCGAGACTCAATGTACCAGATATGGCAAGCTCACACAGATGAAGTCAGGACAAGCTGCAGCCAAGAACACTGAAAAACAGATCTGGTTGAAGAACAGTTTCAGTTTCATATGAGATCACATCAGAAGGAAAGGAGTGTCTAAGTCTTCCACATTCAAGTAACCACTGTGACCTTCAGCAGCCACAGCTTCAGTTCCGGATACTTCATGAGGGACTGAATCTGATGTTACTCATCAGCCATGGACCAAAAGCCCTTCATGTAGACCAGTTGCCATCACCACTACCACTGCTGAAGATCCAGTTTTAGATCAGTTCCAGTAGATGAGGTCGATGAGTCCAGTTTTTTGGGGTGCATGTCAGGATCTTGCTCCACATCCAAGACAGGCCTTCTGCAACTATCTCCATTCAGAGATTGAACAGCTGAATGACAAAACCTTTTGGGAGAGTGACAGTGAAACTTCTCAGTCAAATATAGTACAAGGCCTAACAATGCAAGAGACAAGTCACAACAAGTCAACAGGCAACAACACAGCCTGATACAGTGATAGCCATAGTACAGCAACCACCGAGGCCAGCGTCAGCACAGCCAGCTTCTTTCCAAGTTATTGATGACCAGCAGTCTGGGACTTCCAGACAACTGATGTCTACTTTGAACCCAGCAAAGACAGTTAACCCACCTTTTGTTGCAGAAGACAGCCAACACAACACTTCTGGATTGGTAAGTCTCTTTGGAGAGATTTTGGAAAGTGTACTACAGTACCAGCAGATTGACACACCACAACCATTTTCACCCACTCAGCTTCAACTAGCACTGTAACAAGTGCTATCTTCTACTCATCAAGAACAGTCAAGACCTCCCAGCTAGTCCAGGCAGCAGAGTGGGCCCAAACAAGCAGATCAGCCTGCATTAAGTTGCACCAGTATACCCTTATAAGGGCCACCCAAATTTTTTCAAAACTAATTATTCAGCTGTTTTTTCTTCCCAAAAACAAAATAAAGCACACATCCAGCACTTTCCATACATATCAAAAGTTGTGTGAATGAGTGAATGAATGTTTAACACAAAATAATAAAATGCAGACACAAACCCCCCCAAAAAATTATTTTTAACACACACAAACGAACCCGCAAATATCAAACACACACAGCACAGAAAAACATTAAGTGGTATAAATGTGTGGATGGACTGCCAGACAAATAGAGTGTTGCAAACGAACACCTCACATGCCACACAGAATCCATTACATGACTGATAATTGGGTGACTGACAGACTGACTTATATGTTACCTTATAGCCAACTCCTGATTTTATACCTGCAAATTTTTAATGAAAGTATTTCTTTTGGTTGGGCAAAGTTACTAAAAAATAATTTTTAAAAAACAGTTTTTTTTTGACTGGGAGATATTATTTTTTATTTTTTTCAATAAGTTTATTTCATGTCGGTGTGGGATTTGAACTTTGACATTTGAGGACTTGGGTTTCAGTCTGTGTGACATTGTGTTTAACTTTTGCAATATCATTTTTCAGAATATTTTATTTTCATTGGGAAATTATTTTTAAAATTTGGACTTGATTCACATTGGTTGAAAATTGGGTTTAACTTTTGTGTGACACTTTTGCAATAAAAAGTTCTTGTATTATTTGGGTAGTCCTTAAAAGGACTGATAGATGACAGCTTGTTCTCCCCTCAATCTTCTTAAATTCTGTCTTCCTACCCAGCAAATGCCCCAAGGTTGCTGAAGTAGTCATTCAGTCAGGCTCATCAATGTTTGGCCTCACTTGATGGATTTCTCAGTATGTTATGTAGTACCACACATGTAAACACAATGTCTCTCATAACTTTTGACCTCTGGTTCATGGTGGTCAGTAGCACCTTGAACCTTCCCACCCTCCGGCCCCTGGATATTCTGTAGTTGGCTATTCTCTCTTCTCTGGTCAGTTGTCTCCTGCTGTAGGGTTTGACCTACCAAGGCATAAGGACAAAGGCATTGTCCCACAAGAGGAAGTAGTGTAGATCTGGACCCCCCCAGGTCCAAGTGGTTCTGGTGATAATAGTCCCTAGGTTCCGTTCTCAATTCTTCTTCTTAGTTTGCTATGGTTGAATATCTGAGCATCAGATGATGAACCACTGGCCCCCACATTTACCCACAGAAACTTGTATTCCGCATCAACTAAGGCTAACAATACCAGAGAGGAGTAACCCTTGTAGTTGAAATATTCACTGCCTGAATTCTTGGGCTTCTTCAGAGCAATGTGTTTGCCATCTAGTGGACCTACTGCATGGGGGACATTCCATCTGTTTCTAAATTTCTCCTCCATTGTTTTCCAGTCTTCAGGATCTGTTGGACAAATATTCGTTTTGAAATTCTTGTAAGATGGCTTTGCAGACCCGGGGGACAAATTTACAAATGGTGTTTCTCCCAACCCTCCAGTGGTACTGTAGTAAAGTGTAGCTTTCTCCTGTGGATAACTGTCTCAATGTGACTGCCAGTTTCAAACCGGCTTCCAGTGGCTTCCTGAAGTTGGTGGTTGACTTCCTCAGACGGGGTAAATTCTTTCTCCAATTAAATCAAAAAAGGCTGGTGGCATCATGGTGAAATTCTTGTAGCCTGGTATGTCAGTTGTGATTAGCTCGTCCAAGAGTGTTCTGTATCATCCTCTCTCCTCACTCTGCAGTGTCTATGGCATAACCCATGGATCCTATGGCTTCCTCCTTCTATGTGGTGGGGGGTGTAGATGTGGTGGTGGTGCCGGCTGGGCAGGTGCTGAGTTCTGTTGTCTCCTGTGTCTTGAAATCATGAAGAAAAGTAACATATTCAACTCAATAAAAAAACAAATCACCCTCAACTTGTCAAACAGTTCCTCTTGAAGTGTTGCTGCCATCTTTGAAGTGTGAAATGAGTGTCACATCCCTAGTGATGGGGTTTATATAGTGTGATATGGATTCCAATTCTGGATCACAACTGTAGATACTGACCCACAAAATCAATCAGTCCTGTCGGCATGGGTTGGGAACATGCTCGCTGCTCATCTGTTTGTCTTTATGGCTTGTCTGTTTGCGATGTGGCTTGTCGGTTGGGGTTTTACGGATTGTCATACCACTTCTACAACTGACCGTGCAATAAACATCCCTGAGCCTACATCTTTTCGGTGAAGTACATCACGTCTGGTCTGTAAGTGTGACTTCCTGTCAGGAAATTCTACAATCTTTTTTCTACAATCCCACAACTTTCACAACCGACCCTACAGTCGTAGGGTTGGTTGCAGAGTCGGCTCCAGTGGAACCCCCGCATAATTGAATAATTTGCTTCTGCATTTAAAATGACAACTTATAAAATCAATAAATCTACTTCTACAGTCAGCAAATCGACTTTTAAATTCAGGGATTTGACTTCTAATGTCAATAACCCCCCCCCCTCCCCCCATTTAAAGTCCATAAATTAACTTTCAAAATATACATCTATAAAATATATCAATCAAAAGTCGATTGATTGTAGTTAATTTATTCAATTTAAATGTTTATGAATTTAATTTGAAAGTTGATTAATTGACTTTACAGTTTGACTTCGAACCAGGTGCAGTTCCTATACAATACAAAGGCAAGTGTGAGACTTAAGTCATAATATTCAGATGTCGGTGGAATTGTAAATTCATGTATTTCAGCCTATACATGGGTCACACATTTTCATGTTGTGGGCACTTGCAAAGTGAATTGCACTGGTGACAACTTTTTTAAATGTTTAAAACAGCCATGATATCCTTTTACAAGCTGTATTAAAATATACACACTGGCGGGGTACCTGGCAGTAACTTCTCACTCTTCAAGGCAGTCAAACACTTTGGCCGTAGTTTTGCCTTTGACACCCCTAAGATTTGAAATGACCTTCAAAAAACCTGTTGTAAATGCCTATTCGTCATAGCCTTCTGATAACTCTTGCATCTTCTCTGGAAAAACATTGTTATGTCACTGGACTTAACAATATTCACTTTGTGTTCAGCTGTGCCTTACACTCTGTCCTTAGTTAGAGATTAAGCGCTATAAAAAGTCCACATTAGATTAGATTAGAAGGGGTGGATGTCTTGGAGGGGTCATTCTTCAATGTGCACCACCCAGATGTCCGGAATATTTTTTGAGGCATAAATATGAGGTCATCAATCAGAAAGCAAATATGTGAAGAAACGATAGTAAGGAGAGGGTGTGACTTTGGCAGGGCAAGAAGGACATGTCCGTTTATCAAAATCTGGGTCACCAAATGCAGAATTGTTACTTTGAAATCTTATGATTTCGAAGTATATTGGTCAGTCGTTTTGTTTGTTTGTAAGCACATTCTAGGCCACAGTTTTCAGCTGTGATCCTCCGTTTTTCCTACAACATTATCATTGGACAAAGTAGGGTGCGGCCAAATTTGGACACAATCGGTTCGATCTTGACTTCACAGTTATGTTTTTAGTACACGTTGCTAGATTGCGGCAAGATTTCGAAGTTACCACTCGGCCAAGTGCTCAGTTTTTTATTTTTGTTATTTTGTGGCAATATTTACATGCATAACTCTAACATTATTTACTGGATCGGGGTTATATTTTCATACAAGATTGTGTCTACCTGTGGCTTGGTTCTCCTCAAAGTTCATACTATCTGTAACAGTTGGTTTTGCTATGTCTTAGATTAACAAATATAATAATCAAGGTGTACGTCTGGTATTCGTAGAAGAGAATAGTCAAAGTTCAATGAAAACAAGCTCAAGTGGATAGCAAGTTATACCACTCCGAAGCTGAAATTTGGTCCATCTTTCACTAATCCCTCTTGTGAGCACCTCCCAGATTCTATTAATACTAACAGCTTGGTCTGGGAGCAATATGCTGCACTTGCCTGGGTTAATCTAATTCACACAGACTTTACCGTGCCTAATCTCTATCTGGTGAGCATAATACAAGTTCTTGTTTACAGTGATATTGCACAACAGGCCTGGGTGAAAACGTATCCAGGGTCTAGAAAAGTATAAGCTGAAGTGGCCCTTATAACCATTGATATGTACTCAATAGATAGCCAGTACGTTTTATTGTTAGAAGTTGTGTGAGTGTCCTTGGAGTTATTAACTCTGGATGTGAGGTAAGTAACTCCTATCTCTGCAAAAAATCTCTCAACTCCCAAATCAAGCCACACACGTGACCTGGGTATGCTTTAAAAATAATCACATATAATAGCTTAGGAAGCTTAGGAACATCGCTTTTAACACCCTGTAAAGGTCACATCACAATGGGTAGTTCAAGGAATGGGGAAAACAGTGCATACTACTTGGTCAACATTCTGCGCTGAAAACTATTTGGACTGGTAAACAACAATCCACTTATCCACTTCATGTCGGGCAAGGAATAAAACCCAGAACCTCAGAGATTGGAGGCAAGTGTGTGTTCTCTACTGCGCACCTGTGTCTCCCAAAACTGGAGGTTTGTTAGAGGGGGCTTAATTGTTTGGTATCGCCAAGATATTAGTCTTCCACTTGTTTTATAGCCATTTCTTTACAAGGGAATTTGACGATGCCTACTTTTACCAAAGCTACCAACTTGATCAAGTTCTGGATTCATTTGTCTTCGCCTTTGGGTTTGAGGTTTTTTTAAATGGTATATGTGGTGTCAAATATTTAAGCCATTCTATATTATTTTTACATTTGTTGTGTGATTTGACATGACTTTTTCTCTTTGGTTGAGAGCCACCACCTGAAAGGTCTTTCATGCAACGTTTAATAAAAATGTAATTTTCAAAATATGTATACTTATTCATTAAGTGTCATTATGTAATTGACCATTCATTTATTGAGTTAAAAATGTCTGCTAAAGTCAACCTATCTGCTTCTAATAAATTGGCCTTTATAGTCAATAAATAAACCATTAAAGTAAAGTGTCTTTACTGATTTAAAAGGCAATTAAAGATCTGTAAAAATATTTAACTAGTTTAAAAGTCGATTTATTGAGTTTACAAGTCATTTTACGAAATTTATAAGTAAGATATAACATGATGGTGTATTGAATTTGAAAATCAATCGATGTTAAAAGTTGACAATTCAAAAAAAGAACTCTAGTCTAGTCTTAACATTGTTCCATAAAAACAAGCATGAGATATAAGTCACAGTCATACCCCAGTCACCCTACAGGTAGTATATCCCGCAATTATTGACATTGGGCGAAATGCCCATGTTCTTCAACTACCGTCTGAGGTTCATTTGTGACCTGGTGACACAGGGGTGAAACGTCCAACACCTTGCGTGTTCTATAGAACTTTTAAAATGTTTAAAATTTTCGCTTCTGACTGCCTCACCTTGAGCAAGTGAAGATGAATTTTTTGTAATAGTAACTGAAGGTTTGGTCCATGTTGTATATAAGGTTGTGAATTGGTTCATAGTTCTGCGTAACATGGCTAAGTAATGTGTCACAATCTTGCATACTAACTTCAGACAGTAGTTGAAGTACTGGGGTATTTTGACCACTGCATACTACTGTGTGACGTAATGCGCTTGTAATGTAAATGGATACACCAAATCTCAGAAAATATGATGCGTCCTTGGAGCCGAGTCCGACCACCAAGTAAAACCTATAACCGTGGGCAGTACCACCTAGCTGTAGTGTGACTGGGGCGTAATCATATTATGATGAAATTTCAGTTTCATGTGTATCAGCTTTAAAGCTGCACTTCATTGCTACTTACAATGCTTTGGGGCTGATTTGTCATAATTCATTGCTCATTAGATGAGTTCTCTACAAATATATACCATGTATAAGAGTGGATATTCATCTGTTATAACATTGCTGAAATACAATGATCAAGATGTAGGTCTGGCATTCATAAAAGAGATGAGCAAAAGATCAGTGAAAACATCGGCTCAAGTATACAGTTTTTGTATCACAATAAGTTGATATATGGCTTATCTTCTCAATGATGCCTCTTCTGAACAGTCCACTCTCCCGAGGTCGTAGAAATACTAATAGCTTGGTCTGGGAGCAACAAGATGTAATTTGGATTTACATGGGTAAATCTAATTTGATCAGACTTTACCGTGCCTAATCTCTAAATTAACAGATTCTAAGGAGCATAATACAAAATCATCGATCAAAATGATATTGAACAATCCTGGGTGGGGAGTGATCCTGGGTTTAGAAAATTATACCCAAAAGTCGCCATTTTAAACATTGATATGTATTCAATCGAAAGTCGGTGAGTTTTTTATTGGAAGTTATTTGCGTGTACTAAGTTATTAAGTATGAAGAATAAGGTAAGTGGCTCCTAACTCTCAACAAATCTTCCAACTCACAAAACAAACTACACACGTGACTTGGACATGGTTTATTTATTTATAGATGTTTTAATGTCGCTTTCAACACTGTACAGGTCATATCACGGTGGGTAGTTTTGTTGGCAGAGGAAACCACTGCATACAGTTGGTCAAGGTTCTGTAGGGTAAGCTGCCGATCATTGGTAAGCAACTACCAACTTTCCCACATAGGGTCTGGGGTTTGAACCACAGACCTCAGAGGTGAATGGCAAGTGTATTACCACTGTGACCCCATGGCCCCTCTGGGTATGGTTTAAGAAAGAAACACGGCACAGGATCAGAAGGCAACAACATAGCTTTCAACACATTTTATATGCCATATCATTTGGTGTAGTTGAGAGAATGGAAGAAAAAAGTGGATACAAGTTGGTCAACATTCTGCAGTGAAAACTATGTCCCAGAAACTGTGAAATATTAAATTCAATATCAAATTCCTTTCATTCCAAGCCTTTTTACAGTGTTACCATAATACAGTTAAAATATTTATACACAATTTAACGTTTGTATTGCAATTAATATCAGGCCCTGTATTGTAAGGCTTATAATAAATAACTGCAAACAACACACTGGTGTCCTGAGAAGGTTGCGGACCCAGCTTTATAGGAGTTGAGGACTTCGTTACCATAAAGAAATTATTTAACAGTCAATCTGTAATTAGCAGCTCCCAAGCTGATATGCTATAAATTACACAATGGTGCCGGAGTTAGCACAGTACATCGGCAGTGTAAAGGATATATTGAAAAATCTTCAGAGGATTCATAAATCATTCCATTTCCACTTGTCAACATCAAAGAAAGAATCAATAGAGCTCATATAGGGAGTATTACAATTCAAACGTGTCTTTGTCAGGAAGAGATAAGTTTGTTTTATCCAGTGTATAAAGTGGCTTTCACATGTCTCTGGAGGAATGGAGACAATATTTATGTTGCGGGACAAAAGCGCCTGCTTAATTATAATGTTGATGCATTTCAGGTTTTTGTGTAGAAATATCATCACTTTCACTTATCTCACTGAAGAGGGTATAACAATCGTCTTGGAGAATATATATAGGTAATGGCCAAGTAAGTGGCTAATACTTGAAAATAATGGACTGTTTACGAGGTCCCAAAGGCACTGAAACAACAATCCATTACTTCAAATATTAGACAGTTACGAGGCTATTTACCTATTTAAATTGCACTAATTCCTTCATTTATAATTGTAAGCATCCTTACCGTTCATTCGTATATTTTGTGTTTTTTATGATCATTTTAGGTGACATAAATGTAGAAGGGTTTCTTTTGGAAATGTGTAAAGGGAAATAAAGACAATTTTAAATTTAAAACCATTCACACAATAGAGGTGGGCAAGTGTGATCATGTAATAAAAAGAACTCCAATGTTCTTTGATATTTTTCGACTGTGTTTGGATTAAACCTCAACGAACCAAGATTAAACTGGAAATATTATAGGAAGATACTTGGTGATTTTTCTACAATTACCCCACGACTCTTCTGCAACCAAGAAATACTAAGTTGAGAACAAGGAAGAACAGACTTCTACCTTACAACAGAGTTATGACAACAAAGGATATGCTGGCATAATGAAGAATTCGCCAAAAACATCAAGGAATTTACCATTCGCTAATGTTTGTCATTAAAAGTCGACTCTGTCTGATCTGGGCATAAGATATAACATTTCCTCTTAGTAGTCCGGCTTGTAACAGTCATTTTCTCACTTTCTCATTTATGTTAGGTTCTTTACAAATGTCCGATTCCAATTTGCCACACCCAATGTCCAATTTGCGATGGTGAAGTTTTCGCTCTGATATGGTAAAAAATCTGATTTCATCATCCAAAATGTTTGGATGAGGAGCAAAATTGCAGCAAATTTGCAGAAAATTGCATGGATGTTGACAAAAAATGCATGACAAAATCGTGAATTAGGCATCAGATGCCGTAAGCCTCATGCAACTGTACACAGACTTAGACAGAGCTGATGTTTTTATTTTAAACTGAAAGGGCATAAGTTTTGAAGGCATTTTATCACTGTACAAACTTATTCAACAACCTTTTGGTAATTGAACGTACTTAAATTGTCAAGTTCAATATGGGATCCTCTGTAACCAAAAGCAATTGTGCTTATTGAGATATTGGTATAAATTATAGGGAACTCAAGACGAATATTATAGTATTTTAAGTTAATAATCCCATTTGCAAGAAGAATCAGTGCTTTTAGATGCTTTTTAAGCTATTGACTCAGGATTTGAAGTTGTTGTTTATCACAATATGTGGTGGTTCCCAACAGTTGTAATAATACAATGTAACAACCTGATTAAACTGGATCTTCATACCAGTGATATCGCCTAGAGTAACATGAAACATGACACTCAGCTGAATAACTGCTCTGGTTGGCTTTGCACCTTGATACTTTTATATGTTTCAAAACCATTTTAGTAACTTTGAAAACAGGACCACAACTAAGACATTCGCAGACTTAATGGTAGGTTTGGAAACAGATCCACACGTTAATATTACATTTCCAAATGGGGAAGTACTTTTTGAGGAACCCAAAGAGGTGTGCAGAGGATTAAAATTAACATTTACAAAACCAAAAAGTCCAGAAGAATTTACTTTAGTTCTTTATTTACACTTTTATATCAAATTCCACAATTGCACAAACCTGGTCAACTATTAAAAACACAATTTCATACATGGATACAGAAAGCCACTTTTATATTATTATTTCTCAGAAATAAAGATAGGAAAGATGCACTATAGTTTCTATCCATACCACACTTTCAGTGGTAAATAAGATTTTCATTAATAATATTTGTACAAATATCAAGAGTTGTTAGTATGAGTTAATTTTAAGAGCATTCTGTTGTTTTGGTGGGAAATTGCATTGTAGTCATATTTTCGGCAAACATTTTCAAATAATTAAGTTAGAGTGTTCTTTTATCTTTCACCGACAGCTCCATTTGCAGTTTAAAATCACATCTTGGACAACCTCTGACAGCATTCCAATAAATCTCAGTTTATTATAAATAAAAATACAGGACATATCACATCTGTGCCAGATAAATCTGGGGAGTTTAGAGTTGCTACTTTTCCTCATACATATCTGGATGAAAGATTGATATCTATCTTTATTATCAGTAAATTCTGCAGTACCAGTAAAAAGTGACTGTACCCATCAGTCAGTGTTATGGTAAATCCCAGGACCAATTGCTTGGTATACCAAAGGTCCAGGTGCAAGCCATTCGTAGAGTAAAAACCTTAATCCAGATGCGGTCTGCAGTGAATCTCAATGAAAATAGTCCCTATACAGTGCATATCCATACATCCTACACATGCACAAAAAGTACAGATACCATTTATCTTTTTTATCTTTTTGTTCCTTTTGTCAGTCCTCAAGAAGTGAAATATAGTGTCTATATCATGTCCCCGGAAAGTATGGTTTTCTTTAGCCTCATCTCTGGCTCGGATGAAAGGCTAGATTTTTGTAACCTTGTGTCATTAGAATATGTGAACAACACCCCATCACTCCTTCCTTTCCCTTTTGCAGTCATGCAGGTATAGCCAGTGTTTGGGGTGGGTGGCCCCCGAAATGGTCTCTGGGTGGGGATTTCTGGTTTCGATGTGGCACGGAAATGTATGCAGCACAATAAGTACTTGTGAAAATATCCTCGAAATTGTCTGCTAAGGAGATACAGTGCCACTGGATTCACACACGAATTAATATAAGATAGGCAGAAACTTGCGACCTTGAAGAAATTCCAGAATTCATTGAAATTCGCAGGATCAAAGTTGTACCAGAATGAAAAAATATGGTGAGGCATCCAACACAGGACAAAGACCACAACAAAAGACAAAATCACCTTAGCCACCTTCTTTCTGGCACTAATTTGCTTAATCGTTGATGTACCAACTGCTTGCCCTTCATTTAGCATTTGCTGGGAGCTTTTTACCAGGGTCAGCGCCATGAAGATGTAGAAAATGCTAATGCAGACCATAGGTATGATAAAGTAGACCAAGAATCTGAAGATTGTTTTGAATTTACTGTATGTCACATCCGCTAAATTAGTGCAAAAGATAATGTCCCTGGCACATTGCTTCTCATGTGTCATTATGTTTGTTTTGTAGCCATCCATTATGGCAAGGGTGGCAGAAACTACCCAAATGATACCGGTAATAATGGAAGTTCTCTTCAACATATTCCCTTTGGCTCGTTGCATGGGACTTGCGATGGCTGTGTAACGATCCCAGCTTAGCGCTGTCAGTGTGAATACAGAGACCCCTAGTGAGAGCGTTTGAAGGTATTCATTTAACTTGCATACCACCACACCATATGGCCAGTATTTAAAGGTGTATATAGTGGATGTGAAAGGAACAGAAACTAGTAGAAGTAAGAGATCTCCAGCTGCTAAAGACACAATGAAGATATTTGGCACATTGCGCATCATCTTGTTGTGAACGACGATTAGAATGGTAGTGCCATTCCCTATCACTCCAACGATGAAAATAATGGCAAATATAACAGGCACCACATATGCAGAGGTATCTGAAGACAGCATTTCATCATCATATTCAGTGCAGTTCTCTACATCTGCAGCTACAGCTGTCACATTGAATGAACTGAAGGTAACATTAGCCATTATAGGATCTTGTGAATAGAATTGGTATTTCCCTTTTGGTGAGAGATGAATCCTTTTTTTCGATGTTATATGTATTCTATGACTGGTTCATAGAAGGATGTGTCAATATTTCTTTTTACATAGTTAGAAGTTAAATCTGTCAGATTATTCATTACACAGTATAACTGTTTGTTGGTCGTCTTGGTTGATCAGTTTATATATATTCGATTTAGAATAATGTAATCTTGCCTAAAACCTCAAGTTGGTTATATTTATGCCATAATAGAGAATTTTTGAAAGTATTATTGAAGTTTACAGTCAATTTATATCAAAGAGTTCTCACTTCTACAAATGAAAAAAAAACTTTCTCGAGCACCAATCCTTACTACGGCTTTTCTGTTTTCTGTATATCCCAAGTGTCACTTATTTGTATTTCTCCAATTGTTCTGATGAAAGCCCTCTTTACTACACATGGAATTTGTTTAAGGTATTCTCCTTTTATAGCTATCCCACACTGATGTAGGTTTTTAAATGACGTCTACTCCCATATCCTTTTGGCATCCTAATGTAATGCTGGCGTGTCTAAAACTGCATAGACTGAATATGTGGGTGTATAGAGCACTCCTACTCAAGGCTCTCACTTCTGCCGAACGAACACTGCACAAATGAGCAATGAGTGATGATCTGTTATTAAGCACACGACTTTTGAGAAAAAGGGGCGGGAAAGTTACTCTGCTGCATTCTGATTGGTTGATTCCCCACGCTGTATCCCCTTGTAGACGTATTTACTTGTATATTGTGTTATGCCTTTAACAAGTGAGAATATTTGCTTGTTTAGGGTTAAACGTAAAACACATATAATAGTTAGTCAAATGTTTTGAGGACTCAACATGATAAGTACAACAACAAAAAACGGACATTATGACTACACCACACAATATGAACTTTACAAGTAATTTGTTAGTGTGATCCACTTTGTCATTGCTTTTTATTTTAAACTTTCTTAAAATAACACAAATTTATTTTAAAATAGAAGAAACCTCGCCATTACCAGGAAGCTATTTAATTATGATCACTACACCAATGATAGTAATCTCGCATATTAAATGCGTCTCTTATTGCAAAGGTCCCATTTAACCTCACTTGGCTCTCAATTTTACTCTAATGTTACTATAAAAGAGTAGCTGCTTGCAAAATCATAAAAAAGATTAGCATTAGAACAAATATATATATATATTTACCAATAAAGACCATAGGAAGGTAGTAATGTTTAACTATGTTTATCTGTAACCAGATGACGTTTGCAACAGTTTCTCATTGTCCTTATATTTTCTTTTACCTGTATTCTTACAGTATATCCACTTGTGTTTCCTCCATAATTTATCTTTTTGCAACAACTTGTGGTTCTAAATCCATAGATGATGTCTGGAAATAGACATGAATGATGTATAATTCTGATGTTCCAATTGTGGTCCCTTTGGTGTATTTTAAGAGAACATAGCCTTGCTAAAGGCTCAAGTTTAGGTAAACAGTCTCAGCTTTAAAAATGACAGAAAGAAAGAAACTGTAAAAAGTGTAAATCTGTATCAGCCCCACTGGACCGGACCACAGGAACAACCAAAAGACTGTAAACTTGTGTGTCTGTCACCCGACCGGACCAGTGTCTGGAGAGACAGTGAATTGTTGTCAGTCAGTAATAAATGTAAACTCAGTTGTTGTCAATATTGTTCAAGGGCAGCCACAAAGGAAAGCTGTTGGAGGACGTCAGTAATTAAAATATGTGAGCAATTTAAAAAGACAGAGGGCGTCTGATGAGCGTATATCTACTAACATGTACAAGAGCTTTATGAATACCAGATATCTGTGTGCATGTTTGAAAAATAAGCCTACTGAAAAGCCTGTACAAAGCTCTGATCATTATACAGTATACTCAAGTAGAGTGGCATAAATATTATCTAATCTACTGCTTTGCACGAAAGGGGAACTCTCTGCACGCTGGTAAACAAAATACATTTATCACAAGGACAGTCGAGGGGCGGTCAAGAACAGGAGTTGAACAGTTGGGTTTTGAGGTGTTTCTTGATGGATGTGACAGAGAGGCTATTTCTTATTTGGAAGGGGAAAGGGGTCCAAAGAACAGTGCCATAGTGACTGAAAGAATTAGAAAGTGTTAAATTGATTTATGAACTCTATGGTCAAAAGTGGGGGTATGAAGGAATTTAAGTTTGGGCGTGCTATGTCTGGTATTTCTGGAAGAGGTGTAGGGATGAATTAATTCATTTAGGTAAACTGGTTGACCATGGTTTAGAATTTTGGATGGAATGAGGCCTATCTCTAGCCAACAAAATATAAGTGTTTGCGGGATGACACCTTGGTGTCAGGTAGATCATTCCTGAGAGGGTACCTTAAACTGGCATTTAGTATGCATGACCATGCTGGTTGCAAACTGGCTTCTGATTGGCTCGCTACGCCTTCTTTAGCCAAAAAAATTGAACCCTTCTTCCATTTACAGCTCACACTTGGAAGGGGTAACACCTCAAGGACATTTTAATTTATTCTTTGTTTTCTTCTCTGTGTACCACTGATTGTTGCTTTTAGTTATACATTTTATTATCTTAGTCTTTCAATCTGTGTTGCATGGAGAAGAAAAAATATAATTTGCGTTCACAAAAGTCTGATACATCTCAGGTACAGTGTGACTTGCATATGTCGGATGATAACGATTTCGTAACGAACTTGTTGGGGCAAAAACAAACCATGTCTCACCAAGATTCAGATTCTTCAGTATCAGACAGTGAATTAGACTGTGGGCAAATTATGCATGATTCTGACAGTGACGGTGCGGGCCCAAGTGGGCGTTCGTTTAACCAGTTACATGTTGAAAAATCTAACAAGTCTGCCCATGACTCTGGCTTTCAAGAGACACAAACCCTAGTCAACCAACAAATTTTGTCACAGCTCACTGCCATTAATGATAGGCTTTCCAAATTAGAGGACAAACCTGTCAAGAAAACAATTGATAAATCCAAAGTCAAGGGCAGCCGTGTGTCAAAAACCCATAAAAGTACTAGTATCAACAAACTTGACAGTACTCATGCGGAAAAAAGTACTCCCACTGTTAACACTGAAATGTTTCCCCAGTCTGGTACTGCACAGATTCCTTTGTTAGAATAAATCAGAGCAAACAACCAAATACAACGTAGTGTTGAAGAGAGAATTAAAGAATTACAGCAATTAGCAAAGTCAGGTATGTCAGACAATAAAATTAAGTCCCAAAGGGGTGATACAGTTGATGTTTTCGTCAAAAATAGAGTTAAATGGCCCCACGAACATGTCTTGGCAGGTTCCCAGAAATAAAGAGTTTCATACGACCAGTTGACCATGGGTCAATGGATGGCAGGTTTTTGCAGAACAATGCGTGATGAAAATTGTATTCAAAACAAAGATGCTATGTTGGACTATCTCATTTCGTTACTAGATGATTCCAATGATTTTTCCTGGAGTTCTGCAAAGGCCTGCCATGCAGTTTTACTCTGTCGTATGGAACAAGGTGAGATCAAAGATTATACTCAAACTGATCTCATTGATCGAATTAGGCGAGCACATGCTCAACGTCATACCCCTTCCACTCAAAATTTTGCCAAAAATGCCACAAAACGTGACAAAACTGCTAGGACCATGATTTGCCAATTTTTTAATCAGGGCTCATGCATGCATCAAGCCACCCATGAAACGAAAGGTGTCGTTTACAAACATGTATGCAATTATTGCTTCACCAAGAATGGCAAATCTTTCCCACATTCTGAAATGGAATGCAAGAATAAATCAAAGAATACAAAAAACGAGTAAACCTGGGCGTGGGTCCTCATACCTTGTGTCAATTTAAAACTAGAAAGGTTTGGAACACTAAAAATGTTAAAAATTTCATTTTATCTGAGTTACATACAGATAAACAAACAGCTTTCCAATGGTTTCACTCTTCCAAAGCTTTCAATAACACAAGGGATCATAGGACGTACGCCCAAGTTGCCAAAACTCTAGACTGGAATTTAAAACGAAATGTGGTTTACAACCATGTTACTTCGGATCCCCGCATCGTTACTGTCAATAACGACAAGGTCAAACCTAAAATCGTTACCCCTTCCAAGGTGAGTGTGAATGCAAAAGGCTGTACTTCCTCTAATAGACCCTTGCATGCCAAAACACGGGTTCAAACCACTGAAGTCAGTTCAGATGCTCACCATCAGGGGTTTCTTACTAATAGGTTTCAAATTTTCACTGATCTGCGTGACGATTCGTCATCAAATCGTTATAGTGATATTGGGGATTCTGAAGGGGAATCGCAGCCTTTTAATGACGAATCAAGTAAAGAATGCACTGCATGTGAAAATGCTTTCGATGTACAAGTCCCTCATAAATCAATCAATGGCAAACCAGGTCGTTTCCATGTTGTTGATCACGACAAAAATTTCAGTGTCTTGTCTCATCATGTGAGACAGACCACTGATATCCCAGATATATTAAAAGTCACTCAACAGGCACATGATAATCAAAATCAGACTTTGGCTACAAATTTTCTTCAAAAAACACAAACACATGTAGCCAAAAATATGAATTGTCACTCTGATGAAACATTACAAAAAATTCCTCTATATGTGTGGGAAAATAAACATCTGAGTAAAGATCATATGGCCTGTTTAGCACAAAATGGGGGCGACTTTGAATATATTCCATTAAATGACTTGAAAGTTTATGAAGGCCCAGACATTGTCTGGCAGAAAGTACCTGATATCATAGAGGCTCATAAAATAATACGCAATAGTGGAGTCCCAAATTTTTTAAAATCCAGAATACCAGTACCTACTCAACTCGATCCGCAAAGATGGTATTTACATCTTCAAGATTATTGGGATAAACAACTCCCAGATCTCATAAATTATGGATTCCCTCTCGATTTCGACAGGAACTCCATACTTCAACCAACATACCAAAATCATACTTCAGCCACACAACATAAGGATCAAATTGAAAAGTATATCACCGAAGAATTGAACTATGGAGCAATATATGGTCCTTTTCAACAACTGCCATTTCCAGTTCACATTTCTCCATTGATGACTCGCCCGAAGCAAAATACTGATAAAAGACGTACCATAATGGACCTAAGTTGGCCCAAAGGGGCCTCTATTAATAGTTCAATCCATAAATTTAGATATTTGGATACTTATTTTTCATTGTCTTATCCATCTATTGATCACATTGTTCGAGAAGTCAGGAATTTGGGTCCAGGTTCATTGTTGTACAAAGTAGATATCAGCAGGGCCTTTCGTCACTTGCGTATAGATCCGGGCGACATTGATCTGCTAGGAATACTTCATAAGGATCTATTCCTGGACGGATCTCTGCCGTTCGGATTTCGGCTCGGATCCGGATTTTTTGAGAGGTGTTCCGATGCTATCCGGTTCATTATGAAAAAACACAATCATAATGCACTCTTAAATTACATAGATGACCTCATATATATTGGATTACCGTCTACAATTTATCAATCTTATCAATTTTATTGTCCTTGCTTAAGGACCTAGGCTTAGAGGTGAGTGATTCAAAATTGGTTCCTCCCTCTACATGTGTCACATGTTTAGGCATACAAGTTGATACAGTTAACAAAACACTATCTATTCCTGAGGAAAAACTTCAGGAAATTAAAACTTTATGCCAAGAATGGACACACAAAACAGTAGTTACCAAACAACAATACCAGTCCCTATTGGGGTCATTGTTGTATATTTCTAAATGTATCAAACCGGCTCGTATCTTCTTGAATCGCATGTTGCAGGTTTTGAGGTCTCATCATGATTCCACTAGATTCAAATTAACACCTCAATTCTTCCAAGACGTATGTTGGTTCAATACCTTTTTGCACCAATATAATGGTGTTACTTATTTCGATAATAGGACACCTAATCATGTAGTTCATTTAGATGCTTCCCTAACGGGTATGGGAGCTACTTTTGCAAACATGGTATATACTTTGCCCATTCCTCCTCAGTTTCAGCACCTACATATAACACAACTTGAAATGTTAAATGTAGTCGTTGCACAGAAAGTTTGGGCTTCTGCCTGGTCAGATAGAACTATCGATATTAAATGTGATAACTTGGCAGTAGTTGAAGTACTTACCTCTGGTAAAACCAAAGATACTTTCTTAGCTACTTGTGCCAGAAATAACTGGTTGATTTGTGCAATATTTAACATAAATATTCGTGTTCATCATATTCCTGGCAAGTCAAATAATATTGCTGATTTGATTTCTAGATGGAATGTAATAAAAGATCCACTAGATAAACTTTATCACCTTTTACCACAGTTTATATGGATTAACACACATGTTGATCTTATGGAACTTAACCATGACATATAATCTTTTCTTTTACAGATGATGACAACCCCACAGCCCAGCTTGCCACCAGGGCCAGGCAGAGGTTACAGATGGCTTTTCGACCAGCCACAGCCAGGACATATCATAGAATGTTCTCTGACTTCCTCGGCTTCCCGGTGGCAACTGGACTGTGCCACCATCAGGTAAACCATTCATTCTCGTTAATGTTCATGCAGTTCTTGTCTGAAAATGGCCTTACAGCAGCCAATATAGCCAATTATATGGCTGTAATCAGAGAACAGTTTATAATTTACAACCTTGACACAACCCCATTTAGACATGAACAAATTCAGTTGTTTTCCAAAGCATTAAAGCTAGATCGACCTTTACAAACAAAGTCAGCAAATATTATATCTACTGGTTTGCTTCAACAAATTCTCCTGACCACCCAGGCATCCCAATTTTCCATACAATTCACTGCATTGTATTCCTTAGCATTTTTCTCCTTCCTTAGAATTTCCAATATTCTTCCACATTCCACCAGGGCTTTTGACGCAACTAGGCAGTTAGCCCGTGGGGACATTATACTTACAGATCAGGGAGCAAATGTCATAGTTAAATGGTCCAAAACAATCCAGAATCGAACTGATATACATACAATTCCAATTCCAGTCTTAGGTGATTCCATACTTTGCCCATACAAAGCAGTTAAGTCATTGTTGGATCACATCCCTGGTTCCTCAAACCAACCATTATTCCTTATTCCCAGGTCCCATGGTCCAGTTCCTTTAACTGATTCAGTGGCCAGACGACATCTGCATTCTATTTCTAGAACATTGAATATTTCCCCAGCCTTGAAATTTCATGACTTTAGGCGTTCTAGAGCCACTTGGGCCTTTCATAATGGTGTCCCCTTACAGGATATTATGTTCTATGGGACCTGGAAATCAGATTCTGTATGGAAATACATCAAATCCACACCCCAACTCTCCTCACCTGTATCCTCCACCTTCCAGCGTCTTTTACATCCCTAATTATTTTTGGCTGTTTGGGTGCCTCTGTGCATCTTCAATCACACATTTTCTCTGGCTTAGTCAATAATTCTATGTTAAATTCATTTATAACCACAGTTTACAAGTTAAACCTTTCCCTTTTCTGACAAGTTGTCATAGTCCCACCAGGTCCTAGTAATATGTCACCTTTGGTATGGCATATGACCTTGAGAAATTAAATCACTCAATTTCTCCTTCTGCAACTGTCAGGGTGTCCCAAACCCTGTTTACTTGGGCTATTTGTAATGTAAATATAGCATGAATAAAGTAATGTCATAACATGCTAAACAGTACGTTTCAACTGTCAGGGTGTCCTAAACCCTGTTTACTTGGGCTATTTGTTATCTAAATATATCATGAGCAAAGTAATGTTATAACATGCTAAACAGTAATAGTAATTCTTACATAGATGTTATTAACATGTTTTGTAAAGATTATCATGCATATTGTATGTTACATGATTGACAGTCAAAGAATAGTAGAATAAATATTATATATATTCTCCAATTATTGGATTTCTTTAGTTCCCTCTGGGGAATGTGCGGGATGACACCTTGGTGTCAGGTAGATCATTCCTGAGAGGGTACCTTAAACTGGCATTTAGTATGCATGACCATGCTGGTTATAAACTGGCTTCTGATTGGCTCCCTACGCCTTCTTTAGCCAAAAAATTTGAACCCTTCTTCCATGTACAGCTCACACTTGGAAGGGGTAACACCTCAAGGACATTTTAATTTATTCTCCCACCCTCCCACCCTGGTCATAGTTGTGTGGGATGTGTTCTTACATATTTTTCTTAGTTTCAGTTGCAGTTGAAGGTACCTTCATCTTCACCTTGTCTGCGCCACAGTGACAGTGATTGGGCAATGGCTACTTCCTCTGTTTACAAACTTTAGACCATGGACACAATAGTGTAGCTTGATTATTTCCATGCTCCATGTATTATTTGTCTCTATGATATACTAAGTAATTGCCTCACTTCAAGAGTGTGCTGTAAATAGTGTAACAAGTAATTTTATATTATGATCATGTTGAATGTACCTTACTAACTAGTGATATTCTAATTCACTCTATTTACTTGATCATATTACATTATTTTTATTATTGCAGTATTGCACATAAAGCGCCATGTTGTTGTTTTATTAAAATGTCTTCCACATAATTGTATGGACCTGTATCTTTATTTGTGGCTTTAAGGTTATATCTGGTAGTTTACCTATATATGCGACTTCAATCTATAGGTAATAACATAGGTATTTTATACCTTATTTCTTCTATTTTGAATGCTCCCCTTCTAATTCTGACTAAGAGCATCATCTTTGTGGTGTTTTGCTGCCGCCCTCTATTTCGCAGCCATATTTCAGACGGTGCATTGCATTCAATTGGTCCACACTGTTAAACCTTTCTAGCCGCATCAACTTATTGCGGGCTCTATTATGTCCAGTTCCCTGTCGCAGCTTTCTGTTGGAAAGCTGTGATAGGGTTCTCTGCTATCCGCCTATTTTAACTTTTACTCATGCGGCCACAGGAGTACTATTGTGCACCCCCTGTGGCCGAGGTCGTCGCCAGTTAGCTGACCTATTCTTATTATTTTAGTTATCTCTGCTATTCTGATCTTTTATTGACCTTTTTACAGCTTTTGGGACACCTTCATTGCATATTTTAAAATTTATTACCTATCCACTTCAAATAATTCTCTACCTTCCTTGCGTTAAACTTCCTTTTTCAACATTATCGCAAATCATATTATATTTTCCCAAATTTTCAGTTAAAGTAATGCTATACCTTCACTGTGGCTCTTGTCTTTCATATATTTCAATTATTTCCATTCTAAAAATATTTACCCACACTTGCAAGTTTCAATTTCCCCTTCTCCAGAAAGTCACCCTTTACTTCAACATTTCCTATCCTTTCTATCTAAATATGTCACAATTATTCCTACAGAAATTTCCTATAGGTGCCTCTGTGCATCTTCAATCACACATTTTCTCTGGCTTAGTCAATAATTCTATGTTAAATTCATTTATAACCACAGTTTACAAGTTAAACCTTCCCCTTTTCTGACAAGTTGTCATAGTCCCACCAGGTCCTAGTAATATGTCACCTTTGGCATGGCATATGACCTTGAGAAATTAAATCACTCAATTTCTCCTTCTGCAACTGTCAGGGTTTCCCAAACCCTGTTTACTTGGGCTATTTGTAATGTAAATATAGCATGAATAAAGTAATGTCATAACATGCTAAACAGTACTTTTCAACTGTCAGGGTGTCCTAAACCCTGTTTACTTGGGCTATTTGTTATCTAAATATATCATGAGCAAAGTAATGTTATAACATGCTAAACAGTAATAGTAATTCTTACATAGATGTTATTAACATGTTTTGTAAAGATTATCATGCATATTGTATGTTACATGATTGACAGTCAAAGAATAGTAGAATAAATATTATATATATTCTCTAATTATTGGATTTCTTTGGTTCCCTCTGGGGAATGATAGATAAAATGGGCACAAAGTGTACTAGAAACCATTGAGCCCTCACATCCACCAGAATGGTATTTCCAAAATTTTGAAAGTTTATTGGTATCCAGAATATGAATTGGATCTTTCCTAAAATGTAATAACTTCTTCCCTTGACTAGGCTCTTCCTACTAAAAATTTATCATCAAAATATGTTCCTTACTTTTGAAGAAATATCAAGCAGGAAGCCAAAGTCATTGAATAGACATTGAAAATGGGACCTCAGAAAATTCATAATTTTTTATCCAAAATATGATACACATCTTGCCCAATAATTAGTAACTTCCATTGTAAAATCCACTTGTTGGTGAAAATCACTCAGGGTGAAGTTTTTGTGATGGCCTGTCAGGGAATTTAAAGTAAAGGAAAACAAAATAAAAACAGAAATTCATAAAAATGTAAAAATCAACACACCAACACTCTCTAGATTATTGTCAATTTCAAGACATAAAATGAGAAAAAGTATTTTTAACTACAGGCATCAAAAATCATAAGATAGGTTTGTGGCCTCACAGCGACAATTACACTTTGACATCATTAAGTAATGACATCATCAGAAAGAAAAATATTGATTTACTATGTCAGAAAGAGAAGCAGATTTCTATGTATATGCCCAATTAAAAAATAAGAAAAACTGAGTTTAATTTTCACTCAAATTTTACCAAAGTCGGAAGAATCTGTATGTATCCCATGCATTATATCTTCCCACCAAATTTGAATGCAATCGTTATTATAGTTTTTGAGATATAAGGGCAAGAAGGCGCACAGACAGAAAGACAGACAAAACAAAACTGATTACAATAACCCCCCTCTTGTCTTGCATCAAAAAAAAATAAATATAAAATCCACAAAGACCCAAATGGGATTTGAACCCAGGCCCGTGGTATCACAAATCCAATACTCTACATGGGCAGATACAGTGGCAGTTTCTTGTTTCTGATGTTTGAGTGATATGCCACAAAGCGATTTTTTCTTCTGGATTTTCCATTGACATTATTTCAGGAAGCATACAACCTACAATAAAGTTAGTTATGTATGCCAGAAAGGTATTATTACAGCACTTTGGCTAGTTTTTATTGTATGAAAACCCATACACAAGTGGAGAAATCCCAAGTCAAACAATAAAGTTGTGATGCATGTGACAAAGAGAAACAAATTTCTCTGTATAGTATACACCTATTTTGAATATAAGAAAAACTCTCTCTTGACTTTAAGTTTTAATCAAATTTCACCAAATTTGGAGGAATCTATCTGTAGTCTTTGACATATCTCTGCCCACGAAATTTGAGCTTGATTGATGTTATAGTTTTGAAGTTGTAAGAGTGAACAGACGTGCAGACACAAGGACAGAAAGTCTGAAAGAAACTAATTACAATAACCCTTTCCTGTCGTCGAGCGTTCAAAACAAGATTTTTGTCCCCATCACAATGTAATCTAATTTAATATGGACTCTAATAGCACTTAATCCCATCAATCGACAGAATATTAAGTGCAGTTAAAATAAACAAATTGAATATTTATGGTTTCATTGAGATAGCCGGGTCATGTCAGAGAAGACAGAGGGGTGACGAGATGGCTATGGAAAGAAAGATTCATATTGTTATTAAGGATATATCATTTGTATATGGCAGCCAATCCTTGTAATGAGAAATGTTATACTGAAAATTTCTACCGGCTATGTATAAAATTCCATTTCTACGTAAGCAAATATATGTTACAGATAATACAGATTATAGATAATGTATCTTGGTGACAAACTCATTTCCATACATAATGGCATTCATAACTGTTGATTTTATGCCCTCAGAATGTCCCTTACCTATAGAGTGGAAACTCATAGAGCTTTTCTCACGACATTGCATAGATGGGCAAATCATGTTTTATTGCTCTTTATTGTAAAGTTATTCAAGTAGAAACAACCATTTCCTCCACATATGAGCTGGCAAAAATGCGGAAGTGTTTAAGGACAGTGACAGTCATTATTGTGCAAAAAAGGTAAAAGCATTTTTTAATGAAATTAATTCAATATTGATCGTCATTGAGGTAAAACAGAGCCATTTCTATGTTGTGATAAATGGGTTTTTATTAATAGACATACACCCGCCGACCATAAATATCTTACACTAAAGGAATTGGAAGTATCGTCACATGTCCTATTATCGTGGGCTTTCTATTATCGTGCACTGGTTTGATCTTTGTTTTCCATTTAGTAAAGATTTTGTCACATTCTGTGAACTTGATGTGTCAAATATAAATCCTGTTAACTTATTTCTGGTTTGTACTTAGAAATCTGGAAGGGACAGGTGTCTTAATAAAATTGACCATAATGTCTTCTTATTATACATTATATTCTTAATATTTAAGCTATATAGATCTTATAACCCATAAATTAAAGTTTTTCACTCCTCGTTTGTTATATTTTTAATTAATCCAAATATTATCATACCTGCTCATTTGTTATTTTCTTTGAAACTGCACTTAAAGGTTACCATGAATTAATATGAGAATAAAAAATATCTTCATGTGCATGGTAATTGGGAGAGCCCTCTCCAGTGAAAACATATATGACCAATTTTGAAGATGCTAAAAACAACTGAAATAGTTTCTTTTTTGTTCAACCTTCATAGGTATATAACAGATGCACTGAAAGTTTGTGGTCAATTATTTCCTCTGTACTCCATTTTCTGTTAGGCCCATGATATCTGGTGGTTTGAAGATATATTTTTTCTGGTTGTGTGTCTAACAAAATGGCTGAGTGTCCGACAAAAGCCAATATTTAAAAATGTGTTTTAAGATTTGTACATAATTAGTTAGGACTTTTATTCAACATTTTAATACTGGGCTAGAGTAAGGTTACATACAGTCACATCTCAGACATATTGTTTGATGAATACTGGTGCCGGGGTGTGTGTTATAAAATCCAGGACAATGCCTGTCTCTTATATTTTCTTGTCTAATTGTAGTCAAACTTAAGTGTACACTGCCCTTATATAGAAAGCTTCATGAGGTTGGATGTGCTACCGTCAGAAGAGATACTGGTCTCGCTTTTGGGCAAATCCCCTTGCATCTCATAGGGGAGGGTTTAAGGTATTGGAATTGCATATGTTTGTTTGTCAAATCAACAAAGCTGAAAGGGTTTTCGATATACTAGCCAGAGTCACAAAGCATCAGAGACACGAGTAACACATGGAAGCGGTCACCGATCCCAGTACTAACGTAGCCCATCGCCGCTTAACTTCAGTGAAGAGACTGGTACTCATTACACTAGGCTACAATTCATGAAAGTCCAGAGACAAAAAAAGAGACATCATCTAATGCATAACTGCCATACTAGAATTTTTCTCAGTGAGTGTATGTATTTGTCCATCAAAACTACAATCACTTTTCAAAACTTGCCAAACAAAAGACAATATTCAAATCAGTATTATTTCCTGCTTTTAACATTGCAATTAAGTATTTAACCTTGACTTAACCCACATTACTTTTTGTAAACATCTGTGTTAACTCTCGATTTATATTATGATTGAATCTGTGCGTCAACTAATTGCATATAATACGCAGTTCACACTTTTCTGACAACCTAATGTATCATTTGTTTGAAAATAGGATTTTAAAATTTGACTTTGTGTTTCACCATATTGTATGTATAATCTCAATTTTTCTGGATCCATAAAAGTGCCAGGCTGAAAATTTTAAACTGTTCAAAACTATCTGGCCGTGAAGCTGAAACATTGCTCTTATGTCCCTTGTGCCCAAATGTGACCACCTACATGCATTCTATTTTCTATCATGTTAGAACTACGTTTATCTCTGCTTACATGGTGATCAGATGTTACAATAATTTATTAAAATATGGGAACTTTTATGGATGATCAATCCATTCCCAGTACTGTTTATTCTATCCCATTCAACGGTAGACATTCTAAAAAAATATGGATTTGTTCATCCGGAAAAGTGTGAACGGGAAGTAATTCATAGCTTAATACATCACCCCAACGAAATACGGTTATATACAATAGACAGTGAAACTCAAATTGACTCTTATATAAGGCCAAATTACAGAAAAATGACTATATGTGTGTGTCTTTTAAATACATACTTACCAAACACCTTTTAACGTCAACATTTAATGTCATTATAAATATGAGGAATATGGAGAATGAAAATAAATGTGATTCAAACGAGGTAAGTACAGACGTAATATTCCAGACATTATTTATTAAACTACATTGCATTCGACTGTTTTTGTATGCATGTATTTATACGCCTGAGTTATCCGCTTATTGTATTGTGTCATCATCCAACTGTCGACAGCATTGTCACATAAAATAAACTCATTTAAGCTGTAAAAATAATGGCACAATGGACGACAAATGGATGAGTATTTTTTTTGTCAATTCCAGATGGAATGCACTTCATATCATGCACAGTGATTTGCTTACTAAATGTAGTGGAAAGATATGTCATAATAATGATGACTGTTCCATTCAATGGCGAGGTCACACTTCTCCGGACGAACAGCTCTGACCTCAGCACTTGCTTAACTGGGCATGTCGAGAGAAAATCTCCCTTCTTTTACTGAATACATTCCTCCAAACAACTCAGCATATGTATCATTTCCACAAAGTATGCTTAGGGTCTGTACACTTGGCAATTGCCAATTATATTTTATCCTTCTTCGGTCTGACATCAGGGCGCCAGGCAGGTCAACGCCCCTATTATCGATCAAAGGTAGTGTCACACAGCATGTGTTTTGTATTGTGTTTTGTAATTAATCAAGGATTGGTCACCTCGAATCAGAAGCCACATTTCTTCCATTTCAAATCTGGGGGCAAGAACGTGACATTGAAAGAAAAAAAAAATGAAGTTATTTATGTTTGATCACATCTTAGGGTTTTTAGTTTTATTGTTTTATTTTATTGTCAACATGGCTGCTATATCCACTGGACTATCAATCCATGCTCAGGAAGACAGGACACCATTAAGTTACCAGTGCAACTACTGTTGGCAGATGGCAGCAATTGTTTCAGATCTTCTCAGAAAGCAAAACCGGCAAGTGTCATATTCTTAGTCTTCAATTAATGAGGCGGACTATGAGGCTTTAATAAAAAGTTCTGGTCAAGATCCCTTTATTGATAGTGTTAAACATAGCTCTTCTAGGCGAAAAATGGCTACTTCAAAGTAAAAAATGTACCCAATGACACTCAACAGGCAATCAATGTTAAGATCTTGGCCCAGTTAGAAACACTTGGTAAGCATTTAGACAATACAGAACAAAATGTTCCCAAACAAAATTTAAATTTTGAAAGGTTGCTTTTCTTCCCCATTCGCACTGAAATCTAGTCACCAAGTCCTTCAGATTCTAGATATGAATGCTCTCAAAACAGGATGTCACAGTCCAAGCACTTGTTGAACAGCGCCTTAAGCAGCTGACAGATTGTAAAAAGACAGGTAGAAAAATCAAATCAATAGTGGGGGATTTGTTGTAGTTCTGGTTTCTAACCATGTCGTATGACTGCACGAGTATGTATTGTCTAGTGTGAGCCAAGAAAGTGTTTTGTAAGATTAGTTGTCAGTGACTCAATGGGTGGCTGGCTTTTGCAACATCATGAAGGAAGAAAATAAATTTAAATCTGATGGAACACATTTATAAAACCCCACTGGGCTTTATTGTTGAAAAATGGGAGACTATCAGATATTCAGGGTCCAGCGGTCCAGCTGGCCACCTCTGCAGCAGACCGAATACCTCATATTATTCATGGCTTGGAAACACAACCATTCAGGGATGAACGTATATCCTTATTTTCTAAATCTTTTCAGATTACTGTCCCTCTTGCACCCACAGTACGCTCTTGAGTTGATATTGACATGTCGACTGCAATTATTTTTATTACTTTGGTCTTCCGCACTGTGCCCTATCAGTGCCTTGAAGAACATAATTAAAATATTCCTGCTGAAGCCCACTCTTTATTCTCCCCAGGAAGACCCACCGGTTGTGCAATGGTGATAAGGCCTGTTCACCCCCAATGTGGCCTGTCATATGCCCATTTACAGCCATTCTTTACCTATTTTTGGCAACAAGGAAATTTCATTGTGTTGGCCTAATGTCCCTGTTCCACCACAAGACTAAGGCTCCCGATTAAGGGTTTTTGGGGATCGGATTCAGAGTCTTCGACAGTCTGTTTGAATCTGTTTTGGCCTGTATAAATATTAACATGTTTGATATTTTTTATGACTGTAACCGATCCACTTTCGACCCTATCCAAAAATTCCCCAGTTTCAGGCTTCTTGGGGCCTCCTCAGACCCAAATTTACACAATCCTGTGTTGTCTGAGGTGTCGTGCGACTCTTAAACCCAGGACCCTTAGTCCCAGACTCGACAAAAATCGCCCATTGCTGTGTTAGGAAATCTGTTATTAGTCCAAGGAGGCCTGAGGAAGCCTCAGACCAGTCTGAGACCCAGTCAGTATATTCCTGACAGGATCGGGGTTGAAACTCATCACAAACTTAGCTTAATCGCCTCATAGTAGGGGAATGATCGTGACATGTCTGAGGATGTCTGAGGCTTCCTGAGGACCTGGATAAAGATTCTATTTTCCCACCCATTTTTCAGATTTTTTTCACAGACTCTCAAAGATTAAGGGTCCCAGGACCAATCGGGGATTAATCTTTTGGTGGAACAGGGGCATAACTTGTAATGTTGGTGACAGGGCTGTGGTCTGTTTTGTGAATCACATGGGCTGTTACTTTCCTTATACATCTAGTCACCATTGGGAGTCACCAAGTCTTCACTTAAGAACACACGACCCAGTCCCATCTTATCTTTTCGAGGTTAGTATGAGAGTTTGAATTTTCAGAATAAATATTAAAATAAAGAATAAAAGATAGCAGGTGGTGTGGTTGGATTTATTGCCGATGGAACATGAGTATTAGAGACTCTATTACTGTGGGCACACCCCTGTGACAAGGGATTGTGAATCTCATTTGGTGTTGAATAAAAAGACCTTTTCCTGTTGATTGATCATACTTGGAGACAGACTTGGAATAGCCAAAAAATGAATTACTTGTAGCTGTTATGATCTTCAAATGGCATTCTTTGTGTTTCATTTATCATATTTTATAACAACTGGCATTTCATTTTTGGCCATAAAGGGTAATTTGTGAAAAGAAAACTTTAATTATAACATTTAGTCAAACCTAGGAGGTCCCCCACTCATTACTTTACCCTGCTTCTTTTATTTAATTTTAAGGTGGATATATTTACCTTTGATATATTAATCTTACTTTTGACCTTCACCTGTCTTAAAATATTCATCCTCTTTGGGGCTTAAAATTAAATTTAAAAAACTAGCATGAGATGATTGGTGGAACTAGTCGGTCCAGGAAATGGGTAAAATATGGAAATATACACCCTCAAATATATATAAACAATTTCAGTTCCTAGAAAATTTCATTGTTTGCAAAATAATTTCTTTTGGTTCACTTTTTTTCGACTAATTTGTAAGGATATTCCCACATCAGGTGTCACAAAACATTCATTCAAATAAACACATTTAAAAATTTGAGTATATATTCAGTGTAATTTCAACAGAAAAACGTATTGTAACAAGAAATGATATTCAACTTCTATAGAATCACATATTTGTCACTATGGCTTAGTAGGTAACACACTCGCCTAGAAACACAAGATGTTGGCTCAAACTCAGCTACATGCAGAGTCTTGGTTGAGCACTTAAAATGATGGTTCTCTGTCATTGGGTCATATCCCCAGCGGCAGGTTAAAGAACCTCATGGACATTCACAAATGGTCACTTCTACTTCCTTATTTGGTTTGTAAAAAATGAACAAGTTGTACAGATGACAACCACATATTATTAAATATTCCATCTCCTTGTTTGTGCCAAGATGAGGTTTGTACACCCTGAATGTGGATGGCAATATTATACAATGCATAGTATGATTAACATATACTTAATCTTTATGAGTTATATATTTTCATATATGTATACTTGGGGATGTTTTAATTTTATTACCCACAGTAGTGTGGCCTGAGCACACTACTACCCACCTTTTTAGTATATGATTTATAAGTAAAATAAGTCTATATTTTAAAGAAGAATATGAAAAGGCTCTCACACATATAGGAGCTCCACTGAACATAAAAACTTCAATTTGTAATTTGCAGTTTCTCCCTCATTCCTGCGTGGATGTTAATGCAACAAAAATATAAACAGAAGCTTCCTAAATACCTTCTCAATAATATCTATCACAAATTGGTTACATAGGTTACATAGTATCAGAAATATTAAAGAAAATTCAGGACCTGTTGACGAATTTGATATGCTTATTATGCATAGTAAGTGGCGCCAGTAAATACAAAAAAAATTTGTATATCCCAGCCTGTATGCCCCCCCTCCCCCCCCCCCCCCCATTCAAGCTAGATACAGCTAGATGCTAATAACAAAATGTATTGAAGTTATTGTAAGCCCAACGGATTTCATTTTGTGATATAATCAAGGAAGTGAATAATGCTATAACTCTACAACGAAAATAAATTGGAAGACCAGTTCAGCCATGGTTTATGTAAGGCCAAATCACTCGAAAAACAATTTCCCTGGTATGTGTAATTGCTACCGTCTGGACAGGGGCCAGATATTGGCAACACGTTCGGTCTTCTCACGGAGCTTTAAACAGAAGTGTCCATGTTATCACTTCACCATATCATTGAGCTAATTCCTTATTGATCAGCTATGACGGCTGAACAGTAATATAACCATCAGCTGAACATAATTACACTTACTGTAAACCCAGAAAAATATGCTTTCTGTTCCAACAATATTCTAAATTTTCCAAGCTCTTCAAATTAAGAACCGAAATGCAAGTTACTTTTGGAGATATTGTATTTAAAAAGCTGTGAAGAAGTACAGAGTATTGTAAAAGTTGTTACAAAAGATCTTTTAAATGACTTTGAACCCCTATTACTGTTTATAGCAACTTTACAGTAGTCCAGTTTTATGATGCTTGCATGATTGCCATTGCCCCCAAATCACAGGATTATTCCCAGTAATGACGTTTGAAATGAAACACCAGCTTGTAAAGAGGTCAGATAAATAATAAATGACATGCCATACATGTTATTGATGACACTGGAAGATGTGTGACGTCGGCTCTTGTACTGAAGTCTCTCTGAAATTAACTTAGATCTTTTTTTTTCTATTGTCAAACACACCTGGATTGTAACTTAAGATGTAACAAAGAGTATATATTAAGCAGAAAAAGTTTATTAAAGCTCAAACAATTGAAATGTTCTTGACAAAACAAGAGCTGGGATTTAAATATATTTAAATTGTGTCCAATCTCTTCCATTAATGGGCAGTTGCTACACTCAATGATTATGGCCATATATGGAAGCACATTTTTACACATTTCTAAAGAAATCCTTAATCTATTTTTTTAAATGACCATTGAAGCCCAAAAATACATACCTGAAATATAGAAATGAAGAATACTAATGTTGAATAACATCCTAAAAATTACAAATTAAGGGAGATGTATAATTTAAATTGGTTAAAAACCTCGTAAGTACCTAATATTAGAAAATAATAGATTGTTGATTCGGTCCCTGCAGGACCTCATAAATTTATGTTTTGCATGCCCTTAGTCAAATGAATATCAGATCCATATTTATGCCAATGGTTTATACATTTAAAAAAAATGTATTGCCCAGGCAATAGTACAGGAAACAAAAACATGTGTGTCCCCATTGCCTGGGGAAGGAAAACAGGCCTATATAACAGGTGCACAAGGCCAGATACATACATTTGCTTTATTTCAAAATTACATAACCTTATCATAACCTACTAGTGTAATTTTCTGTAACTCAGTGGCAATACAATGGCCAAATATCAAGCCAGGATTACTTCACTGAAGTTACTGCCCCAAAGGCTGCTAAAGAGTTAAATTTTGGATTTTACAAACTGTGTCCTAAGGCCGGAGGCCATAACTTCAATAATGAGAAGAAGAATGGCAAACTGGGCCATAATTATTAATGACCCTGATGGGAAATTAGAAAACCAAAAATTATCAAAAGCAATTTTGAACGACAGGAAACAAGTTATAAAGTGTTTCCAGTTAAACGTTGTGAGATGCTGGGAACTTTTAAATTGTGTATGTTGGAGCAAAGTATTAATGAATGTTGAATGAATGTTGAATGTTGTATTTAATAGAAAAAAAAAAATTTTTCTTCACACATAAAAGTTCCACATACAAGATTTTGGTACATGGAATACCAAAAGACCAAATATTCAAATCAAGCAATGAATGATCATTTCAGTGCGAATGAAGCAGAAAATTAAAAATAATCACATACCACCCAGTGGGTAAAATTGATTCCAGGAAACGAGAGGTCAAATCTAAGGTAAAAAAGACACATCATAGGTTCCAGTAACGTGCCACAGGAGCTAATTGGGATCTCAAGAAGTTTGAAACCATAGATAGTGAGAGATGTGTGACAACCCAACACATACTAAAATACATAATAATAATAATATAATAGCAGTAAAAATTATCATAATCCATATATATCAATGATCAAGTGAAAATAAGATAAGTTATAAGACAAATAAGACACGATTAACTTGTGGATTAATACATAAACAAGATTATGATGTGCAAAACTGTAAATCTATTTAAAATTTTCAGAAGCATCACCACTACTGTTACACTTCGCATAGCTAACACAGAGACGTATCCTAAGTAGATGAGAAATACAGCTTCCTTATTATCAGCAATTGAAATAAAAAAAATTACGGAATGACCTTTCATTAGCAGTGATAGTAGATGTAGTTTATTGTATTAAATCATCTAGGCAGGGCATGTGGTTCCTTCCCATCAGAGTAAGAAGCAAACTCAACAATCAGCAATTGAAGGGACGTTATTGATAGCAGAGTGGCACCCTGGAAAATAGATATAGTCTGAGTCACATCACAGACACTGGAAATAAACACTGGCTATATGGCGAACAGGCACAAATAATAATATTACTTTCCTACTTTGTCATGGAGTGGTACTTACGGCGAAAATGGGTCTAGGAATCTGGTTTTTCAATAACTGCCCTGATTCTGATGCCTATGTGTTAGTGTTAAGTATCTGAAAAGCATTGATAAAGAAAAAGTCACTGCTGATCTAACAGATTTTCTCAAAATTACAAATAACCATGAAAACAACAACGACAAAAAAGTAAATCTGGAAATTATTATAATGAACTTATTTGTTTAGATAAATCAGTATATCGTTAAATTTCTCTCACAAGTCACTTGATCAAATAAGCAAATCAAAGAAGTGATTTCATTAAATTGCTAGAATGGGTCACCTATCAGCTGTTCCGCAACAGCACAAGGTTTTAAGAGTTCAGCATGAGGAAAGTGCAGCTTTAATTTTAAAAATTTAATTGAACTTTGGGTGTTTTATGACACACACAAATTGCTGTAACTGCCTCTTGACCTTGAAATTTCTAGTTTCCCAGCTGAGAGGAAAAGTGCACATTTAATCCTTTGACAAAAAGGTAAGATAGCATTAAGTCACTTTTTACATTAAACATAAATCATCTGTAAGTACACTGGGTTCATTCCTAAAAGTCAAACCCATGTTTCACTCTTCTGGCACCCAACAATCGGCCAGCTTGAAAATAGTGCATGTCCAAGTGAATTTGCCCAAAAGATACAGTACAAAGTTTATATTAAATACAGATCATTGTAACTAAAACTGAACTTTACTTTTTAAAGGTTGCTATTATCGATTTAAAATAAAGAAAAATTTTGTTGAACGTTGACCTTCATTTCCATTGTGACATTGCAACTTAAAACTACAGACGCATGAACACTTTTATCCGATCATAGCTTTCATCTGGCACCGTAGCCTAGATGGTAATACACTCGTCCAGGAACGCAGAGGACCTGTGTTCAATCCCAGGTACAAGCAGATTAGTGGTGACTCAGATGACAACTTTAAAATCTAGTCCTCTGTCATGGTTCCCTTGCTCCAGCAGCAGGCTATAGAACCTCAGGGACATTAATAAATTATCATCACTGATCCTCTGCCCTTTATTTAGGGCAGTGTCCATTACTTAGAGCTTGATCTGTACTTATTTAGTCGGGATATGTCAAAAAGTGCTCTGAGTCGTGTGATAAAGGAGATTTTGTGCTGAGTATAAATATATACCAATTGTTATTTTGTTTGATGTGCCCTTTAGATGTTTAAAGAATGAAGCCATTCTTCGAGACATGTGCGAAAGCCCCATAACATCTGTTGCCCTGCATTGCATACAAGTACAGGAAATAAGCTAGACAATCAGATGCAGCAGTACTTTTCATTAGGTCAATGGTTGAAATAATGACAATGCCTTCCTTAAAGCGAAGACACTTTCTGTGTAAAATCCCTGTTGCAATGATTTAGTGGGGTAAGCTGCCAAATACTGGAAACAAAACAGAATAAATGATTTCCTACTTGGGCTTATGCCGGCTAGTTCCTAAATAAGTGAAACTTTATTTCCAAAACCTGTGTCATACTTAACTGTTTGGATTCCCAAATCTGCTGACCCATTACAAAGCATGGCAAGAACATCTGAATTTGACATTAAACAAGATTTGATTCAGTTTTGAAGGCCGCTATGGACATTTGAAAGTGATATTTTTATTTGACCCAGTATGTTTGGGCTACTGTGACGTCCCATTGTAAGTATGAAGTGAAAGATTTTGTCTTGGAATTATGATGGCATTTTCATCAGACGTACGGTACTCACATGCTGTCTTTAATGTGAATATCAGACACAGGGGAAGCTCACATGAACTAGATGTTCATATAAAATGAACAGAAACATACCAGCAAATTCTGAAACAACACTATGAGCTAAAATGTTCATTCTTGCATATGAAATAACAGAAGGCACTCTTAATTTTAGCTGGCCTTCTGGTTTGATCATAAAGCACGTTAATGTTTTGATTGGCTTTATTGGACAATCTCATTTATTCCAATACTTGTATAGTCCTGAATGTCTGTACAACCACATTGTCATGGTATCAAAATCATAGTTTCAAATTCATTCAGCCTCGAGACTGTACATTTTTATACATATAGTATCCTAGTATCCTCTTAATGTGGGCTGCTGTCTTAATTCAGTCCACCTTAGACTTAATACTACAAATTTGCAAACCTTAACTTCATCTTAGATAGCCTTAATGGGGGAATATATTTTATAAATAAATCATGTCCCCTTCGTGTATTATACATAACTATTGTCTAAACTTTCCTACACATCTATTTGAATTTCAGGGCCCGTATTCACGAAAGGTCTTAGCCAGGGCTTAGGCTTAAAGTTGAGACTTTTGTCTCAAGTTTCTGCCCAAAAACTGCTAAGACCTTTGTCTTAGGCTTAGTGGTATTCACAAATAATTTAAGACCGGTCTTAGGCTTAGCCAAGAGCTCAACTCTAAGACTGGTTGGTAGTGGGCTTAAATTTTGTAAATAGGACTTAAATATGGCCGCCATAAACTTTTCTCCACTTCAAAATTTGAAATGGCTGTAAATAAAGTATAATTATACAGAACACCTCACTAAAGCAGTCTTTGGGAGTTTATGTGTGGTAACAAGGTTTTCCATTTCAAAACAGCACCTTTCCTTTGATAAAATGCATTAAAGGTCACAGGAAAAGAAAAGTAAAGTTTACTTATATTCTTCAGTACACAGAAGCATAAACATAAAAACCTATTCTAAGCCTATTTATGTGTAGAAAACTGCTGTGTCTGGTTTTTTCTCTCTTCCCAGTTCTCTTCAATTATCAAGTAAACAAACCTCAATACTCGGTGGTTTCCGTGAGGCATTTCAATGCCACGTAATAGCTACTAAACATTTCCCTCCGAATGTACACAGTTATTAGCTGAGTCAGGCTTTCATACATGTACTGTTGTTTATAAAATTGAAAATCTACTACAGTAAAGTGTTGTTGTCATTGTCATAGTTAGAATTTAATCACACAATATATTATAGTATTAGTTTTATAGTTTTACAAATGATAATCTGACAGAATGGTTATGTGTTTTGCTTGGGGTTGTAACAAGGCTTGTGGAAGGCTTTTTTTCTTTTACAAAGGATTTATATTTTTATATATTTTTGTCAATTATGAGTAGTGTGTGGAAAGTATATATAGGAAGCTTTTGAGCTAATAATTAACTATCACTAATCAAGTGGTAAATTGAAATATGATTATTCTGAAGACTAATAATGAGATATAAGTACACACAAAACTGTTGAACTACATGTAATTTTATATCAAACTAGTAGAAAGAAGTGGTAGTAAAGATTTTAAAGATTTATAATAACTCAAAGCCTCTAATTATTGATTTCTAGAGGATGATTTCACAGTGCCACTTTAGAAAGAGCTGGAGAGATAAGAAGCTGGCTCTGTTTTACATGAAAATAGCCATATCCATTTGTAGACCCCTCATCTGTAGACTCCTCATATTTTATTTTATAAGCACTTACTGAGAGTATATTAACTGAGATTCATGTCCAAAAAGAAATGTCATTTTGAGGTAAATTACAGTAATTATGAATGTCATAAAACTTTTCAAAAGATATAAGCTACTTTAAATATATATAGCAAGTGAACCACTAACTGTTAAATATTATCCAAGTTCAAGTATTTTCTAGTTTAAACATATTACGTGTTAAGAAAGGCTAACACTGTTTCACTTAATTATGTTCAGTTATTTCACCAGCAGAAGTTAATACAATCATTATTATGCTGGTGTTTTTGAAAAAGACAAAGAATGAGTGGACATCTGCCTATGTTCCCTGTTTTTCTTTGAGTTTATAAAACAGAGAGAATGGAGTTTGTAAATATCTTCTAGAGAAATAAAATGTTTTAGAAAGAAGTCCAGTTTTTTGTTGTTAAGAACTTAAGATTAAGAACCCGGGGATTTAAGACTAAGAACTAATATGGTGCCGGAACCCGGGACTTAAAAGTGTAAAGTAAAATAAGAAAGAAAAAAGAAGAAAAAAGAAAGAAAAGATTGGATATAGATTTAAATCTGTGTCTATAGAACTTCCAAGAACAAAGGATCTATTTTCCTGCCTAATGGTATTCATTTCAACTGGATATCATTACCAATAGTATCAGAGAAATGTATTGAGATAATAGAAATAACATTTTGTGTTATTTATCAAGAAGTATAATCAAGAAATATAACAAGATTTAATGTTATATTAAGAAATTCCAAGAATACAAGTACAAGAACTAAAGGATTTCAAAAATGAGTGATAAGGATTTAATAGAAAAGAAAAAAAGGTCACTGACCGCACAAAAAGGACAAGTTACTAAAGCACTTCAAAGATTAGAGGACACATTATCTCAGCCTGAAGCTGATAATGATGTTATTCAAGAACTGTTGGAAAACCTGAACAAAAGATATGAGAAAGTTGAAGGGATCTATGATACCCTGTCAGAGCTGATTGAATCTGGAGAACAAATAGAACAAATGGCAGTGGAGATTGAAAGCTGTCTCGCCAAAGTACAAGACACAAGAATCAAGGCTAAGAAGAAAATGAGTAAGAAACCACCACCAACATCAAACGTTGGTGCCAACACTTCACAAGCTCATGTCAACCTCCCTGAACTGCACCTACCAAAGTTCAAGGGTGACATACTAGAATTCCCACGGTTTTGGGATTTATTCAGCAACACAGTCGACAAGGATCCAAAGCTGTCTCCAGTGCACAAGTTTACTTACTTGACTGGCTATCTTGAAGATGAGGCAGCAGATGTTGTTAAAGAACTGAGAGTCACAGAAGAAAACTATCAAGAAGCGAAGGAGCTCTTAAAAGAAAGATACCATCGACCAGATGCCTTAATCTTTCGACATATACATTGCCTTCTGCACCTAGAGACAGATAAAAGCAAGAACAAGGACAATCTGAGCAAACTAAGATCAGTGATGGACCAAGTCAACATACATGTGAGATCACTTGATACTTTAGGAATAAAAGGTGCTGACTATGGTGTAATTCTAGTACCACTGATTTTGTCAAGACTTCCACATGAAATTGTTTGTGAATGGTCCCGAAAATCAAAGAACAAAGAAAGAGATCTACAGTATCTGTTAGATCTGTGCAATGAAGAAATTCATATTAAAGAAAGGACCCAAAGTGTACGGATCACAAGTCTTGAAAAACCAGCAGATAAAACAACAGCCAATCTTGACCGAGAAAGGCGTCGACCAAAGCCAAACCTCAGTCGAGCAACTGCAGCTGCCCTGACCACAGTGGAGAATAGATGCATTTTCTGCAACAGAAATGGCCATGATGCTAGTGTATGCAGGACAGTAAGAAGTTTCACATGGGATCAAATTAAAGAAGCTATACAGAAGGCTGGGGTATGTTACAAATGTCTCAACAGTGGGCATATTGCAAAGACTTGCAAAGTGACATGCTCATCGTGTGGAAGAGGACACCACAGTAATATATGTCGTCCTAAACAAGAAACTGAGTCACCAGGCCAAAGTAACAGTTATCAGTCAAGACAACCAATAATTCAGAAAAGTCTGAGCCAAGACAAGGAGACAAAAACACAGCCTCAACAAGATGATACAAGTGCCTCCTTGAATGTTTCATGCACTGCACATGCAAGTAAAGAAACCATCATGCAGATGACCAGAGTTGAAGCCAGTGGACTTAAAGCTCACAGTTCAGTGAACATTCTGTTTGATTCAGGCAGCAATTGCACCTACATAAAGAAGGAATTAGCAGACAAGCTTGGTTGTAAGCAAGTAAGAAGTGTTCAACATCAAGTGTCTATGTTTGGTGGTCATAAGACCAAATCTACTCTCAAAATGGTAAGAGAAGTTCAACTAACTGATCAATGTGGCAATCTACATAAGATTGAAGCTATAGAGACAACAGAAGTCTGTGCTCCTCTTGTGCAGCCAAAGATAAACACTGATAACCTTCCACAAGAACTCAAATTAGCAACTATACCATTTGGGATGGTGAAGATTGAAATCCTGATTGGGTTGGATAATTATTACAAATTTCTGGGAGATCAAGTGATCAGACTGAATGAGAACCTTGTGGCACACAAAACTCCATTTGGTCACATAGTGAGTGGTGTAGTTGGAACATCAAGCGACAAGGCTGTTCTCTCGCATCAGCTATTTGTAAGGTCATCCTCTGAACAGTGCAATAACTACTGGGAAAATGATTTTAATCTACATTGTCAGTCAACCCAAGTTCAAAAGGACAATGAGTGTTCAGCCCAAGAGGACATAGCATGTTTGTGGAACCTAGAATGGTTAGGAGTTGATGAAAATGTGGTGGAAGAAGACAGCATCTTTACAAAGTTCAAAAGGCAATTAAGATTTGATGAAGATGAAAGGAGATATGCTGTGAAGCTTCCATGGAAACCACTTTCAAGCCAGCTCCAAAGTAATGAAGAAACGGCGAAGAAAAGATGTATCAAACAAATCACCAAACTGTCACCTGAGCAGCACAGTTTATACATGAATGTCTTCAAAGAATGGGAAGACAACAAAATAATAGAAGATGTGCCTGTGGAGGAAATGAATCTCCCCAAAGAAAGAAAAGTCTTCTATCTTCCTCACAGGCCAGTTATAAGAGAAGAAAGTATCACAACTAAAATCCGCCCAGTCTTTGATGGCAGTGCTACTGATCAAAATGGCTTATCAATCAATGATGCCCTGTACACTGGACCAAAGCTCCAGAATGACATAGTTGACATCTTGATAAGATTCAGAACACACCAAGTAGCATTAACAGCAGATATTTCAAAGGCATTTCTTCAAATTCAACTGAGTGAAGAAGACAAAGACAGCTGCAGATTCTTCCTACCAACTGAAAATGGTTCCCTGAGAGTTATGCGATTTAGGCGACTTCCCTTTGGACTGAACTCATCTCCATTTATCCTGAATGGAACATTAAAGGTCCATCTGTCTAAGTACAATAGTAAAACAGCAGAAGAACTGAAAAGGAACCTGTATGTAGACGACTTATTGACTGGTGAGGATAATGCCACTGCAGCAAATCTTCTTTACAGAGAGGCAAATCAGATCATGCAAGATGCCTCCATGCCTCTTGCAAAATGGAGGTCAAATGTCAAAGAATTCAAAGATAGCAACATTCCAGAAACAAAAGTGCTGGGATTATTCTGGGACAGTGAGACTGACGAGTTTCATTATGGAGGAATCAAGATTCCTGTTGAAGTTGTTGTAACCAAACGTCTCATCTTGTCCTGCATTGCAAGAGTGTTTGATCCATTGGGATACATTAGCCCTTATATCATTAAGGCAAAGATTTTGTTCCAAGAAGCTTGGTTTCAAGGACTGGAATGGGATCAAGAAGTAACACCACAGATCAATGAAGAGTTTAAGAAATGGATTGAAGGCCTCCAAGAAATTAAGGATCATTTCAAAGTTAAAAGACAGTATATACAAAATAGGTACACAGATGAAGACAAGAGTTTGACAGTTTTCTGTGATGCTAGTGAAAAGGCATATGGTGCAGCAATCTACCTGAAGTCCAGCCAAGGTTTCTCCTTGATCATTGCTAAAGCAAAGGTAGCACCAATCAAAAAGGTCAGTTTACCAAGACTTGAGTTGATTGCGTGTGTTATGGGATCACTATTGCTGAAGAAGGTCAAGACAGCATTAAGCCTTGAGAAAACTAACTACCAATGTTATACTGACAGTGAAATTGCCCTGCAATACATCAAGCAAAGTCCAGACAAATGGAAACCATTCATAGCCAATAGAGTTATGGCTATTCAAGAAACAACTGATCCCTCACTTTGGCGCCATATACCAGGAGAGAAGAACCCTGCAGATGCTCTGACAAGAGGAGTACCTGCTACAAAGTTTATAAGATGTGTAAATGCATATGTCAGTCCTGCAATGGATTTGCTCCCACATCAGAATCCAGACTCTTCAGACATTAACTCAGCTCCGAACAGCCCCAGCTGGCCTGTGTCTTATTATGCCCATCAGGAAGACATAAAATCAGATGATAGAGATGATTCACGAACATTAATAGAGAATAGGTTCACAAAGCCATTCATTTCATGTGAAAGATGGTCAAAGTTCACTAAAGCTATGAGAGTCATGGCTTTTGTGTTACGCTTCATAGCAAACTGCAGATCCAAAGCAAAGAAAATGGTGGGTCACATATCCCCTACAGAGTTAGCAATGTCAAAAGAAACTTTGATCAGGTGCACCCAGAAAGCTTACTTTCAAGATGAGATCAAGCTTTTGCAGAAAGGAAGCTCAATTCCAAAAGGTTCAAAGTTGTACCCATTGACCCCCTTCCTGGACAACACAGGAATCATGAGGATCAAGGGACGCTTGGAAAACTCTGATCTTTCCTATGAATCTGTCCATCCTGTTATCCTTCCAGGATGTTGGTTAGCCAGACTTGTAGTGAGAGACTATCACAAATCCATGCATCATGCAGGCATATCAACTTTGTTAAATGCTATCCGTCAGAAGTATTGGATCATAGGCCTCAGAAGAATGGCCAAGTCAGAAGTAAAGCTGTGTTTCCAATGTCAGAGAATTCAAGCAACTGCTTGCAATCAACAGTCACCCAATTTGCCCAAAGAGAGAGTTACCAAACAACATCCCTTTGCAGTCACTGGTGTAGACTTTGCCGGACCATTATATGTAACAGACACAGATGAGAAACATTATATATGTTTGTACACTTGCATGACTATCAGAGCTGTGCATCTTGAGCTTACTTCAAGTTTAAAACATGAAGACTTCCTGAAGTCCTTCCGGCGCTTCTCAGCCAGAAGAGGTATACCACAAACAATGTATTCTGATAATGCATCAACGTTTGTTAAGGCTAGAGACAAAATTAATATTATGTATGGAGACCAAGCACCCCAGTGGAAGTTTATCACACCAAGATCACCTTGGAAAGGGGGCTGCTGGGAGAGAATGGTTCGCACAGTAAAATCACATCTGAAAAAGGTGTTAGGAAACCAGACAATTACTAAGGATGAACTTGAAACTGTCTTACCTGAAATCGAGTATGTGGTGAACACAAGACCATTGACTACAGTTACTGATGCACCAACTGACATTCGACCACTAACACCAGCTGATTTTGTGTTAAACAGAGAAAACCTTGATTTCTCCACACCAAAATCAATACAAAAATCCTTAGTTACTGGAACACAACAGCTACACAAGTTCTGGAAGTTGTGGAGTAATTCATATCTAAAAGGACTTCCAAGGATGGTTCCTACATTTAAAGAGAAAGGTAATTTACTATTGGGATCTGTTGTTCTCATTAAAGAAGACAATCTTCCAAGACTCCAATGGCCATTAGCCAGGATTATTGACCTCATGCCATCAGACGATGGACGTATCAGGACTGTAAGATTAAAGACAGCAAAGGGCAGTTGTGTTCGGCCTGTACAAAAACTCCACCTTCTTGAAAGTGCAAAGGATGAAGCACTGCCCAGTGATGATTGCCAAATGTCTCCTGTAATAACTAAACACAGGAAATCCAAGACTGCACATTTGGTAAAGCCTTCAGTAAGGTCTTCTGTGAAACCTGTCAAAGAAATCCATGTAACCACACGTACAGGTCGGGTTGTACGAAAACCACACACATATGGCTCACAGTAAATACCTTAGTGCCTTGAAGGAGTATTATCATTCAGATTGGGGCCAGAATAATGCCCAAGTAATGCAAAGGGTGAGGGACAGTCTACCCCAATGACCCCTTCATATCATGTTTAAGACTATTGAACATTATATTGGACATATATTTGTATAAACAGTTTTGTGTTTCATACACTTTTGTATAAACTTATTCTTATGTTTATTGAAACAGAGTGTAAAGATTTACTTTGCATGTGTATTTTCATTTAAGTAAGAGTTTTTTGTTTAGATAGAAGAAGATTTGATTTATAGAGTCTTAAGAGACAACTTAGATTAAGCACAAGAAAAGTCACAGTTGCTATACTGTTTAATTCCCTACTTTGTAAAATGTGTAATCAGAAACTGATCATTGTACTAGTTGCTCCAGTCTTCTTTAGATTCTGGCCAGCTGTTAAGGTTTACAAAATGTAAAATTATATGTTAAACTTAAATGTTCAAAGTTAAAAACCACAGTTACTTTCTGAGATTGTTGGAGCCTCTTCTCCGATCCACGTCTCCAACTGGGGGGGAATGTTAAATATTATCCAAGTTCAAGTATTTTCTAGTTTAAACATATTACGTGTTAAGAAAGGCTAACACTGTTTCACTTAATTATGTTCAGTTATTTCACCAGCAGAAGTTAATACAATCATTATTATGCTGGTGTTTTTGAAAAAGACAAAGAATGAGTGGACATCTGCCTATGTTCCCTGTTTTTCTTTGAGTTTATAAAACAGAGAGAATGGAGTTTGTAAATATCTTCTAGAGAAATAAAATGTTTTAGAAAGAAGTCCAGTTTTTTGTTGTTAAGAACTTAAGATTAAGAACCCGGGGATTTAAGACTAAGAACTAATACTAACCACCTTCCTGTATTATCATTGATTGAAACACTTTAGCTTTCACTAGAACTTTACTTTTCAATGGCTCATGAAAATATGGCTCTGGTTTATATTCCAAATTAACTTTTGTACATTCACTGCTTGTGTTAGAGTTACAATTCTATCTGTATGCAATGATTATTGGTTAAATTTAGAAATACCTTATTTCTTCTACAAACAAAATCCCACAAGTTAAAAGTATGGCAACAAACTCCTCAAACTATGACATAAATGATGGGTCCAAGTAGATAAATCCTAATGTTTATGAGTGTGTTTTAGATTAAATCTGAAATAACACTGCAAAACTATCCAGCAGGACTCTCACCTTAAACTATAAATAGAGTCAGTAGTATGAAACACAGGTCATCACAACAGACACTATGATAAAACATGCAATGAAAAAATGAAAACAAAATTAAAACAAAGTGAAAAGGATCTCAGTCAAAAGTACCAGAATGAAAATTAGGACTTATGTCATTAGTTCTATTATAACATTTTCAAAAAGAAGGAAATCATTTTACATTTGCAAATATAATTAGTGATTATAATATTTGCCTATTTTTATAGTAATGTAGATTAAAAATGTCAATTAAGTTGGAAGTGTTATATGTCTGGGATAAGCTTGGAGTAATTCCCTATATAAACACATGGTAAAGCATAGAGTGGAGAAAAGTTTGTTTAGTAGCTCTGACATCACTCAAAGTGCAGACACTCGGAGATCGGCCTGGATTGGCCTTGAGAAGCACCTGTGCTTGTTCAGCTAAATATTTACTGCTGTGATTGTTTGTGGTGTGTTTTATTATTTCTAAATAGATGTTTTGGATATGTTTCCACAACACTAAAGAAAAAAAAAATTATTTGCCTGTGACCTTTAAATGAATGATATATATCACCAATAGTATAGTTTGAAATAGAAAAGAAAGGTCACATGACACATAAAACCACTGTGGTTTTTGATAATCTTGGACTTAGCTAAGTCCCTTTTTGTGAATACGGATTTAAGACAAAACTTAGCTGAGACAAAAGTCTCACCTTTAAGACCACCTTTAAGCCTAAGACCTGGCTAAGTCTAAGACCCTTCGTGAATACCGGCCCAGGACAATTTTGTTGCAAATCTACTAGTATATAAATATTTCATCTGGGGCAGTATGCACAAAAAAGGCTTCAACTGTACCAAAAATTAGATTAAACTTCACAAAAAATGTCTTAGATACATTTTCCTTATTTTTCGCTGCTGGCTTTTCAGTCCCAAGAATGTATATTGAACTTATAATGTTAAGTTAAGATATCTTTGCCAATTTAAAAAAATAACTCTTTTAAATCCTAAATTAAATTAACAGTCTGAAAATAGATATGTCGTTTCAAATTAGTGCAGAAGATGCAATAAGTTTCATGTATTTCTAAATTTGTAAGATTTAGCTCTATAACTTGGCATCAATGTAGTCAATATACAATGCGTTTAATTTTTAAAACTTGGAAACTTTCAATTGTGTCACATCTAAGTACATATCTACCTCAAATCTATCAAAAGGTACTCAATCTTTGATAAGTCAGCTGACAGTAAGAATTTTGTCCCTTGAGATTGAGTCAGGTCGGTATACAAGGAAAAGGTCAAGAAAGATTTTGATAGATTGTGTAATTGTAATGTAGAAGATGAAATACATTTCATATGTCCATGTCCAAATTTGAATAACATAAGATCATACTATTTTTCTAAATTAAATATAAATGTTGGTGAAAATTATATGGAGCAATTTATTAACGTTTTGTGTAATTCAGATTTGAAAACATTGGCTTCATTTATCTATGAAATGTGGAATGCAAGAAATAGCATAATTTTTTTTTCAAAAATAGGTGGTGAAAGGTTATATTTCCAACACATGTTAAACATATTGTATTTATAGTGACTAGTAAGTCCAACAGGGTTGAGTATGTATGATTAGGTATTATTGTATTGTTATTAACGCTCAACGATAGGAGAGGGTTATTGTAATCAGTTCGTTCCTTCTTTCTGCCTTTCTGTCCTTCTGTCTGTACACCTTTTCATGCTTATAACTCATAACACAAATCAAGCTCAAATTTGGCGTACAGATATTTCATGGGGTTCAGATGGATTCCTCCAAATTTGGTGAAATTTGATTGAAAATTAAAGCCAGGAGAGAGTTTTTTCAATTGATTGTATACAGAGAAATCTGCTTCTCTTTGTCACATACATGGTAACTTGATTGTTTAACTTGTGATTTTGCCACCATTTCTGCATGGATTTTTACACAATTAAAACTAGCAAGAAGTTACTAATTTTTGGGGAAAGATATGGATCATAATTTTCTGAGGTCTCATTTACAATATATTTTTCAGTGACTTAATTTGGCTTCCTACTTGATATGTTTTCAAAAGTAAGGAATAAATTTTCATGATGATTTTTTGTAGGAAGGGCCTAGTCAAGGGAAGTAATAATTACATTTTAGGAAAGATCCACTTAATATTCTGGATACCAATAAACCTCCAAAATTTTGGAAAATGCTACTCTAATGGAAGTGAGTGCTCAGAGGTTTCTAGTACACTTTTTGCCCATTTTATCAATTAACACTTATAATTATGTCAGCTAGAGAGTGAGCCATGTCATTGTGAACTGACTAAACTTCCACAAAATAATTTTTCAGTATCTAGATGTGCGTGTGTTCCCCAGTGCAAAGATATCCACAGAAAATTAATTAACATTTTTGGTTTCATTTTAATATCTTCCAACATAGCTTCAAATTCAAGCAATAGATGGTCGATAATACAATTCTGTATAAAACTTGTGAGGCTGGTCACATCGAGTCGAGCATTTTGCTCTCTCTGAGTGCATTTTGTTGTTTCTGATACTATACTTGTCACTTAAATAAATGAATAAATAATAAGAAATATACCAAAAATAGAAAATCGTTGAAAGTATGTAAATATGTAAATATATCAACAGTAAAACTCAAGGTTAGCACAAAAAGGCAAAATAATCTTGAAGGAAACATCACGATACTGCATACTTTGAGTACAAAATAGACTGAGATCATTATTTTTCATTAATTATCACAAAGTTCTTCAGTTGGAAATGCTTCGCAATTAATCATATCAGATTAAAGTGAAAAAGATGCACTTTATTCTTAATAAAAATGCACGAAATTAGTCGAAAGAATGCATGATGATACATTACTCTTTGTCTTTAATTAAATGTTTTCTCATACTGAATAAGTCAGGTATCCTCTCTTCCTAACCCTGCAAGAATAAAAAACCATAAATTTATTTGCAATTACAGAAAACAAAAAGTATTATTTATTGATGGATTTCCTGTTCAAAAGCCCATGTTTGACTTTGAAGGATTGGGAAGAGTAATCCCATATGTCTGATCATCTTCATGATGATAAATCCCACCTTTTCTTTATAAAAGTGTTTTGTGGCACAAACAAGTTCAGGTGTTTTATCTTCTTAACCCAAAGTCTCTTTGATAGAAAATTAAATTTATTTACAATGGCAGAAAACAAATGGTGTTGTCATCTGGATTTCCTACTCACAAACCCACATCTGAGACTGTGAATGATTGGCAGAGAAATATCTGTGGGTGAACCAGGGTGAACCAGTTTACCTTAGAGAATTAATTCATCCCTACACTTCTTCCAGGAACACAAGGCGAAGTACCCCCAAACTCAAATTCCTTCACACTCCCACTTTCGACCGTAAGGTTCATAAATCAGTCAAACATTTCTCCAATTCTTTCAGTCACTATGCCCCAGTTCTCTGGAACTCCTTCCCCTTCCGAATAAGAAATAGCCCCTCTGTCACATCTTTCAGGAAACACCTCAAAACCCACCTATTTAATTCTAGTTTTCCAACTTAGTTTCCTTCCCTCTTGGTCACACCCACAACTCTGGATTACTGACCTTGAACGCCACTTGACTTCCTTTATGATAATGATTTTGTTAAGTCAGCGCACTGAGTTCCCCTTTGTGGGGAAGATATTGCGCCTGCAAAGCAGTAGATTAGATGATTACCCTGGTCCTACTTATCGTAGTCTGCACTTCCTACATTTGCTCACCATTTAAATTAATAGCAGAGATATGTAAATAGGATTAACAGGCTGGTGTTCAATAAAGAAAATGGAAAATTTTTGAATTATACAATGGATAATAGTTGTCAAAGTTGTTATTTTATCTGAAATTCTGTGTCATTGTGATTCTAAAACTGTAAAACAGAGGGTGCCTTTCAAAACTGGTTTGATCACATCTAAAATTTCAAATGATTGCCAATCAGTATAACTTAAGAAAATATTGCATTTGTATACATCGACAAGAAAACCCAGATGCTGCTGCTGAAAATTGAAGTTCCTTCACATCCCCCCATTCACCTATAAAGTTCACAAATCCAACAAACATTTTTCTCAATTCTTCAACCATTAAGCATCTACATTGTGGAACTCCATTTCTCTTCACTTGAGAGCCGGTCCCTCAGTAACATCTTTCAGGAAGCAACCTACTTCAAATTAATGTCCCCATTCCAGTATTTTTCCCTCTTTTAGAACCAGCAGCAATTGGGCATTCTTTTGTTAATAAGGCTCACTGAATAAGAGTATTTGAAAAAATAACCTGTCAGTGAATATCTACCCCAGTGCTATTTCCTGTGTTTTAAATTAGGCTAGGCACTAGTTCAGCCAGTGTTTGTCGAATTTTGTCAAAACTCAGATGAGTACAATGAGTAAACAATTAAAATTAAAGTCTCACCTGTATGTTACAGTGTTACATTTAGAAACATGGGATGAATATTTGCGTACATGACAAAATCTGACATTATATTTGCAAATGTTGTAGATTCAGACCCATTTACATATGTGTAGGAATATTAGTTATCCTGTTGTTGTTGTCATCGTTGTTATTCTTGTTGTTGTCGTTGTTGTTTATATTTTTCATAAATATTCTAATCATTATATAAGTAAGAAATATATTATATAAATCATTAGAAGGTATCGTTACAGAGATTGTATTTGTTGCATTAATATCTCTACAGAAATAGTTAAAATTTTGAAGCTTTTCTAAGAATACAATTCACAACAAACTTTTGCCAAATATGCTCTTATTTTACTTATTGCCTAAGAAAAGTGGTAGATTATACAAGTAAAATATCCCTCATTGGACAAACATAAAAACATATTACTCAGAAAGTTGAACAGTATTACTCATGCTGTACTGTTGAGACAATTACATCCAGTCCAAGCTATCATTTTTTCTTGCAGAATGTTAGTAGATATGGTATTTTATAATTTGAGAATATGAAGAGTAATACCACAGGGCTATAAAATGTGAAGCTGGGTGAAATAACTCTTGGATATATCAGTGATATTTTGATCTTTGAACACACAAGAAGTCGCTAAAGTTAAGTCACGATGAACTTTTTAATGACTTGCTGAGTAAAAAGTTAAAGTATGTTTCACAATCGTCATCAGACTCATTATCTGATAAGAGTGTTGCACCCAGTTTGCAAAGGTTAAGATCTGAAAAACTACAAAAGTCCATTGACAAAAGAATTGGGGAATTAGACCAATCCACGGCTAGTGAAGGTAATGACACTTCCATATTCAAATCAAAAGGTGGGAAGCATTGACGACCAAGTTAAACATAAAGTAGCATGGCTCCATGAGTCTATACTGGTGGAGTCAGTGGACAGAGAATGTCTAATGACTACTTGTCAATTACACAATTTGTACAGGGGTTCTGTAGAAATGTTTTAGAAGAAAGGTCAAAGAAAAGGATAGATATTGTCATAAGTTTAAAAAAGGATAGATATTGTCACAAGTTATATTATGGAAGATTCTACAGATTTCTCATGGTTGGGTGCCAACGTTTTACTGTGTGAGATGGAGAGGGGGTTGCTTAATTGAGAAAATACTGACAAAAATATGTAGGCGCAGGGAAACAGGGTTGGCAAAGGAATTGAAGCTAAACAACGCCCTTGGTTTTGCAAAGCATTTCAAACAGGTATATGTCAGTATCACATAGATCACAAGGGAAACGGGAAGTTACAAAGACACATTTGCAAGCATTGGAGCGTCAGTGTAAGCATTGACAAAATATCTTATTTAGACAGTCATTTTGACCTAGAATTCCCAACTGTGGATGACGTAACAAATGAAATGTTAGGTAGGGACGGGTGGCTTTATAAGATTGATGTAAGCTGGCATTGCACATCCAAAGTAGTGTAAAGTGTCAATTGATTTGTTAGATCTTGATCCAGATTTGTAAAGATATGTGTATCTCCCCTGACAAAAGGCAAGGGCCACTCCTGTATCACGAAGAGATACACTTTGTTATGCAGCTTTACAGTCCTTGACGTGAAGGGCCTCTAACAGACTCAACCAAGCCTTCAGACTCAAGACTAAATCTGCTTACAAATCCATGTTTCGGCTGTTTGTGGCTTTCTTTATCCTAGTGGAGTCAACGTCAATTTGTTATTGTCTTTCTTAGAGTGTTTAGTGTATAATAAAATCTCAGTGTGGTTTGAAATCATATCTCTGCATTGAAAGGTCAAATAATTTTGTATGATTTATTTTTTTCCAATTATGTGACCTTCGTAAAATAAAATACTTTGTTAAATCCATGAAAGAAAATAGGTCATTGTCTTTAGTGAGTCATAATCTCATTGATATAACAATGCTACATGCCCTGTGTCAAGATTGTGACCGGTTATATATGGGTTCTGTCTTCAAGGCTATTTTCTTTGTTGGCTTCGTGAGACCATACAATTTAGCCCCTCATTCACTCAGTACTTTTGCTCACACCAGACACTTCGCAGGCCATGATATGTTTTTCACCAGAAAATAAGTCCACATATAGATCAAATAGTCAAAAACTTTCCAAGGCAGAAGTAAAGTACAAGTAATCACATTACCCAAACTCAGGTCAGAAATTTTCGGGGCCCTTAAGGCTCTTTCAGGAATGTATTAAATGTCTTCCAACACCTCTTTCTTTCAATTTAAATCAGCAAAGGCTTGGGTTCCTATTACTGACACCAGGCTTCGCAAAATATTGAAGGAAATTAATCAATCCCTTGCCCAAAAGGTCTAATTTCTTCACTTCCCACTTGTTGTTTCATTCTGGCGCGATGTTTGCCTATAATGCACATATCCCCATACAAGAAATACAACATCATGGTACATGGTCCTCCAATTGTCTATGGAGATACATCCAGACTGACAAACTATCAGGGGAATGTCTTGCCAGTTGCCATATGGCCATTTGTAATGCCATAAATATATCAATGTATGACTGTTTTGTTGGACTTGAGGGTTCCTTTACAAGTATGTCTTTGCTATTTTCTGTTCCTGTGATCTTGGGCTGACCTTTCCTTGGTGCAACCCCTAAATCTAGTAGTTAATTTCACTCTTCCAACCATATTGCTTGCTTTGGCTTCCCTTTCTTGGGTGAACTTTGGCCAAGCTGACCAAGTAAAGCACACGCCAGTATGTTTTAACTGTAACTATTTAATTATGAAAAATTATATTAAGTATTTCATTTTGATCCTTATTTTGCTAATATCTTAACTGCTGATTAGCATATTCATGAACTGTTGCATTTATGGCCAACTAGCAAGTGGATTTACTAATCATGAACGTACTGACTTATGAACTGCACAGTAAAAAATTTTTGTCATAGCCTTTATATATAGAACATCAGTAGCTGTAAATAATTTTAGTAATTACTCTTATATGTACTCATGTTATTGCATCCTATATGTATTATTAATCAAGTGCCCTCAGTTGGTTTCTCATTGGCTTTGGTTGGGGACAAAAAGTACATCAGGATAGTAATGAAAAAAACTGGCCCTCCCAATGCTTTTGAAAATGTCAAAGCAATTGCAGTGGTTCTTTTAGTTATATACCTACGAATCTATTAAAAGCCAAATTGGTTGCTGTTAAGATATCCAGTTAAGTTAGCTTTTGTCTCTAGAAAGGTCAATAAAGAGTGAATAGAGTGTCCATTGAATATCCAAAATATGATACATAAAGAAAATTGTCTGAGTGGTACATTATTTGAAATGTTATCATGAAAGAAGGTAAATAAAACTGAGTTTGAGGAACAAGGAATGTTTGTTTGTCTTGCAGTAATAAAATCTAAAAGGATGCACAAAGATTATTGCTTTACTCTTATTATCCGCCACTTTGCTTCAAGAGTAAGAATAATAAGTTTATGATAACCAGCATAATACAAAAACTGTATGACACATAAAAATAGTTAGAGGCACCAGTTACTGTAAATACTTTAATTGTTAGCATCACGTGTAATGTAGTGAGTAGTTTCATAACACTTAATCTCCTCATACGACAGACTCTGAGGTGTTATAATCACATAGTAAGAAAGAAAAAAGGCAGAATCTAGACACAAAGGAAGCCAATATTGGAGAGCACAGGGAAATGGGAGGGATGTGCAGAATAGACTTTACTCAAGAGATATGCAGGGTAGACTTTACTCAAGAGATATGCAGGGTAGACTTTACTCAAGAGATATGCAGGGTAGACTTTACTCAATAGTTATGCAGGATAGACTTTACTCAAGAGTTATGCAAGGTAGACTTTACTCAAGAGTTATGCAAGGTAGACTTTACTCAAGAGATATGCAGGGTAGACTTTACTAAATAGTTATGCAAGGTAGACTTTACTCAAGAGTTATGCAAGGTAGACTTTACTCAAGAGATATGCAGGGTAGACTTTACTCAAGAGATATGCAGGGTAGACTTTACTCAAGAGATATGCAGGGTAGAGTTTTCATTTTACACCTGAAAGATGACAGAAAATCTACAGTTTGGAAGGTAGCTTCAGGAAGTATATTCCACAGAGTCTGAGCATCATGTGACTAAATTGCTTTTTTGAGTTTATGCACTTAAGAACTGTGGAACCTTTAAATATTTCCTATCGTGATTGCTACTCCTGTTGTTATAGGTGCCAAATATTTGCATAAGGTAAGAGCTCAAATACTTTTGAAAACTAGTGTGGAAAATTTGTGCACCCAGAGTCAGAGTTTAGAAAGTAGGACATTGTTTGCCAGTCAACCAGTATAAATCTTTAATGACAGGTGTGATTGTGGAAAGTATGTTAATATTTGTTATAATTCTAGCCAGGCTATTTTGAACACACTTTATTTTGATCACATATTGAATTTGTGATTTTTCCTCCATTTCTTTATGGATGTTAATGCAACAAAAATGAGCAGAAGCTCTGGAAAATACCTCTAATGGTGTATATAAGATATCTGTAACTTACATAGTCAATCATATATTTACAAAAAAATGGCACTCGTATACACATTTATAAGGTTAACTCTGTCATCTCTCTCACATAAAATTACAACATTGTTGTGTTATAGCTTATGAGTGAGTAATTAAGAGTATGGTTTTCATTAAACTAAAAGTCAAAGTTCTTTCTAAATTGCATTGTGAAGTGACAATAGAGAAAAAAGGGAGATGACAGATTTTATTGCATTGTGAAGTGACAATAGAGAAAAAAGGGAGATGACAGATTTTATTGAAACTTACAGCAGATTAGAACAACTTTAAAAATTGTGTAATATTCCTTCATATCTATAGACTGGATATACTTCACAAATCATTGAATTATGTTTTCAACAATATCAAAGTTTAGTGATCATGTGTGAAGCAGGGGATAATAGGGAACTTTCCAGATATATGAATGTCTACAGGAAATGCAATCAGAAGCAAAGTAATTTCCAGGAAAAAAACATAGCTATCATTAAACTTACAAAGTGTAAACTTGTATACAGAGACTGTAAATGAGTAAGTAATAAAATGATTGATATATCATATAAAAACGCCTGTACTATGAAGATTAAGACATGGGGTATAAGGGAATGGGAAGTCTTTTATCTCGATTTACGTTTTGCTAAATTGAGACCGATAGCATTTATGTTATGTTGATTTGGGGCGTTTTTGGTACTACCTTATTGATACTTGGGGTGTTAATATGTCACTTTGTACATTGTATGCACTACTATCGCGAAAAAAGAATGAAATAATCTAAAAATCAAATCATCACTATTGGCTGTCTGTTTAAAGGCATTAACGTTTCCTTTTCCAGCCATTATAAATGCGCTGAATGAAAGGTTTTTGTCAAAAAAAAATTATTGCTACTATGTAAACTTGGTACAGACATAAATTTAATATATGTTTGTGAATTTTGTAAAACTTAAATTGTTTATGAGTACTAAATTAAATCAACAATTCAAAAACTGTAATTTATATATCATTCCAAATTAGACCGAAAGATGCAACTTTAATTAAGTGTCATGCATTTCTATACATGGATTATTGAGCAACTTAACTTGACCTTAATGTCAAAATCCAAGGTGTGTAAATTTGAAACTTGGGAAAATTTCCATTTGTGTGTCACATCTAAGTACATAAGAAAATCACAAAAACGGGATACTTCTGAAAACAGTGTAACTTAAGTATTAAAAAACCAACGAAACAAGCAAATATTGGTACAAAGTAGGGAAATGACTTTAAAGGAATCTACCATAAAATATACATCAAAATAATGCAAATTTTAAGTGCAAAATAGCTTAAATCTATGACTTTTTATTAATTGTCTCAAAGTTCTTCAGTTGCTAATGCAGCTCTATTCATCATGTCAGATCAGAGTGTAAATAATGGCCACTCAGTAAAAACACAAAAAAATGGATTGAAAATAATACCTCATGATAGATGACTCTTGTCTTGGAATAAATACTTTCTTATACTGAATAATTTAGGTATTTTATCTTCTTAACCCTGAAATAAAGAAAAATCTCAAAATTTATTGACAATTGCAAAGGACAATAAGTGCTGTTGATTTTCTGATCACCCGTGTAAAAGCCCAGGTTTGACTGTGATGGATTGGCAAGAGTAATCTTCATGATAATAAATCTCACCGTTTTTTAAAGCGCGAGTTTTAGCAAGGCTCATGCTTCTAGAGATAACTCTTTTTTTTCTCCAGACTTTCATGAATTGTGGCATAGTGTGATGAGTGCCTGCCTCATCACTGAAGTTAAGTGGCAATGGGCTACGTTAGCACTGGGATGGGTGACCGCCTCAGTGCACTACTCGTGTCTGATAGCTTTGCAACTCGCGCTAGTAAACCGAAACCCCTTTTGGCCTTGTTTATGTAAGTATTTTGTCATACAAATTGTTTCAGGCTTTTTGTTTCTTTGTGACCCTAAATCTCTTTGATAAAAATGTTAATTTATTTAGAATGAAGGAAAAGAAGCAGTGGTGATATCCAGATAACCTCTTCACAAGCCCACGTCTGACTGTGAATGATTGGCAGAATAATGCCTGTGTCTGATCGTCCTAGTCCTACTTAAGTCTAGACTTCTTTCATTTGTTCACCAATTTATTCAAGTAATAGCAAAGATATGTAAATAAGGAGTAGCAGTGTTGTGGTGAATAAACAATAAAGATCTTAACACAGTACATAATAGTTATGTATAATATGTTATAATAGTTTTATCTGAAATTCTGTTCCTTCGTGATTCTTAAACTGTAACTATGTAGAGCGCATTTCTTAACTGGTTTGATCATATGTGGCATTTTGAAACATGGCTGACCAATTTACCTCCAATGATTGCTCCATTGTATACCTTGTCTAGAAATATCAGATACAGCTGCTTAAAATGTCCTATTCGACTGTAAAATTCATGAATCCCACAAACCTTTTTTCTCACTGGCTTCCCTTTTTATACCGTATCTTGTTTTTTTTTAAATCTCATTACATTCAAGGTCATTAAACTCTCCAAACCTCAATACCTGTCATCCTGATCAAAACCAGTAGCCTCACTTGTGGAAATCGCCTATCTCTTTCCTCAGACTGTCTTAGAAAGGCCATTGGTAGGCAAGATTTTACAATGGCTTTCTCCACTGATTGGAACAGACTCCCACAATCAGTCTGATCACAGCACACAATAACAGGGTTCCGAAGCCAGTCCAATTATTTACACTAGCATATCCTACCCCATAGTATATCCCTCCTGGTGGGCGCTAATTTGGATCCCTACCTGACATGTCCCTGGATTTTCCCTTTTTGCCCTCAAGCTCATTAGAGGATGTTGTACCAATTTTGCACTTTGCATTTCTATTCTATTCAATTCTGCAACCCTTGTGTGTCTTCTTTCTGGAACTCTCTTCCCTTTCATAATAAGAATATTACCCCCGGTAATATTTTCACGAAGCATCTTAAGACTCACCTCTTCAAATTAAACTTCCCAATCCACTATTTTTCCCTCTTTCACACCCACTACCCTGTTTTGTTAATCAAGTAAATCTATGCCTATGACTTCAGCCCATTTTGTTTGCTAGCTTTTCTGACTTCCCCTTGTGTGGAAGATATTGTACATGGAAAGCAGGACCTGGCAAATTGTATATGGTAATATGTTTGTATATATATATAATTTTTTTTTCCTTTTGCCATTGATAATTAGTGTTACAAATTAGAAAAAGAAGTCCCAATTTTTCGTAACTATCTTATTAATTAAAAAGCCCTAAATATATTAAAGTCATCATTAGAAACTTTTTGTTACAGAGTATTTGCTTGTTTTTGTTACACCAAAATCTATTAAAGAATTGACAGATAAATCATCAGTTAGAAATTGAAATTTGTGCATTCACTAGTGTCTGTATCTATTCTTACACTTTGCAGAATATGTTTGGCATTCTCCTGGTAATTACTAAATATGGGCTCAATCAACTAATTATTGAAGCCAAGGATAATAAAAAGTAAAACATGTTAATGATTTATTTTTATGTGTGTTATTTGGGAAGTTTTTGACTGTGTCCTTGGGTGGATCTGAACATGTTATACAGTTTCTTTCACAAGCTCTGCCATTATACTTCCAGCCAATTTGAACCAGACGACAATTTCCATCATCTTATCTGATCCAATGTAACTATTTCCTGTACATGAGTGGCCCTCAGTTGCCTGTTAGTTGTCTAATGTTTTGCGAGGCCTAGCCTCACTCTCACCTCTGTGGTGGCGGGTTTGAATCCTGCATATAATGTGTGGGAAACACTGGTGGATTTCCCCAGTATGACTGCACCTCTGAAAGGGGAACTTTTATTATTTAATAGTTTTAATTTAAAGTTTGAGATGGGATAGCAATAATTCCATCAGATTTCATTCTATTGCAATATGTAATACAGGTTAAAATTGTTATCTCTGTAACACAGGGCATTAATAATTGCCAATAATCTGTAGAATTAACCTCTTCACAAACCAACCAGCTTTTGATTAAATAATATATAATATATCCACCTTATAGGACTTTCACATTTTTCCGAATAGGCAGTTCTATTCCTTGAACTTCACTGGTTAGAGATATTCCAAAGGCATATATAGGAGATTTGGTTTGGTATTTTATTTCCATAATTTGTGATCATCAGATAATTTTCCATAGTTTGCGGGATGGCATTTGGGTGCCATCAAGTTCATTTCTTGTGACCTTATACTTTGCAACTAGTTGTACACCTTATTTGCATATCACTGGCCATTGGTCAAGTGGTCAAGCGTGGGACCTCTCTGATTTAACCCCGTATGCCACCACTTGCATGCTGGACACACGAGAAGAAACAATAATTCACCTTGTCAAGTGACGGTTACTGCATACGTGGAACATTACTGTATGGTTTTCTTTCTCTGTTTATTTTACATTGGCATTTTATATTTTAGTATTATTTGTATTTTATAAAGTATTTTACATGTTTTAACAAGTGTGTCGTTGTCATGTTAGTTAGTATTGACTGAAAATATGTACAATTTGCGGTCTGGCAAGCAAAATACAATAGAATTACCCGTTGAAATTCAGTTAGCAGAAGACAAACATTTTATTGAAACAGTATTGCAACGTAGTATTGGGTCAGATATTAATACAAACATGTCGGACTTAGATTCATCTGCCAGTGATTTAAACTGTAGTGCTTTGGTTAATGATTCGGATAATGATTCGTCTGTGCTGACAAACAGCAAAAATGTTGCCGGGACGTCTAAAGTCACAGGAACTGACAATCCTTCACAAAAAACGGATCCGAATATGCAAACGTTGATCAATGCTAGGATACTGGATCAGTTGGATAAAATTGGGCAAAGACTGGACAAAATTGAAAACAAAACTTGCAAGAAGTCTTCGGATAAGTCAAAAATCAAAAGTTCTGGCAAAAAATCTGCCAAAACAAAGAAAGTAGCGACTAATGATATTGCATCGGTAAAGACACCAGACCTTTCCACTTCTATGACAGAAGAAGCGCTTCTTCAACTTAAGGTAGATCAAAGACTTCAAGAACTCTCGGATCTGGCAAAATCAGGTATCCCAAATTCTAAATTTAAATCACAGAGAGGGGGGAATGTTGATGTTCAGGTAAAAAATAGAGTCAGATGGCCTCATGAATATATTTTGTCGGGTGTCAATAAGGAAAGAGTGTCATATGATCAGCTGACTGTGACTCAATGGGTGGCTGGTTTTGGCCGTACCATGCGTGATGAATCGGATCCGGATGTTAGGAAACACATGTTAGAATATTTAATAGCATTGATGGATGATGCCAACGATTTTTCGTGGACTTCGGCCAAAGCCAGCCACGCTGTTCTGCTATGTCGGATGGAACAGGGGGAGGTCAAAGATTTTTCGGATTTCTTTGCAATAGAACGGATCCGGCGTGCAAATGCTCAGAAACATGTCCAACCTTCGGCTAATATTTCAGGGTCAGCATATGGGCACAAAAAATCTTCAAAAATCACAAAATCTATGCCCTGCACTTATTTTAATCAGAATACTTGTATGCAAACCAAATCCCATGAGACAAGGGGTGTACTCTACAAGCACATCTGTGCTGCTTGCTTTGCAAATAATGGCAAGACCTTTCCACATCCAGAGGTAGATTGTAAAAGCAAAAACAAGTCCTTATCAAAAAACGAATAGCAAGGGATAGGTGTAGACCTATCCACAAATCTAGAGTGTTTTATAATGTAAATGTTCAGAAAAGCACTGTTTTGAAAGAACTTCAGGTTGATTATAATACAAGAAGTTCATGGCTAGTTCGAGAAAAGTTGTCCAAACATGTAGATCACCGTTCATATGCAACTGTGGTTCTACATGGTAAGGCAGTAGTCCAAACAGCACATGTCCCTCTTACTAAGAAACATGTTCTCACTAAAAATAAACCTTACACTTTGGACACAACTAAAAAGGTTTCAAAGATCATTCCTTCTCCACAAGGTAGTTCTAAACCGGTTGAACGGCGGTTATGGCCAAGCAATTCCCATACCCAACAGTTTTCAATACCCTTGACCAATCGCTTTACAGCATTGCAAGAAGCAGTGCATACGCAGAGTGATCAACATGAGGCGACAAGTACTTCTCATACTGCCACTGTTAATCATTGCATATCCAGGGGCAATAAAAACGGAAAATGGGCAAAATTGGGCATAGCAGGGCAGCAACAAAAACAAGAACATACTACTGTAGTGGACCAGTCATTTGATTCCTCTTTCAAGGGCAATAAAAACAAAAATGGGAAAAAATTGGGAGTGTTCACGGATGAGAAAGTTCACTCATGTTCAGATAAAGGTCCTTCAGATATACAAATATCACAGTGTCCCCTGCATGCAGATTTCACATTCAGGGGCAACAAAAACGGAACTGGGTCCAAATTGGGTCGCATGCGGGTTCAAACCTGTGACTATTCAGATAATATTGCTACAGCTGATAGCAATAATAGTGATAAACAGTCACATACTGCTGACAACATTCAATTCTTGGGCAACAAAAACGGAAATGGGACCAAATTGGGTACTATGTCAGTAGTGGCTACAGATACAACTTCTGTTAACAATGCCCCTCATGACTCACAGATATTGCATCTTACTGACTGCAATTCTGACAATTCTATTCATAATAACACTAGAATTAGACGAATACCACCTCATATATATGGGGCTAGATATCAGTCTGTTGATTATAAAAATTGCATATATCAAAATGATAAAAACTTTGGCTTTTGCCCTCTGAATGACCTCATGGTATATACAGGTCATGATGTTACTTGGGGAAATATTCCAAATATTCTTCAAGCACACGCTACTGTTAGGCAGTCTGGACTTCCCAATTTTATGGGGTGTAGAATTCCTGTTAAAACACAGCTCAAGGTTCCGGCTTGGAGGAAATACTTACAATCTTATTGGGATAACCAATTAGTTGACCTCATACAATTTGGTTTTCCTTTAGATTTCAATAGAGATATTGACCTCCAATCCACAGACGTTAATCATACTTCTGCTTTAACATATCCTGATCATGTATCCAAGTACATACGGGAAGAAATACAATATGGGGCCATATGGGGACCTTTTAAAGACTTACCCTTTCACTGTCATGTATCCCCATTTCTCACAAGGGAGAAGCCCAACTCCATCAATAGGAGGGTCATCTTGAACCTTAGTTTTCCTCCTGGTCATTCTGTTAACGACGGGGTAGACAAGGATAAATATCTAGGTTCTTACTTTGAACTTAAGTATCCCTCTGTGGATGATATCGTACATAGTCTCAGACAGCTTGGCCCCAATGCTCTATTATATAAAATAGACATAAGTCGTGCTTTTAGACACATCAGAATAGACCCTGGGGATTTAGACTTATTAGGTCTCAAGCATGGGGACTATTTTATCGACGGAACTCTTCCCTTCGGATTTCGGCATGGTTCAGTTTTCTTCCAGCGTTGTACGGATGCAGTACGGTATGTCATGAAAGAAAAGTTCCATTATCCGAACTTGTACAATTATATTGATGATTTAATCTATACTGGCTTGCCAGGGGATATATATCAATCATATCATACCTTAATCCAACTGCTGCATGAATTAGGCCTTGATATAAGTATTTCTAAGCTTATCGAGCCCACAACAGTAGCCATATGCTTAGGTATTGAGATTGATACTGTTAACAGAACTTTGAAAATACCTATCGACAAACTCAAAGAGATACAATTAATCTGTCAGGAATATGTCAGTAAACATAAGGTCACTAAGAGGCAGTATCAATCTCTTCTAGGTTCATTGTTATATATAACAAAATGCGTTAAGCCTGCTAGGTTTTTCTTGAACCGTATGTTAATGTTGTTGAGGGAAAATGTACATACTCATTTCATTAAACTCGACACAGAATTTCATAGAGACCTTCAATGGTTTAACACCTTTTTGCTACAGTATAATGGCATCACTTTCTATGACAATGCTCCCACACAGGCTACTGTGTTTCTAGATGCCTCCCTGCAAGGATTAGGTGGCGTATTCCAAGACATGGTATACACACTCCCATTGCCTAGAGGTTTTCGAAGCTATTCCATTGTACACCTCGAGATTTTAAATATTGTCGTAGCACTTAAGTTATGGGCCCCACTGTGGAAAGATCAAACCATTGACATTAGATGTGATAACATGGCTGTAGTTGAGGTTTTGAATACAGGTCGGGCCAAGGATGCTATCTTAGCCACATGTGCAAGGAATATATGGCTTCTGGCCTCAATATATAATGTTCATATGGTAATAAACCACATTCCTGGAGTTTCTAATGTCATTGCAGATTTGCTGTCCAGGTGGCAAGGTACTGCCCTGAATATGCAAACGTTGTCTAATTTGGTGCCCAGTTTCCAGTGGGTTCCAGTTCATATTGACCACACAAAGTTGAACGAAGATATTTAAACCTGTTCTATGTTGCAGATATACCAGACAGTACAGTGGCATTGGCACACTCTGCCCTCTATAGGTTGCATTCTGGCTTCCGCCCAGCCACCACCTCTCAATACAACAGAATGTTTCGCCAGTTTCTGCTTTTTCTGGAAATTTCACAGGTTCCAACATCTCAGGTGAATACTGTTATCATTCTTGCTTTTATGGAGTTTCTCACACAAAAGGGTTTGTCACACAGTAATATCTCCAATCATCTTGCCGCCATTAGGGCTTCCTTCATCCTGTACGGGTTGAATACCTCACCATTCAAAGATGAAAGGCTTCCCTTGTTTATAAAAGCTTTGAAAATAAATGCACCATTGTCATTTAAATCCCAAAAAATTATCACTATTGAGGTCTTGCAAAACATTCTTTGCATCTGTGATTCCCTACACGAACCCATTGTCTTCAAAGCCTTGTACTTGTTCACCTTCTTTTCCTTCTTAAGAATGTCAAACATACTTCCTCATACCACAGCCCAGTTTGATGTCACAAGACATCTGGCCAGAGGGGATCTCATATTTTCCGATCAGCAATGCACAGTAATTATTAAGTGGTCCAAAACTCTACAAGACAGGAAACAAAGCCGTATGATATCGATTCCACATTTAGGTGCTTCCATACTGTGTCCTGTGCAAGCTCTCCAAAATATGTTTAGCAAATTTCCAGCTTCTAAAAATCAACCTTTGTTTTTAGTTTACAGACATGGCCAACTCACCCCTTTGACAGATTCTGTAGCTAGAAAACATCTAAAGCAAGTTTCAGCTACGCTTCATATTCAACCTCCCTTAACTTTTCACATGTTTAGGAAATCAGCCACTACATGGGCTTTCCATAAAGGTGTACCAATGCAAGATATAATGCATCATGGCACATGGTCATCGGATGCGGTTTGGAGGTATATTCACTCTCTTCCCCAATCCTCACAAGTCTCCAGTACTTTTCAGCGCTTTCTTCACCTCTAACTTGGGGTTTGGCAGACATTTATTTCACATTGCTTTCTCATATCTTAGCATTTTACAAATATATACATATATAAAACTTCAATAAAGCCATGCAACTTTAAATTCATGTAAGTTATGTAATAGGACATTAGGAATTTTTAATATTTCCTGTTGCAAATGGCTTGCTTTGTCACCTTTAGATTGGGTGCATATTTCTTATTAAATCGATATAATATTTCATGTTGTTAGTAATGCTTCTTTCGGGGCAGTAAACTCGTTTATTGCCCCGAAGTTGAGGGGGCTTCATAAGTTTCATTGAATATTCACTTAAGCTTTCTTTTCCTTGTGTATTAGGTGACAAGGTTATGAAGTTTATTGCTATGCTTTAATTGTATGACTTGTTGTGAAGATCTGTTACAAGAAATTAATAAAAAATATTTTAAACCCATATCATTTCTTATTCATCTTGGGCGGGGTCGCAGGGAAATGTGCGGGATGGCATTTGGGTGCCATCAAGTTCATTTCTTGTGACCTTATACTTTGCAACTAGTTGTACACCTTATTTGCATATCACTGGCCATTGGTCAAGTGGTCAAGCGTGGGACCTCTCTGATTTAACCCCGTATGCCACCACTTGCATGCTGGACACACGAAAAGAAACAATAATTCACCCACCCCTTGTCTCATGGGATAACCCTACCCTTATTGTATTATGAACAGATTACTGCTCTTAGTTTATTTGTAGGTATTACTGGTGTCAGTGGTCAATGGTTGGCTGTGTCCACTTGATCCTGCGTCTTGTAATAAATGGAAGCCACTTGGTTGGCCATATATGGAGATGGCTTCAGGATGGCTAGCCAGCTAGAGATGGTTAACGTTTGGTTTGTGTTGCAAGTCCCTCGCTTCTGGAAGTCTGACATCTGTCATTTATGGAAGTGCCTACAATGCTTGTGATTGGCGTTAAAGAACAGTTACCTTCTCTGCAGCTTTACCTTTAAGCTGTTTGCTGGTCATAAAATGTTACACATATTTTCTACAGTTTCATTAAAAGAACAGTTAAAAATTTTTAGTAGCTTTGCTGTCAGCTGTCTGCTGGTCAGCCATGTTTCACATTTTTCTTCAGTTGTAATTTGCATTGCTCTTAATTTGGCCTTATGGCCATGTTGGCAGATAACGCATTGTATATTTTTACGTGACATTTTATATATTTTAGTATGTTTATAACATTTGAACTTTCATGATTTGTAGGGGTTATTTTACAATATCTGATATATACCAACTGTGATATTTATGATTTATACTATTTACATTGGGGGTTAATAGGCAAAATGCATGGCAATATTGTCTGCTTATATTTTCTTAGGGAAAAATCGGGTGCAGATCGAGATCCTATGTACATAGCTTCTCGATACTGCTCATTATTTGTGGGTCTCTTGGATTTAAGGCAAGCAGACATTTATTTCACATTGCTTTCTCATATCTTAGCATTTTACAAATATATACATATATAAAACTTCAATAAAGCCATGCAACTTTAAATTCATGTAAGTTATGTAATAGGACATTAGGAATTTTTAATATTTCCTGTTGCAAATGGCTTGCTTTGTCACCTTTAGATTGGGTGCATATTTCTTATTAAATCGATATAATATTTCATGTTGTTAGTAATGCTTCTTTCGGGGCAGTAAACTCGTTTATTGCCCCGAAGTTGAGGGGGCTTCATAAGTTTCATTGAATATTCACTTAAGCTTTCTTTTCCTTGTGTATTAGGTGACAAGGTTATGAAGTTTATTGCTATGCTTTAATTGTATGACTTGTTGTGAAGATCTGTTACAAGAAATTAATAAAAAATATTTTAAACCCATATCATTTCTTATTCATCTTGGGCGGGGTCGCAGGGAAATGTGGACATAAACGTGAAATAAAATTTGCCTTTGCTGAACCAAAAACTGTTCCATCCAGTTTTGTGCGCTGTTTGAGTCAAGAAACTATAGCAGCCTCCAATATACATGTATATCTACATGAGCTATATTAACACGTTTTGAGATAGACCTGCAGGTTTATGCTTTGTCTCTTTTCTTTAAGACACGGAGCCAGTGTAGCAATCAAATATCCTAGGATAGAAATCTAAACAAAAATCGCCTAAAGGAACAAATTTTTATTGTGTAACAAAAACTTTAAATGAGTTTTTCTTGCAAAATGTAATTAAATATGGCCATTAAGAATCCCAAAATAGAAAGAGTAATACGGGGGGGGGGGGGTGTGTGTAAAATATGAGAAGCTGGATGCAATTACTGTTGGATATATGAATGATATTTTTATCTTGGAACTCAATCTTGTGAGGCAATGTTTTGTGTTTGATATTTTTCACGACTGTAATGCCCCTGTTCCACCGAAGGATTAAGCCCCGATTGGATCTGCAACCCTTAATCCTTGATACTCTGTCCAAATTACATGAATAATGTGCGGGGCAATAGAGTCTTGATCTAGTTCTGGGATTGTTCTGAGGAAGTCTCAGACCTCCTGAGACAACTCACAAAACTTCCCCGACTAAGAGCCGAGTAAGCCACGATTGTGATACGATTCAACACCGATCCTACCCACTGAGTCTTTGACTGTTCTCAGACTTTCTGTTACTAATAGCAGACTTACTGAGACAGCAATGGCCGATTTTTGTTCTTTTTTCTTTTGCATGGTGTGTCGGGGATGAATCTGGGATTAAACCCAGACCTCCTGGGACTAAAACTAAACCGACCTGGCATTAAGAGTCCCAGGAAGTTACAGACAACCTAAGATTGTGTAAATTTCGGTCTGAATATTTGTGAATACTGGAATATTTGTGGGTAGGGGCGAAGTGGATCAGATACAGTCGTGGCAAATATCAAACATGTTGATTTTTAAACCGACAAGAACAGCTCCAAACAGATTCAAGCAGAATGTGTGGGACTCTAATATTTCTCACAAGTTAGCAAAGTCATTACCACAAGATACCAACTCATTCTCACAAGTTAGCAAAGTCGTTACCACAAGATACTAATTCGTTCCCACAAGATAGCAAAGTTGTTCCCACAAGTTAGCAAAGTCATTACCACAAGATACTAACTCATTCCCACAACTTAGCAAAGTCGTTACCAGAAGATACTAAGTCGTTCCCACAAGATAGTAAATCATTACCTCAAGATATGAAGTCCTTCCCACAAGTTTTACCAAGTCATGCTTTGATGCCAATGTACAGGCAATTTCTTTGTCTATGATACCTAACTTATGAAAAGGTCACTCATCTACTAGCATACCATCCAAGTTTACATATCCCTGTAGGTCTCCAGAGATCGCATGTTTCCTGTTATTTTACATGTCAAACTTTCATACCATTATGGTTATCATTTTATCAATTTTAATGGTTATTCTTGTAAGTTACCTAATTAGTGACCTTCAGAGGTCATCTACTTATTGTTACAGGTATACTGCAATACTGTCTTTTAGAGGTTTAATACTAATTGCGTTACAGTGTCTATATGTGGCACCTAAGGAGAAACCAAGGTAATGGGTATAAAGACGGGGATGAGAATGATAAGACTATGCAATTTACTGTATGAAAAGTCTATGCAATTTGCAGCACAGCAAACACGAGTTTTGCTGCATCCAGGTACATAGCTTTTATGAGAATCCAGTGGAGATACTGCAAGGTATGTTGTGTCAAAAAGCACCCAGTCCAATGTAACATACTGAAATATCTTAGATGGACCAAGGAAAGTGCCATAAAACTTGCTATCTTGTGGGAACAACTTGGTAACTTGTGGGAATGACTTGGTAACTTCTGGGAACAACTTGCTAACTTGTGGGAGCGACTTGGTAACTTGTGGGAATGACTTGCTAACTTGTGGGAATAACTTTCTAACTTGTGGGAACGACTTGCTATCTTGTGGGAACGACTTTCTGACTTATGGGAATGACTTTCTAACTTGTGGGAATGACTTTCTAACTTGTGGGAACGACTTGTTATCTTGTGGGAATGACTTTCTAACTTGTGGGAACGACTTGTTATCTAGTGGGAATGACTTTCTAACTTGTGGGAACGACTTGCTATCTTGTGGGAACAACTTGCTAACTTGTGGGAACAACTTGTTATCTTGTGGGAACGACTTTCTAACTTGTGGGAACGACTTGTTATCTTGTGGGAATGACTTTCTAACTTGTGGGAACGACTTGTTATCTTGTGGGAATGACTTTCTAACTTGTGGGAACGACTTGTTATCTTGTGGGAATGACTTTTCTAACTTGTGGGAACGACTTGCTATCTTGTGGGAACAACTTGCTAACTTGTGGGAACGACTTTCTAACTTGTGGGAACGACTTTCTAACTTGTGGTAATGAGTTGTTAACTTGTGGTAATGAGTTGCTAACTCGTGGCCACAACTTCTTATCTCGTGGGAACGAGATAAAAAAATGCAAAGAAAACAGTTCTATGTCCCTTCCTGGACTTCGTACAATATCATATGACTGCATAGCATAAGTTTGATATTGTTCATCTTCATGAGTGATGTATATTTCTTATATATATTTCCCAATGAGGAATATTTTACTTTTATTATTATACACCATATTGTTGCAGTAATAAGTGAAATAAGTCCATCTTTAACAAAATAAACGTAATTATAGTTACTGGCACCATTTAAAATAAAAACTTAATTTCTTTTAGATTTACCTACTATTTCAATGCAGCAAAACGTGAAAAGGCTCTGTAAAAATGTCAATGATGTATGTATCAGATTTGTAGCAAAGATTATTAACGATAGCTTTACAAAAAACAGACTCTTGTTCATAAATATGTAATGCTTATTTTCCATAGTGATTGCTGAGAGGTAATATAAACAAGGCCAAAAGATGCTTTGGTCCCCTGATGCGAGCGCAAAGCCATCAGAGACATGAGTAGTGCACTAGAATTTACAAAAGTCTGGGGACACAAAAAAATTCTAATGTGGGTGTTCCACCACACGACTAAGGCTCCCAATTAAGGGTTTTTGAGGGTCGGTTTCAAAAATATGCTTAGTCCCAGGCTTCCTGTAAGGGTCGGTTGTGGTCGGTTGAGGCCGTGTGAGAAATCAAACATGTTTGATATTTCTCCCGACCCCAACCGATTATTTTTTCCCGCCATAAACAAAATGTCCAGTCCCAGGCTTCCTCAGGCCTCCTCAGATCAAGTTTACACAGTCCTATGTTGTCCCAGGCCGCCTGCGACCCTTAGTCGCCGACCCTTAGTCCCAGACCCTCTGTACCTTAGTCCCAGGCTTCCTGCGACCCTTAGTCCCATTGCAAAGCAAAAATCGGCTATCTCGGTCTGGGGACGCCTGGGGACGCCTCAGGACACCTTGTGGGGTCGGGACTTAATCCTGGGTTAGTCGGGGCTTAGTCCCAGGAGGCCTGAGGCGTCCTGGGACCCAGTCGGTTTGTCTACGACAGGATCGTGGTTCAAACCGACCAGAAAAATGGCTTAGTCTGTTCTTAGTCCCAGACCAGTTAGGGACTGTCTGGGGCCTCCTGGGGCGTCCTGAGGCCGATCTGTAGTTAATCCCAGACCTTCATACCGATTCTGTCTTCCACCCCATTGGTCAATTTTTTTTCCATTTTTTCCAAGACTACCCACGATTAAGGGTCGCCGACAGGATCGGGGCTTAATCCTTTGGTGGAACAAGGGCATAACTGAGACACATCCCACAGCTGGTCTAGAACTCAGACGATCAAGTATCCAAATACACATGTACTAACATAGAACCATTGCCGCTTAACTTCAGTCAGCTGACAAATACTCATCACGCTGCACCACAACTGATGAAAGTCCGGAGACAAAAGAAAATGTGATCTGTAGAAGCGCGAGCTTTTCCGAGGCTCATGCTTAAGAAATGTCCCTCTTTTTAGATCAAATATGGCCTGTGGTGGATAATAAAGTAACAGACCAAACGTGGCATCTGATAAATCAGTCCTTAACGTGCTGGTTTCATGCTAGAAATATCTAAAAAGGTTTCAACTGTTCCTTAAGCTATAAAATAGAGAAAATGTAATCAAATGGGGGGGGGGGCATTGAACAAATAAACCAATGAGTTATGAATGAATAGTTTTGCATTTACATAAAACATTTCACCACAAGGAGCTAATATAATTTCAAACTCCAGTGCTTGATCTTTTGTGGTGGTGGTGGTGGTGGTGATATTAAGTAGAGGGGGTTTTGTACAATATCGTGAGAAATAAGACAACAAAATTTATCACATGGTTGAAAAAAGAAGAAAAACGTGCATGTGTTATGACATTGATAAAGATTGGATTGGATGACGTTTTAACTTTTTCAAGCCTTTAAATTTTAACTTAGCTTGTATCCAGAAAAGCCAAAATTCTACTTGCTGTAGCTTTGTGTAACTGTATTTAATGGTTAATTTGCTATTAAATAAAAAGTGATGCACAAGAATAAAAAGTATATTAAGAAATATTTTTTTTATAAAATAGCTTTTAATGTTATTTTTCAGAAAAAAAAAGATTATTTGGTTATTTCATAATCAACAAGTTCCAAGTTAAACTTATCTGTAAGTCAAAGTTTATGGTATCTTTGTTTTTTATGCACAAAATCACAAAGATAGATTTCTATTTACTCCTTTTAAATAATATTTTAGAAAATAAGATACCAAAACGTTTATTACTATTACAAGTCATTTTGGGTATCTATTATCTGCAGTGGTATATTTTTTAATTTTAATGTACATCACATATCACAAACATAAAATCTATATCCTTTATTCATTATAACTCCACAAACTTTATTTGGACTTTGACATCTCTGGATGAATTTACTGAAATGCCTTTTATGTTATTTTAACAACTTGCTTCATCTTATTACAACACACAAAGGCTGTTTAGTCATTTCTCGATCACTTAGATCACTTAAATCACTTGCAAGTTATCAATTCCTCTTAGGATCACATGGTGCAATGATTTTAGTTACACCAAAAGGCACCATCTGAATACAAAAGATCACTTCCAAACACTTAACTCGCACTTAAATCACCACATCCACACAGCTCTATTGTTTTGTAGGTTGAGAATGCTAGATATACTGGTTAGTCAAGATTCAGAATATCAAACTAATGACCAACTGTCAAGTATTTCCATTACTGTCTGAACTAGGAATCAAACATGCTCAGAAGAGTAAGACGGTCAATGCAATGAACTACATATCAAATTAATCTTATGGGAGAATTTCCAGATGTATAACAGCTTTATGGTTTGCAATACAATATCTTACTTACAATTATATACAGCACACACACAATAGGGTTTTGCAATGCAACACCATTTCTTTCCTCAGTCACTTTTTCTCGCAGTTGCTATCTGGGTTAAAATCTTAATGTAAACTATCTAATGCTTTGCAGATGCAATGTTGGCAAATGAACTGTTTGGAAGTGATCTTTTGTATTCAGATGGTGCCTTTTGGTGTATAAAATATTGTCTTTGCAATCAGCACAAAATCTCTTTAAGATTAGGAATCAAAGGAATATTTGACACTCTAAGATTTACTAACATTTGCCTAAATAAAAGAAACAGTCTCAGAGATAACTATTTATCAACTTCCCTGAGATTATTGAGCCTGCCACTATGAATAGAACCCAGTGACAGAGGACCAATATTTTAAGTGGTCATCTGATCCACTATGTGTCTACCTGTACATGGGATCGAACCTCGGTCCTCTGTGTTCCTAAGTGAGTGTGTTATCCTCTGAGCCAAAGTTACAGATTGACATGACAGAATATATCACCACATAAAAATTACGAAATTGTAATACTGCTTTCCCATTTTCGAGACAAATTGTGACACCAAGTTCATTTTTTAAACTGGAAGTGTTGCTACAAATGATGCTGTCAAAAATGGGTGAGAAAACTTCGTGCCTACATTTGAGTGCAGTCAAGTTCATTCCTCTTGGAGTGCTACCTTAAATAAAAATTTTGTAATTTTCAGTGTACTAGTTCTGTGGCCTCTGATTGGTCCTCGTGGCCTCCCTGCATTTACAGGCTGAAACCTCTGCCACTTCGACTTGGGCAGCATGAGGGGTCACATTGAAAAAAAATTATATCTGATTTTAGTATTAGGGTTTTTTAGTTTTTTATGTTTAACTAGTGTTTGTACACTGTACTTTTCAAAGATGGATCCGATCCACGTACCTGTACAACTCTAGCTTTCTGATGATTCGCAGTTCATCTCACAGCTTATGAAGCAACAGGAAAATTCAGAGCAAGTATCCGATTCTAATTCATCAGCTTCAGATTTAAACTGTAGTGATCTTGTACAATCGGATGATGATACTAGCAATGATAAATCCAGAAATGATTCAAATTCTGATCCTGTTGCTTTTGATAAACAAACTTCAAGTACTAGTGTATCACAAGACATGATCAATGTACAGATTCTAGCACAGTTACAAAGTATTGGCCAACGCTTGACAAAAATAGAAAGTACTCAGTGCAAAAAGAGTAGTGATTCTGCAAAGATCAAGATTACTTTAAAAAAGCCAAAACATAAAACCCCGGTCACACTGCCACAGGCACAAGTAAAAATTTGAGTAAATGCATCAAAGTCGGATCCGGTGTCTTGCCAAACGTTACAGAGTGCTTCTACTGTTTGCAATCGGGTTTTTCAAAAGTACAAGACTCGGATTTGAATCAATGCAACAGTCAGTTTCTGCCTTCCCAAAATCCAGTGGTTCAGAGCACTACCCTCCCACATCTAAATGAACTTAGGCAAGATGCTTACATTCAAAATCAAGTTGAAAAAGATTAAATGAAACAGCAGATTCTGTTAAACAGGTAATTGCAAGCAAAAATTCCTCAGAGGTGGTTCAGTAGAAGTTATAGTACCAAATAGAGTCAAATGGCCTCATGAGTATGTACTTTCCGGTTCTCAAAAAGAAAGAGTGTCATATGATCAGCTATCTGTCACTCAATGGATGGATGGCTTTTGCCACATTATGAAGGAAGAACCAAATTCTCAAAATCAAAAATTCATGCTTGATTATCTCATTTCACTTCTAGATGATGCTAACGATTTTTCTTGGGATGCTGTGCTCTTATGTAGGATGGAGCAAGGTAAAGTTGTCAGTTATCAAGAAATTGACAAGATTGATCTATTAGGAGGGCTAATGCTCAGAGACATATTCCATAAAGTCAGTATAGTACTCACCCTTTGAACAATGTTAGGAAAAATGCTAATAAACCTACCAAATCCATGCCCTGCCAATATTTTAATCAAGGCTCTTGCGTTCACCAAAAGTCACATGATACCAAAGGCACCTCATAAGCTTAGGAAGAGTGCAAAAAACGAGTAGGTTTGGGCATGCGTCCTAGGACACATGCCCAGTTAGTGCATGTAGATTGTATTTCTTCCAGAATTTTTTATAACACAAATGTGCAAGAAAAACAGAAGTATCTTTGTCAAAAAGTACCTAAGAGTACAGCTGTTTCATGGTTTCACAAAAGCAAAGTATTTTAACACTTTTAACACCTCTCTTATGCACAGGTCTTGGCAAAGGGTTCAAATCCAAACCACACAGTATCCTTGGACAAAAGATCTTATCAACTCATGATACCCCCAAATTTTAACAATAAGGTCAAAAAGTGTTTGAATCCAGATGTGAAGACTTTATACAGGTCTGGGGAGGGGGGTTATCGACATTTTGATAAGAAAATCAACAAGGTTCAAAGCCCACTGTTTGATACGAATAACAAAGAAAAAAGTTTCAGGGCAAGAGATCAGTGTGGCAGTGTGGCCAGTGGTTTAGTCACAACAAATATTGCAACAAAACAAGGTATTCCAACCTCGAATAAGTTTGCTGCACTTATGGAGGTTCCCCAGGAGGACGATTGTGTATCCTCTCAGGATGAGTCGTCATCCTGCTTGAGTAATTCACATGATAGTCATACCACACCTACTAGAACTATTGTCAGTGTTACTAGCAGGTCACTAAGGGTCCCCACCACAGCCTCTGGACTAAACATATCATACTGATGATTTAAGCAAAATTCCTTTCAAAGGGAATAAAAACAAAACTGGGTTTTTGGATCAGGGATCTAAACAAAGTCTTGCATGTTCACTTCGTTGTGACTCAGATAATAATATCCAACAAATGAGTACATCTAGTGATAACATAGGCATCCCATTAGACTCTCAGTTAGAAAATGAATACCTTCATAGTGCATTTGATTTCAAGAAGACCATACCAGATCACATTTGGGTCAACTGGTTTAGGTGTGCAGATTTTCAGGCATGCATCAAACAAAATGGCTTTGCTTTTGGTTTCATACCAGTCAGCCCTTTGGCAACTTATACAGGTGACCCTAAGCATTGGGATTTTCAATACCAGATATCATTCGAATGCACCAAATTATAAAACAAACTGGTCTCCCAAATTATCTAGGGGCCCATATACCAATCCCTTCCCAGCTTAGACCTGACAGATGGCGTTTTCACCTTAAAAATTTCTGGGATAAGCAAATTGTAGACTTAATACAACATGGATTCCCTTTAGATTTTGATAGAACCTGTGAACTACAGTCTACAGAGACCAACCATACTTCAGGCCTCCAGAATTTGGACCATATTGAAAATTATATTACAGAAGAATGTGCATTCAATGCTATGTATGGTCCATTTAAGGGACCCTCAATAGAATTACACATATATCCTTTAATGACAAGGTCAAAACAAAATTCTGATAAAAGGGGGACTATTATAGACCTTAGTTGGCCCAAGGGCTTTTCGGTAAATGATGGAGTTAAACGAGACCAATATTTAGGTACTTACTTCACTTTGCATTATCCTTCTTTAGATAATATTACAGTTGCTTTGAAACATCTTGGTCCTCAAGCACTTTTATACAAGATAGACATAAGCAGGACCTTTAGGCATCTGACCATTGACCCTGGGGACATTGATCTATTAGGTGTAAAACACCGTAACTATTTCATTGAGGGATCTCTGCCGTTCGGATTCTGACACGGATCCATTCTGTTTCAGCACTGTTCCGATGCTATCTGCCACATTATGAATGCTAGAGGTTACAAGCACTTCTACAACTATATAGATGGTTTAATATATATATAGATTTACCACATAAAATACACCAGTCTTTTCATTTTTGACAAAATCTATTGAAAGACCTGGGTTTGAATATTAGTCAGGACAAATTGGTGCCTCCATCCACCTCTGTAGTATGCCTAGGTATCATGGTTAACACTATAGATAAAACTTTCTCCATACCAGAGGCTAAATTGCAGGAAATTAAGCAATTATGTATGGAATGGACTACCAAAACATATTGCAGTAAAAGAGACCTCCAGTCTTTGTTGGGGTTCCTGCTTTATATAACCAAATGTATCAGGTCTTCTAGATTATCTCTTGAATCGAACACTAGAGTTGCTTAGGGATAATACTAATGCAAGAAAAATCCTATTAACACAAGCATTCTTTCAAGACCTAAATTGGTTTAATACTTTTTTATACCAATTTAATGGCCACATAGATGCATCCCTTACAGGTCTTGGTGGCGCCTACAATTCCATGGTATATTCACTTCCCATTCCAAAAGACTACAAAAATTATTCTATAGTACACCTAGAAGCTCTTAACATAATTGTGGCATCTAAGGTCTGGGCTGAAGCCTGGGCAAATAAACAAATCCATGTATTTTGCGATAATATGGCAGTAGTCGAAGTCCTTAATACAGGTAAAGCCAGAGACAGTGTTTTGGCTATGTGTGCCAGGAATATCTAGTTGATAAGTGCCATATTTAATATTCAGTTTAAATTTACACATATACATGGTAAACAGAATTCCTTAGCGGACATATTATCTAGGTGGACTGGTCAGCCAGGTGATTATGACAAATTATTTGCATTGTGCCCCTATGCCTCCTGGATCCCCGCCCATTTACATTTAACACTACTAAATACAAACATGCATGTCATGTGCATTATAGCATTCCATACTGTATACTCCTACTTTGTATTTTAGATGTCCCACCTGGAGCAGTCCAGCTGGCCACCTCTGCAGCAGCCAGCTTGGCTTCTGGATTCAGACCAGCCACACTCAGGCAATATACAAGAATGTGATTTTGTGGCCTTCCAGGTGGCAGCTGGGCTGCTCACCTATCAGGTGCAGACTTGTAAACAAAGTGATAGAAGTAATAGAAAAGTAATAGATTGGAGTCAATCTCGATGTAATAGTAATAGTAATAGATTGAACTTTTTCAAATGTAATAGTAATAGATTGAAATTCTATCTATTACATCTATTATTTTTCTATTGCAATTTACCCTTTTTTATTTTTCAGAAGGAGGTTGCAGAAAAATAATTACTTAACATGGACTTTAATTCTGTAATGAATTAGTTTTCATATAAATGAATCCTTTAAATGGACTTTGATACAATAATGAATTAATTGTCATAAATTCATCACTTTAATAAACTTCAAAACAATAATGAATTAATTTTGTAGCACTCATAAGTCAAATTCATTTTAAACTTTCATACATAAACTTTTCAAATTATCAATATGTAATGTATTGATATTCATCAAAGAATACTAAATAAAACACACAAATGTTGAAATAAATAACTTTGAAATATCAAGGGACGTTTAACTGTCCCTCTTTGATTGAGTGTTCTAAAACAACTGTCTTTGAGGTGGTATTATTAAAGGCTTAAAGAGGTCAATTTAACCTTTGGAAGGGTTAACTAAATGTTCCTGAGTAAGGAGAAACTGTGACACATGAAAGGCAATCACACAGGCCACTATTGTGTATAATAAGGGCAGCATTGTGGCATGTGTTAGCTGTTTCACTGATTTACATTAAATTACCGGAGTTATTATTTTCAAATATAAATGACATTTTTGAATCATTTTGAGGTGGGCTCTGCAAGCAAAGAATTTCAGTTCTGGGGCAAGACATGAGTAACACCCAAGTGTTTGTGAACAAGTTTGTTACTGTAAGATATCCAGTTACTACCAGTTAGTTAACATATATACAGATAAGCTTTGTTGTACAAGTTACATACGCATCACCCCAAGAAAAAAGGGGTTCTTTGAATACAGAGTTTCCTTTTGCAAACACTGCTCATCAAGTATTTCTCATAATTATAAGAGTTTTTCAAATTTAACAACTCATCATAAAGTGAATAAATATGAGAATTGTTTGATAACAGTGTATATTAACCAGATAATATTTACTGATAATAACATATTTTTCAGCATTTAAAAAGCTTTTCACAGAATTTGACAGAAATATACCTCTCATTACAAAATTTACAGCACTTAAGTGGCTTCGTATAGAATCCTCATAAATTCTCCAAGTAGTCAGGTCATTCTTAAATAGAATAAATATGGGATCTATTTATTTAATTATAAATATACCAAGTGATATACTTGTGATATTTTATCCTTGTATGGCATAATCTGAAGCATTTAAAAAAAAATTAGATGTATAAAGTATCCTGTCAGTTTTATTTCTGTGTTAAAATTACCTTTCAAGTTTGTGCCAAATTGTAATAGAATGTAATAGTAATGTAAATGTAATAGTAATAGTAATAGATTGAATATTTTCAAGTGTAATAGTAATAGTAATAGATTGGCTGTAATAGATTGCAAGTCTAATCATGTGACTCCACTTTTTGCTAGCTTATCTAGAATTTTTAGCAACATGTCAATTTTCTGAATCCAATATTAGTAACACCATTGCTGCCTTAAGAACTTTGTATGTAATTCATGGCTTACCTACCTTGCCTTTCAAAGATGAAAGAATTCCTCTGTTTATTAAGTCATTAAAATTAACCAAGCCTTTTCCACCTAAGGTGACCCCAGTGTTAAATACTGATTTGTTGCTTACAATTGTGAAAACTTGTGAAGCATTTGAACATCCCATCGCATACAAAGCACTATATCTTTTCACTTACCTTCCCTTTTTAGGATGTCTAACATATTTCCCCACTCTACTACAGCTTATGACCATACCAGACATATTTCCTGGGGCGATATTATTTTTTCTCAAACAGGAGCTACCATCGTCATTAAATGGTCGAAAATCATCCAGAATAGAAGTGACATACGTACCATTGCAATTCCTGCACTAGGGAAGTCTCCACTCTGCCCTATTGCTGCCATTACAGAACTTCTGCACACCTATCCTGGTTCTGATAATGACCCTCTCTTAATGATCTATAACAAACAGCGCCTGGTAGTGCTCACAGACTCTATGGCTAGAAAGCACCTTAAAAATTTCTCAAACATTGCACCTTAACCCTCACCTGACATTCCATACTTTCAGGAAAGCAGCTAGTACCTGGGCTTTCCATCATGGTGTCCCTCTGGAACATATCAAAGCTCATGGTACATGGAAATCAGATGCAGTTCAGACATATCTCTAAGCATCTCATACTGTTTCATCTCCTGTTTCCTCTATCTTTAGGCAACATCTTTTCCTTTAATTTGGGTTTTGGGTGCTACAACTTCTCTTTTAAACTCCCCTTATACTTCATAATCTCATATCCTTCCTGTTTTACATTTCATATTAATCCTTATGAAGTAATATTAACGTTTTGGCTACCTTTGACCTTGGGCTTGTGGCCCACTGGGCCTTATATGTCTTCTAATTCTTGGGACCTTTTGTAGTCCTCTTTTTCAAACAGTGTTCTTGACCTTTCATTGGTTTCAAGGTCATTGTTATTCTTATGACCTTGTTTGCCCTTCTTGACCTTGACATGTAACTAACCTTTCCCAAGGTCACTGGTAGCTTTTGGTTCCCTGTATATGTTTCACAAACTTAAAAGAAAAACTTTTTACTGTGCTAGTAAAATGTGCTGCTTAAAAACTTACACGTTAAGGAATAAAATAAAATAATATTTTAACGTCACTTCTGAATTTTTTTTCTCCATGAGGAATGAGATACTCCTCAGGATATCATTCAATTAAAAAGATCAGTCGTATGACCTAAAAAGCTCACCTGCTGCCAACCAGTATGGTTTATTGCAGGACTGCGTGTAAAATGGGTCACAACACTAAAAAGATTGTAATCCTTGAGATAAGTTAAACACTATAAAGAACAGCCATTACTAACTTGTGGCCTAAACAGATATGCCTTGAGTACTTAGATGCTCACTCCCAAAGGTTTTTAATTATGTTTGTTATTTTTAACAAGCATTTAAGATTGCTATAATTATCTTCTCAACCTCGACAGCTAAAGTCATGTGACCAATTACATTATGCTGGATAGAGAGGTATACCACCTGTAATAGAATGGAGGTAATCAGTCAGAATGATATGAAACATCAGTAAAGTGGTGAAGAAATATCTGTTTTACTGTTTTTGTTTACCAATAGTTTTGAACATTTCAACATGGCTGCATTGTATTTTGTGTTCATGCTAAGTGCAATATCTTCTTCGCTACTGGACGCAAACTTCTATTTTACCTATCCATTTCCACAAGTACAACCCAAGCTCTCTAGTGACTGACATTAACTAAACTGAATTCAAATTCAAAGTGGTGGTTTTATGTGCAGTTCAACAGCCAGGGTCATATTGGGACAGTACCTCCCTCTACTGAAAGGCAAAGACTCAAGAATGACTATCCCTGTGGTTCATTAGGCTGCTACTAGTGATACGGCGAAATGAGAGAGTACACCATTTTAAGTGGTAATTAAAGCCACTTAATATATGCCTGTATCTTATTTTCAGGTTAATTATCAAGAGAGATGCCATAAGGTCTTGATTACAATTTGGATACAAAAATGCAAATGAAGATGATTATAGTACTAAGCAAGTTTACATATTAAGGTTTGTAGTTAATTAACCATCATAAAAATTTATCCATAATTAATTTCTGAAAAGGTAGAATCTATATTCCTTCCACCAGTGGAAGTTAAAAGTATTTTACATAATTTTATAATTTTATTTTATTTTCTGAATTATCTTATCCAATTTTGCATATTTCAATAGAAAACAAGCTTAAATAGTTGAAACTAAAAATAAAGACAGAGAACAAAAAAAAATAATAAAATTTATGTGCTTATTTTATTATTTTGCGAGGGTTTTAATCATAGAAAATTTTAAACAGTTGGAACTGAGTTTAAACAAATTTTGAAAATATGCAAAACAGTTCTGGATTACTCATCCAGATACTGATCTCGACCTTCTTTAAGGAGAACCGAGCTATGGTTATATCCAAGCATATGCAAAATATGACTGACACCTCATATAATCTAATCTTGACTTTGACCAGTCTCCATCAATTGACTGACTCTAAGGCACAGATAAAATAAACAAGGTGAGTCTATTAAAATAGTCAGGTCATACCGAAGAAGATGCAGGTGCGAGGGGGGTGGCAGCAAGGCTATGGAGGGTAGACTTTTGCAAACACTTAAGTTTTGAACTTGTTCCTGAAGGAGGCAATAGTTGATGTGAGGAGTGAAGAGTAGACGGGAGGAACTGTGACATATTGACAGTTTGGGTCACTACACTTGGTGCTGTAGGAGCAGCTGTTCACAGACAAGGAACATCCAAAAGAAGCTAAGAGAGCCATCATGGAGAAATTTATAGACCAATGTTGAGCTTTTCAATGTGGAACGGTTATTAACACACAGCCAGTGGAGTCGTTTGAGGATGGAGATGTACATGAACATACTTTCTATGGTTCATAACAATATGTGCAAGAGTATTCTGAATACACTGCAGTTTGCGTAGATAAAAGCATGATAAACCTCAACAGAAAGAGTTATAAGAGTGCAGATGATTGCTAAGCAAGAATTTTCCAGTAAGGACTGGTCCAATGTATAGTTTTCAAACTATACGACAAACAGAGAAACAAATAGACCTAATTACAATACTCTCCCATTCGGAGGCTGATTATAGTAATGTGAATAAAGTAATGATTTCCAGTAAGTGTTGAGCTTTGTGAGATAAAAATATTTAATAGTCAATAGCCTTTAGGTTTTATAACACTTCCAAATATCTTATTCATAGCATATAATGATTTATTGTTAGTTATTTACTTATATGCAATTTTTGATACAACGTCCATTACTTTGGGAAGGAACAGTTTTTTGTTATAAGATATTGGCTATAAGAGATTAAATTATAAGGGAACCTTTCATGATATTAAACCAATGTCTGTTTGGGTGCATTAATTGCAGGAAATGAGAATGCACTCTCACCTGTTTGGGTGCCTCAATAGCAGGAAATTAGAAAACTAGTACCAGGTAGACCAACTAAACATTAATGTTCACCCAAGCAGTTAGTTGCTTTAAACAATATTTTTCGTTACTCACTTCTCTGCTTTATAGTTGGTGTCACAACGAATTAGTAAACAGTAAACAGTCCTTTTCAGGACTAACAAACAGTCCTTTTCAGGACTATCAAATATTCCAAAAACAATTAATGAGCTATGCTTGCTACAGACAAACCCCATGCCAAACATAACTTGTACAGACGGACAAACAGACAAACCCCATGCCAAACATAACAGACAAGGAATATCCAAAAGGAGCTAAGAGAGCTATTGTGGAGAAATTTATAAACCAATGTTGAGCTTTTCAATGTGGAACGGTTATTAACACACAGCCAGTGGAGTCATTTGAGGATGGAGATGAACATGAGCATACTTTCTCGGGTTCATAACAATATGAATTTTCAGGACTACCAAATATTCCAAAAACAATTAATGAGCTATGCTTGCTAAAGACGAACCCCATGCCAAACATAACTTATACAGATGGACAAACAGACAAACCCCATGCCAAACATAACTTGTACAGATGGACAAACAGACAAACCCCATGCCAAACATAACTTGTACAGACGGACAAACAGACAAACCCAATGCCAAACATAACTTGTACAGACAGACAAACAGACAAACCCAATGCCAAACATAAGTTACACAGACTGACAAACAGACAAACTCAATGCCAAACATAATTTACACAGACTGACAAACAGACAAACACAAGATACACGCCCAACAAACAGACAAACCCAGTGCCAAACAAAAGCCACACACAAAGCCACACATAATATCCTAAATGAAATTATTTTTGTATATATTTTCAAATCCACATCCTAATTTCACCAATTTTTTTTTGGGGGGGTTGAAAATTATTTCTAACAGAATTGTTTTCATGGAAATCTTAAACTTAAAATCTTCACTTCTATTCATAAATATATAGAAAATATAACCATGGAGTGGAGTTAGTTTTCTTTTCAATAATGGGGGATTGTGTTTGCAAAATAGTTTGTCAGCTCTTTGGCATGGGTTCTGTTTACTTTTGGGTTATGTTTGGTGTTGGGTTTGTCTGTTTGTGGGTTGGTAAGTATGTGATAATGCCTTTTAACTCTAGGGAAGGTGTAAGTGTTGGACTTTTCAATTACAGCTTTTAAACTATCCCATGGATTTTAATCTAAAAATGGGCAGATTAATAGCCATATTGGGTTTTTTTTTAAATATGGGTTATTTATTTCATGTTTGGGGTGGTGTAAGTGTTGGGCTTTTTTTTTTCTTGTGATAAGTATTTGAACTAAACTTTTTTGTTTGGGAGGGGAATTAGAATAACTTGCAGCTGAATAATTGTTTTTGGAAGATTTGGTGGCCCTGAAAAGGGCCTGGCAGGTCAAAGACCCGCCCTGACTGGATGGCTACTGAGGAGGCTGTTGTTGCTGTTGAAGCGGTGCTGAAGTGGTGATAGTAAAGAGCTGCTGCTGCGGTTGCTGCTGCTGAGGCTGCTCGACGATCTGTGTTGATGTCAGATCAGGTAGCTGGCTTAACTCAGATTGTGTTTGCTCCTTCTGTCCTGTACAGTTAGGACAGATGTAGGGTTGCTGAAGCCAATGGGGCTTGGTGTATAGTACACAAAACTGCTGCCAGCTGCTGCTTGAGTGGAACTAGAGGCTGCTGCTTGAGTGGTTGGTGGCAGTATCCCGACCCTCTGCAACTCCGTGGTAATAGTGGCTGATCTTCTGGGCAATTGCTGACCTCTATGGTTGCTCTTAATACTTTCAATGTCTCTAAATATCTTGCCCTTTAATTCTTCAAATTCTTCTTGAGTCATCTTTTCGGCCTCTGATGCCATGTAGTCGAAGAAGGGCTGCCTGTCGGACTTCTGCTGCAGAAAACCTTAGATTAGTGTCCTCATCTGCTCAAAGTGTTCGAGAATCTTGGAGTCTGTTGTTGAAACGGGTGTAGATGTAATGACGGACTGACTCCTCTCCCTCAGGACACTGGACTCAAGGTGTTCTGTGTCAGTAGTTGACCCACATGATTCGTCCTGCCTGCTGGTATTTGGACTGACCTAAAAAAACGGAACTTCTGTTGGCCCCCTTTCTTCTGATGTGGGTTTTAAGAAAACCCATCTGTTGCTAGACCCAGGACTGTCTCTTGATCATCTCCCTCGGGGCTTGGCCAGATTGGAGCTTAGACAGCTTTCCATAACGCGTTCGCTGGGACTCGAACCAATGTCTCACATCAAAGGGCTGGAGCTTGAGTTCTGCAGATATTTCTGCCCAGAGAGCCTCTCTTCTGGTCCTGTCGTGGAAATGTGGATGTTCCTTGTCATACAGTTCTGGGTGCTGCTTTACAAATTCCACAATGGAAATTTCCTGACTGTCAGTAAAAGTTGCACACACCCTGGCTCTCTTGGCTGAAGAATGGCACTCTGGATCTTCTTCACACCTCTCTTCTTCTTCCACAGCTTCCTCAATAGCTGGACGTTCCTCAATCTCATCCTCCTCTCTCCTCTCAATCCCTTCCTCTGTAACTTTAGTCCTTTCCTCTACTTCACTTTCCTTCTCCCTCTCATCCATCTTTTTCCTTCCTCTCTTCCCTCCTTTCTCTTTCCTCATAATCCAGTCGATAAAATAATAAAAAAAATGTAAAATGTGTCTCCTAACTGTGAAATTTGCCTTAAGCTCAAGTATAATATATATAAAATAAAAACTGAAAACCCCTACAAATCAGTGACACACGTCTCTCAGTAGCCAAATAGTCAGTAACAATGAGAATGTGTGCGCGGTCGCTTATATAGTCCCAGACTCCCTCATTGCCTCGTTTTAATTTCCGACGCTGAAAAGAGTCGGTTCTTAATCAGTTGTTAGTCCCAGGCCTCCTGGGGCATCCTCAGACCATTGCAGACTAAATTTGTGCTGTCCCAGGCGTCCTGGGGAAGCCGGTTTAGATCAGTTTGGGTCAATTACCCTTAGTCAGGGCTTAGTCCCAGACCTAGATTTTTGTGTCCCAGGACACCGCAGACGGTCTGAGGCTTCCGGGGACTAATGCAATCGACTAACTTTCAGACGCTTGTAATTCATACACATCATATTTGAGTCTGGGATTAACAACCGGCCTCCTGGGACTAAGCTATGGAGGTCTGGGACTAAGGGTCGCAGGCGGCCTGGGACAACACACAACTGTGTAAATTTGGGTCTGAGGAGGCCTGAGGACGCCTGGGACTGGATGTTTTGTTGAGGGTGGGAAATATGAATCGGTTGTAGTCGTGAGAAATATCAAACATGTTTGATTTTTCACACGGCCCCAACCGACCACAACCGACCCTTACAGAAGGTCTGGGACTAAGCAAATATTTCAAACCGACCCTCAAAAACCCTTAATCGGGAGCCTTAGTCGTGTGGTGGAACACCCACGTTAAATGGCATAAAAGGACAAAATTTCTAATGATATGTAAGAAAACATGACGAAAATTCCTTCAATCTACAGCCGCGAGCCCCAAGGACATCAGTAGGGCATTGATATCAGAGCGTGGAAGCCATCCGAGACACGAGTAGACACTAAAATTTATATCTAACAATAAAAACAAATTCTGAGTCAAATGCACCCAATACCTGGTCTAAAATCCAGTAACCCATCCAAGCACTAACTCAGCCCATTGCTGCTTAACTTTAGTGATGAGACCGGTACTCATTACACTATGTCAGCATTCACGAAAGTCCAATTACAAAATGACAAAATAATGACAAAAAGGAAGAAAAAAAGGGTCTCTAGATGCACGAGCCTCTTCATACCTCGGGCTGAAAAATATCTCACAAATGAAGAGGACAATATAAACACGAGTGTATAGCATGAGTGTCATATTGTTCATCTTTGTGGGTGATATTCTTTCTTTAGATATGTCAAATGAGGGTTCTCTTGCTGTTATTATAAATCATTTTGGATCAATAAGTAAAATAAATCCATATTCGATAAAATAATGTAAAACATTTTGTTGGAAACATGTCCATAGTTTCAGGCACCATAGAATATAAAAACGTAAATTTTTTATTTGAGATTTAACTGCTACTTCTGCACATTACTAAATGCAAAAAAAAACAATGGAAGCTCTGCAAAAATATCTTACCAATCATATATTTTACATTTTTTGTAGCTTTCGTAATTAATGAATCTTTTTAAGAAAACAATCGTAAGTGGCACTGGCTAATATAAAATAATATGTTCAAATCTATATATATCCTGCTGTTTAGGTTAAAAATGAAGGCTCATGGTAGATACAAAAGTGGCAAACCATCTGTGGCATCTGATAAATCAAATCTTGGCATGGTGGGTACATGCTAAAATTACTAAAATGTTTAACTGGTCCTGGGTCATCAATCAGCTTCCTCAACTTTTAGAAAAACAGTATAGACAGAGTGGGAAAAAACATTGAATCCTGCAAAAACAAACAAAAAAAAAATACACCCAGTGAGTTTATGACTGAATGGTTTTGCATTTACATTAAACATTTCAACACAAGATGCTGATAAAATTTCAAACTCCAGTGCTTGGTCTTCTGTGGTGGTGTTAAGGAGAGAGAGGGTTTTGTACAACTTTGCAAAATTTTAAGACAGCAAAATGTGCAACATTGTTGAAAAATGAACCGAGATTTGACAGGTGTTGACAGGTGATGATGTTGATAAAGACTGGATTGGATGTTGTTTTACTTTTTTCCAACCTTTACTTTTCAATTTACTTAGTTATTACACAAAAAAGTCTGAAATCTATTGGTGTAGCTTTGTATGACTGTATGTTTAATTCATTTTGAATGAAAATGATGCAAAATAATATTATAAATAGCACATAAAAGAAACATCTTATAAACTAACTTTTAATATTATTTTTCCAAAAAGAATAAGCTTAGTTGGATATTTCATAATTATCAAGTTCTGCAAGACCTTATCTGTAAGTAAAATTATATTCTAACATGACACGGCTGTGTCCGCGATTCTGATTGGCTAAGACACGAAAAATTGCTCTGTAAAACCCCGCATAACCTCATAAATTCTTTTTTATCGCTCACAATGCTGCTCCGCAAAAAGAAAACTTGAAGTAACAGCTTAGATTTTTTTCATTAAATAGACAAATAATGGTAAATACGATATTCAGGGATTCTTACATTTGAACATAGAATATACTGATTTGAATGTGCTATAGTTTAAGGACATTTATCAAAGAAAAGGGTTGTTTTAATTTGTGGCTCTTCCAATATTTCAACGGTACCCTCGATAAAAAGATATTTAAAGAATAATTCGTATATTTTTCTATAAAATAGCTTCAAAACTAATTTTTATAAGATCTTCTAAAATGTCATGTTAGAATAGAAATAGACAACTCCGACCTCGGGGTTATAGGCGATTTTACAACGATTACCGCATTAAAATCACTCAGGCTTCGCCTTCGTGATCCTAATATCGCTAACCATTGTAAAATCGCCTATAACCCCTCGCTCGTCGTTGTCTATTTCTATATTCGATCTTCTCTGCTCAAAATTATAAAGATAAATTTTTACTTACTTTTCTTAACTAAACAATATTTTAGAAAATGTGACACTGCAAAGTTAATCACTATTACAAGTCATGCCTGTTATTTATTATCTATAGTGGTATGTTTTAAAATTTTAATGTAAAATATTAAAATACATCTCTCAAACATAAAACTATCTTTTTTATTTCTTTTATAATTAACAACGCAGAAACATTATCAGATGCTTGAGATCTCTGAATGAATTTATTGAAATGCATTTTGTGGTGTTTTTAAAACATGCTTCATCTTGTTACAACACATAAGCACTATTTGGATGGGGTTATTTTTTTATCACTTAGATCACTTAAATCACTTGCAAGTGATCGTGAATCATATTAGAATCTAGTAATGATTTTAGCTACACCAAAAGTTACCATCTGAAAAGAAAATTTCATTTCCAATTCACTTAAATCACCCCATCCGAATAGCTCTATTGTTTTGTGGGTGGAGAATACTAGATTTTCTAGTTAGTCAAGAATGTCAAACCAATGACCATCTGCCAGGTTTTTCCATTACTGTCTGAACTAGGAATCAAATATGCCCCAGAAGGGTAAGGCAGTCAATGTTATTAATTATATATCAAATTAATGTGATGGGAGAATTCCCAGATGCATAACAGATTTATGGTTTGCAATACAATATCTTACTTATAATCATATATAGTACACACAATGAGGTGTCAAGATTCAGAACATCAAACTGATAAACATCATCTTCCAAGTATTTCTATTACTGTCTGAACTAGGAATCAAATATGCCCCAGAAGGGTAAGGCGGTCAATGTGATTAACTCTATATCAAATTAATGCGATGGGAGAATTCTCTCTCACATTTGTGACCGGGGTTAAATCCTTATGTTATGCCTTGGAGACGCAATATCTACCCCACATTGGGGAATTCAGTGTGATAAAATAATAAATGAATTTATAATCAAGGAACATTATAGGTCAGGAATCCATGGTCATGGATGAGAATGATGTAAAATAGTAAATAGTGAAGCTGGAAGTCAATAGGTTGGTCCTAAGATGTTTCCTACAGAATACGAATGAAGAAATAGTTATTATTTGAAGTTCCAAAAAGTTGGTGCATAATGGCTAAATTGCTTGGAAAAAAGTTGGTGTGATTTGTGAATTTTATTGATGAAAGAAGGAACTTGAAGGACCTTGAAGTTGGACAGCTGGAGTTGCTATTTCTTGAGGACCCTCTATTCCATTATCACGGAAAACATACCTCTGTTTAGAACCAGAAATTCAATAAAAACTGTAAACATCTAATGGGGAAGAAAACAGAAATGAAATGAACTTAATGTAATGTAATAAGAACTTTTATAGTACTTTATCTCTATCATCTGATAGACTCCAAGTCACAACTATACATAAACATACTGAATAAGAGTCAGTCCATTAACATAGTCAGGTTATGCTGGAGAAGACATCCGGAGGTACTTTGGCTAAGTTGGACAGGCTTTTGCAAACAAGTAAATTTGGAGCTTTATCATGAATAAAGTAATTGACGTCGTTCTGTGTATATCATTAAGTAAGTATTTCCAGATTTTAGGTGCATCAAAGGCAAAACTATGGCCAAAATGTTTGATTTGTGAAATGAAGAATGAACAAGGCCGAAAGGGGTTTCAGTCTACTAGCACAGTAGTGCACTGAAGAGAGCTGTAGTGCACTGAAGCGGTCACCCATCCCAGTACTAACATAGTTCATTGCTTCTTAACTTCAGTGGAGAGACAGATACTCATCACACTACACCACAATCCTTGAAAGTTTGGAGACAAAAAATGAAAAAAGTGCTTCCTAGAAGCGCAAGCCTCACTAGAGCTCATGCTTAAAAAGTAAAACTGGCAAGTGCTACCAGTCAGGGTGACTTTGTCTGGTGTTGCATTAGCAACTGCTCAGAGTCTAGGACGGTGCTAAATAGTTCGCTGAACCCATATGAAGAAATTGGTAGACTGATGTGGTGATTTTGAACACACAATGGAGGGGGCCACGATGGCAGAGTGGTAACACTCTTGCCTCCCACCCCTGAGGCCGGGGTTCGGTTCCCGGCACGGCCCCAAGTGAGAAAGCTGGTAGTTGCTTGCCGTTGGTCAGCAGTTTACAGTACAGACCCCTGACGAACTGTATGTACTGGTTTCCTCTGCCCTTCCAACTACCCGTCATGATATGACCTGTACAGTGTTGAAAGCGACGTAATACCCAAAATAAATGAACACACAACGGTACTCAGCAAGTAACCAATGGATAGTAACAGGTCTTTTTACAATCCCTTTATTCAGTGGGTTTGTTGCTCACATGTTTGGTATATTTACTTAGCCATGACATTCCAAGTAGCTAGTGCTTTCGAATCTACATGTTGACAACACTTATGCACATGACTTGCTATGACGTCATTTCCTCATTCTGACCTTTTGATCTAAGTTCTTGCCTCTTCAGCAGGCTATTTTAAAGTATCCAAAAGTCACAGATAAGTCAAAACTACAAACAAAATACCGCATATTCACAAAGATCTCCCATCTTGGTGTGAGGCATTAATTCCTCTTTTTGCTGTCTCCCTCTTTGAAGAAACAAACAACGGTGCCTTTAGGGACCTTCAGGTTGTACAAAAAAGTAATCAAATGAAATTAGACAAGCCTGTCGCATCTGTATAACCTTTCTTCATTTTATTAGTCACTTCATTAACTCCTTCTTTCTTCTGATTATACTAATGGCCTTCTGTGGCATCAACCCCCATATAATCATAGTGGAACCGCATGTGTGAGAAGAATATCAGCCAAAGTTCACTTACCTTAAACATATTCTGTTAGCTATGTTCATTTAGTTTCTTCATCATTGACAAGACGGTGTAACTTTATAAAACAACACAAGAAAGCAGTTACTTAACTTAGACAAATACAAACTGAAATGCATTGTGATTTTTTATCTTAGAATGTGCCAAATCATGGTCACAAGAAGATCTAGTAAAAATGACTTATGTGATGATTACCAGAAGATCTTGTGAGCACAACTTATTTTCTTGTGATCATGACTTACTCGTTATGCTGTTACCACCAGGGATTTACAATCTGGGCACTTCTCATGGGCAACTGACATCTTGTGGGCATGATTTATTATGTTGTGCACATAACGTATTATTATGTCAATAGCTTAAAAAGAGGTCTCCAGTGGCCTAGTGTTTAGCAAGTTTGGCATCTAACCAGAGGCAGTCACCTCTGTGTGGTACGATTGACTGGCAATGCTGAGGGCCTGTCCCAATATGACCCTGGCTGTTGAACGGGACATAAAACCCAAACTTTGACATTTTATGAGCTTAAAAGCTGCACTCTGTGCAAATGAGTCACATCTACGTGATAGGATTTGATTGGCTGGGGCTTCCAGTTTGATTGGCAGACTTTTTAATATAGATGATATAATTATATGAAGTGCTCACCAGATGACTTGGTGATAATGAGACTATCTGGTGATTACAATAAAATTTAATTAATTGATCACATCATCTAATGACCAAGACTTAGTAATATAAATAATGATGTCTATATTAAGTACACATCTAAGTTTTACATAAGAGAAATGATCAGTACCAATACTACTTGCCTATTTATTCTCTTTTTATCTACCGGTTTTGTATGACTTAAGCAAACAGCATAGCCATTTAATTTCTTACATAAGGTACTACAGCCATCAACCAGTTGTGAACTACAGGATCCAAATGTGTTTAATTAATGGTATTATAACTACACCATTGCATTACCTTTTAATGCACAAAACAGACTTCTATGTATGACAATATATCAGCTAACTCCTTTCGAAATTATTTAATGCAAAGCCAATTCGGAATTCATGATAAATTTGCGAGAAAAGTTTGCCACTGAGGTGCCTTTAACAATAAGAAAGCTGCCAGTTAATTTTCAGTATATAAGCTGAACCAGGGCTCTGTGGAAGCATACAGAATTCCAATACTTTCCACAGCAGCTGATGCAGGCATATAGCCTCATGATTAAGCAATAAAACCAAGCAAGTGGTATATTATAATAAACTCTGCAATATCTATTCAGACAGCCAATTCACTTCCAGACGTGGGAAATGGGCATATGATTTATATTAATACTAAGAATAAATTATGCATCAAAAATTTTCGTGTGCAGTGTCAGAAATATGCTTACATTTAGTTAGCAGACAATTATCTGTTAAATGAGAACAATCTGATTTTGAAGCTCCCAGTATTGACTACACTTGACTGTACTTAAAACAAATCAACCATAATGAAAGCTTTGCATATAAGTATGAATTATATATTTTTTAAAGATAAATAACACTTCGGTAGTTGTTATGTTCTTCTACTCAAGATCTCCTTGCTGCTCTGTGTATCTGTGGTTAAAGAAAGATGCTTGTGAAGCAGCGATATCAGTTCATATAGATCCTTCTATTTTATTTCCTTTAGAATATGCTGCTGCAGAGATTAAGTGCTATAAAACTCTGATATGATTAGTTGAAAAAAAAGAAATAACAATATCTACAATACATTTCTAATCTACAGATCTCAAACTGCTATAATCTTTTGAGAAATTCATTCCACAGAATATGGATGTGTTAAAAATTATATTTTTAAAATTAGCCTTCCTAAGACTGATTTTTAAATAAAGTCCTATGACATCATTTGGTGGTGCTACAGCAAGGTTGTGATCCCACTATTAAAAAGGGGTTTAAGTGATACTTAAATATCATTTGAAAGACCGTGAGTAATAGGGTACATGCTTCTGTGAAGGATTGTCCAGCCAAATCCGATCTGACATAATAACATCAAATCCAAGTCCAATTAAAATTGAAGAAAATTGTGAAAAAAAATCAAAGTGAGAACATAGATAAGCAACTTTCAGTAACTTTAACTATAGCTTTTATTTGAAGTTGGAAAATTCTCCAAAACAAAAAAAAAAGTTTAGTTTCAGATTGAACTGTATTGTATTATTCTGGATTGTAATAAACAAAGTATATCGTATCAATTTCAATTTTATTTTAGAATTAATCCATCACTGGGTAGATATTTTACTGAATTATAGTCCTGAAACTTTTATATTAGTGATAATTGGATGGACTATTACACTGAGTTAGATGTCAGATTCACTGACACACAGCCTTGTGGTATTAGAATAGCAAATCCTCTCATATTAGTGCTATTTGGATGGGGTGATTTAAGTGAATTTAGTGCTCGGAAGTGGTCTTTAGTATTTGAATGGGTCTTTTCGATGTAACTGAAGTCATTCGGCAAGTGATTCTACGAGAATGCATGATCACTTGCAAGTCTTTTAAGTGATCTAAGCGATCGAGAAATTAGCCCAACCAAATCGCCCTACTGTATCATCATTGATGTGTACAGGTCTGTACACCAGTACAGTCATTTAGACCAGTACAGTCATTTCTATTTTTACAAAAGTAAATGATAAATGCTCCTCAAATATTCATTGAAAAATACAAGTTTACAAAAAGAAGACTGTGCTATTCTATTGGTAACCCACATACGCCCAGGTTACACATCGGAGAGACTACAGTGATAACCTTTGCGAATAGTTTGGAATCAATTAGGGAAGTTAAAAGACGATGATTAAGAGGACTAGAGACAATAAGGGACTAACAATGGAGTTGCCACAAACTTTAAGGAATTTTTTAAACCACAAATATTCACCCTCAAAAATCGTCACTGTCTGACCTCCTTATTACATACACAAAAACACTTTAAAAAGTGAGAAAGTTATCGATGTCACAAATTAAAGATACATATTGCATGCATGGAAACGTGCACTTAAACTTGTAACACCCCCAAAAATATACATAAACTATATGCATGAACCAGTAAAGTTATCACGTAGTGCAAAACCGTTGTGGTAAAATTATAAGGACATGTCGTCTTTACTTGACGCAAAATATATCATATTTCCAAGTTGTACTCAAAACTTAATAAATTGCCCAGAATAGCATTATCCCTTAAAGCAGAGATGTAACCACCAGTAAACACGTATAAAAACTCAATTTGTAAAAATATTTTAACACTGAAATACTTTTACGTTGTCGTTCTTAGTTATCGTCATTTTAAGCAAAAAGTAACTTAATTTTAGCTGTAATTTAACATCAGACAATGCCGATAACGTCTATAAAAGAGAAAGAATCTGGCTGTTTTTCATTTGGGTGAAAATTGGTCCTTGCGTTGATGTCATTCCCAGCTGTGCATTGGTACTAAACCTCAGACGTCTGAAAAACACCAATAATGAAATTGAAATGTTTCATGGAGTCCCCTGTATTTATAACCCCGTTCAAACCTCACCGATAAGACATCCTTGAATTTTTGTTTGAAAACAGTCTCCAAAGTCACAACAACGTGTGTTTTTTTCAAAGGTGCCGGAACAACTTCTTCCTTGAGGGTCCTTGACAAAAGGTCACACTGTTCCAACCCATCGAGTAAATAATCAAAACTGGTTTTTAAATATGAGCTCTTTAAGCGCATTTTTTTGTTTCCGGACTTTCATGAATTGTGGTGCAGCAAGATGAGCATCTGTCTGTTCCCTGAAGTTAAGTGGCATTGGGCTACATTAGTACTCGGATGGGTGACTGCTTCAGTGCACTACTAGTGTGTCTGATGGCCTTAGATGGAAACCCCCCTTTGGCTTTGTTCTTTCAGTAAATGTGGTGACTCTTGACTTCCCTAGTACTTAAGGGTGATCCGTTACATCTACATTGTTCATTTTTTTATCCACACAGTGATAAATTCTAGTATATTAGAACTACATTGATCCCCACATACATTGTGACAGCACAAGTTTAATTTGAAAAATATGGAAATTTTCACCTATTTTTTTCTCCTAAGTTTGAGCCCCAGGTGGGGACATTAACAGCAATAAAAATCATTTGTCAGACGTAAATCAGATTTATAGAGATGTTGGTCTGACAGTTACAGGTCACATCACAAGAGTATAAGACTCGCTTTTAGATTCATAACCATAGTTGCCCTGGAGATGTGGGATACATATTTTTTGTTTGTCAGATGGAAATCAGATTTGTGCAAATGCTTTCTGACAATCCCAGCTTAATAAGGGAAGGGGTAAATTTGTTTCACAGTGATAACGTTGCCTTCCAGACTGATGAAAACTATTTTTAATCGGAAATGACTTTGCTAAGCCCTTAATTGAAAGATATAATCACCTAGAAAACTCTTCTAGACTGCATACTTATGTATGTTCTGAAAATCCAGGCCTGTTTATATCTAGAACATCATCTGGATCTATCCATAATGTAGCCACTTCCAGGCCCAGCCAATCTAAAAAAAGTCACAAAGATCAACTCATTACTTTTGGAGTAATGTCAAAGAGAGTGTCAAAGTCAATGAAACTAAACTTCAAATGGGACCTCAGAATTATTTTGTATCCAGAATACGATTCAGATCCTTCCCAAAATGTAATCACTTCTTCTTTTGGACAGGCCTACCAACATAAAAATCAGAAAGATGAATTCATTAGGTTTGGAGTTGTAACGAACACAGATAAACAGACAGACAGACGTACACAAAGACACAATCTGTTTGCTGGATGTAACAATTGGATCCAAAAGCTGGTCCAAAAACTCATTTTCAAACGTGATGACATTGACAGGTCTGATTATAAAATCTTGATTGATTTAATAAGCATTCTTAATGCTGAAGTAACAATTTATTTTGGCATACCTAACTAATAAACTTGTGAACTAGGACCTTGGGCCTCATTAATCTTGTGGTTGTTAAGTTTGACTGTCTCTCTTCTCTTATTTTGGGTTCAAATCTAGCTGTCATGACAATAATTTATTTACCTATTTACCTATTTATTTACCTAAAATGAGGACAAAACAAGTATCTTAATTCCCTTGACAGCACAGTATCTCTATGGTTAAATGAGCTTTTGTTCATGTAGCATCTCATTTGACAGAGCAAGTACATGTAATTCTAAATACCCCTTTCGCCCTTCAAGTTTGGCATTTCACAAGCCACACTTATCAGTTAGCTTAATGATTTGAGCCTATAATAGTAAAGATATTAAGTACTGTTAAAGTTGAATGAAACATACCATGGAACAAGAAATTTATGGAATAGGTAAGAAGGCATTTTTGTAATTCTGATTACGTATGATGGCCCATAGTAAATAAGGACTCACTTTTGAAACATGATTTAAATGATCTTTTGAGAGAAGGAAACACACTTTAAATAATGCTGTGAACCCAGCAAGTGGAGGCAGTACAGAACTAGAAAGCCCTCATACAGCGCAAACCTCTTCGGGGGGGGGGGGGGCGCAAACCTCTACCCACAGAAAATAAGGTTTGCTCATTACTTTTGGTTTAATATGAACCAGAGATACATTGAAAAAGGGACCTTTTACAATTTGGGATTTTTTTTGTATCCATAAATATTATTCAGAATTTTCCCAAAATTTAATCCCTTCGTAGTTTCAACCAACCCCTACCCACATAAAAATATTTATTAAAATGAATTTATTACTTTTAGAAAAAAAACCCACGAAAACAGAAGAGCAAACAGACAAATAAACGCAATCAAAAACGTAACTTGCTGGCGAAGTTAACAAGAATCTGTCACTATGTAAAAAAAAAAACTAGAATATAATATATTACTGACACTCTCTAAAGCATGAAGAAAATGACCAAATGTGACCTATGTGATGCTCCACTTTGGGTTCCACCCTGTTAATTATGCTCATTTTCAAATGATCTCAACAGCTCTGAAAACTGATAAAAATCTACAATCTTACTACTTTTATAGGATCTGACCAAATGATTTGAACGTTTAGAGGAAACCAGTACTAGGTCTTACAATAAGTCACAACAGTGGAACAGTGGTTTTAGACTGACTTGGGTTTGACATTGGTTTATTTAATATAATATATAGGTCACATACATGACAGGTAACTGTGAGGGTGGAGGAAGGCTGCGCATACTAGTTAATTGAGTTTCTGCACTAAATACCATTGGACACTGGCAAGTAGCTACCAACTGTTCCACTTCAGGTTACGCCGGGAATCGATCCCAGGGCCCGTATTCACTAAACCTCCTTTATTCCAAAGAACCCTTAAAAAGTAAGGATTTCCTTTATTTCTTGCCCCTTCCTTTGCTTTTGTATTCATTAAAGTTCGCTCAAACAAAGGAGCCTAACTTTCTTTCCTTGAATTTCAAGTAAACCTTAAAAATCTAGGAAACCCTTAACTTTCAAGGGAATCTTGAATTTTGATATTCACTAACCTTTGTTTAGTGAGGAATCCTTGGTTTATTTCCTTATTTTTCAAGGTAAGTGTGTGACTACCTTTATGATAAAGGGGAGTTTTGGTGGTTTGACTTTTTAAGTAAAAATTGAGGTAATTGGTGAAATGTTGCACCTTTTTTGTCCATACTACATCATTTATATCACCATATGTCTTTCTCTGAAATTTTTGGATATTCGGTTGATATGTCGTCAAACCCAATGAAAATGTATTTGATGTGTGTGTCACAATATCTGTGCAAAAAGTAGCTATTACCACAATAGGAAAATGTCCCGAATGACATATACAGAAGAAATATATCATGAATGACGATAACAATGTTATACGAGTGCGTAGCAGAAATATTATATTTTGTTAATCTTCATGAGTGATATATTTTTTCTGTATATGTCTGATGAGGGATGTTTTACTTTTATTATCCACTATTTTGTACGATTTATGGGTTAAATAACATGAATATTTAATGAGAGGATGTGAAAAAGCATGTCAAATAGCATGCGCACCAGTGAATATAAAAACTGCAATCTTTAACCTGCAATATTTCAGTCATTTCTGCATGGATTTTAATGTAATAAATATGAGCAGAAGTGCTATAAGACAACCTTTCTAATGATATATAAATAAAATATACCCCCCTCCGTATGTCCCTCTATATGGGTCAAATAGTATTTGTGCATGGTGGATAATAAAAATGTGGTATGCAATACAAAAACCTTTAAAAGTTAGACATTTATTTCTTAAAATATGAAATATCATCTAAAGTGCATTAGAAAACACATCGTAATACTAATCTTAAACAAATAATAAATATGGAAAGAAGAAAATACAAAAGTAAGGGAAAGATGAAGGAGCCTTTATGAACGAGGGCGATCTGGGGGCACATGGAGGGTGTACGCCCCCTTTCATAATTTGAAACCTTTGTCATGAGGCTTTTTATTCCTGTTCTCGCCCCCTCCAGTCCCCCACCCCTAGATCTGCCTCTACTTGGATAATACACCTGTTTAAGTGACAATTATTATACATGTATTACTGTCAAACTGTCCCAATATCAAAGAGGATTAGGCTCTTTTGTGTGTGTGTATGGCTTGCTACTGCTTGTCTGTTAGGGGTTTACGGCTTGTCCTGGTAGTTTCCCGTCTTGTCGTGAAGAAAATGATCCCAACCCCAAGTCAGGTCTGGATGTTGATCCAGACAAGCTGGTATGGTCTATGTCCTGTCCGGAAGATGTCGACATCAGTTTTACATGCTTTTTTTGTGGTTTTCACCCTGATTCCACAACTTTTACAACCAAACCTAGAGTCGTACAGCCGATTACTGGGTCGGTTCCAGTGGAACCCCCCCCCCATTACATAACTAAGTGTCATGCTTAGCAACAGGAAAATCTGTATCATATTAAGAGGTGGCTTTACAAGGTAATTGCTTATGGTGCTGTCACACTGCTCCAAATTACAACCCCACTGGGATGGAGGACTGACAAACGTGGTGCCTGGACAACTCTACTGAATATGTTAACAGTAAGGTAATAAGCAAAATTGTGGTCATGTTGCCATCTCAATGAAACAATGGCAATGTACTAGGTGTAAACTTAAATCACTCAGCAAATTAACCAAACCTTAATAGAGAAGTTTTAAAATCGGAATATGGTTTTTGGCCCAACTTAGATCCCATTAAATTTTGACAGTGATCTAGATCACCATTTGGATACAAAAATAATCTGGATTTTATACCAGTTACTTATTATTGCTTGCCTTTGTGGAGAGATGCACTCTATCAATGTTCTTCTTGCACATTGTGTCATATGATGAATTTTTGGTTTTTATATAGTTTCTAACTGATAAGCTATGGATCAAGTTAAATAGTTCTTTATAACTACAACATCCAGAGAAAGAAATAGCCTTGCAGGAAAGAAGATTTATGAAGATGTAGCTAAACTAATTATTCTATGAAAAAGTTTAATTTCAAATAGATATAAGTTGTATGAAAAACACAATTTGATGACATATTTAAGTTCAAGGCCACCTTAAAGTGCATAGCTTCGTTGGGCCAAGTAACATCCGTTTTCCAATTCATAACTGATACTGACAAAGCAAGTTGTTTCTATATTATTGACCTTAAAGTGATAACCTTAAAGCTGATATAACACTTATTAATTGTTAGGAGCGTAAGGTCACCACAAATGTTATTCTAATACCTTCAGATATTCACCTAACAATTATGAAATAAACCAGTCAAGTTCTTGAATTATTTGTTATTTTGGCCATATAAAAATTATTCACCCCAAACCACATTGCCAATCCTGCAAAGCCCCGCCCACAGAGACAAAAAGAGTAACCAATCATAGGGGTGTCATTAATTGGTAAATTTTCAAGGTTTTCATTGTGTATTTTAAACTTAAAGTACAGAAATTTCAGTGTTTGCAAAACACAAAAAGGAAAACGGTCATTTTCCGTTTTCCGTTTTATAAATGGGAAAACAAATTAACGGAATGCCCCCTGATTCGCAAGTCTTCATCCACTCTTAGCATTGTCTTGAAGTCCTGCTTGGCTTCTAAACCTAAATGTTAAAGTTGGGGTTTTACGTCCCATTCAACAGCCAGGGTCATATTGGGACAGGTCTTCAGCATTGCCACTTATGGGAGTCGAACCCACACAGAGGTAACTGCTTGCCATTAGATGCCAAACTTGCTAACCACTAGACCAACGAAGACCTCAAGCTCTTCAGGCTAAAACCACTTTGGTCTGGAATAAAACAAAACGTCCAGAGATGCCAGGCTTTCCACACTCAGACAATATGAACGAATAAGCGTATTTCACAACTATAATCGGTTGAATCTAGATTCCTCAGATTAATGGATTCCCTTGTGATGTGACTAGAATCCTAATCCGGATTATGAATCCATTGATCTCTCTCGGGAGGTAGATCAACGGATTCAGATTCGTTGGATTACCCATAATTCTTTGTAAAATAATGGCCGCAAAATGTGGTAGCAAATTTTAAGATTTGGGAAATTTTTATGTGGTTTATGTTATTTTGGTATTTTGGATTAAGGTCTAGAGAAAATTGTATCTCACAAATTTAGCTAATCCAAAGAATCAAAATCTGAATCTAGATTCAACGGATTATGGTTGTGAAATACACCTATTGTAATCTAATAATCTAATTTTCTTGCTTTCCAGGTGGAGGCTGGGTTGTCTCCCTGCCAGGTGAATACTGAATAACTTCCATCATTTAAGAAGTATTTTTGTCAAAATAATCATTGAAAAGTCAATATTGCCAATTAGGTGGCTGCTATTAGAGCTTTTATATCATTCATGAGCTGGAAACCTCACCCTCATGGACAAATTTATTGTTCTAAAATCTCTTAAGATTACAAGTCACTCTTTTCAAGTATTGCAAATTCATAGACAGGTTTGGCTCTATTTTCAAACTCCCTCATTTCAATGACAATTGTTTCATTCCCATCACGAAACAGTCACACCCTCTATTGTTTTACTGTTTCTCAACGTCTCTCTCCCTCTTTATTTCTTGCCAGCAGTGTCAGGAAGAGAATTGTATTTACATGCATTGTGGATGCAAATACCCACACCTGTTTTATCAACAGTGGAGACCCCTTGCATGCATCAATATTGGTATGAAGTTGGTGTGTTTTTTTTTTCAAATTTTTAACCCATTTTTGTGAAAACAAACAGGAAGAAGCAATTTCTCAGAACTGGTTTCACAGTGTTGCCCCAATTTTGCTTTTTCCTCCCACAAGCAAATAAACCCTGAATGGCATTAGAACTCAGACTAGAGTTATGCAAATATTTGGAGACAAACATTTAGGTTCTACTCCTCTGTCTAGCTCTTTTGAACCTGTGTTGGGCTCCCTATTCAATCCCATTTTTATTGGATTTTAGAATTGTTGATCAACATTGCCAGCGCCCACAAATGCCACTAAGAACATATGAAACATAATCACTATAATTCTATAATCAGAAAACATTATTTATACAAGTTTGCTTTCTGCTCAACAGCCTTCTACACACAGCTTTTTGGCTTTTGATGCCGAGACGTTGTTAAAACCAAGCAGCGTCCACTCCTCATTTGTGCCATCTGAACTGGATTGTCTCCTTATGCCCTGACCAAGCCAGAACGAGCATGTATGTCCAGGTATTTTGCCTCAGGTCTTAGGTTCCCACATAGATATTATGAGCAGTAATGGGCCTGTATTCACAAAGATTCTTACAATTTTTCTTAAAATTGCACTTAAGTCTAAGAAAAATTCTTTTTGCGGGTTGGCATTTAGGTGCCAACCTTAATCATTCCTTCACCCCTCAATTTTGAAACACCCCTGTAATTTTTGAATGGGCTATTCGCCACATGGCTGTTTCTGATTGGTCCCTGGTTTGACCCTTGCTATGCTCAAGGGGATAATGGTCAGATTTGAACTGGCAGTCGACAGGACAAGACCTGAAAAAATTTAGTCATATTTTACATAGAATTTATTTGTTTTCATTTATTTAATTTATTTTATTTTTATTGTATTTTTGCTCATACGAAGCTTTAGTGGTCTTGTCTGTTGTTGAGTGATGGCAGCAAAACAGAAGCACAGAACTGCAGGTAACTCTTACAACTTGCGTCGAAAAGTTGAGATTCCTATTGAAGTTCAATTAGACAATGACAATGTATTTCTTCATGAATTCGCCTCTCAACCGGAACCTGGTCAGAGTTCAAAATCTAGGTCTGATACTGAATCTGATACTAGTATTGATTTGGACGTTGATACTTTGTTGACACATGCAAGTGAAGATTCTTTCGATGAATCACCTGTGCTGGTTTCAAAATTCAAAAAATCTGACCGACCGTCACGTTTCAAAAATTCAAAACCTAAGTCGGATACGGTGGTTTGTCAACTGGATCAGAAACTTATAAATGAGAGGATTCTTACTCAACTTGACGCAATTGGTAAGCGTTTAACTGCTATTGAAAAAGGTTCTGCTTCTGCTGCTCGGCCTAAGGCCAAAAAAGTTGTTGGTAGGGGTTCTGCTAGTTCAAGTCTCAATGGAAGTATTACTGAGGGTGATTCAAATAAAAAATTACCAGATTTACATACATTGAGACATGATAGATCCATTCAGGATCAAGTCGAAGCGAGAATCAAACAACTTTCAAATACTGATGTTAAAGATACGGATCCGAAATACAAATCACAACGGGGTGGTGCTATGGACATTTTTGTCAAAGAAAGAGTCAGATGGCCACACGAGTTTGTATTGGCGGGTAGTACTAAAGATAGGATTACTTACAATCAATTAAATATAACACAGTGGATGTCGGGTTTCTGTAGGATCATGAGGGATGAAAGTTGCCAAAAATCTAAGGATCACATGTTAGATTACCTCATTGCCCTCCTTGACGATTCCAACGATTTTTCTTGGCAGGCAGCTAAGGCTAGCCATGCGGTCCTCCTATGCCGGATGGAGCAGGGAGAGGTGGCTAGCTGGTCGGATACAGAAAAAATTGATCGGATCAGGCGGGCCAATGTTCAGAGACATGTTGCACCTACACAGGCTTCAAACAACCCTCAAAAATTCCGGAAAAATTTGGCTGCTCAGAAAGCAACCAAATCCATGCCCTGTGTGTATTACAATGACAATTCTTGTAACTTTCAGAAACATCACGAAACAAAAGGGGTCTTCTACAGACACATATGTAGTACATGTTTTGCCCAGGATGGCAAGATCAGTGTCCACAGTGCCTTAGATTGTAAAGCAAAAAATTCAAAAAACGATTAACTCTGGACATGGTCCATAAGGTTCACATACAGCCGGATTGTGTCCAGAATCAAGGAAACAAAGTTTGTAAAAATAACAAATTTGCTTTTAGGTATGTGTTTAACAGTTCTTCTTGTAGAAAAAATGTAGTTACAGAATGCCAAGCTTCCAGATGGGAGTGGATGAAGTGGTTCAACGACAGCAATAGCTGTAAGCCTGTTGTACCGGGCAAATCATTTGCTGATGTGGTAAGGGCTAATTTGGGCCAGAAGGGCCATGGACAAGCTGCACCTCTGGTGGGTACTCAAGTTGCAAGCAAACCAGGTGAGCCTCTTGAGTTGTTCAAGGAGGATGTTAAGCTGTCCAATAACCAACCACAGCATGCTGTTAGGAAAAATACTAAAGTTGTTAAAACTACTGATACTAATTTGAACCACAATTTCATCACTTGTAGTAATAGATTCGAACCATTAATGGAAGAAAATCAGATGTTAGATGAATTAGGTATGTATGAATATGATTTTCAGGCAGTGGACACGGTATCTTGCGATATTGGGGAGATCTGTAGCTTGCCTCAAAATGAAATTCTTAAAAATTGTGATGATTTTGATAAAGCACTAGTTAAGAAGCGACTCCATCCTAGTGTCCTTCATAAAGCAAAAAATTGTAGGGATTATGTTGCATGTAAAGGTCAAATGGGGGAATCCTTTGGGGTGATACCCCTGGAAAACTTATGTACATATGAAGGCCCAGAGACTAAAAATCAACATATCCCTGACTCCTTGCTGTTGCACAAAGTCGTGGCCCAGTATGGTTGCCCTAATTTCTTGGGTGCCCGTATTCCAGTGGTCTCAAAATTGAACATAGACAAATGGAAGTTTTATTTAAAGGAATATTGGGACCAACAGTTAGTGGACCTACTGGAATTCGGGTTCCCTCTTGATTTCGACAATGGTGCTGTCCTGTTATCCACTGAGGAAAATCATGCTTCTGCTAGGCATTTCTCGTCACATGTTCAAACATATATCCAGGAAGAGTTAAAACATGGGGCCATGTTGGGGCCATTTGATCATAAGCCCATACCTTTACATGTGTCCCCCCTCATGACTAGGGATAAGCCAGATTCGGACACTAGGCGAACTATTGTCGATTTAAGCTGGCTAAAGGGCCAATCTGTCAATTCTGGGGTGCAGAAGAATAAATATTTAGACACTGAGTTCATACTTAACTATCCCTCAGTCGATGACATTGTGAAAAGACTTATTGAAATGGGACCTGGATCTCTCTTATGTAAGGTCGACATCAGTCGTGCTTTTAGGCAGCTTAAAGTGGATCCCAGGGATATAAATTTGTTAGGCTTGAAGCTTAACTCGTATTATATCGATCAATCGGTCCCATTTGGGTATAGACATGGTTCAATTTTCTTTGAAAAAGTGACAGATAGCATCAGGTACATCATGAGAAGTCATGGTTTTCCAGATTTGTTCAACTATGTGGATGATATAATATACTGTGGAATACCTTCAAAAATTGAACCTGCTTTCAAATTTTTGGTTGATCTTCTCCATCATCTAGGCCTGGACATAAATCCAAAAAAGTTGGTAGCTCCGAGCACAGCTATGGTGTGCCTGGGCATATTGGTAGACACCAAAACCAGAACCATGTCCATTCCCCCTGAAAAACTGGACAATGTTGTTAACATGTGTGCCCAATGGCAGAACAAAAAGTTCTGCTCCAAAAGAGAGCTTCAATCTTTGCTGGGTTCGTTGCTATATGTTTCAAAATGTGTGAAACCAGCTAGAACATTTTTGAATCGAATGCTTCATTTTCTTAGGTCAATACAGAATGATTCTTTTACTAAACTTACTGAGGACTTTTGTAAAGATTTAAACTGGTTTCATACTTTTTTACAACAATTTAATGGGGTTGTTTATTATGACTTGAGACCAGTTCAAGCTGAGTTGCATTTAGATGCTTGCCTCACAGGTTTTGGAGGTGTTTTTGATAATCAATGTTATGCCCTACCAATACCCAAAAATTTCAAAAATTATGGTATTGTTCAGCTCGAAATGTTGAATATAGTAGTTGCTCTCAAGATTTGGGCCAACCAATGGTCCAACAAAAAGCTATGCATCAAATGCGATAACATGGCTGTAGTGGAGGTTTTAACCTCGGGTAGGACTAGAGATCCTGTACTGGCGCTTTGTGCCAGAAATGTTTGGCTTATATCCGCTATGTATAACATTTCCATCCATATTGAACATATACCTGGTAAAAATAATGTCATAGCCGATCTTCTGTCAAGATTTCAATTTGATAATGTTTCATGGCAGGCCCTATATCAGCATATCCCTAATGTGGTATGGATCCATACACATATTGATCTCACTAAATTAAATACTAACTTGTAATTCTATTGTAGATATACCTCCTGCAGCAGTCCAGCTGTCCACCAGTGCCTTTGCTCGTTTGTTGCAATCATTTAGACCAGCCACAAGGAAAGCATACAGTAGAATGTTCACAGACTTCATGTCCTTTCTGGTGGCGGTTGGACTGCTGCCATCTCAGGTACATACAAATACTTTACTAGCTTTTATGGAGTACTTGTGTCAAAATAACTTCACTCCTTCAAATATCTCGAATTATTTAGCTGGCATTCGAGCTTATTGTGTACTCTATAACATTTCTACTACACCTTTCAGACATGAAAAGATTCAAATGTTTATTAAATCCCTGAAAATCAACAGACCTCTGTCCATCAAGAATAATCCCGTTTTAACACATGACATGCTTTTGCAAATGATACAAGTTGCTTCAACATTTGAGCATCTCCATGTTTTCACAGCACTCTACTTATTAGCATTCTTCTCATTTTTGAGATTGTCAAATCTAGTGCCTCACACCTTTAGGTCATTTGACGTGTCTAGGCATCTGGCTAGAGGTGATGTCATTTTTTCTCATGATATGGCAGTTATAATTGTCAAATGGTCCAAAACCCTGCAGTGTAGGGATACAGTGGCACGTATCCACATCCCAGTAGTGCCTGGGTCAAGGTTATGCCCGGTTTCAGCCCTTAAACATATGTTGAACCTAGTGCCTGGATCTCAAGATGACCCACTGTTTACCATATATAGGCAGGGCCATTGGCTCCCTTTGACTGATACTATTGTAAGAAAACACCTAAAAAGAGTCACCAGGAAACTTGGTTGGGAACATATGCAAATCACATTTCATACATTTAGGAAATCTGGGGCTTCTTGGGCCTTTCAACATGGGGTCCCCATTGATACTATTAAAAAACAAGGTACATGGAAATCTGATTGCGTATGGCGTTACATTCATACACATCCCACTGCTACCCCTTCTGATCCCCTCTTGCAAGCGTTTCGACTACACCTACCTTCTTGATGGGTGTTTGGGTGAATTTTTCACATCTTATATTGTCATGTCTAATTTTTGTAAACTACTAAGTAGGTAAATTCAGGGGGTATTACCCCTCGGGTATTTCAGGGAGGGGCTCTACTTTACTTATTTCCATGGTTCTTGATATCACCCTAATGTAACTTCCTAGTCCAGATTAAACTCTTTGTGTTCGTATTCTAAAAATTGGGTATTTCACTGCCAACCCTGGCTTTCAGCCAAGGTTTTTACGTAAGATATAATGTGGTGATTATTGGCCACATATTATGGGTTGGCACTATGTTAGGCCTTTATGGAAAAAATTTGTATCATATGAGTCCATTATATCGGTAACTTTATGAAGTAGTGACTTATAATGATGTAAAGTATTCTGTTGTAAAGAATGTTCTTGTCTATAATGCTTGTCTTTAAAAGTAACTTTTAGTCATAGGTTTTGTATGAGTGTATAATCGTGTTATTGTATAATAATAAAAATTTAAAACCCAATGGGGTACTTCCTGTCTTGAAATGCATATCTGCATAATAGCATCGGTGATGACCTTTCATCTCTAGTTTCACCTTTGACCTATGACTTCACTTAGGCTGGTCACCCCTGGCTGTAACTTCACCTGTCTTTATTTTGACCTTGTGGACCTGACCTGTAAGTTTAATGTAACTCATTGTTTTTACAGCCAGTAAAAATTTTTTTCTTTTGGTTTGGTGATTTTTTTGTCACCTTACTAGTTATAACTTTGGCTCATGTATCATGCCCCTCGGGTGTGACCTGTGACCTTCATGACCTCGTGCATGACCTGGCCTGAAGGTCAGTGCATGGGTTGTGTTCACTTACTTTTGAGCACTTAATTCTCAGAGTAAATGTCTTGCCTGTTGTCCTAATTATGGGTGCTCCTCACCCTGTGGTCAGTTTGACCTTATGACCTTCACTTTTGGGGGTGGGGGAATGTTCTTATTCTTAGAATAAAAAACTATTCACAAAACAATTCTTAGCTAGGAATAATTCTAAGAATAGAAGTAAAAAAGAAATGTGTGCACAGGTTAAACTAAGTGTAATTCAAAGAACATTCTAAGAATCTTTGTGAATACAGGCCCAGAAGTGACTTTCTGTATTTGGATGCAATTCTGGTCTCAAGAATAGGAGTTTTGTGCATGTAGCAATTTCATATTCTTAGAAAAATTGTTAGAATAAAAGTCATTCTTAGAAATAATAATCTTTGTGAATAGGAAAATTCTTTTCTAAGAAACATTCTAAGAATAAGACTAATTCTAAGAATAAAAAATCTTTGTGAATACAGGCCCTGGAGTTTTCTATTTGTGTAAAAAGATTTGACCCCAAATTTAATCAGTCCAGGGAAAGGTCCCCCTAAAGCAGCACAATGACAAGACAAACATTTGAGCTAAAAAATTTATTCATTAAACACATCTATATTAGCACCTACATAACAAAGTGATGTGCTCAACCGACACCCCAAGGGTGGGAAGGGTGGATAAGTGTGCATCCATTGACTTTAAACGTGGGACTGGCCAGAAAACTAGTCCTCTAGTCCTCTCCAAAACCACGCCAGTGCCCATTAATATAAACTTACCATGACTGACCATTCTGGGGTGAAGTCCCACTTGCTTTTAACTATAGCGGGAGTCCCGCCCCCCTGACTGAACATTTGGGTGCTATTCAGTTCGGTGAAAACATGACTTTAACTTTTCTTTCTGTCACATGCATGTCACTTCATGTCTAGAATAAATCATGACTTTTGACGTTCTGTCTATCAGTGTGGCTGGTTAGGTCATGTGATTTATTGGGGCATATTGATAGCATTCCTACCTTTCTTCACTTTGAAGTTTGGTTTTGAAGAGGGAACTAGTGGAAAATAATTGCCCTTCCCTCCCTCACATTACTTATAGTTGCTGAAAGGGTTTTAAAGAGAATTGGGGTTTCCCTTTTTAATAATTATAATCATCATTATTTTTTATCCACTTGTTCACAAATGTAGCTTTAACATAAGTAATTACACCCTTAGTGACCTTTATAGAGGTAGGGTCTCATGTTAATAGGAGGTGTTATCTCCTTTATACCCCTGCTGGTGTGTATAATTTGCATCTTAGTATCTTAGTATGTAATGTATGTAACTAGATGTTTTTTTTATGTTTTAGTGTAACTTGGTGTTATATCTGTAGTCATTACTGAGTAATACTCATTGTTATGTCTTCTTAGTAATGTTTATGGTGGGCTAGACCCCTGCTTATACAAATGATTCAATGGTTGGTTAACTGAAGGTTAGCTGTTTGGATAATTAAAATGGCCATTTGGTCCTTGGATATCATGCTTAAGTAGAATTAATATAGTAATTGTATTAACAGGTTAATGAGTAGTGTAACTTTGGATAGTGTGTTAACATATGTGTGTTTATTAATTGACTAAAGTGTTAATATTAATAAAATTTTATTATGCTCCAATTATGTGTTGTGATTTCACCTGAGGTGGGAACCACAACTCAAGATAGCGCACACATCTCGAGATGTTTGCCACAACTCGGCCCTGCGATTGGCGCAAGGAACAACTCAAGTTGTTTCTTACCACTACTTGGCGCCCGAATCTTTTCAGATATGTCTGAAAGCCCCATGACACTAAAGACTTTTCAGAGTAGTTTTCGGGTAGCATCTAGTGTTCTTACCACGTAAATGGACACTAATTAAGAACTAGGGATTTTTTTTCTACCCAGAGAGAAAAATGAAATTCTATTCTTTTTAGCCTAATCATTTCCAGATCAAATTATTCACATTTTAACCTAATGATTTTTGAGTACTAAAAGATTCACAATTTGAAGAACTATTGAAATTAATTTTGTATAAAAAATTAATTAAATGACAAAACACTGGTAATAAGAAGATGAATTACACAGAAGGAAAGTCTACTTATGATTATTATTCTTATTACTTTGGTGGTTATTAAATATGTAATATTACCTTTTATGTCATAATGATGAGTGTCATCAGCTAAATTAACAAACCTTTAAATGAAAGGAATAACTTCATAATTTACTGCAGGGTGAATATGTAGTGTTAAAGAGATTTTGCAGATATCATATTTAGGATAGAAATTACCATTCTCTAAAATCACTAATTACCTTGCCATGAGAAATGACTAAAAAGGGTTCTTGGTTGCAAAACTCTGTTTCAAAATATGTTATGTTTACAGCCCATTCTACACCTGCACACTACTGATTTAATATTCTGACTTGAGTTAAGGAGAGACAAGCAGAGGAAGAAACAGTGCATATTAAATGGTAAAGTCTCTGCACTGAAAATAATAAGGCACTATTAAGCAATCATCAGCCTTCCTACTTCAGATTGGGCCAGGAATTGAACCTAGAATCTAAGACGTGGACAGAAAGTCTGTTACCAACTTCCTTACTTAGTCCTTATTCTGTTTGGGAGTGTAGACCATATCAAACTCTTCAACATGCTCTGTTTGTTGTTGTTTTCTCGGACAAGTCCCAATTTTTGCCTGTTATTTTTACCTCTGCTTCTGTGCCCCTATGCCAGGGGTTTCTTGGCCTTCCTCTCTTTCTTTTGCCCTGGGGATTCCATTTTAGTGCTTGATGGTGGTACTATTTGCTGGTTTCCTACAAGTATGCCCAATCCATGTCCATTTCCTCTTCCCCATTAGTGTGTCTGGTTTGGTATGCTGTTTCAAGAATTTCCTCATTTCTAATTCAATCAAACCATCTCGCTTTCAATATTCTCATGAAGTAATAGTGTAGGGCTCAACTTTAAGACTGGTTGGTAGTGGGCTTAAATATGGCCGCCATAAACTTTTCTCCACTTCAAAATTTGAAATGGCTGTAAATAAAGTATAATTATACAGAACACCTCACTAAAGCAGTCTTTGGGAAGTTTATATGTGGCAACAAGGTTTTCCATTTCAAAACAGCACTTTTCCTTAGATAAAATACATTAAATGAAGTATATATATCACCAATAGTATAGTTTGAATAGAAAAGAAAGGTCACATGACACAGAAAACTACTGTGGTTATTTGATAATCTTGGACTTAGCTAAGTCACCCTTTGCGAATACGGTGTTAAGACAAAACTTACCAGAGATAAAAGTCTTAACTTTAAGACTGGATTTAAGCCTAAGACCTGGGTAAGTCTAAGACCCTTCGTGAATACCAGCCCTAGTTTCCTGCTGCATCTGTTGCTGAGTGATTAAGCCAAGGGCGATATCATCTGTAAAGTCCAAATCTTCTAAATAGCTTCAGATGATCCAATGGATTTCTGTTTTTTCTATTTTCTGTTGATTTACTCATTATGAAGTCTATTGCCGAGGGGAAAAGGAATGGTGATAGTAAGCATCCTTTTCTGACATCACTACTAACTCTGAAGTCTTCTGTAAGCTTTCTTTCATGTATGACCCCTTATCTCATGTCACAAGAGTTTCCAATGTATTACCAACTAGACCATATAAATCAAATTGAGTATATAATGTATAACAATAAATATTATTTACATATTATTATGCATAAATATTACAATGGTACAATTAGTACAATATTTATAAGTAGTTCTCTGTTTATTCCTAGTATTCCTCGCAGTTTGTTTTCATTGATAAACAAACCGACGTAAGGATGGAACGGTTTCCTCAAACATGTACATAATATGCTTGTTCAAGACATTCAAACAAATTTTTAAGGTGTACTCGTATATGGTTACTCACTAACCAAGCCAAATGTTTATTTCATAGTGTACTAAAAATCTACATCCGTTCATTCTCCCAAATTTCTCCCAACCACCCTATTTGTCATCTTTGATCAAGCGTAGTAGTCTGCCTCGTCGAAATAGACCATCAGTTTCCTCAGTCTATCCCAGAAAGGTCATAGGTAAGCATGGTTGTGCAAATGGAATGGAACAGGCTCTCTCCATGTCAGATCCCAACAGGCCATTTCAAGCTTTTGAAATAAACTTAGGACTTAGCTCCCAATGAACATTAAAAACGTTTTGAAATTTGTTAAATGTTTACAAAACATTTTAAAAGTTATTTAAACCCTATATTTTGGTCTAATGTTTTACAAGTAAATTTTTTTTGTAGTAATGTTTACACTGTAATGTTTTTTTTTTGTTTTTTTTTTTTAAAAAAACGTTTCATAAACTTTCTCTATGCAAAAGTTCTTGCTGAAAACATTTATTAAGCGTTAAAAAAATAACTCGAGAAACTAGGTTGGACTCAAAGCATTTTTTAACATTTATAAAATAGATGAACAAATGAAGGTTATGCATTTGTTGACAATGTTTTGTAAATGTGTGCTATTAAAATGCTTTACAAACATTTAATAGCAACTGGTTTTCATACCCATCATTTTAAAACGTTTCTTGAAATGTTTTCGATCAAATGTTTTGAAAACATTCTGTCACAAAAGTTTGTTATACCCATATTTTTTGAATGTTTATTAAATGTTTGCCGTCAAACGCTTTCAAATAAAGATGTCAGTGAGCAATATTAGGGGATTCTAGAGGATTTTGTCAAAAAATTGCAATACATGCAATGAATAAAAATAAGAATTGAATGGGGCACAATTTTTAAGCTACTATTTCAGACATAAAAATAATTTTCATTGGTGAGCAACCGAAAAGATATTAAATTTGACCTCTGACCCAATTAAAGTTAATACTGCTAAGCAATGCCAGAGTAATATTTTGGAGACATAATGTTTATTTGTAATGTTTTTTCTAACATTTGTCATTAAATGTTTTTTAAATGGTATACATATTAGATTTGTTACTGCACACTTTTACAATTCTGTTTCAAATCCGCAGTTACATACTTAAAATATTCACAGTTATTGAAAGATTTTGATAGTCTAATAGAGGGAGATGTATTTATTTCAATTTTAAAGAATCCAACCAGACAAATCCTTAAATATTTAAAGTGTTCCTGGAAAGTAAGAAAAGAAAAGTTGTATCAGTGAAAAGTCAGTGTCTGCACTTCACATAAGTATGGATTTAAATTAATAGTATTCTTTTATTTCTTCTAAATATTTATTGTATTATTATTATTATTAATTTTAAGTGACATATAAGCCCATGGGGGCTGGGTAACTCATTTTGTGTTGTATTATTCTTTGCTTTTTTATTTATGTTACATGTCACTATAATAAATAAAATCTTATCTTATCTACATAAAACATTTTGAAAACATTCTATTATAAATGGGTTTTATACCCATTATTTATAACCTTCACCAAACTCAAAAATGTTTACTGGATTGTTTAGATAAGCACACCCACCACCATAGTTAGCCTCCCTTGTGGGGCCCTTACTGGGTTATCACCCATCTTTTCACCAGATCAGTACGTCATCAGACTCCTCTTTTTGATCATAGGGATTAACTTTTTTTTGGTCATAATACAAAAACATTTTAACTGGGGGTGAAGGTTTTCCACCTTTTATTGCCAATAACTCAAATATGTGAACATGTAGTATAAATTTGGCAATTAAACCTTCTCGAGTGTGAAGCGAATCTGCCATATACACCATCAGGCATCAGTGAACACCTACCAACTATGACACTTAAGGTTAGTACTGAGCTTTGAACATACAATCCAAAAAGTGGGAGACAAAAGTGGGTACATGGTACTATGTCCTTGTACATTTCTAGTCTAATCTAATCTACTGCTTTGCAGGCGCAATATCTTCCCCACAGAGGGAAACTCGGTGTGCTAGGTTAACAAAAATCACAAGGAGAGTCGAGGGCCATTCAAGGTCAGTAATCCGGAGTTGTGGGTGTGACCAAGAGGGAAGGAAACTGGAATTGAAGAGGTGGGTTTGGTGGTGTTTCCTGAAAGATGCCACAGAGGGACTATTTCTTATTTGGAAGAGGAAGGAGGTTCCAAAGAACTGGGGCATAGTGACTGAAAGAATTAGAAAAGTGTTTGATTTATGAACTTAACAGTCGAAAGTGGGGGGTATGAAGGAACTGAAGTTTTGGGGGTACTTCGCCTTGTATTTCTGGAAGTGGTGTAGGGAGGAATTATATTTGTGAACATGAAATTTTGAATATCGTTTAGGCAGTTCTTTAGTTTTTGTATAGAGTGAGAGAAATTTGCTGGCGAGTCATTTCTGCATTATAAATAACTTGAAACTTTTGGTAAATTCCCTACTTTAGCTCATTGGTGAAGTTTGTCTGGCCGGAAGATCTGTGTTTTTGTTTTGCCCATTTGTATTCAGGATACAACCCAAAACATTCTTATCCAAAGTGAAATGCTCTTTACCACCACGGTAAGGACTCTACATAGGGCCAACACTGAGACTAGTTTATACAAAGAACTGTATAAAAGTAGCTTGTGGTTTACAAAGTTGTCACATTAACTTTCTCCGTCAATCAATCTGACACTTGATGTATGACCAAAGGTCCAGAAAGTAATGTAACAGTAATTTCTTGATCCACAAGTTAAGTGTCTTTTGATGTGGAATTTTAAAACGCTCATCCACAATTAATAATAAACTAAATCATATATTTTTAATAGTTTATTTCCCAGTGGCTTTACTTCTCTTTTATCACAGGCAGTATGAATGAATATTTTATATGTAAAAACAGTGACACCCAAGGCATAGAAGTGAGATTATAAACTGAGAAGTACCAGAGTATATATGACCTGTCACACACTTTGGTGACATAAAAATGGCACCTGTTAAAACATTTTTAAGGATACAGGTTTTCTTTCTAATTCAGCACAACGTGAACATGAAAATCATTATTGGTACTTTCTTTATACAGGTCAGCGTTGCTTTCTTTTCATTGGCATATGTATGGTTCAAATGTAAGGGTTTTACATGTCATTCAACAGCCAGGGCATATTGGGTCAGGGCCTCAGCACTGCTACTAGTGATGACAGCCTGTGACTAGATGCTAAACTTGCTAACCACTAGACCACTGAGGCCTGGAATATGTACAGAAACAATAGCTAGTGCCAAAAAGATTTTAAATGAGAAATAGCCAACAAATTAACCTTCTAGAGTATTTTTGGATGGATAACACAATTTGCACATACAATAGGTTCCCTATATTTTGACACAACCAATAAGCATGCAGCTTACAGACTAAGATTTTTGTATTGATGATATTGACTGGCTACAGATCAAACTTGTTTGCATCCTGTTTGTGCCAATTTAAGACATGTGCTTAATTGCTAAGCCAAGCAGAAGCAATACTTTTTCTAATATTAGGAAGAATCTGTTATGATCCACTGGTTTCAATGTAAACGAAAAAGATAAGCAACTGGAGGATTGTTGGTTTTCAACCCATGTACATTTTTCAACACACTTTTTTGTATAACTTGTATTCTCACTGAACATTGCCACACCAAAATAAGATGTGTCACATTCTCTCACATAAGTGTACACATGTCCTACTACACACTGAAATAACATTAAACAGTACCTGTTAATACAAAGAGTTATGAGAAAAGTTAAGTAAAATGTTTAAGTGAGATCTTTTCATTTATTGGACAGTTGGCAACTTTGAAAAAGAAAGGTTTGGGAAAAATTGAAAAATCTATGTGCAAATGGAAGATTACATTTTGAAAATTATTACACGTCAGTGGAACTAATAGATTAGAAGTTGTCTATCCCACAAATGTTTTGCCTGTCTCCCCATGTATGTTGTGTAGCTTGACCAGTTCCCATCTGATCACTCAAGTTCAGCAGTGCTGGGCTTGGTTAGTAGTAGGATGGGTGACCATCTGAGTTTTTGGCCAGGTGTAGGCAGATACATAGTGACTCGGATGATCACTTAAATGGCAAGGTACATAGCACAAAGGTACATAAATCAATATCAATCAGAGTGACTGTATAATGCAAATTGTGAACTCTAGAATTAATGCCTGGGCCATCATTCAACAGAGGGATTCCATGAAGGTGTCCACCTGGGTATTATAAAAACAATATAATAATTACCTAATATGGAAACTAGAATAAATAATGTTCCTGGAAAACCCCTATCGAATATAACTGTGAACTCGTAGTTTTATTTATAATGGCTTTACAAAATAAGAGCATTATGTTCTATTTGACCAGACTAGAGGTCACAAACCAATTTCATTTTGGATAAATCTAAAAAATTGTTTATATTACTGGAGTGTTCCTTGAAACAACACCAACTTATTTTTCATTCAGCGTCACTGCTTCATTTCATTAAATTTAAATTTTAACATTATGATAAAACCATAAAAGTACATTTTCCATCTCGTTGTAAATGCAAAGGAAACAGCTAATGAAAACATTTAAAATTAGTCATGCAAGGAGTGCTCGGGTGCTCAGTAAAGGAAAAGAATAATAAATTACTCAAAGTACAAAATCTGGATCAAAAAGTCTTCTTTTGTGTTTGATGTCAAAAGTTTCATAATAAGTCATTTACTTCAACTTTTACAGAAACATAATGCAAATTCTCGCAATTTTTATGTGAAAAAAAGATCTCTTCAAATGGTAGTCATGGTTAAAACTAATCAAGTACATAAATTACTACTTACGTCAGCACAAGTGAAAATAGATTTGGATATATATAATTTGGCAACAACATAAAAATAAAAATATAAAGCAGCATAACATTGCTGCTTTTGTAAATTACTTTGAACACTCACTGGGTACAGAATGATAAGAACTATAGTGCGTTATGAACATACATACACGAGTACATAATTACAAACACTGCAGCTATTTCTTCCTAAGGTTACGTTTATTTGGAAGAAAAACCCATTTGCAAGTGAGAGAAATAAACAATTTCACCACATCTACAAAATAAATACACAAATGACTATTCACAAATATAGAAAATATAAATAGCACTAAAATGATCAGGTGATCAGGCTGAGCAAACAATACTCTTATGTTTTACAAAATTTAATTTAAATGGTGCCATACTGATGAAAACTGATTCTTCAAGTTGCAGACTGTTAAAAAAGGGATATTTCAGAAACAAGAAAAGTGTAACAATTAAAATGGCATCCACCAGGGGAAGACAGATATGACATAATAAATCATTGTGGGCTTTCTGAAAAATACTGAAGCAAAGTAACAATAATTGAGATGATAACTGGTACTGGAACTACATAGTTTTATATTTATCATGTTGAAACTGTTATTATTTAAAGAGAAAGACTATAAATTCAGAATATGAACAAACTTAACTTTACAGGTACTGGCAAAGTAAAATAATAGATGTATTTAAAGAACCTGATAGATGGTTTTTACAGATTAAAAGCTAGAACTTTACATCTACAAAAATGAGTACCTGTTGGCTGAACATTCAGGTAATACTTGTATCTTTAAAACTAATGAATAAATAAAATGCAAAATTTGATTAATTAAATTTATTTTTGTAATAAACATGAACCATTTCCCAATAACAGCCTTTAGTTGGAGACACCCAACTCATTTTCAAAATGCCAATTTTTAACAATATGACTTGAACGGTGCCATATAGAATGAAATATCCCCCAAGATGCTGGCTGTCCAGAAAGGGACAATCCAGTTACAAGAAGAAGTTTTAGGTTTATAATAAAAGTACTTTGTTCAGGCATATAAGCTACTAGAATCTGTCCTTTCACCAATACACCACATGGATGCACTTGTATATTTCATTATTTTATTGTTTATACTACCTTAAAAGCTGCATTATATGCAGACTTTTCAGCTAGCTCCTGAAGAGGGCATCCCACAAATGTGAGGATATGATTGGTTCAAGGATATATACAGATGGACAGACAGACTTTCACATTTATAAAGATAGATATTATTTATTATTTTATTTTATAAAGCCAATGTTTCATATCTAGAAAGCTTTAAAGTGTACTCTTATGGCTGAGTCTAAATCAAAATAACTAGCTGTAAGTCCCTGAGAGAGCACTGTGTCAGCTTACCTGTGTTAGAATGACAAACAATGAACAATGTATGCAGTGAAACAAGAAACACATTTGTCAAAGAAATTAATTGCAAACTATTTTAAATAGGTTATTTTAGTTAAAAAGATGTGCATAGTTCTGGGAAAACTCTAACGAGACCTCTTGGTCGCCAATACATGTGTACTGCAAGCAGACAAATTCTTTTGCTGAATTATAAAATTATATTTCCATTGTCAAATGATAAAATTTAACAAAAAAGGTCCTGTTTTGTTTCAATAGGTTCTTGCAGAAATGGAAAAGAGTTTCCTATTACAACTGTAATTCAGCTATATTATATAAAACGGTCACAACTGTAATTCAGCTATATTATATAAAACGGTCACACGCTTAACATATAAAATTTACCCAGAAAAATATATATAATATTTACCCATAACTCTGAACATAGTGGCAAGATAATTAAAGGAAGTAAAACTACTGAACAAAACATTTACATGATAGAACAGATGATCTGTATATTTGTACATTTACTCAGAGTTCATATTCATACAGTGTTTACATACTGGCATGACAATGATTGAGTGCTTCATGGATAATAATCCACTTTGTTTATAAAACTATTTTTATGATCAGTAGGCAATTTTATTGTCAAATTTTAATTGTTAAACACTTAAACTGCTATCAAATTGAAATTTTAGTTTGGATAGAAAAGATCGGTTTGACTTTCAATGCACTATTAATATTGAAATATTGTTAGTTCTCATGAAATTCAATACTTTACAAATAAATTATTTCATTGAAAGTTACATATATTAAAGTCATCATAAAGCATTGCATTAAAATTTGAATACATCAATTTATATTCTCAAACTAATTGTTTCAAGCCACCAATAGGGTTTTATTGTTTAGAGGTTATAAATATGCTCAAATTTTAAGTAGAAAGAGATACTGAAACTAAGGAACATTATCAGCGGACACTAAATATTGATCTATGAGAGCATCACTGCTTTACACTGATGTCACAGATTTCAGTGTGTATTACACAGGTTGTCACTATACCATGCATGTAACAATATCATGCATCAATATTCAAATAAACTTATGACAAGAGATATCCATTCAAGCAAACAACTAATGCATAAACAAATGACAAACTGCATCCAGATTTACTAAAAGGTTATGCTTGGCTGTCTAATTTACTGGTGTATAGATTTCTAAACAAAAGTGTGTGATAATGTAACGGGATTGTGACAATCCATGTATTGAAATCCACCAGGAAATACATTACAATATCACTGGCAACACTCTACAAGATATAAATGAACAGACATCAGAATAATGTACAGTTGAAGCCTTTTAAGAAAAAAATCTGTTGAGTAAATCTCTCATTTAAGTTGAAGTAAATATCACAAAAGATACCAGAGAGGGACGAGCCAAACCTCAGCTTTAGTATACAAAGATGTATCCTTCACTTACTTTTTTGCTGATTTCTAGCCTGAGCTCACTTTTTTTTGCTGATTTCTAGCTTGAGCTGACTTTTTTTTGCTGATTTCTAGCTTGAGCTGACTTTGTTCGCTGATTTCTAGCCTGAGCTGACTTTGTTTGCTGATTTCTAGCTTGAGCTGGCTTTTTGCTGACTCCTTGTGTGAAAACCACTCCTGATATGTAAAGGGTCATTTTCTGTTGAAATTTAACCTGTCACATGGAGTTTTGGATATGTAATATTATTCTCCTGGTCTGTGATAAGATTTAACTGAACAGAGTTTTTACATTGCATACTCAGATGAATGAGTATTGAACTGAATATTTTAAATATTCCATGACATTGCACAGTTATACGTTTTAAATGACATTTCCTACCATTTATACCTTTGACATTATCTATTCATTTGTGAAATCTACAAAAAGTCATTTTTAACAACTGACAAATTACTGTATACAGGTATATAAAAATGAAGTTTTTTTACAATAAACAGATTAAAACATGTTCACAGCTCATCAATAAATACTGAATTTCCTACATTAATCATCTCATGGTGTAACTTGTTTATAAATATACACCAAAATGTCTACCTTTATAAGGTCATTTTTATACTAGTCTAATCCGGTATACTACAATGAACTCATTCAGAACTTAAGCCTTGTGGAAGATGAAACAAACATGTTTATATACATTTGCTCAGACTTTGCAAGGGTTTTTCAGAATTATACATTCATGACATCATGACTTTTGTCCAGTCAGACTGTTATTGATGTTAGAATTTCAGTGAGTGGAAAGTTTTAACATGTACATATTGGTAACAACATATGTCATAATTGCCACAGACTAATATATTACAAAGTGCAAGTCCAATTGTTACCAAGTCTGTTAATATTGCTATCGAATAGAAAAAAATATGCAGAAGCTTATATTTGACAATAAGTTGTGATTTTAATACATATATGGTATATTTTTTAGAAAGACTGGACCCTTTCCATGAAATTTAAAACCGTTATTTTAAATTCAGGAAATAAAATGCAAAAATCAAAATTGGGTTATTTTAGTGAATTGGGACCATGTTTATAGACATTATTACTGCTATAGAGATTCTAATTCTTCGAGTTTGTTTATGTTCTTGTAAAATTTCTGAAATAAATATTTTTTTCTTACTGGGAATGGTTTTTTGACAAAAGTTTTTGAAAAAAAAAATTTAAGATCAGAACATATGCTCAGCTTTAGAATTTCAGAGAATACCTAAAGTAATTTGAGGTATATTCAACATAACCTATTTCCTCACTTAAAATGTCAAGAAGAGAAAAATAAACTTTCAGGGAAAAAATGCCAGTAAATTTATGGGTTCTGAAGTCAACAATATGGGCACTTTTGTGTATGTTATTGAAAATAGGATAAAAAAAGGGAAAAAAACCATTTTCTTTTGAATTATAACATTTTCCTCAACATCTTTCTAAACACATCTCTTTATTTTAAAAAGTCTGCTCACCCCACTCCCTTGGGTAGAGCTGTTCTTGGTACATTTTCAATCAATTAAGAAAAAACCCGAGGAGAATTTCCACAGTTCACAAAGTTCACACACAAAAAGGCCATCCCACAAATGCCAGCGAGAGAACTGCTACTGCAATCCTCTTAATTTGCGGGAGGTTGCAGTAAAAAGACCAGATTCTTCACTTGGTGATTTCCTCTGTAAATTTTACGCGGGGAGAGAGAAACTCTAAGTGTGGGTTTCCAAAGTTCCATACATCCAGTTTTCCCCCAAAACCATTTGCATCAGATCAAATGCTCTAACACACCAAGTTGATCTAATCTGATCCAATACAAGAGGTTCAGATACCAGCCATGTTTAAACTGAAGAAAATGGTGAAAAATTTATCAAAATTTGACCATTATAAACAACGCCTACCAATCTCATAAGAGTTAGAGAATTCTTCAGTCTAAGAGTGCTTTTGATATGGCTTCCCCCATAGCATTGTTGGTGCAAAAAGACCCCAGATATATCATAGTAGCTCAAACTGTATCACTAGATTGTATCACACTCTGTTGTTTTCAAAAATTTGACCACAAAATTAAAAAAAAAATTCCTAACGATCCTATAAAAGTTGGATAATTCTTCAATCTAAGAATTGTTTTGAATCGACTTCCCTCATAGCATAGCTGGTGCAAAAAATTGCCCCGATATATCATAGTAGTTCAAACTTTATAACTAGATTGTATTACACTGTGTTGTTAGCAAGCACGGGGCATTTAGTGAAAGATATATGAGCAAAGCATAATGCATATACTAAAACAACTTTACTTAAAGAACTTTATAAAATCGAATTTTAACAAGACTCCTCAATCTCAAAAGCTCCCGATGCAACTTATTTTCCTAAAACAAGACACCAATTTAAAATTTTATCCTCTTAAAACAAGTGAAATGGCTTTCATTAGTTCAGCATAATATGACTGGAATTAGACTTTCCTCAAGTCCTTTTGTCTTAGGTATTATATGAGGACTGAATGACTTTTTTCTTTTCAAGAACATGGTGCTGACAAGTCTGCATACTGTATCCATCAGATGGATTCATAATGATTCCATGTATGTCAGATTTAGAAATACAAAGACTTGGAGCAAGTCTAGACTGGCATTTGTTTTTCCGATAAGGTAATCACTGAATACTTGTCCTCTGACTGGAAATGGTCCTCAGCAAAATTTGCTTAATATTTGACAGGCACTTTTCTTCCCCATCAAATTCTTTCCATGTAACATAGTTCCGATCACCAGAGGCTGATACCCAATTACCAATGTTAGTACTTAATTGTAGCTGATTTTACTGGAATATTGGAGATCGGCAGGTAAATAATGATATATCAATCAAAGTTTTGTGCTTATTTTAGTATTTGGTACCAAAATCTTCATCTCGTCATTAAAGGTGAAGTAACAGTAAAACTTGGTTGGCCTTGCTATATATAAATACAAGATCGGCCTTCAATATGTGATACACAGAAGCAGTAAAGTCAGCCATCAGTGATCATGGATCAGCAAACAGGTGGTGTGTGGACCATCACCAAATACGTTTTTGTTCTTTGTGTATTATATGGGTACTGTATGTGTTTGGGAGAAAATGACAGCCCTGAAAAAAACTACCGTAAATGACCTATTTAGCGCATCCGCCCTTGTAACCGCACCCTATCTCTTTTTCCCAGCAATATTGTCAGTGACAGTGCACAATATCCACATATTTTTATATATTGTACGTATTTTTACTTAATAAATTGACATTTTTGTCGCGACTTTCAAGTTGTTTTTATCTACCGCCATATTTACAGGAAGTGGGTATTTTTGGTAGATTCTAAATGTCGAAACACCGTTATTCTTACCGGATTGACCTGTACTTCATCCCGGAAAGTGTTTCATGATGGGTGCGCTAAAAGGGGATTTTTTTCCCACCAAATATTGAACAAAAATAGTCTTTCCTTAGTGCACTGTTCACTAAATAGGTCATTTATGGTATATTTCCCCTTACCTCCAGAAAGCTTGCAAGTATAACTAGAAATAGGACGCCCTGTTGATAGTAGACGCGAATAGAAACAGGATAGCATAGAAGAACACACATTATCATGTGTAATGTCCACCCCATGAACCTTTTGCCAAAATTGTACAGTAGTCTTACAAGACCCTGTTTCATTTGTAAAATATATCAATGATGCTTAAATATTTATTAGTGTAGATGTAAATTATTTCAGCTTCATGCCTTTTTGCATTGGTTGGGTCGAAAATTTTGACGAAATCACTCTATCTTGCACAGTTAAGAAGATACCTGTTTTGCTATTTTTGGCAAAAATTCGAAAAATCAAAATGGCCGCCATTTTTGGGGAGGGGAAAATTTTTTGAAAATTGCAAAGAGTACATTCCTTAGATACCCTGTGGGTTGAAAATTTCGACGAAATCGCTCTATCTCGCACGGTTAAGGAGATAGAAGCAAATTTGTGTTTTGCCATTTTTGGCAAAAGTTCGAAAATTCCAAATGGCCGCCATTTTTGGGGAGGGGAAAATTTTTTGAAAATTGCAAAGAGTACATTCCTTAGATACCCTGTGGGTCGAAAATTTCGACGAAATCGCTCTATGTCGCACAGTTGAGATAGAAGCAAATTTGTCTTTTCCATTTTGGGCAAAAATTCGAAAATTCAAAATGGCCGCCATTTTTGGGGGAGGGTAAATGTTTTTGAAAATTGCAAAGATTACATTCCTTAGATACCCTGTGGGTCGAAAATTTCGACGAAATCGCTCTATCTCGCACGGTTAAGGAGATAGAAGCAAATTTGTGTTTTGCCATTTTTGGCAAAAATTCGAAAATTCAAAATGGCCGCCATTTTGGGGGAGGGGAAAATTTTTTGAAAATTGCAAAGAGTACATTCCTTAGATACCCTGTGGGTTGAAAATTTCGACGAAATCGCTCTATCTCGCACGGTTAAGGAGATAGAAGCAAATTTGTGTTTTGCCATTTTTGGCAAAAATTCGAAAATTCAAAATGGCCGCCATTTTTGGGGAGGGGAAAATTTTTTTTAAATTGTAAAGAGTACATTCCTTAGATACCCTGTGGGTCGAAAATTTTGACGAAATCGCTCTATCTCGCACGGTTAAGGAGATAGAAGCAAATTTGTGTTTTGCCATTTTTGGCAAAAATTCGAAAATTCAAAATGGCCGCCATTTTTGGGGAGGGGAAAATTTTTGAAAATTGCAAAGATTACATTATTTAGATACCCTGTGGGTCGAAAATTTTGACAAAATCGCTCTATCTCGCACGGTTAAGGAGATAGAAGCAAATTTGTGTTTTGCCATTTTTGGCAAAAATTCGAAAATTCAAAATGGCCGCCATTTTGGGGGAGGGGAAAATTTTTTGAAAATTGCAAAGAGTACATTCCTTAGATACCCTGTGGGTTGAAAATTTCGACGAAATCGCTCTATCTCGCACGGTTAAGGAGATAGAAGCAAATTTGTGTTTTGCCATTTTTGGCAAAAATTCGAAAATTCCAAATGGCCGCCATTTTTGGGGAGGGGAAAATTTTTTTTAAATTGTAAAGAGTACATTCCTTAGATACCCTGTGGGTCGAAAATTTTGACGAAATCGCTCTATCTCGCACGGTTAAGGAGATAGAAGCAAATTTGTGTTTTGCCATTTTTGGCAAAAATTCGAAAATTCAAAATGGCCGCCATTTTTGGGGAGGGGAAAATTTTTTGAAAATTGCAAAGATTACATTTTTAGATACCCTGTGGGTCGAAAATTTTGACAAAATCGCTCTATCTTGCACGGTTAAGGAGATAGAAGGAAATTTGTGTTTTGCCATTTTTGGCAAAAATTCGAAAAATCAAAATGGCCGCCATTTTTGGGGAGGGGAAATTTTTTGAAAATTGCAAAGAGTACATTCCTTAGATACCCTGTGGGTTGAAAATTTCGACGAAATCGCTCTATCTCGCACAGTTAAGGAGATAGAAGCAAATTTGTGTTTTGCCATTTTGGGCAAAAATTCGAAAAATCAAAATGGCCGCCATTTTTGGGGAGGGGAAAATTTTTTGAAAATTGCAAAGAGTACATTCCTTAGATACCCTGTGGGTTGAAAATTTCGACGAAATCGCTCTTTCTCGCACGGTTAAGGAGATAGAAGGAAATTTGTGTTTTGCCATTTTTGGCAAAAATTCGAAAATTCAAAATGGCTGCCATTTTTAGGGAGGGGAAAATTTTTTGAAAATTGCAAAGAGTACATTCCTTAGATACCCTGTGGGTCGAAAATTTCGACGAAATCGCTCTATCTCGCACGGTTTAGGAGATATGAGCACATTTGCCTTTTTCAGTATTCAAAATAGCTAATTACTCATTTATTTAATTAATTACTCACTCATCTATGAAGCAATTCCCCCCAAAAGCAATCCCATACAAGCTATTAACCCAATGAACCTCCATACCAAATTTCAGAAAGCTAGGCTTAATAGCATTCCTTAAAATGTCTGGAAACCAAAGAGCTACTCAAAAGTAGCAAAGTAGCTATTACTCAGTTAGCTATAGAGCTATCATCACCAAAAGCAATCCCATACAAGCTATTAACCCAATAAACCTGCATGCCAAATTTGGTAAAGATAGGATAAGAACTGTTGCCTAAAATGTCTGGAAACCAAGTGGGACGCCGGACGCCGGACACCGGACGGCGGAAAAAGCAAAAATAATATGTCCACCCCCCAGTGGGGTGGACATAATGAACTCCTGTAATTTCTAATTCAAATTTAACAATTCTTATTGACATCATTATTGGAGCAAGTCTAGGTGCTGTGACAACATCTGCCAACACAGTGGAAAACTTGTCCCTCAACTTGAATATTTTGTTGGTGTTTTTTAAATTTCTTTGATAAAACAAGAGAGCATATAACTTTCTAACAAAATTCTGTCAATTTATCCCCCAAAAGAAAAGGGCGAATTAGTCCCTGCTAAATATTGTGCAGCAGTTCTATCAGTGGCCTGTCCTTTACATGGAAATACACCCTGGAGTTTCAGAGTAACCGGCTAAAATTAGTAAAGGGAATAAAAAAACCACCGGTGGAAAGATAATAAAACTGTGCATTTTTGTGGTGATTAAATCCAAATCAACAGTCATCAGCCAATGGTTACCATGGCAATAAACACTAATGATACTGGCATGAATGGTACGGATCAGAATGTTATAAGAGATATACAGACATCTATGTCTCCATTTCACTGCTTTACATCACTTTGACACACACGCATGCAACTAAAATGTAGCCAATAGTACTTGAACAAGGAAACATATACCTGTGAAAAAAAATTGCAAAAAAAAAAAAAAAAAAAAAAAAAAAAAAAACGCCCATAAAGCAAACTCATTATATTTTTCTAACAAAAGGACAGTCATCTGTGGTGGTCTCTTATTACATGTTAACATGCTATTCAAATGTCTCTTCTTACTCTTGCATGTCCATTTACCACACTGTGCAGCAGATATACCAAACAGAGGTGACATTTTTTATGATTTTTGTCTATTGCCAGGCAAAATTTCATGGGTACAGTAAACTTGTAAAAAATACCCCAAAATACACATCCCTTAAAGGTCACGGGCCATATGTTGATTGAGACTTAAAAGATGGATCTTTTCTAAGTTGAACACAGAAAGAGAGACCAATCTACAACACACGGATAAGTATCTAAAGATTTGTTCCATGCCAAGAATTACACAGATTTGTTTTCTTCCAATTTCAGCCAGATGTTAAAAGGCACATCTGTTTAATTACTGGCAGAAATACTCTATTCCATTATTTTGTGAACAACTTCATTTAATACAGGTTAAAAGTATGACACCTGAATAGCCATAATGTGTTGATCTAAATTCTCTATAAATGGAACATTTATTGTTGCATTTTTGTTGGTTTACTAGAGCTATTGATACAATTTTACATACAGTGACAGGACATACTAAAATGCATGCAACAGTGGGGGAAACACAGGTTTGTATTATTTGCCACTCCGATAGATCTCTGACTCTCTGTGGAGTAAACTAGACTTTCATCAAGTCCTTTTGCCTTGTTTTGTGTAATATATGGGTACTGTATGACCTTCAGAGAAATAGCCATGACAATCATATCTACTATCCCCCTGTAACTCCTGAATGCTGGTGGTTTCTGCTAAGTTTCCAATTTAAACTTAACAGTTCGAGTCAATGATGGATAGCAATACAAAGACTTGGAGCAAGTCAAGGAATAAACTGACAATTATCCATATGTGTTTTCTTGCAGATTTGCATCCATATCCAGACAGTGTGAATTAACTTTTAGTTTAAACTAATCCAGGACTTTGCTCACGACTTGAGTTTGTTTGTGATGAGGAAAGACTATTTTAATTTACTCGTACATACACTGGGTTTTAGATCAACATGCTGCTGAAACAGGAACTCTGTCTGATGAGCCAACATGTGGGAATGTTTTGTGAATACCAGAACTTGGTGACCATGTTTAAAAAGACTTTTGGTATAAATATGAGACTTGAACAAGGCTAACTGATGTACAGTTACAGCTGGATGCACTGTAATATTCTAAAATTAAATGGAGGCAAAGTAGTTTGTCTACAATATCTGCTGTATAATGTATATGTACTGGTAATTGTTTGTGTCTCAATTAAATCCCTTGTTGAAGTGAAATGCGTGATCCAGTGATGTTTTATGACGATGATTCAATAACCTTCCGGGGCTATGTTTCAGAAAAATATGGTATATCCCTCAAACCCTATACAATTTCCAGTAAATGGGTGCTTCCACAATAAAGACCACCGATGCCCAATTACTACTGCTGATTCTATTGCTTTCATTGATTTTATTTGAAGTTTTTCCTTATGGTCACCCTTGAGAAAAACAGATGTACAGTCGATGACACAAGTAAATAATGGACACAAAATATAGAGTAAGAAATCTAAAATTCGCCAGGAATCTAAAATTTGCCACCTCTAAAACCTTAGTTAATTTTATAAAGATAATGATTTTTTGTCTTAAAATTGGTATTTTTCAGTTCAGAAAGCTTTAATTTACTATACATTCAACCGATATCATCTCAATTCATTTATTTTATTAGTATTTCCACATGTGGCGAATTTCAGATATGTGGCGAAATTTAGATTTCTTACTCTACACAAATCCATACATCAGTTTATATAAGCATATTTGCCATCAAAAGATCTGCACCTTGTCATTCTAAAGACATAGGTAAAAGAAATCTTCAAAATTGGTTTTAAAAAAAAGACTTTTATGGTTTAAAAATTAATACATTATAAATGAACACTCCTCAGGAAAAATTGGAGATTTTGTGACATTCAAAGAAACAAGATGAACTTTTAATATCAGATGTGTGAAAATAGAAATATCAGTTACCAGCAATCAGGCATCGTTTGTCAATGTCATGGAAGCACCCGCTTACAGTCTGACAAACTCCACCAATCTACAGTTAATTATTCATAGCCACTCTGGCTTCCAGTTTGATGGTTTTTTTTTTAAAAAACATATCACCACATATTTATGTTTTTTCTACAATTCTGCATTCACTTCTGTTGATTAAATACATTCTACCTTTCTTCTATTTCAGTGGGACATCAAACAATTTAGACGTGCCTTTGTGGATGTAAATTGTATCACTCTATCACCCACAATGCTGAGGTTAATAAATAATAAAACACGAACTGGATCTGGTAAAACCACAGGGGAGTTGGCCATACATTTGCCAGCTTCTATCACCGGATAATACAATGTATTACATCACCATCCTGTTTGTATTAACATATTCACTCTACCAGTTATGATGTATCAACACTTTCTTTAATACACTTTATCATCAGTTATATAATACCAAAGATTCTGCTGGGTCAATTTCCCTTGTAAGTTTTGTCACTTCAAGTAGAGTCTATCCTCTTTCAATAAACCACTGATAAGAAGAGATCTCCTATATTAGAAGTAGACATGAGGGCCCTTGGAGGGGATTTTCGGTTGAGATTTCCCCTATTGTCTGTAAATCTTGTGTCAAGAAGTATAGTTTTCTGATCCCGTCAAACTGGACTTTGCAGGGCTCAATGAAATATCAAAATTACAATGTATTCTGGATATATGTGCTACACAAATTTAACCAGCTGATTTTATCCAGTAAGTTATTCACCATCTGACCAAATCTGGATCTATATTCAGTCTAGAGATTCAGGGCAGTGTACTGGTGCTACTAACAAATCATACTAACCAATCAGGATATTATCAAAACATCCATGATTCAGTTTTCAAAAGGATCAGTCAAAAAAACTAATACTTTTTAGTGTAAAGTCACATGATATGCACCACAAAAGTCCTTGTAGAGTTCAGTGAGTGCAAGAAAATCATGTGATCCTTTAAATGAGTAGTGACATATAATGGCATTTCTCCGCTACATTTCTCTATAATTTGGGTACTACCCTATCCTCTATTGTGCTAGGGTGGGTAGAAATCTGTATGAGTCTTCATATAGCTAGGTGGTCCCGACTCCCTGTTATTATAAAAATGCTGCTTGATTAAATCAGACTCTTCTTTCTTTACCATGTAGTATAGGCTGGTATCTGTAGGTGAATCCCCCATATAAAACCGCTTAGTCTCTATCCCATTGAGACAAGATTCCTCGCCTAAATCCTGATAACTATTGTTTTCGAGGGGGAGGTGTGTTTCCTCACAACTAGAGTTCAACACAGACATGGCGTTGTTATTTGTCTCTTGCTCTTGCAGTAGGATTTTGAGGTTCTTCATCAAGAACCCAGCTAAAAGTAGGCCAAATAACTGAAAAATATAAAACAGAGGAGACCATAAGAAGCGTGAGTTTAACTTGGCCGAACAACTGAAAAATAAATGACAGGAGATATAAAATAAGAACACATTTTACCCCCTTCTGTTTTACAGAAATTTTCAGCTATTCTTTGAATGAGAGGTTTCTTACAATCACATGGCACATTTTAAAATAATTTTATATGTAATAGTTAAACAGTAAAAAAAATTACCTGGAAATGCAGATGAAAATTTCACAAGGGTCTCACATATGTCTATATATACAGACATTAAAATGTTCATTATCAATTGTAAGAATAAAAAAATATTGTGAACAACAGTAGAATGATAAGACTAACATTTTAACTAAACGTATGCCTATTTTATCATTTCACAATGCTTTTATGCAAATTAATTCGTATATTGTTCTGGTAGTCTGGCAAATAATTGTATCCCCAGACGAAAGTCGGGGATACTTAGGATTCAGTACAGTCACGCCGCCGCAGAGATTTCCTTTCGGAAGCGATAACTCAAAAAATATTTTAGTTAGACCTTTCAAATTTGGTATGTGGGTATAGATGGGCAATGTCAAGAAAGCTATTGTTTTGTGACCTTGACCTTCAATTTCAAGGTCACTGGTGGCCTCTTAAAGGTCACATTTTGGTTATTTTTTCATATTTTGGCAAAGTTCTCATATACAGAAAGTTAGATTATCCTATGGGTGGTATGTATAATACATATATATGTCCTCTGTAAGCATGCACAAATTTGACCTTGAAGCTCTTCATTGAAAGTCATCCATAGACTGCCAAAGTACCTCACTGAGGCCATTTTTGGCCTTTTTGGAGATATTTTCACACTTAATGCTGACTGTATTGCATGGAAACTATTGAAAATGGCTTTGGAGGTTGAGTACATGATGGAGTACTAGTATCCAGTTTGTTGACCTTGGCTATTGTTTTCAAGGTGACCTTAGGCCTGCTAAAATGACTCAAAATGGTAGCTTTTACTGCATATATATGCCTATATAAGACTGTGAGGCCATATACCTCCTTTATTATTGTATCCACCGGATGATACTATGGATTTCGCTTCTTTACGCTGACGCCAACGCCACCACCTCCGCCGACGCCGAGGCTTGGTATGTTTACCCAACTTATAGGAAATCATGGATGAGGAATCTTCTGATGTGGTCAGATTTGACCTTGGACCCCTCCTTCAAGGTCTAACGAGGATACCCAAACTTAAAATTGCTTATAACTCGCTTATTATTGGTCCTAGAGGTTTGCAATTTGAAAACAACTTATAGGAAATCATGGGCTGGCAATCTTCTGATGTGGTCAGATTTGACCTTGGGCCCCTCCTTCAAGGTCTAACAAGGATACCCAAACTTAAAAGTGCTTATGACTCGCTTATTATTGGTCCTAGAGGTTTGCAATTTGAAACCCACTAAAAGGAAATCATGGGCTGGCAATCTTTTGATGTGGTCAGATTTGACCTAAATTATGGGCCAATCCTTCAAGGTCTAACGAGGATAGCAAAACTTAAAAGTGCTTATAACTGGCTTATTATTGGTCCTAGAGGTTTGCAATTTGAAACCAACTTATAGGAAATCATGGGCTGGCAATCTTTTGATGTGGTCAGATTTGACCTTGGGCCTCTCCTTCAAGGTCAAACGAGGATATCCAAACCTAAAAGTGCTTATAACTCGCTTATTATTGGTCCTAGAGGTTTGCTATGTGAAACCAACTTTGTTTTATAGGAAATCATGGGTTGGCAATCTTTTGATGTGGTCAGATTTGACAGAATATCTAGTTATGTTAACCTTTCTATGTACGACAGATGCATCTTGAGAGTGTGTGGCTTGTAGTTACAATAATTTTATCCCTAAAGAAATCAGTTTTCCTGTGCAAGGGTTGCATATGTATCTTATTGGTGACAACTGATCAATTTTTGTGCCTTATCAATAAGCAAGATATGACATATATACTACTGATGTTATTTTCAATCCATTTTGTGGGCTATTTTTCAACTCACTGAACTCAACGCAATGATATAAAATACAAAAACAGACAACAAACAGAAATTTTTAGTAATTTAAAGAAGAAATTTTATCTGTTGATTCAGTTGAGAGAAAAATATTTTAAAATGCTGTGCATTTTGAGTACTGCACTGAGTGCTCCTGACTATTTTTCATGAAAATATGGTACACTTGCATTACCTGGTAATATCAAGTAAAACAAACCATACCATTCATGCTTTTTCATTGAGAAAAAAATTGTTGGTATATATTTAGCTTTCAGCTGCCAGAAATTTAAACCAGTAACCACGCACATCTTTCAATAACTAAAAAACCAAAACCACTGAAAGGTTAGAAAAAAAAACTTAAGGGTTATCAGAGTACAAGCCTGGCATAGCATGATGCCACCAAGATCTCTCACTTGGATATTGATAAGCTTGTTAATGAACATGGAAATGGCTTCAGCAATATATCCTAAATACACCACTCTGCAAGGATATATATTACAATGTATAAAAGAAAACAGAATTAATTTCCATAAAAAACAGAGTTTTAACAGGACATCTTTAACACATTGGTTCAGCAATGTCATATAAATGTAGAAGAACCAAGTGCTGTATTTTATAACAAACAGAAAACCCTATGATGGGCATAATATGATTTGATTAAGTGGATGTTTCATCTGCTCTGACCACTGATGCCTGATCCCTAATGACTGATGACTGAACTTTGTTACAAAAGTAAACAAGATCAGCCTTCTAAGGCTTTAATCTCTGAAAAGAAATCCTTGGCCATATATTGATATATTGATGAAGACATAAGCCTCAAAACTGAAGATTTGAAAATTAGATCTAAGCCAATTTTATCACTATGGGTAGCCTTGCTTAAGGCTCAAATTTGCATGATATCTTTTCAAACATGCACACAGATATTTGGTATTCATAAAGCACTCATACATGTTAAGAGAAAGAACTGTATCAGACAGAGCTGTGTGCTAATCTAAAAGTCAGTACATGTATGAGTACATTATAGAAACTGAAACTCCATTATCTGAACTGAAAACTTTCCCCAACTGCAAAGAAATTTGAGCCTTCAGCAAGGCTACACTATGGGCTGAGGAATCACACTAAGCTATGCTTTTAATAAGCTATGCTTATTTGCTGCAATTAAAAAGAATACCACTGTATGGCCTATTGTTACCATGTGAGCATTTGACTATTTCATTTAAATAATGTATATGGTGTCAAATTAATGTCAACATACTCTAAAGGGCTGAAGGGATAATCAAATAACCTGGTGGTCAATGCCCAAAATAGTATCCCTCTGGGGAATGATAGTTATGAAGACTGGGAAGTCAAATCTTCACTTTGTTCTGAGAGAAGCTACAGTTGTTTTTTTACCTAACTATAAGTGGTTTTATGTTGATTCTAATCATCTAAGATGGCTGCTGATCTGTTTGCGGGTATGGACACAAGAAACCTACAATCTGTTGCCATGACTGAGTTTACTGTAATTTACCATTGCAGAAATAGATAAGGTTGACTGAAATATAGATCCTTAAATAATAAAAGGTTGCACTTGGACAGGAAGTAAGTCACTGGAGAAATATGAAACTGACAAAATATTCGGAGCCTTTGAACATGAAGGAGAGTTGTCAAAGGTTGAACTTGACCACAGCAAACTTAATTCCTATTTCATTACTGATTAAAGTTTGTTTCTACACCTTTTGGATCACCAAGGATGATCTCTTGAAACCTCTTGGAACAACAATAACAGACATATAAGGACTATTAGGAGAGGAGGCTACACTCAATCATGAGAAGAGGGTGAAACGGTGTACAGACATGTTTACAGACATGTTTGCACTCATGTTTGTCTGTTGGTCAGCCCAAATAGTTCTCAACAAACTAATAATGAACTGTTCATGCCTGGTATTGGTTAATCAGAGTGGCAACCTTTATGTAATTTAATCAAACTGTCATTGTGCTTAATCATTGTAGAGATGCATTTTGATATACATACAAAAACCACCAGAAATTGTAAATACATATAATAATCAAATGCGTAGGGAGTGTGTACCACTTAGTAAAGTGGTACAATAATGACAAATCCTTCATTAACCATCAGTAGCAATGTTGCATTGCAGTCAGTCTACAACACTTCTAAATAACCAATCATTTTGCATTATTTACATTACTTTTCATAATATATCTATTTAATTATAGAAGTAGTGATGAAAAAAATATAAAAGTGCAAGGTAATGAAAATTGGCCTGCTTCAGTTTGTATTGAAACACCATCCATATGTTCAAACCCCTTTACTTCACAAACTGATGATGTGCAAGCCTCAGGCAAAGCTATAGACTATTACTTTTTAAGAAAACTGCATTTGTTTAAAATAAATAAGTGGCATAGAAGAAAGGCACGCTTCAGTATTTCCAGTTTTCAAGTGAGGGCCTTGGTGAACTTGCACCAAATGTAAACATTGTGAGGATCCTCAGATACAAGTCTGATAGTCTGTCTAGAATCTTCTGAAGATGAAGAAGCCAAGACAAGAAGTACTTGAAAGATTGAGTTCCTTGAGAAAAAAGGAAATTTTGTTGCAATGAAGTAAATTAATGTTGTTGATAAACAAATGCCCAATTGAAGTGATGACTAAGAAGTACACTAGTTTACAAATAAAGTCAATCCTAACTGAAGGGTCCACTTTTCCTTGGAGGAATATCGGATTCAATTTCACATTTGATATATTCAAGAGCTGCAATAACCAACAAACTCAACTGCTCAAGTATTGCATCTGTGTGACAGTGAAATCCACTTAGTAATCATCAAAATGTAACACTTCTAAAAAATTGTATATATTTGAATTAAAGCCCAAAGTCAAGGGGTAAAGTCCCGGGATGAAAACTTTCCCCTTTAATGTATCAACAAAATTGCATCAGAGATGCCCCAACCTACAGCATGGAAAATGTCATTACATAAGAACTTGGAGATCAAGTATGGAGATAGCACAATACAGTGAAAGTACATACAACAATCAGTTGCCGCAATCCATGTATATTTTTTGATAGGAGAAATATGTATCAATTAGGGCAGTAGAAACATTCTGGCAGAGCTAAGGTCAAAGGTCACACTGAGGTAACACCATAACATTGTATACCTACACCCCCAACCAATGTCACTACCAAGTATCACCTTCCTACACTTTGCAGGTTTCCAAGATTTGCCCCGGACATGATTTTAAAGGTCAAGATCACTACAGCAAGGTAAAAGGTCGAATCAAGGTCACACAATGACACTGCACACCTACAAGACCCAACCAATGTCCCTAAATATACTACACTTTATAGTTTCTGAGATACAGCCCGGACAAGCTTTTTACTGTCATCCACCCACCCACCTAAATGCCTGCCCATCTAGGCACCATGGTTGAAAGGTGGGGGTGAAAATTTGTTTAACTTAAATAAGTGATTAGGAAACTGAGGTTACAATCATAGTACTTAAAACCTGCTGATTATTTTAAGTTGCAGCATGTTATTCTTCAAAGTAATGCGCCACAGCTGTAAATCTTTGTGCTCAAGAATTAGGGCAATTGAAATGAACAGTTAAAAGAGAAAATAACCAAAGCATGAACGTGAAGCAGACATTTTTGTGTGTTCATGGCATGTTGTAAAGTCTCTGTTTGTTAACTTCATCCTTCAGTTCAGTGAGCTAGTTAATCTTTAGCATGCTTTATATAACATATTACACCCTTTACTAAAGCCCCTTGCACACATTAGCAAAACAGTGTGGTGTGGCAAAGCAGTATAGATCACATTCCTTTCACAAACATGAGCCAAAGCGAGTTGCAGCTCAGCACCTCAATTCCATTGAAAAATTTGTTTTGTTAATTTTTCCACATGTTGTAAAGCCTTTTTCTATTTTTTTTCCTTTCAAAAGACCACAATAGCTTCCCCCGTTTTGACCAACACATCATACACACAGAATACCAGTCAATAAACTGGATAAAGATTACAACCACCTGAGTGTTGCACAAGGCACACTGGTCTGGTATTTTCAATGCAAGTCATTTAGAAAGTATAGAGAAGTGCCGACCCACCTCTAAGATGCCCACGCCCAGCGCAATGCCTCCCACAATGAGCAGATGGTTGCGGAAAGTGCTGACCAGGTGTGGCACACAGCCCTGTGTGTTGATGGTATGAGCCGCATACATCTCCTGGTAAAATAACATAATATTAACATGTCATTCATGTGGGTTTAACATCACTTTCTAATCATTCTATAGATTACAGTTACAGTGGGGTACCTGTAGAGGTAGAGGGAAGCACTGGATATCAGTTGGTCAAGACTTTGCTACAGCCTTCAGCAAATAAATACTCAACTTTCCCACTGGGGGGAGGCAATTTCTCAAACATGACTGTCTTAATTATGACTGAGTTCACACTATTTAGAACTTTGAATAAGTTTGGATCTATCTGTGAACTACAATGGAAACAAACCCTGGAAACCAAAGCCACATACATACCAAAAATTTAAGGCGCAGTTTAGAGCGGGAATGCTCCCACCCTAGAGTTGAAACTGGTCATTTTAAAACCATAACAAATCCAGTAAAAGGAAATTATAGACATTTTAAGATTACATGAACACATTTGTCAGTTTTGCAACATGGGAAGCATTGAAGACGACTACCATTTTTTAATCATTTGTCTCTAGTATAAAGATTATAGAGAAAATCTGTTTAACAGTATTACATGCTCGGTTGGTAATTTTAATGAAATGTCAATAAAAATCAACAAAAGGGTTTGTCAAAGTTTTTGCAAAATATTTGAGAAAGATAGAAAGGCATCTTGTTTACTAATATTACTTGAATGTCATTGAAATGTTTGTAGATGTAAAAGAATATCTTCATACCTTCTGTCAAACAGTGATTTATAAGCCCATGTAGAGCTGGGTATATTGAAATTGTTACAATATGGATTATAATATGCACATACATACAAGTCACTATAATAAATAAATTTTCTATCTGTCTACCAAATCACCTCCCCTAGTTCAGTTGAAAGCAAAATCACCTCTAGCTCTCCTTTTGCAATTCTGGGTAAATACTGATAATACAGTTCAAAGTATATTACCTGTGTTAGGCAATCTCTCATTCACCAATATAGTGTTTGTCTCGTATTGACATCATAGAAAAAATTGGAAAATTTAAAATGGTTTAGGAGATACAAGCAATTTTAAGTTTTTTGGCAAACATTTGAAAATTTCAAATGGCTGACATTTTTGAAAAGAGGAAAAATTTTTGAAAATTGGGCAGAGTATCTTGCTTAGATACCCTGTGGATAGAAACTTTTGCCGAAATCATTTTATACCGAACGATTTAGGAGATACAAGCAAATTTTGGAAAATTGAAAATGGCCGCCATTTTTGGAAAGAGGAAAAATTTTTGAGAATTGAGCAGAGTATCTTGCATATATACCCTACAGGCCAAAAATTTCGCCAAAATTGTTCTATCTCGCACCATTTTTGTCAAAAATTCGAAAATTCAAAATGGCCACCATTTTTGGAAAGAGGAAAAATTTGTGAGAACTGAGCAGATTATCTTGCATATATACCCTACGGGCCAAAATATTTCACCGAAATCGCTCTATCTCGCACGGTTTAGGAGATACAAGCAATTTTAAGTTTTACCATTTTTGTCAAAAATTCTAAAATTCCAAATGGCTGCCACTTTTGGAAAGAGGAAAAATTTTGAAAATTGAGCAGAGTATCTTGCATATATACCCTATGGGCCAAAAATTTCACCGAAATCGCTCTATCTCGCACGGTTTAGGAGATACAAGCAATTTTAAGTTTTACCATTTTTGTCAAAAATTCGAAAATTCAAAATGGCTGCCATTTTTGGAGGGAGGAAAAATTTTTGAAAATTGAGCAGAGTATCTTGCATATGTATCATGCGGGCCAAAAATTTCACCGAAATTGCTCTGTCTCGCATGGTTTAGAAATTATTAAGGGATTTGTATTTTCCTTGTTAATAAAAATTTTAATGCTTAATTAATTAGCCATTTTTTAATGGAAGTCTACCAAAATCTAATCATTTGCAAATCTTTATACCATGCATCCATATACCAAATTTCAGGCGAATATTTTAAACACTTCTTAAGTTATCATCCGGACAAGCAAAATCCTGTTTTTGGTCATGTGACTTCTCTGATTGGTTGAAATGTCATGGCACCAAATTCAGAAAATTTTCCCAGGGCTACTAAATCTATGTGCCAAGTTTGAAGAAATTCCATCCACTTGTAAAGACACTATAGGTACACAAACTTGCGGAGCCGGCGGGTACAGCGGACCCTTCCGCGATAATTCCTCCCATATGCAAACAAGCGTCCCTCGTGGAACGCTTAATTAGCAATTGCTACCTGTTTTGCTTGAGTAGTGAGAGCAATTACTTGAGAATAGATTTTTTGTGTTTTTGTTAATATTTGTTGATGACTTACTTAAAATTGGCAGATATCTGCTGTTCATAACCTCTGCCAAGGAGATATTAAATTCACGACCACTTGTCTGTTTGTTTGTTTGTTTGTTTGTTAGCAGGATTATGGAAATTTTTGGATTTTTATGAAAAAATTCAGAAAATGATTCTCACTCCAACTTAACTTTTAGAGTGAACTTGATAACCATCTGCAATCAAAAAAATATCAAAGATCCAGATTTTCCGATTCGCTTACTATTGAGCCGTTTTGCGTTAGAAAAGGGAGACAAGGTTCTGATATAAATTATGCATGCCTTGGCAGAGTCTGAACTCTCCAAGTGCTCTTGGCAATGTTGAAACTGTGCATACTGATTGCCACTACAGATCCTCCACATGGAAATCTACACTAAGTGTTCTTACAAACACTGTATTTGGGACTTCTCCCATGTGATAGATGACTGGTTTGTGTGCCAGAGTGTTTGTGACAGTTGCATTACTCACTTCCATTCATGCCAATGAGATCAAATAATTCAAAACAAATTGGCTTTGACCCGATGATCACAAATAAAAGCTAGAAATAGGAAGCACTATAAAAAGAGTAATAAAATATTGAATAGGCGAATTGCATACAGAAAACACATTATCATGTGTAATGTCCACCCATGAGACTTTGGAAAGCCTTTGGGAGAAAAGCCCTCAAATTTGTCCCAGGAAAAAAACCCTCACAAAATGAGCCTTGTGGAGAAAACCCCTCAGGAGAAAACCCCTCCTCTTGCCGTTTCCGAGATATTAACATTTTCAGTTTTCCGCAAAAATCCAAGATGGCCACCAAAAGTAGCGAAATTGAAATTTTTCAATTTCACATAGATTACTCTCTCCATACCCTGTGGGTCAAAAATTCTGTCGAAATCGCTCTATCTCTTACGGTTTCCGAGATATTAACATTTTTTGTTTTTCCGCAAAAATTCAAGATGGCCGCAAAAGTGGCGAAAATTGAAATTTTTCAATTGCACATAAAATACTCTACCACTACCATGCGAGTCAAAATTTCTGTGGAAATGGCTCTATCTCTTACGGTTTCCGAGATATTAACATTTTTTGTTTTTCCGCAAAAATTCAAGATGGCCGCCAAAAGTGGCGAAAATTGAAATTTTTCAATTTTGTATAGAATACTTTCCTACTACCCTATGGGTCAAAAATTCTGTCGAAATCGCTCTATCTCTTACGGTTTCTGAGATATTAATATTTTTTGTTTTTCGCAAAAATTCAAGATGGCCGCCAAAAGTGGCGAAAATTGAATTTTTTCAATTTCACATAGAATACTCTGCTACAACCCTACGGGTCAAAAATTCTGTCGAAATCGCTCTATCTCTTACGGTTTCCAAGATATTAACATTTTTTGTTTTTCCGCAAAAAATCAAGATGGCCGCCAAAAGTGGCGAAAATTGAAATTTTTCAATTTTGTATAGAATACTTTCCTACTACCCTACGGGTCAAAAATTCTGTCCAAATCGCTCTATCTCTTACGGTTTCTGAGATATTAAGATTTTTTCGTTTTTCGCAAAAATTCAAGATGGCCGCCAAAAGTGGCGAAAATTGAAATTTTTCAATTTTGTATAGAATACTTTGCTACTACCCTATGGGTCAAAAAATCTGTCGAAATCGCTCTATCTCTTACGGTTTCTGAGATATTAATATTTTTTATTTTTCGCAAAAATTCAAGATGGCCGCCAAAAGTGGCGAAAATTGAATTTTTTCAATTTCGAAATCGCTCTGTCTCTTACGGTTTCCGAGATATTAACATTTTTTGCTTTTCCGCAAAAATTCAAGATGGCCGCCAAAAGTGGCGAAAATTGAATTTTTTCAATTGCACATAGAATACTCTACCACTACTATGCGAGCATCAAAATTTCTGTCAAAATGGCTCTATCTCTTACGGTTTCCGAGATATTAACATTTTTTGTTTTTCCGCAAAAATTCGAGATGGCCGCCAAAAGTGGCGAAAATTGAATTTTTTCAATTTCACATAGAATACTCTGCTACAACCCTGCGGGTCAAAAATTCGGTCAAAATCGCTCTGTCTCTTACGGTTTCCGAGATATTAACATTTTTTGTTTTTCTGCAAAAATTCAAGATGGCCGCCAAAAGTGGCGAAAATCGAAATTTTTCAATTTTGTATAGAATACTTTCCTACTACCCGACGGGTCAAAAATTCTGTCTAAATCGCTCTATCTTTTACGGTTTCCGAGATATTAAGATTTTTTCGCTTTTCGCAAAAATTCAAGATGGCCGCCAAAAGTGGCGAAAATTGAAAGTTTTTTAAATTTTGTATAGAACACTTTCCTACTACCCTGTGGGTCAAAAATTCTGTCGAAATCGCTCTATCTCTTACGGTTTCTGAGATATTAGCAAATTACTCAAAAGTAGTACTGAAAATACACAATGAAGTACCTAAATGGCTATTACTCATGTACTGACACAGCTATCAGTCCCAAATGCAATACCAAGCGAGCTATGAACATAACAATCTTGTATTCAAAATTGTAGTAAAATATCTTTAATTATTTTGGCTTAAATGCACGGAAACCAATGGGTACTGAAAATAGCTGTACTTAAGTATTACTCAGTAAACAAAAGAGGTACAACAGCCAAAAGCAATCCCAAGCAAGCTACTGACCCAATAAGCCTGCATACCAAATTTGGTGAAAATAGCTCTAATACTTTTCCTTTAAATGAGCAGAAACCATGTGTGACGCCGGACATCGGACGCCGGACGCCGGACATCGGACGGCGGAAAAAGCAAAAATAATATATCCACCCCCCAGGGGGGTGGACATAACTACCAAGTCAGAACTAGGTATAAAGTTGTTTTATCATCTTGAAAAGCATTTTAGATGAATTAGAAAGGGCTTACATACATCAAAGAAAAACAAAATTACGATTTCTATGGACTAATTAACACAAAATATTTTCAGCATGAAATCAGAAGCCATGGTAATTATTTGCTATAATGGCAGTAATATCATACCAGATGGAGACAACATATCTTCTTTTTTTTTGTCGAGGGGACAACTACAATCATCAATTGAGGTAGCTAGAGTTTTTAGCTTTTGTCGTCACCTAATTATTTATGATGCTTGCTTGGTTGCAGAATGTTTAATAGCTGAAACAAATAAATAGCTTTATATGGTGCTTGGCTATTCAAACCACGATATGTCACACATATAAATTAATCAACAGATATTTGTGTCCTCAAAAAATCTATGTTGTATGATCTCATGATGTCACATTTTATTGTTTCCTGTAAAAAATGCTGACATATTGAATCAATGATTTACTGAAGGTATTGTCTACATAATAGCTTTTCCTTTCCATGGAGTCATCCAGTCTTTTTCATCTTTTACATTTAACTCTGTGACATTAACAGTCCATTAGCTATAAGATCTAAATACAACAGCAGCTGACGTAAACAGATTTGCTTATTTAAGACCAATAGCTCTGTTAAGTATCTTAGCAATACGGACACAATCATACTGAAAAGGTTTAGTGCTTTGTGTGGTAATACAGCACAACTTAGCCAGAAAATCTTTATTTGGACATGTGATACAGCTTGGATTTCTCTTGATTAAATTATGTCCTGAAACAAGCACAACTGATGCCATTGAAATACTTGTTAATATACAGAGAAATGATGAAAACACTAATCCCAGCTGCATTTGTCAGACAAATTTCTGCACTGATTTTTAAAAGGTAATCTCAGCCTCATAAAAACAGTTACTCCCAGCACTTTTCTGCGAGTAAATAAATCAGATTTAACAAATCTTTCAAAGCACTGTCATCCGTGTAACAATGGAGTCAATTTTGTTAAGTGCCATCTTAATGGTAACTTCGACAAAGTGCTAATTGTCCAGAAAGGTGGAAAGGTCCAATGCCAAGTAGAAGGTTGTCACCAAAATAAATTCAACCAGACGAGAGACTGAAGAGATGGATAGGTCAGTCTGGGGAGGTATCATTCAAGGTGACTTCTAAATTTTCTTTCTGTGACAAGTCGGCAAATCTTATTGCAATCACTGGCTGTTGAGCAGGACGTAAAACCCTAACTTTGACTGAATGTATTCAACAAAAGCTGTTCCTTCTAATTTTTGTGTTTGAAAAAGTAGAGGATCCAGTTATGATTGCCCTGAGTAAATGTTCACAGTCAACAAACCAATGTGAATTTTCAAAATCGAACCTGGTCATTTAACTAGAGGTCTCTGCTATACATACCGAACGGTAGATCTGGAAATTCTTCAAAAAAATAAAAACCACCTTGTATCAATTCATACCGTATTGTTTTTAGTTTGTCTAGACAAGACCAGGCCAGTTTGTCAGACCAGTTTCATGCAATATTATTGGAATAGGTCTTATTATGAATGGTGTGTACATGCCTTAAAGCGACAACAATTGATGGGTGGAAATGGTTCTGCAGGTTGGTTGAAATTGTTTAAAATACAGTTGGGTTTAACTGTGTGGATACTGCACTGTGGGTTTAAGTGGGTTATTTGCTTGAAACAGCTCTCTGAAAAGAACTTAACTTTTGTATCTAATAACTTAGTTTGATAGCTTTATTTAAATTACACCCGAGAGGTTTTCTTTCGTTAAAAATGTCCAATATCTTTCATTAATGGGCAGTTGTTCCTCTCTGTGATTTTGACCATATATAGAAGCCTTTTTAACACATTTCCAAAGAAACTTTTTACACTTATTTCAACTAAAAACAACATTTTAAAATTACAAATTAAGGATTCGAAGGGCTGTAATTTAAAAAGGTTAATAGCCCAACAAGTCTCCACTATTTAAAAATAATGGACTGTTGACTTCATCCTTTTGGTACCTCATAAACAATCCATTATTTTCAAATACTGGACAGTTAATTTAAACTTGCCCATTAATCTATACTTCTACTTTGCCAATTATTACTTTCAGACTGTATAACCTTACACCACCTCATCTATTTTCTCAAGTTACTTTCTACTGAGCAAGTTGTTTGCATGATAGAGGTTAAATAATATTATGGAAACAAAATAACCCTGCTCTACCCAGATAAATCATTGATATAACACTGTAAACTGATGAAACTAGACCTATCGCATCGGAGAACCGATGCAAATTGTATCCACCAGAAGAAAACTCACCAAAGCCATTCCAACATTGCTTAACCTTGAAGGAGAAGCCCAAGGTGAAATCTGACCATATCAAAAGATTCTTAACCCATGATTTCCTATAGGTTGGTGTGACACTGCAAACCTCTAGGAATACGAATAAGCAAGATATAAACACTAATTTTGGCAATCCTCGTTTGACCTTGAAGGAGGGGTCCAAGGTCAAATCCGACCACACCAAAAGACTCCCAGCCCACGATTTCTTATAGGTTGGTTTACCATCTCAAACCTCTAGGACCAATAATAAGCGAGTTATAAACACTTTTAAGTTTGGCTATCCTCATTTAACCTTGAAGGAGGAGTCCAACGCCAAATTCGACCACACCAAAAGACTCCCAGCCCATGATTTCCTGTAGGTTGGTTTACCATCCTAAACCTCTACGACCAATAATAAGTGAGTTATAAACACTTTTAAGTTTGGCTATCCTCATTTAACCTTGAAGGAGGAGTCCAACGCCAAATTCGACCACACCAAAAGACTCCCAGCCCATGATTTCCTGTAGGTTGGTTTACCATCCCAAACCTCTAGGACCAATAATAAGCGAGTTATAAGCACTTTTAAGTTTGGCTATCCTCGTTTGACCTTGAAGGAGGGGTCCAAGGTCAAATCTGACCACACCAAAAGATTCCCAGCCCATGATTTCCTATAGGTTGGTTTACCATCCCAAACCTCTAGGACCAATAATAAGCGAGTTATAAGCACTTTTAAGTTTGGCTATGCTTGTTTCACCTTGAAGGAGGGGTCCAAGGTCAAATCCAACCACACCAAAAGATTCCCAGCCCATGATTTCCTATAGGTTGGTTTACCATCCCAAACCTCTAGGACCAATAATAAGCGAGTTATAAGCACTTTTAAGTTTGGCTATGCTTGTTTCACCTTGAAGGAGGGGTCCAAGGTCAAATCCGACCACACCAAAAGATTCCCAGCCCATGATTTCCTATAGGTTGGTTTACCATCCCAAACCTCTAGGACCAATAATAATCGAGTTATAAGCACTTTTAAGTTTGGCTATCCTCGTTTGACCTTGAAAGAGGGGTCCAAGGTCAAATCTGACCACACCAAAAGATTCCCAGCCCATGATTTCCTATAGGTTGGTTTACCATCCCAAACCTCTAGGACCAATAATAAGGGAGATATAAGCACTTTTCATGACTGCAAATAAACGCCTGATGCGGCCATCTTGTTTTTCAAAATGAGGCCAAAAATATTCCCAGTCAAGATTTTATAATGAGGAACATATCCTGCGAATTTGAGATCTCTACCTATAATACCCTTTGCTCTAGAGGGCCACCAAAAGTCCTTGTTTAAAGTCGAAAAACGCCCATGGCGGCCATCTTGTTTTTCAAAATGAGGGCAAAAATATTCACAAGCAAGATTTTATGGCTATGAATAAATCCTGCAAATTTGAGAAGGCTAGCTACAATATTTTTTTTTCGTTAGAGCGGTAACGGTGAAATCTCTCTACACACTGCGGCGGCGGCGTAGGCGTAACAAAGTCAAATCCATAGCATCCGGTGGATACAAATATTCTCTACAACATTTAGATGTCAAAGAATGAAAATACAGTTCAAAAAAGTCTCTTCATGTGGGAATTAATTATTGTTTTCATTAAACCTTAGAAAATTGCTTTAATTTGTCAAAATATCACAAGTCCTCTCAGTAACATTGAAAAGTAGAAACGGAAAGAAAGGACAAACTCCAACTACTCCAGACGTATTGCAGGAAATCGTTCAGCCACTCAGCCACTTACAGGCATAAGGAATTTTGCTGCTAATTCCAGGCATGCAGGGCAGCAAATCACTGGGCAAATGTACTGTCAGAGTGGTTTTACGTAAGACCAAATGTCTTCAAATTCAATCACCTGTATCATTTGTGATGATGAAACAAAACTCAAGTTTGGCATTACTTTGGACCTAAATACAAGCTGTGCTAAAAATATTGTACAGAAAAAAATGCTTTATTAAAACTCAGATATGAGAATTCAGTCTGGGATTGTATGGTCATTAGACACTTTTTCCATTCATATATACTATGTTGACCTCTTGTAATCCTCATGAAGGTAAAATATTTCATGATTCAATTTGATTCAGTTTATAAGGGTTCAACTTTTCTGGAACAATTCTGCACAACAGTGTTCATATCAGAAAATTCACTCATGACACAAATCAGAAATAAAATTAACAAAAAAATTTAACAAGAAAACTGGGGTTATAGACCCCAAAAGGCAGGTTGCACAATCAGTATCAGTGATGGTAACACATACTAGTACTTCCCATGTCTACAAGATGGATGTATGCCAGATGTATGCAACATAATAGCTGTGACACTGGTCCTGGACATATCAAAATAGTGCTGGGCTCTGTCCTTCCACTTTGTCAAGATTGAAATCGAGAAGCATCTTCAAGTTACAGTCTGCAAACAGAATTTTAAGATCGCGGCCATCTTGTTTTTCCAAATGGCACCCATTTTGACAACAACCTAGCCTGGGTACTTCCCTACCACCATGTGCCACCACTCTGTCTAGACTGGACACCAGTCTGTCTATTTTTACAGAAAAAGGGACGGATATCGGCTAAAATTCCCTACATAAGTACACTTCCGCCACCTCATTGTTACTTTTCTCGGGGTAATGATACTCCAACTCTCGTGAGAATGGAAATTAAGGTAACAAGTTAAGTGTTCATGTTCAGAGCTCAGGGGCCATATTCTACAACAATCCTTGGACAATTTATAACTTAGATTTCAAGTATTTCTAAGATTTCAAGTAAGAAATGATGAACTGAACATTCCTAACCTTTGTTTCGTGAATATAGAGTGCAAGAAAAAATTAAGTGAAAAACCTTCCCTAATTTAGATCTAAGGTCACCTTATCTAAGTACTATTGTAGAATACAGCCCCTGGGGCTGGTTTCACGAAGCCTCCTTAAGATAAAGGTCACCTTAAATTCTAGGATTTCCTTGATTTTCTCCCGCCTCTCAGTTTCACAATCTCAGTTTCACAAAGCCTCCTTCCTTAAAGGAGACCTTAAAACTTCCCTTGAATTTCAAGGAAGCTAAGGACCTACCTTAGATTTAAGGAAGTGTCCTTCAAGGAATGTCTAACTTTAATGAACATTTTAAGGTGAATCCACCTAAATATATAGAACTTGAAACATAATTGTCAAACCTATATCCAGAAACAATGTTTTGCTGTTTATTTCGTACAATTTGGTTGTTTAATTCTTGAAAAATTGATTTGATTCAAACTTTTGAAGTGAGAAACATATTCATGGAGTTTCCTTGAACATAAAGGGCCCCTCCCTTACTTTGATAAAAAATTCTCATGTGACCTACTGTATTAATTTACAAAATATAATCACAACCAATCTGCATTTTACAAAATTTATTAAAATACAGTAAAATATAGATTTACTGACTTTACTGGGGCCGATTTCACTAAAGGACTTAAACTAAGTCCCTTTTTTGGCTAAGTCTTGGACTTAAATCTAAGACTTTGGTCTTAGCTAGAAAAATGGATTTCACAAAGGTGACTTAGCTAAGTCCAGGCTTATCATATAACCACAGTGGTTTTCTGTGTCATGTGACCTTTTGTATCTATTCAAAATATAATATTGATGCCACATATTCTTCATTTAATGTATTTTATCTAAGGATAAGTGCTGTTTTGAAATTGAAAACCTTATTAGCACATATAAACTTCCCAAACACTACTTTAGTGAGGTGTTCTGCATAATTATAATTTATTTACAGCCATTTCAAATTTTGAAGTGGAGAAAAGTTTATGGCGGCCATATTTAAGTCCTCTTTACAAAATTTAAGCCCACTACCTAACAGACTTAAAAGTTAAGTCCACTGACTTAGCAATTTCATGGACTTAGCTGCTTTGTGAAATCCGCTAAGTCTAAGACCACAGACTTAGCAGTTTTTTGACAAAATTTAAGACCAAAGTCTTAGATTTAAGCCTATATCTGGACTTAAGTCCCGTTGTGAAATCGGCCCCTGGGGCCGGTTTCATAAAAAGTCTCAGTTTGAGACCAGTTTTGGGCTGAGTCTGGGTCTCAAATCTGAGACTTTTGTCTCGGCTGAGTTTTTGGCTCAAATGGATTTCACAAAAGGTGGATCAGCTGAGACTGGTCTCAAGTTATGGTCTCAACTTTTTAATTTCATTTAAGACACCTCCTTGGTTTGTTTTTTAATGCAAGTGCATTTATTTCATGGTCAATATCGATTTAAATTGCATTAACACTCATATCGGATAACACATGAAAAAAAATTGATATAATATTATTGGTAACAAGCCAATTGTTTGAGACTCAACTGAGACCGAGTCAAGCTTTGAGTCCCCTCTAGTAACTATTCACTTGACAACAATCAAAAAAGCATGTCAATTCAATTGACTTTTCTTATTATGAATATTGAATATGTAGTTGTAATTAGTAAGCAAAATAAAAATATAATATTTCAAGATTCAACAAATTCATTTTCATGCAAATTATATTGCTTTATACACAAGTATTTGGATGACAAACTTTGGGCTCAAAATTTGAGACACCTCCTTGGTGGGCTCAAAATTGAGTCCATGACTGAGCCAAATCTCAAGTTGAGCCTGTTTGTGAAATGCTTCGAGTCTGAGTCCACAGACTCAGCAAAATATTTACAACATTTGAGCCCAAAGTCTCAGATTTGAGCCTGAGACCAGACTTAAGTCCTTTCATGAAACCGGCCCCTGATCTTTAACAGTGTTACAATGACATTGTCTCCATAAGGTAATTTCGGTACAAAATGAGTGCACAAGTACACATGTACTTACATTGAAAGAAAAACATTGGTGTGGTTATAGGTTTTGGAAACAACTCCCAAAAGAAATAAAAATGCAAATAATGTATCTGAAAATTAAAATGTACCTAATTTACCAAGTTTAAAATAGTTAAAATGCTAAAATGCAATTTACTCTCTTAAAATTAAAAATAAATTGTGTGAAGGTTATATATGTAATGGAGGGGAAATTCCAAGCAGTGTGGTTATACAGGGAATTGCCCTTCCTTTGTTTTAAGGAAAATCTTTGGTAAGGTGGAATAAAGGAGGCTTTGTTAAACATGATTTAAGGGAAGCCTTGCCAAAGGTTAGAAATCCCCCTTCCTTTACTTTAAGGAAGGAAAAAACAAAAGACGCTTGGTCTTTCTTTCGTTTTACAGTTAAGAAACATACTGACCCATAAAATGTCCGACAGGAAGGTTCAAAGTGGGAGAATAAAAGAGAGAGCAATATTGGATCCATCTTTGTCCCCAAAAGAGGAGACAGGAAACAGACAACCACTCTATGAAGTTTGAAATCAATAGGTGGAAGCGTCTTCGAGTTAGAGCCCAGAAATGGAATTTCAAGATGGCAGACATGACATCTGCCATCTTGTTTTTCTAAATGGCACCAATTTTGAAAGCATCCTAGCCTAGATGGTGTCCTACCACCCTGTTAAGTTTCAAATCACTCAGCAGAAGCATTTCAAAATGGCATCCATGGCGACCATCTTGTTTTTCCAGATGGCACCAACTTCGAAAGCAACCAGGCCTAGGTGGTGCCTTACCACCCTGTTAAGTTTCAAATCGTGCGGCAGAAGCGTGTTCGAGTTAGAGGCCAGAAACGGAAATTGAAGATGGCAGCCATGGCAGCCATCTTGTTTTTTCCAAGTGGCACCAATTTCAAAAGCAACGTAGCCTAGGTAATGCCCTACCACTCTGTTAAGTTTCAAAACAATTGGCAGAAGCAGCTTTGAGTTAGAGTCTGGAAATGGAATTTCAAGAAGGCGGCCATGGTGACCATCTTGTTTTTCCAAATGGCACCAACTTCAAAAAAAAACCTAGCCTTGGTGCTGTCCTACTACCCTGTTAAGTGTCAATCGATCGGCAGAAGCGTGTTTGAGTTAGAGTCCAGAAACCAAAATGTTGACGGACAGACGGATGTCGGGCACACCAACCTTATAGGCGAGTTGGTTACAGTCAACCCACCCAAAACAGCAACCCTGGAGCTTGAAGGCATGTATAGATTTGATTCAGTAATGTTATACAGTTGCATCAAATACTGATGCCAAATCTCTACAACTCTTTGTTCTATTAAAAATCACTTTTGTAATAAAAATGTTTCTCATTTGCTGATGACATGGTATACGGTAATAATTATAACGATTGCATTAGGCTAATAGTATGTGTCTTCTGCTGGTGAAGCCACATATTAATTTATTAGTTTTGTACTATTGTAGACAACATTTAACAGAATTTACATTTGCTCATATTTAAAAACCTTTAATTGATGTCATAGTAAGGATCACAGTGACTGGGTTAGACTTACTCCATGGTTTAAACATATTATTTTTTAAGTATTACCTAGTCTCTTAACTCTTGACGCGATTAAGCCATGAAGCATTACCAAATGATTTTGAAGTAAAAAAGTATTTGTAAGTTTAATAGTACTGTGTTAAAGTTACGCACATTACTTTTGGTTTGAAATATTTGCAAATCTTTTTAACATTTTCTGATAAAATATTGAAGATCATAATTTTAACATATTGTAGTCTCACAACTTTGTGCCAGTCTGCTGATTTACATACTTAAACCTCACAGACTTGCCAAAAGTCCTTTGGCTTTTTTAAGACACTAATCTGTTTTGAGTTTTTATTGTACACTAAATTTACAAGGATAATTTTACAATATAAAACCATTCCTTTGCTGAAAACAAAGTTTTAATTATAATAAGTGTATTGGGTAATGGGTCCTGACCTTCAAGTATTGTGTAAAATACTTCATTTCTGTATTTACAGATGAACAAAATCACTTTGTAGAAATCATGTAGCCATTATCACTCAAAAAGGAAGTTCAAGGTAAAATCGGTAAATTTAGCTCACCCCATATATTCTAGTGTTGAAGCCACACTTCATGTTTCCAGGGATTTTACAGCAGGAAGCAGGCACTCCACAGCTGGTCTGTGCAGGAGAGGAACAGTTGAAGTAGGCATTGTGTTCCCAGTCCATGTAGTCAGTAGCACCACAGCATGAAAACTACAAACATCAAATGCACAGAAGCATGGAAATTATAAGAATCAAACACACAGAAGCATGGAAACTACTGACAAATGTATAGTGAGACATGAGATATTGAAAATCATGGAAAAATACATAGAGAGTTATGAAACCCACAGAAAAACACACACAGAGATATATGGAAAATATGGAAAAATACTTACAGAGAGATATAACTACAAAAGATACATAGCAAGACATGAAAAACACTAAACAATACACAGAAACATGAAAAGTACAGAAAAATGCAGAGGGAGATATGAAAACTGCAGAAATATACACAGAGAGATATAAAAACTGCAAAATATTACACACAGAGGCATGAAACAGGTCAAGATTACAATTTCATCCAAAAACCAAGGTGTACTGGTCGGGGAGGTGGTGTTGGTTTTCTGTGTAGGAAAACCTTTTCTCCCAGTATTGTCTCTTCACCAGTTTTCAGGTCATTTGAAATTATCATACTTTCGTTCAAGTCTGACTACAATAGCTTTGTTGCTGCTTGTGTGTACCGTCCTCCTGGTTCATGTACTACTCAGTTTCTGGAAGATTTTCTGGCTCTTTCTGGCTTTCTGTCTTCGACTGGTTCCAGTTTCATCATTTGTGGTGATATAAATGTCCATCTGGATATTGAGTGTGGTGATAGGTCCAGGTTTAACGACATCCTTCAGTGTTGCGGTTTGGTTCAAAGTGTCAGTGGCCCGACTCATTTACTGGGTCACACTCTGGATGTCTTGATATCTCCTTGCAACTCAGATTTTGTCCGCAATGTTAGTGTGGGAGATTTCATTTCTGACCATGCTGCCATAAGATGCCAACTGGATTTCTCCCACCCATCAACCAGCATCGACAAATGGGTCTCTTATCGTCGGTACCACAGGATTGATATCGACCAGTTCAGAAATGACCTTAATAATTTACCGTTTGTACGGTCCCCTGAAGGTACTGTTGCAGAACTTTATGATCAGTACATAACTGGTGTTACACAGGTACTTGACAAGCATGCTCCTATCATTTCACGCAAGGCTAAACAGCAGTCTGAGGAGTGGTTGTCTGATTCGTATCGCATGGCTCGATCTCTTAGGCGGCAATTTGAACGAAGGTGGAGAAAACATAAGTCAGAGGTGAACATGTCAAGACTTCGCAGGCAAATTGCCTGGTGTAATCGACTGGCCAATACAGACAAGGGTTCATACCATACAAATCTCATAACTGCAAATAGTCGTGACCCCAAGAAGCTATGGCAGTCATTGAGGAAGATGTTGCATCGCACCTCCGAGACTGTCCTGCCTGCTCATAGCTCAGACAAAAGCTTCACAGACATGTTTGCTTCTTTTTTCTCCAATAAAATAAGTAAAATCAGGGACACCTTTTCTACTTCTGGCTCTTTCAATGATGCACCAGATTCGGTGCCTCCTGCTTTCAATGCCTTTATGCCTGTCACTGAAGACGAGGTCTATAAGTGTATTAGTGAATCCCCCACTAAATCTTGCTCACTAGACCCCATACCAACATCCCTCCTTAAGGATTGTCTTGATATCCTCCTCCTTTCTATTACCAAGTTGGTAAATTATTCTCTCATTGATGGATCTTTTCCAAATTCTTTCAAAAAGGCGGTTGTCACCCCCCTCATAAAAAAGGCTTCCCTTCCCAGAAACGACCTTAAGAATTATCGCCCAGTGTCTGGTCTTTGTTTCCTGTCAAAGTTGGTTGAGCGAGTCGTTGCCAGGCAGCTAACGTCACACATTAATAACAACAAACTGGACAATCCTCATCAGTCAGCATATAAGCCAGGACATTCCACAGAAACTGCTTTATTGTCTATAAAAAACGAGGTTCATCTCTCTCTGGCACGCAGTGAACCCACAGCTCTAGTATTTCTTGACTTATCAGCCGCATTTGACACTATAGACCATAATATTCTCCTTGGTTACCTTAAATCCTGGTTTGGTTTTGGTGGAACAGTTCTAAGGTGGTTTGCTTCCTACTTAAGAAATCGGTGCCAGGCCATTAAGATAGGCTCCACACTATCTGAATTAAGCAATCTCATCTATGGTGTTCCACAAGGTTCTGTTCTGGGTACGTTACTGTTTTCACTCTATACAACACCACTTAATAAAATTATTCGCCTCCACCCGCATATTAAATTCCATTTTTATGCGGATGATACTCAGTTATACATCCATCTCTCCCATAAGAATGCATCTTCGGCTCTCGCCAAGCTAAATGCCTGCCTTCATGATGTCCAAGAGTGGATGTCTCTCAGTAAATTGAAGCTCAACCCTGAAAAAACTGAGTTTATTGTCTTTGGTTCCAAGGCTCAACGTCAGAAGATTTCCTCTCACTTTCCTGTTAGCATTCTTGGTAGCCTTCTTCATCCGGTTGATTCTGTCAGAAATCTAGGTGTGTGGTTTGATGCAGATTTTTCATTCTCTGAGCATATCAAGAGGACTTGCAAAGCGTGCTTCCTTCAGATGCGTGACCTCCGTAGAATTAGTATCTCACTCCTGAAGTGGCAGTCCTTGCTGCAAATGCCTTGGTTAGTAGTCGTCTGGACTATTTTAACTCTCTGTTCAGAGGTTTGTCCGGTTTCAATCAGCACAAATTGCAAAGTATTCAGAACACCCTTGCTCATATTGTTACAAATCATAGAAAGTATGGTCATGTTACACCCATTCTGCAAAAACTCCACTGGTTGCCTGTTAAGTACCGATGTATTTTCAAAACCGCAACACTTGTGTATAAATTTTTGCATAGTGGTTCTCCTTCTTATTTCGAACCGTTCATATGAAAACTATAGAAAAATACATAAGGAGACATGAAAAAATACAGGAAAATACAGAAAGATATGAAAATTGCAGAAAAATACAAAGAAAGACATGAAAAACTATGGAAAATACATACAGAGGAAAAAATATAGAGAGAAATATAAAAACTGCAGTTAATTAGAGACATGAAAAATATGAAAAAAAACACAGAAAAGACATGGCATGGAAAAATAGAAAAAAGATAAGACATGAAAAATACAGAAAAATACATAAAAGCCAACTACAGCCAGTCAAAACACAGCATGAAGACTGAAGGTTGAATGCATAAGTTTTTAAAATCATACCACAAGAAATACCAAAGTTACAGAGACATGAAAACTGCAGAAATATCACTCACAGACATAAAACAGCCAGCCTCAGCAGCCAAAAACCCCAGCGTACAGGTACAACTAAATTGGCAACAATATTGAGATCTGGGAAAATCTAAGGAACAACTTCAGTGTTAAGAAGTATACAGAACCCACGAGATGTTGTCAGATGTAAGAACTTTCATGTTGTTGAAGAAGGGAGAAAACTTATATATTTTATTTTTTTCATGATGTGAGCATTTGTTCTACTAGCAGGAAGGTGTCTGTCAATTTAGATGGAAGCCTATTAAGAAGCAACAATCTCTAACATAGATACACATGTAGCATGACCACTGACATAATGGTTATCTCCCACTGAGAGTTAAGCAAAAATGGTAGTGTTACCTTAAAACAGAGTTTCAAGCCCAAGGACCAATATATAAGAGAGATATATGGTCATTTAGTATGATAGCCCCACTTGACCTTGAAGCAGGGGTCAAAGGTCAAATTTGACACTTGCAAATGATTTGCAGGCCATGATGTCTTACAAATTGTTTTCATATTTGAAGCCCTATGATTAAAAGGGAGATATAAGGGCCATTTTGTCTTTTTTTCAAATGAGGACAAATGTTTTAGACATGTTTTCACAGCCATAAACATTCTTTGCAAATTTGGTGAAGATATCTTCATAAATGTATGATGTTTATGTAAAAATGTGACAAGTGCACACATGCACACATTGAAGGCGTTGCATAATCTCACAACCTCGGAACTGAAAAAAACGCAACTGTAGTAATATTTGTTGAATAGCACCCCTTTTTCAATTATTAGGTTTAACACCAAAAATAGGTTGCAACAGCTGTTGTCAGATACCCTTCAAAGCCTAATCAGCTCTAGATCCTCTTGGGGTAAAAATATCCTGAAAATTTGGTGAAAATCCCTGCATAGGTTTAGGCTGTGGCACACCCACAAACTTTAAACCCAAAAATCTTAAAAGTGTTGCCATGGAAACTGATATTTGAAACAATTGTTGCCCAATACCCCCCAAAACCTAATCAGATCCTCTTGGAGTAAACATATTCTGACAATTTAGTGAAAATCCATGCATGGGTTTAGGCTGTGGAACACCCACAAGCTTTAGTATGCGCCCCACCACCACTAACCCCGCCCATAAGGCGCTGGGGAGGAGTATAACCCCAGCCCATAAAAACTGTTAAAAATGCACAAACCTAAAAATTGCCCCAAAAATTTATTATAACCAAAAGCCTTTGGTCAATATTTTAAAACTTATTGTTTGCTTGGCTGCCTTGATCTACAAGATTATAAAGCAAATCAAGTAAAATCTTTAATTCAAAACAAATACACAATTTAAACAAACTTTATTACAAACAAGGAATCAGTGCCCGTGAACGGGCTCTGTGTCAGCTGACTGTGTGTTTTGAGTTTCAGACTAGAAGTGACAGAAGAAAAGGACACAAAAGTTGTGCCCTGGAAATGGTGTTCAGAAGGAAAGTAAGAAGGTAACTGTTCAGGTGTAAAAAGTAAGTTAAAAACATATTTAAAGAAAATATTGCAAATGCAATAGTTTTAATTTCACTATATTATAGCTGACCCCAAAATAGGTGAATAACATACTGAAACTAAATAATCTAAATGCAATAGTTTTCAAGTTATAAGTGATTTACTCAACAGTGATAACCTAAAAGTAGCTATTACTCAGCTATGCCATGAGCTACAGGTCTGAAATTTTACTATGTTATAGCTGACCCCAAAGTAGCTGAATAACATATTTACACAAAATTCTCTAAATGCAATAGTTTTCAAGTTACAAATGATTTTACTCATGATGGAATTTACTGAAAAGTCAAAAAGTAGCTATTACTCACTTAGCTATTGAGATAGACACCCAAGTTACTCACCATGTTGTAGCTATGGAAAAAGTAGCTGAATAACATATTTACACAAAATTCTCTAAATGCAATAGTTTTCAAGTTACAAGTGATTTTACTCATGATGGAATTTACTGAAAAGTCAAAAAGTAGCTATTACTCACTTAGCTATTGAGATAGACACCCAAGTTACTCACCATGTTGTAGCTATGAAAAAAGTAGCTGAATAACATATTTTAACAAAATGCTCTGAATGCAATACTTTTCAAGTTATAAATGATTTAGTGTTGAGTAAGAACCTCAAAGCAGCTATCACTCAGCTATGCAATGAGCCACAGGTCTGCAATTTTACTATGTTATAGCTGACCCCAAAATAGGTGAATAGCATATTGAAACTAAATAGTACTCTAAATGCAATACTTTTCAAGTTATAAGTGATTTACTCAACAGTCATAACGTAAAAGTAACTATTACTCAGCTATGCCATGAGCTACAGGTCTGAAATGTACTATGTTATAGCTGACCCAAAAGTAGCTGAATAACACATTTACACAAAATGATCTAAATGCAATACTTTTCAAGTTATACATGATTTAGTGTTGAGTAAGAACCTCAAAGTAGCTATTACTCAGCTAGGCAATGAGCCACAGGTCTGGAATTTTACTATGTTATAGCTGACCCCAAAATAGGTGAATAACATATTGAAACTAAATACTCTAAATGCAATACTTTTCAAGTTATAAGTGATTTACTCAACAGTGATAACCTAAAAGTAGCTATTACTCAGCTATGCAATGAGCTACAGGTCTGAAATTTTACTATGTTATAGCTGACCTAAAAGTAGCTGAATAACATATTTACACAAAATGCTCTAAATGCAATACTTTTCAAGTTATAAATGATTTAGTGTTGAGTAAGAAACTCAAAGTAGCTATTACTCAGCTATGCAATGAGCCACAGGTCTGGAATTTTACTATGTAATAGCTGACCCCAAAATAGGTGAATAGCATACTGGAAACTAAATACTCTAAATGCAATACTTTTCAAGTTATAAGTGATTCACTCAACAGTGATAACCTAAAAGTAGCTATTACTCAGCTATGCCATGAGCTACAGGTCTGAAATTTTACTATGTTATAGCTGACCCAAAAGTAGCTGAATAACATATTTACACAAAATTCTCTAAATGCAATAGTTTTCAAGTTACAAGTGATTTTACTCATGATGGAAGTTACTGAAAAGTCCAAAAGTAGCTATTACTCACTTAGCCATTGAGATAGACACCCAAGTTACTCACCATGTTGTAGCTATGGAAAAAGTGGCTGAATAACATATTTTAACAAAATGCTCTAAATGCAATACTTTTCAAGTTATAATTGATTTAGTGCATGATTTCATTAATTTTAATGCATTAAAAATTATTTTAAAAATTCATAAAAATATAATTAAGAAAGATCCAGGTCTGACACTCACACAAGGGAATCTACTTGTGACCTAGTACATATGTGCAAGATATTAGAGAAATCCCTGCAATAATCACTGAGAAAATTGTGATAAAGTGTTAAAATTTTCATACTTAGGGTGGGGGGTATCTCACTTATAATGGCTCTAGCAAACAGACGAACAAACAGATCTCCATGCCTTGAACATTTTTCATGCTAGGTAGATAAGCTATCTTTTAAGAAAAACAGCATGTCTCTGGGCCTCGTAGTTTCGGAGGAGAAGTCGCTCACGCGTACACGTACGTCCACGACGCAGAGTGATGCCATAATGTCAATATAAAAATAAAGAATTTTGGGGGGCACATTTTGTGTGCAGCATTTTAAGTTGAGCTCTTGCATAGTGCCCATTAATCCAAATGTCAAGATTTGATTGGCCAAGGCTCAGGTGTTTGAATCCTATTTTATTTTGGAAATACATAATTGAAATCAAAGGATCAATTATGATATTTCATTAGACTTATAATTGAAGTCATTAAACTGGATATCAAAATCAGAACAGAAATAAGGAAATTATGCTCTTTTAAAGTAAGACAATTAATTGGCAAGAAGTTTCAGATGAATCAACAGACAGATTTTCAGATCTTATTAATGTAGATAAAATAGAATAGAAAGATTTATACAGCACAAAATTGACGCAACATCCTCTAATGTGCTTGAGGCCGAAAAGGGAAAGTAGAGGGACATGTCGGGTCAAAATCCAAAATGACAAGTAGAGTTCCTGTTTTAAGTTAATTGACAATTTCAGCCATTTATCTGGAATTGTTAGTAATCAAAATACTTGTGTGGAGACCTCATTTAAAATATATTTTTTACACAAGTGTCATTACAGCTTAATTCTGTCTTCCTAGTTTATTATTATAGCAAAGACCTGCTATTTGAAAGCATGTAGGATTGCATGCTAATGATAATAGATCAATATTTACACAGTTTTGATGCAGAAACTGGCCTTTTAGCCAAACAGGTCTGTTCAGAGTATAAAGCTTTAAAGCTCAGAGTAACTATATCCTTATTGTGCCACAGCACATTACATGAGAAGGTATTTTTTACATACCTTATTCCTGAAATTATCCAAATAACAGTATTTTCCAAATGTTGCATTTAAAAACTGCTTTATACTTTGATAATTAATATCCATATGTTAGAACATTTACTTGATTACTCATGCAGTAGTCTTGTGTAAAACTTATGCTTTTTCTACAATATCTTATCTATAAGACTGGTAAACAGGACACTAGTGGCTAGAAAATGATGCATTTTCTGGTGTCAAATGATATTTCAATTATATCGCTTCATATGCAAAGTCAAACTAGAGGAATGCTTTTGCTAACAAAAGCGAAGCATCCCCGAAAGTTTAAAATGCTTTGTGGTTTTAATAAGCATGGTGTAAAAGCTAAGAATGCACAAAGCTGCACCGTATGCTTTCCCAATACCTCTTAATACATTCTGAAGTTATAAAAGCAACGATAAAGGAGATATAAGGCAAAAACTCCAAAGCAGGTATTTATGACCCCAGTTTGGCCCATAAGGGGGGGTTGGGGGGGTAAAACTGACCAGCTATTTAGACTCTCCTCATATGCTTTCCCAATACCTCTTAATAGATTCTGAAGCTATAAAAGCAACAATAAAGGACATATAAGGCAAAACTCCAAAGCAACTATTTTATAACCTCAGTTTGACCCACAAGGGGGGGGGCGGAGGATAAAACTGACCGGCTATTTAGATTCTCCACATATGCTTTCCTAATACCTCTTAATACATTCTGAAGCTATAAAAGCAACAATAAAGGAGATATAAGGCAAAAACTCAAAATCAGCTATTTTATGACCCCAGTTTGCCCAATAAGGGGGGGGGGGGGAGCGGGGGGTAAAACTGACCGGCTATTTAGACTCTCCACATATGCTTTCCCAATACCTCTTAATACATTCTGAAGGTATAAAAGCAACAATAAAGGAGATATAAGGCAAAACTCCAAAGTAACTATTTTATGACCCCAGTTTGACCCATAAGGGGGGGTCGGGGAATAAAACTGACCGGCTATTTAGATTCTCCACATATGCTTTCCCAATACCTCTTAATACATTCTGAAGCTATAAAAGCAACAATAAAGGAGATATAAGGCAAAAACTCAAAATCAGCTATTTTATGACCCCAGTTTGACCCATAAGGGGGGGCCGTGGGGTAAAACTGACCGGCTATTTAGATTCTCCACATATGGTTTCCTATTACCTCTCAGTACATTTTATGGCTCTAAATGCAATACTTAAGAAGATAATAGGGGGTTGACCTAAATTTAAGGCTTTCAGATTGGAAGGTGTCAGAAAATCACTCATAAATGAGACATTTTTCAAGGGATTGCTCCCAAAATCTAATCAGCTCGCATTTTCGATAGTATGAATAGGTGTGTCAAATTATAAGGCTCTGTAGCAAGTAGTTTTTCCTGAACTGCGATGATGGGGGGGTGTACTTCAAAAAATTGTTTTTGATCATGTGACCTTCATAAAGGTCAAAGGTCGAATTTAAGCATGCAGAAAAATTTTCCCACGCCTAAGGTATATAACTGCCAAATACGGTTTGAAACCTTCGAATAATAAGGGAGATATTCAAAAGAGACCATAATGCAGCGGCGGCGCCGGCAAGGAAACTGAGGTGAAAACAAATAAGCGCCCTTTCAGGGATGCTTAATTACAGTTTGTTATCGATATTAAAATTGTGCTTCATTTGTTATCAATATTAAAATTGTGCTTCATTTCGGCACTAGACATGTGTTGATTTATCTCGGCTATTATCACTTGCCCATGTGAATACTAATGTTAATGTTCTGTGAATGCTTGTTGTCCTGGTAAAATGTGAGATTCCCCAATGTGACAGTGTAAAGTCTGCTATTATCACTCACCCGTTTTTGTATATACTCAAGAGCATCTTGTAAGTGGTCATCATCCTGGTAATGTGAGATACTCCGCACCAAGAAGACCCTCATGTTGGACCTGACCTTGCTTAAGTACACAAAGGTCAGGATTCCACCCACAATCAGCATAAGGAAGACAATTATCACAGAGGCACTGAACTGAAAAACAAGCATAATGGTACTCTGTACTAAAGAGGGACTAGAGAGGAAAGACCTGCACAACACTGAAATGTTACAATGTATATGTTAATTGAATACATTCTGAACTAAAATTGCCAACAACAATACACATGAAGAATTCAAACTAAATGTTAAAATTTAGGAGACAAACTGTGTGACTGTGATCACGGACATTTTACAAACAGGATCAGCAAAGGTTGAGGTAGAAACTGAATTTGAGCTAACAGTTGATCAGAACCAAGGCCGGAGTTTGACTCCACCCTGGTAACTTCTGATCCAGCCAATGAAATGCTTTAAATTAGGTACTAAACATGATTGAATCTTTTGTGTATGATCCAAAAATTCAGCTTCAACTTGTGAAAACAGAGACAAGACAAAGATAAGCCGAGCCTTTTCTAAAAAAAATGTATTTTAGCTCAACTTGAGCTTTTCTGTCTGAAATTCAGAAAGGGGTACACCCCTTGAAATCAAAGAAGAAGCATCAAGATTCAGAGACATTTCTGTGACTGGTTAGATAAGATGCCTAAGGTCCTCATCAATAATATAATTAAATTTATTAAATTTTGTCAATTCAGTTTGTTTTCGGCGCATATACTTTAGAATATACATGGTTTACAAAGGTTTCCACCTCTATTTGGTATTATTTTCAGTCAAAAGACCAGAGAAAAGTGTGAACTAGGCTTTAGGCATTGGCAAGAAACATTTATATGATATTTAAATAAAGGATTGCAAAATCAGAGCACTCCCTGTACTAAATCCTCTAAAGCAATCCCTTTGATTATTGAAAGCCCAACGGTAATTTGATACAAGACCCAGATATAATTTTTATGTGCAGCATCTTTCCTAATTCGCTGTAGGTTTTAATAGGGATTCTACATTAGGCGATCCCACAAAGGTCCCATAAAAATGGTAATTCTGCCGTTAGCTTTATTATTACGTAGGTTATTGCTCACAACTGATGCCACAGTCAAAACCATATTGAATCATTGTCTTGCCTCAGAGGTATAATGCCTTTTGTTTCTTTGTTATAAAAGCAGTGACATCCTTCTGGCAAAGGGAAAGCATCATTATTACTGCGAGTTCTGACTGAGAAGAAAAGCACAGCCCCTATTATCTAACTATAATGAGAGGGTAGGATTGTGTTCAGATAATAAAAGAATAATGGAAGTAAAAAAAGGTATTTTTGTGTAGAACAGCACCTAGGAGAGAAGTAAAATAATTAAACAACTTAATTAATAATTCTTCAAAATATTAATTAAACAAATTATATACCACTTGAATTTTATGACCCCATCACACATTAAGGTTTTGGGAAAATTTACAACCACAAGACTGGACTGACACTGATAAATTTTTCAACATTGATGGCAATTGGACGTTAAAAATAGTCACTAATAAGTACATGTATAAGGAAATCCAAAAGTATAAAATATTGAAAATGACAGAACTGGTACTGATAACTTCCTAAATTTTAACTTGATGTAACAATTTAATATTTTATGGCTTTCCTCTATTTTTGGAAACACATATATCTTGTGCAGACAAAACATGCCAAGAACTATTGTATTTGTAAAGTTTTATTGTATTTTGAATTCATAATGTGCTGTTCTTTTTTGGGGTAAATTGTGAAAAGCTGTTTCAGCAGCATACAGGTTCTTTATCACCTAACTGTGACTAATAAATCTTACAGAATATATGTTTTGATATTGTTTCTCCTGTGTAAATACAGTGAACTCTGTATAAGTAGAACCTGTGTGAGGGGGAATTTATGTATAAGTGGAACCAATTTTAAGGTCCAAACATCTGAAAAATGCAGTACTTTTTAGGTACAAATTGAAGTTAGGCAGAACTAGAATAAGGCCCATAAGTCATCAGAGGCACAAGTAGTGCACTGAAACGGTCTCTCGTCCCAGTACTAACGTAACCCATCTGCCACTGTGACCTAGCGGGTAACACACTTGTCTAGGAACTCAGAGGTTTTTCACATGCGATTTTTGAAAATGGCAACCAAATTGCTTCTTACCTCTGGCAAATTTCAAACCCTGAACATTTATCGCAGAAATAAAATCAACATACAGACACCAACATAATGCCATAATCCAGTGGTAACAGAATATGTCTGCAGTTATTTCAGACAAGGTCTGATATGATTATGACAATGTGATGACGCCACACTGGTATTCTGAGTTTCACACTATACTAGCTGGGCCTCAGAGACCATACAACTGCAATAATCTTGCTATTATTAGGTTCACTAAGTAAAAAGAAATGGTGAAGCCACACTAATCATGGATATTGTTATACAAGATTAGAATGCCAGCTCCAGGTTCACTGGGACAACAAAATACTATCCCGATCAGAGAAATATATCATGTAGATCACTGTTTATGACCTATTAACATTAATAAAGATGCCATAAAGAGCAAGCTATATGATCTATTTCAAGGATTTCCTTGCAATCTGTAGCCACGATGTAAAGGTCAAACCTCCCTGCAGAACACTGTTTTGGGCTTGTTTTAGCGGGTTTATTTTTGGTCAACTGGATTTTTTGCAATGGGTAACTGAGCGGTAATAATTTTTTTTACTTGTGATTTTATATATTTGAAGCTGCTGAGTGAATGTCACATACTGTCTGGAATGACTGATGTAGTAAAATTTCAAAACATTTGTAGAAGTTTACTTTAATCATTCATAATATTGATATTTATTCATCTCTAACACACTGCTTTGCAGTTGTAATATGTTCCCAAACTGGGGAACCCAGTGCATTAAACTAACCAAAGAATTGGCAAAAAGGATACTCAAGAGACAAGCCAACCACATTAACTCATAATCTAAAACACTTTTAAGTATGCTGTGATACATCTCAAGCAAATCAACTTTCAAATGTTTATTCATTAGTTTACACTGAATGTTCATGCAATCTTTCCATATATCCCACACATTTGATGAAAACCTTTTCCCAATATTACACCACTGACTCACAGTTTGATCGTCTTCCATTATCTTTACTCACTAGTTTTAGAAGAATAAGATGCTCGAGTAATTGCCCCATATATTTCATAAAACCCTTTCCCATACCACACCAACAGCCTGCCCACAGATTCGGTTGTAAACATCCTAAAAACTAACATTGACTTGTTTTTAACAGAATAAGATATTCCACCAACTCATCACTCTACTGACTCACACACCAGCTTCTTAGTATCTTTCAAACTTGTACTCAACAGAACAACATATTAATGTTATGGTTTCATATGTCCAAAAAAAAAAAATACACATCACCATTACAGTGTTCACTCTCGAGCGCGATTTCGCGAGTTTGTACACACTCTGGGGCAAGTTGTCGCAAAACAAACTCACCAACGCGTCTTTGCTGTCGCTACCAGGCGAAACACTCAAAACTGACGGAAGAAATTCGTCTATTATCGGAAGCGACGACCTACATATTTCCTCATAGAAATGGGTGAGAAAAGCATGAAAAGCAGTTTATTCTATTTTATATATTCAGCTAACAGTAATTCACGTGAGAATATGGATATTCTCGCGAGATTTCCGTGATTTTTGTTGATTTTTAAACTCGTCTTCTGCTTATAGTGTCACAGGCGAAACAGTCGAAACTACTGACCAAAGAAATTCGTCTATTATCGGAAGCGACGACGTACATATTTCCCCATAGAAATAGGTGAGAAAGACATGAAAGAGAGTTTATTTTATTTGATACACCCAGCTAACAGTAATTCACACGAGAATTCGGGTATTCTCACGAGATTTCCATGTTTTATGTCTAATTTTTAACTTGTCTTCTGCATATTGTGTCACAGGCGAAACAGTCGAAACAACTACTGACCAAAGAAATTCGTCTATTGTCGGAAGAGACAAAATATATATTTCTTCAAAGAAAAGAGAAGAAATGCAATTTATTTATTTATTTGATGAATCCAGATAATAGTAAAATAAATAAAAAATTAAAATTAAAAAAACCACCCAATAGCACCCAGCCATTAAGCCATTAAGATGTGGTTTAAAAGTGAAATTTTTAAAAAAATAAAAGACAAATAAAAACAGCATTAAATAGTTTATTTATTTGAACTTTTAGTTTAGCATCTATTTCTTATAATTTAAATAAAGAAGATTGTATGCAGTCCCAAATTGGAACTAAATATTTCAAAATATCTTGACGCAAAACATGTCTCACATTTTTTCACAGCTGTCTCGCCTTTTCAAGTGAAGGGAGACAGTCTGTCTCGCATTCATTTTTGACGAGAGCGAACACTGCCATTATTCACCATTGCTTGATACCTAGTTATTTTAACCATCCATATTTTAGAACCTGTATTTTCTGATCTTTCATGTATGTTTTCATATGATATTATATATTAATTTAACCCTTTTTAAGTCAGTCAGTTTAACCTACCTCTGCGCCGTTTTTACAAATATCTCTACCAGTTGCTGCTTTTGCTGTTGTTATTATTATTATTATTGTTGCACACTAACATCAAAAGTAATCATTTTATGTCATAAAAACTCAATCCTTTTTATCCTTTTTCATAAATGTTAACTGTCTGATCTTTGAAAGCCCCTTGTTATTAATTTTTATTGCAATAACTATTTCATAATTAACTTATTATCTACAGTCTGTGACAAATAATTATGGGTATTATTTTCACTACATCATCTGTTCAAAGAGCACAGTTTAGGATAAGAGGATTGCAATCTAGCAATCTACCAGGATAAAAGAGAACAAATATGGGTTCTGTCTTAATATCTGTAATGTCCAAAAATTAATGCCTGATATCTTATATACCATGAACCTAAAGATTGGGATATGACCATCTTTCAAACTTTTTAATTATCTTTTGATGAAGTGCTCTGATCATGGCCTTGCCTTTATCAGAAACCCCTCTGCCAGTGTGACACCATTGAAACCAATCATTGAGTTATAGTTAGCTTCCACCTTATTAACATTGTTCTTCAACTATATACTGGCTAGTATGAATTCAGTTTATGACAACATGTGGCACACACTGTTAGCCTGTCCTGATACAACTTTAACTTTGTAATGGATGTAAAAAAAACTGACTTTGTTCTCACATTTAAGAACAAGCAGTAAGTGCCCATGAATGGTGTTTTGCAATTAAATACAAGTTTAATTCTAATTCTTTAACAGATATTTACATGTACATAGGTATTATAATTTATTAAAACACAAGTTGTTGCATGAAGGTCTCAGTGAAGTGTGTGGGAATCTTTTTATATTTTAATCTGCAAGGTATATTATAACAACATACAGGATATCTGGTCATTGACACTTTAAGATAATGAGAGGGATCTGGAAAACCTTACTAGCCTAGATAATGACTATAAAATATTTAACATCCACAACAAATGGGCTCTGTGTCAGATGACTTTGTGTTTTGAGCTTTAGAGTATAACTGAAAGTAGAAAAGGACACAAAAGTTGTGCGCTGCAAATGGTATTCGGGAGTACAGTACAATTAACTGTTAATGCTCTAAATGTAAGAGTTTTCAAGTTATAAGTGATTTTACTCATTCTGGAAGGTACTGAAAAGTCAGAAAGTAGCTATTACTCAGTTAGCTTTTGGGATATATTCCCAAGTTACGAACCATGTTGTAGCTATGGAAAATGTAACTAAACAACAATATTGTAACAAAAATGCTCTAGATGCAATAGTTTTCAAGTTATAAGTGATTTATTAAACAGTAAGAATGTCAGAATAGCTATTGTTCAGCTATAGCTAAGCCAAAAGTAGATGAATAACATGTGCAATAAAAATACTCTAAATGTTATATTTTTCAAGTTACAATTGATTAACTTAACAGTAAGAACCCGCAAATAGCTATTGCTCAGCTATGCAATGATGTTACAGGTCTGCAATTTTACTATGTTATAGCTGACACAAAAGTAGGTGAATAAAATATTCAAACAAAATACTGAAAATGCAATTATTTTTCAAGTTATAAGTGATTTACTCAACAGTAAGAACCTAAAAGTAGCTATTGCTCAGCTATCCAATGAGTTACAGGTCTGCAATTTTAGTATGTTATACTTATCCAAAAGGTAGGTGAATAACATATTTAAACAAAATACTCTAATTTCAATAATTTTCAAGTTACAATTGATTTACTGACAGCCGGGAAAACCTGAAAATAGATATTGATGAGCTATCCAATGAGCTACAGGTCTGCAATTTTTCTCTGTTATAGCTGACCCAAAAGTAGGTGAATAACCTATTTCAACAAAATAAGCTAAATGCAATAGTTTTTAAGTTATAAGTGATTTTACTAATTGTGGAAATTACTCAAAAGTCCGAAATTAACTATTACTACCCTTAGCTATTGAGATAGGCTGCCGAGTTAATTACCAGGTTGTAGCTATGTAAAAAGTAGCTGAATAACATATTTTAACAAAACTCTCTAAATTTAATACTTTTCAAGTCATAAGTGATTTAGTGCATGATTTCCAAAATTTCAATGCATTAAAATCATTTTTAAAAAATCATTAAAAAATAATTGAGAAAGATCCAGGCCTGATATTTAGCACAAAAGGGAATGTACTTGTGGCCTAGGAAATATAAGAGACCAATCCCTGCAATAGTCAATGTGGAAATGGTAATAAAAAGTTGAAATTTTCACACTTTGGGTGGGGTATCTCACATGTAATGGCTCCGGGAAACAGACGACAGATCTGTGTGCCTTCAAAAAAATGTTTAATCCTCGATAGATACGGTATCTTTTAAAAGAAACAGCATGTCTCTGGACCTTGTAGTTTTGGAGAAGTTGTTCACACAGATGTGGACACTGCACAGAGATGCCATTATGTCAGCTGACTTATAAAAATAGCATCGGAGATGCCCTCACACCACAGGTCCAGGGGACATAGCAGTGGACACCATAACATAGGAGAGATGACAATTAGGTACAAAGATGAGAAGTCTTTTGGAACAGACAGTGTAAGTTATGTAAATCTGCAGCAGAAAAAACACTAAAGGAGAAAATTTATGAAAAGGCAAATGATCAAAGCAAGACAATTTAATAGTATGGTGACAGCATTAATTTGTAATCTAAAAGTTAAGACACTGTAAATTTTATTAATTGATCTATTTGTTAACTGAACTGTAAATTGAGAAAGTAAAATTAGTTAAAAGTACATATACTACTCAGTTGCAGCGATCCCTATACCTTTGTGTCTTTTTAAAATACCTTATATCCCAGACAAGATTTTAAAGGTCTGGGTCACTATGGCAAGGTCAAAGGTCAAATAAAGATCACAGATTGATGCTGCTCATCTACACCCCCAATCAATGTCCTTACCAAATATTAACTTCCAATACCTCACACACTTTCCGAGAGATATTAGAGACAATAATATAAAAGGTCATGGTCACTATTGCAAGGTCAAAGGTCAAATCAATGTCACACAATGATGTTGTACACCAACACCCAACAACCAATGTTCCAAGCAGGAACATTGGTGCAGCCTGTACAAGATTTTTCCAACCAGCCATCCACCCAGCCAGAAGCCATGCATGGGTAAAAACAATACCTCAAAGTTTTAAAGGCTGTTGAGTAACAATGGGATATTCATATTCATATAAGAAGAATGAGCTGGTCACACAATGTTTGTGAGAGTCCCAGAAAACCCTTTCCCAGTATTAAACCACTGTCCCAAACATTAGGTCAAATTGAGAGAATGAGAGATGTTCTGTTATTATGTAATAACCTTACAGATCTCTTGAATCCTTAACTTCAATCCTCAGTTTAAACTTTAACTCCACCAACAAACAGGCTACACTGTAACAGTCTATTAAACTTGTACTCACTAGTTTAAGAAGAATGAGATGCTCCCGCAATGGTCCCATACATCCCAGGAATCCCATCACCAGCATGACACCACCGACCCACAACAGAAACACTGCTGGGTCCACTGCCATGTCATCTAATGAGACAAGTTGAGACTCCTGCTTTACTGCTACTACTCCCACAATCATCAGACAGATTCCGCCAACCTACAACATATACAGATATGTTCATAATCTGGTTTAGATAGCATAATATCAAAAAATAAATACACAAACATAGTCAATATGGAGTAAACATAATAACTAAAACATGCAAGAGTTCATGCGAGAGACCTCTATAGAATCCGTCCCCTCTTAGACCTTAACACATCACCAAATGCTTTGGTGAGCAGCAGACTGGACTACTGCAATTCCTTGTTCTTATCACTTACAGATTTTGAGTTAAGAAGATTGCAGTTAGTCCAAAACTCACTCTGTAGGGTTGTCACCCAGTCCTCCAAATGCTGTCACATTACCCCTCAATTAAAAAAACTGCATTGGCTCCCTATCAAATACAGGATACAATTTAAAATTGGTCTCATCACATACAAAACTCTCAACCAGGGAGAACTGGGCCAAAAATGAAAAAATGGCCAAAATCTGACCTTTAAGAGGCCACCAGTGACCTTGAGATTGAAGGTCAAGGTCACAAAACAATAGCGTTCGTGGCATTGCCCATATATACCCACATACCTAATTTGAAAGTTCTAACTAAAATATTTTTTAAGTTATCGCGTCCAAAAGGAAATCTCTGCGACGGCGGCGGCGGCGTGACCGTACTGAATCCTAAGTATCCCCGACTTTCGTCCGGGGATACAATTAATTCATCCCTACACTTCTTCCAGGAACACAAGGCGAAGTACCCCCAAACTCAAATTCCTTCACACTCCCACTTTCGACCGTAAGGTTCATAAATCAGTCAAACATTTCTCCAATTCTTTCAGTCACTATGCCCCAGTTCTCTGGAACTCCTTCCCCTTCCAAATAAGAAATAGCCCCTCTGTCACATCTTTCAGGAAACACCTCAAAACCCACCTCTTTAATTCTAGTTTTCCAACTTAGTTTCCTTCCCTCTTGGTCACACCCACAACTCTGGATTACTGACCTTGAACGCCCCTTGACTTTCCTTATGATAATGATTTTGTTACATCAGCGCACTGAGTTCCCCTTTGTGGGGAAGATATTGCGCCTGGAAAGCAGTAGATTAGACTAGATTAGATTAATACAAGGACACATCATCTCATATACATGCTTTGTAACATTAGCAATGACAGGTTTATGGGTTGACAGTCACATATGCAGGCATGTCTCCAATATCAATTACAGGAACACAACTGCCAATCAAAGACAGGGATTTTATTTACTTCACACATGTTTACTTAAAGTATTCCTATTTGTACCTAAGGCTGACCAAAGTGAGATTGCCTATCACTGAAGCAAATCCTAGTTAACCCTCTATGTAGCTAAGAATGCAGGTGATATCTTTGGCCAGGAAGTAAGTGATAGATATATACAAAATAAAATTATGTGTTAAAATCAGAATGTAAATGCCACACCAACGTACAAGAACACTCGTTCTGTATAATTTTAAAAAAAAGCTCAATAACAAGTTAAATGGAAAATCCAGATCTTTTTTGGATCCAAGTGGTGATTCAGATCAATCGCAAAATTTAATGGGATCTAAGCTGGACCAAAACCCATCTTCTCATTTTTTTTCATGAAAATCTGACAAGCAGAATTTGCATAATCTTGCTATCAAACAGACAGACAAATATATGGTCATGATATTAATACCTCACATATAATAATAATGGATATATTTATTGTCTATTTGTATACTACCGAAGTTGCCTAATTTTTTTGTAGGATTGTAAGATTGGGTGTTATTAAACATTTCCACAAAAATTAGTGAAAGGAATGAAAACACCTTCAGGCATCATAAAACGGTGTTGTGGGAACACAGAATAAATATCCAAGACTGTAAATTATTCTGCAAAGACGTTAAATACAACCAAATAATAATAAGTGGCTTCTCACATCCACTGAGAGAGACACCAAAATGAAATTCAATATTTTCTTTTAACACACTTTTACAAACATTGAGAAAATTTGATAAACATGATTACAATCTTAAACAAACAGGAAGAACTCAATATTGACTACTCAGAAAATTGTGAAAGGTGTCTGCACTCTTTGACAATAGATTCACAAAGCTTAAGTAAACACAATTTGTATTTAATGTAAACATATTTCAATCATTTTTACATTAGATCCTCCCTTTACATGCCATTGCCACAGAAAAGTGTAGTATTATGTAGGCCCTACCAGTATTATTAATAGGTATGATTTATTTTTAAATACTGGCCTACAGGTGCTAATCCCTTGATAGGTACATAATATTACACCCTGGAACTGTGATAATTTCAGATATTTGCTGATTTATACTCTTTACAAAAACAAGCATTCAGACATAAAAGTACCTTTTATTGCAATAATTAAACCGGACTCCCCATATGTGAATAATTGTGACAAGTACTCTGTAGCCTTTTGAAAATGTTAAAATACATAACCATAAGGACTGCATGGTCTATTGTTGACTGAGATTTGCAATAAAGCTGAGGAGCTTTAGCACACTGGCTATACAATGATCAATTTATTTATTGGCGTTTAATTGGCATTTAATGACGCTTTCAAAACTGTACAGGTCATATCATGGCGGGTAGTTTTATGGGCAGAGGAAATCAGTACATACAGTTGGTCAAGGTTCTATACTGTAAACTGCTGACCATCTGTAAGAAATTACCATCTTTCAGGGTTTGAACCACCAACCTTAGAGGTGGCAGGTGAGTGTTTTAGCACTGCACTACCGTGGGCCCCTGTATGCAACGATCAAATTAAAGGGACTATTACATATTTTGACAACTCAACATTGCATCAAATCTTTGTTCTAAATCTTTCATCAACAGAAGATTAAAAATCAACAGAAGATGAAATTAACCAGATGTTTTACAAATTACAAATTCTAAAATGTCATTAGAAAAGAGAAACTTCAGAAGAGTTTATTACTATATCAAATGTGATAACAAAAATGTGGGTCCATTTCACCATTCACATGATTCGTCATATTCAGGACAAAAAGTAATCATGTGACTTAATCATTAAGATGTAATCGATCTCACAATATATATTCACATATAGTCAAGTTATAATGAATAATTCTGACTCTTTTTTACTAGACCATTCACTATATACAAGATTTGTTCATAATCATGTGACAATTCCAGGCTTGTCTTGATCTAGAGGCCAACCTGCCTTGGGGTCGGAATATTTTGTACAAGACAAGTCTGGAAACTACCATGACAAGCCCTAGACCCATAACAGACGAGCCGTAGCAGGTCCCGACAAGCCATGCTGACAAACAGACAGGACTGGAGAAACATACGGAATCACCCTGATCAGACTTGCAGTCAGTATTTCCATCACAGCTTTTGAAGAATATCTGGGAAAAAAAGAGGATCAAGTGTCGACCAATAAACAAATCTGAAACTGGGCCAAGGCTGAATATTTGGATCCCATCGCAAGACCAGAATGTCCAAATTTACATTTTTGTTATTTTACTTATTGTTTTCCGTTTCTTGCTTTAATATTATATAAGAAATAAATCTATGTCTTTCTGCTTCAGATTTTGACCAAAAAAGACACGTAAAATAGAAAATTCACATTAAATTGAGAAATCCTGTTCAAACAAGCAGAGGGAAATGTGTTTCTGGCAATATCACACGTGACCATGAAAACTCTCTTGCTTGTTGCTGCCTTTTATACTCCAATTTCGAGCCTCTAGGAAAGACCCCTACAATATTTCATATGTGTGAGCAATTTCTCTACATATTTATACCAAATAATTTCGAGCCTCTGGGGAAGACCTTATTCTTGAAGCATGCAGTAGTTCTGGTAACGTGATGGGATCCAAATATTCAGCCTTGACCTAGTTTTAGATTTGCTGATTGGTCGACACTTGATCCTCTTTTTGCCCAGAAATTGCTCGGTTGAAATAACCTAGAGTTTCTAACCAAATAAAAACACTTTTTCAGGTTTCTTAACATTTTACAGTATACATGTGGACCTTTTATATCAAATTATGATCACTTGCACTGGTCTTTGTCATTAATAACATAATTTTATGCCATATTTTCACCTCACATCATGCTAGAAATGGAGTAAAATGAGCAGTACTTAAGTTGCTAAAGACAAGCCGGCTTCATGATAGGACAAGCCTGGAAGTGATCCGGACAAAACTGGAAGTGATACAGACAAGCCTGGAAGTGATAAGACAAGGCGGGAATTGACTAGGACAAGTCTGAGCTACCAGGTAGGCGGAGTTATGGTCTGTAAGAAGAGTCGGGGAGGGTCGGGGAAATATCAAACATGTTTGATTTTTTACCGACCCACCGTGACAAGCCGGGAAAATACAACCGACCCTTACAGACTATGTAAACATTGCTCCCCACCCTCGAAAAATGCTTCAATTATAAGTTACCGACAGGTCGGCCACAGTGGAACACCCACATAAGCCTTTTATTTGTTGAAGGAGCGTTTGTCACCTTGAACTACACTATTCACAGGGAATGAAAACTCATTTACTGAGGAACATGAAGCACATAAAGTGGTCATTCATCTTGAGACCAAAATACAGTAAAAACAGATTGGTCTCAATTTAAATTGCAAAGAATGCACACCACATTTATAGCAAAACTTCAGCAACAGTGATACTATGATCAAACAATAGTAAAAAATGTATGATTATTTTTTGTGGGGGAGGGGGAAGAGGGGTTACATTTTTATTAATTTCTCTGTAGATACCACAAATGAAGGTTTAGCATAAAGGTAATAAATCTAGGCTAAAAGCTACTTTCAAAGAGTAGCCAAGTTCTTTGATGTCTCATCAAGTTGTTATTACAAGTCAGGATATTACATTTTTTACTAAAAACCTGTCCAAAAATAAAGCCACAAATCAAATTGTTTTTCCCAAGCAATCCAAACCAAATTTATATTTGTAAACTTTCTATTCTAAGTTCCATAATACTGTAACTTTTGCCTTCCTAATTTAAAAGAATTCTAAATATATGATTTTGAAAGATATCCTTGAAAAGGACACTTTCCTCGGAACTATCTTCGGTACAAATTTTGAGGGCTTGCATTTTCAAGTGTATACAAACCCTGACTAGATTCATAACCCAATAAATTGACATACATGAATGCAGACAAATGGGGATATATGGGCACTACCCAGTTAATTATTCATACAAGCAAACAGTTCACCAGGCTCAAGTTCAAAGCCAGCTGTAAGCTATTAGATCTCTTTTTTAAGTACAATATCTGAAAGTAAACTTCATGTGACTTTAGCACCAATGTACAAGTGGAGTGAGCACACAAGGCAATGTCTGACCTCACTGAATATTGCCAGTTATAGAACTTACATGAATGTAACAATGAAAACCATTTAAAATAACAAAATTATTTGTTGATAGAGAACTGTAATGAAAGAATAAAATACCTAAAGTAAGAGGTGTTACCAGTCTCATTTTTTTCATTTGGTGCTCTTTTACAAATGTTCTACTTGTAAGAAGTAATTAAAAAGACAAAAAAATGGACAACTTTCTTTTAAAAAAAAATTTAGTCCCACAGCACACTGAGTTCCCAGTAAGTTCAAAATAATCTTGTAAGTTATTAATTGATGATGTCGGAGTCATCACCTATCCAATTCATGGATCTGAAAACTCTTCTCTGTCTATACCTGTCTTCATTTCACCAATTTATAATGTTGGAGTAAATTAAGGAAAAATATCATTACCTGTATTGTTTTTTTCATAAAATATCCAACTATTTCCAATAATATAAAGCCATGGCAATGCTCCAAGTTACAGATTTTCAAAACTTTTACACAGTAGAAATCACTCTCTCTCTTACCATGTTGAAGATATTTTCAATGTTTTATTTTCCCGCTAAAATCCAAGATGGCCGCCAAAAGTGGCGAAAATTGAAATTTTTTCCCTTGTGCATAGGATACTCTTGTACTACCCTGTGGGTCAAAATTCGCTCGAAAACGATCTATCTCTTACGGTTTTCGAGATATTCACACATTTTCATTTTCCGCAAAAATCCAAGATGGCCGCCAAAAGTGGCGAAAATTGAAATTTTTCCCCTTTGCATTGGACACTCTTGCACTACTGCCCTGTGGGTCAAAAAATCGCTCAAAATCGCTCTATCTCTTATGGTTTTCGAGATATTCACACCTTTTTGTTTTCCCGCTAAAATTCAAGATGGCTGCCAAAAGTGGGGAAAATTGAAATTTATCCCCTTTGCATAAGATACTCTTGTACTACCCTGCAGGTCGCTGAAAATCGCTCAATCTCTTACGGTTTTCGAGATATTCACACTTTTTCGTTTTCCGCAAAAATCCAAGATGGCCGCCAAATGTGGCGAAAACTGAAAGTTTTCCCCTTTGTATAGGATACCCTTGTACTACCCTGTGGGTCAAAAATTTGCTCGAAATCGCTCTATCTCTTACGGTTTTCGAGATATTCACACTTTTCTGTTTTCTGCTAAAATCCAAGATGGCCACCAAAAGTGGTGAAAATTGAAATTTTTCCCCTTTGCATACAGCTTCTGAGATATATCCCAAAGAAGATTTTAAAGGTCAAGGTCACGGAAGCAAGGTCAAAGGTTGAATCAAGGTCAAACCATGATGTTGCACACCTACACTCCCTATCCAATCTCCCTACCAAGTTTCAACTTCCTACACCTTAGGGTATCAGATTTTGCCCAGACTAGATATTAAAGTTCAAGGTCACTACATTAAAATCAAAGGTCAAATTGAGGTCACACCATGACATTGCACATCTACACCCCCTATTCTAGGTACTTACCAAGTATCAACTTCCTATACCCAATGGCATCTGAGATACAGCCCAGACAAGATTTTAAACGTCGAGGTCACTACACCAAGGTCAAAGGTCAAATCAAGGTCACACCATGACATTGGACACAATATCTCTTTGAGATTTTGGGAATTAGAGGTATCTTACTTTGATACACTGCAACATTCAGACAGATGTGAATGCCACAGAACAACTTCTGCAGTTCAGCACAATTTTTCAGGTCACATTAATATGCTACTAGATCAAAAAATTAACCTCACTCTATAAATTGTAGTTTTAGAATAAAAATCATTGAAAGCATAAGGTCATGCCAATGTTATATTGACTTTGCTGACAAAACAAAGAATGCTGCTGATTGTACAGTCAAAATAACTGGCAAGTATAAAGGTCATCTTGAGTAGAACTAAATGTCAAAAATAAGAGTCTCTTGCATTGAATTTCACCTGGTTATCTGGAAAGGCTGGATAAGTGGAAGTATGTATCTAGTCTTTTCTGAATTGACTTAACAGAGATTAACTCAAACTATCCTTTAAATCAGACCTCAAAACATAAGTATATTAGGTTACTCAGATTCATTTTTTAAATTAATCTGGTGTATGAAACAATCGCAAGACCCAGAAGGCTAGTTTATTATTAAGAAATTTTCATAAGATAAAAAGTCTATCGTATCCTACAATTATTAAATCTTCAGGTCCATATTTATCAGTGTACACCATCCGAGATACAATGATATATGATGGTTGACAGGGTCCATATATAACCTTACAACCTATTTTGGGGTGATACAGCCTATCTTTACATTAATATGAGCTATCTTGTCCAGTCTTTTCATATGACTAATTTTTGAAAAAAAATGCAGGGGAGTTATCTGCTCCCAATGGAATATAAGTCATACAAGCCTGTCAAGATTGTTTCTTAATGCTCCAAATTATCTGTGTGAATAGTATAAGTCAAGGTCAGGTCGGAAGGCCTACCCTTTCATTTGCATGACTAATTTTTTTAAACACAATTCAAAACAATTTTAATTGGAAACTCATTTTTTCCACCATCGATTTGCCCTGATCAGTCTCAATACACAAGCAAGCTCACAATAACACTATTATCAAAGCAGAATTAATGGATAATCATCAACAGAGAATCTGATACTCATTTCTGGTACAAAGGGATTTAAAGTGATATGAGAATGTATAACCCACTGTATGGAGTCTTTCACATTGCATTTCTAAGTTACTTACAGTGATGAAGAAGTTGAGTACAAAGAGTGTGTACTTGGCAATGAGGTGACCACATTGTCCAATCAGTGGGCGACTCACAGCATCCTTTTTGTCCATAGCACATCCTCCCCACTGGACTGCTCTACAGAGCCACTGGCATGTCAGCAATCTCACAATTCAGGTGGTTAGGCAACCAGGCAATCCTACAAGAAGATAACTACTTGATGAGGAGTGATAACACAGCTGTAATTCAAAAATCCAACAAAGTTTTCCAACTGAATGTACAATGCCAAGATCCTCTAATATTGTTAAAAATATGATCAAGAATGTCAAATCAGTTGTTAAAATGGCCCTTTTATTTTAAAAATACTAATATTAGTACAAAGTTCAAAGTATTTTTCAAATATACTGAAGCATAAGTACATGAGCTTGAAATGAATACGAGTACCTCAGTACTTTAAAATTAGTACAAGTACAATGTAATTGAGCTCAACCTTGTTAGGACCTAAGGTAGGCACTGAGTTCTATGTATTGTAAACGTTGGTTGACAGTGTCATGGGCAGCATGGCATTATGTAACACTGTAAGTCTCAGAAACATACACCCCACAGACAGAAAGAAAGACATGCTACTATTAGCGAGACCCAAAAACTGTAAAAACACTGCAAAGAAAAAAAGATAGATTCTACGGAGTCATGAGCAAAACTCATCCAACAGGATTCAGGTGCTCAGAAAATGAAATCCTACAATTAGAAAATGAAATCTTCTTACTATTAATAGGAAATGACGGGTATCAGAAGTTAAGAAACCCCACAAAGACAGAAAAATGTTAGATTGAGCTAGCGCCAAGGCTGCAAAGGATTCAGAGAAGTTAGAGAGTGGTTTTAGATGGTTATGCAACTCTGAAATGACACAGAATAACACTGACTTCAGGCAACAGCCTAAAATATACTCACTGACCATTGGTTGACCAGATTTAAAGGTTTAACTTTCCTTAACCCTTTCGCTACCATCCATGACGTCTAGCAGTCGACGCTTATGTGTATTACCCGGTACCATGTCTGTCGACACAGGGTCGACGGCAATAATATTGATTTCTTCTTTCCCTTCAGTATACTGCAATACGTTTTGTTTGGTTTATCAGTATTAAAACGATTGCTTAAGTAAAATATATGTATGTTATGCCATATTTTAAACAAAAATCGCCATTTTTAGCTATTTTAACTGGTTTCTGTAAATATTGCCGTATTTACCACATATAATTGCATATTGTTTACTTGTGGTTATATTTATTTGGGGAATTCCCACAAATTTCCCCATTCGACTTTCATCAATTCCTAATGAAATATGCCGAAAATCCCGCAAATGAAGTGTATAAGGTAGGGAGTTAATGTTTTACTTTATTGGCGTTTCTGACGTGATATGACGTCATATGGCTACAGTCCCCCAGAATAACGATCCTTCAGTAGCGAAAGGGTACCAGCAATACTAAAGGGAAGACAAAGTTAAGCAGCCTCACACATAAAGTATGAAAGATATTACAGTGAACCAAGAAGGATAAATCATGTTTCTGGTCCATAATGGATAACAGTTGCCACACTTGAATCTGTCTTCACGTTTACAAAAATTAATAAATGTATCTAGACTGATTTATGATTACAGTTTTATGGATACAAGTCTATGCTGACCTCAACAGTTATAACTAGGTTTAAATTTACAAGGTCAAAGTTAGTAGATATAACCCACATGTGTAATGAATTAACTCACTGTGGGATAATCTTAGCAATCTGAATATAAGGAGAGATTAGCTTTCAGAGAAATCTGTCATGATATTTTATTCAATTAAATAGTTTTTCAAGCCAAGTTGTCTTTGATTTATGATCATGTTGAACATCTTATATAAAACAGAATCTTCAGGGTAAATTAGGAACCAGACTCGAGCAGTAGCTGCCATATGGTGTATTTTATGTCATGAAATGATATTTCAATATTGATAAACATGCAATGTAATATTGAAATTGTATTCAATCCCTTCTGTAACCCTGTCTGCTCAATTTTCTTTCCAAACCAATGGCCAGTGAAAAGTCAACATTGGCCATTACTTTTCTGGAAATATTGCACAAATAGCAAAACAAAAAGTGACACTTTTTGAAATAATGACATACAGAAGAAAATTTACTATTGTGCCAAATTAATATAATGCAGCTATGTTTTGTTTCTTTACAGTACTGTTTAAATGACATTGTGGCCGATGGGATATCATGGACATTTTCCAAAAAGGACTCATACATATTACTTAGTTGGTTCTGTATCAATAAAATACTAGCTCTTTGTTCACTGGAAACAAAGGATGCACAACAAAGCATTTTCACCCACATTTGTTGTAGTAATGGAATTCTGTTATTTATGCCAAATATGTTTGCATGGAAAACAACATTTTTTTTGTCTTGGAAATTATAACTGCAAATTATTAATCAAGGTTAAAAGAAACAGATGGTTGAAACTATTGACATTTTTTTCAAAATTTTAAGTTTCATGTCTGTCGAATCTTTGTTCAAAATTAGATATGAAAATAGAATGCACAAAATTTAAAATTGTTGTGTTGTTTTTTAAATTATTGACTGATTGTTTGGTTGATTGACTGATTGATCGATTGCTAGGTTCATATCACTGTATAGGTCATATATTGACAGAGGGTTGGGATGCAGGAAAGCAATACGTACTAGTTGATCAGGATTCTTCACTGAAAACGTGATCTGACACCAACAATCATGAACATGGTTCTGAAACTTAAAACACCATGTGTTTGTTGTAGTAGAGTGAGATACGATTTTTAAGTACTATCTCAAGACACCTTTAAATTAAGCATTTAACAACATCTATGTCTGATTTTTAGGCTTGATGCTGCATGTCTTTTACCATTTTAACAAAATTATAACTTATCCCAATGTGTTCACCACATGGATGGCTTACATAAATAAGTTCTGCTTACTTTGTACTGTATACTACAACACCTCTATTATCCGACCTACTATTAGTAAATATTCAATTCTATAAACATAATTCTCCTTTCCCAAAAGTAGTACTTCCTACACTTTTATACTAAAATGCCTCTTCCATTTTAAGACCTTTCTAATTTGTCTGACCAAAATTAATCTGTTCAGATAATAGAGGTTCTCCTGTACTGAACCTCCTCTGCTTAGTTGTGTTCATGTATTCACTTTCAACAGCAAGAGTACTGTGACTGGCTGTGGTCACAAATTGTAAAGAAGACTCAAAACTCAAAAGTGAGCTTAAGTTTAGTTTAAAAAAAATAGAAGTGACTTGCTTTTTGTTGATTTCTGGTTGATTCCTTTTGTGAATACAACCTAATCTATTAAAGAAATACACAACAGAAGCACACACATGTATCAGTGATTGTCAATGAGAAAAAAACCCAGAAAAAACAGGTAACACCATTTTCCCACTGAACACCAATACTGAGATTTGGCCCCACAACTTCAGAGACTGGAGGCAAGCATGCTCCCCTGAAATATGTGTTCAATCAATCCATCACATTATTATGTTCATTATGCAAGACAACTTCAAAATCCACCGAAAGGAGTAAAGGCCTGATGGGGTTGCAAACCTTTTTACCGGGGTCATCACATGGCACACCTACACCCCTGACTAATGTTCCTATCAAGTATCAACTTTCAACACCTTTCAGTTTCTGTGATATAGCCCAGACAAGTTTTAAAGGTCAAGGTCACTACGGCATGGTCAAAGGTCAAATCAAGGTCACACCATGACGTTGCACACCTACAACTCCCAACCAATGTCCCTACCAAGCATCAACTTCCTAAACCTTACAGTTTCCTTCAAGGTCAAATCAAGGTCATACCATGCTGTTGCACACCTACAACCCCCAACCAATCTCCCTACCGAGTATCAACCCAATACACCTTACGGTTTCTGAGACACAGCCCAGACAAACTTTTCCCGCCACCCACCCACGGGTGAAAACAACACCAGTATAGTCCTTAAAGGCTGTGGAGTTAACACTCTGAACCAGATGTCAACCAGAAGTCATCTGGTAACTTTTTTTCGCTGTTGACTCTGCAATAAATTACATTTAGCTCTTTGAGATAATTTGCAAAAGTAAAGGTTCTTTTTGAGTAGAAATGGTTCTAAACAACAAACTATACTGAAGAGATTTCATTTTATACTATTTGTTGTATATCTGAAAACAATAGAGTAATAAAATTCCCATGCAGGAACTGAAATTTCTTTTCTAAAGGTTGTACTCCACTGTGTAAAGAAATTCTTTTAAAATGTAATTTGGAAATTACAGTTTGACATGTGTTTCTACATACTTTTGGCATTTTAAAATAGTTTTTCAGGGTTGGTGACAAAATATTCTGTGCTGTCAATTCTCTCTAAGTTTTTAGATTTTCTGAATATACTAAGCATTAAGCTATTGAAGTCTATTTACATTTTTTTTCAAAGTCTACTTTTAAAATTTAGTCATGCTATAAAATCTAGTAAATTTTTCAAAAGCATGTCCATAGATTTGCATTTTAGTCAAAGATGTCATTCAGGCAGATCAGTCTGCTTCCCTCAAAAGAGGTTCTCTTCATTAGCAAGTTTGTGTCATTACAAAGGTATGACCAAAATGTTTAAGTCCATGTCCGAAAATAGTGTCAAAAATAGTATCAGAGATGACTGTACCCCACAGTCTAGGTAAATAGTGCTGGACATCATGAGATAAAGAAAAGGTGAAATAATGCAAAGACAGATTGATTGGAAGCAGTGGCAAAAACATAAAGCTTAGTGCCAAGTAATAAACTGCCAGACAGTAGGCCACTGAATCTCCATAGTTTGAAATAACAAAAACAGCTAGTACTGTTGATGTAATATGCACTAGGTACCTAACTGAATCTAATTACTGTACTGTACTGTACAGTACTGTACAGTAGTGGTACTGAGGTCATTTACAATATGTCCGTGTCTAAAGAAAAAAAAGTTTTAAAAACAAAAGGAAATATGCAGTGTGCTTATGGGTACATTTACACCATGCAGTATATAGTATATTGTACCTGATAAAACCACAGAAGTATTGTCTTTTAAAATACTGCATTAATAAAGTATTGAGCCTGTCACATACATACCTGTACACAAATAGGTGTACTTAATCTGCTAGTAGCTATACTACTGTACTGTATCCTCGTTATTTATTATTTTAATGCAAAGTACTAAAATGGTAGAATTCTACACCTAGCTGTCTGTAAAATTATACATTAGCAATAAGATCACACCATTCAAATGTAAAGAACAATCTCCTTGAAATATTCCTTCCCTGATGTGTTGTCTGTACAACGAAGCACATTTCCACAATGCATTTCACAAATATATTTCTTTCCTGTCAAAATGTCATTCAAGTAAACACTTGAAAGCCACACCAAGTCTGTGGTTATAGGCGGCCCCGTTATATGCACATCATGCTATTTAAATACTTGGGCACAAAGAGGCACACACATGAATCATGTAATATCCCAACCAGAGTTGAACTGAGAACACATGAAATATATTGCATTTTTTTGTCTGTAAATATTTGAAATGAAAATACATGCATACAATACACTGTTTCCCTCCCTCGTCTGTGTATTAAAACAGAACATCTTAGTGATTTTACTTAGGCTATATCCATTTTTACATTAACAAAAAAATCTTATTTTTTTACCTGTCTTCACAAAAACTATGCCTTGTAGTTACAGTATTTATTATCTCTCCAGAAATCCATTGTGGATTTCACATTAGTCCAAGTTCCTACACTGCACTAGTTTCACAGTACGTACGAGTATATAATAATGTATTCACATTTAGATGCATACCAACACAAATATTACTATTTTTCCAGTACACCAAATTTGTTTTCTTTTTTTCCCTTCATTTATTTTTTTTTCAACAGCAGTAGCATACTGCTCACACATTATATACCTACTGTTGTGTTTGTGGCTTGTATATATTGGATGGATCAATAAGCAAACTACCCACAGTGGTGTATTGATTCAGACAGGACCCTCCCTAGTGTTTCCTCCCAATGCATCACACAGTTGCTAATTTCTGAGTGCTGAAACCTTGTCCTGGGAACCAAAAAACGCTAAAGGTCTGGTCTCACCTCTCCGCTTTAGGGTCATGTAAATGTTTTAATGAATACCATTTTTTCCACAATATAGCCCGAAGCCTAGTGAAACACATTCTGTATATCACTGAAGATATTTAGAAATGGTCAACAATCTCAGTTCTCCGTTCACACTATAATAGAACACGGCCTAAAATACAGTAGTAGGAGTGGTAATAAGTACAAAAATGTAGTTCAAGATCGCGACAAATAATTTGAATGGGACAAAATATAGAGATGGTATACACACCCCAATATCCCAGCCACAAGTTTGATACTTTCATTCAGAAAATTTTCAACATTACAATAAGAACAATGTAGTGATAATAATACTTGTGACATTCATCTCCATAGATGTGATACAATAGCTCTAAATGAAAAAAATAAATATACCAGGCATTTTTATCAAACTTTTTCTCAACAATCGTGTACATTGTACACCCAACTGTCATTAACCATGCTTATTTCCAGTCCAATGGATACATACGTGTGACCAATCTTTAGCCTGCAGATACTACTACATATTTAGAACTGCTATCATTGTTCAGAAGTTCCTCAATACAGGCTATCAATCATAGGCTGTCATCTCTGTGTGGGTTCGAATCCAGAATTCAATATGATCCTAGCTACCTGCTGAACAGAATGCAATACCCAAACCTATTATTATAAAAGTACCTACAAGACTTCAAAACTATGGAATGAACTGCTTCTGAATATAGGTTGTGCACCATCAATATCAGTATTTCACAGCAGGTTGCAAATTTAGTCTTTCCATATTGTTTTGCTCACTGAATATGGTCTTGCCAGCTTTGATTGCCATTTTGGGAACAACTTCGTGCATTTTGTTATTGACTTATCAATTAACTGCAGAGTTTATGTTGTGTTATGCTTTAGAATCAACAATTAAGCACAATTGAGGAATTGATCAGATAAGATTTACATTCCTCTACTTCTTATCCAAGACTGGTCTGTAAATATAACATATGTAACAGATACGTTTGTCTCCATTCACAGTCCTAGCATTTGAACAGCCAATGTTTCCATAGCATGACTCACAAAATTCGCCCCATCTCTAAGGTTGTGGATTGATATCTCAGCTCAGAATGTGAGTATACTGAGACAGGAGAAGGAAAGTTGGCATTTCCTTACTGAAGCTAAGGTGGTTTACGATGCAAAATCTTGACTAACCAGAATTCACTGCTTTTCTTTGGCCACTTAATTACTCATATAACTTGTTCAGTGTGAACAAAAGAGATGTTAAATACAAAATAAAATCTAAATCACGCAATGCCTCTAGTCTTAGCCAAAATGTTGACATGAGATGTTTGACAAATGATCATTTGACTCTCATCTCTGTGGTGGTGAGTTTGAATCCAATACATGATGGCATGTAGGAAATCCTGATGGCTTGCCGTGATATGACTCTAGTTGTTCAAAGTGACATTAATATGAACTTTGACCTTAATTTTCAAAGTGGACTTCTTTTCTCTTTTATGCAATATCAGTACAAATATCTTAGTACCACATAAATACAGTAATTTGGATAATCTGCATATGTCTGTTGGGGGTAGACTTGCTCCAAGTCTTTGTATTTCTCATTCCAGCAAATCAGACATACATGAAATCATTATGAACCCACTTGATGAGTGAAAAAAGCTTCTGCCTAGAGAAATAATGTCAGCCCCACATTCTGGTAAAAAAGTCATCCAGTCTTCATATAATACCTTAGACAAAAGGACTTGATAAAAGTCTAGTTGGGGGGAAATGCTGGATGAAAGATTCACTGGCCTCAGTCAGAGTCTCCCAAACTTTTGCATCATGCTCACATTGCAACAGTATGATTGTGTAAGACTGGTGAAGAAAATCAGGTGTTGAAAAAGGTGGAAAATGTCCTGGTACCAGAGCTACCTTTCTAAACATCAGCTGTCTGAAGCTGATGCAATGTAAACAAAGTGTGGAGATATAAAAACAGACAAGGGGGTTGCTTTGCTTTATTCATTTACTATATCACTGAGCAAAATATTGAGCAGCATATGTTGTAGTGAAAAAAAGGTGAAAATGCAAGATCAACAGTAGCCTGGCTTCCTCATACTGTGAGTTTTTTAGATGTGTGTTCTATAGAGACTGGATTTATTTATTTACTTTTTGTTTTACGTTGCGATCAACAGTTAATTGCATCCCATATTGTGCGGGGGAGGAAACAGTGCATACTAGTTGGTCAAGATTCTGCACTGTAAACTACCATGTATCAGCAAGTAACTACCAACTTTCCAACACGACTTGCCCAGGCCAAGATTCAAACCAGCGACCTCAGAGGTTGAAGGCAAGCACTCTAACCGCTACACCACAGAGCCCCCTCTACATAGAATTGAGTTTGGTTTGTTCTGTGTGATAACCTTATGTAGTACATGAATTAAAGACTATTACAAAATTCATTAGATTATACACTGGGTACTGTACTAGAACCTTCAAGGTATTTCAAGTCTTGAGTACTAATACCAGTAAATGCACCTGGAAATTATTATCACGGTTTTTTTTTTCAGGATTCCAGTGCAATTTTAACACATATCTTTGTTAATATTCATATGCTCATTGTCATGGTCAATGTTGTTAGTGCTCATTTGAGAAAAATTCAAATTTATGGAGCACCTCAGCTGCAAAAGTGGTTTAGTTTTAGCAAAACACAATGATTTACCTTGTAGAATACTGATCAACTCTTGTGAACTGCTTTTCTCCAACATTTCAACTTCATGCTGTGATATTACCTTTGCAAGGAGTTTGAAACAATGTTTAACGCTTTCAACACTGTACAGGTCATATCATGACGGGTAGTTGGAAGGGCAGAGGAAACCATTACATACAGTTGTTCAAGGTTCTGTACTGTAAACTACCGACCAATGGCAAGCAACTACCAGCTTTCCCACTTGAGGTAGAGCTGTGAACCGAACCCCGGCCTCAGAGGTGGGAGGCGAGAGTGTTACCACTCTGTCACTGTGGCCCCCTGCAAATGTGATGGAGTGAAGAACCTGTAAAAAGGCTAAATAGACAGTTAATATGGCACATTGGTTCTTTGGCATTCTGTCTGTTTTAACAGGTTATCTTGTTTTTATTTGTCTCAGAATTTGTATTCTAGTTGATTAGAAGTTCAACAGCACTCGGAAATTAGCCCTTTGCAGTTAACCTCTGTTCCACATCCCCGACTGGAAGTTCAGAATGAGATTACAAATTTAACTTTTTTTTCTTTTTCGAGAGATTTCTATCTCGTTCTGGAGTTTTGAGACATTCCTCATGATTGGTAGGGGAATCGGCCACGTCAATAAAAGTTTCATGGAAGCAGTTAACAACTGAAGAGACCGTTATCAGATTCCGATGGCAATTGTATCTCATCTGAGACATTTGTAAGTCATGATTCCTACGTTAATCTGAATCATACTTTGATGATAAGCAGCTGTTCCATTTATCATTCTTTGCTATACTGGTGTTTTTTAAGAATTCTGTGTAGCTTTGATCCCTGAACTAAATAGCAACTACTCCCGATTGCTGGGAATGCCACCTCAATATCACAGGATCACTTTGGTAGTATTCCTATGTCAATCCTTAACCATTACAGATTGTTTGGGCACACATTCCTTACCTCTGATAATCTTTCTTCAGTGTTGATGCGTTGGGAGTAGTTCTTACACAGATATGAATTTGGACTCATGCTGTGCAACAATCTTGCAATTTTGGAATGTCATGGAACATTAAAATATACTCATTTGGGGCTGGTTTCTAAACCATTCATGCTAGTGGAACAGCCCCCAAATATAAAGACTACAGATTCTTTGTAAGACGGAGACACAGTAAGTGGAAAAGCTAAATGCTGACATTTTAGAACAATGTCAAGTGACTCAGCAGTGGTACTTCATGATGTTGTGAGGAAGAGCTGTAGCAATGATAAATTTTCTGGTCAAATATTCTCAAAGTAAACTCGAGTTTTTATAATTAATACAATAGTTATGTAATAATATATCATGCATAATTATCAGGTAGTCCATTGTGATAAATCATATGTAATATCCTTTTGTAACAGGAAAAAGATGCTATCCTCAAGAAATTGAAGCTATCCTTGAGTTTATTTTCACAGTATGGCCCCAGGGGGTGAAGAAAGTTGTTATGGAACAAGATGGATGGACACAAAATGGATTACACTAGCTCTGAGAGTCTGCACATAAGAATTGATATAAGTCATAGTTAAGTTGTCACAATGGGGTCACCAATTGGCGAGACCGATTGTCCTGACGCAATACACTCTTGACTGCTTTATTCTTGTCCAAAAAGAGATGACTGTAATCTCTATATATGCGCAGCATGATGTACATCACTGTGATGAAAATTAAAAGGAAATCTTCATTTTAGTTTCAAAAGCCAAAATGTGATGAGTCAGCACAAATAATGGCAAGTCTTAATATAATGAAAAATGTAAAAACATTTGCTTTGATTCAGGATAAGTGGCACCTATATTTTTAAACGTCGGTAGAATAGAAGCATTTTCTAAAGAGCTCCTTCACTCAGCCACTATTTATATTGACATTGTCATTTTATTTATTATAGAAGGACCCATACACAGTAATTTTGGGAAAAATATACACTATTTATGTTATAACTGGAGATATTGAAGTCTGTTTTATTAGGTATTTTAGAAAAGATAGGGGACTGAATATTTGAGTTATGTCATATATAAGGTCACGGCACAGAAAATGTAAGGCTCACCCAAAACAAATCTTATGAGGCACATTTTCAGAAGGTACATTTTACAGGAGATGCACCGGTTAGAATCCATTGTATAAGCCATGGTGGAACCAATGTGAGATCGATCCAACAAGAGGACAAGCAACAATGCAAGGATTCCCCACCCTTCCATCATAGGATTAATTAAAGAAATTGAATAAACACTTGGTATTTACAATAGCAACAGCCAGATTGGATCAATGTCTACATTGTTTAGTATGCACCTAAACCAGAACATAAAAGGGTTAAGGTAATTTGAATCTTACTGAATGTCAAAACATGCTTATCATTCTATGGCCTAGAAGCTTTATCTTTATCCAAAATAATAGTCTGAATGTCAAAGAAGTTACTGCCAAGTTACCCAGCATTTAATGTTGTGGAAGAAAAAAAACAAATCTTGACACTGTTCAAGCGTGAAAAAACCCCTAAATATGCCGTAACTAGAACCTTTAAAATTGACATAGTTTAAGTCTAGTTGTGGCCAACCTCCACTACAATGGTACAGCATTTTCTGTTGTTGAGAGTGTGATACTTTTAAAATTTCCTTTAATTTACATTGACCAGACTGATTAGCTAGAACATTGACCAGACTGATAAGCTAGAACATATGTGCTTTTAAGAAAAACTTTGAAAAAAAGTGCACATTACTTAATCAACGTATATTTTGCTTCAATTTTACACGAGTTCAATTAGAAAGTGTACTGTACACTTTGTTGAATTAAGTCTTTATGTAAATATATATCTGGACTTGCATTGTATTGATTTGTCTTGCAATAAAATTTAAATATTTGAACCTTTACTCTGTATATGAAATATATTAAAACTCAGAAATCTCGGGTCAACTCATCACCAATCACAAACTTTAACTGAAAACACAACGACTTCTGTGAACAAACCAAAAAGTGGTTTTCACAACTATCACAATTACAGTCTAACCCCTTTAAGTAGAAGACTGAATAAGTAGAATTGTTTTTTTAAGTAGGAGTATACACCAGGTCCTCGCAAGTCTTTTCTGTATTGTATTTAAAGCATAAAGCTTTACTTTTGCAAAATTACACATTAGGCAAAATATAACACCTTTATATCATCTCTGGGTGACCTATAAAATCTACTCTTAGACAATGCTTGAAGGCAGTTTGCTATTGAATTTCACATCTGCAACTTTTTGCTTCCTGTGTCTCAAAATTTGAGAAAGCAATGTGTCAGTTGACATCAATCATATCTTCAGATTTTTTCAGTTTCCTCTTCAGCCATCCAGTCATCTTTTGCAGGTGTATTTAGAAAGCCAATAGTGTATTTACTTGTCGACCTTTTTTTTTAAATAGGACGAATGAAGAGGAGATGAACACCAAGATTACACTGGTAGTGTTATGTAACCTTTAAGAAACATGAATAAAATGACATTAACTTTTGTTCTCAAAAATACACTAGTTTTTGACAACATATACTTTCAATTGTGTCGAACTTCCTTGGAATTGCCTGGGCTGACTTTTAAGAATTTAAAATAGTAAGTTTTTTAAATAGATATTTCAAAATTAACTTTAAAGCAGTGTTCACATTGAGTGTTCACAGGTCCCAGATTCAGTACCTTGCTGTGATTTGGGAAACAATAAATGAAGAGTTAACCTGATTAGCAAGTCTTTGTCAGTCACCAAACTTTGACACAAAAGTGGGGTCACATGTTCTGGCATGGAGATCTCTCACCACTCTCTACAGTTGTCAGGGGTTCTATCACCTCAATGTTGTGATTCAAGCAAAACTTTGTGTGATGACGTGGCTATTTCAACAGGGATAGAGGAAGATTCATTAAGATAATTGTGCAAACATCTGCCATAATTGTATTTGAGAAATAAAGGCAATCATTGAAGATTAATTAATCTCTGACAGTACTGGGACTTCCCCGAGACATGACTGACCTACAATCAATATGTATTTGTTAACAACGGGGGGGGGGGGGGGGGGGGGGGGGGAGACAGGAATAAGAAGGACATAAATCTTGTGAAAATTTTAGTAACAAAAAATTCGCAATAGCAGAAAAATATGTGGTGGACAAAGTGGTTGACAGTTGTCACTAGAAATCGCTAAGATGGGAACTGGGAATAAAGCAGACAAATCATTGACAAAGAATATAGCCAATTTACCTAAATTTGCAGATTGAAAAATACAATATCACCAGTTAATTTACAGTAGCGACAAACTGAACAGTTATAAATTAACCTCACAGAAAATTGCAAATTTAATAATAAAAAAAATTTACGACCAGGCCGGTCCAGTACTGTGCATTCGCCACGTGGCGCATCGTACTTCCTTCCTGTTTAGACAGAGTAACATAGCATCTGTTCCCATTGTCTAAACCTATTAGACCCCTAGTAAACTGATAGTGGGGTCGGTTGGGAGGGTCTTGTGTGTCTCTTGGATCACCTTGCAATTTTATTGTGTTAATAAATCCTATCCAATGGACGATTGCTGAATAACTACCGCTTGGTTGGCGGGTAAGTTACTAGAGACCCAAGTGAGCTCATAAACAACTGTAACAAATTTCTCCAGGCCTGGGTCGACTTTAAGGTCAGGAAGCCTCTCAGGTGTAGCCCTCTCTTAGGATCTGAACTACTTTCAGACTGGCACCCAGATCCAGCCAAGTTTTCCAGAAATTCTGAAGTCTTGCCCCTACAGGCAGATTTGTGGCAACAGGTTGGACATTTGATACAGGTTTGACAAAAGACAATTGAGCGACACAGGAAACATCTTTCACATACTTTCTGTTGTTCTCTCTGTTGAAAAAAATTTACAATGGCGGGACTTACATCTTTCTTTTGTGATTGCCCTAGAACAGAAAGTGCATGATTTACAACAGTAAAAGTCTACAACTTGACACTGTGGTGTCTAAATGTCTTATGTCTTTCCTGGAGTCCTTGGTGTGATGACGCCAGATGTGAGTGAGATAAGAGTCTCGCCTGACCAGTGTCCAGTACTGTACTTCATCTGTGGCAGCAGACATTTTTGAGACATTTTTCCTTTACTTTCAGTCCGGAGAGTGTTCAACTGAGCTTGCATATCTTGCTGAACCTTGAACACACACCTATTGAAGCTTGCAGCCTCATTACAAATAACCATAGCCTCCCTTGCAGATTTCTCCCACTTTCTGAAGTTCTCTTGAGATATGGCGTGAGGTCAGCAGAGTTTAGGCTAGTCTGGCAATCCTGCTGTAACTGCTGTTGAGGCCTGAAGCATCAGTATTCAAAGATGACACAGCAGTAGTCACCCTTGTGGTTAAAATACAGCCCGTACCACTTGGCCTGGGACTTCGCTGGTCTAAGGAACTGATCTTTAAGTAAGACACTGGCCTCCGAACTTCGGGAAGGGTATCCTTCAACCAAGGTCAAGTTCAGTTTGTTTAACTTCCTACACAACCAGTCATCAGTAGGCATTTGTACAGAGACTGGATTCTGTGTCTTTGGACCGGCAAAGGGGTTGTCATCAGAGGTAGCTGCAGAAGCGTCCATATCTGGGATGTGTGTCCACCCCATGTAGGACCTGATCCCTCTTATTGTCTTTTAAGTTTGTTATTCAAAGAGGGATTGGTCGGGGTCTGTAGCAGTGACATCCTGGTCCTGATCCGACAACTCTCCTTCCTCAACGTACAAATCAACTGGAGGTCGGTCCAACTGTTCACGATCACCATCTGACCTAGAAATACTGTCTTTCCTTGTACGCTCTGTAGTGACCTGACTGGTAGACTGGCTGTGTAAAACAGATACATATTGTTGTTATCAGACTAAGTAAGGTCTTTTAGACAAAAAAAAATTGTGGCGTTTACCAGTGACAAGCTTGCATGATTTGGTTCACCGAAACCCCACCGTAAAAGGGCTTCGAGGTCACAAAAGCCCTAATATCATGCACTTTAACTTTGACCAAGAAATGTTGGTCTGCTTGTTTGTTACGTAACAAAGTAGGAGAGTTTGTTTAACCAAGGAGAGAGAGTAGCGGGTCTGAAGTATGAGGTATGTCCTTTCTTGAAGGAAATAAAGAGTAGGGATCAAGACCCTTTCAGGTCTTTGGTTCGATCCAAATAGTACCTCAGGGCCCGAACTGGACACAGGGTCCTGTCCCCTTTGAATTGTCTATCTACGATGGTAATCAAAGCAGGGATAGTCACCAGAGACACATGTACACTTGAGAACCTTCTCTTGCTGGTTTGTTTTTGGCTATGAAGTCTGAAGAGGGGAAACAAAGCTACCTTTTCCCATTGGCCTAGACTCGATACTTTGTTTGCAACAGAGGCACAAATTTCGCTGTGGGGCTTGATGGAGACCAAAGCTAGCAAGGAAAGCAGTTTAGTGTGTAAGATATTTGAGGTCTGTGTCTTTCATGGGCTCAAAAGGGTGCTTCGTGAGCTCATTAAGAACAACAGAAAAGTTCCACTTTGGGAGATTCCTAGAACTTTTGGGAACATCCCTATGAAAGTTAGGAAGCAACCTGTTAAGGTCAGAGCTTTGAGAAATATGAAACTCTTGTTACTTATATGGGCACTGTGTCTGTGCATTATTTCATCTAAGCTTTATATGTATCAGGGCGTCAAGTTAAAGTGGGTCTCATTTCCAAGTAAACGTTTACACTGTAATGTTTAAAAAGTGTTTTATAAACATTCTCTATACAAACGTTTTTACTGAAAACATTTATTACACATTTATAAAATAACCTAACGAACTAGGTTTGACTGGAAACGTTTTTTAAACATTTATAAAATAGCTGAAGAAATGACGGTTATGCTGGAAATGTTTTTAAAACATTCACCATGAAATGTTTGATAAACAGTACACATAAATTGTTTAAACAACATTTGTTGACAATGTTTTGTAAATGTTTGCTCTGAAAATGTTTAACAGCAACTGGTTTTCATACCCATCATTTTAAAATGTTTTTGAAATGTTTTCTATCAAATGTTTTAAAAACATTCTATCAAAACATTTCAAACCCCTATTTTCATAATGCTTATTGAACCTTCACCTTCAAACATGTCCAAATAAAGATGGTGGTGAGCAATAATAGGGGATTGAAGAGGACTTTGTCAAAAATTGCCTCAGATGCAACCTGTAAAAGTAAGAATTGAATGGGGGCACAAGTTCTAAGCCACTATCTTACAATTTTAGACATAAAAACAATATTTTCATTTGTGAGCAACCTTAAAAAGTTATTGAATTTGACCTCTGACCCCATTATTATTCAGACAATAATATGTTTATATGTAACCTTTTTCTAACATCATTTAACGTTTAATAAACAGTATACATAAATGTTTTAAAAACAATCTATTATAAATGGTTTTCGTACCCATCATTTTTAACCTTTGCCAAATGTTTCCTTTCAAATGTTTTTAAAACCCCAAAAAGTTAACTGGGATTGAACTTTGTGTGTACATATAACTCAGTTCAATATCAACTAGATTGTGCCGAATCAATGCCAACATATCCCCAGACAGGCCATCTCTCATGCCAAAGGCATTCATTGGGTATTTTTGCAGCACTCATTTTGTGAGATTCACAATTATAATAAAATTTATACTTTATCATGATGTGAGAAAATAAGTCATTTTCCATGGGATCAACAAATTTTAGTGAGTTAAAATACATTATCATTACCCAAAATAGGAAAAAAATAGGAATTATTCTGGAAAATAGGAATAAACAAGACCACTGCCGCGGTATGTATCTCTCGCTGAGCATTAAAGGGGAAGAAATACTTTTTCCGAGATATTCACAATTTTTCATTTTCCAAGATGGCCGCCAAAAGTGGTGAAAATTGAAATTTTTCCCTTTGGCATAGGATACTCTTTTACTAAAAATTCGCTCGAAATTGCTCTATCTCAGACGGTTTTCAAGATATTCACACTTTTTCATTTTCCGCAAAAATCCAACATGGCCGCCAAAAGTGGCAAAAATTGAAATTTTTCCCCTTTGCATAGGATACTCTTTTACTACCCTGTGGGTCAAAATTTCGCTCGAAATCACTCTATCTCATACGGTTTTCGAGATATTCACCTTTTCGTTTTCCGCTAAAATCCAAGATGGCCGCCAAAAGTGGCGAAAATTGAAATTTTTCCCCTTTGCATAGGATACTCTTGTACTACCCTGCGGGTCAAATATTCTCTCGAAATCGCTCTATCTCTTACGCTTTTCGAGATATTCACACTTTTTCATTTTCCACTAAAATCCAAGATGGCCGCCAAAAGTGGCGAAAATTGAAATTTTTCCCCTTTGCATAGGATACTCTTCTACTACCCTGTGGGTCAAAACTTCGCTCGAAATTGCTCTATCTCTTACGGTTTGTGAGATATTTGTGATTTTTCACATTTTCACTAAAAGTACCAATAAAGTAGCCATTACTCACTTGTACATTGAGCAACAGTTGTGAAACTTCAATATGTTACAGTTCACAAAAAAGTAGATGAACAACATATTTGAGAGAAATTGTGTAGCTGCAATACTTTTGAAGATATAAGCCATTTACTCATTATGGTTATCATTAAAAATTGACAAAGCAGTTATTACTCACTTAGCTATGGAGATACACTTCCAAAGTACTGACCATGTTGTAGCTGTGGAGAAAGTAGCTGAACAACATATTGGATAAAAATACTCTAAATGCAATAGTTCGAGAGTTATAAGTCATATAATTATATTAGGTAAAAGTGCTATTACTCACTCAAAAGTAGGTCAAAGTTCACCAAACCCCAAAAATATTAAAGAGCGTAAAAATTCATTAGGACAAGTAATTTACCAAAAATGTGTAACTGTAGTAGTTTCAGAGAAAACTGTGTGACCCACACACGCACGCACACACATGGTGCAAATTATAATCTCCCGCTGGCGAGCCAGGTGGGAGATAATAGGAATTTGTCAAAAAACAGGAAATAATAGGAAAAAATAGGAACTTGATGCCCTGATGTATGTATTAACATTTAAAGTAAGGGAGTTATTGATTTTTGTGTTATGTAGTACTGATTTTTATTGATCTCTTTATAGACTGGGGGAATCCCTCTAGGCTAACCCCAGTGATGCTATTAATAGATTTGGGGTAACCCTGGTGTCAGGTTCAAGTTGTTCTTTTAGATTCTAGACACTTCTATAAGTATATACAAGGACTGTACATCTGAGCACACATGAACTTAGCTGGCTATAAGCAAGGCTGGTAGTGTTTTAGAACTAACATCAAGTGGATATAAATTACTTGTGTTGTTGTGAACTTTTACTGGAGTGAACTTTTCACAGTGTCTGGATGGATTTACTGTACTGTGGATATTACTTACTTATATAGAGTGTATTGTTCTATCAGAGACCGGATTTCTGCATTTTAGATATTGTCCATATCTTGGAGCAGACAGTACAGTTATGCAAACTCTCTGAATATCTCTACACAACATTTTGTGTGATTGGATATCAAAAGGATCACAGGATAAGGACATTTTGTGTTATGGAACATTGAACAGATCTCAGGATACAGTGGACATTGAACTGATCACAGGACAGATCACAGGACAGATTTCTGGATACAGTGGACAAACTTACTGTCGGTTACAGTATTCAGGTCAGATTTGTTTCATTATTGTATCATTGTATGTACCATTGAGAGCATACCGGTTGACTGTAATCATTATATTAATTGTCAAATAAGTTAAACTTTTTATCTTTTCCTGTTGCAACTTAAAAGCAACCGGTAATTCTACTGTACTAGCCCCGTGACCGTGACACCCTGCTGGGCCCGAGGTATCAACAAAGGCTGTTCTGTAATCATCAATAGTAGATGGACGCCTGTGCTTCACTAGGTCCCAAAACCAAAGCATCCCTGGTCAGCCTGGGGCTATTACAATGATGAGGCAGTTACATTACCTGATTTTGGATCACCCTATGAAGGAGAGCCGTGGGAGAGTAAGCATTAGCAAAGACCCGACCAGATTATGTTCAGAGCATCTATGTCCCAAGCATGTTAATGTGGGACTGGAGATACATACAATGGAATTCTGTGGTTCAGAGTGGCAAATAAATCGACATGATGAGTGAACCACTTGACAGATCAGTTTGTACATCTGCAGATGCAGTGACCATTCTGTTGATTGGACTGGATAGAAGGAAGGCCATCACATTAAGGCACCCTGGAATGTGCCTGGCTCTTAAGAGTTATCTGGGAATGATGAAACCAGGTCATGATTTTCCACAGTTGAGCATGCATCTCCACCGAATGACTTCTTCCTTGTTTGTTTATGTAGTCTACTACTGTTGGGTTGTCTGTAGCAACCAACACTGTTTGGTTTTGATACTGGTCCTTGAACCTTTTCAGGGCCAGAGAAACCGCCTTTATAGACACTTGCTCTGAGTGAGTGCCCCAACCTTTGTTTTTAGAGGTCTGTAAAGATTTGTATACTGTGGTCTTTGGGGTAAAGGTCTGCCCACTTCATCACGTTTAAGTGATTTGCCATTACTCTAGGTCAACTGAAATGATCTCTGAACAAGGGAGGAGGATGTCCAATGACTAAGGAAAAACTCCAGACATCAAGATGTGGAAAAACTCCAGACATCAAACATCTTGAAGTCAAAACATGTTTTGACTATAAATGTAAGAACGGATCCTGTAGATTGAGCCATCTCTCTGAGTGGGTTTTACAAGGGCTGAATCTAGGTGGTATTCGTACTCCATGAAACAGAAACACCTGAATAGGTTTGAGTTTGGACTTCTCCTGATTTATTATCCATCCTAAGGACAGTGTCAGGTACTTCCTTGGGCTTTGGTGGAAAGGGATGTGAAGGGGATGACAGACAGGTCTATCGATGACACCCATTCCCCTGGAATCAGAGAGGCCGTGATGGACTCTGAAGTTTCTATTTTGAACCTTCTTACAAGTAGAAAGGTGTTGAGCCTGCCTAGGTCTATCACTGGCCTCCACCTTGGCTGGGGACTAGAAAGAGGTGACTGTAAAACCTGAGAGATGTTACATTTCCACCTTTTTCCATTGCTTTCTTGACAGAAGAGACTGGATGTAAGAGGCCAGAGCTAGATCTTGATGGGCCTTGTATCCTGAGTGAATCAGGGTTAGTCTGATTAATTTTGGACTGATAGAAGGTAACCATTGGTAAGAATGTTCTGAAGGAACGGAGGAGATCTACTGGTGGACTGAGGGAGGCTGAAAGGAGTCACTGGGAGGAGGGGTTTCCAGGCCCTCGTCCCCTTGTGTGAGGTCGAAAACAACCTCTGGAGCCTCTTCTACTCGATTTCTTCTACTCGAGTCTCTTAGTAGTGGGGACTGTGAAAGGGCTGATTTGATAGGGCCTAAACCCCAAGTGTTTTTACGGGTGCCTTGAGGAGGAACTCTTGTCCCTCCTTAACTAATTATGAATGGAACAAAGGAGAGGGACAGAATGGGGAACTCCTATGTTCTTAAGATCTGGTATCTCCCCTGAATTCCCCACAGTGTGTAAGTCTCGCTGGAGTGTGGGCTAAGGCCTTACTTGACAGGCTAAGGAACTCTGCTGGATAAGGATCCTCTTATACAGAATGTCTAGTCACAGGTCTTTTCATAACCTCTGGCTGCTGTTTTTTATGAACCCTTGAATCTAAATTGTCCTAGACAGTAGCCTTGATACTGTCTTAACAGTTTCTTGGCCAGGTTGTATTCAGAAATGACCTAGGTAAGAGCAGCCAAAAATTAAGGGTACCAAGATTTTGCCTTGTCTGAAGCTCAAACTCTTTGACTACCAGTAGGGGACCTAGCCCCTAGGGGGGGCCCAGAGTGACTAGGGGAGATACAGATTGTAGTCTTGTAATTTGTCCTCAAAGGTTGTCCCAACAAGGTTGTACCAATATACCTCCTAGTTGAACCAGGGTTTTATAGATTAATTTTCAGGTAAGTTAATGGCCTGAAAGTCCTGTTTAAATTTATCAAAGCATCTTTAGTTGAGGATTGAGTGGGAGCATAGCTGAAGGGCCCCTTGTCCTAAGCTCCTGTTGGCCTGCTACATCATTCAGAGCCCAGACTGTGGAGGACCTAGGCATACTGGCCCTGGTAAGAGAGATTAAAAAACTGCCAAAGTTTCAATGTCCTCGGAATATGGTCAGGGGTAAGTCAGACAATCTACTTCCCTATAAAATACAGAGTCTGGTCTGAGTGAAGGACCTTGTTCATCAGAAGCCCTCTTGGGCTTGAGGACTTTTGACTTGCACCAAAGCCTGTGGGCTAGGATTGTTCAGAGTTCTGATCTAGAACCATCATCTGAACATCCAAATGTTTGGATTTTAGATCCGAACAATCATCCGAACATCAGACGATGTTCGGATGATTAGTACTTGGGTGATAAGTTAAGCTGTGGGACCAGGCTTCAATCATCCGAACACTCAGATGGCTATAACTCGGATGAAAAGCAAGTGCGTAGGTTCGGACCAGACTTCAGATCCAAGCGAAGATCTGAGCCACCCCCACTTGGAATGATATGGTTTCCATAATAAAACCCTGGAACCTTCCATTTATTGCTTTAACAGATAGTTTTAGAAAACAACCACTATTTGTTGTTGGATTGAAGCAATTGGAGAGAAAGGCAGGCATTACATAAACAACTGTTCACCTTTTAACTGCCTTGCCAATTTGCATTAAAATTCGTCAATTTTACAAAGACCCTGTAGGTAAAATATTTAAAATATTTTATATCTTCATATTTATATCAAATATATGATGGATCTTTTATAAAATGCAAAAGGGGACGACTTTTATTACCAAACCAAGGTCTCCCCAACAACATATGGCAACCTTAGTTTGCAAGCACCTGCTGTCTAGATGAGGATGATTTTGAACAAGGACTCGTTTTACTGGTTTATTTTTTAAGTTTTAACCCTTTAAATGGTCAATAAGGGTTAAAATATTTTATTTTATTTTGACAGGTAAAGGTCTTATATAAAAAGCTACATAGATGTGTCTCTCAGCACTTGCTGTTTAGATGATGACGTCACTAAAAGAGTTTCCTCAAGGATTCTCTTTGGAGTCTTCATGCTTTTTGTCATATTTTAACCCTAAAAATGGTCAAATAATGTAGCTGATATACGATAAACCCTTACAATATTTTTCTTGATTTCAACAGGCATATATCCTGGCATATAAACTACATACATGAGTTATTGTCACCACACTTTTCTTTAAAACATGAACCCAGAAGTGGATTTAAGTTGTAAAATAGCATCAGAGATGCCCGTACCCCACAGCCTAGGGAAATATTTTCAACATCATGAGATACAGAAGTACTGTATCAGTACAAACTTCAGGATACTTTCAGAGCACTGTCAGTTATATAAAGGTCCAAACAATGTTTAAATGGAGAAAGATCATGCATATAAAGATGAAGTATTAAAACAAGATAATTCAATAACAAGATGACAGCATTAATCAGCAAACTAAAATTCAACCCTCTTTATCTACATCTGCAAGGCCCGAATTATGGTTTAGATGGTTTGAATATTACCATGCATACAGAAGTGGTAATACATTCAATGAATGCTTATGTGTGGTGTTGGAGCAAAATCTGTGGCTCACTTGATGAAATTCTATCTCTTACAATGGGAAGTTATGAAAGTAAAATTCTTAATAAATTCTAATATGACTTTAATAGTGCTTAATCTGCATCAAAAGAGAGACCCAAAGGTGCAACAAGATTTTATAGGTCAAGGTCACTACGACAAGGTCAAAGGTCAAATTAAGGTGATACCATGATAATACACACCTATAGCCCCTAACCAATGTCCCTAGCAAGTATCAACTTCCTCAACCTTACGGTTTCCAAGATATAGCCCGGACAAGATTTTATAGGTCAAGGTCACTACGCCAAGGTCAAAGGTCAAATCAAGGTCAGATCATGACGTTGCAAAACTACATCCCCTAACCAATGTCCCTACCAAGTATCAACTTCCTACACCTTACGGTTTCCGAGATATAGTCCCGACAACATTTTATAGGTCAAGGTCACTACGGCAAGGTCAAAGGTCAAATCAAGGTCAGACCATGACATTGCACACCTACACCCCCTAACCAATATCCCTACCAAGTATCAACTTTCTACACCTTACGGTTTCCGAGATATAGCCCGGACAAGATTTTATAGGTTAAGGCCACTACGACAAGGTCAAAGGTCAAATCAAGGTCAGACCATAACACTGCACACCTACACCCCCTAGCAAATGTCCCTACCAAATATCAACTTCCTACACCATACGGTTTCCGAGATATAGCCCGGATAAGATTTTATAGGTCAAGGCCACTACGGCAAGGTCAAAGGTCAAATCAAGGTCAGACCATGACGTTGCACACCTACACCCCCTAACCAATATCCCTACCAAGTATCAACTTCCTACACCTTACGGTTTCCAAGATATAGCCCGGACAAGATTTTATAGGTCAAGGTCACTACGGCAAGGTCAAAGGTCAACTCAAGGTCACACCATGACGTTGCACACCTACACCCCCTAACCAATGTCCCTACCAAATATCAACTTCCTACACATTACAGTTTCCGATATATAGCCTGGACAAGATTTTATAGGTCAAGGTCACTACGGCAAGGTCAAATCAAGGTCAGACCATGATGTTGCACACCTACACCCCCTAACCAATATCCCTACCAAGTATCAACTTCCTACAGCTTACGGTTTCCAAGATATAGCCCGGACAAGATTTTATAGGTCAAGGTCACTACAGCAAGGTCAAAGGTCAAGTCAAGGTCAGACCATGACGTTGCACAACTACACCCCCTAACCAATGTCCCTACCAAGTATCAACTTCCTACACCTTACGGTTTCTGAGATATAGCCCGGACAAGATTTTCAAACTCAAGGTCACTACGGCAAGGTCAAAGGTCAAATCAAGGTCAGACCATGACGTTGCACACCTACACCCCCTAACCAATGTCCCTACCAAGTATCAACTTCCTACACCTTACGGTTTCTGAGATACAGCCTGGACAAACTATTTCCCGCCGCCCGCCCACCCGCCCGCCCATCCGGACACCATGGGTAAAAACAATACCCCGACAGCCCTTAAGGGCTGTGGGGTAAAAATATGTCAAATATACTTATCTGTTCTATGAACTGTCACAAAATTAAGACTCTACGTTATAAAATAAAGAAACTGATGTAGTTTCAGTATCCAATAACACGTATATTCAAAGAAAATAATAACTTCTTTCCTTGCAATGAAAAATACATCTGTACATATCGCAGCCAAAGAGAAAGGAGGGGGATCACGCGGAATGACGGGCTCACCCCCTGTGAGGCACCAGATAGTACTAGACGTCTATTTTTCTTGGACGTTGGCCGGGGCCTGCGGCCCCCCGAGACAGCAATATTATAAACTAGAGATTGCGTCTCAATGCAGCTTCCCCGGACAGGGCATAGTTAATGCCCAGGTCACACTGTGGCGAGGCCACGAATTAACTGGCGAATATGAAGATTTGCTGCGAATTAGAAATCGTAATGCGAAGTGTAGCGATTTCCGTGAGATGTTCTTGCACCGAGCCACGACCATAGTGGAGGGTTGAGCGAGCTGTGACGAGCCCCCGACGAGGAGGAAGAACGTGCTGATGAGAAGTGACGACCAATTCGTGTATAATGCCAGTTCCTATATAAACAGCCTGGATCATCTGGATTCACTTCATTTATCATCAGACGTTGGACAGTGTACATCAAAGGCTATGGATCTACAGAGACTCAGATTATTGCAGCAACTGTATGAGGCTCATCGTTTAAATGTACAGAATCAGATTGTGATTGCACAGATACTGGTTGATAGACAGAGAAGACGTCGACCAAGGCCCAGGAGGTATTGGGTGAAGCCCTGGCTCTCCAGGAGGTTGGACTATGGACACTATGATCGTTTGATGAGGGAGCTGGAGGCTGAGGATGTGGTGTCTTTCAGAAATTTTGTCCGGATGGACCCGGCCATGTTCAGAGAGGTCTTGCAGAGGGTGGGGCCCAGAATTGAGAAATATGACACATGGTTCAGGAAGTCTATCAACCCTGGATGCAGACTTGCAATCACACTTCGTTTCTTGGCCACTGGAGAGAAGTACAGGAGTCTGATGTTTGGCTTCACGGTAGCACACAATACCATCTCAGTCATAGTAAGACAGACTTGTGAGGCCATCGTGGCAGAATATGGTGAGGAAGTCATGCAGTGTCCCCGTACCAGTGATGCATGGAAGCAGGTTGCTGCAGAATTTTCTTCCAGATGGAATTTCCATCACACCCTGGGGGCTATAGATGGCAAGCATGTGGCAATCAGGTGTCCTAAGAATGGTGGCTCACTCTATTTCAACTACAAGGGCTTCCATTCCATAATACTTCTGGCTCTGGTGGATGCCAAGTACAAGTTCCTTTGGGTGGATGTTGGCACCAATGGATCCAGTTCTGATGCACAGATCTTCAATGACTGCGATTTGCGCTCAGGCATTATTGATGGCACCTTGGATGTACCTGATGCAGAGCCATTGCCTGGTGATGACCGTGATATGCCATATTTTCTCATTGGGGATGATGCCTTCTCTCTGAGGACCTGGTTGATGAAGCCGTTTAGTGCCAGAGGACTTCCTGATGAGGAGAGGATCTATAACTACAGACTGTCTCGTGGCAGAAGGGTGGTGGAAAATGCGTTTGGCATCATGGCCAACAGATTTGGTTGTCTCCTCACCACCATGTGTCAGAATCCAGAGACTGTTACCTCTATTGTACTGGCCTGTTGCACAACATCATGAGACTGAGGTATCCAGGTATCCACCAGGGACTGGGTGATGAGGAGGATGATAACCACAGAGTTATCCCAGGACAGTGGAGGCAAGGTGCTTGTTTGCAGGACATTGAGGATGTGACTGGTGGCAACAGGGACACACAGGTTGCCAAGAGACAGAGACTGTATTTGAAGCATTATTATAATGCTCCAGTAGGGGCCACGGCGTGGCAAAGAGACATGATTTGAGACTTTCACATATGCCAAGGACATTTCTTAGTAGTGACAGTATTGTGCTAATTATTGTTATGATTCAGTGCTGCATCATTATCTGTGTTATATTTTGTATTGGGCGTTATATACTTGTTGAAATAAAGTTGCAATGTTCTTGTATTGCAATAAAGTTATTGTCCTATTGCACTTCATATATGTATTATGTGTATAGCAGGGTCAAAGAGGTCAAGTCTGAAACCAAATCAGGTCAAACATGTAACAGGTCACACAAACCAGTTCACAACTTTGCCACCACAGGGGCCAGAAGGTCACAAAGGTCAAAAATCAATCAAGGCCATAACTGAAGGAAAGTTAAGAAATCTAACCAGCTGCAAGGTGGAAACTCTGCAACCAAACGCCGATTGCTTTGGAATCAGAGCATAATGAAATCCAGAAATGGAAGATAAACAAATTTTAACATTGGCCACCTGTTAAAATTTGTTTATATTACATTTCTGCATTTCATTCGAAGCAGTGAAACTTCCACAGTGAACCACTCACATTGGGTCATAACAGGTCCTGGTAACCACTGGGCCACTTTTTTTGGATCCTTCATGTTAAGATGTGACACCTTCCAAGTATTATGCCAATGTTTTTGAAACATGAGAAAAACAAGCAATCACATAAACAATTTATTATTCCAACAAGGTCAAAAAGGACAAATCACAATAACATAGTAAGTGTACTTTTTAATAAAGAAATGCAGACACATTATAGCTCACAGCTAAGGTTAACATACAACTGACAAGAACAGCTGTCAAAGTGAAACTGGTTACATATACCATTAGCTCACAGCTAAGGTTAACATACAACTGACAAGAACAGCTGTCAAAGTAAAACTGGTTACATAAAATATTAGTAACAGCTAAGGTTAACAAACTACCCACAAGAACAGCTGTCAAAGTGAAACTGGTTACATTTACTATTAGTAACAGCTAAGGTTAACAAACTACCCACAAGAACAGCTGTCAAAGTGAAACTGGTTACATATACTATTAGTAACAGCTAAGGTTAACAAACTACCCACAAGAACAGCTGTCAAAGTGAAACCTGGTTTATAATAGTAATAATCATAGTAATACTTGAGCCAGACATAGCAAAAATACACAAATAAATTACTTTACACCTGTTTGATAATTACTTCTTACTAGTGTTCTCAATAAACCCTTTTTAGTGGGACCGGGTAGGTAGTGATTTCAACGGGCGGGTACCCGGGTACTCGTGCCGATGGGCGATAATAGCTGATTCTACAAAAATCTACACATTTACAGACTTAAAACCCACACAAATAATGGGATCCAACCACTTACTTTATTTCTTGTCGGCGACCTTTTTTGCATTCAAAACAGTAGCACATGGAAGAAATGTTTAAAAAAAAGACTTCTGTGCACTCAAAACACGGTTGTTTATAAAAATGGAGTCACATGACCTATCCCCAACTATCGCAAAAGCATTACTCTATTGCTCGAATGTAGTTTAGGAATTGAAACTTCATTTTTTTTATTTCAGGTTTGTAAGTGAATTTTATAATGTCAAATTGTCAAGAACTGTATGAAAATATTGTACTCTTATTTATTTAAGGAGTACACGTCGCTGTATATAGCCAATATACAGTGTTTTATGAACTCGGAATTAGTTAACTGTATTAATGTACTGACGATTTTCAAAGTTTACCGACATTTGACAGTGCATAAACAACCAAAATAAAAGATAAATAAAATGCTATAAATGGGGTACAAGGGTGAGAAAACAATATTCTTGTGCATTTTAATTGAATAGCTTCATTTTTAGGTGAATTTATGAAGTCGAGATATGTCTGTACTCGGTCAGCCAACGTGGGCGATATTGACAGAAATAGATCTAATGCTTAGATTCGGGTATTCGGGTATGTGATTTCAGATTCGGGTAAATATTCAGGGTTCGGGTACCCGGATATCCGGATACCCGCTGAGATCACTACTTCTTACATCTCACCTAAACTACTTCTTAAGTGTCTATAGACAAAGGACAAAGTTATTTCTAAACCTAAGAACCTTGAGAATCATCCTGATTAAGTAATGCCATAGGTGTCATGGGTGTTGAAGGCACACTAGGAATACCTGCAAATGACGCATTTAAATCTGACAAATTCAGGTCTGACAGTCCTATTGTCCTTCCCTCGGTGTCTGTGATAACAAACTTGGTGGATGAAGTGCTGGATGATGAATCCACTGACTGTCCAGAGGTACTGGCCCCCGATGGGGTCTGGAAAATAACAGTTGTCAGGCTCTGGGTGTCTGACCCTTGAGGCAAAGGGGTAGAGGAGGCTAGAGCTGCGGGCTCAGGTGCGGGTGGCGGAGGCATTTATGTGATGGTGTACTGTTGCTGTGGCTGCGGCTGATGGAAAATAAGTTGCTGCTGCAGCTGCTGTTGCTGCACCTTCATCTGCTGCTGCATACTGTCCAGCTGCTTCTGCCTGTCGTCCAGCTGCTTCTGCCTATCATCCAGCTGCTTCTGCCTATCAAGCTCCTGCCTCTGGATGTCCCTCTCCAAAAGCAGCTTGGACTCCTTGATGGTCTGGTTGAGGAGGTCCATACTGCGCATCTGATATGTGGGCCAGAGATCCTCGTGGATCTTCAACATGGCACTTGACATCCAGCCAGCCCAAGCAGTCCTGTCATTGGTCTGTGCCTCCATAGATGTTAAGAGTCTGTCCAGCCTGTCAGAGATCTGGGCACTGTTGTCGCTCTGCTCGCACATCTTGTCCAGGAGCTCTGACTCAGTGCCGGCACTTCTCCTTGTGGCTCTCCTGCCACTAGTCCCAGAGAGGGTGATACCTGGAGGAGGAGTGCTGCACACTCTTGGTTCACCCAGTGATCCTGACTCCACGGGCTCATCTGCAGGATCCAAGTCAGTGGATAGGTGTGAAGGCATGGTGGCAGTTGCAGAAGCAGCAGAGGCCGATGAGGTGATGACAGAGGCAGTGGTGGTAGCAGATGAGCAGGTAGCAGAGGCTGAGGTGGCTGCGGCAGAGGCAGAGGCAGTTGTGGTGGAAGCTGGTTTCAACTGAAAGTACAGTAGAACAAAGACACATGGTAAGCATATAGTATACATGTTCAACAAACAGTTTAGGTAGGTACTGTGAAGTAACAAGTATGAACTCCTGTGTCACTACAGAAAACTTTACAGATTTTTGCCAAACATTAGTGTTACAGCTACAAACTTGTATCCATAGGTAGTCACTGTTTACAAGTCAAGAATACACAACGCAGCAAAAACATCAGGATATCCAGGTGAGTCAGACTGTGAGAATGTACTTACATTGCAGGACTGCCTGGAGGGGACTCTGGAGATGTGGTCATCCAGGAAGCTGAAAGACCTCAGGATCCAGGTGTCCCTGTCTGTGTGTTCCTTTGCCCCGTCACCAGACTTCTTGCAGGTAAGCTTGCCATACCTTGTCCTCATCCCTTTGAACCAGATCTTCAGGTCGATGGCTGAAAAAGGAAGAGGAGACACGGACACATTAGGTAGGTTATCAAAGTAACAATGGGTTACATTAAGTTTTAAACTGCTTCACATCTGTGGTGTCATCTGCAAATGGGTGAAGCCTAATACATCACACGATGACAGAGTACAATTCAAAATAACATAAATTAACAGAATAAGTAAACATTCAACATAAGTCCATTTACACATTACTGTACACGTAGTACCTCCATCACAATTTAAATTATTACCTGAAACTATGAAAAGGTTAAATCATAATGGTTAGTCCATTTCACCTTCCAGGCCCATGGCTCTGGCCTGGGTGGCCCAAGCAGCCTCCTTCCTGTCTGTGTCCCTGTACTCCTTCTTGGCCTTGTTGTACATTTCCGGATGGTTCTTGAGCCACTCAGCCATCTCATCCTCTTGCCCATCTGTCATCCTCACCAGCCTCTTCTTCTTGAACCTCCCCTGGGACTGGCTGTCTTGGGTTGCCTCTTCCAAGTCATCTGTGTCTTCCGGCTGGGTGGCCAGAGTGGCTGTATCCCCTGGGTCTGATGATGAAGCTTGAGTGGCAGGCAGTTCATCCGGCTGGTCAGGCTCCTCAGATGCTTCAACAGGAGGCAGAGTGACCCTCTTCCTCTTTCCAAGTCCAGGTCTCTTCACCATATTTCTTGTATGAAATATATCCAAAAATTTATCCAAAGTTCGTCGATGTGTACGCATTGAAGAAAAATTCGCAAGTGATGACAATTGTTTGTGGTGCCCTGCTTTTATAGTCTCCAGCCAGTTCGCCGCAACCTACGAAGGTCGTAGCTGATTGGTAGCCAGTTCTTCGCATGCGCAGTCAGTTCGCCAATCACCGACGAACTACTGCGACATTCGCTTCTCATTGGCTGAGAGGAGCGACGAATATCTCCGGGGCCTCGTAGCATATTCTTCAGGGGCGACGATGCATGGCCTCCCTGCTGCGAATATCGTTGTTTGTTTTTCGTCTTTCAGCCGACAATCTTCAAAGGAAAGTTGGCGAACAACGAAGAACAATGAAGAAGCCTGCTACGAAGTGGCGAATTGGGGTACGAGGGTGCTACGAAGTCGACGAATCCACCACCATCTGTGAAGAATTGCAAAGAAATGGACGAAGCGTGGCGATAGTTTTGAACAGTTTGAAACTGTCGTAGCCAGATGACGATCCATGGAGAATGTTGGAGAACAGTGAAGATGGGCCAAGAATATGCTACCAACAAGGACGAATTGCATGATCGCGCATATTCGCCACTAAACATCGCCACAGTGTGACCTGGGCATAAGGCATGAATGTGTCGAGCTTGAGCCTGTTTCCTGGAGCACCAGGTCAGGATTCTCCATAGTACCAGATTACTTCCAAAAGCTAATCACTAGTTCTTTCACTTATATCTGTTTTTTAAAATTACATTTCATGGATCTAGAAGATCCATATAGTTATCCGGATCACTTCCAAAATTCAATCATTTCATCCTTTTACCTTTTCAGACATATTCTAAAAATTTCATCAAAATCCGTCCATATGTTTTTGAGTTATCTTGTACACAGACACATCTGGCAGCCTGGATCCACATGATCCAGTGATCCAAATTACTCTCAAAACTAATCACTTGTTCCTTGTCCCATTTAAGACATTTCCTGAAAATTTCATAAAAATCCATTCATGACTTTTTGAGCTATTTGTCTTTAACAAGAGGAGAGTGCCCATGAACGGGCACTGTGTCAGCTGACTGAGTGTTTTTGATTTGTGAAGGTGATTAGAGGACAGAATAATTATCAGGAAAAGGGCTGTACAGAAATACAGCAAATGGTAACTGAACAGCAAGTTCGAAAGAAATTCCGAAGCTGACAGAAGAAAAGGATAAAAAAGTTGTGCCCTGTAAATGGTATTATGAAGGAAAATAACAAGGTAATTGTTTAAGTGTAAACAATAGGTTAAAACATATTTAAAGAAATACTACAAATGCAATATCCTCGCGAGACCTTGAAGAAGGGGTCCAAGGTCAAATCTAACCACACAAATACATTTCCAGCCCATGATTTCCTATGGTTTACCATTCCAAACCTCTAGGACCAATTATAAATGAGTTATAAGCACTTTTAAGCTTGGCTGTCCTCATTTGACCTTGAAGGAGGGGTCCAAAGGTCAAATCTGACCATACCAAAAGATTCCGAGCCAATGATTTCCTATGGGATGGTCTACCATCCCAAATCTCTGTCACCAATAATAAGCGAGTTGTAGGCACTTTCAATTTTCACTATCCTCATTTGACCTTGAAGGAGGGTTCCAAGGTCAAATCGGACCATATCAACAGATTCACAGCCCATGATTTCCTGTCTGTTTACCATCCCAAACCTCTGGGACCAATAATAAGCGAGTTATAAGCACTTTTAAGTTTGGCTATCCTTTTTTGACCTTGAAGGAGGGGTCATTGAGGGTCAAATCTGACCACACCAAAAGATTCCCACCCCATGATTTCCTACAGGTTGGTTTATCATCCCAAACCTCTAGGATCAATAATAAGGGAGATATAAGCACTTTTCATGACTGACAAAAAACACCTGTGGCGGCCATCTTGTTTCTCAAAATGAGGCCAAAAATATTCCCAGACAACATTTTATGGTTATTAATATATACTGCAAACTTAAGAAAGCTAGCTATAATATTTTTTTTCATCAGAGCAGTAATGGTGAAATCTCTCTCTACACACTGCGGCTATCCAGTGGATACAATGATTTACTCAACAGTGAGAACCTGAAAGTAGTTATTGCTCAGCTATGCCATGACATAGAGGTCTGCAATTTCACTATGTTATAGCTGACCAAAAATTCTGTGAATAACATATTTAACAAATTACTCTAAATGTAATAGTTTTCAAGTTACAACTGATTTACTCAACAGTGAGAACCTCAAAGGAACTATTACTCAGCTATGCAATGAGCTACATGTCTGAAATTTTACTATGTTATAGCTAACCCAAAAGTAGGTGAACAACATATTTAAGCAAACTACTGTAAATGCAATAGTTTTCAAGCTACAACTGATTTACTCAATAGTGAGAACCTGAAATAGCTATTGCTCCGCTATGCCATGAGCTATAGGTCTGTAATTTCACTATGTTATAGCTGACCCAAAAGTAGGTGAACAATATATTTTAACAAAATACTCCAAATGCAATATTTTTCAAGTTATAGCTGATTTACTCAACAGTCAGTACCTGAGAATAGCTATTGCTCAGTTGTGCCATGAGCTATAGGTCTATAATTTCACTATGTTATAGCTGACCCAAAAGTAGCTGAATAACATATTTGCACAAATTTCTGTAAATGCAATAGTTTTCCAATTATAACTGATTTACTCAACAGTGAGAACTTCAAAGTAGCTATTACTCAGCTATGAAATGAGCCACAGGTCTGAAACTTCACTATGTTATAGCTGACCCCAAAATAGGTGAATAACATATGAAACAAAATACTCTAAATGCAATAGTTTTCAAGTTATAAGTGATTTACTCAACAGTGATAACCTAAAAGTAGCTATTACTCAGCTATGCCATGAGCTACAGGTCTGAAATTTTACTATGTTATAGCTGGCCCAAAAGTAGCTGAATAACATATTTATACGAAATTCTCTAAATGCAATAGTTTTTAAGTTACAAGTGATTTTACTCATGATGGAAGTTACTGAAAAGCCCAAAAGTAGCTATTACTCACTTAGCTATTGAGACAGACACCCAACTTACTCACCATATTGTAGCTATGAAAAAAGTAGCTGAATAACATATTTATACGAAATTCTCTAAATGCAATAGTTTTCAAGTTATAAGCGATTTACTCAACAGTGATAACCTAAAAGTAGCTATTACTCAGCTATGCCATGAGCTACAGGTCTGAAATTTCACTATGTTATAGCTGGCCCAAAAGTAGCTGAATAACATATTTATACGAAATTCTCTAAATGCAATAGTTTTTAAGTTACAAGTGATTTTACTCATACTGGAAGTTACTGAAAAGCCCAAAAGTAGCTATTACTCACTTAGCTATTGAGACAGACACCCAACTTACTCACCATATTGTAGCTATGAAAAAAGTAGCTGAACAACATATTTTCACAAAATGCTGTAAATGCAACACTTTTGAAGTTATAAGTGATTTAGTGCATGATTTCATGAATTTTAATGCACTTTTACCACTTCTTCCTTTTACCATTTGTAACATATCCTAAAAATATCATCAAAATTCATCCTAAAATTATGTTGCAGCCTGGATCCAGATCACTCCAAAAATGTAATCACTTGTTCCTTGTACCATTTAGGTCATTTGCTGAAAATGTCATCACAATCCATCCATAACTTTTTGAGGTATCTGTCTTATTACATTTCATGGATCCAGAAGATCCATATAGTGATCCGGATCACTTCCAAAATTCAGCCATTTCATCCTTTTACCTTTTCAGACATATCCTGAAAATCTCATCCAAATCCATCCATAAGTTTTTGAGCTACATTGTACACAAACACATCAGGCAGCGTGGATCCAGATGATCCAGATCACTCCCAAAATCACTTGTTCCTCGCACCATTTAGGCCATTTGCTGAAAATGTCATCACAATCCAACCATAACTTTTTGACGTATCTGTCTTTAAAATTACATTTCATGGATCCAGAAGATCCATATAGTGATCTGGATCACTTCCAAAATTCAATCATTTCATCCTTTTACCTTTCCCGAAAATTTGATCAAAATCCGTCCATAAGTTTTGATTTATCTTATACACAAACATATCTGGCAGCCTGGATCCAGATGATCCAGATCACTTCCAAAATCTAATCACTTGTTCCTTGTCCCATTTAGGACATTTCCTGAAAATTTCATCAAAATGCACCCATGACTTTTTGAGCTATTTGTCTTTAAAAATTATATTTCATGGATCCAGAAGATCCCGACAGTGATCCCGATCACTCCCAAAATTTAATCATATCTCCCTTTTACCATTTTGGACATATCCTGAAAATTTTATCAAAATCCGTCTGTCAGTTTTTGAGTTATCTTGTTCACAAACAAAGAAACAAATAGAGGGCCAAAAATGACCCTCGGTCAGGTACTTTGGCGGTCAGTGGATGACCTTCAATGAAGATCTGTAACCGGTAAGCCTGGATGCTGGTACTCCATCATGTGCTCAACCTCCAAAGCCATTTTCAATAGTTTCCATGCAATGTAGTCAGCATTAAGTGTGAAAATATCTCCAAATATGCCAAAAATGACCCTTGGTCAGGTACTTTGGGGCCTTGTAGTTTTGGAGATGTTCACCCGAATGCGGATACTGCAGTGTTACTATGTCAGCTGACATAAGAAATGTGTAAATGCAGTAGTTTTAGAGAAATGTGCATGACACACTAACAGATGTGCGTATGGATGCACACATAAGATGCATTTCATAACTTCTGGGAGATAAAAATATTAGCATTTTACAGGAAATGTTATTTTACCGAAATGCTTCAGCCAGTGCTAAAACAGCATCCATAAAACACAATACCCTATAGAATGTCAGGGACGTCAATGAACTGGAAACTCCAACCATCCGTGAAATTTGGCCTTTTAGTAATCAGGGCACTGTAATGTAAGAGTAATATAGCTCAAACAATGCAATGAGTTAATAGCTACCGGATTTATTAGTGAAGGTTATTATTTCTATTTTTAATTACAGTATATTGTTCACATCGGATTGTTTGCTGTGAACAACTGCTAATGGAAGTATAAACAGATACCATTAGTAGTTGGGCTGTTCACATGTAACTTTTTTACATTCTAACAAACACTCTGAGGCAAAGATGGCCTTGTGGAAGAATATTCAAGATATACTATGAAGATATAATATTCAAAAGGTCAGAATAAATTTTCTGTCAACTGTTATTCATACTTTTTCGACAAACAATTTTATGATTGAAAACAAAAATTGCCAACTCATTCACAAATTCATGCAACATCTACTGTTGAAGTTCGAGCATACCGAAACAGTCTAAGGTGAACTACCGTCAATTTGAATTCGCCTGCACACTAAAGCACAGTAAAGGTCAAAATCAAGTTACCTTTACACAATGTATGTTGAATACCCTTCAAGACACTTGGAATAATTCTTCTAAGTAAAGCCAGTCAAACAAAGGGTTTGACAGTTGTGGCAAACAGGTCAAAACTGATACCACTGAAGAAGATATGCTATCAGACAAAGTTGTCTGTTGTAATTTCACTGGAGAAATCAATTGTGTGGAATTTTGAGACTGTATCAGCTGACATAAAAATAATAGTCATACAAGAGCACTCAAACACACACGCAAAAGCATTTCATAATCGCCAAACCCTGGCATTTACTTGGCCAGCAGGAGATTAAAATGCAACTGTAGTAACATTGGTTTAATAGCGCCCTTTTTCAATTAAGAAGTTTAAGACCGAAAAGTATTTAAAGCTTTGTCAAGGCAACAGGTGTTGTCAGATACCCTCCCAAACCTACTCTGCTGTAGATCCTGTTTTGGTTACGATATCCAGAAAATCTGGTGAAAATCCATACATCAGTTTAAGCTGTGGAACAATAACCCCCAAATCTTAAAAGTGTTGCCATGGCAACAGTTCTTACCGGATACCCCCAAACCTAATCAGCTCTAGATCCTCTTGGGGTAAACATAACCTAAAAATTTGGTGAAAATCCATGCATGGGTTTAGTCTGTGGAACACCCACAAACTTTAAGACCCGAAAATCTTAAAAATGATGCCATGGCAACAGTTGTTGCCAGGTAACCCCAAAACCTAATCGGCTCTAGATCCTCTTGGGGTAAACATACCCTGAAAATTTGGTGAAAATCTGTGCATGGGTTTAGGCTGTGGAACACCCACAAACTTTATGCCCGGTGCTGTCGCTGTCTGGACAGCACAGGGGACGACTATAACCCCAGCCTTTATGCCGTTAAACTTGTGCCCGATTATTGTGGTGAACACCCTTCATTTGCAAAACAAAGCATACAAAGTATGAAGCTTAAGATAAAGATGAAAAATTCAAATGTCATAGGTCTGATTGCATATTGTGGAAGGATTAAAACAACCAAATTCAGAAATACTGATGTATAAAAATGTATTCATTCTTCATGGCTATACATATATATTAAGCATTCATCTGAACAAATTTATTTATCACAAACTAAGATCAACCTGAGACACACAATATATATATATCCCATTTCTGTGACAAGTGTTCATAAAACAGATCAATTGGGGTCATGGTACAGAAATGAAATCAGCTGATACTATGAAAATATGTAACTTTTCAGTCAAAGGCATGATTGCAAAAAGAACCTGTTGAAGATTTGAATTCAACTGTTTGGATATTACATGATTCACTGAACTCAAAATACAATTAATAATAAACTTTCAAAAAACATCTCATTTAAAAGTATAAATTAAAAGGATTGTTGTCCCACCTCACCGACTATCTCATAAAATTCCAAAAAGATTGACGAATACAATCTCGAAAGAACTTTGCAAACACAAGTCTTTGCTTTACAAAACAAGTCAGCAATAAATAGATATTTTATTATCCACCACGAGCCATATATGACCTATATAGAGCGGATATACAGAGTGGGATATTTTTTTTGTATACAACGGCACCTCCTTAACGTGGATTATTAGCGCTAATTGTTCAACATTATCTCGGAAAGTATGTAAACCGATCATTAGAAAGATCTTTTAACAGCACTTCTGCTGGTGTTTGTTGCATAATAATCTATACAGAAATGGAGTAATTGCAAGTTAAAAATTATCGATTTTATATTCACTTGAATGGCCGTGTATATATAGGACTGTCCTTTTTGCTTTTATTTTTTCTGTATGTGTGGATTTATTTGGCCTGTAAACCATAAAAAAAATGATGGATAAAAGTAAAACATCCCTCATAAGACACACCCAGAAAAATATATCACCCATGAAGATAAACAATATAATACTTGTGCTATGCACTACTATAACATTATCTTCATTGGTGATATATTTTTTCTGTATATGTCATTCTGGAAATTTTCCCATTATATGTGACAAGATTGTCTCCATTTTAAAGAAAAGATTTCATCATTCAATCATGATGTCTGTACAAATCCATAAATTTTCACATTAGAACCAGTTATAACTTCATACAGACATGATTATATAGGGGAAGAAGATAACCACCTGAGAGAAAGCACAGGGACCTATTAGATATAAGCTGGCCCTGATGGAGTCTCAACTGCACCTCGAAAAGTCTCATTTAATATATTATGTTTTACACATATTGTAAGTATAATTCTACTGTAAGGTTACCAAAGACAACTGAAACATTAACAATTAAAATTTTTTTGATATGTTTATCATGCATAGGAATGCCAATTACAGTTGGCAGTTTTAACATTTTTCAGTGGCTAAAACAGTTAATAGAAACAGATTTTGTTTTATCCAGAAGCAAAAGGTCCACCAACCAAATTGTCTTCAGTAATATTACTTCAACAGGATCTCTTGCAAACACATGTTACATTTATTTATTTATTTGGGTTTTAATGTCGCCTTCAACACTGTACAGGCCATATCATGACGGGTAGTTTTATTGGCAGAGGAAACCACTACATAAAGTTTGTCAAGCTTCTGTACTGTAAACCTCTGACCATCGGTAAGCAAACTACCAACTTTCCCACATAGGGTCTGGGGTTTGAACCCAGACTTCAGACGGGGGAGGTGAGTGTGTTACCACTGTGCCACAGTGGCTCCCCAACACATGTATGTTACAGTTCAAATTAATGTTAACACTAGTGTATCAGAAGTTCATATTTTAGTTTTGGGAAAGTGATTACAAAACTGAACACTAACAAAATTTTATTATTTACAACTAAATTCTCAAAATTTATTGATTAATAGTTTATACTATCATTGCAACTTTCATGTATTGGTGTAACATAAATTAAAGAAGCTTGAGACTTTCATTCTGGCAGGAGACCCCAGCAAGGCAACATAATACAGACTGAAGCAAAAGTGTAGAAATTGCACATGTACACACACATACATATATTCATATGCACAGGGCAAAACAACTCGGGGTAATTAGGTGTTATTAATGCAGACAGATCAAATGTGGTTCTTTGGTATAACGTTTTGGCCACTATCTCTGCATATTCTTATAGCGATCATCTATATATTATGCAAACAGTGAAATTTAATAAGATTTCTGTTCCAAAAGGAAAACTTGCCCATTTAACCAAATCACATAGCACTGCTCTGTTAAATAGTTTTCACTTTCACGCCATTATTCACTCAAGCACAAACTTATAACATTTACATATTTGAAAATTATAATATAAACCCGAAATTGAAGGGTTAACGGCATCAAGAATGACATCACTGTCAAATCAGATGCTGACATAGACATCTCATCATATACACACCCAGTGCCATATAATCAATAGATCTATCAAAACAGCAATACTGATGTGAGTATAACGGTTAACAGTTCATTGATAACCAGCAACAGTCAGTTGGGTTTGTTGGTTCTTGAAGGCAACACTTACTAATACATCAAAAATAGCATCAGAGATGCCCGTACCCCACAGCCTGGGGAAATATTTTTAACACCATGAGATATAGAAGGGATGTATCAGTACAAAGTTCAGGATACTTTCAGAGCACTGTCAGTTATATAAAGGTCCAAACAATGTTTAAATCGAGAAAATAATGTCCAAGAGAAAGACAATGCATGTAAAGATGAAGTATTAAAACAAGACAATTCAATAACAAGATGACAACATTAATCAGTAAACTAAACATTACGACACTCTTTATCTACATCTGGCATGGCCGAATTATGGTTTGGATGTTTTGAATATTACCATGCATACAGAAGTGGCAATACATTCAATGAATGGTTATGTGTGGTGTTGGAGCAAAGTCTGTGGCTCACTTGATGAAATTCCATCTGTTACAATGGGAAGTTGCAAAAGTAAAATTCTTAATGAATTCTAATATTACTTTAACAGTGCTTAATCTGCATCAAAAGACAGACCCAAAGGTGCAACAAGATTTTATAGGTCAAGGTCAAATCGAGGTCACACCATGACGTTGCACACCTACACCCCCTAACCAATGTCCCTATCAAGTTTTAACTTCCTACACCTTACGGTTTCCGAGATATAGCCCGGACAAGATTTTCAAACTCAAGGTCACTACGGCAAGGTCAAACCATGGTGTTGCACACCTACACATCCTAACCAATGTCCCTATCAACTTCCTACACCTTACGGTTTCTGAGATACAGCCCGGACAAACTTTTTCCCACCACCCGCCCGCCCATCCGGACACCATGGGTGAAAAAAATACCCCGACAGCCCTTAAGGGCTGTGGGGTACAAATCCAATTTAGTACGATTTTTTACCCGGAAAGAAAACCTTCTGCTTGAAGCAGGTTTATTTTTAACTCAATGTCATGCACCCTACATTTACCTGTTTTGAGCTAGACAGTCAATACCTTCGCCATAAAGGTTTGAAATTTAGACTCAAACCATGTACAGAGTCTTTAGCACCACATGTACATTTCAAACATATGTGCAAATTTAGTCAATAGGTGTAGCAGACATTGAAACTAATTTTGTTTTGTTATTTTCTATCACTCATATACAGCATGGAATGAAAATGTGTTGTACCGAAATTCTCACATAAACAGATACCATGACACTTAACACTATTTATCGGGTAACCATGGTAACATATTGCAACATGTTACAAACATACATTGAGCACATTTGGGTTACAACAAAGCTTTATTTATAAACAAGCATTCTGACGCATGCATTTATCTCCCGCCATATAAATTAGATGTACTAAAGATAACATATTTTAACAAGGTGCTCTAAATGTAATACTTTTCAAGTTATAATTGATTTAGTGCATGATTTCATGAATTTTAATGCAGTAAAAATTATTTAAAAAATTCATTAAAAAAATTTAGCATGTGAAAGCTCTCCAAAATGTAGGTGAATGAGTTATTTGAGAAATATTGGCTATCTGCAATACTTTTAGTGATAATAGGCAGTTACTCATTTTGAGTAGGTGAGTAATTAGCTACGGATCTGAAAATTCACTAATTGAAAGCTCTCCAAAATGTATGTGAATGACTTATTTCAGAAATACTGGCTATCTGCAATAGTTGTAGAGATAATTCGCATTTACTCATTTTGAGTAGGTGAATAATTAACTACGGGTGTGAAACTTCACCAAGTGAAAGCTCTCCCAAAAGTAGGTGAATGAGTTATTTGAGAAAAATTGGCTATCTGCAATACTTTTAGAGATAATTCACATTTACTCATTTTCAGTAGGTGAGTAATTAGCTACGGGTCTGGAACTTCACCATGTGAAAGCCCTCCCAAAAGTAGATGAATGAGTTATTTGATAAAAATTGGATATCTGCAATACTTTTAGAGATAATTCACATTTACTCATTTTGAGTAGGTGAATAATTAGCTATGGGTCTGAAACCTCACCAAGTAAAAGCTCTCCCAAAAGTAGGTGAATGAGTTATTTGAGAAAAATTGGATATCTGCAATACTTTTACAGATAATTCACATTTACTCATTTTGAGTAGGTGAGTAATTAGCTATGGGTCTGGAACTTCACCATGTGAAAGCTCTCCCAAAAGTAGATGAACGAGTAATTTGATAAAAATTGGATATCCACAATACTTTTAGAGATAATTAGCATTTACTCATTTTGAGTAGGTGAATAATTAGCTATGGGTCTGAAACTTCACCAAGTGAAAGCTCTTCCAAAAGTAGGTGAATGAGTTATTTAAGAAAAATTGGATATCCCCAATACTTTTAGGGATAATTCACATTTACTCATTTTGAGTAGGTGAGTAATTAGCTACGGGTCTGGAACTTCACCATGTGAAAGCTCTCCCAAAAGTAGATGAATGAGTTATTTGATAAAAATTGGATATCCGCAATACTTTTAGAGATAATTCACATTTACTCATTTTGAGTAGGTGAATAATTAGCTATGGGTCTGAAACCTCACCAAGTAAAAGCTCTCCCAAAAGTAGGTGAATGAGTTATTTGAGAAAAATTGGATATCTGCAATACTTTTACAGATAATTCACATTTACTCATTTTGAGTAGGTGAGTAATTAGCTACAGGTCTGGAACTTCACCATGTGAAAGCTCTCCCAAAAGTAGATGAACGAGTAATTTGATAAAAATTGGATATCCACAATACTTTTAGAGATAATTAGCATTTACTCATTTTGAGTAGGTGAATAATTAGCTATGGGTCTGAAACTTCACCAAGTGAAAGCTCTTCCAAAAGTAGGTGAATGAGTTATTTAAGAAAAATTGGATATCCCCAATACTTTTAGGGATAATTCACATTTACTCATTTTGAGTAGGTGAGTAATTACCTACGGGTCTGGAACTTCACCATGTGAAAGCTCTCCCAAAAGTAGATGAATGAGTTATTTGATAAAAATTGGATATCCGCAATACTTTTACAGATAATTATCATTTACTCATTTTGAGTAGGTGAATAATTAGCTACGGGTCTGAAACTTCACCATGTGAAAGCTCTCCCAAAAGTAGATGAAGCAGTTATTTGAGAAAAATTATGTCATTATTTTGCCACAAATAAGAAAATAGCTATTACTCACTTATGGCATGCAATAGAACCCCAAACTATATGCATTTACCCTACAGTCACAATTTCAAAGTAGGTATTACTCGGCTATCCAATGTGCAACAGGTCTGAAACTTTACCATGTGATAGGTTATCAAAAACTAGATGAATAACATATTTGAAAATATTTCCCTAACTTTAATACTTTTGAAGATATTTGACATTTACTTATGTTGTTATTTTGCTACAAATAAGAAAATAGCTATTACTCACTTATGGCATGCAATACAACCCCAAACTACATGCCAGCTTATAGCTAAGGACAAAGTAGCTGAACAACATATTTGAAGAAAAAGCTGTAACTGCAATAGTTTTGGAGTTACAATGGATTTACTCAACAGTCACAATTTCAAAGTAGCTATTACTTAGCTATGCAATGTGCAACAGGTCTGAAACTTTACTATGTGATAGCTTACAAAAAAGTAGATGAATGACATATTTGAAAAGAATTCCGTAACTTTAATACTTCTGAAGATATTTGACATTTACTTATGTCATGATTTTGCTACAAATAACAAAATAGCTATTACTCACTTATGGCATGCAATAGAACCCCAAACTATGTACCATCTTATAGCTAAGGACAAAGTAGCTGAACAACATATTTTAGGAAAATACTCTAACTGCAATAGTTTTGGAGTTACAATGGCTTTACTCAACAGTCAGAATTTCAAAGTAGCTATAATTCAGCTATCCAAGGTGCAACAGGTCTGAAACTTTACTATGTTATAGCTTACCAAAAAGTAGATGGACAACATATTTGAAAAGATTTCCCTAACTTCAATACTTTTGAAGATATTTGACATTTACTTCTTCTGTTATTTAGCTACAAATGAGAAAATAGCTATTACTCACTTATGGCAAGCAATAGAACCCCAAACTATGTATCATCTTATAGCTAAGAACAAAGTAGCTGAACAACATATTTTAGGAAAATACTCCAACTGCAATAGTTTTGGAGTTACAATGGCTTTACTCAACAGTCAGAATTTCAAAGTAGCTATTACTCAGCTATCCAAGGTGCAACAGGTCTGAAACTTTACTATGTCATAGCTTACCAAAAAGTAGATGGACAACATATTTGAAAAGATTTCCCTAACTTTAATACTTTTGAAGATATTTGACATTTACTTCTTCTGTTATTTAGCTACAAATGAGGAAATAGCTATTACTCACTTATGGCAAGCAATAGAACCCCAAACTATGTACCATCTTATAGCTAAGAACAAAGTAGCTGAACAACATATTTTAGGAAAACACTCTAACTGCAATACTTTTTTAGTTACAATAGCTTTACTCAACAGTCAGAATTTCAAAGTAGCTATTACTCAGCTATCCAAGGTGCAACAGGTCTGAAACTTTACTATGTCATAGCTTACCAAAAAGTAGATGGACAACATATTTGAAAAGATTTCCCTAACTTCAATACTTTTGAAGATATTTGACATTTACTTCTTCTGTTATTTAGCAACAAATGAGAAAATAGCTATTACTCACTTATGGCATGCAATGGGACCCCAAACTATGTACCATCTTATAGCTAAGGACAAAGTAGCTGAACAACATATTTGAAGAAAAAGTTGTTACTGCAATAGTTTTTGAGTTATGAGCCCTTTACTCAAAGTAGCTAAGATTGCTATTACTCACTTATCTTTAGGCCTAAGTCAATAAAACCAAACATTTTTTCAAGGGCATGAAAATTCATTGGGACAATTAATTTACAAAAAATCTGTAGCTGTAGTAGTTTTGGAGAAATCTGCGTGACTAACTAACGAACGCACACACGCACGCATGCACACACAGACATCATTTCATAATCTCCCTCCCGGGCTAAAGCCCGGCGGGAGATAAAAATCATTCATCACACGCATCAGCTGTTTCCCAGATTATTGTAACTTCCTGTTTTGTTTCAACATCGATACAAATTGTACACAAAGTTATAAATCCAGATCACAGACTAACGCACATCTTAATAGGAGATACTTAGTATTTTAAAGGCAGTTTTTCACTGGTACACAAAAACTCCACAAGCTCTTCTTCATGAAACAGAAAATGATATCACATAATTTTAACAAAAAAGAAAATTAGCATCACAAATATCAAACAAATGACACACACAATTTCTGTGGCTACCTACTATGCTGTTACGAAAAACAAAACAAAAACTAGAGTAAAGTGGCTGGCTTTCATCCAACCACAGAGTCGAATCTTAGGACAGGACTGGGTGTTGAAATCTGTAAACTCTGTATTATCGCCCGCATTTGTAAACCGCTTTCACGGAAGTTTTCAGATTTGTGTCGCGAGATGGGTATTTGTTTACAATTATAAAGACCGGGAGTGTGCAGACTACAGAAAACAATGCAGTGCGCATATTTTTGCGTACAATTATCTGAGGCAATAATTGGACGATCGTCGATAATAAACTGAGGACTTTATTTCTACAATACAAAGGGTCTGTAGATGCGCAGTTTTACAAAGCTGGTTTAACATGAAAACCACCAGCATATTTCCTGTCAATGGACTTGCCTCATTAATATTAATGAGCAAACATGCGCAGTCACGGCAGTTCTTTGAGGGGGTTTTCCGACAATACGTATATTTTACAAGGCTGGTTTAAGATGAAAACTACCAGCATATTTCCTGTCCACGGACTTGCCTCATTAATATTAATGAGCAAATATGCACAGTCACGGCAGTTCTTTGTGGGGATTTCCCAACAATATTTTACAAGGCTGGTTTAAGATGAAAACTACCAGCATATTTCCTGTTCACGGACTCGCAGTTTGAAATTTGATTTTGAAATGAGAAGACATATTTCAATTTTGAAGCGTGGATATATAAAGTACTGTATATGGATATTTTACACAAGCAAATTGTAAGTATTTAAATAAAATATTCGTGTGTTGTTTCTACAATATTACGAATTGCCACATTGAGCGAAAATAGGGAGCCGTAGATTATGCTGTATTTTACAGCTGTCTGGTGAAATTTTTCTGCCGTCCATTTTATAAAATATTGCCAGGATTACCGATCTGCTTTATTTTGTAAATATACTGTAAAGCAATTTGGAAGACAACTTCCTCCAAATAAGAAATGGATTGACAGAAAAATGAAACGTGATAACTTCTAGGACATGCAAAAGCGCCTTCGAGTGGTTGAATGTAAAACTACGGAGTTTGAATATTTTCATTGTCTCTGCCAGAGGTTTCCTCGATTTTGATTGGCTAAACGAAAAATGTATAGTACTACCGTGACGTCACTTCATTCATTAATTTCTTTGCGGTTTATTTGTTTGATAAATGGATAGATGCCCAGACAGCAATTTTACATTAACAGTGACTGCGTGGTAAACCCTGCAGACAAATAAATTAATTGGGGTTTCACCTCTAGAAACCAGCAGACGAAACCGTTAAAAAGACTCGTTCGAGTAGACCATTACAATGGGGAAAACAATAGTTTCTAGGACATACGGGTCCTTGGAGAAAGCCAGACGAAGTGCCAGACATGCTTTTTACTTCATAAAATATAACTTAATAAAGGCATTAAAAATCTTCAAAATGGCAGAGTGTATAATATACACCTTAATGTACAGATATGTGAAGAAATATTATGCAGAAATGGGTATTTAGGGGTTTAAACGGCCAATTTAAAATCGTGGCCGCAACTCAGTACATAACTCGAATCAAAGATTCGACTAATAAAAAATCTTAATAGGATTGTCACACTGGGATTATCCACAACCTGTGTACCATACCGTTAAACAATGGTTGTGTAGAAAACTGGTAACATTTGTATTTTAATGGTTGATTAACAAAAAAGTATTTTTTGTACAAATATATTACGCAAATACACTTATATGAAAATCCTGAAGAATCCTTTTTCTTACACCTAGATTACACCTTTCTGTGTGTGAGTCTCAAGCTACAAACTAACAGGTTCATCCACCTTCAGTTGTGGTAGGTCCTCCTTGTATTTGGGACACATTGGATACATTTCATTGAGATTCACACTTAGGAAGGATACATTTGGGGCAATTCGACTCAACTCCCATGCTTTTTGCATTCAGTACCCCTTTTTAAACAAGTTTCAAACAGTCGTTACACCTTCTTTCAAGCTATATTAAAACAGGATGAGTGAAGCATCTTCAATGTGTACTAGATTGAAGGCACAAGGTCAAGGTCAGCAAGATAATAACGTTAGAGAATGTGGGCTCTGTTATTTATTTTGACATAAAAGTGAACTGAGTTCTACCTTTTTAACCTTGTTATCTTATCATAACGGACCACAATAATATTTTAGTTTATATTCATTCAAGATAATAGGATAATTTTCAACACAAAAGATCCTTTAAGGAACAGGTATTTATTTTCCCTGTGTAGTAAACTTTAATTAGCAGTGTTTCACTAAAAGGGGTTTCACTCTCAACCTCCGACAAAAATACTTTTGATTGTCCAGTGTAATCACAAACTGTAAGGGTGTACCATTTTTATACCTTTTTTGTGTCTGACATTTCTATGAATTTAATCTTCACAATACTCTCAAACTGTTTACTTGACTCATTATAATCTACAAAGACAATGTACTGAATGAAAAACTACTGGTGGGGGAGTTAGATATGGGAGCTATTACTTACCAGTAGGGACGTCATCGCGTACCGTGATATCATCATATCGCCGATGTTTCAACTCCGCACACGATATCGAGCTTTGTTTTCATAGCCCGATTTCCGGGGTTTAGTCACTACATTAATGAAAAGAATATACGTGGGTGTACATGAGCCAGAACTCGTAACTGGAAATGGCTTTCTGTTTATTCTAAAACAAAGATTCTTGGATTTTACCCTTAATAAAGTAAAAAACTTTGTTATTTCGGAGAATTCACAGGGTTTATAATGTTTTGAATTAAAAATATGAAGCTGAAATGTAGATATTAACTTAGTGATAAATACCGCGATATCGCCCACTGTTTTGTTCACGGTATCGAGACAGCAAACTTCCCAACGATGACGTCCCTACTTACCAGTGACAGATTACCATTGGGGCCAGTCATTGACAATTTCAAATGATATTAATCTTATATTTCTGTATAAAACTAATTCTCAACATGCAATCAATCTACCCTAGACAATGTTTATTCATCAAATTATTAGACTTATCATAACTTTTATTTTATGTTTATCACCATATTTACAGGAAGTGGGTATTTTCTTCTATTTTTGAAGTTATCAAATGTCAATGCAAAGGGTTTTTAATCAGTAATGATCAACAATGTAGCCAATAAGGTGAATAAGTAATACTGGCTTTATTATCAGCCCAGTGAACAAATAACTGACCTAGACAAGTGGGTGCAATTCCCATAGTTACCATACGTGTACCATTTTCTCTTATGCCCTATCAATACACATCAGTCTCCTAAAAATGCTCTCATCCTCGAGTTGGGTTTTCTCACCCTTCCTCTACTGCTCACACTCAATCCCTCATCTTCACTGTCCTCATCGTACCTCACCCGCCTTCGTCCTTGGTTACGGGTTGATCTCCTTGATGACTGGGCTACATCCTCTTCCTCCTCTTCAAAATACTGATGATAGGTCACACCACCTTGACGCTGTGGTCTACGTCCAGTTGATCTGGGCGACTGAGAATAAGCACGATTTCCTTCATTTCTCGACGTCCGTTGCAATGATTTACCCTTATTTCGTTGAATTAAAGGGGGCGGGGCTGACCGCCTTGGATTGACAGCTTTCTCTGAATCATCTGAAGCCTCACTGGCTTTACTGGAATTGTTTGAATCATCGTTCGAATCATCTTCCTCACTTGTCGCAGCATCATCATCGTTTTCCGACTCCAACTCGGTGTCAGACCCCGAATCGTCATGTAACCCACGCTGTACTTCCTCGTCTATTCCATTTTCTTCTTCCTCAATGAGATTCCTCCGTACCTTTTTACGAGCCCGCAAAGGTGTTGCCTCTTCTTCGTCCTCCGACAAGTTTGTGTATATTTTCCGTTTAGCACTTCCTGTCTGGGTACGGGTGCCATAGCGAGTGGCCCCATTGACACGGTTTTTTTCTGAAAATGAAAAACAAGTTGTAATTTTTTGGTAAAAAATTTGTTTGTATGACTTGGATCAGTCCAACAATTTAATTTTGCTCTTACTAACCCTTGTAATTGGACTTGAAGTTACCTCTTTTGATTTCACATATAATACACATTTCCTTTTTGGCATCATCTTTATGTCATATTTTTGGAAAATTTTGCATATTACTTGCAAAATTTATCAGTACTTTTTACCATTTTTCTTACAATTTATATTCCTAATAGCAGATTTCATTTTACCACGTGTTTCCACGTCTTTTGTTGCTATACTGGGGCAAAAAGGCGTTATAGTACCGAGTCGTAGCAATGCATAGATCTTGCATTATCACCCGCGTTTTCGCTGTAAATATTGGGAAATTAGATGGATTTTGTTTTAAAAATCAAATAAAAGCACACATATATTGTCTTTTTAACCCAACTCCTCAATGTTTCCTTGCTTCTAAATGCCTTAAGTTGATTGGTCGAGCGGAAATGGCACTGTCCAATCACAGTTCGTTTAACAAATATTTGGTATTTATCAATATAGAAAACACGTTTCGTTTCTTTTTTTGACAACTCCAATCATGAATAGCTCTAAGACACAAATTTTAAAGGAAGGTAAAGGCAATTTTTAAAACATTACAGTGAGGGAAATGAAAATGTTATTAGGTGAAGCAATATTGGGGGAAAAATTAAAAGAATTTTTAGTGAGAGTTGGTTAGGGAAATATTCCTGGTTAAGGTTTGACTCATTAATAATTAATAAAAATGCTGGATGATTTTTCATCTGTATTCCTGGTAATTTGCCATGACTTGAAATTGTCACAGTAGAAATTTAAACTGTTTAACTTAAAAAATAAACAAAATTTAATTATTGCAAATTGTAACAAACTTCATTGTATTTTTGGTCCCCAGAAAACAAATTATGCGGGGAGGTAGGGTGGGTTTATCCTTGTGAGGATAAGGTAAGTATTTAACTTGTAAAAAGTTAAATTACAATAAAATTTGTTACATTTTATTGCGTAAAATAGCCTTACCTTATCCTCACAAGTGCTTGAATACAACCATAACAGGTGGAGGGTATTTGTTTTGGCCACACTGTTAGATGATTGTCAGACAAGGGGTCACCAAATAAAGCACTTGATAAGAGGATAAGATAAGCTTCCATACGCCACATCTTAGGTTATGTATTACTTCTTCATCACAGATAAGTAATTTGCTAACCTCAACAAGAGATCCATGATGTGGTCGTCATTGTTGCTGCTGTTGTTGTTGTAGACAATTTTACAACAAATCATATGGCAGTATTAACCATCACCCGGTATTGGCCGGAGATGTCTGCATGACTCCCCAAACAAGATGTCATCATCTGACAATGAGAATATCTCCAAGCAGGCAAACTGAACTGCATAAACTGCAGATATGGGGCCATATGTAAGTTAAGAAAGACATATGTCAGTGACACAACACTTGTATAACTGGAGAGAACATAAATATGCGAGTCATATCAATAACATGTATAAATACACAAAAATTGACTACATGCTGAGGTGAATCCATAAGACCCAATTTTGTACATGGACTGGTCATGGGATTGCCAAGCTACATCTTCGAGTAGAATATAGGAAATAATTGTGGGTCTTCCAATAACAAGAGTTTGATATCTGCTCAGGTAAGACCCCACTCTTGAAAACTAAAGAGGCAGCCATGGATCTAACATGTGCCTCAATTTGCAAATTTAATAAGTAAATTAAATTTTTATAAGTTAATACCCTATCCAATGGACAATTGCTTATCCGGTCGGCGCAGACCGGCCCGCCAAACGCCAGAAAAAGACGTCCTGTGTTGCCACTAGCTGGCCGGTCCGTAGTACTGTGCACTCCCCAGATGGCGCCTCATACTTCCTTCCTGTCTAGACAACCTGACGTCATAGCATCTTTTTCGTTGTCTAAACCTATTAGACCCCTAGTAAGCTGATAGCGGGGTCGGTGGGAGGGTCTTGTGTGTCCATTGGATAGGGTATTAACTTATAAAAATTTAATTTACTTATTAAATTTGCAATTTTATTGCGTTAATACATCCTATCCAATGGACAATTGCTGAATAACTACCGCTTGGTCGGCAGGTAAGTTACTAGGGACTTATGTGAACTCACAAGTAATAGCAAATTTTAAACCTACAGTCTAGACTGACTTCGTCAGAAGACCTATAGGTCCAGGCCTGGGTTGACTTTAAGGTCAGGAAACCCTGCAAGGCCATGGTCGGTTGCCAGCAGCCGGTTACCCGGGGCTATACCGCCGTCGCCCCCCCCCCCCCTTTTTGCAGACCTGCTCTGAGGTAGGGGAAGAGAGGGATGAGTTCAGTCCCAGAATGCAAATAAACCTCCCGAAGGAAGCACGCCACACTTAATTCTTATGTACATGAAGAACTGTTATGCACATATACAAATCTCCTCAATCTAAGGGCCACTTGTGGATCTGCTGAGCAGCCACTACCTAGCCCAATTGGTAAAGCTCCGAATCAGCCCAAGCCCCGACCTTCATATAGAACTGTGTGAAGGTATTGTGACTTCAGTGGCGGGCTGACAAGATTGGATCTAAGGAGACTCCCGACTGGAAGACCTTAGAAGCAGCCAAGGCCCTGACATCATGGGCTTTAACCTGATGTTAAAAGTGGGGCTCCTGGTCAGAGAGCTCATAACATAGGATCACAGTCTGCTTGATCCAAGAGGAGATAGTGGCAGGTGAGATGTCTTTGTTGAAACCTTTCTTAAAGGAGACAAAAACCACCTCCTTATTCTGCCTGATGTCTGAGGTCCTGTCCAAATAGTAGCACAATGCTTTGAACGGACAGAGGGACCTGTCAGACTTGAGGGATCTATCCAGAGTCGGGGCCAGGGCTGTTATGACCCCAGGGACCACACTGGACACTCTATGGCCAGCTGATTCTAGGATAGAATACTGGGTGATGGATACAGGGACACCTTGGACCAATCGGATTGGTGTCCAATATATCAGTTTTGCCAGGAATGAATCTCACTTTTGCACTTGCCCGACCCAAGGGCCAAGAGGAATACCGTCTTGAAGGTCAAATGCTTCAAGGGGGCCTCCTTGATTGGATCAAATGGGGTCTTAGCTGGTGCATGGCCAGTAAGAAGTTCCAGGAGGGTATGCCACTCCTGCCTTTGGGTCTGTCTCTGAGGAATCTATCCAGGAGACGAGCGAGATTTCCGTCCTTACTGATGTTGAAGGGTGAATTTCCCAGTTTATCAACAATGGGTGACCTATAACCATCAATGGTGCTGGGCTCTTTGCCAAGCATGTATCTCACTTCTACGCTTGCCCGACCCCAGGGCCAAGAGGAAAACTGCCTTGAAGGTCAAATGCTTCAAGGAGGCCTATAATTGGTTCAAAATGAACCTTGTCAACTGGTGCAAAAACCAGGGAGAGGTTCCAGGAGGGGGTTCCCCTCCGGCCTTTGGGTCTGTCTCAGTGGAAGCTATCCAGGAGACGAGTGAGATTTTCATCCTTACTAACATTGATGGGCAAATTTCCCAGACTATCAGCAATGGCTGACCTGTAACCATCAATGGTACTGGGCTGCAACTTCCTGTCCTAAAGCAGGTACCTAAGGAAGTCAACAACTGACCTTACAGGTGGTGCAGTGATTCTGCTACATGAAAAGTCCGGTCGGACATTCTGTCCTAAGACTAGGAAAACGTTTAGGACATTTTCGGAGAATTTAGGACAGAATTCTTGTCAATCAAATTTTCATTCTACAGGTTGCTAAAATTAAGTCATTAAAGTCAATGACCCTATATGAATGGGATATAAAGTAAAATTTACTGAATCATAATAAAAATCTCATTTTAGTTAAAATATCAAAAAATCTTTATGATGTTCAATGATCATGTATTACTAAAACGAGAACTCACGGCCACAGAACCTAAGTATGGTGAATCGGTGATCCATGCTATTAAAATGTCCACTGGCAGTAAACATTACAGCTAGCAAATAAACTTTCAATCTGATTTTTTTCAGTGCAATTATTAATAAAGAGAAATATTAATCAAAGCAAAAATTCAGAATATTACAGTAAAATTTATGTGGAACCCTACAGAAAACAAAATCTACAATTGCACGAAAATACCAGATGACCATAATTAATATTCATGAGAAGATATGAGGACACAGATTTTCCCTGGGATTTCCTTGCAATATTTTATAAAATGGAAGCATAGACGAAAATCAATTACTTTAAACTCGAGAACTTGTGGCCATAGCAGCCAAGTCATTAATATTCATGAGAAGATATGAGGACACAGATTTTCCATTTGATTTCCTTGCAATATTTTTTAAAATGGAAGCATAGACGAAAATCAAATAATTTAAACTCGAGAACTCACGGCCATAGCACCCAAGTCATTAATATTCATGAGAAGATATGAGGACACAGGTTTTTCATTTGATTTCCTTGCAATATTTTTTAAAATGGAAGCATAGACGAAAATCAAATAATTTAAACTCGAGAACTCACGGCCATAGCACCCAAGTCATTAATATTCATGAGAAGATATGAGGACACAGATTTCCCCTGGGATTTCCTTGCAGATCACGTGGCTTGTCACGAGATTTCATAAAAGACGTCTAGACCTTTAAAATCACGTAGATCTCGCGAGATTTTAGGGTTGTAATGTGACTTCATATTTTGTAAATAAAAAGACGTCTAGATCTTCTATTATCGCCCACGGATACGACTCGGACAATATGTCCTAATATTCTATTTAAAATTGGGGTTTTGTTGCAAAATTCGGTCAATGACCGATGGCCGACGCGAATCTGAAACCCTGTGGTGCCCGAAGTCCACCTGATGAATGATACATCACTTGGTAAAAATGACCCATTTGCCTCATAGACTGATCTGATTGACCCCCCTTTGAGGAGCCTCAATTCTTGCCATTGCCTCAGACAAGTCCTGCTCCTCGATTGCTGAGGCTCTAGGAGCCCTGCATGGAGATTAAGATTTGTCAGATTTCTGTGAGGGATCTGATTGAATGGCTGTGAACAGGCTGGGCAGATTGGGCAGGTTCAGCGGGATGTGGCTGGACATGGCCACTAGATCCCAAAATCAAGGCATGTTGGGCCACCCCGGAGCAATCAGAATGATTCTCTTACATGGGGAGTCTTGTAACTTCTCCACCACTTTGACCAATATGGCTGATGGTGAGAAGGTGTATCCTTTTAGATCCTACTATGGCCGACTGAGCACATCCACTGCTGTGGCCAGGGGAACCGGTACCGGTGACACAAAACAGAGGTGACTTGTTGAACCTCATGGCAAATAAGTCTATTTTGGGCCGGTGCCACCTACTGCATAGAGTGGAAGACCTCTGAAAGGAGAAACCACTGTTTGGATGGTCTGGCCTAGCCTGGACAGCCTGTCTGCTACCACATTAGGCCGGCCTGGAATGTGTCGTGCTTTAGAGTCACTTGTTTCCTGGCACACCAGGTCAAGATTCTCCATACTAGGGCACAAAGTGGGCCCAACCTCATTCCTCCTTCCTTTATGTATGACACTACTGTGGTGTTGTCAGTTGCTACAAGTACTATCTTGTTTGAGCAAAGGTCTTAGAACTCTTAAAGTCAGAAAACTGCTTAGAGTTCTAGATAGTTTATATACAACTTGCTTCCCGGGGGGGACCAGGTTGCTCTTGCAAAGTGCTCATCTAAGTGAGTGCCCCACCCTTCTATTGATGCGTCTGTAAATATTTGCAGAGCATGTTTTATTGGGTGTAATGGTTGGCCTGTAAGTGGATTGTCTTCCTTCAGCCACCATTGTAAATGGGGGTGCAGGGACCTGGGGACTTGGATCACCTTTTCCAGTGATTCTGGTACCCTCCAGTTGTTTTTGAGATGCCACTGTATGGGTCTCATATGAAGTCTGCCTAGATTAACATGCTTTTCTGTAGATGTTAGTAACCTATCAAGGACATGAATTCCCGGACCGGGCAAGCCGGTAGGGATAGCAGTTTTAACAGTCTCTTGAAGGCTCTGTCACCAGTCCAGAGTCGGTCGGAACCGATCAGACCCGAAGACAAACTGGTAGCCTACAAAATCGAAGTCTTGTTTGGGCTCCAGCTCTGATTTCTCTAAGTTCATCAGCCAACCCAGTTGCTGACACATTATTTACTAATTCCTGTGTATGTTGGAGACAAGCCTGGTGGGATCTGGCTCTAACCAACCAGTCGTCTAGGTACTGGTGGCTTCTTAAATCCTTGTGTATGACCATCAATTTTACCTGCTTTGGTATCACGGTGAACTCCAAAGGTGCTGTGGAAAAACCGAATGGTAGGGCCTTGAACTGGTATGCCCGACCTTGGATGTGAAATCTCAGGTATTTCCTGGCTTGTTCTTGTATAGGTATATGGACATAGGTATCCCTCCTTCAACAGTTGTACTACCTAGGGTCCAGCCCCCAAGGCTTCCTACGTTCCCAAAAGGGCTTAGTCTGGATCGTATAGGCAGATTGTGTGCCACATTTGGGACATTTGGTATTCTGACAAACATTTTCTGTCCCTCCGGACACTGGTCCGGTCTGGTAGTAATGATCCAGGTTAACAGTCTCCCTGCTCTTATTGCGGTCCGGTGGGGCTGACACAACTTTTCACCTTAATAGACTTGTCGCCCCGGGCCAGCAGCCTGCAAGGTGTAGTATTTACAGAGCAATTGTCATTTGTGAGACGTCTGACCCCTGGCCGGACATGATGACAAAATTTATTATCTCTCCAGTCAAGTCCAGCACCGATGACAGGTTGAGAGGTGTGATAAGGGAAGGTTGTCTGGCAGTAGCTTGGGACACTGTCATATCCCTGTCATATCACCAAGACCACTGACCGGTCTAAGAATTCTCTGTAACCAAATTACATTAGGCAACTCTGTCCGGTACCAAGACTCCATAACCGGTAACTCGCTGTAAACAGTAAATCTCTGTAACCGGCACAAAAAACTGGCAGGCTGGGGTCACCAATGAATTTAGACGGCTACTGGGCTACATTTAGTCAGCTTTTTTTTTCTTTTTTTTTTTGTGTAACCAGTTGGGGTGAAGCACTGTACAGTAAGGACTGTGTAGCCAGCACCCTGTTAGTAGACTTGTAACCGGTAGGTTGAAGCAAGTGTACAAGACTGTGTAGCCAGTACCAGTCAGTACACTCTGTAACCACTTGTTGAAGCAAGTGTACAAGGCTGTGTAGCCAGTACCAGCCGGTACACTCTGTAACCAGTTGTTGAAGCATTGTTACAACTATCTTGTGTGTTGAATTCAGCTTGCTGTAGGTTTCCTCCATTAATTAAAGTATTTCTTAAACGTACGTCTTATTTGTACATTTGACAGTTACTGGGAAAGCCCTTGTGAACTATTTTTAGAAACACTTGGTGTTCGGTGTGTCACGTGACCAGCTCGATATCCGTGCTTGATTAGTAGATAACACTTCTACACTGAAAATATCCACATATGAGGTTGAAAATCCGCCATAATGCACACTTTTGCTTAAAATATCAGGGAGATGTTGAAAAACACGTCTGCACAGTACACGCGCCAAACGAAAAAGATGCTATGACGTCAGGTTGTCTAGACAGGAAGGAAGTACGAGGCGCCATCTGGGGAGTGCACAGTACTACGGACCGGCCAGCTAGTGGCAACACAGGACGTCTTTTTCTGGCGTTTGGCGGGCCGGTCTGGGCCGACCGGATAAGCAATTGTCCATTGGATAGGATGTATTAACGCAATAAAAGTATAGATTCTGAGAATCAGAATTAAATGACTGGCAATCTAATCATGCAGCCAGATTGATCCAGGAAGAGATAGCAGAGCTCAAGATATCTCCATCAAGCCTTCCTTAAAATATATGAGCAAGAGATTCTTCCCCTCCTTGAAGTACTTGTACTGTCTAGATAGTAACTAGGTACTGTAAGAGGGCAGAGTGTCACAACATCAGTCCAACATCAGCTCAAGAAAGGTTTGTGAGCTGGAATGACCACTGTTTGAGCCAGATGCCAATGCCATTGCAACAGTCTTGCAAGTCAAACTTTTTTAGACTGACCTCCTTAAAGGTTAATAAGGAGCCTTTTGTGAAAACCAACAGAAGCAAAGGCAAATCCCTTGATGCTACACCTCTGTTAGCAGTGGGCTTCTCTCTGTAAACACTTGCAATAGGCCTATAAAGATCCAGGCTTTTGCTCAATTCCTGCCCAAAAGATATAAATGATCAGCTATGGCTGCTGCAAAGTCAGCCATAGTGGTAGGTTTCAGATTTTTGCAAGTAAGTAGATCCAAAAATCTGGTATATTTGAGACAGTAGGCTCTGAGATGAGCACCTTATTCTGTTGGTACCAGAGCTGAAAATGGCCCATCTTGACTCATACATTTCCAAGATGAGGGTCCTTGAGATGCTCCAAATCTCTCTACCCATTGCTCAGAGAATGATATAAGAGATTCTGAGTGGTGTTAAGGTGCCAATCATGAAGGTACCAATGCAACAGATTCTGATGGTATTTCTGACTGAATGGCTGTTTCTGAGACTAGTGAAGTAGCTCTAATGGAGGTTTGGTTAATTGAGTCACCAGATCCCAAGACCAATACATCATGGGCCACCAAGGGGCCACTACAATCATTTTGCACCTGGTGTTCACTTGTTCAATGACTTTTTTGGAATGAGTGATACATGACAAAAGGCCTAGCAGTCCAGACCCTCCAACAAGATGTTTAATGCATCTATGTTCAGAGCATTTGCAACTGGGACTGGTCACATAGAATGGAAGTTTGTGATTTATATTGGTGGCAAACATCTCTACCATTGGTATTTGCCAAACTATGCAAATCAAGTGGAACATTTTAAGATGAAGAGACCACCCTGTCTGTATTATGTTTTCCTTTCTGGAGAGGCTGACTGTCATGACATTTAGAGAACCCTGAATATATCTGGTTCATACAAGAATATCTCAAGAATTGCAGTAGGCCAAGATGCAGCATACCTGCATAAAAAACCTATTGTTGATTTGTGCCAAACTTGCACATTGTCTTGAACCATAAAGGGAGTAAGAACCATTCTGTACGGATTTCTTTTGTCCCTTCTGTAGAGGTTATTGACTATGACATTCAAGCAACCCAGAAAATGTCTATCTCCTACGAGTATATTTTAAGGATTGCAATAGGCCAGGATGCGCCAAGCCTTTGTCCCTTCTGAAGAGGATGTTAGCTCTAATACTTAAGCAACCCACAATATGTCTGTCTCTTTTGAGCATATTTCAAGGATTGCAGTAGGCCAAAATGCGTCAAACTAGGAGGTACATGTGCCCCCCCCCCCCTTTGTTTGTTCAGATAACCGAACACAGTGGTGTTGTCTGATGCTATCATAATTCTTTTGTGTAGAATTTGTCTTGAAGGCTTTTAAGGGCTGAACACACTGCCTTCAGTTGTAGGACATTGAAATGTAATATATACATTTGAACTGTCCAAAAGCCACTGACTGTGATGCTTTTAGATGGGATCATCAACCCTGGTTTAATGCATCTACGAAAATAAGGGAATTGTGCCCCTGTGTCTAGAAAGGGCATCCTATTTCCCATTTTTTGGCATTTTCCACCACTGAATATGCTTTTTCAGAAGGATTTGAAACAGGAATTCTCACAACTAGTGACTGGAGATATTGCCAGTTTTTTCTAGATATCATTGAAAGGCACACATACATAACTGACCCATTGGTGTAGTGTTTTCCAAAGATGCTAGTATCCCTACCTGGGATATAACGAATCTTGGTTGCTTGTGAAGAGATCTCCATATCTTGAATAGATTTCTCTGGTACTCAATTTATTTGTGTTAGCAAGAGGTTTCCTTGTACCAAAACGCAGTGGTAACCTAGGAAATCAATGCTTGTGTGGACTCGAGTTTGGATTTTTGTCAGAAATTTATCACTAAGTCGAGTTGTTGAATAATTTGGATGAGTTCTTTGATTTGAACCAAATACTGGTGTCTTTTACGTACTCTTAACAACCAGTGGTCCAGGTAAATGGTGAACTCCTATTCCGTGAGACTGAAGAATGAGTTTTGCCTCTTTACTACTCACGTGAAACTGTAGAGGGGCGATCGCTAACCCCAACTTCAGTGCTTTGAACTGATAGGTTTGACCGTGTACATTAAACTGAAGTAGATGTTGAGAATATTGTGAATCGATACATAGAAGAACGCATCTTTTGTAACCGAATTTCTAATCATTTCTGCTGTCTCCAGTTTAAATGATGGGACAAGCAGGTATTTTGGTAAACGAACTTCACTCGTGTCGTAGTTCGAAATCAATTCAGGACACTGAGATCTATCAGAGGTCGTCATTAGCCGAGTTTCTATACAAGAACTGCCATAGAAACCTGGAGTTCTGCAATTCTTGAGTGGATAAATCGCTTTCTTTTGAACCATTTGCCAGAAGCATTTAAGCGGTATTTACTGTAGCCATGTTTTCCTGTCTGACGTCATCGCTTTGCATTGTTGGGTAGTACAGGCATTGGTGAATTCGATTGGGGAGTAATTCGACAACTCCATCTCAAGATTCGCACAACTCTGGGATGGCAATGAAAATATCCCATCACTGCCAGTAACACTGCAAGAAGAGCCTCCATGGTGACTTGCATTAATGTAGCCACGTTCTTCTGTATCCATCTCTCCTGGTAAACTAGGAAGAGTGATTATATGAAGATCTGTAAAATTACTGCTCGTCCTGGGTCTCAATGTTTTCTTTCTACATATCAGAGGGTAACAGGACAAATAATTACTGGACATAGCCCCTGTCCTGTATATACTGTGCAAAACACACTCGTAAAGGTTGGCAGCAAGGACTTCAACACCAAATCTCATCTAGCAGTTTGATCTTCGTTGAGTTTGCAGAAGAATTAACTCAAAAGTCACAGTATTCCTTCCATTGGAGACATGGCCATAGGAAGGTTTTATTATCTAGTAGATAGTTATTTCAATTCTTCAACAGGGCTGAAAAGACAAGCAGTGCACATGCTGCCCCAAAGATGTCTGTTGGATCTTCATCCAAATTTACAGCAAAGGAAGGTAATCTGTCCCTATTTTCATGTCTGAGAAGCAGGAAGTTCACTGTACCTGCTGTGAAGCAAAATAATAACTGCAAGGATCAGTGGATGCGTTTCTGTAGTCCTTCTTGTGGAGGGAGACCTGTTACTGTACCAGCGTGGCGCTCCACCCCCAGTAAAGAATGTACGACCTGCGTTGCCAAGACAACTGCATTGTTTCTTCTTTGTTTTCCAGCACAAGCTAATACTCATGCTGTGACTTCAAATAAGGGACAATAAAAGTTTTCCACTGAAAACTTTACAGCAAAATCTTCTCTGCATCCCTTTCATCGACAAGGAGGTAGTTCCAGTCGAATAATGGGCGAGTACAGTCAAAGATATACACCGTCTTCCACTGAAGACTTTACAGCAACATCTTCTTGCACAACATCTTATTCTGACCCTTTTCAGGACAAGGGAGACAGAAATAGTGGTAGTACCAGTCGAATAATGGATAACTACAACTAGGTGCACGCTTGCATGCTTCAAAACTTCATAGATTTTCATCTGTATATGGGCGATAATAAGAAAAAATACGTGTTGCTCCCACATCAACCAAAAATATAATGAAGGGCTCTTGGCGATCGTCTGTCGACAACGAGTACTGCGCAAGCGCGGACATGCGCATACAAAGGGGTCACGTTTTGTGACAAGAATATTTCTTTAAAAAATTCTTGTCGGTCGATGCGTTTGATCCACAAACACAAACAAGCACTTGTGAGGATAAGGTAAGGCTATTTTACGCAATAAAAATATATGTACATGCCGACTACAAATACATGTCTCGAATTGAAATTGAAGTTTTTTTCACAGTGAGTAGACTTGAATTTGATTTAGTATTGCATATTCACTTTTAAGATAGACTAATGGTCCATTTTTTCTCTTCTCTCCTATTTACGTCAATTTGCTCAAATGTAAGGTTAATTTTTTTTATTTGACTCAGCGCATGTACTAAATGTCTTGCCAAAATTTAGTGTAGGGATCATTTGACTCAAGTAGCTCCAACCCTAGAATGAACGTTGCTAATAGGTATTGCTAAAGCCAAAAAATAGACCCATAAATGTAACGTTTCATTACAACCTCAACAAAGCCAATGATTATCAGTTGTCCTCCAAGCTATAGGTCACATGACTACGCTTATTTACTTCATTAGGTTTGTTGGCCATCAAAGGTGAGGATGTTTGGCCATCAAAACTTAAAATAAGGTGTTGTAAGGATTATGTTTTTGACTAAGAACTTCCTTTATGCTATGTCTTTCTACTACTAAATTACAGGATTCAAAATGTCCAAAAAGGTAGAATTTGTATGGCCTTTTTATGCCCATTTGGGATAAAAGTAAAGATATTGAGGTTGATGTAGAGAAAATATAGTATTCAAACTTACTCCACTTTACCTGTTAGGATTTTACAACAAACTTGAGTTTGTACTTCTTTTTACACTTTTTATACTTCCTATTTTCACTTTTATCAGTTTACAGTACCATAATTGTGCAGCCCTTTATCAAACATGTGCAGCACTGCACCTATGTTGTAACATGTACTCTTTCATTCACTTGTCTTTCATTCGTCTTTTTTACGAATTTTTTTGTACCTGAGCTTGCAGAACTCCTGTTTCGCTGTGATTTCCTATGTGTTTTCACTCTGCACTGATACAAGTTTTTTGCTAAACTATCGCTCTGTGTCTGTTCTTTGATCTCTTATGATACGAATATGCAACATTTTAGAGTTCTAAATTAGAATACTTCACCCCAGTAAAAAGCCCTAATTTTTTATTTACGCTATTTTACTTTAATTACCAGTGTTATTATTACTCGTCTTGTAATTTACCTTTCTTTTTATATAAATATTAATTTACCCTATTTTATATATTAGTGATTTGAGTGTGCAGTATTTTACCCAAGTGGTACTCTTCTACTGCTCTATAATTTGACCTAGATTTATTGTATTTTTTTTCAGTGGGTGAACACTAGGTTACCCAAGTGAGTGGTACTCTTCCACTATTCTATGATTTGGCCTAACTGCATTGTATTTTTTTCACTGGGTGAACACTAGCTTACCCGAGTGAGTGGTACTCTTCCACTTCTCTATGATCTGGGCTAACTTTATTGTATTTTAGTCACCGAGTGAACAGTAGGTTACCTGAGTAAGTGGCACTCCTCTTTGGCAGTGCTTTCCTGCTCGACTTTCCTTTTGCACGGACACGAGCCTCATACTCTGAATTCTCCTCTGTGTCTGAGTCCGATTTGTTTTCTTTATCACTCTCACCCTCATTCTCAGACTCACTGAAGAATGTACGCCGCTTTACTGAAAGCAAAATGTTTTATAAAATATTTTAACTCTTCAAAAACGTTTAATCCCCCTGTACAGACAAGAGTGTGAATCAGGTAACAGCTGCATATTTGTATTCAAATAATCATTTTCACAAGTATTGTAGATAGGTACTACTTCAAAACTACAAAATACTTGATGATATTAAGTACTTGAAGAACATTCACTACCCCACCCCCACCCCATTTAATTTTGTTTCAAGGCCACCAGCACAGAGCAAGGGTGATTCAAAACCTCTTACCGGGTACTACAGACTGCTCTACATGTAGGATGGTTCAAGAATTTTAAACATATAACATGATAACAACTTTTGTGTCAGCTTTAACAGTATTATCTGAAGAACAATCATGATAAAAGCAAACCTGAGTGAAACATTTACAAATCCATCAATGGAACCGGTTAAGCAGAACTTCAGTAATTAAGAATCTCTTTTAATCAGAAATAAATAAATAAATCTCCAGACAAGACCTATTCCAATGAAATTTACCAAAGACTTGTGATTTAATTAACAGATAAAAATTGCAGACATGAAAGCATGTGACTTTGTCCCTTGTAAGCTGATCTTTTTGAAAACCCACTTTTACTGGTTCACAATAAACATACCTTCTCTGAGAGAGCGCCTGGTACCCTGTGTAGTACTTGAGCTGGTACCCTGAACCAATGAAGCTGAGCCAGCAGAGAACTCCTGTATCCCTGAAAGACCTGACCTGGCTTTGCTAGTGCCCGGTCTGTTGCTTGAGGTAGATTCGGTTTTAGATGGGGATTCTTCCAGAGTTCGTCTTGCATTTGCTTTTAATTTTGACACCTTAGCCGGGAGTCGACTACTTGATTTGCCTTTTCTAGAGGAAGAGGACCGACTCATTGCTTGTTCATATTCTCGTAGAATTGATTTAACCTGATCTTCAAACATAAAACTAAGCCTTAGGGTCATTGCGTATATCCGTGACCGTTTGTTGGTGTTGAAAGTACGTGAATTTTGAAAGACTAGACGACAATCTTTCATGAATTCGTGAGGGCTGCTGTAAGATCCAGAATCCATTTTATCCTTTATTGTTCCAAAGTCCATGGGATTGTCAATGGTCTGGTAGTACTCAGGATACAGGCTAGGGTCCACGGCATTCCGGAATGGTCCAGAATCATCCTGCTCAAGTATTACACGCAACAGTTCTGTGCACTGAGATATCCAGGCATCAGGGTCTGATGCCTGTAAGGATTTTGTGGATGATATCTGAAATGTTTATAAAGAATCAAGATCAAATAATTATTTACATACCTTAAATTCCAAAAGGTTACACTGGCACAGGTTACAACTACTTAAAATCTAGGTAACTCATCATATTTTCCAACAATGATAAAATGCTACAGGAAAACTATAATGCCAGGTGTTTAAGTTGACTTTGTTCAGGTGCAGTTTGTTTTTAAAATGAACTAAGCTACACAGTTCAACATAGTTGCAACTAAATTGACTTGATGGGATTAGGAATGCTTCAGTAAAGTAACAGTTATTCAACAAAATTTTTGACATCTAAAATTTATGAAGCAATATCCTAGAGAACATTTTGTTCATTTTGATTACACGTAGAATTTAATGTTCTTTTTATGTCTTACTCTTACAGGTAAGTGAAGTATTGGAGGAAAGCTGTGCATACTGATTGGACATAATTCTGCACTATAAGCTACTGTACATCAGAAAATAAGTACAGCCTGCAAGTGTTACCATAACAAATCTTTTTAAATAGCACAAAGAACACTAGGGGATCTCAACTGTCTCATTTATCCTAGATAAGGTCAAGGTGACGACTTCAGAGGCAGTAGGTGAGAACTTGTGATTTCTCTGTATTGTTTGTTTATACCAAAATGCCCGTCATTAACCATCCAGACATAATCTTACTTTTTAACTGTTGACAGATAATCTAAATTTAACTGTACCACACTTTTCGTAATAAAGTAAAGAACACTAGCAGATTTTCACTTAACAAGTATCCCAGTCAAGGCTGGCAATGGCTTCATGGTGGGTAGGCCAGAACAAGTATAGTCTTACCCTAGAAGTTCTCCTCCTCCTAGACTGTGACACTGAGTATCCGCTGAGGTTGCTCTCATTATCCGAGTCTCTTATGATGAACTCGGTGTCCCGCACCAATTCATTATACATGGGCATGATATCTGTACAATCCACATCACTAATAAGCCTAAGACACAATTCAGTCACCAGTTTAGCCTTTTGCACGATTTCTGTCCCAGGCCTATTGAAGGCTTTAGTATTCAACTCTATATAGCGCACATCAAATTGCACCGAGGTGACCCTTCTGTAGAACCTGTTCTCAAGCCTAGCCTTCAGCAGGCTTAGGTCCATAGGATATTCTATAATCATGGCATATAGAGGAAAGGCTTGTAGGTCCACGGGTGCCAGGAAGGGTTCAGCAATGGAGAGTTCCATAATCTGTTCCAGGCCTTGAACAATTCGTTGACATTCAGCATCTCGCCCGTGGCTTGGCCATTCTGTGTCTTTGGGAACATGTAATAAGATCTTGAGCTCCTCTGAATTCACCGGTACGCTTCCCCCAGTATTCTGGGGTAAATGTTTCTTAGATATTGGCTCAAAGTCCCAGGGACTCATTCTCTCTGATTCACCGTTGTCCCATCTGAAAAGACATGATGCTGAATAAATACAAGAGCAATTTTGGATCATCCAAATTGGTTCCACTTACAAGAGATTCAGACTCGCATTGATTCTGCTTGTAAATAAACTACATATGTGTTGCAATGATTGTGGAAACAGAAGATTAGTGGACAATGTTTCCATGTGCAGTGACAAAACTCTAGTACCTTTTTCCCGACTTTTATGTCACTAGCTCTCTCATTTTATGATCCCATTAAAATTTGTGTGATCGTATTTAGTAAACAGAAGAGATTTGTATTACACAAAGACCTTTTCAAAAAAGGTCCAAAACCTTGTCAACAAATACTCAGACATGGTCTAAACTGTACAAGTGACAACATATGTCATAACCTTAGAGAACAAAGCTTACATACCAATAACTTCAGCAATACATAATGATTTAAGGGCGAGTTAAATCACTAGAATCTAGGGTTTCTTCACACAACTTACTGTACATTGTAGCACAGGAAGAGGGATTCTGGGTACTTTTCCTGAAAGGGCACCTGGGAGACGATGCTTCCAAACCACCAGGCATCATCTATCATGGAACGAAATCGGTCACCAGGTCGCCACTTCCTCTGCATAGCCGTGTCATATGACAGACGTAAAACCAGGAAGTCCAACACATCGGCTACATCATGGTACCTTGAATATGATGAATATACAGACAAATTTAATCAAAAAGGATTTCTTTTGAAGCAAAGTAAATATCAGACGCTCAGTGGCCCTTTCCTACTGATATTCACCATGCTTTAGAAAGTATTTTTCTAGTCTATTAAATTCAAGTTCACAGGATGTGATACCATGCTTTTATAAAAGTCACTTACATTGCAGTACCTAAAACAGAATAACATGAATTCAAATTGTGTTAATTACTTTGAAAAATCTCAAAATTTCTTTGTTTCTTGATGCTATGCAAGACTTTACAATATTTTTATGCCCCTGTATGTTTTGAGTGAGCTATCACTCAACAGGGCTGAACCACAGGGTTATGTTTAGTTAGCAAATTTCTTATACATTTTCCTCATCAATGAAGATTTCAACTGACCATGATTAGTTTTTTTTTTATAAGACCCATTTGAGTCCAAAAACAATTTCATGCTACAACACCTGCAGTTATTTCAGTGCATCCCATCACTGATACATACTGTGTTCTATTATAATGCATGTTATTCAAGTAAACCCTTACTTGATGGTGAAGCTTCCTCCACTGAGTCTTCCAGTGACCTCATCTATGAAGCTGAGTTTGAGACACACCAGTCGGATCCCATTCCCGCCCTTCTTGAACTCGTATTTTATGCCCACTACCTTCACCAGTTCATGGTCCTGTTGGGGATAAAATGTTCAACTTTTATTGTGTCAATTCTTAAGATAAATATTTACTCTCTACATTGTACTGCACACAAGAAGTTAAAATTGTAAATTTTAATTACTTAAATGTAGCTTTTATAAGCTACAAGCTTACCATGTGGGACTTAATGCTGTTCTCGGGTTGCCACACCCGGGGCCAACGTCTTAGAAAAAAAGACAGTTCTTGTTAGCCACCGGATACACTGCTAGTTGTCGTCACGTGATAACCTCTGACCTCTCGCCCTACTTTCTCGTTGAAATTTTCTAAAACCTACCCCTCAGCTGTAAACAGCGGGGAGGCAGGGTGGGACTCTTCTAAGTCCCACATGGTAAGCTTGTAGCTTATAAAAGCTACATTTAAGTAATTAAAATTTACAATTTTATTACGCTACAATAGCTTACCATGTGGGACTTAATGCTGAATTCAACCGCCCGGTGGCGGGATTACAGCTGAGACTGGAAGGTATGTCATTTTTTCTAAGATTTTGAATTAATATGTATAGAATAGTGCCAGAAATACCAGTCTGAGTCCCATTTACAGTGCCCCGATCCCGAAGACCGGGCCTGTAATGAGCCAAAAACCTAAATAAAATGAGAGACAGTGCTGAAACTGTCTAGATGTTTGATTGTAGGACGGAAGTGCAGCAGTGCTCACTTCGAGGTCTAAGGGTCCCTGAGGGCCCTTCACTAGTGACTGACCAACCCATGGTTGGACATCTCATAAATTTTTTACAACTTGAATATGAGATTAATGACAACTAAATAAGTCCTTAATAGAAGTTACTTGATAACTGAAAAACAAAAATGACCTTACCCGTAACATCTTGAAGGTAAAGGAATACCTAGATCCTGGGAAAGACTCCTGAAGACTTGGTTGTAGCGGATGTGCCCCCCCCCCCTTTTTTCTTTCCGAGGACAACTGGTCTGAGGGGAAGGATCTAGGACTTGTTGTGCAGCCACTACGGGTCCCAGGTACAAATTGTTGTCGGTGTCCGACCAAGTAAGGTCTTTTAGGTAAAAATTTGTAAATGTGTTGTGAGCTTTCCAGTGACAGGCTTGCATGATTTGGTCCACCGATACCCCACCGTAAAAGGCCTTAGAGGCCGCGAAAGCCCGGAAGTCATGCGCTTTGACTTGGACCAAGTCCAAGGCTTGTTGATCTGCTTGTTTGTAACAAAGTAGAATGGTTTGTTTCAACCATGAGGAGAGTGTAGCGGGTCTGATGTCTGAGGTATGTCCTTTCTTAAAGGATATGAAAAGGAGAGAACGAGACCCTCTCAGGTCTTTAGTTCGGTCCAAATAGAACCTCAGGGCCCGCACGGGACACAGGGTCCTGTCTTCTTTAAACTGTCTATCTACAATGGTAGTCAGAGCAGGAATAGTCACTGGTGACACACTTTGAGAACCTTCTCTTGCTAGTTGGTTTTGGCTATGAAATCAGAAGAAGGGAACAAGGCGACCTTTTCCCATTGGCCTAAATTAGCTACTTTGTTAGCGACCCAGGCATGGATTTCGCTGCGGCGCTTGCCGGAGGCCAAGGCTAGCAAGAAAGCAGTTTTTAAAGTAAGATGTTTGAGGTCTGTGTCTTTCATGGGCTCAAATGGTGCTTTGGTGAGCTCGTTAAGGACAACAGAAAGGTTCCACTTGGGTAAGTTTCTGGAACTTTTAGGACGATCCCTGTGAAAACTGGAGAGTAACCTATGAAGGTCTGCATTGTGTGCAATATGTTGGGCCGTTGGGCCCAAAGTGTCAACGATAGCAGTCCTGTAACCATCAATGGTCGAGGGGCGCCTGTTTAAGTCTTGGTACAGGTACATGAAAAAATCTGAGATTTGTTTCACAGATGGAGTGGAGAAATCCACCGAATTTTCTCTGCACCATTTTTCAAATAGGGCCCACTTTGACTTGTAGATGGTCCTTGTTGATGACCGCTGAGGGGCAGCAATTCTCTCTGCCACCTCCACAGAGAAGCCTTGTTCTTGGAGTTGTCCGCTCCTAGACACCAGGCGTGGAGGTTCAGGTGCTGGGGGTTGTTGTGGAACACCAGCTTGTGGGACTGTTTGAGTAGGGTTGTTGACACTGGGAGTTGCAGTGGGATCTCTGTTGAGAGCTGCACTAGGTCCCAAAACCAGGGCATCCCTGGCCAGCCTGGGGCTATTACGATGATCAGGCACTGGCATTGCCTGATCTTTTGGATCACCTTGTGAAGGAGAGCCGTAGGAGGGTACGCATATGCCGTGAGGTTGGTCCAGTTTATGTTCAGAGCATCTATGTCCCAGGCCCTTGGGTCTGGGATAGGAGACACGTATAGAGGGAGTTTGTGGTTCAGGTGAGTGGCAAATAAGTCTACATGAGGTGTGAACCACTTCTGGCAGATCTGTTTGAAGACCTGTGGGTGCAGAGACCATTCTGTTGACTGCACTTGGTTGGACCTGGATAGCAGGTCGGCCATCACATTCAGGCACCCTGGAATGTGCCTGGCTTTCAATGTTATGTGGTAGTGATGGCACCAGGTCATGATCTTCCACAGGAGAGCGCACATCTCTACTGAGTGTGTTCCTCCTTGTTGTTGATGTAGGCTACCACTGTTGAGTTGTACATCGCAACTAACACTGTTTGATTCTGGCACTGGTCCTTGAAGTCTCGAAGGGCCAGGGAGACCGCCTTCAATTCTAGGACATATATGTGTAGCCTTTTTTCCCGATCTGACCACAGACCCTTTGTGGAATTTTTGGTCTAAGTGAGCGCCCCAACCTTTGTGTGAGGCGTCGGTAAAGAGTTGGATACTGTGGTGTTTGGGATGAAGGTCTGCACCTTTCAACACGTTTGAGGGATTTTGCCACCAATCTAGGTGGGCTGCAATGGCTTCTGTCCAAGGAAGGAGGTTGTCCAGCGACTGAGGATATCTCCAGTGCTCCTTGAGATGAAAATGAAAGGGCCTCCTGTGAAGGCGTCCCTCCGGGACCATTTCTCCGTTGAGACTAGCAACCCAATTAGAGACATCAAACATCTTGCAGTCAAAACACGTTTTGACTCGAGTAGTAGGATCAAATCCTGAAGTTTGAGCCATCTCTCTTGAATGGGTTTTACAAGGGCTGAATCTAGGTGGTATTCGTAGCCCATGAACGAAAAAACACCTGAGTAGGTTTCAGTCCTGATTTTTCCTGATTTATTATCCACCCCAAGGACTGAGTTAGGTCTACCACTGCCTATGTGTTCACTTGGGCTTCCTCCTGAGACTGGGACCTGATCAGCCAGTCGTCCAGGTATTGGTGAATTCTGAGTCCTCTTGAGAGGGCCATTAGTTTCACTTCCTTTACGATCATTGTAAAGACCTGGGGGGCTGTGACTAGTCCAAATGGGAGGGAGGTGAATTGGAACACCTGTGACTTGCAGCAAAACCTTAGGTATTTCCTTGAGTTTGGATGGATGGGGATGTGTAGGTAAGTGTCCGATAGATCTATCGACGATACCCACTCCCCTGGAATCAGGGAGGTCCTGATGGACTCTGGAGTTTCCATTTTGAACTTTTCTACGTGTAGAAAAGTGTTGAGCCTGTTTAGGTCTATGACTGGCCTCCACCTTAGGTGAGGCTTGGTACTAGGAACAGGCGACTGTAAAACCCGAGAGATTTTACATTTTCCACCCTTTCTATTGCGTTCTTTGACAGAAGAGACTGGATACAGAGGCCAGGACTTGGTCTTTGAAGGGCCTTGTATTCTGACCGGGTCAGAAGTCTGACTGGACTTGGATTGAAAAGAATGACAGGATTTGTCTGCCAGTCTTATCTGAAAGAACGGAGAACTCCTACTGGTGGACTGAGTGAGGCTGGAGGAGTCATTGGGGGGAAGGGTTTTATGCCCTCATCCCCTGAAGTGGGTCGAAAAGACCTTGGAGCCTCGGCTACTCGATTTCCCCCTACCTGGGGAAAACGATGGATACTGCTAGGGATGGAATGACCCCCATTGGGGTGGTTCCTGTAGGAGCCTCTAGATGTGGGGAATTGGAAAGGGTTGATTAATAGGGCCTAAACCCTAAGAGTTATGACGGGTGCCTTGATGAGGGACTCCTGTCCCTCCTAAAGTAGTTGTGAATGGGGAACTTTAAGATCTAAAGATCCAGTATCTCACCTGAATTCACCATACCCCTTCTGACTACTTATGTGCACCATGGAATTGAGTTTGACCTGTCTGGTAGTAGCCTTGCTACTGTCTTAACATATATATAACCAGGTTGTATTCAGAAAAAAACCTAGTGAAGAGCAGCCTGAAGCTCAACTCTTGCTGACCAGAAGGGGAGGAGGGGCTTACCCAAGGAGGCCCCTAAGGAGATACAAATTTGAAAACTTGTTCCATTTTAAGGGAAATTAAACTGCCCAAGTTCCTGTTGGTCTAGTAAATCATTCAGAGTCCAGACTGTGGAGGATCTAGGCATAAATTCCCTGGGGGCAGGGAGGTTCAAAAAACTGCCTAAGTTTCAATGTCCTCAAAAATTGGTTAGGGTGAAGTCAGGCAACCTACTTCCCTAAAATATAGAGCCAGGACTGAATGAAGGACCTTGTTTAGAAGCCCTCTTGGGTTTGAGGACTTGGACTTTTTGAACTTGGACCCAAGCCTCCAATAGGTGATATCTACTGCCAGGCTGGTGAACTATTACTCCAAGTTTTTTTTTTTTTTTTTTTTTTTTTTTTGTGTGTGAGGATTGTTAGTGTTCTGATCTGGAATCAACATCCGAACATCAGAGTAGATGATCCGATCATCCGAGGATCAGATCTACATACAATCCACCAAGCATTGGATTTCAGATGATCCGAGAGATTCAATGAAAACCGAGTATCAAATCATACTGGGTTGAATAGAAGTTGAGAATACTGCATCCGATTCTCGGATGCATTAAAAATCTCGGATGAACTAAGATCTTATCTGAATTTAAGCAGGGATCTGATCCACCCTGGAGAAAGAAGTTGGATATTATAATTTCTATGTAAGCTTTCCTTAAGGTAAGCTTCCAAGGAAGCTTTGCCTTTCCTTCTTCGAAGGAACTACACAACTAGATTTACGTAAGTAAATCAACTGTGACACAAGGTCACCTGCCCCACCCGCCTCACTGCAGGTAGGGCTAGTTGTGAGATAATGAAAGCAGAAATTACACAGAATTTTATTAAATAACATAGAATCTAAAAAACAAGTAATTATAATTTAAAACTGGATGAATTAAAATATAATTAAAATAATGGGTAACCAAGGTTACCTTATAGCCTAAAGAGACACGTAATGTCTAGACGATTAATGAAGAATTCTATTCCTGTTTATTTAAGTATTAACCTTATAAACGGTCAATAATACAGGGAAGAAGGGATAAAATATATTATTTTATTTTATTTATATTTATTTATATTTATAAACGTACTGTAAGAAACCCGCGTCTCTCAGCACATGCGGTCTAGACGTGACGTCATCACAGGGGTTTCCCCGAGGATTCCCCCAGTTAGAATCGTGCTTTATATCATATTTTAACCCTTAAAATAGACCAATAGAGTAAAAGAACGGGGGTAAACCCTTGCAAAATCTATTTAATTTGATTTCAACAGGCATATATTCCTGTATAAAAACTACCAACGCGAGACGCGCATTACAAGAAAATGCTGTCTCGACAATAAAACGGAAGTTGTTTCCGGAGATTTTACTCGGCCAGGACTCGTTTGTGTTACATTTATACACTTTTAAACCCTAAAAGGGGTCCAATAATGAAGCAGATAGGGTTTAAATATTTTGTTTTATTTTATTTTACTGACAGGCATATATAAATATCCTGTATTAGAAACCCCATAAACGAGTCGCCATTGCTTTACGTGAATCCGGAAGTGGACTTCGGTTGTAAAATATAGTAAAGATACTTATCTGAACTATGAAAAGGCATCGAATTGTGATTCTATGCAATAAAATAAAGAAACTGGTGTAGTTTCCAAATCCAACAATAAGTATATCCTTGTAAAAATGAAATAATATTCCTTGCAAAATAAAGCATTGCTAATTCGCGTGGCCAACGAGAAAGTAGGGCGAGAGGTCAGAGGTTATCACGTGACGACAACTAGCAGTGTATCCGGTGGCTAACAAGAACTGTCTTTTTTTCTAAGACGTTGGCCCCGGGTGTGGCAACCCGAGAACAGCATTAAGTCCCACATGGTAAGCTATTGTAGCGTAATAAAATTATAATGTTAATGTAATTTATATTTACAGATTTTTTATACTTCACAGTCACAGTGATGAACCTGTTTTATTATGTCCAAGTCCACTCTGAATGAACATGCCTGTATCATTAGGATAATGCTAGAACACAACCTTTTTCGGCATCCTGAAATCAAATTCATTTTTCATAGGCAGGATGCTAATATGGAAAATATACAAACACCTTACAGTGTGTATTTTTTGTGGAGTACCCACCTTGGGGTGTAGGTTTTTGTAGAGTACCCACCTTAAGGTGTAGTTTTTTGTAGAGTACCCACCTTAAGGTGTAGGTTTCTGTGGAGTAGTCACCTTAAGGTGTAGGATTTTGTAGAGTATCCACCTTAAGGTGTAGGTTTTTGTAGAGTACCCACCTTAGGTGTAGGTTTCTGTGGAGTAGTCACCTTAAGGTGTAGGTTTTTGTAGAGTACCCACCTTAAGGTGTAGGTTTTTGTAGAGTACCCACCTTAAGGTGTAGGTTTCTCTGGAGTATTCACCTTAAGGTGTGGGTTTTTGTGGAGTATTCACCTGAAGGTGTGGGTTTTTGTGGAGTATTCACCTTACGATGTGGGTTTTTTTGGAGTACTTACCTTAAGGTGTAGGTTTTTGCGGAGAACTCACCTTCAGGTGTGGGTTTTTGCTCCAGGGCTGGTTATTATTTGAGATATCATACAGATTTCTCCTCTGCACTGCTTTTACATACTCCTCATGGCCTTGTCTCAAGTAAATCACCTCATCACCCATCTGAGGAAAGTATGGCGTTTTCCTGGATATAAATGGTAACAAAACAATACCATTAAAATTCAAATGTTGCAACTTTTTGTATGTTAAGAACGTAATGCTAAAGAACTTGTAATGATAAGTACATAATGCTAAAGAAACAGAACTCAGAAGTCTTTTAAGAACCATAAGATCTAACATGCTATAAGGTGAAATTTGTTAATATTTGGTAGGCACTGGCTACAGGAGACCACAAAGTACTTCAACTTTACAAGAGGATTTCAGTTAGGGATAACAAGAAGGGATTCAATATTGAACTAAACTGCTTTGGATGGACTTTTAATAAAACCATTTGATACAATTCATAAAGCTAGTAGTCTTACCTCGGTATGGAGTCACTCAGCCACTCAGGTGGCCGGAATTCTTCCTTTAGCTCTGTGACATTCGTAATCTCCAGTGTCTCACGTTTCTGTAACCAAAACGCACAGTGTTTGGATAAAGAAATGTAAATTTATCACAGTATGTGAAATGCATCACCTAAGAAACTTATTTATCTTAGAATCATGGACAAGTTTTGATTAATCAATTTTGTGATTTTTATGACAAACTTTAGACCACTCACTTTTATGCAGATTTTCTGCAATGTTGGCTTCCTTTATATAATTTTAAAAGGCGTCTCCTGTAGTGAATTTTTATATTTTTTTCCTCATACAGATGTATGTTTACACCGACCTGAAACTTGGCATGAACTGTTATTTAATATGTGACCATTATCACAAGTGACACAATACTTACCAACACCGAGTTTTGCACTTAAGGGGAGTTACTAATCCCTCTAGAATAAGCACTGACTGACTTGTGGGCTGAATCTCCTTCTTGTGTCACCAGCTGAGACTTTGATTACAACACTTTAAACATTGAGCAAAGTTTCCACCATTCAAAAGATATACTCAAACATCATCTTCATTAAATTGCTTTTCTTTGAATTTTCTCAGAAAAGTGACATTAAAGAATAACAATAAAAGTGTTTTTCTTTTTAAAAATACAATACTGTATACTAATCAGCATCTAAAATGCCATTGCCAAGTATTCACTAACTTGCTAATACATTCAAGTTATCATCATTACCTTCTAAAATCTAAAATTCTCAGGAAGGACTATATTTTATGTATTTTCCCAGACTAAGAATAACTGAAGTTACAAATGTCGAATCTCAGCTGAGGGTTAACATATATACGTGATGTGTTATCCCAGAGGCAATCTGTGCATTTTGCAAAATGGATACCTTTCTGATTCTGCGTGCGTCTCTCCTCTGTATCCGTCTAGTTGCAGCTTTACTCGCCGTTTTTCGCCGGTTTTTGGGCCCCCTCCTGGAGCTCCTTCTGGGTCTTCCCTCGGTCTCAGAATCACTTTTTGCATCCTGCAAGCAGATGCAAAAATTGGGTTATACATGGGCTGGAATCATTATGGGACATGCCATCAGAACATATCCCCCGTTACTCTGTAAGGCTGAACACCATACAGTAAATACGGTTAAATGATAAAGGTTGGGAGTACATGGTTAATGTGAAATATTTTTCGGTGTCAGCAATGAAACTGTAGTTATAATGCAATATATGCACTCCCAAAACAGGAAGTGTTTATTCAAATACTTTTTGTAGCAATTTTGGCCAATTTCTCCAAGCTAGGGTTAAAATTCAACAAAATCACATACCTGATCTCTCTCCTCCACCCCAGTTTCTTCAACCTCTACTTCTGTATCTTCTTCCTCCTCTTCTTCCTCTGAGCTGCTAAACTTCCTGCGTTTGGGCTGGCGTTCAGATCTACGTTTTGGTGGCTGCAGGTTCACCCCTCCATCAGCTGCCCAGTCAGAGTATTCACTGGATGAATCAGACCTACTCTCTTCATCAGATGGCCAGCAATCTTCACTAGGGATGTTGATGGCACCCTCATCTTCCTGTTGGGAATTGGGAGAAATTTTCAAACAGATGTAAAGTATATAGCAGTATAAGACAAAGAGAGGTTGCCTGATGGACCTGTACTATGCATCACAACAAAATACAAGGGAAGTCAAGTACTTCAGCAAAGGAAGAAAAGGGTCTGTGCCCCAGTATTATGCATTATAATTAATGGCAAGCCAACGGTCATGTATTAGACATTATAACTAGAGATTGCGTCTCGACGCAGTGTATCCCCGGACGGGACATAGTTAAGGCGTGAATATGTCGGTCTTGAGCCTGTTTCCTGGAGCACCAGGTTAGGATTCTCCATAATACCAGATTACTCCCAAAACTAATCTCTAGTTCTTTCACTTATATCTGTCTTTAAAAATTACATTTCATGGATCCAGAAGATCCATATAGTGATCCGGATCACTTCCAAAATTCAATCATTTCATCCTTTTACCTTTTCAGACATATCCTGAAAATTTCATCAAAATCCGTCCAAAAGTTTTTGATTGATCTTGTACACAAACACATGTGGCAGCCTGGATCCACATGATCCAGACAGTGATCCAGATCACTCCCAAAATCTAATCACTTGTTCCTTGTCCCATTTAGGACATTTCCTGAAAATTTCATAAAAATCCACCAATGACTTTTTGAGCTATTTGTCTTTAAAATTATATTTCATGGATCCAGAAGATCCAGATAGTGGTCCAGATCACTCGCAAAACTGAATCATTTCTTCCTTTTACCACTTCTTCCTTTTACCATTTCTAACATATCCTAAAAATATCATCAAAATTCATCCTAAAATTCTGTTGCAGCCTGGATCCAGATGATCCAGATCACTCCAAAAATGTAATCACTTGTTCCTTGTACCATTTAGGTCATTTACTGAAAATGTCATCACAATCCATCCATAACTTTTTGAGGTATCTATCTTTAAAAATTACATTTCATGGTTCCAGATGATCAATATAGTGATCCGGATCACTTCCAAAATTCAATCATTTCATCCTGTTACCTTTTCAGACATATCCTGAAAATTTCATCAAAATCCGTCTATAAGTTTTTCAGCTACAGTGTACACAAACACGTCTGGCAGCCTGGATCCAGATGATCCAGACCACTCCCAAAATCTAATCACTTGTTCCTCGCACCATTTAGGTCATTTGCTGAAAATGTCATCACAATCCATCCATAACTTTTTGAGGTATCTGTCTTTAAAAATTACATTTCACGGATCCAGAAGATCCATATAGGGATCCGGATCACTTCCAAAATTCAATCATTTCATCCTTTTACATTTTCAGACATATCCTGTAAATTTCATCAAAATCCGTCCATAAGTTTTTGATTTATCTTGTACACAAAACATCTGGCAGCCTGGATCCAGATGATCCAGATCACTCCCAAAATCTAATCACTTGTTCCTGGTCCCATTTAGGACATTTCCTGAAAATTTCATCAAAATCCACCCATAACTTTTTGAGCTATACTGTACACAAACACATCTGGCAGCCTGGATCCGGATGATCCAGACAGTGATCCAGATCACTCCAAAAATGTAATCACTTGTTCCTTGTACCATTTAGGTCATTTACTGAAAATGTCATCACAATCCATCCATAACTTTTGAGGTATCTATCTTTAAAAATTACATTTCATGGATCCAGACGATCCATATAGTGATCCGGATCACTTCCAAAATTCAACCATTTCATCCTTTTACCTTTCCAGACATATCCAGATAGTGATCTGGATCACTCCCAAAATTTAATCATATCTTCCTTTTACCATTTTGGACATATCCTGAAAATTTCATCAAAATCCATCTGTCAGTTTTTGAGTTATCTTGTTCACAAACAAACAAACAAATTGTAACAAATTTTATTGTAATTTAACTTTTTACAAGTTAAATACTTACCTTATCCTCACAAGTGCTTGTTTGGTTTTGTGGAGCAAAACGTATCGACCGACAAGAATTTTTTAAGGAATATTCTTGTCACAAGAGGTGACCCCTTTGTCTGCGCATGTCTGCGCTTGCGCAGTAGTCATTGTCGACAGACGATTGGCGAGAGCTCTTCATTGTATTTTTGGTCCCCAGAAAACAAATTATGCGGGGAGGTAGGGTGGGTTTATCCTTGTGAGGATAAGGTAAGTATTTAACTTGTAAAAAGTTAAATTACAATAAAATTTGTTACATTTTATTGCGTAAAATAGCCTTACCTTATCCTCACAAGTGCTTGAATACAACCATAACAGGTGGAGGGTATTTGTTTTGGCCACACTGTTAGATGATTGTCAGACAAGGGGTCACCAAATAAAGCACTTGATAAGAGGATAAGATAAGCTTCCATACACCACATCTTAGGTTATATATTACTTCTTCATCACAGATAAGTAATTTGCTAACCTCAACAAGAGATCCATGATGTGATCATCACTGTTGCTGCTGTTGCTGTTGTAGACAATTTTACAACAAATGATATAGCACTATCAACCATCACCCGGTATTGGCCGGAGATGTCTACATGTCTCCCCAAACAAGATGTCATCATCTGACAATGAGAATATCTCCAAGCAGGCAAACTGAACTGCATAAACTGCAGATATGGGGCCATATGTAAATTAAGAAAGACATATGTCAGTGACACAACCTTGTATAACTGGAGAGAACAAAGTATGCGAGTCATATGAATAACATGTATAAAACACAAAATTTGACTACATGCTGAGGTGAATCCACAAGACCCAATTTATTCATGGACTGGTCATGGGATTGCCAAGCTACATCTTCGAGTGGAATGTAGTAAAGAATTGTGGGTCTTCCAATAACAAGAGTTTGATATCTGCTGAGGCAAGACCCCACTCTTGAAAACTAAAGAGGCAGCCATGGATGTAATATGTGTCTCAATGTATGGATTCTGATAATCAGAATTAAAGGACTGGCAATCTAATCATGCATCCAGATTGATCCAGGGAGAGATAGCAGAATTCAAGATATCTCCATCAAGCCTTCCTTAAAAGATATGAGCAAGAGATTCTTCACCTCCTTGAAGTACTTGTACTGTCTTGATAGTAACTAAGTACTGTAAGAGGGCAGAGTGTCACAACATCAGTCCAACGTCAGCTCAAGAAAGGTTTGTGAGCTGGAATGACCACTGGTTTGAGCCATCTGGGGCATCAGAAGCCAACTGATTCTTGCTAAAAGGCAGGAGGAGGAGACTTTCCCTTTCTCCAAGCAGTAGTCCTGTCCAAGAAGGATGTAAGTGCTGTAGGAGGACAACGAATCATGTGTCCAGGCAATTTGAGTTCAGGAATGATCTAGAGCTGAAGTGACCACTGGAGCCAATCTAGACCAATTGAGGCTAATAGGTCCTTGCTGAAAAGGTAGGTAGGAGGGAGAACTGTAAACTCCTTCCTATGAGGCTTGTGTCTGAAGGAACCAAAGTCCCAAAATACACTTCCAATGCCATTGCGACTGACCTCCTTTAAAGGTTAATAAGGAGCCTTTTGTGAAACCGACAGAAGCAAAGGCAAATCCCTTGATGCTGCACCTCTGTTAGCAGTGGGTAAACTTGCAATAGGCCTATAAAGATCCAGGCTTTGGCTCAACTCTTGCACAAAAAATGTAAATGATCAGCTATGGCTGCTGCAAAGCCAACAATAGTGACAGGTTTCAGATTTTTGCAAGTAAATGGATCAAAAAATCTGGTATATTTGAGACCGTAGGCTCTGAGATGGCCACCTTATTCTGTGGGTACCAGAGCTCAAAATGGCCCATCATGATTCATACATTTCAAGATGAGGGTCCTTGAGATGCCCTAAATCTCTCTATCCCTTGCCCAGAGAATGATATAAGAGATTCTGAGTGGTGTTAAGGTGCCAAGCATGAAGGTGCCAATGCAACAGATTCAGATGGTATTTCTGACTGAATGGCTGTTTCTGAGACCAGTGAAGTAGCTGTAATGGAGGTTTGGTTGAATGACTCACCAGACCCCAAAGCCAATGTATCATGGGCCACCAAGGGGCCACTACAATCATTTTGCACCTGGTGTTCACTTGTTCAATGACTTTTTGGAATAAGTGGTATAGGACAAAAGGCCTAGCAGTCCAGAACCTCCAACAAGATGTTTAATTCATCTATGTTCAGAGCATTTGCATCCGGGACTGGCAACATAGAATGGAAGTTTATGACTGATATTGGTGGCAAACATCTCTACCATTGGTATTTGACAAACGATGTAAATCAAATAGAATATTAAAGATGAAGACTCTCCTGTCTGTATTATTTCGTTCTTTGTGGAGAGGCTGTCATGACATCTAGGCAACCCTGAATATATCTGGCTCATATGAGAATATTTCAAGGATTGCAGTAGGCCAAGATGCAGCATACCTGCATAAAACACCTATTGTTGATTTGTGCCAAACTTGCACGTTGTCTAGAACCATAAAGGGAGTAAGAACCATTCTGTACATATTACTTTTGTCACTTCTGTAGAGATCATTGAGCATGACATTTAAGTAACCCCAGAATATTTCTGTCTCTATGAGTATATTTCAAGGATTGTAGTAGGCCAGGATGCGCCAAACCTTTATCCCTTCTGGAGATGATCTTGAGTATGACCTTTAAGCAACCAAGAATATGTCTGTTATGAGTATATTTCAAGGATTGCAGTAGGCCAAGCTGCGCCAAACTAGGAGGTATACGCTCCCCCCCCCCCCCCCCCTGTTTGTTCAGATAACCGAACACAGTGGTGTTGTCTGATGCTATCAGAATTCTTTTGTGTGGAATTTGTCTTGAAGGCTTTTAAGGGCTGAACACACTGCCTTCAGCTGTATGACATTGAAATGTAATATATACATTTTTAACTGTCCAAAGCCACTAACTGTGATGCTTATAGATGGGATCATCAACCCTGGTTTAATGCATCTACGAAAATAAGGGAATTGAGCACCTGTGTATAGAAAAGGCATCCTATTTCCCATTTTTTTTTGGCATTTTCAGAAGGATTTGAAACAGGAATTCTCACAACTAGTGACTGGAGATATTGCCAGTTTTTTCTAGATACCACTGAAAGGCACACATACATAACTGACCCATTGGTATAGTCTTTTCCAAAGATGCTGGTATCCCTACCTGGGATATAAGCAACCTTGAGGTTAACTGTGATGAGATCGCCATGACTTGAATAGATTCTCAGGTATTTAATTTTTTCGAGGTAGAAAGAAATTTCCTGGTACCAAAATGCAGTGGTAACCCAGGAAATCGATCTCACGAGGCCCAGTTGATGAATAATTGGATGAGTTCTTTGGTTTGAACCCAATACTGGTGTCTTTTACGTACACAAACCACCAGTAGTCTAGGTATATGGTGAAAGAAATTTCCTGGTACCAAAATGCAGTGGTAACCTAGGAAATCGATATCACGAAGCCCAGTTGATGCATAATTGGATGAGTTCTTTGGTTTGAACCCAATACTGGTGTCTTTAAGTACACTAAACAACCAGTGGTCTAGGTATATGGTGAACTCCTATTCTGTGAAACTGAAGAATGAGATTTGCCTCTTTACTACTCGCATGATAGTGTAGAGGTGTCGCTAACCCGAATTTTATAATGCCAGTGTACATTAAACTGAAGTAGATGTTGAAAATCTTGGTGAGTCGGTACATAAAAGAATGCATCTTTTGTAACCGAATTTCTAATAATTTCTGCTGTCTCCAGTTTAAATGATGGGACAAGCAGGTTTTTATTGTTATAGTAAACGCACTTCACTCGTGGGCCGTGACCGTTGAAGTCGTAGTTAGAAATCAATTCAGGACACTGAGATCTATCACAGGTCGTCATTAGCCGAGTTTCTATACAAGAAATAAACTGCCATAGAAACCTGAAGTTCTGCAATTGTTGAGTGGATAAATCGCTTTCTTTTGAAGCATTTAAGCGGTATATTTATATTTAGTACTGTAGCCATGTTTTCCTGTCTGACGTCATCGCTTTGCATTGTGGGTAGTACAGGCATTGGTGAATTCGATTGGGGAGTAATTCGACAACTCCGTCTCAAGATTCGCACAACTCTGGGATGGCAATGAAAATCTCCCATCACTGCCAGTAACTCTGCAAGAAGAGCCTCCACGGTGACTTGCATTAATGTAGCCACGTTCTTCTGTATCCCCCTGTCCTGGTAAACTAGGCAGAGTGGTACTACGATCTTTTGTGGTTAGTAGGACAAATAATTACTGGACATAGTCCTGTATATACTGTGCAAAATACACTCGTAAAAGTTGGAAGCAAGGACTTCAACACCATATCGCATCTAGCCAGTTTGATCTTCATTGAGTTTGCAGAAGAATTGACTCAAAAGTCACAGTATTCTTTCCATTGGAGACATAGCCATAGGAAGGTTTTATAATCTAGTAGATAGTTATTGCAATTCTTCAACAGGGCTGAACAGACAAGCAGTGCACATACTGCTCCAAAGATGTCTGTTGGATCTTCATCCAAATTTACAGCAAAGGAAGGTAATCTGTCCATATTTTTAAGTGGATACGCTTCTGTAATCGTTCTTTTGGAGGGAGACCTGTTACTGTACCAGGGTGGCGCTCCACCCACAGTAAAGAATCTACGACCTCCGTTGCAAAGCCAACTGCATTCTTTCTTCTTTGTTTTCCACTGAAAACTTTACAGCAAAATCTTCTTTGCATCCCCTTCATCGACAAGGAGGTAATTCCAGTCGAATAATGGGCGAGTACAGCGGAAGATATACACGTCTTTCACTGAAGACTTTACAGCAACATCTTCTTGCACATCTTATTCTGACCCTTTTCAGAACAAGGGAGGCAGAATTAGTGGTAGTACCAGTCGAATAATGGATAACTACAGGTAGGTGCACGCTTGCACGCTTCAAAACTTCATAGATCTTCATCCGTGAATGGACGATAATAAGGAAAAATACGTGTTGCTCCCATATCGACCAAAAATATAATGAAGAGCTCTCGCCAATCGTCTGTTGACAACGACTACTGCGCAAGCGCAGACATGCGCAGACAAAGGGGTCACCTCTTGTGACAAGAATATTCCTTAAAAAATTCTTGTCGGTCGATACGTTTTGCTCCACAAAACCAAACAAGCACTTGTGAGGATAAGGTAAGGCTATTTTACGCAATAAAAAGAGGGCCAAAAATGACCCTCGGTCAGGTACTTTGGCGGTCAGTGGATGACCTTAAATGAAGATCTGTAACCGGTAAGCCTGCATGCGGGTACTCCATCATGTACTCAACCTCCAAAGCCATTTTCAATAGTTTCCATGCAATGTAGTCAGCATTAAGTGTGAAAATATCTCCAAATATGCCAAAAATGACCCTCGGTCAGGTACTTTGGCGGTCAGTGGATGACCTTAAATGAAGAGCTTCAAGGTCAAATTTCTGCATGCTTACAGAGGACATATATATGTATTATATATACCAGCCATAGGATGATCTGACTTTCTGTATATGAGTTAAGTGTGAAAACATCTCCAAAAAGGCCAAAAATGACCCTCGGTCAGGTACTTTGGCGGTCAGTGGATGACCTTCAATGAAGAGCTTCAAGGTCAAATTTCTGCATGCTTACAGCGGACATATATATGTATTATATATACCAGCCATAGGATGATCTGACTTTCTGTATATGAGAACTGGGCCAAAAAGTGAAAAAATGGCCAAAATCTGACCTTTAAGTGGCCACCAGTGACCTTGAGATTGACGGTCAAGGTCACAAAACAATAGCGTTCGTGGCATTGCCCATATCTACCCACATACCAAATTTGAAAGTTCTAACTAAATTATTTTTTAAGTTATCGCGTCCAAAAGGAAATATCTGCGGCGGCGGCGGCAGCGTGACCGTACTGAATCCTAAGTATCCTCGACTTTCGTCCGGGGATACAATAACTCAATGAGAGCCAATGGCCCAGAAATATGTATTCTTATATCTCAGGAATGACCAATGACCCTGTATTATGCATTGTAATAAATTAGGGAAGCCTGGTGGCTCAGTACTATTCACTATTATAAATTGCAAAGTCTGTTGGCCCTACAGTTTCCTTCAAAGAAAGTGATGAACAGTACAATATAAAAACAGGCAGATGACAGTTGCTCTGGTCACACTGGTAATAATAATAAATCAAGGAGGGCCGGTGGCCCTACCTCTTCCTCCTCTACCTCGGTATCATACAAAGCCATCCGGGTGAGTCGGTTCTGAGCAGTTTCTTCATTCTCCACACGGTGGCGCCGGTTACTGCGAGCCTGCTGCTTCTTTCTTGTCAACATAGCACACTGTGCAGACTCACTCGACTCACTCTGAAGAATGTAAAAAGAAGCTTCAATCAGCAATGCCATCACATTAATTCTGGATACCTGGAGTCGGTGGAGTTTTTTGGTAAAAGTGAAACCAGTTTCACTGTTCCAAAGTCAGAAAATGCTGTCCTTTTCTAATTTAAGTGGGAGTTAGCCTCTACTAGGACTAAATCTTTTAGATATTAGACTAAAAAATAAAAATTAAAACTAAAGATAATTAATATTTTTAATGATGGGCCCTTGAAAAAGGTTACATATCAATATATGATATTACAATATATGTAAAACAGATTATCATTATTATAAGTTTAAACTAGAGGAATGCTTTCGCTAACAAAAGCGAAGCATCCCTGAAAGTTTAAAATGCTTTGTGGTTTTAATAAGCATGCTGTAAAGCTAAGAATGCACAAAGCTGCGCCGTATGCTTTCCCAATACCTCTTAATACATTCTGAAGCTATAAAAGCAACAATAAAGGAGATATAAGGCAAAAACTCCAAAGCAGCTATTTATGACCCCAGTTTGGCCCATAAGGGGGGGTCGGGGGGTAAAACTGACCGGCTATTTAGACTCTCCACATATGCTTTCCCAATACTTCTTAATACATTCTGAAGGTATAAAAGCAACAATAAAAGAGATATAAGGCAAAACTGCAAAGCAACTATTTTATGACCCCAGTTTGACCCATAAGGGGGGTCGGGGGATAAAACTGACGGGCTATTTAGACTTTCCACATATGCTTTCCCAATACCTCTTAATACATTCTGAAGCTATAAAAGCAACAATAAAGGAGATATAAGGCAAAAACTCAAAATCAGCTATTTTATGACCCCAGTTTGACCCATAAGGGGGGGGCCGTGGGGTAAAACTGACCGGCTATTTAGACTCTCCACATATGGTTTCCTATTACCTCCCAGTACATTTTATAGCTCTAAATGCAATACTTAAGAAGATAATAGGGAGGCTGACCTAAATTTAAGGCTTTCAGATTGGAAGGTGTCAGAAAATCACTCATAAACGAGACATTTTTCAATGGATTGCTCCCAAAATCTAATCAGCTCACGTTTTCGATAGTATCAACAGGTGTGTCATTATAAGGCTGGGGGGGGGGGGGAGGGAGGGGGGGGGGGGTACTTCAAAAAAATTGTTTTTGATCATGTGACCTTCATAAAGGTCAAATTTCAGCATGCAAAAAAATTTTCCCACGCCTAAGGTATATAAGTGCCAAATATGGTTTGAAACCTTCTAATAATAAGGGAGATATTCAAGGGAGACCATAATGCGGCGGCAAGGAAACTGAGGCGAAAACAAATATGCGCCCTTTCAGGGACGCTTAATTCTTTTTTTTTCAGTAGTGAGGTGAAAGGGGCTTATCTTCAATGAAATGAGGCTAACTTAACCTGGCATACAGTCAACTAAAGCAAGGATTGGATTACATACCCCAGACGGAGGCAGTGGCTTTTTCTTCCTCTCCAGTAGGAAATGCTTCACTTCCTCATCCATAAATGCCTGCCTTAATCTCTCTTGTTTCCTGCCGACACAAAAGGAGACACCAGTTGAAGAAGGGTGTCCTCTTTGTAAAACAAAACAACTAATCTTGCAACAAGGAGTTGCCAAACTTTCTGAAGACTGAAAATGTGAAAAGTAAGCTGTAAATGCACATTTTATGTCCATAATCTAGGTTAACTGAGTATCAGAGGAAAACTGTTTTGAATGGAGTAATTGAGATGAAATAGTTCAGGAAATGTGGGAAATATTAGGGCATGGCTGGTAGCAGATTTCCTATTCAGTATCCTGACAGTGTGAAACCATACTGACACCATGACTCTGAAAAAATTGCTTCCCAGAATACCCCCAATCGAATAGGCCCACTAACAGGAAGTACAATTCGTGAACAGTGGCAGTTCTTCCAAAAGAAATCGCTATATAAGTGTTAAAATGTACCAAAATTTGAGATGAAAGTTTATAATTTCTTCGATTTGTTATTTGTTTCTAATATTTTAAGCTTTCTCACAATATGATGTACTGACACTCAATATGCCGGTTGTGGAGTGTCGTTACGGTATTCAAGTGAATTGATCTCGATACTAGGAAATATCCAACTGTTTTAGTTAAAATATTATTAAAGCAATATTAACAATGGTACTGAAATCCTCAAACTTAAACTGCGCTAACAGCCTGCATCACATAAGAGATGAGGAGACAGTTGGTAACTTAAGTTAAAATTGGAAAGGGTTTGGGCATTAATGGGAACCATTCAGCGTTAAAGCACTAGGGTTGTGTGGCACTTGTCCTTAAACTTGTTAGGCAATAAATTAAGGCTCCCCTTGATTCACACAATCAGTTCCATCTTGTAATTTACTTCTACAACTGATCATACTCCAGTGTACGGCAAGAAAACCCTTTTGAGACAGATAGGCTTTACATTTGTACCAATACTGGAGACTTCTGCTTGACAAGAAATTCCACTTAAAAAAGTGTGTGTATCTAGTTGGTAGCATATTTTCCATTTCAGTGTCCTGTCAACACCAAACCATTTTGATTCCAAGATCCAAACATGTTGTGTTCTATCATAGCTTCAATTGAATAGGCCCACCAACAGGAAATAAAGTTTATCAAAGCAAAACATGGTAGGTTTGTTTGAAGAAACTGCAGTAAAAAACTTAAAATCTGCAAAAATATGAGATAAAATTTCTTCAGATTTATGGTTGGCTTGATATTTTAAGTCTTTCTACAATTATATATGCAGACAACCGAGAAGCCGATTATACAGTGTTGTCATTGTATTTCAATGAAACGATTTTGATACTGAGATATCAGTGCCAATGATTCAACCCTAGTTACTACTAGTGCTGGGAGATCGCTTGGATTTTTCCTGCCGATGTTCATATCGGACATTTGTAACCAAACTTCGAACATTTCCGATTATGGAGTTGAAGTGTAAAAAAGACAGATAAAATATTAATATTAAATTATATCAAGTAAAATACACACAAATTGCCACAAATATGACCAAAATATAATCTAAAAGCCATTCACAGACGTCTCCCTCACTAACAGACCATGCTTGATGTATCCTCACTTGTGATTGGCTGATTTTGATTACCTTGACAACAGTGGGAAAACCCCAAGGTGTTTCTAATTACGTTATTTTTATTGCATTCATGGCTAGTTTTGTGATTTTAACTGATGGATATTTCAGATTTTTACAAAATATTATTAAGGTTAGTATTTTATTGTGACCAAAAGGCTGCAAAGAAATGGATTTAGCCAATATATCGGTTTTACTTAAATTTTGCCGATCATTGATTGGCAATGAGCCAGCGAGCGATAATACCGAAGTTTGCGAACATCGTCCCAGCACTAGTTACTACCACACCACTTTGAGGTCTCCCTTCTCGTCATGTGTAAATAGCATTTTGTACAGTTATTCTGCCTTACTTGAAGTGGTACTTGTCCATTGCATGTACACATACTCGTGTATTCCACACGGAGATGTTTCTGGGCTTGGACTGCTGCGACGCTGGCACAGACTCTTCCTGTGTAATCTGCAAATTACATACAATACCTTACCATTTGAAAACAAGAGGAGAGTGCCCGTGAACGGGCACTGTGTCAGCTGACTGAATGTTTTTGATTTGTGATGGTGATAATGAGAGGAAAGCATAATTATCAGGGAAAGGCCTGTACAGAAATACAGTAAATGGTAACTGAACAGCATGTTCGAAAGATATTCCGAAGCTGACAGAAGAAAACGACAAAAAAGTTGTGCCCTGCAAATGGTATTATGAAATAAAGTAACAAGGTAATTGTTTAAGGGTAAAAAGTAGGTTAAAATATTTAAAGAAATACTATAAATGCAATATCCTCGTTCCACCATGAAGAAGGGGTCCAAAGGTCAAATGTGACCATACCAAAAGATTCCCAGCCAAAGAATTTAGGATGGTTTACCATCCCAAACCTCTCGGACCAATAATAAGTGAGTTATAGGCACTTTTTAAGTTTGGCTATCCTTGTTTGACCTTGAAGGAGGGGGTCCAAGGTCAAATCCGACCACACAAAAAAATTCCCAGCCCATGATTTCCTGTAGCTTGTTTACCATCCCAAACTTGTAGGACCAATAATAAGCGAGTTCTAAGCAATTGTAAGTTTGGCTATCCTCAACTGCCCTTGAAGGAGGGGTCCCAGGTCAAATCTGACCACACCAAAAGAATCCCAGCCCATGATTTCCCATATGTTGGTTTACCATCCCAAACCTCCAAGACCAATAATACGCGAGTTATAAGCACTTTAAGTTTGGCTATCTTCGTTTGACCTGGAAGGAGGGGGTCCAAGGTCAAATCCGACCACACAAAAAAATTCCCAGCCCATGATTTCCTGTAGCTTGTTTACCATCCCAAACTTGTAAGACCAATAATAAGCGAGTTCTAAGCAATTGTAAGTTTGGCTATCCTCAACTGCCCTTGAAGGAGGGGTCCCAGGTCAAATCCGACCACACCAAAAGATTCCCAGCCCATGATTTTCTATAGGTTGGTTTTCCATTCGAAACCTCTAGGACCAATAATAAATGAGTTATAAGCACTTTTAAGTTTGGCTATCCTCATTTGACCTTGAAGGAGGGGTCCAAGGTGAAATCCGACCACACCAAAAAATTCCCAGCTCATGATTTTCTATAGGTTGGTTTTCATTCCAACCTCTGGGACCAATAATAAGCGAGTTATAAGCACTTTTATGTTTGGCTATCCTCATTTGACCTTGAAGGAGGGTTCCAAGGTCAAATCGGACCATATTAACAGATTCCCAGCCCATGATTTCCTACAGGTTGGATACAATGATTTACTCAACAGTGAGAACCTGAAAGAAGCTATTGCTCAGCTATCCCATGACATAGAGGTCTGCAATTTCACTATGTTATAGCTGACCAAAACGTCTCTGAATAACATATTTAACAAAATACTCTAAATGTAATAATTTTCAAGTTACAACTGATTTACTCAAGAGTGAGAACCTCAAAGTAACTATTACTCAGCTATGCAATGAGCTACATGTCTGAATTTTTGCTCTGTTATAGCTGACCTAAAAGTAGCTGAACAACATATTTAAGCAAAATACTGTAAATGCAATAGTTTTCAAGTTACAACTGATTTACTCAATAGTGAGAACCAGAAAATAGCTATTGCTCCGCTATGCCATGAGCTATAGGTCTGTAATTTCACTATGTTATAGCTAACCCAAAAGTAGGTGAACAATATATTTTAACAAAATACTCCAAATGCAATATTTTTCAAGTTATAGCTGATTTACTCAACAGTCAGTGCCTGAGAATAGCTATTGCTCAGTTGTGCCATGAGCTACAGGTCTGTAATTTCACTATGTTATAGCTGACCCAAAAGTAGCTGAATAACATATTTGCACAAATTTCTGTAAAGGCAATAGTTTTCCAATTACAACTGATTTACTCAACAGTGAGAACTTCAAAGTAGCTATTACTCAGCTATGCAATGAGCCACAGGTCTGGAACTTCACTATGTTATAGCTGACCCCAAAATAGGTGAATAACATATTGCAACAAAATACTCTAAATGCAATAGTTTTCAAGTTATAAGTGATTTACTCAACAGTGATAACCTAAAAGTAGCTATTACTCAGCTATGCCATGAGCTACAGGTCTGAAATTTTACTATGTTATAGCTGACCCAAAAGTAGCTGAATAACATATTTATACTAAATTCTCTAAATGCAATAGTTTTCAAATTACAAGTGATTTACTCAACATTGAGAACTTCAAAGTAGCTATTACTCAGCTATGCAATGAGTCACGGGTCTGGAACTTCACTATGTATAGCTGACCCCAAAATAGGTGAATAACATATTGAAACAAAATACTCTAAATGCAATAATTTCCAAGTTATAAGCGATTTACTCAACAGTGATAACCTAAAAGTAGCTATTACTCAGCTATGCCATGAGCTACAGGTCTGAAATTTTACTATGTTATAGCTGACCCAAAAGTAGGTGAACAACATATTTAAGCAAAATACTGTAAATGCAATAGTTTTCAAGTTACAACTGATTTACTCAATAGTGATGACCTAAAAGTAGCTATTACTCAGCTATGCCATGAGCTACAGGTCTGAAATTTTACTATGTTATAGTTGACCCAAAAGTAGCTGAATAACATATTTATACTAAATTCTCTAAATGCAATAGTTTTCCAATTACAACTGATTTACTCAATAGTGAGAACCTCAAAGTAGTTATTACTAAGCTATGCAATGAGCTACAGGTCTGAAATTTCACTATGTTATAGCTGACCCAAAAGTAGGTGAACAACATATTAAAGCAAAATACTGTAAATGCAATAGTTTTCAAGTTACAACTGATTTACTCAATAGTGATGACCTAAAAGTAGCTATTACTCAGCTATGCCATGAGCTACAGGTCTGAAATTTTACTATGTTATAGCTGACCCAAATGTTGGGAACAACATATTTAAGCAAAATACTGTAAATGCAATAGTTTTCAAGTTACAACTGATTTACTCAATAGTGATGACAAAAAAGTAGCTATTACTCAGCTATGCCATGAGCTACAGGTCTGAAATTTTACTATGTTATAGCTGACCCAAAAGTAGCCGAATAACATATTTATACGAAATTCTCTAAATGCAATAGTTTTTCAATTACAACTGATTTACTCAATAGTGAGAACTTCAAAGTAGCTATTACTCAGCTATGCAATGAGCCACAGATCTGAAACTTCACTATGTTATAGCTGATCCCAAAATAGGTGAATAACATATTGAAACAAAATACTCTAAATGCAATAGTTTCCAAGTTATAAGCGATTTACTCAACAGTGATAACCTAAAAGTAGCTATTACTCAGCTATGCAATGAGTCACGGGTCTGGAACTTCACTATGTTATAGCTGACCCCAAAATAGGTGAATAACATATTGAAACAAAATACTCTAAATGCAATAATTTCCAAGTTATAAGCGATTTACTCAACAGTGATAACCTAAAAGTAGCTATTACTCAGCTATGCAATGAGCTACAGGTCTGAAATTTTACTATGTTATAGCTGACCCAAAAGTAGGTGAACAACATATTTAAGCAAAATACTGTAAATGCAATAGTTTTCAAGTTACAACTGATTTACTCAATAGTGATGACCTAAAAGTAGCTATTACTCAGCTATGCCATGAGCTACAGGTCTGAAATTTTACTATGTTATAGCTGACCCAAAAGTAGGTGAACAACATATTTAAGCAAAATACTGTAAATGCAATAGTTTTCAAGTTACAACTGATTTACTCAATAGTGATGACCTAAAAGTAGCTATTACTCAGCTATGCCATGAGCTACAGGTCTGAAATTTTACTATGTTATAGTTGACCCAAAAGTAGCTGAATAACATATTTATACTAAATTCTCTAAATGCAATAGTTTTCCAATTACAACTGATTTACTCAATAGTGAGAACCTCAAAGTAGTTATTACTCAGCTATGCAATGAGCTACAGGTCTGAAATTTCACTATGTTATAGCTGACCCAAAAGTAGGTGAACAACATATTAAAGCAAAATACTGTAAATGCAATAGTTTTCAAGTTACAACTGATTTACTCAATAGTGATGACCTAAAAGTAGCTATTACTCAGCTATGCCATGAGCTACAGGTCTGAAATTTTACTATGTTATAGCTGACCCAAAAGTAGGTGAACAACATATTTAAGCAAAATACTGTAAATGCAATAGTTTTCAAGTTACAACTGATTTACTCAATAGTGATGACCTAAAAGTAGCTATTACTCAGCTATGCCATGAGCTACAGGTCTGAAATTTTACTATGTTATAGCTGACCCAAAAGTAGCTGAATAACATATTTATACTAAATTCTCTAAATGCAATAGTTTTCAAATTACAAGTGATTTACTCAACATTGAGAACTTCAAAGTAGCTATTACTCAGCTATGCAATGAGTCACGGGTCTGGAACTTCACTATGTTATAGCTGACCCCAAAATAGGTGAATAACATATTGAAACAAAATACTCTAAATGCAATAATTTCCAAGTTATAAGCGATTTACTCAACAGTGATAACCTAAAAGTAGCTATTACTCAGCTATGCCATGAGCTACAGGTCTGAAATTTTACTATGTTATAGCTGACCCAAAAGTAGGTGAACAACATATTTAAGCAAAATACTGTAAATGCAATAGTTTTCAAGTTACAACTGATTTACTCAATAGTGATGACCTAAAAGTAGCTATTACTCAGCTATGCCATGAGCTACAGGTCTGAAATTTTACTATGTTATAGTTGACCCAAAAGTAGCTGAATAACATATTTATACTAAATTCTCTAAATGCAATAGTTTTCCAATTACAACTGATTTACTCAATAGTGAGAACCTCAAAGTAGTTATTACTAAGCTATGCAATGAGCTACAGGTCTGAAATTTCACTATGTTATAGCTGACCCAAAAGTAGGTGAACAACATATTAAAGCAAAATACTGTAAATGCAATAGTTTTCAAGTTACAACTGATTTACTCAATAGTGATGACCTAAAAGTAGCTATTACTCAGCTATGCCATGAGCTACAGGTCTGAAATTTTACTATGTTATAGCTGACCCAAATGTTGGGGAACAACATATTTAAGCAAAATACTGTAAATGCAATAGTTTTCAAGTTACAACTGATTTACTCAATAGTGATGACAAAAAAGTAGCTATTACTCAGCTATGCCATGAGCTACAGGTCTGAAATTTTACTATGTTATAGCTGACCCAAAAGTAGCCGAATAACATATTTATACGAAATTCTCTAAATGCAATAGTTTTCCAATTACAACTGATTTACTCAATAGTGAGAACTTCAAAGTAGCTATTACTCAGCTATGCAATGAGCCACAGATCTGAAACTTCACTATGTTATAGCTGATCCCAAAATAGGTGAATAACATATTGAAACAAAATACTCTAAATGCAATAGTTTCCAAGTTATAAGCGATTTACTCAACAGTGATAACCTAAAAGTAGCTATTACTCAGCTATGCAATGAGTCACGGGTCTGGAACTTCACTATGTTATAGCTGACCCCAAAATAGGTGAATAACATATTGAAACAAAATACTCTAAATGCAACTAGATTGGGCCAACTCGGCGCCAACATATCCCCAGACAGGTCATCACTCACGCCACAGGTTTTGATCGGGAATTTTTTAAAACATAATTACCCATTATTATATGAACTTCAGCACATCAATCTACTCTGTTTATATCTTCCAAGGAAGATGGTGTATCCCCAGATGCCGAATACATAACTCAAATTATATTTTCAATCTTCCTGCAATGATAACTCTAAACCTATTTTCAAAGTATTTAAATGATTGATGATTGAATGTCCATTCTAAAATAATAATCCCAAAAGAGCATATCTGTTTCTATATTTGTTGACAAATAAAATATTATTTTTAACTCAACTCATCATACTTTTCAATCTTCCTTCAAAGTATTTAAATGATTGATGATTCAATGTCCATTCTAAAATTCATAATCCCAAAAGCGCATATCTGTTTCTATATTTGTTCACAAATAAAATATTATTTAAAAAAAAATTATTTATATTATTATTTTATTATATTATTTTTAGAATTTGCAAATTGTTTTCAGTTATTCATTTCCTCTATACCTATATATGTGGTCCATATATATGCAACCTAAATATGTGACACAATCTCAGTTCTGACTCCCCTTTGTGTTATATGTAATGAAGCCCACCACCTCCCACCCCCACCCCTCTCCCCTTCTCCACACCTCTCTCACTATTACACAAGATCTGCAACCCCATTGAGTTCTTTGTTTCTCATCTGATATCATTAAATACCTTTGTTTATTTAGTGTCACTCAATATAGCTGGAGGTCCCAGAGGTGGGTGGGGGGAATCCGGGTGGGGGATGCATAAATGGTAAACAAACAATCTATATAAAAGGGGTACTCAAATACAAAAAGAATTGAGAATTTTAAGTATGTGATTATCAACTGAAATGAGTTCATAACTGTAGGAGCTGTGTCAAAATTAACTGAGGCAAGTTGAATAAAACTGGGCTAGTTGAGGGTTAAAAATCCCCTACTTTTACTACATAAGGATATAATTTCATTAATATTGGGACTTAAAGCTCACTTAAAGTGTCCATTTTGTCTACTTGAATATGTTTAACCAGTTTTATTTTAAAAAGTTAAAAACTCAGCAAGCAGAGGTATAACACACAAAAATAAGTTCTTAAAAGACTAAGATAGCCATAACATTATTAATATTCAAAATTTAAATAGACAGGCATTTCCTTTTAAAAATTCAAAGATTTCAGCTCTATAACCCACATAGTTTGACAGTTACTGGGCTTTAAAGTGGCATAATGTCCATAAATTGGGTTTCTGTGGGCATTTTACAATTGTTAAAGAGACCTTAGCAATTAAACAACAGATCTGAAACTTTTTGGGGGACATACATAACAAACAAAAATTATATATAATACAGTTTAAGACTTGTCACACTAAGCATTTCCAAATAACCGGGCAAAATACGGAAAAAATGTCCAAAAAGGCACTTGGGCGAGTGTCTATGGCCCTCATACACAGGTTAAATGTCTACTAAAAACCTTGATTTTCGGCATATGTAAAAAGGACATAATAATGCATTCCCAGATGGGATTTCAGCTCCATCAATCACATAGCTTAACAGTCACAGGGCTTAAAGGTGGTTAAAAAGTCCAAATATTGGGTCTCTGTGGGCCTTTTAGAGATCTCGATGTGGCTTTCAAATTAAAGCTTCAGACTTAAAATTTGTTACATACTAAGATTACACATAGAATATGTATCTAATAAAGTTTGAAACTTCTCAGACTTACCATTTCCAAGTTACAGAGCAAAATATGTGAAAAATGTCTTAAAAGGGTCACTCAGGTGGGTGTTTAAGGTCCTCATACACAGGTTAAATGTCTACTTGAAGCCTTGATTTTTGGCACATGTAAAAAGAACATAATAATGTATTCCCAGATGAGATTTCAGCTCTATCAGTCACATAGTTTAACAGTCACAGGCCTTAAAATTGGCAAAAAGTCCAAATACTGGGTCTTTATGGGGCCTTCTAGAGACCTAAATGTGGCCTTCAAATTAAAGCCTCAGACTTAAAATTTGTCACATACTAAGATTACACATAGAATATGCATCTAATACAGTTTGAAACTTCTTAGACTTACCATTTCCAAGTTACAGGGAAAAATATGTGAAAAATGTCTAAAAATGGTCACTCGGGTGGGGATTTATGGTCCTCATACACAGGTTAAATGTCTTCTTAAAGCCTTAATTTTTGGCACATATATAAATAACATACTAATATCTTCCCAGATAGGATTTGAGCTCTATCAGTCACATAGTTTGACAGTCACAGGGCTTAAAAGTAGCAAAAAGTCCAAATATTGGGTCTTTGGGAGCCTTTTAGAGACCTCAATTTGACCTTCAAAATTAAAGCTTCAGACTTAAAATCTGTTACATACTAAGATTACACACAGAATATATATCTAATACAGTTTGAAACTTCTCAGACTTACCATTTCCAAGTTACAGGGAAAAAGATGTGAAAAATGTCTTATAAGGGTCACTCGGGTGGGTGTTTATGGTCCTGATACACAGGTTAACTGTCTATTAAAGGCCTAAATGTTGGGGCACATATAAGAAAACACATAGATATATTCCCAGATGATATTTAACTTAGATGAGAGACATAGTTTGAAAGCTACAGTGCTTGAAAGTGGCAAAAAGTGCATAAATTGGGTCTCTGTGGGCACTTTTGAGACCTTAAGTCGACCCCTTTGGGTAAACCTACAGCCCTAAAATTTTCTACAGACAAGGATTACATATCAAAGTTATACCTAGCGCAGTTTGAGACTCATCAGAATTACCACTTCCAAATTATAGAGCAAAATATGTGAAAAGTATAGCAAAAAATCCCCAAGTGGGGGTATTTATGGGCCTCAAACACAATTTTCTCCTCAACTTAAAGTCGTGATTTTCGGCACATGTACTAAGAACATATTAATGTGTTGTCAGGTAAAATTTCAGCCAGCTGAGCATCATAGTTTGTGACCTACAGGGCTCTAAGTGGCCAAAAGTGCAATTTCTGACCTTAAGGTGGCCATAAGTTCTTTTTTACTGGGAGTTTAAGGTCACCTTAAAATAGGGATCTTCCTTTGGGCACCCTTAACATGTGTACCAAGTTTGAAAAAAAAATATTAATTTGTTTTTGAGTTATTGCGTCCACAAGGAAATTTCTACGGCGGCGGCGGCGGCGGCGGCGGCGCGACGGACCTGAATCCAATATATCCCCGACTTTCGTCTGGGGATATAATAATTTCCAAGTTATAAGCGATTTACTCAACAGTGATAACCTAAAAGTAGCTATTACTCAGCTATGCCATGAGCTACAGGTCTGAAATTTTACTATGTTATAGCTGACCCAAAAGTAGGTGAACAACATATTTAAGCAAAATACTCTAAATGCAATAATTTCCAAGTTATAAGCGATTTACTCAACAGTGATAACCTAAAAGTAGCTATTACTCAGCTATGCAATGAGCTACAGGTCTGAAATTTTACTATGTTATAGCTGACCCAAAAGTAGGTGAACAACATATTTAAGCAAAATACTGTAAATGCAATAGTTTTCAAGTTACAACTGATTTACTCAATAGTGATGACCTAAAAGTAGCTATTACTCAGCTATGCCATGAGCTACAGGTCTGAAATTTTACTATGTTATAGCTGACCCAAAAGTAGCTGAATAACATATTTATACGAAATTCTCTAAATGCAATAGTTTTCCAATTACAACTGATTTACTCAATAGTGAGAACTTCAAAGTAGCTATTACTCAGCTATGCAATGAGCCACAGATCTGAAACTTCACTATGTTATAGCTGATCCCAAAATAGGTGAATAACATATTGAAACAAAATACTCTAAATGCAATAGTTTCCAAGTTATAAGCGATTTACTCAACAGTGATAACCTAAAAGTAGCTATTACTCAGCTATGCAATGAGTCACGGGTCTGGAACTTCACTATGTTATAGCTGACCCCAAAATAGGTGAATAACATATTGAAACAAAATACTCTAAATGCAATAATTTCCAAGTTATAAGCGATTTACTCAACAGTGATAACCTAAAAGTAGCTATTACTCAGCTATGCCATGAGCTACAGGTCTGAAATTTTACTATGTTATAGCTGACCCAAAAGTAGGTGAACAACATATTTAAGCAAAATACTGTAAATGCAATAGTTTTCAAGTTACAACTGATTTACTCAATAGTGATGACCTAAAAGTAGCTATTACTCAGCTATGCCATGAGCTACAGGTCTGAAATTTTACTATGTTATAGTTGACCCAAAAGTAGCTGAATAACATATTTATACTAAATTCTCTAAATGCAATAGTTTTCCAATTACAACTGATTTACTCAATAGTGAGAACCTCAAAGTAGTTATTACAAAGCTATGCAATGAGCTACAGGTCTGAAATTTTACTATGTTATAGCTGACCCAAAAGTAGGTGAACAACATATTAAAGCAAAATACTGTAAATGCAATAGTTTTCAAGTTACAACTGATTTACTCAATAGTGATGACCTAAAAGTAGCTATTACTCAGCTATGCCATGAGCTACAGGTCTGAAATTTTACTATGTTATAGCTGACCCAAATGTTGGGGAACAACATATTTAAGCAAAATACTGTAAATGCAATAGTTTTCAAGTTACAACTGATTTACTCAATAGTGATGACAAAAAAGTAGCTATTACTCAGCTATGCCATGAGCTACAGGTCTGAAATTTTACTATGTTATAGCTGACCCAAAAGTAGCCGAATAACATATACGAAATTCTCTAAATGCAATAGTTTTCCAATTACAACTGATTTACTCAATAGTGAGAACTTCAAAGTAGCTATTACTCAGCTATGCAATGAGCCACAGATCTGAAACTTCACTATGTTATAGCTGATCCCAAAATAGGTGAATAACATATTGAAACAAAATACTCTAAATGCAATAGTTTCCAAGTTATAAGCGATTTACTCAACAGTGATAACCTAAAAGTAGCTATTACTCAGCTATGCAATGAGTCACGGGTCTGGAACTTCACTATGTTATAGCTGACCCCAAAATAGGTGAATAACATATTGAAACAAAATACTCTAAATGCAATAATTTCCAAGTTATAAGCGATTTACTCAACAGTGATAACCTAAAAGTAGCTATTACTCAGCTATGCCATGAGCTACAGGTCTGAAATTTTACTATGTTATAGCTGACCCAAAAGTAGGTGAACAACATATTTAAGCAAAATACTGTAAATGCAATAGTTTTCAAGTTACAACTGATTTACTCAATAGTGAGAACCTCAAAGTAGTTATTACTCAGCTATGCAATGAGCTACAGGTCTGAAATTTCACTATGTTATAGCTGACCCAAAAGTAGGTGAACAACATATTAAAGCAAAATACTGTAAATGCAATAGTTTTCAAGTTACAACTGATTTACTCAATAGTGATGACCTAAAAGTAGCTATTACTCAGCTATGCCATGAGCTACAGGTCTGAAATTTTACTATGTTATAGCTGACCCAAAAGTAGGTGAACAACATATTTAAGCAAAATACTGTAAATGCAATAGTTTTCAAGTTACAACTGATTTACTCAATAGTGATGACCTAAAAGTAGCTATTACTCAGCTATGCCATGAGCTACAGGTCTGAAATTTTACTATGTTATAGCTGACCCAAAAGTAGCTGAATAACATATTTATACGAAATTCTCTAAATGCAATAGTTTTCCAATTACAACTGATTTACTCAATAGTGAGAACTTCAAAGTAGCTATTACTCAGCTATGCAATGAGCCACAGATATGAAACTTCACTATGTTATAGCTGATCCCAAAATAGGTGAATAACATATTGAAACAAAATACTCTAAATGCAATAGTTTCCAAGTTATAAGCGATTTACTCAACAGTGATAACCTAAAAGTAGCTATTACTCAGCTATGCAATGAGTCACGGGTCTGGAACTTCACTATGTTATAGCTGACCCCAAAATAGGTGAATAACATATTGAAACAAAATACTCTAAATGCAATAATTTCCAAGTTATAAGCGATTTACTCAACAGTGATAACCTAAAAGTAGCTATTACTCAGCTATGCCATGAGCTACAGGTCTGAAATTTTACTATGTTATAGCTGACCCAAAAGTAGGTGAACAACATATTTAAGCAAAATACTGTAAATGCAATAGTTTTCAAGTTACAACTGATTTACTCAATAGTGATGACCTAAAAGTAGCTATTACTCAGCTATGCCATGAGCTACAGGTCTGAAATTTTACTATGTTATAGCTGACCCAAAAGTAGGTGAACAACATATTTAAGCAAAATACTGTAAATGCAATAGTTTTCAAGTTACAACTGATTTACTCAATAGTGATGACCTAAAAGTAGCTATTACTCAGCTATGCCATGAGCTACAGGTCTGAAATTTTACTATGTTATAGTTGACCCAAAAGTAGCTGAATAACATATTTATACTAAATTCTCTAAATGCAATAGTTTTCCAATTACAACTGATTTACTCAATAGTGAGAACCTCAAAGTAGTTATTACTCAGCTATGCAATGAGCTACAGGTCTGAAATTTCACTATGTTATAGCTGACCCAAAAGTAGGTGAACAACATATTAAAGCAAAATACTGTAAATGCAATAGTTTTCAAGTTACAACTGATTTACTCAATAGTGATGACCTAAAAGTAGCTATTACTCAGCTATGCCATGAGCTACAGGTCTGAAATTTTACTATGTTATAGCTGACCCAAAAGTAGGTGAACAACATATTTAAGCAAAATACTGTAAATGCAATAGTTTTCAAGTTACAACTGATTTACTCAATAGTGATGACCTAAAAGTAGCTATTACTCAGCTATGCCATGAGCTACAGGTCTGAAATTTTACTATGTTATAGCTGACCCAAAAGTAGCTGAATAACATATTTATACGAAATTCTCTAAATGCAATAGTTTTCCAATTACAACTGATTTACTCAATAGTGAGAACTTCAAAGTAGCTATTACTCAGCTATGCAATGAGCCACAGATCTGAAACTTCACTATGTTATAGCTGATCCCAAAATAGGTGAATAACATATTGAAACAAAATACTCTAAATGCAATAGTTTCCAAGTTATAAGCGATTTACTCAACAGTGATAACCTAAAAGTAGCTATTACTCAGCTATGCAATGAGTCACGGGTCTGGAACTTCACTATGTTATAGCTGACCCCAAAATAGGTGAATAACATATTGAAACAAAATACTCTAAATGCAATAATTTCCAAGTTATAAGCGATTTACTCAACAGTGATAACCTAAAAGTAGCTATTACTCAGCTATGCCATGAGCTACAGGTCTGAAATTTTACTATGTTATAGCTGACCCAAAAGTAGGTGAACAACATATTTAAGCAAAATACTGTAAATGCAATAGTTTTCAAGTTACAACTGATTTACTCAATAGTGATGACCTAAAAGTAGCTATTACTCAGCTATGCCATGAGCTACAGGTCTGAAATTTTACTATGTTATAGCTGACCCAAAAGTAGGTGAACAACATATTTAAGCAAAATACTGTAAATGCAATAGTTTTCAAGTTACAACTGATTTACTCAATAGTGATGACCTAAAAGTAGCTATTACTCAGCTATGCCATGAGCTACAGGTCTGAAATTTTACTATGTTATAGTTGACCCAAAAGTAGCTGAATAACATATTTATACTAAATTCTCTAAATGCAATAGTTTTCCAATTACAACTGATTTACTCAATAGTGAGAACCTCAAAGTAGTTATTACTCAGCTATGCAATGAGCTACAGGTCTGAAATTTCACTATGTTATAGCTGACCCAAAAGTAGGTGAACAACATATTAAAGCAAAATACTGTAAATGCAATAGTTTTCAAGTTACAACTGATTTACTCAATAGTGATGACCTAAAAGTATCTATTACTCAGCTATGCCATGAGCTACAGGTCTGAAATTTTACTATGTTATAGCTGACCCAAAAGTAGGTGAACAACATATTTAAGCAAAATACTGTAAATGCAATAGTTTTCAAGTTACAACTGATTTACTCAATAGTGATGACCTAAAAGTAGCTATTACTCAGCTATGCCATGAGCTACAGGTCTGAAATTTCACTATGTTATAGCTGACCCAAAAGTAGCTGAATAACATATTTATACTAAATTCTCTAAACGCAATAGTTTTCCAATTACAACTGATTTACTCAATAGTGAGAACTTCAAAGTAGCTATTACTCAGCTATGCAATGAGCCACAGATCTGAAACTTCACTATGTTATAGCTGATCCCAAAATAGGTGAATAACATATTGAAACAAAATACTGTAAATGCAATAGTTTCCAAGTTATAAGCGATTTACTCAACAGTGATAACCTAAAAGTAGCTATTACTCAGCTATGCCATGAGCTACAGGTCTGAAATTTTACTATGTTATAGCTGACCCAAAAGTAGCTGAATAACATATTTATACGAAATTCTCTAAATGCAATAGTTTTGAAGTTATAAGCAATTTACTCAACAGTGATAACGTAAAAGTAGCTATTACTCAGCTATGCCATGAGCTACAGGTCTAAAATTTTACTATGTTATAGCTGACCCAAAAGTAGCTGAATAACATATTTATACGAAATTCTCTAAATGCAATAGTTTTTAAGTTACAAGTGATTCTACTCATGATGGAAGTTACTGAAAAGCCCAAAAATAGCTATTACTCACTTAGCTATTGAGACAGGCACCCAACTTACTCACCATATTGTAGCTATGAAAAAAGTAGCTGAATAACATATTTTAACAAAATGCTCTAGATGCAACAGTTTTCAAGTTATAAATGATTTTGTGCATGATTTCATGAATGTTAATGCATTAAAAATTATTAAAAAAATTTATTAAAAAAAAAGTAAGAGAGATCCAGGTCTCATACTCACACAAGAGAATCTACCTCTGGCCTAGTACATATATGCAAGATATGAGAGAAATCCCTGCAATAGTCACTGAGAAAATTGTGATAAAAAGTTGAAATTTTCACACTTTTGGTGGGGGTACCCCCCTTGTAATGTCTCTAGCAAACAGACAAACAGACAGATTTGCATGCCTTGAACAATTTTTCATCCTCGATAGATAAGGTATCTTTTAAAAAAAACAGCACGTCTCTAGGCCTTGTAGTTTTGGAGGAGAAGTTGTTCACGCGGACGCGTACGCGTACGCCCACGCCGCAGAGTGACGACATAATGCCAGCTGACTGACAAGTCAGCTGACATAAAAAGTAACTATGACATCTGCTCAAAAACAATGACTTGAAATATTATGGATTTTATTTACAGGCAAACAATTAGTGTCTTGCTGTTACTTTTCAAAGAGAATAGTCATGTTTTTTTCCATTACACTGTAAAACACTTGCTAAAGTTAATATAACAGAAACTTAATAGCTACTGAACAAATGGAAAAAATATTGAGTCATTTGTTCACCAGTTAAATTGTTTCAGCATTGGCTCTCCCATCCCTTCCCTGTAGAAATGTTCCTTCTAACGAAGTCACTGAAAAAAACTGCTTTTTAAAGCATTTTTAAGGCTTTTTAAACCACTTTCTGTGCATTGAAACAAACAAAACCCAGTTTTCAGTACACTTCTCAGGTATATGGTGAAATATAACCACAGGCATTCACTGAAATTCTTAAAACTGCTTTTGTAACATATTTAAATACGATTTAAATTCCATCTGTACCCATCTGAGTGATAAAATTGATTAGATTTTTTTTTTACTTGACGAGATATCTGTCAATGAAAAGCCTAGAATATTGATTTTTTTAAAAAACCAGTTGGTAACATTCTTTCAACAACCAAATGAATCATGAAGCACCACTGTATCTGGATTGACTAACAGGGAGTATTTTTACTCTATCACCTGTTGGATCATCTCTGCATTATTTCCCAATTCTTCCCTGTGAAACTGTCAAAATTAGAAAATACTCAATATGTTGAGTATTGTATTACCTGTTGTTGTGCATTCTCTGTATTGTGTACTCCTCCCTCTCCTGTAGGTCCAGCAGAAGGTCCTGCTCTAGGAGACCCCAGTGGACTAGCCAGTGGTTCAGTGGTGGTTGGCGACAACAAGATTTCACCGCCGGCTGCTAGTATCCTCTCATCCTGTTCTCTCTGCATACGTTCTATCATGTGATCAATGATGCCTGGACCACCTGGTCTGTCTCCTGATTGGCTGGTCTCTTGTGCTGGTTCTTGCTCTTGAATAGTATCATCCAGTACTTCGCGGTCTCCTGGATATAAGATTATGCAATATATGATGCAACAGAGTCTGTATTACCTGAAAAATTCCACTTTGTGAAACCATTTTCACTCTGCCAATGTTACAGTGACCAACTGTTTTTTCCTAACATCTGCTGTTTTTTTTTAAATTTTTATGTTCCAACATAAATTTTCTTCTCTAAGGGTAATTGGGTAACAGCAGCTTTATTGTACTCTACAGTCTGTGCATCATGTATAAATATTTTTAATACTGTTCAGTAGAGACTTTCAAAGAATTAAAGTTCATATGAAAAATTTTGATACATAAGTATATAATTCCACATTAATATTTGTCGACTGGCATGAGTAGATATAACTTGAAGAGCTTTCACTGAGATACACCTTCATTCTTAGAAATTCTTATTCTTCACCTCAGAAGATCCTTAGGACAGCACTTACCACTTGGTGTGATGCCCATCTGAGGAATGAGATGCTGCTCCCTGCTGCTCTCTCTGCCTGGAACAAGCCTCTGATATCTGCAAACACAAACTTACACCTACATAGCATGTACAAGTGCTTGAGCACCTCTCCAAAATACTAGTGACTGCACAGTCTTATCACATTAGTACCAAAGTATCTGTAGGTTTTGAGACATAACTATTATTGACTGAATAACTTGTATGTTTCAAAGTTGAAGATAATAAGACAGTTGTAGGTTTTAAAGTTCAACTTACGTTGGTGGGTGTGGAAACAGGGATTTCTTTTCTTAGAGGTGAGGGTGGGTTTATGGGTTTCTTTACTTGGATGTGGCCATGATTTAGTGTTCCTTACTAAGACCAGTTACAGGTTCTTACAATTTCACTAAGAAATGTCCTTATTTAGGGGGTGGGGGGCTATAAGATCAATAAGATATGTAAGATTCAGTTCCTGAAAATTGACAATTGAGGTTTTGACGTAAATTGTCTCCCGGGGTAAACAACATCATTAAGATATGTAAGATTCAGTTCCTGAAAATAGACAATTGTGAGGAGGGAATTTGATGTATCGCAGAAATAGAACAGCCTCATCAATATTCAACCATTCACTAACTTGGGTGGGTGAGGGTTTCCATCCAAGTTGACGAGGAATGCCGGGGCCATGAGGTGGGGAGGCTGCTGCGTCTGCTCATCCAGAACATAATCGTTTGCATCCCTGATCAACGGCCGGTAGTCAGTGTGGAAAAACTGGTCCTCTGGACAGAGCTTGTAACGCTCATTACTCCCGAACCCAAAATAGCGCAGAAAGCCATGGGAGTCAGTACAGGCAAAGCTCTGGCCATCTGGTGCCCACTTACAGTCAAACACTGCCCCGTGACCTTGACCCTGGATCTGAAATAAACACGTAGTGGAATACCTTTTATGTAGAGATCTACCAATGAATTTTCTGTTAAACAAATGTGGTCCTCTGATCAGTTTGAGCTTTTGCAATTACGCATTCTGAAATTTACTTTCATAGAAAAAGTTTTCTGATCCCTTATAATTTGAATTAACGAAGTTCAACCAAGTTTAATACAGGTTTACTTTGAAAAATGAGGTTTTGACGTAAATTGTCTCCCAGGGTAAACAACGTGAGCCAGTATTTATTTGACAAGAATCAAACTGAACCTGTGATAACAAATTGCTGTATAAGTGAAGTGCACTGGCAGGTCACTATGGCAATATCAAAGGTCCAATCAAAATCACAACATGATACTGCACACCTACATCCAGCAAACTAATGTCTCTAGCAATTATTATCATCCTATGCCTCACGGTTACTGAGATTCAGCCGGGACAAGTTTTTTCCCACAGCCCGCCTGTCTACCCTTGTGAACCCCATGCGTCAAACCACAACAAGCACAGCCTTAAAGACTTGAGATAAAAATGCTCTTGATAATGGGGTCACCAACCCATCCCTAGTTAGCTAGCCACTTTGTACTCAGTTTTCAACAAATTTGAATCATTTTTGGGTAACTGGGCACCTTATCACGACATTAGTTTTCACATGCAGAACTCCAACTGGAGGGGCCATGTGTCTAGTATCATTGCAAACAAAATCATTTAATTGTGCCAGTATTTTAATCTTTGTGTTTTCAATACATATTTAGGTTAAACCATGGCAGGAAGATTTTCATGAGGGTAACACTACAATAAGTCAGGATATATACTGACAGTGAACTGCAATAAAACATTTTACAAAATATATCATTACATATAATAACTGGTTTTACAAATTGATTATAACATATATTTAAATGTTTCATGGATACATTTCAGCCTTACATTGTTGGTGAATTGTTTGATCTGTGCACCTTCAAGGATGTCCCAGATGATAATGTAACCATCGTGTCCTGCACTCAACATGATGCGGGAATCTACAGGGTTCTGTTCTAATACAAACATCTCATCCACATGGCCCTGCATAATGCAGAAACATATTCTAATGATTTTACTGAACTGTTCTATCAATCCCCTGTAGACAGTGGGCAAGTAGGATTTATACACTATTACAAAATATATTTACACACTGGTGGAATACAAGATGTCATTAATTTAAGCGAACATATAGTGCATTTAGGCATGAAATGACATTTTATTCTTGATATCTACACCAGAAGATGCTCTAATTTTAAACAGGACAAAAACTACAGTACTATACTAGTTATACCAATATATTATTGCCTTCAGCTTCCAGATATGCTTTATAAGCTGTGTTTCAAAATTTCACATGACCATCTGCAACAGTGATCCACTGATTTCTAGATTCTGTCATTTGAGCATCTTGATTTTAACAAACACAGTCTCTCTTTTATGCCGTGAAATGTTTTTAAATCAAGTGATTTTGGTTTATGGTTGGTAACACAACATTGCATTGGTCATAATACGACAGATCGTTGAGCGGATTGGAAAGGAATTAATACTTCCTGGATCAAACTTCTGTAAACCATCCTGCATTAGCAACTGCAAACTTTAATTTTGTACTTAAAACTAAGGCCAAGATTTGAGCCCATGACCTTAGATGTAGAAGGCATGTCCCGCCAGCTATTCTAATAATAATTCTAATAGTACTTTTATAGCGCTTAATCTCTATCTAATGATAGACTCTAAGACGCAGAAAGCCAAAATCAGAGATCGTAATCGTTAAATCAGAGACATTGCAGGGGTCGACACCACGGAGAGACAAAATGAAAAACTAGGGATAATCTAGGGTGGGTGAGCTTTTTCAAAGAGGTAAGTTTTCAACTTTTTTCTGAATGAGGAGAGAGATTTAGCTGAGCGTACATCATCAGGAAGATCATTCCAAATCCTTGGGGCATCATATGCAAAGCTAAGGCCAAAATGCTTTTTAGACTTATATATTGAAGCACAATGTGGGACCTCAAGCAGCACACCATCAGATTGACTTCTGCGTGTTCTATACACACTATGCCTGGGTTTAAGGAAAGGTTCAAAGTATTTTGGATGGCCACTATGTAGAAACTTGTACACCAACAGGGCTGTCTTGAAGACAGAGCGATGCAAGACAGGCAGCCAATGAAGACTCTTTCTTACAGGAGTGATATGTGAGTATTTGGTGGTATTAGCCACAATTCTTGCAAGACTGTTCTGAACACATTGGAGCCTCCGAATGTCTAGAGCAGAGAGACCTCTGAACAAGGAATTACAGTAGTCAAGCTATTCTACCTTGACCCAATGTTTCTATGGAATGATAAAAGAATACTTATGAGGCCTCATGGAAACTGATTTTTTTTTTCAACTAATCAAGTCTACACCTCTGCCTACCTTTAGACAGTGTACAAGCTTCCCTGTGTGAGAGTTCCACACTTTAATGCACAAATCTGTTACTGCTGTCACTATGTACTCATCGTCACAGCTCCATGCTATCATCGAAACCTTCGGTCGACTTGCACAACTGCGGATGTCATCTGTTTGTGAAACTTGTCTGAAATAATTTTTCACAGTGTTACATATGTTGCTACATACCAACCAAAACTCGAATAGTGTATTTCAGCCACAAAAATAAAACTTATGTCAAACATATAAATAAATCGATGAAAGTTGATAAAGTACACTGGCTTTCTGTGGGAAAATGTGGAAGTAAAATATACTATCAGCGAGGCTAGCACAGGGTACTTAGTATAACAGAATGACCAAAACTAGTTTTTAAATAATTTTAGTTACCTTATTGTACAAGGTTATTATTACTCTATGCAAAGGCCAAATAGACAGTGGACTTTCATACAAGTCTCTATGTCACAAGACTGCAAGCCAATATTCTGTTTTTATTTATTTTCATTCTGGTCATGAAAGCTAAAAGCAATACTAATGTAACAATGTGTGTGGTCAGTCTTATTTTAGAAGGACAGTATTTTTTCACAATGTCAATTCATGAAACGTTCTGCTTGGACGAGTACCTATAGTGGGTAATATTTCCAGCCCAGACCAGTTTTACTATCGTTTCAGATGACATATCACGTGACATTAAGCAGGAGATACTCAAACAAATCACAGTATAACCTCTCTCCCACTCACCCTGGGGTGGTATTGGCCATGTTGAGCACAACATTTTTCCACTGCTGTCGTTCGTATCTCCAGATTCTGGCTGTCCCGTCCTTACTGCCACTCACAAACCTGGTGCTCTGGTTACTGTACTGAATGCTGTCCACACGGTCCTTATAGAATAACAATAATACAGCAGATTTAAAGCATTGCAGGTTGCAGAGCAGAAGTTGGGATTTATTATCTGTTAAAAATTCTGCCAAAATTTATTAAAAGTTGCACCCAAACAACAGCTGATTATTTGTCAGTTAATCTGAGCAATGAAGATATATATGCAAAGCAAAGTTGGGATTTCTTGTAAGATGTAACTGGAACAAAACATAATGCAATGCAACATTGCAATTGATGCAACATGTCACTCTCATAAAAACCAACAGTTGGCTTTAAAACTTGTTGTTTCATTCAATATTACACACCTTATTTGTTGTGTATTCGAGGCAGCCATTGTCAGACTTGTCACTTTATATTATGGATTGCATGGAAGCAGACTTTTCTTTACAGTGTCTGCCATCTGGCCAATGCAAAACCGTTCTAATTCCAGAACAGTGAAATTAATTTGCATTTTAGTATTTCCCCAATCAAACCGACTGTCAATGGGAAATATAGTTGATCAAAACAAAACAGGTTTATCAAAAATTACTACAAAATCTCAAAATTTTCAAAAAATACTGGATAAAATGTGAGAATGTCTTCAGATTTCTTGTGTAATATTTCATGTTTTCCAACTATTTTGAGTACCAACAACTGACATGCCAGAATAAGTATTTTCCTTCGGTATTTCAGTAAAATGGTCTTGATACTGTACACTGGTAATACGGTCTGATCCCTACTTTAAATCATCTAATGTTTGATGCATAAACTTGAAAATTTTAATTACTTAAATGTAGCTTTTATAAGCTACAAGCTTACCATGTGGGACTTAATGCTGTTCTCGGGTTGCCACACCCGGGGCCAACGTCTTAGAAAAAAAGATCGTTCTTGTTAGCCACCGGATATACTGGTAGTTGTCGTCACGTGATAACTTCTGACCAATCGCCCTACTTTCTCGTTGAAATTTTTTAAACCTACCCCTCAGCTGTAAACAGCGGGGAGGCAGGGTGGGACTCTCCTAAGTCCCACATAGTAAGCTTGTAGCTTATAAAAGCTACATTTAAGTAATTAAAATTTTCAATTTTATTACGCTACAATAGCTTACCATGTGGGACTTAATGCTGAATTCAACCGCCCGGTGGCGGGATTACAGCTGAGACTGGAAGATATGTAATTTTTTTCTAAGATTTGAATTAAAAGTATAGAATAGTTCCAGAAATACCAGTCTGAGTCCCATTTACAGTGCCCCGATCCCGAAAGCCGGGCCTGTAACGAGCCAAAAACCTAAGTAAATGAGAGACAGTGCTAAAACTGTCTAGATGTTTGATTGTAGGACGGAAGTGCAGCAGTGCTCACTTCGAGGTCTAAGGGTCCCAAAGGGCCCTTCACGTGTGACTGACCAACCCAGTGGTTGGGCATCTCATAAAATTTTTAAAATCTGAATATGAGATTAATGACAACTAAATAAGTCCTTAATAGAAATTACTTGATAATTAAAGGATAAAATGACCTTACCCGTAACATCTTGAAGGTAAAGGAATACCTAGATCCTGGGAAAGACTCCTGAAGACTTGGTTGTAGCGGATGTGCCCCCCCCCCCCCCCCCCCTTTTTTCTTTCCGAGGACAACTGGTCTGAGGGGAAGGATCTAGGACTTGTTGTGCAGCCACTACGGGTCCCAGGTACAAATTGTTGTCGGTGTCCGACCAAGTAAGGTCTTTTAGGTAAAAATTTGTAAATGTGTTGTGAGCTTTCCAGTGACAGGCTTGCATGATTTGGTCCACCGATACCCCACCGTAAAAGGCCTTAGAGGCCGCGAAGGCCCGGATGTCATGCGCTTTGACTTGGACCAAGTCCAAGGCTTGTTGATCTGCTTGTTTGTAACAAAGTAAGATGGTTTGTTTCAACCATGAAGAGAGTGTAGCGGGTCTGATGTCTGAGGTATGTCCTTTCTTAAAGGAGATGAAAAGGAGAGAACGAGACCCTCTCAGGTCTTTAGTTCGGTCCAAATAAAACCTCAGGGCCCGCACGGGACACAGGGTCCTGTCTTCTTTAAACTGTCTATCTACAATGGTAGTCAGAGCAGGGATAGTCACCGGAGACACACTTTGAGAACCTTCTCTTGCTAGTTGGTTTTTGGCTATGAAATCAGAAGAAGGGAACAAGGCCACGTTTTCCCATTGGCCTAGATTAGATACTTTGTTTGCGACCCAGGCATGGATTTCGCTGCGGCGCTTGCCGGAGGCCAAGGCTAGCAAGAAAGCAGTTTTTAGAGTAAGATGTTTGAGGTCTGTGTCTTTCATGGGCTCAAATGGTGCTTTGGTGAGCTCGTTAAGGACAACAGAAAGGTTCCACTTGGGTAAATTTCTGGAACTTTTAGTACGATCCCTGTGAAAACTGGAGAGTAACCTATGAAGGTCTGCATTATGTGCAATATGTTGGGCCGTTGGGCCCAAAGTGTCAACGATTGCAGTCCTGTAACCATCAATGGTCGAGGGGCACCTGTTTAAGTCTTGGTACAGATACATGAAGAAATCTGAGATTTGTTTCACAGATGGAGTGGAGAAATCCACCGAATTTTCTCTGCACCATTTTTCAAATAGGGCCCACTTTGACTTGTAGATGGTCCTTGTTGATGACCGCTGAGGGGCAGCAATTCTGTCTGCCACCTCCACAGAAAAGCCTTGTTCTTGGAGTTGTCCGCTCCTAGACACCAGGCGTGGAGGTTCAGGTGCTGGGGGTTGTTGTGGAACACCAGCTTGTGGGACTGTTTGAGTAGGGTTGTTGACACTGGGAGTTGCAGTGGGATCTCTGTTGAGAGCTGCACTAGGTCCCAAAACCAGGGCATCCCTGGCCAGCCTGGGGCTATTACGATGATCAGGCACTGGCATTGCCTGATCTTTTGGATCACCTTGTGAAGGAGAGCCGTAGGAGGGTACGCATAGGCCGTGAGGTTGGTCCAGTTTATGTTCAGAGCATCTATGTCCCAGGCCCTTGGGTCTGGGATAGGAGACACGTATAGAGGGAGTTTGTGGTTCAGGTGAGTGGCAAATAAGTCTACATGAGGTGTGAACCACTTTTGGCAGATCTGTTTGAAGACCTGTGGGTGCAGAGACCATTCTGTTGACTGCACTTGGTTGGACCTGGATAGCAGGTCGGCCATCACATTCAGGCACCCTGGAATGTGCCTGGCTTTCAATGTTATGTGGTAGTGATGGCACCAGGTCATGATCTTCCACAGGAGAGCACACATCTCTGCCGAGTGTGTTCCTCCTTGTTTGTTGATGTAGGCTACCACTGTTGAGTTGTCCGTCGCAACCAACACTGTTTGATTCTGGCACTGGTCCTTGAAGTCTCAAAGGGCCAGGGAGACCGCCTTCAATTCTAGGACATTTATGTGTAGCCTTTTTTCCCGATCTGACCACAGACCCTTTGTAGAATTTTGGTCTAAGTGAGCGCCCCAACCTTCGTTTGAGGCGTCGGTAAAGAGTTGGATACTGTGGTCTTTGGGATGAAGGTCTGCACCTTTCATCGCACTGGAGGGATTTTGCCACCAATCTAGGTGGGCTGCAATGGCTTCTGTCCAGGGAAGGAGGTTGTCCAGCGACTGAGGATATCTCCAGTGCTCCTTGAGGTGAAACTGAAAGGGCCTCATGTGAAGGCGACCCTCCGGGACCATTTTCTCCGTTGAGGCTAGCAACCCAATTAGAGACATCAAACATCTTGCAGTCAAAACACGTTTTGACTTGAGTCGTAGGATCAAATCCTGAAGTTTGAGCCATCTCTCTTGAGTGGGTTTTACAAGGGCTGAATCTAGGTGGTATTCGTAGCCCACGAACGAAAACACCTGAGTAGGTTTCAGTTCTGATTTTTCCTGATTTATTATCCACCCCAAGGACTGAGTCAGTTCTACTACTGCCTGAGTGTTCACTTGGGCTTCCTCCTGAGACTGGGACCTGATCAGCCAGTCGTCCAGGTATTGGTGAATTCTGAGTCCTCTTGAGAGGGCCATTAGTTTCACTTCCTTTACGATCATTGTAAAGACCTGGGGGGGCTGTGGCTAGTCCGAACGGGAGGGAGGTGAACTGGAACACCTGAGCCTTGTAGCAAAACCTTAGGTATTTCCTTGAGCTTGGGTGGATGGGGATGTGCAGGTAAGCGTCCGACAGGTCTATCGACGATACCCACTCCCCTGGAATCAGGGAAGTCCTGATGGACTCTGGAGTTTCCATTTTGAACTTTTCTACGTGTAGAAAAGTATTGAGCCTGCTTAAGTCTATGACTGGCCTCCACCTTTGGTGAGGCTTGGGTACTAGGAACAGGTGACTGTAAAACCCGAGAAATTTTACATTGTCTACCCTTTCGATAGCGTTCTTTGACAGGAGAGACTGGATACAAGTAGCCAAGGCTTGGTCTTTTTGTTGGGCCTTGTACTCTGACAGAATCAGAGGAAATCTGATCAAGTTTGGCTTTGAACGGAATGGCAGAACGTAGCCATTGGTGATAATGTTTAACACGTTTTGAGAACATTTGTTTGTGAGCCAGTCTCTCCTGAAAGAACGGAGGCGACCTCCTACTGGTGGACTGAGTGAGGCTTTGGAGGAGTCATTGGGGAGGGGGGTTTCCACGCCCCCCTTCCTCTATTGTGGGGTCGAAAACGACCCCTGGAGCCTCTGAAGTTGGATTTTCCTCTTCCCGAGGGAAAGAACTGGTTACTGCTTTGAGAGGTATTGCCCCCATAGGGGCGTTTCCTGTAGGAGCCTCTTTTCTTGTGGGGACCACGAAAGGGCTTATTCTGGTAGGGTGCAAAACCATGAGAATCTTTTGAGGTGCCTTTTTTGAGAAGGAAGTCCTCACCTTCCTTCACTAATTGAGACTCGAACAAGGAAGGGCCCCAAAAGGACGAGTTCCTGAGTTCTTGACGTCTCGTTTCTCCTAATTGTGGATGTAATAGAGTCATCTCAGCTTCGCGCCTGAGCAAGCCAGTATTAGCCATAGAGTATAATTCCCTCTGCAAAATATGGGCTAGAGATTTGCTGAGACAAGTGAGGGCCCTGTGTTGAACAAGTACTGTCTTGTTCCAAAAATCTAAGTAGTCAGCTACTTCCTCATATCCGCGCTTTGCCGCTTTCTCAGGATTGGCACCTTTCTGAATCTGAGATTTTATCTTCTTGACCGTAGACTTGATGCTATGTTGGCATTTTTCCAATGAAGCATTGCAAGAAGAGGAGGTTTTGGCAAATGCAGCGGTGAAGTTGAGGGTAGAGATATTTTGTCTAGCCTGAAGTTCCAGCTCCTTGAGAACTGGCACGGGAACTCTGGCTACTGGGGACCCAGAAGGTCTAGGAGTAATACAGATCTTAGCAAAGTCCGTATTCAACTCCTGAATTTTGTCCTGAAAAGTTGGCTGTCCCACCTTGTACCACTTTGAAGTTGAGGGAGGAGGCTTGACATATTTTCCCTCAGATAAATTGGCAGCCTTAAAGTCATGTTGGAATTTATCAAAGGCGTCCTTGATAACTGAGCTAAGTGGAAGGATAGAGGAAGGACCTCTAGGTCTGAGCTCTTGACGGCCTTTTTCATCATCCAGACCCAACACTGAAGTGGACGACCTGGGCATAGATTCCCTGGGGTCAGGGAGAGACAGAATACGCCTGAAGGTGTCTACTTCTTCAGAGTATTGTGAGGGCATGTCAGACAAAGCTACTTCCCTATAATAAGGGGGGTCTGGATCATGTTGTGGGAGGTCTTGATCAGAAGCTACTCCTGAGGGCTGAGCCCTAGAGGGCTTAGAAGACCTGTGTCTGGCTACAGGGAAGTGATCCTCCTCTGAGGAAAATGACACGTATCTAGATCTTGATTTATGTTTGCTCTTGTCAGAGTGTTTTTTGGATCTAGAAGAAGGGATCCGAGGTTCATCGGAATCCTCATTTAGTTGGTCCGAGGCAGAGCTCGGGTCAACTGGCTGCTTATGGCTTTGCTTTTTGTGAGAGTACGAGACCTCTTCGGGATGACCTTCACAGGGGGCAACGTACTGATCCGAGGAAACTTGAGTAGATACTAGACGAGGAGGGAGTGCTGGACCGTAGTCCACATCCATAGCCTCGCTTGGGATGTTAGTACCAGATCTCGGAGGGGGCAAATCCAGAGGGGCAGCAGTATTACTGGACGAGCCAGGTTTTGAAGCAAGAAACGAGGACTCTACCTCGACTTTCTGTTTTGCAGCCAACTCCTCTCGGAGTGACTGAAAAGCTTCCAACATGGATGCCTGGAAGGTACACATTTGCTGCTGTAAATGTATATTTAAGGAATCACCCAGTGATTTCTCTATGTTTTTCTGGATTTTATTTTGCAAAGCCGTGCCAGGGGTGGGTGGAATAGTCTTGGCTGGTGTTTTCAAGGACAGGGAACTGAAGGCAAGAGGTTGTGGACGGGGGTGTAAAAAGGCTATCAGCAGCACACTCGAGGTCTGCATTGGATCCAGTGAAGGAATCCCCGTCACCTTCACCCAAAAGATCTAGTTCATCTTTGGAACTAGTTGCCGCTTTTTGCTTTTTCAAGTACCGCTTCCTGTTTGAAATTTTCTGTAATTGCTCATCTGTGAAAGACGTGCAAATTTCACAAGGGGTTTCAAAGGTGACACAGGGGTCATCTCCCTTGCCAGCCTCCCTACAGGTAGGGCAGAAATTATGTGTATCAAAACTGAAGCAAAAATGGCGGCATTTCTGAGCTCTCGGTTTGTCTTTATTTGCTTGATGGAGAGACATTTTATACGCAATAAAAGACGTACAATAGAATTGCCTGAACCGAGGAAAGCTAAAAACACGCGAAAGTCAAGAAATACTTAAGGTGGGAAAATCAGAATTTTACGGAATGATCTATAGCATATAAATAAAGAAATATGCAAATATTAGCCTCCAACAATAAGTAAGAACTGAGAAATAAATAGAAATGTCTGTATATTTACAAACTGCTACCAGTCATCGTGGCCAACGAGAAAGTAGGGCGATTGGTCAGAAGTTATCACGTGACGACAACTACCAGTATATCCGGTGGCTAACAAGAACGATCTTGTTTTCTAAGACGTTGGCCCCGGGTGTGGCAACCCGAGAACAGCATTAAGTCCCACATGGTAAGCTATTGTAGCGTATTAAAAAGTAAACTTATTTGCAATCTTTTTATACAAACCACATGTGTACTTACATTATGTGCTTCCAGCTCACAGATCTTTTCAAATGTAGCTGCTCCAAAAGCATAAACCCTGATGACGCTGTCTGAATTTCCAGTGGCAAGAAACACACCCCCTGCATGGTTACAAATAAATCTCAAATACTTTAGAGTTAACATATAGCCAGCCTTGGATATACCTGCACTTTTATATCCAGGAAATTTTAAGAGTACTAACAAACTCCAAATATTTAAAATTTAGACTAAAATGGCCACCAAAAAGAAATATTTTAAAGAATCATGGCCAAAAGCTAAACAGTTTCACAACTCACAGTGATACACATATACAATAAGGTCTGTACCTCCGATTAAAAACAGGCACCTGCTGCATTGTCTTGGACAAAATATATCCATAAGATAATTATGACATCAGCCCACAAAGTTACAATTTGAAACATTTGTCTATTAATTACAACTCGAAGTGTTACAAAGGAGCTCAATATATATTTTATATAACCTACAAATGTTTACTACATACCAGGACTGAAGGCTGAACACAACATTTGAGCTCCAGCACGAGATTTCTCTATGAATTTCACAGGTTTGGTGCTGAAAGAATTGACATTATAATGTAACCATGCATGATGTATGTGATGTAACATACAATATTTTTGTAATACATGATATATATTACTGTGATATATTTTGAAGTATAATTTTATATAAATTGTTAATTAAAAGCTATCAGAATATAGCAGTGATTTATTTACACTCAAATTAATCTGCAACAGGACTTAATTTACAGCATTTTAAGCTTGAATTACTTGGACCAATAATAATACAGAAAAAATAAGATTGAAAACATCTCTATACACTAAATAAAACTACCATAAAGTTGAATGACAGGAAAGCATATCACAAGATAAAAGTTACAATTAGGACAGTTATCTCCATCTGGTTAAGCAAGAAAATAAAATGTAAGTAAATATTAACTTTTCCATTTAAGTTTGGCACCTACAGTGTTGATTCTAGGAATTTCAAAAAGTGGGGGCTATCCCCCACCACTGTGCAAAATGTGGGGGAGGGTCTAAAACATCTGGGGGACAATTTCACAATAAGTTTAAACTAGTGTTCTCAATATTTCCAGTTATGTGGGACCGGGTGGGTAGTAATTTTAACGGGCGGGTACCCGGGTACTCGTTCCGATGGGCGATGATAGGTATTAGAACAAAAATCTCCACATTTACAAACTTAAAACTCACATAAAGCACGGGATCCAACCATTTGCTTTATTCCTTATCTGCCAAGCTTTTTATTTAATAAATGACAAAATAATCGTGTATATTAGAATAATATTGTTTTTTGCTTCACTCGCTGGTGCATTCAACACCAGGAGACGGAAGAAATGTTTATAAAAAGACTTTTGTAGATTCAAAATACGGTTGTTTATGCCATAAAATGGAGTCACATGACCAAAAAGTCAAACATTAAACAAAGCTCGAATGTAGTTTTGGAATTGCAACTTTTATTTTTTTCTAAGATCAATAAGTTAATTTTACTGATTAAAAGTTATAAAATACTGTGTCAAAACACTGTACTTTTATATATTGAAGTACGACATGCCACTATATGGACAATATACAGCAATTTATGTTGTCGGAATTAGATTACTGTTTTAACATGCCGACGAATTTCAAAGCGTTCATGCATTTAGCAATGTATAAACAACCAAAATAAAAGATAAATATGACACTATACATGGTGTAAAATGGTGAGAAAACAATATTACTGTACAAATTAACTGAACAGTTTCCTTTTGAAGAAACTTTATGAAGATGGGACATATCGGGACTCGGTCGGCCACCATGGGCGATATTGGAAGCACTTAAGCTTAGATGAGGGTACTCGGGTATGTGATTTCGGATTCGGGTAGATATTCAAAGTTCGGGTACCCGGATATCCGGATACCCGTTGAGATCACTAGTTTAAACTGATGAAAACACTTTTCTATTTATTTAGATAATTTTGACAGCAAACTTCTGTTACTAATCAAGGCCACTTGGCTAACTATGAACAGCCATGTACAAAAGTAAATGCCACTTCATAGCCATAAAAATAAAATCCAAGCCTAGTACATGTAATAAATAAGAACTTCAACTGTCCTTGCCTACGTCCATGACTTCAATCAGTGTCTGTGTCCTTGTCAGTGACTAGTGACAACACCTATACTTATTTGTAGGGCTGCAAGCGAGCCCGAAAATGCGCCTCGATTACTCGTTTTAGAAAAACCGACTCGGACTTGGTTATTCGCTTGATTATCGCCCACGAAATAAACTGCATCATATTGTGATATACCACGCCTTATAAAATGGCTAAAAGGCACACAATAGGAAAGAATTTTGATAATTTATTGAATTTTGGGGAAAAGACGCAATTATAATGCAAAATATAAGAAAACTTTATCCATTTTTATACTGCGAGATTTGAGGCGTCTTCGAAATACGTTATATAAGTTTGCCATCTATTAAAAACATTGTTGCACATACAATTAAGTTTGCAAATGCTTAAAATATAAAAAACTGAAACGGAAACGCCTTATATTAGTAAAATATATAAATATATTCACATAATTATTTAAAGAAAAAAAAATTTTGCAGTAGATTTTACGTCTATTTTTAGTTGTTTTCGAATAGCCGGTTCACTTTTCTTGACTCGAGTATTGAACTGAATCGTTTCGTTTCCGAGTAACCGAAGAATTGTTGCGGCCTTAATTTGTACCCAGTTTTTGTGTCACTGTTAACTAAGTAACTAAGATTGTTCTGTCAAGGCCTGGCGGGGGAACTTTATGTTGATGTAATCCTAAAGCAATGTTGAAGTCCTCCCTCTATCCCATCCGTGAAGTGATAAGGGTATTAACATTCAAGGGCATCGTATGGATAGGTGTAGCTAACTGTAGTCCGTTGATTATTTTTTATTCTTTTCACAGCCACCACCAACCCCACCCCCACAGGTATGGATGGACACATAAAGTTCCACCTACAGAATTTAAAATGAAAATACTGATATTGGGTATTTACTGTCGACTGTCAATAGGGTCAGTACACCGACCTGACTGGCCCATTATTGTTACAATCCCGACTGTCAATATAATTTTTCTTGCCTCCATTTTTGAAGTAACCATACAGTGTATGCTTCATTTTATATATTTGGGTGTATTATACGTAAATAGTGTCTGTAGCACACATTGTTTTTGAGTTCTTTCACAACTAGACAAACGATCAAGAAACCACAACAAGCATTATCCCAAACGCGTTTGGATGGAAGAAATCAAACCCTCGACAAACTCTCGATCTGTGCAGTGTTTCGATTCTCTAGCTCTCTCGTCTTTTCGCTTTATACATCTCCCACATCGCCTTGTGAACTATGGGTTCTCATAAATTTTTGTCCTCGCAGACTCGAAGAAAATCTGCATTTGTAGGCGAATTAATGCGCGATCCCGTGTAAAACGCGTCCAAGAAGCAACACTGCACCTACATTGGAACTTGCAACCTCCGAGACTGAAGCAAAGGGTGTCATCACTACACCACCAAACATCACAAAATTATGAAAGGGGCTACAATGAAAAGAACTGTAGGTAAAAACACTGACTTGAACACTTTGGTATGTATATTCCAGGACCAGAAGCAGACTCCTCCATCACTGCCTGTAGAAGCAAGGTACCTCAGCTCTCCTTTGGGCATCGGGCAGAACTGTACAAAGAATTACAATTAACTTGCTCAATTTTATAAATTCAATGTGTTCTATCTCAAAAAATAGCCAGCCTCGGCAGGCAAGAACCCCAGCCCGCAGCTACAGCTAAATGGCCAACAACACTGAAATTTGGGAAAATCTTAGAAACAACTTCTGTTGTAAGAAGTATAGAGAACCCACAAGATGTTCTACAAAAGATTCACAGGCCATGATTTCTTACAAGTAGTTTTCATATTTTGAAGCCAAAGAAACAATTATAAGGGCGATATAAGGCCTTTTTGATGTGATGACCCTACTATTTGCCATTAAAGATTGATATGGTGGCCATTTTGTTTCCAAAACAAAGACACAATTACTCTCAGGCAAGCTTTCCTATCCATTTGCATTTTGTGCAAATCTGATGAAGCTAGCTGCAATATTTTAGGTTACAGAAGACATTAAAGATTTTAGAACAAACTTTAAGACCCGAAACTTTTAAAAGTGTTGCCATGGCAACAGTTGTCGCTGGATACCCCCCAAAACCTAGTCAGCTCTAGATCCTCTTGGGGTAAACACTTTGAAAATTTGTTGAAATCCATGCATGGGTTTAAGCTGTGGAACACCTACAAAGTTTAAGACCTGAAAATCTTAAAAGTGTTGCCATGGCAACAGATATTACTGGATACCCCCCAAAACCTAATCACATCTAGATCCTCTTGGGTTAAACATACCCTGAAAATTTGGTGAAAATCCGTGCAGGGGTTTAGGCTGTGGAACACCCACAAAGTTTAAGACCCGAAAATCTTAAAAGTGTTGCCATGGCAACAGTTGTTACCGGATACCCTCCAAAACCTAATCAGCTCTAGATCCTCTTGGGGTAAACATCTGAAAATTTGGTGAAAATCCACGCAGGGGTTTAGTCTGTGGAATACCCAGAAAGTTTAAGAACCGAAAATCTTAAAGTGTTGCCATGGCAACAGTTGTTACCGGATATCCCCAAAACCTAATTAGCTCTAGATCTTTTTGGGGTAAACAAACCCTAAAAATGTGGTGAAAATCCGTGCAGGGGTTTAGTCTGTGGAACACCCACAATGTTTAAGACACAAAAATCTCAAAAGTGTTGCCATGGCAACATTTGTTACCGGATACCCCCCAAAACCTAATCAGCTCTAGATCCTCTTGGGGTAAACATCCCCTGAAAATTTGGTGAAAATCCATGCAGGGGTTTAGGCTATGGAACACCCACAAGCTTTATGCTCATCGCCGCCTGGACGGTGAAGGGGACTATAACCCCAGCCTTTATGGGCTGGGATTAAAAAGCTTAAAATTTGATTTTTACTATTTTTACTTACTATACTTCAGCTCAGCTAAAAGTTGATGATTTCTGACCAATTCTCACCTGCATAGATGTAATATACCCTAATTAGTTACCCCTTTCAATCTCAAGATGTAAAAAATATGCAAATGTTTATGCTAAAATTAATTTTCTAAAGAGAAGCAAGTGTGACTATATCTTGCCTGTATAAATCCAATTGTTACTAAGTGACCATTTCTCACCTGTATAGATGTATTTGTGCCCAAATGGCCATATCTCAACATTATATGATATAATTGCCACAGGGTGACCACATCTCACCTGTGTAGACATAATTTTCCCCAAGTAGCCTTATCTAACCTGTGTAGAAGTAACTGTTCAAGTGGCCATGGCTGACACCTGTATAAATGTAATTGTCCCCGAGTGAACATATCTCACCTGTATAGATGCAACTGTCACTGTGTGGCCATATCTCACCTGTAGAGATATGATTTTCCTTGCGTGACTATATCTCACTTGTACAGATGTAATTGTCCCTAAGTAATAGTGGGTAAATTGTTTATCGATATTGCCGATATTTATTGTTTTGGAACTGGACTCCCGATATCGAGATCTAAACACGTATTTCAATATCGCCATTTTAAGTAAAACTGTAAACTTACACTGTTAATACTCGAAATAAAGCAAAATCTTTTATCTCACATTTTTGAAGTTTTCAATGCGTTTTTGATGAAAACTGCATTGTTTTGTTTTGATTCATTTCGCTTCCTGTTAGCGGTTCGGGAAACACTAAAATAAAACGTTTTCAGTTTCCCGAATTCGGACTATTTGGTAGACAATATGAACCCCCCGATATTGCCCGATATTGAAATATTTTTACATTCAATATCGATACCCACAAAGCCAAACGATTTACCCCCTACTAAGTAACCATATCTCAGCTGTATAGGTGTGATTGTCCCTGTGTGGCCATATCTCACCTGTATAGATGTTATTGTCCCTGAGTGGCCATATCTCACCTGTACAGGTGTGATTGTCCCTGTGTGGCCATATCTCACCTGTATAGATGTTATTGTCCCTGAGTGACCATGCAGTATAGCCACAGGCCCAGTACTTTTCAGGTTCCACACTCGCAGAGTTTTATCACAGCTCCCACATGCCAGCAGTTTGTTGTCATAACTGACAGCAATGTCGGTGATTTCTGCTGCAAATCCCCGTAATGTGGCCAAGAGCCTTCCTGATACAGCACTCCAGATCTTAACCAAGTGATCATCTGCTCCCTGAAATACAGTGGGAATGAAGATGCTCTTGTAGCTACATGTGCTGGAAGAGGATGCATTTATTTAGATATTAGGTCAATAATAGTCATTTTATTGCAAAACAGGAATGTGTAATTATTTGGGGGATGGGGGATAAAGAGTCATTCACTTATTTGTACATTGATATTTGTAGTACTTTATACCCAAGCTTGAAAACAGAAAGCATCTTTCTTTGTATCATTGTTTTAACAAAAGGACTGCGGTAGTATTCACAAAAAGGATGCGGGCGAAAGATAAGGAAATAATATTAGATACGTATACTGTCTTTTACACTAATCTTAAGCTAATTTTTGTTGATATTTTACTAAACCCTTTTGTGAATACAGACCCTTGTTTACTCAGCCTCAAACAGTGTAGAAATAGAAGAACAAGAAAGGTCCTCATGATGTGATGAGTAGTCCTCCATTACATTGAAAAATATATAACTACACATGGGGCAAAAAGCTATCTGAATGTAACAGTAATGACAAAACTTGCAACAACATGAATATTAAACATGAATTGACAGCTAAGACAAGTTGCTTTAGCAGTCATGTTTGTTTGACTTACAGTAATGATGAAGTCTCCAGTCCGATCAAACGTGACACAGTACACTGCAGAGAGATGGCCGAGTGAGCGGGAGAGGAGGCCACACTTATGGTACAACTTCACTGAACACAGCTGGTCGAATCTACTCAGTCCTGAGGTATCCCGAACCATCTGAAGTTTCACTGAAAACACAAAAACCATTGCTGAATAACTAGGGCTGCCACGATTTGTCAGGTTACTTGCCAAAAATTGATTCAGTTTAAAACCAGAGTTAATGAAAGTGAACAGGTTCTTTAAAATAAACTGAAAATAGACATAAAATCAACTATAAAATTTGATTCATGCTTGCATTAATGAATATATGATTGTTTTTTTTTTCTAATTTAACTTGTTCACATTTTCAGGTTTGATTATTTTCTAACTTTTGCAAATTTCAACATTGTATATTAAAATACATGTACTATAATTAGACAATATTTTAACATAACATATTCAAAGACAACTCAAATCTTGTAATGTAAACATGATACTAAAATGGCTATAATTTTCTATATGTTTGATTTATCAAGTATGGGTCTGTTCTTATAAGGCAAGGAATCGAGGTACATTTTCCTGCTTGCTTGTAGCCTTGTGAAAAACCCAATGTTATCCTGGAGATTTTCTATGTTAAAATCGTCATTTAGTACTGACAGTCATATTACCATATTATTATTACTGTTTAAAAGAAGGAAAAAGTTTTAATTATGGCCATTTTCCATATGATACAAAAATCAATTTAAAATTTCAGCTGGAATTCATTCCAACAACCCAAGCTCAAAAGGTAAATATCTAAAGGTAATGCTAAGTGAAATTTTACACTTCTGCAGATTATTATCATTGCCCGAGTACACAGGCTGGGTAAAAGGCAAGCTGGGTGGCCAGTGTAGGAGGATCGATCACTGTATCTCACTGGAACCCGTAAGAAAAACTTGATGAACCTCTACAGTAACTGATATAGCAGACTTCTTGTTGGCAGTAGCCTGACCAGTCCGGTTGAGTTCGGCATCTCACCAGGACCAGTAACTGGCTGGTGTGGGGTCTGATAAGATAAGGCTGACAGGTAGTTGGACAAATCTTTTTGGGAAAGTCTTCTTATCTATAGTCACTTTCGACCAGCTAGGAGGTCCTGACAGTAGGCTGGCTGACTGGTCTGGTAGGTTGAGACAGTCATGTCACCGAGACCCATGACTGGTATAAGAATTTGACTGGTATAAGAATTTCTGTAACCAATTTTCCTTGGGCAGTAACTGGTTGGTCTAACACTTTTGACCAGCTAGGAGGTCCCGACAGTAGGCTGGCTGACTCGTCTGGTAGGTTCAGACAAGTCAGCTCACCAAGACCAATGACTGGAATAAGAATTTCTCTAACCAATTTCCTCGGGCAGTAACTGGTTGATCTGACACGGCCACTTAGACCCTTAAAAGGCCACTGCTGGTCTGTTAGCCAGTCCTGCGGACCTGCCCAGTACCAGAGCCTAACCGGCTATAGGTGAAGCAATGCTCTTTAACCAGTTCCTGTTGCCCTACTTTAAACTCCCACTACTTTAAACTCCCACTAGTAACATACTTATATTGATTTTAAGTTTTTCTGTTTCCACACAGGAGCTGGCAGAACTGGGCGAACTAGGCTACATCTCAGCAGGGATAGGCTTATATGAAACAACTGCCTTCTTACTGTCCATAACTGTGGAATCATCAGATTTTCTCTGTAACCAGTAAGTCTGGATACTGCTACTCCATCATGTACTCAACATCCAAAGCCATTTTCAATAGTTTCCATGCAATATAGTCAGCAATAAGTGTAAAAATATCTCCAAAAATGGCCTCAGTCAGGTACTTTGGATGACCTGTGGATGACCTTCAAGAGCTTCAAGGTCAAATTTCTGCATGCTTACAGAGGACATATATGTGTATTAGATATATTAGCCATAGGATGATCTAACTTTCTGTATATGAGAACTGGGCCAAAATGTGAAAAATGGCCAAAATCTGACCTTTAAGATGCCACCAGTGACCTTGAAATTGAAGGTCAAGGTCACAAAACAATGGTGTTTGTGACATTGCCCATATATACCCACATAACAAATTTGAAAGGTCTAACTAAAATATTTTTTAAGTTATCTTGTCCGAAAGGAAATCTCTGCGGCGGCGGTAACATGAAGTTTTGAGGTATCCGGGAAGAAATAAAGAAACTAAATTAGAACTTGATTTTATTGTAGAATTTCATAACACAGGGAGAAGTGATGTTGTACCTGTGAAAACTATTTTACTTCTGAAGCTACAGAAGTTGCTTTCCTCCAGAGGAAGGCACTGGGAATTATGGGTAAGGCAAGTCCATGTAGATGGTCAGTGGGATTAAGGCTCTAGGCCTTTTAAGAAATAAACACAAGATGAATAAGAAAAAGAATGGAACATGTCAATTAACATTAAGAAAAAACGTATCTACTACCTATATTATGATTTTTGTATAATTAATATGTTTGGGACTGTTTTAATTAAAACTAGAGGATCGCTCGCAAAAAAAGATAATGTTTTTGCATAGCAAAAACAAAGCGTCCCGAAAAGGATATAAAGGTGAGTGCTAAAGTATTAAGAAAATGCTTCGTTTCTAGCCTTATACTGTTGTGGCAACCAAAGTCAGTGCAGTCTGCTCTATCTAGCACGGTTTTCAAGATATAAGCATTTTGTGTTTTGCAAAAAATTTGAAAATTCAAAATGTCCGCTATATTTGGCTAGACAAAAATATTTTGAAAATTGGCATGGCTACTCTGCAGAGATACCCAGCAGGTCAAAAATTTTGTTGAGTTCGCTCCATCTAGCACGGTTTTCGAGATATAAGCATTTTTGTGTTTTGCAAAAACTTTGAAAATTCAAAATGGCCACCATTTTTGGGGAGACAAAAATGTTTGACAAGACCACTGCCGCGGTGTGTATCTCCCGCCGAGCATTAAAGGAGAAGAAATAGCTTTTCCGAGATATTCGCAATTTTTCATTTCGTGTGTGAAAGCTCTTCCAAAAGTAGGTGAATGAGTTATTTGAGAAAAATTGGCTATCTGCAATACTATTAAGAGATAATTCACATTTACTCCTTTTGAGTAGGTGAGTAATTACCTACGGGTCTGGAACTTCACCAAGTGAAAGTTCTCCCAAAAGTAGATGAATGAGTTACTTGATAAAAATTGGGTATCCTCAATACTTTTAGAGATAATTCGCATTTACTCATTTTGAGTAGGTGAATAATTAGCTATGGGTCTGAAAATTCACCAAGTGAAAGCTCTCCCAAAAGTAGGTGAATGAGTTATTTGAGACAAATTGGCTATCTGCAATACTTTTAGAGATAATTCGCATTTACTCATTTTGAGTAGGTGAGTAATTAGCTATGGGTCTGAAACTTCACCATGTGAAAGCTCTCCCACAAGTAGATGAATGAGTATTTGATAAAAATTGGGTATCCGCAATACTTGTACTGATAATTAGCATTTACTCATTTTGAGTAGGTGAATAATTAGCTATGGGCCTGAAACTTCACGGAGTGAAAGCTCTCCCAAAAGTAGGTGAATGAGTTATTTCAGAAAAATTGGCTATCTGCAATACTTTTAGAGATAATTCGCATTTACTCATTTTGAGTAGGTGAGTAATTAGCTATGGGTCTGAAACTTCACCGAGTGAAAGCTCTCCCAAAAGTAGGTGAATGATTTATTTGAGAAAAATTGGCTATCTGCAATACTTTTAGAGGTAATTCGCATTTACTCATTTTGAGTAGGTGAGTAATTAGCTATGGGTCTGAAACTTCACCATGTGAAAGCTCTCCCAAAAGTAGATGAATGAGTTATTTGATAATAATTGGGTATCTGCAATAGTTTTATAGATAATTAGCATTTACTCATTTTGAGTAGGTGAATAATTAACTACGGGTCTGAAACTTCACCGAGTGAAAGCTCTTTGGGATAGCTGCTCTGCAGAAATACCCTGAAGATCAAAAATTTTGTCGAAATCGTTCTATGTAGCACGGTTTTCGAGATACTAGCATTTTTGTGTTTTGCAATTTTTGCGCAAAAATTCGAAAATTCAAAATGGCCGCCATTTTTGGCAAGATAAAATTTTTTTGAAAATTGGCATGGCTATTCTGCAGAGATACCCTGTGGGTCAAAAAATTTCGTTGAAATCGCTCTATCTAGCACGGTTTTTGAGATATAAGCATTTTTATGTTTTGCAATTTTTGCGAAAAATTCGAAAATTCAAAATGGCCGCCATTTTTGGCGAGACAAAAATTTTTTGTAAATTGGGATAACTACTCCTGCAGAGATACCCTACGGGTCAAACATTTCGTCGAAATCGCTCTATCTAGCACCTTTTTTGAGATAGAAGCATTTTTGTGTTTTCCTTATTTGGAAAATTCATAATGATTAATTAATCATTAATTACTCGGCCATTTCTTAACCAATCAATGCCAAAATCTAATGATTTCCAGATTTTAATAGAATGAATGTATTTGCCAAGTTTCAGGTGAATTGATAAAATTCCTTTCAAGTTATCATCCGGACAAGCTTCCCCATCGAAAAAAGACATTTTTGGTCATGTGACCTCTCTGATTGGTTGAAATGTCACTGCAGCATATTCAAAAAAAATTCCCCAAGGCTACTGCCTAAATCTGCCAAATTTGAAAAGAATCCGCCTAACGGTTACAGAGTTATAAGGAAAACAAAATGCGGAGCCTGAAGGTCTCCCATACACAAACAAACGTCCCTTACGGGACGCTCAATAAAGGTAGAAATGTAATATTGCAATAAGGCTATCTTGCATGACACCAAAGGCTTTGACTAGTAAATGGGCTAATCCCAGTGCAGTGAGTGAATCTGCATCATTGGTAGAACGTGCAGCATTCTTTAGAAATACTAATAGCCAAAAGAGGACAAGTGAGTAAGAAATGGTCAGCACAATAGCTGCTTTTTGCTGTAATACTGTGTGGTTGTTGCTCAAGCTAAGCTGAGTAGCTCTAGTCTATAAAAGGTTATGTATAAAGGAGTGATGAGGGGAATGCATATGAAATATTAGGTTTACAGAGCATGGTCAATTTCACAGGTAATGTTTATTTGTACTGGGCACAATATCTCCTTGCACTAGAACTCAAAGTACTATTTCACCCATCCAACTGCATAAGTACAGCCCAAGCTCTCTGGTGATGAGCATTCCCTCAACTGAGAATTTCAGGGATGACCATGTATTAATGTCCCTAGGATTCCTTAGCCTGCCACTGGGAGTAGGACATAGAGGATTGCAATTTTAAGTCATCATCTTACAACTATGAGTCCGCCTAGACCTGAGATCAAACCCAGACCGTTTGTGTGTTACCTACTAGGTCATAATGGCAGTAACTCCTGTTAAACCAAAGTTCATCAAAATCTGTTTCAGGTTCAATTGCAAGTATAAAAGTAAACAGACTCACCTAAACTGATGGGAGAAGCCATATTAATAGGAGGTAGTAGTGGTGCATGGTGGCTGAATGCACTTTGTGTGGTGATTGGCCATCTAGCTTTTTGCAATGCTGCAAAATAAATTATTTATATCATGAAATTATATAATCTGAATATCATAATTAAAACCGGGTAATTTATTAAAAAGCTGATTTTTTTTTACTTATTTTAAGTATGAGAAAAAAAATGTTACCAAATCACAATAATAACAAGAAAATGCAAGTGCTAGTTTGTAGCACCCATTTTTTCCATTTAAATTATGTGTACGAGAGTGTGATAAAATAAATTGCTGTCAACACAAATGGTTCACACTTGACTTATACTATGAGAACTCTTTTTTAAAAAATCACTAGACACATCAGATTTCAAAAATGTCTAAATCAAATATATGTTTTACAGATTTACTACTATGAAAAGAATTTTCATTTTATCTTGTCAGTACTTACAATAAAGGTATGACAAGCAGGGTACCTATAAACTAGGGCTGGGACGGGTGCTAAAAAGCAGCCCCAAGTACTGTGACAACTGACTCGAATTCGAGTAATCGCAAGATTTAGTACCTCCATTAGAGCCCTTCTGTAAACAAATTTTAACATCTTCTATCTTATCAGCTATTACAGAATACAGAGTAAATTGTATGTTTTTAAGTCAATACCACTATTTTAATTGATATTATGTGGCGGAAATACAGAAATGTAGCATACTTTACATAAACATTTCATTTCGCAGGTGATAATACAATATGCTGTGAGTAATCGAGTACTTAAAATGGACTCAAGTCCTAGTGAAGACCGACTCGTCCATTGAGGCTCGAGTATCCATTCCCAGCCCTATTATTAACGCAATATTTGATGACAATAAGGGATCACTGGGAAAAAATGGAATAAAATTAGACAATACATTTTCAATTTTACACTCAAGTCTCTGAGTTGCTATAAAATAGGATAAATTTACACACTTCCACCACATTTCCTGTAATAAACTTTTGAATCGGTAACAGATTAATGTTTAACTTTACAACCTATACAAAAGTGAGAACCAAGATGTGCGGTTGAATTCTGGGTAATTGTGGGGCAAACAAACACTATATGTTCTCCAATCTGTTGTTCACCCAAAGGTGAAAAATTAAATCCTCAAGTGCTGAGGTTAATGATCATTTAAAATCACCCATTCCCCTGTTAAGTGTAATGCTAAGCAAACATCTGAACCAATGCATGTCAACTGTAGTATAATTAATGTGCATATCAAAGCAGTCAGTAATCCTGCTGTGTATACTGGTGCTGCACTCTGTATTGCCCATGCTTTTGTAAGCCCTCCAGATTCATACGTTATTGTTAATATGTCTCTTTGAGGTAAACTTTCTTCATTAAAATCCAATTGTAAGTGTAATTAAATTATTTTACACCCTTTTTTTCAACAGTTTTTCTTATTTTAGCAGTTATTTCACAGTTTATTGCACAGAGATTTTTTTACATTAACCGCAATATGCTTGGTGTATGATAAAAAGTGTGTACCCAAATTCGGGTCTTTTTTTTTTTTTTTAAGGAACGCCTGGCTGTGGTAAATGCCCATCCCCAACTTTTGCAAATATTTACTCATGGTGCCCACGGACGTTATGAGTGCACCAATAGGTTTGTAGAGGATTTCATGGTCAAAGAAATGCTATGCAATAACTCAGTGGGCAGCTGGGTTTGTGTCTTCTTGTAGTTAACTCTCATAAATCTGCAGAAAGTGAAATGGCATAGGATTTCTTCGTGGAATGAAAACTTTCCCCATTAAGAGAAAATGAATTGCTTTTAGCTTTACAAACCTTCTTTTGTTCTGAGTAATGACTGTCTCCCAGCTCCCAATAATGACTGCACACCTGTCACATTTGATGGGATCTCCTTATCCAGAATAGGACCAACCCTCTCACAGATTTGAAGCAAATGGCTGGGAGCCACATGTTTGTACATTTGTAGCTGTTTTCAAATATATATGGAGTATAAATATTAATATACACAACTACAAAACTATAAAATCAGACTATACTCTGACATGTGGTTCATGTGTTTGATTAAAGCTTTACTACAAAATAGCTCAATTTTCTATTTTGTGAATGCTTTATTGACATATGTACTGTTATCAAAGTTGTAGTCACTATTACATTAACAAAAATAACTAGAAAAAGGTTTTTGCTGACAAAAACGAAGCACCCCTGATGAAAAAGTGCAAAGTAATCCGTAAAAGATGTTAACATATGCAATATGTTGGTAATGCTTATAATTGTATGAATGGCAAATTAATTCTAAAGAAACCTTCCTGTGAGTAAGCCTACTCAATGTGTCAAGTTTAACTGATGTTAGTTGAACAGTAAGTCAGTTGGGGGCTAAAAACCCATTTTTTACTGTAAGATGCCCATAAGTGGACTTCAAGGTGGACAGAAAATAAGAATGTCCCTTTTGGCATCCTTTATAAGTGTGCAAATTTCACCGACGTCAGTTGATCAATAAAATAGTTGAAGGCTGAACACCCCCTTCTGTTTTCTGTTACTGTCAGGTGGCCATAACTTCATTCATATTGGGGCATTAAGCTGACCATAAAATAACAGTGTCCCTTTTGTCAACCTTTATAGCTGTGCAAAGTTTAACCGGGGTCAGTTGAAAAATAAGATAGTTGGCGGCTGAAAACCCCCTTATTTCACTTTAAGGTGGCTACCACTCCATTCATATTGAGACTTTAAGGTGACCATAAGTATTATTTTTTATCTATTTTAATACCAGTGATAATTTATATATAAAAAATGGAAAAAGAAAGGAGGCAGAGGATTTTATTCCAATTTGATGACTTTAAGCAGGCCATAGGTCCATTAACATTTTGAGTTTAAGGTCACCATAAAGTCAAGATATTCCTTCGGCAAATCTTAATATATGTGCCAAGTTTGGTTGAAAAAAGTGAAAAACTAAGTGAACTGGAGGACTAAAACCCCCTTTTTGACATTAAGGTGACCTTAAGATTGCAGATATAGGGCTAAAACTTCAGCATGTGAAAGATTATCAAAAAGTAACTGAATAAGTTATCCAACAAAATGCCAAAATCATGACCGTTTTTGAGATGCAGACAAAGTACCCATTTAAAAAAAATTTACGAAAATAAAACGCCACCCATTCAGGCATCTATGGTCCGATTGATGAGAAAATCCTTTCCGACCTTCAAAATTTGGTCTAGAATGGACCTGATAAATTTTATAGCACAGGTGTGTGTGGTTTTTTTTCCGAAATGCGATGATGGGGTGTTTTTGAAAAATGCTTAAGGTTACCTTAAGTAAAGCTTAAGGTCTGTGCAAAGTATCCCACAAATTTTTTCCGCCCCTATAGTTTTAAAGAAAGATAAGAAGGAAAGAAAAATCTGAAAGATCACAAATCAATCGAACTCGACAATTGAGGAAGTCACTACATTTTGACATAACCACACAGGGATATTGTGGTGAACTTCGAGAGTTCTCGTAGAAAACGTCTATATAGCCACTGACGGCCGATACTTAAAAGGTGAAGGTCAGCGGAAAACGAGGAGATTCATCTTGTGAGTTCAACCATGAAAACGCGGCAAATGCAGCCATATGAAATATTGTGTAGTTTACAAGCAAGGACATAGTTTAGAAGTTGTGTGATAGATGACAATATATATATACATACAGTTTGTAGAGGGAATTAATCGTTGCTGCCTGTGTAGAGTTTAATATCCACAGGGACGTTTTGCAAGGAAAACAGTACATACAGATTACAGAATGTGACAGTAGCCGGCTGAGATTAAAGTAGCCGTGATTAAAGGTAGATAGTAGTCCATTATTCTTTAATATCACAAATGATCACAAATCAATCGAACTTGACAATTGAGGAAGTTACTACATTTTGACATAACCACACAGGGATATCAATTAAGGTGTCGGAGTACCTTGAGTATAAACACTCTAGTTTACATTTTGAACACAACTGATTATGATCACAAATCAATCGAACTCGACAATTGAGGAAGTTACTACATTTTGACATAACCACATAGGGATATCAATTAAGGTGTTGGAGTACCTCGAGTATAAACACTCTAGTTTACATTTTGAACACAACTGATTATGATCACGATTTATACTGGTGGATATTCCAAAGACTTTTGGTGTTTGTGACTCAGAATTCTTACATTTGTGCGGTTTCCTAGTGGCAATTTTTGGAGTCCTATATTTGTAAACGAAAACTTCTTTTAAGTTACTAGCAGCCTCTTGGTTAACCCTTTATTGTCTCCGACCTTCTTTATCATTCTCAGTTTTAATCGACTTATCAATTAACTGCGACTTGATATTTGCTCTGCCACCACAGACTTTTAAAAAATAGTATCAGAGATGCCCATACCCCAAAGTTTGGGGAAATAGTTTTCAACTCCACGAGATATAGAAGTAGTGAAACTGTTACAGTACAAAGATTGGGGTACTTTCAGGTACCTACAGGTTGCTTTCACATCCCAAAACTCTAGGACCAACAATGAGTGAGTTATAATCACTTTTAAGTTTGGCAATCCTCGTTTGACCTTTAAGGAGAGGCCCAAGAACAAATCTGACCACATCAGAAGATTCTCTGCCCATATTTCCTAGAAGTTGGATTCACATGCCAAACCTCTAGGACCAACAATAAAGGACATGTAGGTACTTTGGCACATCATGGATGACCATGAATGAAGAGTTTTAAGGTCAAATGTCTGCATACTTGTACAGGACATATATATCTGTTCCACATACCAACTGTGAAGTGATTCAACCTTCTAGTTACAAGAAGCAGTCAGTAGAAATAGGTAGATATTTACTAGATAATTTTCAAAGAAATGCCCAGGGTGGCAATCTCATTTTTCCAAATGAGGCTAATTTCAGTTGCAGAGAAGCTTACCATAATACCTGCCAGTGAAGATATCCTGCAAATTTGGTGATGCTATCTGGTCTAGTTTCCCACAGAGTTTTAACGTCAAAAATCTGTACGTTTGGTGAACACTAACCAAAGTCCCATGGATACAATAATTGAAAATTCCAATTTCGAATACAAGTGTAATGATCAGCACTATAGATAACCATAAAAGTCTGCTTACACTTTAAATGGTTAAAATCCCATACTGTACAGTTAAATGTGTTGCTACATTAACATTCAAATTCTAAGTACCTGGGCCTGGTTTCACAAAGCATCTCCAACTTAGTCTGGACTTAGGCTTAAGTCAGGGACTTATGTCTGAGACTTTTGTCTTTGCCTGGACTAACATGGATTTCACCAAGGGTGACCTATCATATAACCACACTGGTTTTCTATGTCTGTCATGTAACCCTTTAGATCTAGTCAAAATGTTTCATGGCATATATGGTTTGTTTAGCTCATTTTAGCTTTGAAAAAAATGCTGTTTTTCAATGGAATACCTTGCAACCACATAAATATATCCAAACCCTAATTTAGGGAGGTGTTCTACATATTTATTCTTCAGTCTCAGGCATATAAAATTGAAAAATATATCACGGCCATATGTAAGTCTTTGTTTACAAAAATTAAGCCCACTCCAGGGTAGACTTAGCCAAGGCCTAGACTTATAGCAGCTTTGTAAAACCCCTAAGTCTAGGACCACAGAGATAGCCTCATTTTTAAGACAAAAGTTTTAACTTTAAGTCTAAGTCTGGGCAAAGTCCAGTAATATCTCTGAAGGCATGTCTATGCTGTGCTTGTTGATGTTAACTTGTTTTGTTTCTTCACATATATCTCTTAAAAAGTTAAAATGTATACCAAGAGTGAAAAAAAGTCAAAATTTTGTCCTACAAGTGGGGACAGTGATTCGCCCATAAAAACAGCAAAATGCAGTTTCCTGAGTACAAATATGCAGTTTGGTTTTATAAAAGTTATCAGAATGAGAAGAGCTTCCTCAAACTATAAAATGGTAGTAGCATCATAAAATATATTTTGTGATAAGTGCAAATACACCCATAGAACTTGTCCCATGGTAATAAGATTAGGGCTGTTGGAAAGTGGACAGCATTTCGCGGATTATTTTATACTGTTCCCCAAAAAGTTACAAAGACTGTTAAACAGTTTGCAAACAATAGTTAAAGCTAAAGATCAATTCTTCTCATTGTATTCTAGCACTTAATGAAGTAATAAATAGTATTTATATTGATCCCAGACACAGTTTAGAGAATATACAGCTCTTTGCATCAGTCAGATGCAGTTTGTTAGGCATATTTCTCACTGACATATAAACTTTTTTATTCATCTTTATAATCCTGCATGCTGTCAGTTCTAAAATCTTAGAAAAGTATAAAGACATGTTGCACACTTTTCTATGCTATAAGGCTCCTTCATTATCAACACAGATATTAGTTTTAAATGAGGTACAATGGAAACTGGCGAATCGCCGTCCCCCGCGAATCGCTGTCCCCCCCTGTATATCTCTGGGCCTGGGCTTAAATTGTCGACAAATGATATGTTTGTTAATTATAATTGACAAAAATAATTGGGAAGTGCACATTACAATATCACTACGGGTAGCTTAAAAAAGAAATCTATTCTATTATGCAATCTAAATTTCTCTAAGTTGCATTTTTTTCTGCACAGTGTATTTATCATTCAGGCTAAACAAACAGTAACACAGGGAGTTTTTTTTTGTCAAATTTAAGTTGTGCCTTGTTTGATTAAAAAATCATCACAATCATATTAGCTACACTGCTCCATTATTTACATTTCAAATGGCTAGAAAGCTGGGTTTTGCCATGTGAACAAATCTGCACTCCGCCATGTATAATCAATGGCGAAAAAACACTGGTGTTCAATAGAATGTTGTAAGACACACGTTTTAGTTCCAAATACCACTACTAGATGGCGTATGAATATATAACTATAAATGATTGACAGGTCATTATCATGAAGGCGGTTCCGGGTTCCTTTGATTTCATTGGTTGGGCCGAGGCCAAAAAATCTGTGACATCACGTTGCCTCTCAAAAGAACCAAGGAAATAATAATTTGTGGAAAAATATTTTCACTCAATTTTAAATTACACAATATTGGTGGCGACTTTTACCAAGTGTTATATATCATTCAAACCAGCAGTAACTGATCTATTCAGATAAGTTAAAATATTTTAATGACAACTTTTCATAAAATTTATTTCCCCCTTGAAACATCAAAATAAAAAAGCCCTCTAAATACAGAAATGTGCTCTCACCAAATTTCCATAGCTTCTAAAGTGTTCTGAACCTTCCCAATCAACTCGCTTTGGCAATAACTACAAAAGATGACAACACCTACAATCAACTGAAATTTCTTGGTAATTACCATAATTTTCATTTGTAACTGTCCAGAGATCTGTACAATTGCCTAGTAAGTGTAAATTTTCACTTAAACATCCACATAATTTCAGAAATTCGCAGATGCAAAATGACGTTCAGAACAAACAACCGCAAAGAATACATACCCCATTTTCTTTAAGCTCTTCTTGCAATACCTGCAATGAAAAGCAAACAAAATTAAAAGAATAATATAGAATATTTAATATTAAATCGATTCATGTGGAATTATACTTACTTTTGCCGTTTGTTTGCATGGTCCAGCTGAGAGAAATTTGGCGATCAGAAAGTAGAGCTCTGAAAACAGAAACAAACATGGTGAAAGGAAGTCCCGGAATTGGCACAAAATGAGAAGAAAGTGTGGATAGTAACATACCTTGTTCAAGCTGCGATGATTTTGAATCATCACATTTATTGTCCGACATCTTAGGCATGTAATTCCAACTTTAAAACCACCAACAAGTGGGTGGTTATGGTAATATTTCACACGCAAACATAGTCACCATGAACGCACATTTAGTAGAATTTGTCGTCATTTTGAATCAGACCGACCAAATTTCATGCGCTATGACTTTGTCTAAACTAGAGAAAATATAGTTCCGAAGATCACCAGGCTTATGTTTCACAAAGCATGCATGAATATGAATTATTTGTATACACACATAACCTAAATTGTTTAAAGTACATGTTTATATTGAGTACATTTCATCAATCTCATTAAATAGTATATAATATGCGACAGCGGTTGTCCATGATTCAATTAGGTCAATTTTCTTACGTAGCGGGGATACCTAAGGGAATCCCCAATGTAAAATGTGGCACTCTGATGAAATAGTGTGAATTTTGAAAGAAAAAAATCATGTGGCATATTATTTGGACTGTATAGTGTATTTTCTTGGATTTATCCTTTGCTTGAACATTATCTGGGGTAAGCTGTTTCACATGAAGAGCCTGTAAACGGAAGCGGAATCAACACAGACTGTGTTTGTGTATGCCATTGTTTAATTTGTAAAAATTCTTGGCACGAGTATTCAGTACTTGCAGTACACCCAAATGTTTTAGTGTGACATTATTTTTTTTTTCACTGTTTGACCACGGTTTGCTCATTTAGGGTTTAAAATAAGTATCTGATAATTACAAGAGGAACCTATAAGGCTATCATGTTTGTCAGTTCTGAAAAGTCTTTAATTAATGTCCAGTTTTCACAAATGTGCATCTGTGGTAATTAACAGGGTAAGGCTGGAAATACACCTGTCCTTAATCTCATCCGTACCTGCATCCGCGTCCGTGTCCGCACCTGTAAGACCCTAGATATTATGGTATAAAACAGTGAACTTCCGTCCGCATCCGTAAAAAAAGGGTCAAGTTTCTTGTTTTGCGGGTGCGGACGGAAGTTCACTGTATTATACCAAAATATCCAGGGTATCACGGGTGCGAACAATTACGGATACGGAAACGTAAATAAGGACAGGTGTATTTTGCGAGTTAGGCTGGAAATACACCTGTCCTTAATCTCGTCCGTACCCGCATCCGCATTCATATCCACACCTGTAGTACCCTAGATATTTTGGTATAATACAGTGAACTTCCGTCCGTATCCACAAAAAAAGGGTCGAGTTTGTTATTTTGCGGATGCAGACAGTAACTCACTGTTTTATACTAAAATATCCAGGGTATCACGGATACGGACAATTACGGATGCGGATACGGAAGGGTAAATAATGACAGGTGTATTTTGCGAGTCACTCAGTATACCTATTTATAATAGCTCATTTAAGCATTGAAATATGAAACTAATTTTTGGCATAATAGAAGGGTTATATTGAAAAAAATTCATATACTTTTGCATGTATCATTTACACAAAATTTTGTACGGCAATGTACCGCTGCCTGCATAGTTTGATATTGCACCATCTGTATCTGTCAACAGGAAATATATGTGTATATATGCTATATTGAATAGATAACCATATATGTATAGATTCAGTGGGTTAGTCATTGAATGTGTAGATTCAGTGGCTTGGCCATTGAATGTATATGTTGTATTGAATGTAGATAACCATTGAATGCATACATTCAATGGGTCAAGCTATTGAATGTGTACATTAAATGGGCAAATCATTGAATGTGTACATTCAATGGCTGAGGTGTGGAATATGTAGATTCAATGGCCAAAATCATTGAATGACCCAAAGCATGGAATGTATAAATAATTAAATATGAATGCTAATGTAGATTCTAAAGACTTGATTTATAACCTAGATTGGATATTTTCTAGTATAATAATAAGTAATTAAATTGACTGGAATAAAATTAGTACATTTCATGAATTGACATGAAGAGGTATCAGTCTACAACATTAAAATTAATAAACATGTATGAAATGAAATAAATTTAATATGTTTCATCATGTTATTTTCTTTACTGTCTTTGTAAATTTTGTAAATCACTTATTATTATACAATAAGTTTTGTGCCATCATTCTCCTATTGCATAGAACTTTTATGAATTTTTATACATAACCCTTTCTTATCAAAGCCATTATGGAAGCTATAATAAACCCTCCTTTAATCCACAAATATTAAAACATTGGAAACAGTTCGAGCCTGAGTAGTATTTCTCATGGCCTTTAAGTGTATGATTCTAAAATGTGGCAGAAATCAATTCATTCAATTATGTGTGAAATTTTGAGAATTAATTACAAGTAGCCCCACAATAGCACTCCTAATTTCCTAAGTGTTACAGTACAAATAAGTTACATTTTATGCATTACCAATTACTTATTTCCATTTTTTAAGTTCATAATTTTACATATTCAATGGCTTTGACTGTTGAATGTACACATTCCACAGTTAAAACATTGAATGTACACCTTCAATGGCTGCTTGCTATTGAATGTGCAAATTCAATGGCCAAGCCATTGAATCTACACATTCAATGGCTAAGCCATTGAATGTATACGTTCAATAGTTATCTACATTCAATACAACATATACATTCAATAGCAAGCACCCATTGAATGTACACATTCAATGGTTTAACTGTGGAATGTGTTCATGAACTTAACAAATGAAATAAGTAACTGATGCTGCATAAAATGTAACTTTTACCATTTTCTCAGTATTACATCTGTTGATATTAACTTAAAAATAAACTTTTGCAATAAGTTGATTATCCGTAGTCAGTCACACAGTTATGTATTAGAACAAATGCTGTTGTTTTCTGAAAAAGTGTTTATCTGTTTTCCAATTATATTGTCCAAATGGACCTGTGTACAATATAGGGTGATACTGTGGGGCCATTACAATTAAATTCCCAAATTTCACACATATTTACAAATTAGATGAATTAATTGTGTTCACATTTTAGAATCATACACTTAAACACCATAAAATTACTACTCAGACTTGAACTGTTTCTCTTTCTTTCTTTGGTGGGTTGATTGAGAGTCCAACTGTTTTAACATTTGTGGATTAAAGTAGAGCTTGTTATTCAGCTTTTATATCGGCTTTTATGAAAAAAGATTGATGTGCCACAGTAAGCACATGTAAATTAGTAAATGTTCTGTGCAATAGCAGAATGATGCCATAAACCTTATTGTGTAATAATGTGTGATTTACAAAATTTAAAGATAGTAAATTTGATTGCTTATTATTATGCTAGAAAATATCCAATCTAGGTTATGCATTAAGTCATTGCAATTTATATTAGCATTTCATATTTATTTATACATTCCATGCCTTGGGTCATTGAATGCACACATTCAATGATTTTGGCCATTGAATCTACACATTCTACAGCTCAGCCATTGAATGCATACATCAATGATTCCAGTAAATTTTATTTGCTTATTATTAGGCTAGAAAATATCCAATCTAGGTTATACATTAAGTCATTGCAATTTATATCAGAATTTCATATTTAATTATTATTTATACATTCCATGCCTTGGGTCATTGAATGTACACATTCAATGGTTTTGGCCATTGAATCTACACATTCTACAGCTCAGCCATTGAATGCATACATCAATGATTCCAGTAAATTTTATTTGCTTATTATTAGGCTAGAAAATATCCAATCTAGGTTATACATTAAGTCATTGCAATTTATATCAGAATTTCATATTTAATTATTATTTATACATTCCATGCCTTGGGTCATTGAATGTACACATTCAATGGTTTTGGCCATTGAATCTACACATTCTACAGCTCAGCCATTGAATGCATACATGCTATGATTTGCCCATAGAATGTACACATTCAATAGCTTGACCTATTGAATATGTACATTCAATGATTGTCTTCATTCAGTACAACATATATGTATCATGCTGGAATCGGTACAGCTCCTTATTGCCAATAGTAGTTCTTCTGTTCTCAAGTGTAGCTATAGGCAAATTGTTTCAGCCCAGTAAGACTCGCCATATTTGAAATTCCATTGACTACCCATCAAAAGCTCATGCTAATGATGACAAACATGTAAGATCAGAAGACTCCACACTGAAGGCAACAAAGCAGGTTATGCATGCTTTACTTACACCCAAGCTAGATTACTGCAACACGCTTCTTTTTGGACTTTGAAACAACTATGAAATCTTCATTTTATTGCGTTAATACATCCTATCCAATGGACAATTGCTAATCCGGTCGGCGCAGACCGGCCCGCCAAACGCCAGAAAAAGACGTCCTGTGTTGCCACCGGCTGGCCGGTCCGTAGTACTGTGCACTCCCCAGATGGCGCCTCGTACTTCCTTCCTGTCTAGACAACCTGACGTCATAGCATCTTTTTCGTTTGGCGCGTGTACTGTGCAGACGCGTTTTCAACAATCTCCAGATATTTTAAGGAAAAGTGTGCATTATGACGGATTTTCTACCTTATTTGCAAATAATTTATTGTAGAAGTGTTAACTACATAGCAAGCACGGATATACATTAAGAAATCTGCTGGAAACGCTCCCTAGCTGACTCAATTTAGTGTTGATGATAGGGCAGTAAGACGAGAATTATGAAGGCAGCCTTTTTTTCTAGTTTCCTCCCATTCAACCATGTTGTTGTTAGGGGCAGATCAACGATATTAAGGAAATACTGGATGTACTACTTACAGGTATTTTATCCGTGTCCTTGTTGAATGTACCTTCTGTAACTCTCCAGTTCAATCACCATAAAAATCACCATAGAAATAGAAATCACGGATAACTTCAATCTACGTAGTTTTGAATACTGCAAATAGAAGGAATTCCCCAAGAGGTGCATTCTTCAGAGCGCACTGGTAAAGACTTCTCTGCTGTAAAGCATCAGTCACACCAGCCTAGCTCGAGTATTTAGTGTTTTTCCATCAGAAGCAAGAGATGAATTCTTCAGATTTCTTCAGAGCGCACTGGTCCAGACATCTTTGCTGTAAAGCATTAGTCGACCGGCAAGCTCATGTTCAGCCGACTTCACCTAGTATTTACATAGAAGGAACTTCATCTTTAATCACTCTCAGTCCCACCCTTATGGACCCGGCCCTTGTGTCGGTAGTAAGGGAAGTGGATGGCCAGGAAACTGGTTTGAGTGTACAGCCGGCTGAGAAGAAGAATCGACTTCAGACCGGCCAGGACTTCATCTATAGAGCGCACTGGTCCAGGCTTCTCTGCTTTTAAAGCATCAGCCAACCGGCCAGCACAAAAGAACGCGACCTCTGACGTCATACCCAGTCAGCCAATCATGTGTCCTTCCGACCAACCACGAAGCTGGTCACGTGTTTTCACCGACCAGGAAGGTCGGAAGTGCGTTCTTCAGAACTCACCTCTACTGTGATTCCAGTCCCTGCTTTGCAGACCCGGCCTTGTTGTCGGTAGTGGGGTTTTGTGGACTGTAAAGTTGCCGGTAAAGCATCACACAAAGAACGCGAATACTGACGTCATCTCCAGTTAGCCAATCGCGTGTCCCTCTGGCCAAATCACGAAGCTGGTCACGTGATGCACCGACTAGGTCACGAAGTTTATCACGTGATCCACCGAACAAGAAGGTCGGAAGTGCATTCTTTGCACTCACGTCTACTGTGACTCCAGTTTTGAGTTCCTGAAATTCACCTCCGGCACACTGGTACAGACTTCTCTGCTACAAGCATCAGTCGACCAGTCAGCTCACGTTTACTGTGATATAAAGGAAGAACGCGTCCAGTGAGGACATTTCCCCGAAGTTGGTCACGTGATTCACCGAACTGGTCACATAGCTGATCGTCATCTCCAATCAGCCAATCACGTTGTCCCTCCGACCAGCAAACTGGTCATGTGACACACCGACCAACAATTGTTTCTAAATATAGATCATAAGGGCTTCCCCAGCAACTGTCAAATCTACAAAATAAGACGTGCGTTCAATGAAATACTTTATTAATGGCGGAAACCTACAGCCAGCTGATTTCAACACAAGATAGTTGTAAGTACATTTACTTCAACAACTGGTTACAGTGCACTGACCGACTACACAGCCTTATACAGTAGCTTTAACAACTGGTTACAGTGTACCGGCTACACAGCCCTGTACACTTGCTTCCACAACTGGTTTCAGAGTGTACTGACAGGTACCGACTTCACAGTCCTGTACACTTGCTTCAATAACTGGTTACAGAGTGTACCGGCTGGTACTGGCTACACAGCCTTGTACACTTGCTTCAGCTACTGGTTACAGAGTGTACCGGCTGGTACTGGCTACACAGCCTTGTACACTTGCTTCAACCTACCGGTTACAAGTCTACAAACAGGGTGCTGGCTACACAGTCCTTACTGTACAGGGCTTCACCCCAACTGGTTGCAAAAAATAAAAAAAAAAAAAAAAATAAATAAATAAATAGCTGTCTAAATTCATTGGTGACCCCAGCCTCCCAGTTTTTTGCCGGTTACAGAAAATTACTGGTTACAGTAAAGTACCGGGTATGGAGTCCTGGTACTGGACAGAGTTGCCTAAAGTAAAATTGGTTACAGAGAATTCTTAGACCAGTCAGTGGTCTTGGGGATATGACAGTGTCCCAAGCTACTGCCAGGCAACCTTCACTTATCACACCTATCAACAACCTGTTATCGGTGCTGGACTTGACTGGAGAGATAAAAAATTTTTGTCATCATGTCCGGCCAGGGGTCAGACATCTCACAAATGACAATTGCTCTGTAAATGCGGCACCTTGCAGGCTGCTGGCCCAGGGCAAAGAGTCTGTTGATGTGAAAAGTTGTGTCAGCCCCACCAGACCACAATAAGAACAGAGAGACTGTTAACTTGGATCATTGTCACCAGACCGGACCAGTGTCCGGAGGGACAGGAAATATTGTCAGAATACCAAATGTCCCAAATGTGGCACACAATCTGCCTGTAGGGTCCAGACTAAGCCCTTTTTGGGAACTTAGGAAGCCTTGGGGGCTGGACCCTAGGTAGTACAATTGTTGAAGGAGGGATACCTATGTCCATATACCTATACAAGAACAATCCAGGAAATGCCTGAGATTTCTCATCCAAGGTCGGGCATACCAGTTCAAGGCCCTGCCTTTCGGTTTGTCCACAGCACCTTTGGAGTTCATCGTGATACCAAAGGAGGTGAATTGATGGCTATACACAAGGATTTAAGACATCTCCAACATACACAGGAACTAGTAAATAATGTGTCAGCAGCTAGGTTGGCTGGTGAACTTAGAGAAATCAGAGCTGGAGCCCAAACAAGACTTCAATTTTGTAGGCTACCAGTTCGTACCTCAGATCTGATCCGGTCCGACTGACTCCAGACCGGTAGCAGAACCTTCAAGAGAAAATGCAGAAATTGCTATCCCTACCGGCTTGCCCGGTCCGGGAATTCAGGTCCGTGATAGGCTTACTAACGGCTACAGAAAAGCAAGTTCATGTAGGCCAACTTCATATGAGACTCATTCAGTGGCATCACAAACACAACTGGAGGGCCCCAGAATCACTGGAAAAGGTGATCCCAACCCCCAGGTCCTTGCACCTCCTTTACAATGATGGCTGAAGGAAGACAATGTACTTACAGTCCAACCATTACACCCAATAAAACATGCTCTGCAAATAATTACAGACGCATCAATAGAAGGGTGGGGCGCTCGCTTAGACGAGCGCTTGCAAGAGCAACCTGGTCCCCTCCGGGAAGCAAGCTGCATATAAACTATCTAGAACCTAAAGCAGTCTTTCTGGCCTTAAACAAGATAGTACCTGTAGCAACTGACAACACCACAGCAGGGTCTCAAATTCGCAGTCGCCAACTCGCCCACGGCGACTTTATTGGACGAAGGTCGAGTAGAAACGCTTTTATTGTCGCCCGGCTGGCGAATTTAAAATGAAGTGAACTCTGCCAGTCCACGTTTTCTAACATATTTCTTGGATCTACGACTCCGCCATTTTATAAACAAAGCACACTCACGGTATTTCTATTCATGTATTAGTTTCAAATCGAGGCGTGTCGTGACGACAGCCAGTAAAAAGCTAACATACATCTAGTAAGGGATCAATGTCATTTCTTTTCTGGCATTTCATTGGTTAAAATAATAGAATCACGTTTTGAATGTAAAGAAATGAAAGTCTTTTTATTTTAACTTTCTTCCGTGACTACTGTTTTGAATGCAAATATCAGACATACATGGAATCGCGTTTTGAATGTAAGAACACGGAAGTCCTTTTAGTTTAAAAATCTTCCGTAGCCCAGTGTTTTGAATGCATGGAAGGTGCTTTTTTATTCATTTATTTTTGGTTACTTGTACAATGTACCTGTTGAAAAAAAATATTTTTAAAATTGGTGACATAGAAGGGGATGATTTTTTTCATTCATTTAGTATTGGTAATGAATACATTCAGACACAGTGCAAAACACATTACAAAAATATATTAAAAATTGGTGACATAGATAGGGATGGGTTTTTACTTTATAAATTTCTTTTCAACAATGGTGACATAGATATGGATGTTTTTTTTCTTTCCTTTTTTTTAAATTATTGGTAACTTATATATTTACCATGCAATAAATTATAAATTATTTTTAAACATTGATGGGATGTTCGAATAAAGAAGGACCGCTTAATATTTGTAAGGGCCACTTAAGTCTAAAAGTTACTGGTCCTGCTGGCCACCATTAATTTCGCACGAGTCTGAGACCCTGCCACAGTAGTGTCATACATAAACAAGGAAGGAGGCATGAGGTCATGCCCACTTTGTGCCCTTCTATGGAGAATCTTGACCTGGTGTACCAGGAAACAAGTGACTCTTAAGCACGACACATTCCAGGCCGGCCAAATGTGGTAGCAGACAAGCTATCCAGGCTAGGCCAGACCATCCAAACAGTGGTTTCTCCTTCCAGAGGTCTTCCACTCTATGCAGCAGGTGGCACCGGCCCAAATAGACTTATTTGCCACGAGGTTCAACAACAGGTTGCCTGTGTTTGTGTCACCGGTACCGGATCCCCTGGCCACAGCAGTGGATGCACTCAGTCGGCCATGGTAGGATCTGAAAGCATACACCTTCCCACCATCACCATATTGGGCAAGGTGGTAGAGAAGTTGCAAGACTCCCCATGCAAGAGAATCATTCTGATTGCTCCGGGGTGGCCCAACATGCCTTGGTTTTGGGATCTAGTGGCTACGTCCAGCCAAATCCCACTGAGCCTGCCCAATATGCCCAACCTGTTGACAGCCATTCAATCAGATCCCTCACAGAAATCTGACAAACCTTAATATCCCTGCAGGGCTCCTAGAGCCTCAGCAATCGAGGAGCAGGACTTGTCTGAGGCAGTGGCAGCAAGAGTTGAGGCTCCTCAAAGGGGATCAATCAGATCAGTCTATGAGGCAAGTGGGCCATTTTTACAAGTGATGTATCATTCATCAGGTGGACTTCGGGGTCCCCCCTGTAAAGTTAGTTGCTGACTTCCTTATGTACCTATTTCAGGACAGGAAGTTGCAGCCTAGCACCATTGATGGTTACAGGTCAGACATTGCTGATAGACTGGGAAATTCGCCCATCAATATCAGTAAGGATGAAAATCTCACTCGTCTCCTGGATAGTTTCCACTGAGACAGACCCAAAGGCCGGAAGGGAATCCCCTCCTGGAACCTCTCCCTGGTTTTTTGCACCAGCTGACAAGGGTCATTTTGAACCAATTAAAGAGGCCTCCTTGAAGCATTTGACCTTCAAGACAGTTTTCCTCTTGGCCCTGGGGTCAGGCAAGAGTAGAAGTGAGACACATGCTTGGCAAAACAGAAATATTAGACACCAGTCCGACTGGTCAAGGTGTCCCTGTACCCGTCACCCAGCTTTCTCCCCAAGAATCAGCTGGCCAAAGAGGGTCCAGACAGTGTGGCCCCAGGGGTATAACAGCCCTGGCCCCAACTCTGGATAGATCCCTCAAGTCTGACAGGTCCCTCTGTCCAGTCAGAGCATTGCGCTACTATTTGGACAGGACCTCGGGCAGAATAAGGAGGTGGTTTTTGTCTCCTTTAAGAAAGGTTTTGACAAAGACATCTCACCTGCCACTATCTCCTCTTGGATCAAGCAGACTGTGATCCTATGTTATGAGCTCTCTGACCTGGAGGCCCACCCTTTACATCAGGTTAAAGCCCATGATGTCAGGGCCTTTGATGCTTCTAAGGTCTTCCAGTCGGAAGTTTCCTTAGATACAGTCTTGTCAGCCTGCCACTGAAGTCACATAATACCTTCACATGGTTCTATCTGAAGGGCAGGGCTTGGGCTGACTCAGAGCTTTACCAATTGGGCTCGGTAGTGGCTGCTCAGCAGATCCACAAGTGGCCCTTAGATGGAGGAGATTTGTATATATATATATAAACAGTTCTACAAGCACATAGTATAAAATGTGATGTGCTTCCTTCGGGAGGTTTATTGGCTTTCTGGGACTGAACTCATCCCTCTCTTCCCCTACCTCAGAGCAGGTCTGTTAAAAAAGGGGGGGGGGGGGGGGGGCGACGTTGGTATAGCCCCGGGTAACCGGCTGTTGGCAACCGACCAAGGTCTTACAGGGTTTCCTGACCTTAAGGTCAACCCAGGCCTGGGCCTATAGGTCTCCTGACGAAGTCAGCCTAGACCGTAGGTTAAAATTTGCTATTACTTGTGAGTTCACATAAGTCCCTAGTAACTTACCCGCCGACCAAGCGGTAGTTATTCAGCAATTGTCCATTGGATAGGATGTATTAACGCAATAAAATTGCAAATTTAATAAGTAAATTAAATTTTTATAAGTTAATACCCTATCCAATGGACACACAAGACCCTCCCACCGACCCCGCTATCAGCTTACTAGGGGTCTAAGAGGTTTAGACAACGAAAAAGATGCTATGACGTCAGGTTGTCTAGACAGGAAGGAAGTACGAGGCGCCATCTGGGGAGTGCACAGTACTACGGACCGGCCAGCCGGTGGCAACACAGGACGTCTTTTTCTGGCGTTTGGCGGGCCGGTCTGCGCCGACCGGATTAGCAATTGTCCATTGGATAGGGTATTAACTTATAAAAATTTAATTTACTTATTAAATTTGCAAGTGTGTTCAGAATAACAGTAACATTGGTCATAAGAGAAACTGAATTCTCTTCAAAACAAAGTCTGAAGCTTCTTAACTGGCTTCCAATAGAACGAATTACATACTGTGTCTCACTCGGTGTTTTCATTGCCTTTTGTGGGCTTACCCCTAATTGCTTCACAAAACTCATAACACTATACACCCCTCAACGAACACTGCCTTCTTAGCTCTACCACCCAAAATATCAGTTAAAAACTTGTCGTAGAAAAAGCTTTGCAGTTTCTGGTCCAATATTCTAGAGTAAACTGTCTCTCAATATCGGAAAAAGACATGACATTGGACTTTAAAAAAATTTTGAAAATACATTTTTTTGTCAGACATATCAATAATGTCATGTGCCTAATTATCTGCTCAGTAGCAAGACACTTTCCTGTCCCCGACCCTTAATCGTGGACAGTCTGTGACAAAAAAGGTAAAATGGGTGGGACTACTGAAAGTCTGGGATTAAGTTCAGATCGGCCTGAGGAGGCCCCAGACTGGTCTGGGACTAAGAACCGATTAAGCCATTTTTCTAGTTGTAGACAAAACGACTGGGTCCCAGGACGCCTCAGGCCTCCTGGGACTAAGCCCCGACTAACCCACGATTAAGTCCCGACCCTCCAAGGTGTCCTGAGGCGTCCCCAGGCTTCCCCAGACTGAGATGGCCGATTCTTGTTTTGCAAAGGGGCTAAGGGTCGCAGGAGGCCTGGGACTAAGGCACTAAGGGTCTGGGACTAAGGGTCGGGGACTAAGGGTCGCAGGTGGCCTGGGACAACATAGGACTGTGTAAATTTGGTCTGAGGAAGCCTGGGACTGGACATTTTGTTTATGGCGGGAAAAAACAATCGGTTGGGAGAAATATCAAACATGTTTGATTTTTCACACGGCATCAACCGACCACAACCGACCCTTACAGGACGCCTGGGACTAAGCAAATTTTTGCAACCGAGTGAACTGACCCCCCAAAACCCTTAATCGGGAGCCTTAGTGTAATTTATTTGTTGTTTGTATAATGCTGTGCAAAGAATAGTTCTATAAATGTCCATTGTTCTGTTTCTTTTTACCCATTTTGTCCATGGTGTCTGGATGAGCAGGTGGACGGCGGGAAAAACGTGTCCGGGCTATATCTCAGAAACCATAAGGTGTAGGAAGTTGATACTTGGTAGGCACATTGGTTAGGGGGTGTAGGTGTGCAGCGTCATATTGTGACCTTGATTTGACATTTGACCTTTCCGTAGTAATCTTGACCTATGAACTCTTGTCCGGGCTATATCTCAAAAACCGTAAGGTGTAGGAAGTTTATACTTGATAGAGTCATTGGTTGGGGGTTGTAGATGTGCAATGTTATGGTGTGACCTTGATTTGACCTTTGACCTTGCCGTAGTGACCTTGACCTGTAAAATCTTGTCTGGGCCATATCTCAGAAACCATAAGGTGTCGGAAGTTGATATGTGGTACGGACACTGGGGGTTGTAGGTGTTCAACATCATGGTGTGACCTTGATTTGACCTTCCCGTTGTGACCTTGACTAATAAAATCTTGTCCAGGCTGTATCTTGGAAACCGTAAAGTGTAGGAAGTTGATACTTGGTAGAGACATTGGTTGGGAGTTGTAGGTGTGCAACATCATGTTATGAACTTGATTTAACCTTTTCTTTGCTGTAGTGACCTTGACCTATAAAATCTTGTCTGGGCTATATCACAGAAACCGTAAGGTCTAGGAAGTTGATACTTGGTAGGGACATTGGTTAGGGGTTGATGGTGTGCAATGTAATAGTGTGACCTTGATTGGACCTTTGCTCTTGCCGTAGTGACCTTGAACTATAAAATCTTGTCTGGGCTATATCTCAGCAACTGTAAGGTGTAAGAAGTTCTTACTTGGTAGGAACATTGGTTGGGGGTTGTAGGTGTGGATCATCATGGTGTGACCTTGATTAGACCATTGACCTTGTCTTAGTGACCATGAGTTTTTAAATCTTGTACGGGCTATTTCTTGGATGTTGTAAGGTGTAAAAGGTTGATACTCAGTAGGGACATTGGTTTGTGGGTTGTAGGTGTCCATCATGGTGTGACCTTTAACTTTGGCTCTCCCAAAGTGTGTTCACCTGCCATATTTGAGACATGTTTCTCTTATGACAAAGATATATGGATTGCTGCAACTTACTATTATATGTACTCCTTCATAATTAAGCGTCCCTGATAGGGCGCTTATTTGTTTTCACCTCAGTTTCCTCGCCGCTGCATTATGGTCTCCCTTGAATATCTCCCTTATTATTAGAAGGATTCAAACCATATTTGGCAATTATATACCTTAGGCGTGGGAAAATTTTTCTGCATGCTTAAATTTGACCTTTATGAAGGTCACATGATCAAAAACAATTTTTTTAAGTACACCCCCCCGTCATCACAGTTCAGGAAAAACTACTTGCTACACAGCCTTATGCTTTGACACACCTGTTCATACTATCGAAAACGCGAGCTGATTAGATTTTGGGAGCAATCCCTTGAAAAATGTCTCATTTATGGGTGATTTCCTCACACCTTCCAATCTGAGAGCCTAAAATTTAGGTCAACCCCCTATTATCTTCTTAAGTATTGCATTTAGAGCCATAAAATGTATTGGGAGGTAATAGGAAACCATATGTGGAGAGTCTAAATAGCCGGTCAGTTTTACCCCACGGCCCCCCCCTTATGGGTCAAACTGGGGTCATAAAATAGCTGATTTTGAGTTTTTGCCTTATATCTCCTTTATTGTTGCTTTTATAGCTTTAGAATGTATTAAGAGGTATTGGGAAAGCATATGTGGAGAGTCTTAATAGCCGGTCAGTTTTACCCCCCGACCCCCCCTTATGGGTCAAACTGGGGTCATAAAATAGCTGATTTTGAGTTTTTGCCTTATATCTCCTTGATTCTTGCTTTTATAGCTTCAGAATGTATTAAGAGGTATTGGGGAAGCATATGTGGAGAGTCTTAATAGCCGGTCAGTTTTACCCCCCGACCCCCCCTTATGGGTCAAACTGGGGTCATAAAATAGCTGATTTTGAGTTTTTGCCTTATATCTCCTTTTTTGTTGCTTTTATAGCTTCAGAATGTATTAAGAGGTATTGGGAAAGCATATGTGGAGAGTCTAAATAGCCAGTCAGTTTTACCCCCCAACCCCCCCTTATGGGTCAAACTGGGGTCATAAAATAGCTGATTTTGAGTTTTTGCCTTATATCTCCTTTATTGTTGCTTTTATAGCTTCAGAATGTATTAAGAGGTATTGGGAAAGCATATGTGGAGAGTCTTAATAGCCGGTCAGTTTTACCCCCCGACCCCCCCTTATGGGTCAAACTGGGGTCATAAAATAGCCGATTTTGAGTTTTTGCCTTATATCTCCTTTTTTGTTGCTTTTATAGCTTCAGAATGTATTAAGAGGTATTGGGAAAGCATATGTGGAGAGTCTAAATAGCCAGTCAGTTTTACCCCCCAACCCCCCCTTATGGGTCAAACTGGGGTCATAAAATAGCTGATTTTGAGTTTTTGCCTTATATCTCCTTTATTGTTGCTTTTATAGCTTCAGAATGTATTAAGAGGTATTGGGAAAGCATATGTGGAGAGTCCCCCCCCCCCCCCCCCCATGGATCTCCTTTAATGTTGCTTTTATAGATTGAGAATGTATTAAGAAGTATTGGGAAAGCATATGTGGAGAGTGTAAGTAGCCGGTCAGTTTTACCACCCCCCCCCCCCTTATGGGTCAAACTGGGGTAAAAAATAGCTGTTTTGGAGTTTTTAACCTCATATCTCCTTCATTGTAGCTATTATAGCTTCGGAATGTATTAAGAGGTATTGGGAAACCATATGTGGACAGTCTAAATAGCCGGTTAGTTTTACCTTCTGACCCTCATGTATGAGTCAAACTGGGGTCATGAAATAGCTTTTGCCTTTATTGTTGCTTTTATGCTTTCACAATGTATTAAAACCTATTGCAAAACCCTGTGGACAATCTAAATAGCAATACATACTTGCACACATGATTATATGATTATATTATATGATTATTAGGGATGGGTCGGTATGAAAAATATGTAGATCGGGATGTCGCCAATGCAAAACCGTACCGAATTCGGGACTCCGCGTATTAGTTCACCCCAAACAAACATGGACGTTTCCTCAACGACATCGCAATAAAAGCTCATAAATGCACAAAATATGTGATAAAAACATACAGTGTCTTCATATTTCTGGTTTCTTTCCAATATTTTAAGTTTTCCTTCATTTATATGAGTTGACAAGCGAAATTGAGGTTATAAAGTGTCGTAACCAAAACATGGCAGTTCTGCTCAACGCATCGCTTATAAAAGACTGTAAATGGACGAAAATATGGAATAAAAGCTTATAATTTCTTCAGATTTTAGGTATGTTTCTGATATTTTAACTCTTCCTTCCATTATGTGTGGTGACAAGCGAAGTGGCGGTTGTAAAATCTCATCACGGTATTTCAGTAAAATGCTCTCGACACCGAGATACCGGACCTACCGACCCATCCCTAATGATTATATGAAGTTATCAATACTCGTTACTGAAATGCTTTGTAGCATTTACACAAAATTTACTAAAGTTACACCAATGTTGTACATCCAATGTACAACACTTTCTCCAGCTTGTCTATGTCTACAACGCTTGTTTATGTTAATTAAAGAAGACCTTTGTAGGATTTTCCGTCATGATATCACTAAGGGGGTTGGTTTATGTAACAATACGGTACAGCTTTGTGCATTCTTAGCTTTACAGCATGCTTATTAAAACCACAAGGCATTTTAAACTCTCAGGGACGCTTCGCTTTTGTTAGCAAAAGCATTCATCTAGTTTTGCTATTAAATTTCTATTGACAGCTAGTCTCCAATTAATAAATTTTACAGCTTCATAATTTTTAGTTTCCTGATTAATGCTGTAATCTTGCTATTCAGTTGTCTTGTTATCTCCCGCCGGGCTTTACCCCGGGAGGGAGATTATGAAATGATGTCTGTGTGTGCGTGCGTGCGTGCGTGCGTGCGTGCGTGTGTGCGTGCGTTAGTTAGTCACGCAGATTTCTCCAAAACTACTACAGCTACAGATTTTTTGTAAATTAATTGTCCCAATTAATTTTCATGCCCTTGAAAAAAATTTTGGTTTTATTGACTTAGGCCTAAAGATAAGTGAGTAATAGCAATCTTAGCTACTTTGAGTAAAGGGCTCATAACTCAAAAACTATTGCAGTAACAACTTTTTCTTCAAATATGTTGTTCAGCTACTTTGTCCTTAGCTATAAGATGGTACATAGTTTGGGGTCCCATTGCATGCCATAAGTGAGTAATAGCTATTTTCTCATTTGTAGCTAAATAACAGAAGAAGTAAATGTCAAATATCTTCAAAAGTATTGAAGTTAGGGAAATCTTTTCAAATATGTTGTCCATCTACTTTTTGGTAAGCTATGACATAGTAAAGTTTCAGGTCTGTTGCACCTTGGATAGCTGAGTTATAGCTACTTTGAAATTCTGACTGTTGAGTAAAGCCATTGTAACTCCAAAACTATTGCAGTTGGAGTATTTTCCTAAAATATGTTGTTCAGCTACTTTGTTCTTAGCTATAAGATGGTACATAGTTTGGGGTTCTATTGCTTGCCATAAGTGAGTAATAGCTATTTTCTCATTTGTAGCTAAATAACAGAAGAAGTAAATGTCAAATATCTTCAAAAGTATTGAAGTTAGGGAAATCTTTTCAAATATGTTGTCCATCTACTTTTTGGTAAGCTATAACATAGTAAAGTTTCAGACCTGTTGCACCTTGGATAGCTGAGTTATAGCTACTTTGAAATTCTGACTGTTGAGTAAAGCCATTGTAACTCCAAAACTATTGCAGTTAGAGTATTTTCCTAAAATATGTTGTTCAGCTACTTTGTCCTTAGCTATAAGATGGTACATAGTTTGGGGTTCTGTTGCATGCCATAAATGAGTAATAGCTATTTTGTTATTTGTAGCAAAATCATGACATAAGTAAATGTCAAATATCTTCAAAAGTATTAAAGTTGGGGAAATCTTTTCAAATATGTTGTCCATCTACTTTTTGGTAAGCAATGACATAGTAAAGTTTCAGACCTCTTGCACCTTGGATAGCTGAGTAATAGCTACTTTGAAATTCTGACTGTTGAGTAAAGCTATTGTAACTAAAAAAGTATTGCAGTTAGAGTGTTTTCCTAAAATATGTTGTTCAGCTACTTTGTTCTTAGCTATAAGATGGTACATAGTTTGGGGTTCTATTGCTTGCCATAAGTGAGTAATAGCTATTTCCTCATTTGTAGCTAAATAACAGAAGAAGAAGTAAATGTCAAATATCTTCAAAAGTATTAAAGTTAGGGAAATCTTTTCAAATATGTTGTCCATCTACTTTTTGGTAAGCTATGACGTAGTAAAGTTTCAGACCTGTTGCACCTTGGATAGCTGAGTAATAGCTACTTTGAAATTCTGACTGTTGAGTAAAGCCATTGTAACTCCAAAACTATTGCAGTTGGAGTATTTTCCTAAAATATGTTGTTTAGCTACTTTGTTCTTAGCTATAAGATGGTACATAGTTTGGGGTTCTATTGCTTGCCATAAGTGAGTAATAGCTATTTTCTCATTTGTAGCTAAATAACAGAAGAAGTAAATGTCAAATATCTTCAAAAGTATTGAAGTTAGGGAAATCTTTTCAAATATGTTGTCCATCTACTTTTTGGTAAGCTATGACATAGTAAAGTTTCAGGTCTGTTGCACCTTGGATAGCTGAGTAATAGCTACTTTGAAATTCTGACTGTTGAGTAAAGCCATTGTAACTCCAAAACTATTGCAGTTGGAGTATTTTCCTAAAATATGTTGTTCAGCTACTTTGTTCTTAGCTATAAGATGGTACATAGTTTGGGGTTCTATTGCTTGCCATAAGTGAGTAATAGCTATTTTCTCATTTGTAGCTAAATAACAGAAGAAGTAAATGTCAAATATCTTCAAAAGTATTGAAGTTAGGGAAATCTTTTCAAATATGTTGTCCATCTACTTTTTGGTAAGCTATAACATAGTAAAGTTTCAGACCTGTTGCACCTTGGATAGCTGAGTTATAGCTACTTTGAAATTCTGACTGTTGAGTAAAGCCATTGTAACTCCAAAACTATTGCAGTTAGAGTATTTTCCTAAAATATGTTGTTCAGCTACTTTCTCCTTAGCTATAAGATGGTACATAGTTTGGGGTTCTGTTGCATGCCATAAATGAGTAATAGCTATTTTGTTATTTGTAGCAAAATCATGACATAAGTAAATGTCAAATATCTTCAAAAGTATTAAAGTTGGGGAAATCTTTTCAAATATGTTGTCCATCTACTTTTTGGTAAGCTATGACATAGTAAAGTTTCAGACCTCTTGCACCTTGGATAGCTGAGTAATAGCTACTTTGAAATTCTGACTGTTGAGTAAAGCTATTGTAACTAAAAAAGTATTGCAGTTAGAGTGTTTTCCTAAAATATGTTGTTCAGCTACTTTGTTCTTAGCTATAAGATGGTACATAGTTTGGGGTTCTATTGCTTGCCATAAGTGAGTAATAGCTATTTCCTCATTTGTAGCTAAATAACAGAAGAAGAAATAAATGTCAAATATCTTCAAAAGTATTAAAGTTAGGGAAATCTTTTCAAATATGTTGTCCATCTACTTTTTGGTAAGCTATGACGTAGTAAACTTTCAGACCTGTTGCACCTTGGATAGCTGAGTAATAGCTACTTTGAAATTCTGACTGTTGAGTAAAGCCATTGTAACTCCAAAACTATTGCAGTTGGAGTATTTTCCTAAAATATGTTGTTCAGCTACTTTGTTCTTAGCTATAAGATGGTACATAGTTTGGGGTTCTATTGCTTGCCATAAGTGAGTAATAGCTATTTTCTCATTTGTAGCTAAATAACAGAAGAAGTAAATGTCAAATATCTTCAAAAGTATTGAACTTAGGGAAATCTTTTCAAATATGTTGACCATCTACTTTTTGGTAAGCTATAACATAGTAAAGTTTCAGACCTGTTGCACCTTGGATAGCTGAATTATAGCTACTTTGAAATTCTGACTGTTGAGTAAAGCCATTGTAACTCCAAAACTATTGCAGTTAGAGTATTTTCCTAAAATATGTTGTTCAGCTACTTTGTCCTTAGCTATAAGATGGTACATAGTTTGGGGTTCTATTGCATGCCATAAGTGAGTAATAGCTATTTTGTTATTTGTAGCAAAATCATGACATAAGTAAATGTCAAATATCTTCAAAAGTATTAAAGTTAGGGAATTCTTTTCAAATATGTTATCCATCTACTTTTTCATAAGCTATCACATAGTAAAGTTTCAGATCTGTTGCACATTGGATAGCTGAGTAATAGCTACTTTGAAATTCTACAGTTGAGTAAATCCATTGTAACTCCAAAACTATTGCAGTTACAGCTTTTTTTTCAAATATGTTGTTCAGCTACTTTGTCCTTAGCTATAAGCTGGCATGTAGTTTGGGGTTGTATTGCATGCCATAAGTGAGTAATAGCTATTTTCTTATTAGTAGCAAAATAATGACATAAGTAAATGTCAAATATCTTCAGAAGTATTAAAGTTACGGAATTCTTTTCAAATATGTCATTCATCTACTTTTTTGCAAGCTATCACATGGTAAAGTTTCAGACCTGTTGCACATTGCATAGCTAAGTAATAGCTACTTTGAAATTGTGACTGTTGAGTAAATCCATTGTAACTCCAAAACTATTGCAGTTACAGCTTTTTCTTCAAATATGTTGTTCAGCTACTTTGTCCTTAACTATAAGATGGTATATATTTTGGGGTTGTATTGCATGCCATAAGTGAGTAATAGCTATTTTCTTATTTGTAGCAAAATAACAACATAAGTAAATGTCAAATATCTTCAAAAGTATTAAAGTTAGGGAAATATTTTCAAATATGTTATTCATCTAGTTTTTGATAACCTATCACATAGTAAAGTTTCAGACCTGTTGCACATTGGATAGCCGAGTAATACCTACTTTGAAATTGTGACTGTAGGGTAAATGCATATAGTTTGGGGTTCTATTGCATGCCATAAGTGAGTTATAGCTATTTTCTTATTTGTGGCAAAATAATGACATAATTTTTCTCAAATAACTGCTTCATCTACTTTTGGGAGAGCTTTCACATGGTGAAGTTTCAGACCCGTAGCTAATTATTCACCTACTCAAAATGAGTAAATGATAATTATCTCTAAAAGTATTGCGGATATCCAATTTTTATCAAATAACTCATTCATCTACTTTTGGGAGAGCTTTCACATGGTGAAGTTCCAGACCCGTAGCTAATTACTCACCTACTCAAAATGAGTAAATGTGAATTATCCCAAAAAGTATTGGGGATATCCAATTTTTCTTAAATAACTCATTCACCTACTTTTGGAAGAGCTTTCACTTGGTGAAGTTTCAGACCCATAGCTAATTATTCACCTACTCAAAATGAGTAAATGCTAATTATCTCTAAAAGTATTGTGGATATCCAATTTTTATCAAATTACTCGTTCATCTACTTTTAGGAGAGCTTTCACATGGTGAAGTTCCAGACCCGTAGCTAATTACTCGCCTACTCAAAATGAGTAAATGTGAATTATCTGTAAAAGTATTGCAGATATCCAATTTTTCTCAAATAACTCATTCACCTACTTTTCGGAGAGCTTTTACTTGGTGAGGTTTCAGAGCCGTAGCTAATTATTCACCTACTCAAAATGAGTAAATGTGAATTATCTCTAAAAGTATTGCGGATATCCAATTTTTATCAAATAACTCATTCACCTACTTTTGGAAGAGCTTTCACTTGGTGAAGTTTCAGACCCGTAGCTAATTATTCACCTACTCAAAATGAGTAAATGCTAATTATCTCTAAAAGTATTGTGGATATCCAATTTTTATCAAATTACTCGTTCATCTACTTTTGGGAGAGCTTTCACATGGTGAAGTTCCAGACCCGTAGCTAATTACTCACCTACTCAAAATGAGTAAATGTGAATTATCCCTAAAAGTATTGGGGATATCCAATTTTTCTCAAATAACTCATTCACCTACTTTTGGAAGAGCTTTCACTTGGTGAAGTTTCAGACCCATAGCTAATTATTCACCTACTCAAAATGAGTAAATGCTAATTATCTCTAAAAGTATTGTGGATATCCAATTTTTATCAAATTACTCGTTCATCTACTTTGGGGAGAGCTTTCACATGGTGAAGTTCCAGACCCGTAGCTAATTACTCGCCTACTCAAAATGAGTAAATGTGAATTATCTGTAAAAGTATTGCAGATATCCAATTTTTATCTCCCGCCGGGCTTTACCCCGGGAGGGAGATTATGAAATGATGTCTGTGTGTGTGCGTGCGTGCGTGCGTGTGTGCGTGCGTTAGTTAGTCACGCAGATTTCTCCAAAACTACTACAGCTACAGATTTTTTGTAAATTAATTGTCCCAATGAATTTTCATGCCCTTGAAAAAAATTTTGGTTTTATTGACTTAGGCCTAAAGATAAGTGAGTAATAACAATCTTAGCTACTTTGAGTAAAGGGCTCATAACTCAAAAACTATTGCAGTAACAACTTTTTCTTCAAATATGTTGTTCAGCTACTTTGTCCTTAGCTATAAGATGGTACATAGTTTGGGGTCCCATTGCATGCCATAAGTGAGTAATAGCTATTTTCTCATTTGTTGCTAAATAACAGAAGAAGTAAATGTCAAATATCTTCAAAAGTATTGAAGTTAGGGAAATCTTTTCAAATATGTTGTCCATCTACTTTTTGGTAAGCTATGACATAGTAAAGTTTCAGACCTGTTGCACCTTGGATAGCTGAGTAATAGCTACTTTGAAATTCTGACTGTTGAGTAAAGCCATTGTAACTCCAAAACTATTGCAGTTAGAGTATTTTCCTAAAATATGTTGTTCAGCTACTTTGTTCTTAGCTATAACATGGTACATAGTTTGGGGTTCTATTGCTTGCCATAAGTGAGTAATAGCTATTTTCTCATTTGTAGCTAAATAACAGAAGAAGTAAATGTCAAATATCTTCAAAAGTATTGAAGTTAGGGAAATCTTTTCAAATATGTTGTCCATCTACTTTTTGGTAAGCTATAACATAGTAAAGTTTCAGACCTGTTGCACCTTGGATAGCTGAATTATAGCTACTTTGAAATTCTGACTGTTGAGTAAAGCCATTGTAACTCCAAAACTATTGCAGTTAGAGTATTTTCCTAAAATATGTTGTTCAGCTACTTTCTCCTTAGCTATAAGATGGTACATAGTTTGGGGTTCTATTGCATGCCATAAGTGAGTAATAGCTATTTTGTTATTTGTAGCAAAATCATGACATAAGTAATGTCAAATATCTTCAAAAGTATTAAAGTTAGGGAATTCTTTTCAAATATGTTATCCATCTACTTTTTCATAAGCTATCACATAGTAAAGTTTCAGATCTGTTGCACATTGGATAGCTGAGTAATAGCTACTTTGAAATTCTACAGTTGAGTAAATCCATTGTAACTCCAAAACTATTGCAGTTACAATATTTTCGTAAAATATGTTGTTCAGCTACTTTGTCCTTAGCTATAAGCTGGCATGTAGTTTGGGGTTTTATTGCATGCCATAAGTGAGTAATAGCTATTTTCTTATTAGTAGCAAAATAATGACATAAGTAAATGTCAAATATCTTCAGAAGTATTAAAGTTACGGAATTCTTTTCAAATATGTCATTCATCTACTTTTTTGTAAGCTATCACATAGTAAAGTTTCAGACCTGTTGCACATTGCATAGCTAAGTAATAGCTACTTTGAAATTGTGACTGTTGAGTAAATCCATTGTAACTCCAAAACTATTGCAGTTACAGCTTTTTCTTCAAATATGTTGTTCAGCTACTTTGTCCTTAACTATAACATGGTATATATTTTGGGGTTGTATTGCATGCCATAAGTGAGTAATAGCTATTTTCTTATTTGTAGCAAAATAACAACATAAGTAAATGTCAAATATCTTCAAAAGTATTAAAGTTAGGGAAATATTTTCAAATATGTTATTCATCTAGTTTTTGATAACCTATCACATAGTAAAGTTTTAGACCTGTTGCACATTGGATAGCCGAGTAATACCTACTTTGAAATTGTGACTGTAGGGTAAATGCATATAGTTTGGGGTTCTATTGCATGCCATAAGTGAGTAATAGCTATTTTCTTATTTGTGGCAAAATAGTGACATAATTTTTCTCAAATAACTGCTTCATCTACTTTTGGGAGAGCTTTCACATGGTGAAGTTTCAGACCCGTAGCTAATTATTCACCTACTCAAAATGAGTAAATGATAATTATCTCTAAAAGTATTGCGGATATCCAATTTTTATCAAATAACTCATTCATCTACTTTTGGGAGGGCTTTCACATGGTGAAGTTCCAGACCCGTAGCTAATTACTCACCTACTCAAAATGAGTAAATGTGAATTATCCCTAAAAGTATTGGGGATATCCAATTTTTCTTAAATAACTCATTCACCTACTTTTGGAAGAGCTTTCACTTGGTGAAGTTTCAGACCCGTAGCTAATTATTCACCTACTCAAAATGAGTAAATGCTAATTATCTCTAAAAGTATTGTGGATATCCAATATTTATCAAATTACTCGTTCATCTACTTTTGGGAGAGCTTTCACATGGTGAAGTTCCAGACCCGTAGCTAATTACTCACCTACTCAAAATGAGTAAATGTGAATTATCTGTAAAAGTATTGCAGATATCCAATTTTTCTCAAATAACTCATTCACCTACTTTTCGGAGAGCTTTTACTTGGTGAGGTTTCAGACCCGTAGCTAATTATTCACCTACTCAAAATGAGTAAATGTGAATTATCTCTAAAAGTATTGCGGATATCCAATTTTTATCGAATAACTCATTCATCTACTTTTGGGAGGGCTTTCACATGGTGAAGTTCCAGACCCGTAGCTAATTACTCACCTACTGAAAATGAGTAAATGTGAATTATCTCTAAAAGTATTGCAGATAGCCAATTTTTATCAAATAACTCATTCACCTACTTTTGGGAGAGCTTTACTTGGTGAATTTTCAGAGCCGTAGCTAATTATTCACCTCCTCAAAATGAGTAAATGCTAATTATCTCTAAAAGTATTGCGGGTATCCAATTTTTATCAAATTACTCGTTCATCTACTTTTGGGAGAGCTTTCACATGGTGAAGTTCCAGACCTGTAGCTAATTACTCACCTAATCAAAATGAGTAAATGTGAATTATCTGTAAAAGTATTGCACATAGCCAATTTTTTTCAAATAAATCATTCACCTACTTTTGGGAGAGCTTTCACTTGGTGAAGTTTCACACCCGTAGTTAATTATTCACCTACTCAAAATGAGTAAATACGAATTATCTCTACAAGTATTGCAGATAGCCAGTATTTCTGAAATAACTCATTCACATACATTTTGGAGAGCTTTCAATTAGTGAATTTTCAGATCCGTAGCTAATTACTCACCTACTTAAAATGAGTAACTGCCTATTATCGCTAAAAGTATTGCAGATAGCCAATATTTCTCAAATAACTCATTCACCTACATTTTGGAGAGCTTTCACATGCTAAATTTTTTTAATGAATTTTTAAAATAATTTTTAATGCATTAAAATTCATGAAATCATGCACTAAATCAATTATAACTTGAAAAGTATTACATTTAGAGCACCTTGTTAAAATATGTTATCTTTAGTACATCTCATTTATATAGCGGGAGATAAATGCATGCGGCAGAATGCTTGTTTTTAATACTTTATCTTTAGATACATTTTCTTCTCTTAGGTGTATGTTCTCTACTTAAATGTCATTTGGACCTTTATATAACTGACACTATTCTGAAAGTATCCCGATCTTTGTACTCTTTCAATACTTCTATATCTCATGGTGTTGAAAACTATTTCCCCAGGATGTGGGGTATGGGCATCTCTGATGCTATTTTTAAAATTTGACTTCAACCTTATTGTATTTAATGCTGTCATAACCCATTTAGCTTGACACACACAGCTTTGCCTACTTGTCTGAATGTATGGTTGATTTTATGTAGCTCAAAATGTAATAACTATTATTAACTAAAATATTTTAATGACTAACAAAACCTTGTCTCTTTACAATTAATGTTAAACATGGGGACCAATACCCCCAAAAAAGACAATTGTTTTGACCAAATTGTGATTCTATTTATTAGTATTTAATAGCTTGATAGTACCTGACACCATTTTTACCCCACAGCCCTTAATGGCTGTTGGGGTATTGTTTTCACCCATGGTGTCCGGATGGTCGGGTGGGTGAGCGGCAGGAAAAAGTTTGTCCGGGCTGTATCTCAGAAACCGTAAGGTGTAGGAAGTTGATACTTGGTAGGGATATTGGTTAGGGGGTGTAGGTGTGCAACGTCATGGTCTGACCTTGATTTGACCTTTGACCTTGCCGTAGTGACCTTGACCTATAAAATGTTGTCCGGGCTATATCTCGGAAACTGTAAGGCTTGGGAAGTTGATATTTGGTAGGGACATTGGTTAGGGGGTGTAGGTGTGCAACGTTATGGTGTGACCTTGATTTGACCTTTGACCTTGCCGTAGTGACCTTGACCTATAAAATGTTGTCCGGGCTATATCTCAGAAACCGTAAGGTGTAGGAAGTTGATACGTGGTACGGATATTGGTTAGGGGGTGTAGGTGTGCAACGTCATGGTGTGACCTTGATTTGACCTATGACCTTGCCGTAGTGACCTTGACCTATAAAATGTTGTCCGGGCTATATCTCAGAAACCGTAAGGTGTAGGAAGTTGATACATGGTACGGATATTGGTTAGGGGGTGTAGGTGTGCAACGTCATGGTGTGACCTTGATTTGACCTGTGACCTTGCCGTAGTGGCCTTGACCTATAAAATCTTGTCCAGGCTATATCTCAGAAACCGTAAGGTGTAGGAAGTTGATACTTGGTAGGGATATTGCTTAGGGGGTGTTGGTGTGCAGCGTCATGGTCTGACCTTGATTTGACCTTTGACCTTGCTGTAGTGACCTTGACCTATAAAATGTTGTCTGGGCTATATCTCAGAAACCGTAAGGTGTAGGAAGTTGATACTTGGTAGGGATATTGATTAGGGGGTGTAGGTGTGCAACGTCATGGTCTGACCTTGATTTGACCTTTAACCTTGCTGTAGTGACCTTGACGTATAAAATATTGTCCAGGCTTTATCTCGGAAACTGTTAGGTGCAGGAAGTTGATATTTGGTAGAGACATTGGCTAGGGGGTGTAGGTGTGCAGCATCATGGTGTGACCTTGATTTGACCTTTGACCTTGCCATGGTGACCTTGACCTATAAAATCGTCAGGGCTGTATCTCGGAAACCGTAAGGTGTAGGAAGTTGATACATGGTAGGGACATTAGTTATTGGCCATAGGTGTGTATTATCATGGTGTGACCTTAATTTGACCTTTTACCTAGATTAAAAAAAAGTCATATTAGAAGTTACTTTCATAACTTCCCATTGTAAGAGATAGAATTTCATCAAGTGAGCCGCAGATTTTACTCCAACACCACACATAAGCATTCATTAAATGTATTACCACTTCTGTATGCATGGTAATATTCAAACCATCTAAACCATAATTCGGAAATGCAGATGTATATAAAGAGTGTTGAATTTTAGTTTACTGATTAATGCTGTCATCTTGTCATTGAATTATCTTGTTTTAATACTTCATCTTTATACGCATTATCTTTCTTTTAAACATTATTTCTCCATTTAAACATTGTTTGGACCTTTATATAACTGACAGTGCTCTGAAAGTATCCTGAAGTTTGTACTGATACAGTACTTCTATATCTCATGGTGTTGAAAATATTTCCCAAGGCTGTGGGGTACGGGCATCTCTGATGCTATTTTAGTTTTTAGTTATGTTGGTGAAGCGGAACAAATGCACATAATTTATTACCCCACAGCCTTTAAAGGCTGTGTTGTATTGTTTTCACCCATGGAGTCCAGCTGGGCAGACAGTCAAGTGTTTCCTGGGGGGGGTGGGGGTGGTATCTCTCTGGGCTGTGACCCAGAAAACATAAGGTATAGAAATTTCTCAATTGGTAGGGACGCTGGTAGGGGATTTAGGTATGCAGTGTCGTGATGTGACCTTGATTGGACCCTTGACTTTGCCATGATAGTGATTTCAGCCTTTAAAATCTTGCCCGGGCTGTAACTCAGAAACCATAAACTGCAGAAAGTTGATATTTGGCAGGGTTATTTGTTGGGAAATGGGAGGGGTGTAGGTGTGCAGTGTCATATCACCCTGATTTAACCTTTAACCTTGCCATAGTGAGCCAGACCTTTAAAATCTTGTCCCAACAGTAACTCAGAAATTGTAAAGTATAGGAACTTGATACATGGCAGGGTTATTGGTTGGGGGGTTGGATCTGTTTAGTGTCGGGATGTGACCTTGATTTAATCTTTCACCTTGCTCTTGTGATCTTGACTTTTAAAATCTTGTCCAAGCTATATCTTGAAAAATGCATGGTAATAATTTGTCACATGGTACATATATTGGTTGGAAGATTTAAGTGTGCAATTTCATGGTGTGATCTTTGACCTTAGCTCACCCAGAATATTTTCTACTGCCACATTTGAGTCATATCACAAAGTTATATGGATTGCTGCAACTGATTATTTATGTACTTTTACCTAATTGTGCTATCTCCATTGACAGCTGTACTTCAGTTAATGCATGGATCAATTAATAGATTTTACAGCTTCATAACCTTTAGTTCACAAGTTAATATGATCACCTTGCTATTAAATTGTCTTGTTTTGATATTTTTTCTTTGCATGCATTTTCTTTTTCTTTAGTGTTATTTCTCCTGCATAGCTGTACCTTTACATATTAAGTTACACTCTCTGTTCTGAAAGACGCCTTATCTTTGTGCTTTTTCAACTCTTCTATATCTCATGGTATCCAATGCTATATCCCCAGGCTGTGGGATATGGGTGTCCCAGATACTATTTTTTATAACTAATTAACATTATATTTGCATATTGCAATGTGCTCATTTTTATATGATTTTTAGCTGCAACCATATATTGGTGTGCCAACTTTGTCTGGGTGCCATGTCTTGGATCAGGGAATCAAAACAGCCTTGGTTCCAGAATCTTTGTGCCAATGTGTTAAAAATGGGTCCTATTCCAAAACATGTTGCCTTTATCATGGATGGTAACAGGCGTTTTGCCCAGAAGAGGAATTATGACCGTGCAAAGGGACACTTAATGGGCTTTGATAAATTGGCTGAGGTATGTGAACTTTGGTTTGCAAGGTCAGCAGTAAAATATTGCATTAAAAGCTTCTTTTTTGATCATATTCAAAACACTCAAGAAAGGTCCTAATTGTGAAAAAGTCAGTAAATTTTATTCTTGGTCAGGATTTTATCAGAAATTGTAAATAGTCGACCCATTGTTATATAACTTATAACACACATGTTGAACCTTGAAAGTGACATTAGATGCAAAATAACCACTACATTTTAGTTATGGTCAGTTTTGTAACTCCATGAACTCATGTAAGTAATTGGTTAGAAAGAAAATTGCTTTTCTTGTCCTCTATATCATTAGTTTAATAGTTATTGTCCAAACCTCTGCAGAATTTGAAAGGGAGAAAGATGGTAAAACTAAAATATTATAGTAACATACTGACAATCAATAGCAGTAACTGCCCTGGTATGACCTATGTCTTATATACTTATAATATGTTCAAATATTAAAAATTACATACTAACTAAGTCTTTGTAATCTTTCATTTCCAAATTATTCATCCTATTGTTATTTTCTGCATACTTTTTCAGACATTAGAATGGTGTTTAGACATCGGGGTAACTGAAGTCACAGTGTATGCCTTCAGTATTGAGAACTTCAAGCGTTCCAAAGAAGAAGTGGATTGCCTCATGAAGTTGTCGAGAGAAAAATTTGCCAGACTTATGCAGGAAAAGTCAGTGATGGTGTTTTGTATGGCTATTTGCAATGAAAAGTTTTGCGATTATTTGATCTCAGCAGTACATCCAGTGTACAAACTAAGTAATTGTGGAAAACTTTACAGATCCACTAGACTTGCAGCTAAAAAATGCTACAAGTTCATAGTGAAAGTTCCCAGTGTAGGTTAAATCAGTATTGAGTTGTAAAACTGACCTAATGGCAAGTGCTAAAGAATGAATGGTTTAATGTTAACAGTGAAAATCTCATTAAGTTGGCGATTAAAAAAGAAAAAAAAAGAAAAAGTTTTCTTAAGCTAAACTACATCTGGAGCTGTAACACTATAAAGAAGATACAGATTCATGAGGATACTCCCCAGTCTCGGATAGAGGAGTAGGTGTTAATATTGTATGCTAAATATATTATTTTCATATGCAGACAGATGCTGTTTAATCTTAATGGGTAACACAGCTCCAGTAAACTGGGTATAGTTACAAAGGTACTGGCACTTTAAGGCTGAAACAATTAACTGTAATAGCCCAATATAAGAGTACTCATGCATCAGCTGGTGCCAATATTATTTGACCAGTTAACTTTTGTCATGTATATCACCTTGTGCAGACTTGCTCCAAGTCTTTGTATTTGTATCCATCAGTAACCTGAACAGTTAAATTTAAATTAGAAATTTGCGGGAGTTCATTGTATCACAAGCATTCTGGAGTAAAGGGGGATTGTCTCTGAAGAAACAAGTCAGGGCTGGTTGTTTCTCCAGGATTCATTTCCCCAAAAGTCATACGGTACCGATATATATTACATAAAAAACAGAAGGACTTGGTGAAAGTCTACACCTTTTGAGATTATAGTGTACTTTATCATTAGAATTCTTTATATTAGGAGTTCTAACCTATAACAGGTATTCATTTGAAATATTTTATTTGTACATTATCTTTTAAATATAAACTAAGAATTGTTTTAATTAAGCACCAAAATATGTGAATCTGCTATTTTTCTGGTAGCTCAAGATCATCCATATTTTTAGTCAATATTGATTTCCTGGTAATTCACGCAATTGCTAGCATTCTTGATATTATGAGTTAGCAATGTTAAATTTAATATTAAACGGAGCCAATTTAAACAGTGTATGAACTACTGAGTTTGAAATATGTCAAAAATTGATTCTATTTACACAGCATAAGGTGAATGTCCACAAAATTATTAAATTAATGTGAAAATGATACCCTGTTCTCAAGTTTGTTCTCTAGAATGCCCATTTGTCTATTTTTGAACAACTACTTGAGTACACTTTCACAGAACTACTTAAAATGTTTTTACATTAAAGAAAACAGTAATGGTAAACTTATGTTAAAAATGACCACTTACAGCCACCTAAAGTCTTATGGTATACTCTGTATTCCTGATACCTTTGTAAACTGTAGGGAAATGTTAGAGAAACATGGAGTGTGTATCCGTGTCCTCGGCAACCTGACCTTGCTGCCTCAGGACATTCAGGAAATGATTGCAGAAGGGGTCCTTCTCACCCAGAACAACAACAGGTGAGCATGCAACACTTTCCTTTGATGTATCAAATTAGAGTGAAAGGCAAATACCACATATCCTTTATTCATTAGTCATCAGTACCATTTGAATTCCCAACAATATTCATATCTCAAGAACGGGAATGGCCCAGTGACATGGAATCATGGTATCAAGAATAAATGCAACAAAATGTTACAGTTGACATCCAAATTGGCAGCATATATAATAGCCAGGTAAAGTCAGTCTTCAGACTTATGGTGATTCATATGGTCGGTACTTATTTCTGGTTTCTTTGGTTTGAAGCTAATCATAGTATTTCTGCTCCCCTGAAGAGGATACCAGCTTGTCCCATGTTTACCGCTCCAACTAGTGTCAGTAACCATTTGTACCCCTGAATAAAGACTGCCACGTATTAGGGCTGCAAGCGAGCCCGAAAATGTGCCTCGATTCCTCGTTTTGAAAGAACCGACTCGGACTCGGTTAACCGCTTGATTATCGCCCACGAAATAAACTGCTTCATATTTTGACATATCACGCCTATAAAATTATTAATATGCACACAACAGGAAAGAATGTTGATAATTCATTGAATTTTGGAATAAATACGCATTTATAATGCAAAAAATAGGAACGTTTAATATTGCGAGATTTGAGGCGTCTTCGAAATTTGTTATATTAAAATGCCATCTTATAGAAACATTGTTACGCAAAAATTTAAAGTTTGCAAATGCTTAAAATATAAAAACTGAAAACGGAAACACCTTATATTAGTAAAATATATAAATATGTTCATATTTTTAAAGAAAACTCTAATCTTATTGCGTTAATACATCCTATCCAATGGACAATAGCTTATCCGGTCGGCGCGGACCGGCCCGCCAAACGCCATTGCAATGGCCAAAGCAATGGAACACTTAACAGACGTTGTTTTTAGGCGGGTTGCGTGTAACCAACCCGCCTATTAGATTGATGTGTCCGACGTCCGTCTGTCTGTCTGTCCGTCTGTCCGTCCACATTTTTCGTTTCCGGACTCTAACTTTAAAACGGTTTGACCAATCAAATTCAAACTTCACAGGGAGATAGATCACCATCATAGCTAGGTTCCTTTCGAAATTGGTGAAATTCCGTGTGTTCGTTTGTCCGTTTTTCGTCCGTTTGTCTGTCCATCCATCTGTTTGTCCACATTTTCGTTTCCGGACTCTAACTTTAAAACGGTTTGACCAATCAAATTCAAACTTCACAGGGAGATAGATCACCATCATAGCTAGGTTCCTTTCGAAATTGGTGAAATTCCGTGTGTTTGTTTGTCTGTTTTTCCGTCCGTTTCTTCGTTTTTGTCCGTTTTTCTGTCCATCCATCTGTCCGTCCACATTTTTGTTTCCGGACTCTAACTCGAAAACGGTTACTCCAATCTAATTCAAACTTCACAGGGACATACATCACCATCATAGCTAGGTTCCTTTCGAAATTGGTGTAAATCCGTCCGTTCATTTGTCTTGTTTTTCTGTCCATTTGTTCGTTTTTAGGCGGGATGCGTGTAACCAACCCGCCTATTAGATTGATGTGTTCGACGTCCGTCTGTCCGTCCACATTTTCCATTTCCGGACTCTAACTTGAAAACGGTTTGACCAATCAAATTCAAACTTGACAGGGACATAGATCAACATGATAGCTAGGTTCCTTTCGATATTGGTGAAATTCTGTCTGTTCGTTTGTCCGTTTTTCGTCCGTATGTCTGTCCATCCGTCTGTTTGTCCACATTTTCGTTTCCGGACTCTAACTTGAAAACGGTTTGACCAATCGAATTCAAACTTGATAGGGAGATAGATCTCCATCATAGGTAGGTTCCTTTCGATATTGGTGAAATTCCGTCCGTTCATTTGTCTGTTTTTCGTCCGTTTGTCCATCCATCTGTTTGTCTACATTTTCATTTCCGGACTCTAACTCGAAAATGGTTGGACCAATCGGATTCAAACTTGATAGGGAGATAGATCTCCATCATAGCTAGGTTCCTTTCGAAATTGGTGAAATTGCGTCTGTTCGTTTGTCTGTTTTTCGTCCATTTGTCTGTCCATCTGTCTGTCCGTCCACATTTATCCTGTACATATGGTAAATAATACTATGACTTACATTTATTTTAATAAATTATCTTTTGTGATTAGGTGCCATGCAATATTATGGTACATTTTGTAAGTATATGCTATAGCCAAATTTCCCAAGTTCTCACTAAAATAATTTCACCAAATTTTTTGTTATTACCGTTTCATAGTTTTTACTCTTTACTTTATTATTTTATAGCATATACTTACATTGTTTTGCAGACCCTTATAAAGATAAGAAAAGGCACCTAATCATATACACTTTTAGCCAAATGAGTTTATTAGTAAATAATTATAGTTACTAACCAACTAGTATTGAATTCCAAATAATATACCATTTCGGTAACACTTTTTGAGGTTCTGCAATGCATGTCAGCAGCACCTCCTCGTGGTTGTACCGGTAACATGAACAGTGATACATTTTTCCATTTGCACTAGGTATTGTACAGTTCTTACATTGTCAAAAATGTTTGTTTCTGCATGTATAGTAGTGGTAACTAGTACATAATTATATCCCCAGACGAAAGTCGGGGATATATTGGATTCAGGTCCGTCGCGCCGCCGCCGCCGCCGCCGCCGCCGCCGCCGTAGAAATTTCCTTGTGGACGCGATAACTCAAAAACAAATTAACATTTTTTTTTCAAACTTGGTACACATGTTAAGGGTGCCCAAAGGAAGATCCCTATTTTAAGGTGACCTTAAACTCCCAGTAAAAAAGAACTTATGGCCACCTTAAGGTCAGAAATTGGACTTTTGGCCACTTAGAGCCCTGTAGGTCACAAACTATGATGCTCAGCTGGCTGAAATTTTACCTGACAACACATTAATATGTTCTTAGTACATGTGCCGAAAATCACGACTTTAAGTTGAGGAGAAAATTGTCTTTGAGGCCCATAAATACCCCCACTTAGGGATTTTTTGCTATACTTTTCACATATTTTGCCCTATAATTTGGAAGCGGTAATTCTGATGAGTCTCAAACTGTGCTAGGTATAACTTTGATATGTAATCCTTGTCTGTAGAAAATTTTAGGGCTGTAGGTTTACCCAAAGGGGTCGACTTAAGGTCTCAAAAGTGCCCACAGAGACCCAATTTATGCACTTTTTGCCACTTTCAAGCACTGTAGCTTTCAAACTATGTCTCTCATCTAAGTTAAATATCATCTGGGAATATATCTATGTGTTTTCTTATATGTGCCCCAACATTTAGGCCTTTAATGGACAGTTAACCTGTGTATCAGGACCATAAACACCCACCCGAGTGACCCTTATAAGACATTTTTCACATCTTTTTCCCTGTAACTTGGAAATGGTAAGTCTGAGAAGTTTCAAACTGTATTAGATATATATTCTGTGTGTAATCTTAGTATGTAACAGATTTTAAGTCTGAAGCTTTAATTTTGAAGGTCAAATTGAGGTCTCTAAAAGGCTCCCAAAGACCCAATATTTGGACTTTTTGCTACTTTTAAGCCCTGTGACTGTCAAACTATGTGACTGATAGAGCTCAAATCCTATCTGGGAAGATATTAGTATGTTATTTATATATGTGCCAAAAATTAAGGCTTTAAGAAGACATTTAACCTGTGTATGAGGACCATAAATCCCCACCCGAGTGACCATTTTTAGACATTTTTCACATATTTTGCCCTGTAACTTGGAAATGGTAAGTCTAAGAAGTTTCAAACTGTATTAGATGCATATTCTATGTGTAATCTTAGTATGTGACAAATTTTAAGTCTGAGGCTTTAATTTGAAGGCCACATTTAGGTCTCTAGAAGGCCCCATAAAGACCCAGTATTTGGACTTTTTGCCAATTTTAAGGCCTGTGACTGTTAAACTACGTGACTGATAGAGCTGAAATCTCATCTGGGAATACATTATTATGTTCTTTTTACATGTGCCAAAAATCAAGGCTTCAAGTAGACATTTAACCTGTGTATGAGGACCTTAAACACCCACCTGAGTGACCCTTTTAAGACATTTTTCACATATTTTGCTCTGTAACTTGGAAATGGTAAGTCTGAGAAGTTTCAAACTTTATTAGATACATATTCTATGTGTAATCTTAGTATGTAACAAATTTTAAGTCTGAAGCTTTAATTTGAAAGCCACATCGAGATCTCTAAAAGGCCCACAGAGACCCAATATTTGGACTTTTTAACCACCTTTAAGCCCTGTGACTGTTAAACTATGTGATTGATGGAGCTGAAATCCCATCTGGGAATGCATTATTATGTCCTTTTTACATATGCCGAAAATCAAGGTTTTTAGTAGACATTTAACCTGTGTATGAGGGCCATAGACACTCGCCCAAGTGCCTTTTTGGACATTTTTTCCGTATTTTGCCCTGTTATTTGGAAATGCTTAGTGTGACAAGTCTTAAACTGTATTATATATAATTTTTGTTTGTTATGTATGTCCCCCAAAAAGTTTCAGATCTGTTGTTTAATTGCTAAGGTCTCTTTAACAATTGTAAAATGCCCACAGAAACCCAATTTATGGACATTATGCCACTTTAAAGCCCAGTAACTGTCAAACTATGTGGGTTATAGAGCTGAAATCTTTGAATTTTTAAAAGGAAATGCCTGTCTATTTAAATTTTGAATATTAATAATGTTATGGCTATCTTAGTCTTTTAAGAACTTATTTTTGTGTGTTATACCTCTGCTTGCTGAGTTTTTAACTTTTTAAAATGAAACTGGTTAAACATATTCAAGTAGACAAAATGGACACTTTAAGTGAGCTTTAAGTCCCAATATTAATGAAATTATATCCTTATGTAGTAAAAGTAGGGGATTTTTAACCCTCAACTAGCCCAGTTTTATTCAACTTGCCTCAGTTAATTTTGACACAGCTCCTACAGTTATGAACTCATTTCAGTTGATAATCACATACTTAAAATTCTCAATTCTTTTTGTATTTGAGTACCCCTTTTATATAGATTGTTTGTTTACCATTTATGCATCCCCCACCCGGATTCCCCCCACCCACCTCTGGGACCTCCAGCTATATTGAGTGACACTAAATAAACAAAGGTATTTAATGATATCAGATGAGAAACAAAGAACTCAGTGGGGTTGCAGATCTTGTGTAATAGTGAGAGAGGTGTGGAGAAGGGGAGAGGGGTGGGGGTGGGAGGTGGTGGTCTTCATTACATATAACACAAAGGGGAGTCAGAACTGAGATTGTGTCACATATTTAGGTTGCATATATATGGACCACATATATAGGTATAGAGGAAATGAATAACTGAAAACAATTTGCAAATTCTAAAAATAATATAATAAAATAATAATATAAATAATTTTTTTTTAAATAATATTTTATTTGTGAACAAATATAGAAACAGATATGCGCTTTTGGGATTATGAATTTTAGAATGGACATTGAATCATCAATCATTTAAATACTTTGAAGGAAGATTGAAAAGTATGATGAGTTGAGTTAAAAATAATATTTTATTTGTCAACAAATATAGAAACAGATATGCTCTTTTGGGATTATTATTTTAGAATGGACATTCAATCATCAATCATTTAAATACTTTGAAAATAGGTTTAGAGTTATCATTGCAGGAAGATTGAAAATATAATTTGAGTTATGTATTCAGCGTCTGGGGATACACCATCTTCCTTGGAAGATATAAACAGAGTAGATTGATGTGCTGAAGTTCATATAATAATGGGTAATTATGTTTTAAAAAATTCCCGATCAAAACCTGTGGCGTGAGTGATGACCTGTCTGGGGATATGTTGGCGCCGAGTTGGCCCAATCTAGTTTGTAGTGGTTTGGCTATCACTTTTCATGGCAAAGCTGCTAATCACTGATTAATATCAGTTGCTAACCTTGTTTCCTGCGTGCGCAACCCGCCTTTTGGGGCACCTCTGACCCTCTTGTTGTAAATGTGGCCAATACTACTCTGCTACATCGAGATTCTTATTTATCTTACCTCAAAGCTTGAGTTAAAGCTGATACGCTGAACGCCCTTAGATCTGCTCCATTAGAACTGGACACTCTATTCCCGGACTCAGTTATTAAACAAGCACAGGAAGATATAGCTGGTTTTGATAGAAACCGCTCTGGGTCGGTCTACAAAAAGGGCAGATATCACCCCTATGAAAGGCAGGATAAGAAATCTGACTCCAAGAGACCGGACCGACCTGCTTGGAAAAATATCTCCTCACATAGCCAGCACAGACACGGAAAAGGCAAGCCTCAGTATTCCTCGCGACCAGCCAAGGGCCAGCAGCCGTATAAATGACAATTACTGTGTAACAAGTTTATGGACACGGCTGCTGGCCGGGAGCACTCTCAAAGAGACATTGACTGTTCAATCTTTAAAAACACATGTAAATTTAAATGTTGTCAACCATGTTCATTCTGCAACCGGGCATCCGCAAAGGAATAAGTCCTGGCTTGTCAGTTGTAATGTCAAAAGATTGTCCATTAAAACGTGTCAAAGGTGCTTCTTCTGTCATTCAATTGCCTTGTGTCCAACCTGTGACAAATGTTCCTCTTGTTGTAAAAAATCTGCCTGTAGGGGCCAGACTTCAAAACTTTTGGCAAACTTGGCTGGAAAGAGGTGCCGGACCAAAAATAGTTCAAATCTTGAGAGAGGGCTACACCCTCCCATTTCGGATCCGGCCAAACCTCACAAGGTCTCCCACTGTCATAAGCCGTTATGTCAATCCCCACAGGAACAGCTACCTGCTGGAGGCATTACATCAGCTTATAGACAAAAATGCAATAGAACTGGTCCACAATCAAACATCTCTAGGGTTTTTCAACCGGCTTTTTCTGGTACCCAAACCCAACAACAAGTGGAGGCTTATACTGGACCTAAGCAAACTAAATCTTTTCCTCAAGGTGGAGAAATTCAAAATGGAGACACCGGAAACCATCAGGACATCCCTCCAGCAAGGGGAGTGGGTAACCTCAGTAGACTTCAAGGATGCCTACTTCCATATACCAACACAGGAACAGTCCAGGAAATATCTCCGATTTCATGTCCAGGGCCGGACCTACCAGTTCAAAGCACTGCCATTTGGTCTGTCCACAGCGCCCATGGAGTTCACTGTCTTGGCAAAGGAGGTGAAACTGATGGCCATACACAAGGGTATAAGAATCCACCAGTACCTAGACGACTGGTTGGTCAGAGCCAGATCCCACCAAACCTGTCTCCATCACACCCAAATCCTGGTCAAGATGTGCCAGGATCTGGGCTGGCTGGTGAACTTAGAAAAATCAGAACTGGAGCCCAAACAAGTCTTCAACTTCGTAGGCTACCAGTTCGACCTCAGGTCCGGCCGGGTCAGACCGACATCGGACCGGTGGCAAAGTCTTCAAGGAAAAATACAACACTGCTGTTACTACCGGCCTGTCCGGTCCGGCAGTTCATGTCCTTGATAGGTCTGTTAACAGCCACAGAGAAACAAGTTCACCTGGGCCGGTTGCACATGAGACTCATACAGTGGCATCTCAAGAACAATTGGAGGGTACCGGAATCTCTAGAGAAGGTCATCCCTCTACCCAGATCCCTGCACCCACACTTACAGTGGTGGCTAAAAGAAAGCAGTGTGCTCCAAGGTCAACCATTACACCCCATAAAGCATGTTCTGCAAATTTTTACAGACGCATCAAAAGAAGGGTGGGGCGCTCATTTAAACGAGCTCACTGCAAGGGGGTCCTGGTCAGTGCCGGAAAGCAAGCTGCACATAAATTACCTGGAACTGAAAGCAGTCCTTTTGGCCTTGAAAGAGTTCCAAGACCTATGCACCAACAAAATTGTCCTAGTGGCCACAGACAATACCACAGTAGTGGCTTACATAAACAAAGAAGGAGGTATGAAGTCGGGCCCGCTGTGTGCTCTACTGTGGAGAATCTTGACCTGGTGTTCCCAGCGACAAGTGACTCTAAAAGCCCGACATATCCCTGGCCGACTAAATGTGATAGCAGACAAGCTATCCAGGCTGAATCAGACCATCCAAACAGAATGGTCCCTCCTTCCGGACGTTTTCAAAAATTGTGCAGCAAATGGCACCGGCCTCAGATAGACCTATTTGCCACGAGGTTCAACCACACGTTACCTCTGTTTGTCTCTCCAGTACCGGACACCCTGGCTGTAGCAGTGGATGCACTCACTCTACCATGGGAGGATCTGGATGCATACGCCTTCCCACCGACCGCCATATTGGTGGAGAAGTTACAAGACTCCCCGTGCAAGAGACTCATTCTGATTGCCCCGGGGTGGCCCAACATGCCTTGGTTTTGGGACTTGGTGACCATGTCCAGTCAGGTCCCTCTCAGCCTGCCCAACCTGCCCAATCTGTTAACACAGCCCTTCAATCAGATCCCTCACAGAAATCTGACAAATCTAAATCTCCATGCATGGCTCCTAGAGCCACAAAAATCAAAGAACAGGGCTTCTCTGAGGCAGTGGCAGCAAGAATTGAGGCTCCTCAAAGAAGATCAACCAGATCAGTCTATGAGGCAAAGTGGGCCATTTTTGCAAAGTGGTGCATCACTAATCAGGTGGACTTCGGGTCACCACCTGTAAAGTCGGTGGCTGACTTCCTAATGTACCTCTTTGAGGACAAGAAGTTACAGCCCAGCACCATTGATGGATACAGGTCTGCCATTGCTGATAAACTAGGTAATACAACAGTCAATATCAGCAAAGATGATAATCTCACTCGTCTCTTCGAAAGTTTCCACAGAGATAGACCCAGAGGGCGGAGGGGAATACCCTCCTGGAACCTTTCCCTGGTATTACACCAGCTGACAAAGGCTCCTTTCGAACCTCTTAGGGAGGCATCTCTGAAGCATCTGACCTTCAAAACTGTCTTCCGTTTGGCCCTGGGCTCTGGCAAAAGAAGGAGTGAGATCCATGCATGGCAGCACAAGAACATCAGACACCAATCCGATTGGTCTAAGGTGTCCCTGTTTCCATCTCCCAGCTTTCTTTCCAAGAATCAGCTGGCCAAAGAGGGTCCAGAGAGTGTAGCCCCAGTGGTCATACCAGCCCTGGCTCCTACTCTAGATAAATCCCTCAAGTCTGACAGATCCCTGTGTCCAGTCAGAGCCTTGCGCTACTATTTGGACAGGACTTCAGACCTCAGGCAACACAAGGAGCTAGTCTTTGTCTCCTTTAAGAAAGGCTTCGACAAAGACATCTCCCCTGCCACTATCTCCTCATGGATCAAGCAGACTGTGATCCTATGCTATGAGCTCTCTGATCATCAAGCCCACACCCTGCATCAAGTTAAAGCTCATGATGTCAGGGCCTTTGCTGCCTCTAAGGCCTTCCAGTCGGGAGTTTCCTTAGAGCAGATCTTGTCAGCTTGCCACTGGAAATCCCATAATACCTTCACACAGTTTTATCTGAAGGACGTGACCTGGGCTGATTCAGAGCTCTTCCATTTAGGTCCTGTAGTGGCAGATCCACCAACCAACTAGGGCCTAGAGGAGATTTGTAAATATGTAAATAGTGTACATACAGTTAAGCAAAAAAAAAAAAAAAATTCAGACGTGCTTCCTTCGGGAGGTTTATTTCTTCTCAGGGGACTGAACTCAGCCCTCTCTTCCCCTACCTCAGAGCAGGTCTGTCAAAAAAAGGGGGGGGGGGGGGGGGGTAAGTCGGTTGGACCGGTTAACCGGTATCTGTTGACCGACTATAGCCTTAAGGGTTTTCTGACCTCAGGGTCGACCCAGGCCTGACAAGTTGTTAGTTTATTTTATGAGTTCATCTAAGTCCCTAGTAACTTACTCGCCGACCAAGCGGTAGTTATTCAGCTATTGTCCATTGGATAGGATGTATTAACGCAATAAAATTGCAAATTTAATAAGTAAATTAAATTTTTATAAGTTAATACCCTATCCAATGGACACACAAGACCATCCCACCGACCCCGCTAGCAGTTTACTAGGGGTCTAATAGGTTTAGACAACGAAAAAGATGCTATGACGTCACTCTGTCTAGACAGGAAGGAAGTACGATACGCCATCTGGCGAGTGCACAGTACTGGACCGGCCTAGCCGATGGAAACACAGGACGTCTTTTTCTGACGTTTGGCGGGCCGGTCCACGCCGACCGGATAAGCTATTGTCCATTGGATAGGGTATTAACTTATAAAAATTTAATTTACTTATTAAATTTGCAATTTTGTAGTAGATTTTACGTCTATTTTTAGTTGTTTTCGAAGAC